>OY728128.1:1607188952-1609688952 GCA_963277665.1 Viscum album
AGATAAATAATAAATAGCAAGTAAACAACAGTTAATTCATTCTTTTTATTTTCTTCCATTTAATGAACCAAACACACATGATATTTCACAAAAATATAATCAATGATTAAATTAGCTAACCCTATTGTGTAAAAATTTATTATTACACATTATTTAAAAGTTTTATCCATTTTAAATTGATTATTAAGGGGTTTTATGTTGTTGTGATCTTGAACAATTATAATATATATTATTATCTCCTTATCTTTCTTTATTATCTCATTTTATCTTTTGATTCTTCATCTATGAATCTCATCTTCATGAAAATGGAGAACAAAATTCAACTTTTGTTCAAAGGGAGGGGGTAGTTTTATGATTTGTGTTTTTTATGATTAAATTATTATCATTATTTTAATATAATATTTCACCGATGTTTAAATTGATTAGGGAATGTCATCAATCATTTTTAACTATAATTGTTTTCTTATTTATTGTTTATTAATGTTCATTCCATTGCCTAGTTAAGTAATTCATATTAAAGAGGTTTTACTTTGGTAGGGATTCTCAATAAAGATGTATACTTGATTAAATTATAAAGCGTGTTACCCCATAAATAGACCTCTCATTGTAGGGTAGTTAATATTAAAACATGAATGATATTTAGTGATTGTTCTGGATCTCTATATTCAACAGAATATTGAAAATATTTTAATGAATAATTAGAGTTTCACTATGAACTTACTAGGATTGTGACTCCTCTTTCTTCTTGACTAACTTCTTTTAGGATTTTATTATATGTTCATTTCTAGTTTCCATCTTATAAAACCATGATATTTTATTAACAATTATTCCTTAAATAAATACTTTTTTTAACAGATTTTATCATGAATAACTCTAAAAAAAGAATTTGATATATTTTATACAGATAATTATAAGAATTACAAATGTTTTTGCTGAATTAGATGAATAATCATAAGTAAACTCAAAATGAAATATACATTTAAAGGAAAAAATGTACACTATTTTTATTATCCATAAAATTATAAAATTCAAATATTGTAGCTAAAAAAAATAAAATAATTTTATACCTAAACATTTATTTTCCTAAAATTTATCTTTTTTCACTATTGATTTTTTATGAAGTTTAATATTGTCCATTTATGATAAAATATATTTCTGATATGATTAATATATTAACAATAATTATTAATTTTTAACAAATTATAAAATAAATATTTATTAGTTTAAAATTTCAACTACTTATTAAAACTGTTTTTCAATATATTTTGTATTTTTATTTTAATTTTATTTTCCAAAATATTATAATTAGAATTTAAAAAAATTAATTTTTGAGTCCATAATAAATAATATTATCTTAGGAATATTTTTTCATATTTTTTTTAAAAAATTATTTGTTATTAATAGTAAAAAAATATAGTTTTCATCAATATAGTTAATTTTATGAGATTATCGTTGTGTAAACATGAATTAAAAACTTATAATAAATTTTCAACAATAAATATAGTGTTTATTGTTTTAAATTGTGAATTTAAAAGTATCATTTTTAAATTAGATAAACTATTCTTAAGATTTTGGAACTCGAATAATATTTTATCTCAATAAAAATTATTTTTTGACATTTATTTTAATTAAATATTTACATGGTGGATTTCAATTTTAGATTCATTTTATGGATTCAATACTCTTATTTTAATATTAATAAACTAATGCTTGTTATTAAAATTTACAACATGAATAATATTATTCTAAATATAATTTTCATTCAAAAAATATGCTTACTCCAAAAAAGTATTTTTCAGATTATGTGTGCTAAAATTAATATTAATTTTATCACCCTGGAAAGTTTTATTTTATAATGTTATTTTCGTTATTAAAATAATCATGTTAAAATTATTTGGTAGGTTAATTTTTTATTTCATCTTTAAAATAAGTTATATATGTTAATAAAAATTTTACTAAGGAAAAGGTAAATTATTATATGAGATAAAGGTATGGATAAAATGCATAAGTTTATTGAATAATTATTTCTAAATATGTGGATAATGGCCCTATTAACTCTATCCTCCTGAGAAATCCATTGTCATTAATATTTTTAATCACATGCCATAGATAGTGACTTTTCATTTAATATTATTACAAAAAAGTCACTCCCCTAACTTATAAAAAGAGACTTCCTCTACCAATTTACATAATCTCTAACATTTTAATTATTCATGAAACTCATTCAAATTTAATTCCCCTATAACATATACCATATTTTTTCATACTAATCCAACTAAAATCCCTAAATACATTATTTTCAAGAAAACCTCCCATAAATATTCAAATTCTCATTATGAGTACTAATTAATTTATAACCTTTTTTCTTCATCGTTATCCTAAAAATATTTTTCTACAAAATAATATAATGGAATATAAATTATTATTATAATAAAATTTCATTATTTTTATGGTGTGACCAAAATTAACCTATCTTCCTTCCTTAAGAGAATGATAATGATGTTTGTGCATGTGTGTGGACTACCACCTCCCCCAAAGAATGTATTAATTTTTAATATACACATTATATAGATAGTTATAAATTGGTATTAAATGAAAAAATATTATATTCATAAAATATATAATATTTTAAAATGATAATATATTTTCTACCTTTTCTCTCATTCAATGGAAAACAATAATATTTATCATGTGTACCTGTAGAATTAGACCTCTATAGACCAAAAATTTGTGTTATTAATAACCACCATAAATTGATCATTTTAAGAATTTATTTAATTAATAAAATGCATGATTATGGAATTATAAATTTTCTATAAATGTTATATTAACATTTAATCCATTATTTACTTAATAATATTTTCTAAAAAAAATTACCCTAACAATGTTCTCACAAATTACAACATCATGAATCATGATTTTAATTATCATATAATGAAATTAAATCTTTTCAAATCATTATAAATAATTTATTTTATTTACATAAATGATATAATAATTATAAAATTTTTATCATATAATGGTAATTAAAATTTATATATTAAATATTTTTTAAAAGAATCAAAATTTATTACATATAATCCTGAAAATAAACTATAACTGACTAATAAATTTAAAATAAATTATTATAAATGATGAACATATAGGGTAATAAATATTAACAAGGTTATGAAATGGGTGGTAAATATTTGTATCTTTATGATACAAGAGGTTGAATAATTTTTCCAAAAGTCTAGAGTAAATGTAAGAGTTTTCTATTCTCAATTTTGTTTCATCAGATGTGTTTTTTGTTTACCATTAAATTTATTTTGAGGTTACCTCACTTCCTAAGAATGCATTATGTCATATGAATCATTAATTCAAATGTATCTAGAAATAAATATATTATTCTATCAATTTTTTTTAAAATTTCAAAAAAAAGTTTTATGGGTTTTTGTAAACTCATCTCCCAGTTATTGACTTCTAAGGTATATTATTTAATATCATTATTCTATGTTAAGTTACTCACACTCAAATATATTATTATATTTAAATTTATCTATTATCTGTGAAAAAATAAATTTAAATTCATTTCTTCTATCATGAAATGTTTATTTATGGATAAAGTATAATGTTGTCAAGAATAAATCCCATCCAAAACAAAGAAGCTCTTATTCTTCAATTTCTATATTCACTCATTCATCCAATGTTACATGTTATTATTTTGACATTAAAATATGTTTTATTTCTGGTGATGTTAATATTTCTCATATGAACTTCCCAAATTAAATATTTATCACTCTTTTCAAGATGTGGGATTGAAAAAATTCCTTATAAAATTCAAAACCGGGTTTTAATTTCATAATCATATGTTTCTTATAACATTCAATAATTCCTATAAAAATTCTATGTATTTTCCATGTATCCATTATTGATCTTTTTTTCCAAAAAAATGTTTCAAAAATTACTTTTTGAAAACCCCTTTAATGAAAAACTCGAATGGGACCCATAAATTCATCTTGTTAAGACAATGTTAAAAATATGTTCTAAAATATAAATTTAACAATTTTAATCAATGAATAAATTTGTGGTTTTATCTAATTGAAAAGGGTATACAGGTTTTTATCTTCACCTAAGGAGGGTACACAGGTTTTTATCCAAATCCTATGAGGGTGCATGAGTTTTAGCCCATTTGATGTAGGTTATACTATTATTTATATTAATCCCAAGAGGGTAAATGGGTTGTTATCCCATTCCCAAGAGTGTATACATGTTGTTAGTCCATGACCACTATTTTTTGGCAATCCAATAGAAAATCCAACACCACAAGGTTGTCATTTTTTATTCATTATCTTTTACAAAATTTCAGAGCTATATACTTATGTTATGATACCATGGATCAAGTTTATTGTTTCATGTCTATGTACACCTATTCCATGGTATATGTTGGATCATTGAAAAATAAAATTTACTCAATTATACTTGATGAAAAAATCATACAATTTCAAACTATTTTTAATAATCTATTTCTCCCATGGTCCAGTTTTTTCACATTATTATTATCTTACATTTGATGAATATTTTTTAGAATTTAATTTATTGAATGTTTAAGATAAATATTTATTCATGTTTTCAAACCAAAGGTTATGAAAAAAATATATATAAAGTATGAGAGGTTTAAAAGTGATTCAATTGTAGGTTCATTATGAAGAAATGTTCTTAATGTTATAAATCAGGTTTGTTATAAATCAAATTATAAAGACTATAATACATGAGTTCTAGGGATTATTATATTATTTTAAAAATATTATTTTTAACATATGAAAATTCTATAAAATGACGATATATTTTGTGTGGGTTTCTGAACATGGTATCAAATATTTATGTAATGAATTAGTTTTTATCCTCAGATCTGGGAGTCTAGGTGTGAGGCCTCACAGTTTGTGATAGAGAAAAGAATCATTTTTATATCTCTTTATATAAATTTATGAATTAGGATTTGATATATTTATTGAAAATATGAGGGATAAGTCCAACTATATGACAATATCCTAAATATTGGTAAATTATATATTGTGTGGTTTCTGAACAGTGAAATCCCTATCTCTATAAAAAAATCATACGTGATTTGAAATACATGTACCAAGAGATAATAACTCTACAAAGGGATGGTTGAGTATTAACTCGGCCATCACTCCATGAACAAAAAGTGGGGATAACTACACAACATGTTTGGAACTCACTAGAGAATTGCTTTGGTGGTTTATATTCTCCTTAAAAACCATTATGAAGGATTTAAATAATATTGGAGGATGTAATATATAACCATTATGGATAGGGAACCTAATAGGAATATGACCATACAAAACCTAGGTAAAAATAAATAATTTATTTATG
Organism: Viscum album; assembly: GCA_963277665.1. NCBI lineage: Eukaryota > Viridiplantae > Streptophyta > Magnoliopsida > Santalales > Viscaceae > Viscum > Viscum album. The sequence continues at coordinate 1,607,194,329 of OY728128.1, forward strand.
GATCCCATTATATGATAGTTGAACTAAAATTTTATTAAGTTTAAATTAAGGTTTCATTTGATATGAAATATTAAAATTTAGTTTTTCAATTCATTTAAATATTTATTATGATTTTATTTGGTATTATCATAACAATTTTGGACCTAGTATTTTGATGGAAATAGGATCACAAAAATGAATTTAAAAAATATTTTTCTATAGAATCTTGTAAGGATTATAGATATATAAAAAATTGAATTTGGAATAAATGGTTGAGAATCTCAATATATTCGTATTAATATAGAAAATATGTGTTCAATATTCTTACTGAAGATAGTGACTTGGGAATTATTTCTTGAGTCTTTTATATCTTATTGACACTGTTTGGTATTTTCATTAGCGAATGATAATCTAAATTAAGAACAAGAAATTTATTTAATGGCTGGAGACAGAATCACCATGATATTCTAGGTAAGTGTTAATATTTATACACAAATTATATTGAATTACTTGTATCACACATAACACCAAACCAAAACGAATCACAACACAAATTAATATAAGTATAACCATTATAAATACATCTATTAAGTTATTGTATATAAATAAATGTAACCACATTCTGAAATATATTTTCAAAGGAAATGATATTTTTTAAATTAATGCATTGATAAAATTTAATTATTGTGTCTAAAAACACAATGAAATCCTTTTGTTCACAAAAATTTATTTTCATGAAAAATTAAATTTGAGGTAATATATAATTTTTATTCTGTAAATGAAATATATTCTTTTTGGGAAAATATATTTTTGATACTAATAATATATTGAAACTACTAAGTAATTTCTTTTAAATATGACAAAGAAAAATTAATTTAATGTATAATCACTTTCCTATAAAAATAATTTTTCATTATATTTTATATTTCCATATCATTCTTAAATTCTTATATTTTATTTTTTGAATATAAAAAAGGGATCTAAATATCTAGAGTCAAAATAACAACATTAGAGTAGGGGTTTTTTTGTTATTTTTCTAAAAATATTTATTTTAAAGTCAATATAGTACATATATAGTTTTTACTAGTATCATTGCTTTTATGTTTTTTTAATTATGTAAAAATGACATAGTTATTAAAAAAAATTTCAACCAAAGGTTTATTTATGGAGAACAATTATACACTAAAAATTTTTATTTAAAATTTTGAAAACCTTTGGTTTACATTTCGGCACTGAAGTTTTAATTTATTACATTAATAATATTTTTTTATTTTCTTTTAATTTAATATACACATGAACGATTTAAATTATATATATTTTTGAAATATAAATAACTATTATTCTATTATTAATAAACCAATTAATGTTATGAAAATACACAATGTTACTAATTTTATAATAAAAATAATTCTTATACATGAAAATACAAATTTCCCAAAAAAGTAGTTTAATGTGTTAAGTGAACTAATATTAAAATTTATTTCTCTCACCCTAGAATATTTTTCATGATAAAATTATTTTCAAAATTTAAACCAGTATATGAAAATTTGGTAATAATTCCATGTCTAATTTTTTTTATTAAAATAACTTAATGAGTTCAAGAAAATTGTTAACTTCGTAAAAGTTTAAACATTGGAAAAAAGCATCAAATGTTTTAAAAATTATTTAAAAATCCATGTTTGAGGGTATTATAGTCCCAATACCTACAAAATGTCCATTATTTTAAAAAAATATACTCACATGCACAGATTAATTAATTTTCCTTTTTGTATTATTATAGATATGTCACACACCTCACTTATTAAAAGAGACTTCAACCACCCGTTTTCTAAAACTGTAAAATTTAAATTAGAATTAAACCAATAACACATTTATATTCACTTCATCCTGGACCATCTTCAATAATACCATTTATATAAGTAAAATCCAAAAATTATCTATTTCAAAGTGTTCCTCCCGGAGTAGTTTGAAATTTGCAACGTTAGTAGAACCACTTCTGAAACTGTTTCTTATCCATCATTCTTATAAAAATAATTTTATCCATTATAATATAATTTCATAAATATTATTTGTAAAATTAAATGTTATTTTTTATATGTCATAACAATTAGCTAAATTGACTCATTCTATACAAAAATGAGTACTTCAATTGTGTATACATGCAGAATACTACCTCCCTGATGTGATGTTGTTTATTTTTCATGAGTGAATTATATGGATTTTTATAGAATAGTTTTTTAAAAAATAAATATAATATTTACTACATTATTAATATACTAAAAATATAAACCATTTTCTACCTTTCTATCGTTTTATGGAGAATAAAAACATCGACTGTGTGTACTTTCAAAATAATACCTCTATGGGACTATTTATATTATTTTTTATCCCCAACCTAGGTGGATCATTATATGAATATTTAAAATTAATTAATGTGATTATTATAAAATTATTAAGATTATGGAATGGTTCTATTAACATTTAACTCATTAGTAATATACAAACATTTGTCTATAAAAATTAAAAAAACAAGCTCGTCACCAATTCAATCTTTTCGAATCATGACTAAAATTATCATTGAATGAAATTTTATCATTTTAAATAGTTATAAATAATTTATTCATATTCCATGGATAATCTAGGAATTGTGAACTTGGTATCAATGAATAGTAATAAATATTAACATTTTAAGTCTTTCATGAAGCAATCAAAATCACAAACATCTAATGAAAACATTTAACAAAAACTAAATCGTAAAAGTAAAATAAGGGATTAATATTGAAGATTATAAAGGGTAATATATATTATTAATGTTATTAAATAGGTTATTATGATATTTATGACTATGATAAATGTATTTAATATGTTTTTTAGGAATTCTAGTATAAATGTAAGAGTTTTCTCATCATAAGTTTTCTTCAATGAGATATTATTTACAATCATTGATCATTTTATTTTTGGGGGTACATACATCCCAAGGAACTATTTTATTATAAGTATAATGAAATTGAATTGATTTAAAAATCCTTATAATTTTCTTCCTCTTTCCATTATTTTATTCTTTAAATAAATAAAATTTATGGGTTTTTGTTAACTCAAATAACATTCAATGAGTTATAATATTTATTATTTAACATCACTATTTCATGATTGGTTCCTTTCACCAGGTGGTTTTATTATATTATAAATTCTATTTTATATAGATAAAATGTTATTTTAATCCAATTATTATTTGTTCACATTTTTCTTTCTCATAAAAGTAAAATGTTGTCAAGAATAATTATAATCCACCTAAAGGATGATTTTCTAGTCATTTTTCTTATAAAATCATTCCACAAATATTCACGTTTTTTATACCGACATTTATATTTTTTTATTTATTTTGATATTTAAATTAATTTTTATCTATTTTCAAATGAAATATTTATCACTATGCTTAAAATGTGGGATTCAAAAAAGGTTTTTTAATGTAGAAATCGTTTTATTTCATTATTGATTGTATATTTCATCTTCCACATTTCATTTAATCTAATTTTTTCCTATTTGACGACTCCATTATTGTAATTTCTTTCTAAAAAATGTTTTAAAAAGAAGTTCATGATTACCCCTTTAATGAAAATTTTGTAATTTACTCATATAATTTTTATTTAAAACTGAAAAAAACTCTTAGAAATACCAATTTAATTTTTTTTCAATTTGGACACATTCATTCACTAATAGGACCATCCTTCTCAACTAGGCTTCATTTAAATGTTTTAAAATGTTTTTATTAATAATATTAATTCTTAATTGAAATAACAATTCGGGGGCATTTTCACTTATTTTATTTAGTCAATTTTCTATTTTCATTAAAAAATGTTTTTCATCTATATCAATATCCATAATTCTTATTATCATAAACTAGGGATATTCTATTAGATAACTATTTTCATTATTTCTCTATAAGGATGATGAAATTTTCTATAAAAGTTTTCATGAAGCTGATCACCATTACTCATGTTGTTACATGTTGTCTCAAATATGTATGTTTTTCATGATCTATTCATTATCATTAAGTATTTATTTATATATGAAATTGAAATACATACTTCACTAGTTTATAATTTAATATTCTTTAACTTATAAACCATTTTTATGTTATATGATTTTTTTTATTCTACCATGTCTAATGTTTATTTTCTCATGTTTATTCCATCATATTCCATATTCTATGTCCTACCATTTGAGGCTACATGTCATTCAAGTATACCTTTTGGAAAACCTTAAATTTTTAATGATCTTTTTTACAATACACTTCTCCCATGACCATGTTATCTCATATGCTTTATCTAACTCTTTATTACATGTTGATGACCATTTCCCTTACAAAGTGTTTGTGTTAACTACATTCTTATGTTTCCACTCTGTAGGTTATGAAGATGAGTTCATCATATGGTAAGTCTATAAGGGTGCCTAGTGTGGTTCAATATTAGAAATATTTTGACCAAACCTACTATTCCTAGCACTATAAGATTAGTTGTTAGGTATAATTTTAAAATAATGAAGATTATGTAAACAAAGATATTTATAAATTGGTTCACCTCACTTTTTATCAAATGAAAGTTTAAATAATGTATTTTTATCTCTAAATCCAAGAGTATATGTATGCATAATATCACATATAAATTAATATATTTATATATCATAATTATTTTATAAATACCACATAATATTAATATATCATTTTGTGTTATATATATTAGTAATAAATAGTGGTAATAGTTAAAGGGAGTGTATGAGTGGACTCCTATTGAGATTAACCCTCGGGTCTGCACTATACTACATTAATATGAAAATGGCAAAATATTGTGTTGGTATTCAGGATAAATCCCACCCAACATATACTTTCTAGGGATTAATTAACTCTGTAACCACATTTTCAAAGAAATATTAACTCTGTAACCACTTCATTGACACCATAGATGGTATTTGTGGGGATTTAGTAATAGTAGGTAGAGTTATCACAATATTTTAAGAGTCCCAAACTCAATATCTCAATACATAGAAAAATAAAATTTTGTAAAACTTGGATTTATTAACCTAAATGAACAGTATGTGTACATTAAACCGTTAAGAAAAAAAAAATCCATCTTAATATGTATGTCATATGGGTTTGAAGAAGAATAATATAGTGGAAAACAAATGGAATCACAACTCCAGATGTATACATATGTTCAGATGAATAATTTGACTCTTGATTGGGATTCCCAATCCTTTATAGTGTGCTATATCTCTTCATGTAAATAATGTTGATCAAATAAGGAATAATGATCAAGGTATTGTTAACCATGCATGAATGAATAATCAGATACACAACCTCACATAGTAGTATGATTTATAAATTCTACAAGTGGTATTCCCATAACATGAAATCACATATTACATACAAAAAAATCCTTTCAAATTGACATTTATATCCATTGAGAATTCCAATACCTACACTCCCAGATTTAGTGATAAAAAATACCGTTTACATACTAGATTCGATGCTGACTGAAGTTACCCAAACATAAAGTTCCATAATTAAAATATTAATAAAAAGTCTCATTCACATATATATCAAAGAACATTTTATGTTTAGTGTTATATGGAATTTGGAAAAAAATATTAATTATCTAAACAGTAAGATTTCTCATCCAAGGGTTAATTTTACGATTAAAACAGGGATTCCTTGTTTTATAATATACTTTAATCATCATCAAAAAATTCTCCAAACATGAGATTCTTCTGGACCCATCATACATAATAATATTTTTCATATCATATGGATTGAGAAACATAAGTATAAGTGAGCTCAAATACTTATCAAGGGTAAATCTATTCAATAAAAATTTATGATCAATACTGAATATAATGTAAAAATGTGGTTATGGGAACAAAATAAATGTGATATGACAGAATTTTTTGTAATACTACCAAGTAAAATATAGGTCATATGTCATTAATCATTACTTAAGACCTATTAGATAAAATTACATAGATAATATAGAGTAAAACTTTCTATACTATATTGGGTTTACTCCCCATTCCCTTAAATGTCATCACATGAGATATAAAACATTAATCAATACATTTAAAGGTTAAAAAATTCTAGTCCTACCCATTACATCATAATATGTTCAGGAATATGTTTTCCACATAAAGAATAAATAAAAGATCCATCAGAAATTATAAATTGATAAACATATGTCAGTTAAACATGATTCATATAAAATTATGTAACTATATAGTTAAATACCCTTTAGTTAAGATAATGAAATATTGGGTATTTACTCTATATAGAGAAATAATATAAGGTTTAGCCTATAACTTCCTCAGTCAGACAATATATATATATATCTGGGTATACCACCTTCAATAAAATGAATGAAGAATTGGATATTCATAGATGAATGGTTTTAGATGAAATATTTTTCTTCTTCATATTGAATGATTTGAAAAGAAAGTGGCATTTTTTTTATCATTTCTATTATAATGATCTCACTCACTTCTTGACACATACACAATAGAACATAGAGATTTACTTGACTGATTATTTTTGAATATTACACATTTATATAAGAGATATTATTCATAGAAATGTGTACAACTAGTTAGTGTTTTCAGGTATTACCAAACCCCACTTTTAAACATGATTTGTATTGGTTTCTTATGGGGTCGTTTCAGCTAAAAACATTACAAATATTGAAAGTTAGGGGCTAGTTCTTGTAAGAGTTGGTGTCCTACAACCAACTATTAGTACATTTATTACATGGATATTTAATGTATTCAAATATTAAACATATTTTTAGATATTGCTCATTGTTTTCCATGACTATGATGTAATATTCTCCAAGATTATTTTTTGCATTGATAAGGTAATGGAAGTTCACAGCTATGATGAGAACCATGAAATGCTCTCAAAATATTCCTAAATATAGTTCTGCAGTTTGATGACATACAATGATACGATTCATAGCATACAAACCTTCAGGTATGAGTACTAATAAGAATATGAGACTACCTCTCATGAAGTTCGTACTTGGTAATCTCCATGATAAGAGATTATGAGAATAGACCCGCCTGTAGTAATTCTACATGATTTAGTGTCATCGGATATTCTTATATTTGAGAATATGTAATGATCCAAAATAATTAACACTATCATTCATATGTGCCATGACTCACACACTTTGATTTAATGACGAAAACCATCACACAGATAGTAGGCGTGAAGTAGTGTATGTTGGGTGCATCACGAGTGGCATGTTATTAATGGATAATTCATGGAAGTATTTTCCCCTTCCAGTTATTTGGATATGATATTTTATCAAATTGATTGAAATAGAACTATCACACAAAATACCATGGCCATGGTGTATCGACAAGTTTATTTTAGGTACTCAAAGAATGATGTACCAAGTAGAAATATTGATGACACTATCATGAAACATGGTTGATGAGATATTGAGATAAAGGGACTATATTACAGAGTGAGTGTTCGTATGTGGATTTAATTATTTCGACATTATGTTATTTCTCCTCAGTTCCTTGACCCATTTCTAGTTAGTACTCTTGGACTTTATGCAAGCCCGCTTAATGCCAACGAGACATAATCCTAGATGGTCACACACTAAGTGTTTCTGGTGGTCTCAATTAACTTCTAATTGATGTTTATTAATTTAATAAATATTACCCTCATGATAGTGGAAGATTATTATTCCTATTAAAATTATTTCATAAATTAAATAAATATTCATTCACTGGATTGTGGGTGAAATATATTTATTTATTTTATTGAACATTTAATAAATATTTATTTACCACATTTTAAATAAATTATTTATTTATTAGAATAAATTATTTATTTATTTATTTGTGTATTCAATAAATGGAAGTGGAGTTCGAGTGGACCAAGGCTAGTTCTATAGTAAAATAATTATTTTCAAGATGGTAAATAATTATTTAACTTGTTGGTATAAATTAAAATAATAATAACACTGCTATTATTTTGTGATGTGGAATTTTATTTATTCCATTTTTCCCATGTTAGAACACCATTAATAATGGCGAAGTATTATTATTAAAATAATGGATTTTTATAAGGTTATGAATTTACTTAATTGTTTTTATGCAATTAAATATTGTAACTAAAGGCCCTTATCGATAAATAGAATTGCGTATCTATATTTCCATGCACCAAACTGCATGCCTTGTAAATTGATAATTGTTGATCTAAATGATTTCTCTCTCAAATCCACTTCCCGCCACTCTCAAGAATGAGAGATGTTCTCTAAGACGGAAGAAAAAGTGATCAAGAAAGATCTATAGAAGACACTCTCTTCATCGTGCTAGCACTTGTAGAATGAGGGGTGTCGATCAAAGGCCATCAAAGCAAGTGTGGATCACCACTAGAGGGATTCTAGTTTTGATCCTCGCAAGCGCAACAAGACAATATAGAAGGGTCATTCTAGATGATCAACATCATCAATGAATAAAATATCGAAGATCCATTTATTCTTTTCTTTATAAAAGTAATTAAATTAATTATAAACATGATCTGAAAGATCCCCGCTAAATATTTCAGGCCTCTTCCTTTATTAGCTAAATCTTTGATTCTATTCCATGGATACTGTCATTTATCGTCGTATTGATCCTAGAATAATCATTTATCATGGGAAAAATTAATGTTAGGTGCCAACCCAACCAGCCTTCCACTACGCTCGGAACCTACATGGGGTATCAGAGGGGTTACATCATAATTTATAATTATTTAAGCATTTCATTGATGATTTACACATTTAATAATTTAGTTGTTTCCATTCAAGTCAATCATTCTACAAATCTGAATCTTGAAATATATTCCTCCCATTTTTTCCCATTCAACTTACAGAAATGATCTTTTATTTTATTTTTTATTAAAATAAAACAGAGGTTATCATCCGGAGGTTCCACAGGTTCAAGTCCGTACAACACCAAAACACACGGTATATTAGGAAGTACACACCGTGTAGTAAAGGTTCAAAGCACCGGGTCTAGCCTACCAAACCAATATATTTCATTGATGTTTCTCAAAGTCTGAATGACTCCGTGTGTTTACCATGAATAATTGGGACATGGTTTCTAGATTACACCACATGTGGCCAACTAGACATGATATATAGTCCCTTCGAGTTAGGGTTGGACCGTGTACCCCGTACACGGATTTCCTGGATGGAGACTGTGTAATGTGGATACTACACAATGTGTGGCCCGCTAGACACATCGGGTATTCCGAATATTTCCATAGTACATCGTATCCCTGGGTCTATACTTTGTATGGATGGTGAATAATAGTAAACGTCGTTTAGTTGGAACCACATGATGTGTAATCATTCTAATTACACATATTTATTCAAGTTTATTATTATTTTATACAAACCCTTGAGATATGTACCATGGTTTGGGAGTAAAGCTGTATCACAACACGTGATATGAGTTTTATATATTTGTGTTTAATTTAATATCTTTATAATGTTCATTTCTACTCAGTTGGTAGTTATAAACAACAATTATTTGGGATACCTCCAAGGTACAAGTTACATTAAAAGATAATTTTATAATAATTTATTTGGTTAAAATTATTGTGGATGAGAATCTAAAGGAAATTTGAAAAAGGGTTTATGATAAAATAATTGATTAATTAAATATTATAATTAATTGATTTGAGTGTGACATATCTCAAACAAGAATTAGTAAAGAATTAAATTCTTGTTTTATTTATGTGTAAATATTATTTCATTTATGGATGAACATGAGATAGAACATGACCTTTGTATGGGGATGATTTATTTTAATTTATTTATTTAAATTAAAATTGTAGGCATGTGAGCCTTCTTCTCATTAATATATTGGGCATGTGTTCCCAAGGTTCATTTATGTAAAACAATGTTTTACCACTCACCTGTGTGTGAGTTTAAATTCATATGTAAGGGATAAAACTCCCATGCTATTTTAGGTGGTTCGAGATAGATCTAAGATGAAACCAATCCCAGGAGATACAGAGGTGGATAAGTGGAAAGCTGTAAACACAAATCTAAAAGGTTCAAGGAGTTTCTCTCCTAATTCAATTTCAGTTTAGCAATTCTATATAAAATAACCATTACAAAATTTCATGATCATGCCCTTTTCTTTATTTTATTTCTATCAATATCATGGTTTATCATTATGAATGTGCTATCATGATCACACAATTGATGAATTAAAGAAGCATGCAAGTTGTAACTAACATAAAGTAGTCTTATGTGTATGTACTATCAATACATTGTTAATTAATTATATAAGTTACACTTAATATTAAAAATCATGTGATAATGATAATAATAAATTCACTCATAAGAGATAAAAATCCCTTAAATAAAATATTGTGTGTGACCAAGCCTTTTGTTACTTGATTAAGGAATAAACTCAATAAATATTTGTGTTTGACCTATCTTTTTTTAGACACTTACTTTTATACAGGAATCCATTATGAAAGGTTCTGGGTTGAATTAATAATATTAAATCAAAAGGAGTGACCCTTTATATACATGGTGTAATATTGGAGGCAAGAGTTGAAGAAATACAATGTCAGGATTTCAAGATTGGGGAGTCCACTCAACAGATCAAGGAGTTGTAAGCCCGTAGTTGGCAAAGACCTGCCTACCTAAATACCTTGAAATAGCTTGACCAACCATTTTTGCAGTTATGTGAAGAGGAATATGGATCCTTTTCACCAGAATGTCATGGAAACCGGACATTCTGAGTTCAATGGTTAGGGCCATTTGGACTTGAGTAAATAGTCAGAGACTTAATAATATTAAATTGTTATTTCTCATAAAATGTAATCAAGAATGTACTAATGATCTAAAATTTTAATTGTGGGATAAAAATGACATGCTCTTCAACAACAACATCCCTATAATAAATCATGGATAAAGAAAACATCCTCACCAGCAATAACATCCAGAAATGGTTTAGACACGTTCTGGTTATCTTACGCCATGTATGGAAGTCTTACGTGTTGGAGTCAGCATTACCTGATCCACCTACCAAAGAGACGAGTGATGGGGATATCTTAGTCAATGAGAAATAAATGAAGAAAGCAATCGATGTATAATGTTTGATGATATCATCAATGTCATGTGAGCTCATGAAGTCCCATGATAAAATGGATTATTATAGAATGCTTGATCACCTCTATGGCCTTTACCAGGATAGAGCAAGAAAAAAAGGTTTAAGATCACCAAAGAACTCTTTTTGAGGAATCTTGGAGATGGTGCCCCAGTTGGGAATCATGTAGTTAAGATAATTGGCTACATTTAGTGCGTGGAAGTTCTAGGGTTTCAACTCCCCAATGGAATGGGCAATGAACTCGTTCTTTCACCACTACATCAGATCTTCTCCATCTTTTTTTTAATTTTAAAATGAACAACATTGAGAAGTCTCTATCTAATCTTATTATCCTCATTATTCAAGTGGACAAAGATATGAAGAATGAAAAGCCTTCTATCCTTATAGTGAATAAGAGTAAAGTGATGGAAAATATTTTTTATCCAAAATCTTCTTAACACACTTCCATGAAAATGTAGATAATATTGGAGGCAGGGGAATAAATAGTTGTTTTTTCACATGTGTCAAGAAGGTCCACTGGAAGGAAAACTACACGTAGCCTAAGAAAATGGGGAAGCTTCCAGTGAGGTTATTATGGAATGAAATCTATCTATTTTTATAAATTGGCTATTAGATACAGCTTGTGGTTCTCACATATGTATCCAAATATAGAAAAAAAGTATATTTAGGAAGATTGGACGAGGGGAGGTAGATCTATAAGTATCCAATGGAGCCAAACTTGTTGTTGTAGCTATTGAGGACTACAAACTCATGTTGCCAATTGGGATGATATTGGTGTTAAAGGGTTTTTATTTGTGTTGTTTGTTATTAAAAACATTATTTTGGAATCCAGATTAGATACAGATATATTTTGTTTTCATGTTTGGTAATGAATTTTTCTTCTTTTACAAAGATATCATTTTTCATAGGGGAAATATATACAATGGTATTTACATGTTTGGTTTAAAAAATAAGTATTTGAAATCAATAACAAAGATACTTCACATGGCTCATACCACACCCAACATTGGCATCATCAACTAGGTCATGTAAATGAGAAAATCTTGACAAAGTGACATCATGATGGATATATAGATTCTTTAGAACTAAAACCACGTGGTGTATGTCACACATGTTTAAAAAATGACCAAACTCCCGTTTAGTGATAAAGGTGAAAGGGATAAAGAGTTTCTTGAATTGGTTCATATCGATGGGTGTTGACTATGTTCAGTTTAAGTAAGGGGATGGTAATCATACTTCATAACTTTTACTGAATATTTTTGTAGATATGGATATATCTACTTAATGAGGTATAAGTCAGATTTTTTAGACATGTTCAAGGAATACGAGAATGAAGTTGAGAACAAGAACAATAATAATATTAAGAAAATACACGCAGACCTAGGAAGAGACTATCTTAATCAAGAATGTATTAAATACATACGGAAGTTTGGGATCCTATCCCAAATCACTCCTCCTTAAAAGCCCTACTGGAATGGTGTGAGCAAAAGGAGAAACCACACTTTATTAGACATGGTGAGATCAATTATGAGTCATGTGAGTCTTCATCAACCTTTTGGGGATATTAATTACAAAAAATGGTGCACATAATAAACAAAGTACCAACTAAATAGGTAAATGGTATTCTATAAGAGTTTCGGAGTGGAAAGAAAGCCATGTTATAGAATTTACATGTGTGGAGAAGTGATGTGTTTGTTAAGGCCTCTGTAGGTAAACAAATTTCACTCTAAGGCCCAAAGTTTACATTTATAGGATACCGAAAGTAAACAAGGGGATATTTCCTATAAAACCCCTTAGACAAAAATGATATACTGGTAAGACATACCGTGTACCTTGAGATGGTGAACATCTCCAAAAGTGATAGTGGGAACAAGATAGACTTCGATGAAGTAGAAGCTCAAGTTATACAAGAGTTGGTACAATAATAGATTCCACAACGACTCGTGGATGAATGAACTTTTTACAGACACAAGAATTGCGTAGGAGTACAATAGATGATAGATAACTAGAACATTATGTTTTTATGATTACTGGGGATGGTGGATCATTAATAGTTTATAATAATGATCCTCTAAACAACAAATAACTAGTAAGTGGCACAAATGATTCGAAGTGGAAAAATTCCATGAATTTTAAATGGTTTCCATGTACCAAAACCATGTCTGGATTTTGGTAGATCCACCGGTTGATGTAAAACCTATTGTTTGTAAAAGGGTTGTCAAGAAGAAACTGTACATGGAAGGACAAGTTGGTACCTAGAAGGCACGACTTGTTGAAAAAGGGTTCAAGCAGCATCAAGGCATTTTTTATAACAAAATCATTTCACCAGTTGGAATTCTGAAATCTATTATAATTCTATTGGACATTTCCACTTACCATGACTATGAGATTAGGAAAATGGATGTCAAAATAGTCTTTCTTAATGGGAACTTATAAGAATATGTATACATGACACCACCTGAAAGGAATATGACTCTAAAGGATTCCAATAAGATATGCAAGTTTTAGAAATCAATTTATGGATTAAAGAAATAATCCATGTCCTAGAACATTGATTTTGATGAATCTATAACAAAATTTGGTTTATCAAGAATGAATGTGATCCTTGTGTCTACAAATGGTTTAGTGGTATTGTATTCATTTTCTTATTATTATATGATGATGACATATTACTTCTTGGAAATGAGATACTAGTCTTAAATCCTGTTAAGAAATGGTTGAATCAAGGCTTCTCCATGAAGGACTTGGGTGTGGTAAAATATATTCTTGGGATCAATATCCATCGTGATAGATCTAAGAGATTACTGGGCCCATGCCAGTGTAAATAAATTGATAAGATACTAAATAGGTTCAGTATAGAACAATCCAATGTGGGATTGTTTCTTGGGTCACATGGCATTCATCGTTCCAAGGAAATCTGTCCTGAGAAACATGAGAAAAAAATATAATTTCAAGGACTCCATACACATTAACTATTGGGTTATTTATGTATTCCATGAGATGTACTATTCTAGATGTCTCCTACGCAATGACTATGGTAGAAAAATGTCAAGCTGTCCGAGGTGACCTCCATTGGATGGAATTCAAGATTTTCCTAAAGTATCAAGGCATACTAAGGATATGTTCTTGGTTTGTGGAGGAGATGATGAACTAGTCATCAGAGGATATACAAATGCTAGATTCTAGAATGATCAAGATGGAATGAAGTCACAATCAGGATACATCTTCAACTTGAATAGAGGTTCAGTGATCTAGAATTTCTCATAGAAGAGCGTGGTTGAAAATTATGCAGTAAAGTCCAAGTATATCGTTGATTCTGAGGAAGCTAAAGAAGCAGTTTGGATGCGAAATATCATCTAGGATCTGGATGTGATACCTAACAGTAAATATCCTATCACAATGTACTGTGATAATTTTGTAGTGGTGACTCTCTCAAAAGAGCCAAGTTCACATGAGTGGACGAAGCACGTACTTTGAAAGTATCATCTCTTAAGGGATTTTTTTCACAGAGAGGTTAATTGTTTGTGAGGAGTATTTACACAATAGAAAATTTGGTGGACCCCTTGACTAAAGTCGTTAATCAGTTGAAAAAAGATCATCATGTGAGGTCTAGAAAACTAAAAGTCATAGGTAGCTGGCTATAGTCTAAGTGGGAGTTTGTAAGAGTTGGGGTCCAAGAACCAAATGGTTGTACTTTTATTATTTGTATATATATTATATTTAAATATAAATATCTTATTAAACATTTTTCATTGTTCTCTATGACTAGGATGTAATAATGTCCTAGAGTATTTTTTTCATTGATAAGGACAATGATGTTCCTCGCTATGATGACAACCTTGAAATACTATAATAATATTCTCAAATATAGTTCTGTGGTTGAATGACATACTATGATGGGACACATAGAATACAGACCATCAAGCGTGATTACTTGTAAACAGATTAGACATTCTCTGATGAAGTTCGTACTTGGTAATCTCCACAATGGGAGATTATGAGAACAGACCCGCCATTAAGAATTCTACATGTTTTTGTGTCATCAAATATTCTTATCTACGAGTGTGTATAATGATACTTAGACTTTAATATTATCAAAAATATGTTTCATGACTCGTGAATTTTGATTTACTGATGAATACTATCATGCATAGAGTTAGCAGGAAGTAGGGTATGTTGGGTGCATCGCAAGTGGCATGTTATTATTGGAAAAGTCAAGGAATGATTTTTCCCTTCTACTTATGGAATCTTATATCTCATTCTTTTGATTGACATAGGGCCATCACACAAAATTCCCTGGCCATGGTGTGACAATGAGTTTATTTTAAGAAGTCAAAAAAAGACATATCAAGCACAAAGGTTGATGATATTGTTATGAAACCGGCTTGATGAGATTTTGAGGTAACGGGATTATATTACACAGTGAGTGTTCATATGTGGATGTAATTTTTGGGACTTTATGTTTTTTTGATTGGGTGCATTGATTCATTTATAGACAGTACTCTTGGACTTTATGCAAGCCCACCTAATGCCAATGAGAAAGACTCCTAGAAGGTCACACACTAATTTTTTTGGTGGTCTCAGTTAAATTCTATTTGAAATTAATTAATTGAATAAATATTATTATTAGGACAACGGAATAATTTTATTGAAGTTAAAATGATTGCATAAATTAAATAAATATTCATTCATCAAATTGTGAGTAAAATATATTTATTTTTTATTGATAATTTAATATATAATTATATACATGTTGGTAAATAAAACATTTATTTAAGATAATAAATTATTTGTTTATTTATTTTGGTGTTCAATAAATGGAAGTGGAGTACGAGCGGACAAAGGCTGATCCAGTAGTAAAATAATTAGTTATAATACCGTAAATAATTATTTAACTAGTTTGTACAAATTAATATAATAATAACGCTGCTATTATTTTGTGACGTGGAATTTTATTTATTTGGTTTTTCGCATGTTGGCGCACCATAAATAATGATTCGATATTATTATTAAAATCATTGATTTTCTTGAATTTTATGAATGTATTTAATGACTATAACACAATTAAATATCGTAACTATAACAACCCTGCTCTTTATTTCACAATTAATCATAATTTATTAAAAAAAATCATCCCTTGATACAACATATAAGATCAATAGGTCTAGTAAATTTGGTTCTTATTAACATTACATAAAAACATATAACATAAAACACAACATCTTTATTGAAAAATTATTTTACATGACCACACACATTCCATCATACCTAGAATTGCATTGGATAACCTAAGGAAATGCATAAGAAAAGGGTGAGATATAAAGCCCATTAAGGGAGTAAACATGAAATAACATGAAGAATATAGTGCATGATAGGAAATATGAATATCAAGGGAGCAAAATAGAAATATGAATATAAAGGCATGATATAACATGATTATATTAACATGGAAATGTGGAATCAACATTTAACATGATATTAGCATGAGCCAAGGATCATTGCTAATGGAAAATGAGTAAACCCACATTTCACATGAATTATAAAGAGTAAACCTCCATTTCACTTTACATATCATCATATTAATCTCTACCCAATGCATTGGAGATCTATTAGGGCTCACCATTTATAAACATTTCATTTCATGCATAAGTGTGCTGCATGGATCATATAACATGGATTCATTAAACATCATAATTTATTCCATGATAAAGGAATGTGGAATTAATATATGAAACAGTGTAATCAATAAGTAAATTTTCATAAATTTGAATTCCTTTGATAGAGTAATGGGCATGGTATTCACTACACAATCACATTGGCTTGGAAAATCACGGTGCAATTTCAGTTGCATAACACCGTGACATAAGAATTCTTAAAAATGGTTGATGATAGAGAAAGGGGTTTCACATCATATGTTAATGAAATGGACAGTAAGGGGAAATATAGGTACATGTACCAACATATGAAATAGAGTTTAGAATCAAAATATAAAAGAATTTCTTGAATGTAAATGAGGAGAGAGAAATCCCTTATAGAATTTCAGCATGGTAACAGGTATACATAGGAGGCATTAATGAGAGAGAAATGGGTCTATCATCATTAAACAAAAGGGGGTTCAGTATTTTGGAGGTTCAAAACCATACCCCAACATTGTTAATTGAAAAAATTTTATAACAACATAATGATATTTAGACAAAATTGAGAAAGGAAGAAATCCCTTAACTGAAAGTGTGATCCCAAAAGCTTTGGAGAGGCTTGAAAGAGGCTTCATGGGAGTTTGGGTCCCCTTAAAAGAAT
Organism: Viscum album; assembly: GCA_963277665.1. Classification (NCBI taxonomy): domain Eukaryota; kingdom Viridiplantae; phylum Streptophyta; class Magnoliopsida; order Santalales; family Viscaceae; genus Viscum; species Viscum album. The sequence goes on from OY728128.1 coordinate 1,607,211,774, forward strand.
TATATATAGTAGAGGGAAGATTTTTTTTGAGTTCCAAAGGATTTTAGTGAAGAAGAAGTGGGATCTTGGGTGGGTTTATATGGGAAAAGAGAGAGAATTCTTTATTATTTTGGTTTTGGATACCACACATTAAACTAATCAATAACACAATAAAAAACATGGTTTATACTCATGGTTTTTTCCAAATAGGAGAGTAAAATATTATTTTATAAGTCCAAGTTCCTATCTTCTTAAAATATTAATCTTGATTATGCGGAGGTGAGGCACACTCTCAAGGAAATCAATTTAAAAAGTTAAAAATTTTTATAAGTCTTAGATGGTCATATAAAACATTGTAAATAAATAAAACAGTCCTAAAATCATATTATTTAAATGTTGAAACATATATTGACCAAAAATGTCACTTATAGTCTTTTATTACATCACTATTAGTTCATTATGATGTCATAAATCACATTATATAATTAAATAGTATTTAATTTTTACCCAAAAATTAGATTGTCTCAAAAAATTATGAAAAATTCACCATAGGATAATTTCAAGGTCCTGGTCCCAAAAATAATATTAATTTTATCTAAATAATTTTACAAATATGTGAATTTTTACTTTTAAAATAAAAACTGACATTTATAAAAAATTTAGTGGTTTTGACAAAGTCAGGTTTCAACCCTTAATAATGATTTCAACTATATTCCTAAAAAATTATACGATCATTTATATTTAATAAAAATTAATTTAGTAATAATATTTTATTAAAATATTAATTAATTCAAAAATCCATTAATTCAACAAAACAAATTTCTTAGTTGAATATTAATTAGAAATACTATTCGGTCTTTAAAGAAACATTTACAAGGAAACAATAATAAAATGAATATATATTATTTATTATATTCAAAAATAATTCACATAATCATATTAATAAGGTCCTGTTACATAACACCTTATAACACCCGCATATGACCTAAGGGTAAGTTGTGTGATGGTGACAGACTCTTGGGGTGACTCAGATAACATCGCTCGGGTGGTAATCTCTATCAACTTCTACTTCTCCTGTAGGAATTTCTGTTGAAGTTTGACATGTTGAAGCTCATCTTGGGCTTGGTCAAGAGAGAAGACCTATGACACCACCTTCTTTCCGATATTCATAAAATGGCTTCAAATAGAGAAATTATACTAGATGAGGCCATCACATCCTTTGTCCGATTAAATTGGATTTGTTAAAGATTTATATTTATACTAATCATGTGATCACTGTTCAAAAACTATAGTAGAAATGGTCACAATTGTTAATGGTATTTTAAAATCAAAAAACATAAAACCAAGGAAGTGAAAATGTTTTACATAACCGTTTTTCATAATAAGACATTTAATTAGATCAAGAAGAATTTCTATTAATGAATGTTTGGGTCGTTACAATCTTCCCGCCTTATGAAATTTCACCATAAAAATTTCATTTTCCCACACTAAAATAGATGCGGGTAACCTAGATTCATCACTTCCTCCGATTCACCTATTGCTTCATCAAACTTTTGGTTTCTCCACAACACCTTAATGAGGGGCATTGTCTTATTTTGTAGATCTTTTTCCATATGATCTTTGATCATCACCCTATTATCTTCATAGGATATGTCATTATCTAATGGTAACACCTCTGGTTTGAGAATATGTGATGGGTCCGGTATGTACATCCTAAAGAGTGATGCATGGAATACATCGTGTACTTGATATAGGTTTGGTGGGAGTTCTAGTTGATAGAAAAATACACCAATGCGATTTGGGATCCTGAAATGAACAATGTACCTTGGAATAAACTTTCCCTTCTTCCAAAATCTCATAACTCTCTTCCATGGTGATATGCATATGAATACCATGTCTCCGACATCAAACTCTAGGTCTCATCGACAATTATTAGCATAGCTCTTTTGTCGACCTTGAACAGCTTTAGTGTGCTCTGGGATGGTCTTAACCTTCTCCGCCATTTCTTTTACCATTTCTGGATATATGAGTTTTTTCTCCCCAACTTCATCCTAACATGCCGATGTTTTGTACCTCTTCAAATAAAGTTCTTCGTAAGGCAACATTTGGATACTTGAGTGGAAACTGTTATTGAAATATAACTCAATAAGAGAAATATATTGATCTTACCTTCATTTATTGTTTATTGAGAATATATTCAACATTTCCTCAAGTGTTTGGATAGTCCAAACATATCGGCTATATGTTTGAGGATGATAAACCGTACTGAAGTTCAGCTCAGTATCTAGAGCATGTTGAAGACTCTTCCAAAACATAGAGGTGAATCTTGGATCTCGATTGGATACAATCGATAGTGGTTCTCCATGCAACCTTACCACATCTCTGATGTATATCCATGTTAGTCGATCCAATGAGAAATCCAATCGAATTGAAATGATGTGTGCAATCTTTGTAATGTGATCCACAATAACCTAGATAAAATAGTTTCCTTTGGATATTTTTGTAAGTCTAGTGACAATTTCCATTGTGATGTTCTCCCATTTCCATAATAGTATGGGAAATGGTTGAATCATCCCCTTAGACTAGTCCCTCTCACCCTTCACATACAAACATACCAAGCACTTTTATGTATACTCAGTGATCTCTTTCTTAATTTATCCCACCAATAATGCTTTCAGATATATCGATTCATATTTGTGTTTCTTGGTTGAATGGAGAAATTTGATCTATGTGGATCATCCAAAAGTTATTTCTTTAACTCTGAATTTTATGGAACACATAGTCTTGTCCCAAATATCACAATTCCATCTTCATTATCATTGAAGTTTTAAGATTTCCCTTTTCAGATAGTTTCCAGTTTCTTCTGAATTCCCAAATCATCTTTTTGGGGATCCATTAACCTTTCCAAAAGGGCGGATGAACAATCCTTTGTGAAATATTTATTATTTTATATTAATTATGATTCAAATTTCTATATTTATCAAATATAAGAATATTGTATCCTCATTAATTCTCATCAATGATAGAATTACTGGGTAATTTCTACTTAGAGATTCTCCACATTATTCTCTTTCCCAGGGTGGTAATGAATTGAGCAGTCATTGTCTTTGATCAGCTCTAACTATCTTCATTGGTGCATGTTCAACTCTTTCTATGTGAATATATACTTGAGGATTTTGTGGTCCGTATATATTTCACACTTCTCCCCGATGTGGTAATGTCATTAAATTATCAAAGTGAATATTACTGCAGCCAACTCCAGATCATGTGTTGGATAGCTTTAAACATGAACATTCAGTTGCCTTGAATCATATGCAGTGACATTGTAATTTTTCATCAATACACATCCCATTCCCTTCTTCGATGCATCAGTGGGTACCATAGTAAGTTCTCTACTTGTGGGTAGTGTCAGCATGGGTGTAGTGATATGCCTCATTTTTTACTCCTTGAAGCTATCTTCGAATTCATCACTCCTAGAAAACATGACACCCTCTTGAGTTATCTTGGTAAGAGAGTTTGAAAATCATAAATAATTTCTCACAAATTGGAAATAATATCCAGTTAACCCCATGGATATATGAATATCTGTCACCAATTTTGGACTCAGTCATCCCCCAATTGCAGCTTTCTAAGAAGGATCCATAGATATCTCATTGCTTGTAATGATATGACCCAAGAATGAGACTTCCTTCAACCAGAACTCACACTGGCTATAATTTTCATATATCTTCTCCTTTCGCATGGTCTATAGTATAGTTCTTAGATACTCCTCATGATCCCCCTTGGTTTGGGAGTATATTAGAATATCATCGATAAAGACTACCACAAATTTGTTAGGGTAGTCTCTAAAGACTCAATTCATCATGTCTATGAAGATTTATGGATCATTAGTGAGCCCCAAAGGCATTACTATGAATTCATAGTGAAAGTGTCTTATATGAAAATAAGTCTCGTGGATATCCTCCTTCTTGAACCTTACATGGTAATATCTCGACTACAAATCAACCTTGGAGAAGCATTGTGCACCACATAGCTGATCGAACAAGTCATCAATTCATATGTCATGACACTTTTTATTTATCGTGATTTTGTTAAGCTCAAGATAATAAATGAAAAGGTGAATTGGTCCATCATTTTTCTTGATGAAGAGGACTGGTGCACCCCATGGTGAATCACTTGGGCATATAAACCCTTTATCCAGATTATCCTATAGTTGTTTCTTCAACTCCTCAAGCTCCAAAAAAACCAGTCTATATTTACTCTTGGTAATTGGAAATGTCCCAGGTATATGATCGATTAATAATTCAACATCTCTTATAATAGGAAGACTAGGAAATTCCTCAAGGAACAATTCCAATACTTCTCTCACAATAGAGATATCTTTAAGGATGTTTTTTCCATAGGTTCAATCATCTGATATAGATACGCATTCTTATAGAGCAGTAATATCCACACTTGAGATTATGGTGCTAATGAATATTCATCTTCCTCCTTGAACTAATACAGAACCAGGGGTTGATTTCCAATATATAGAGTGATTTCCCTCTCATAGAAATGTTTATTGTCTCTATATAGATTAATCCAAACAATGCCAAGAATTGCATCAAATTCCACTTGAGGGAGTATGAAGAGGTTCTCTAGGAAATTTAATGAACAAATTATGACAGGGGAGGAGTTATATTCATTGGATGCAATGATTGAACCATTTTCTATACTCACTAACATCTTTTCTTCCGTGATTTTTTGTGGTGTTGGGATTGTTCTACTAAATGTTTGGGATATAAAAGAATGCATAGAACCAAAATCCAAAAATAAGTTTGGTATTCTTGAATGAATAACTTGCGTACTTGTCACCACATCATTTTCAGGGTTCTCTTTGGTAGTAGTGATGGAAAAATATCTACCATGATGCCTTGGAGGTTGTTGGTTGCCTCTGAAAACCATTGTCTTAGAGAACTATCTTGCAAAGAGTCTTGGTTATTTTCAGTTGAAGCAATGAACAACACGTTGATGGTCGAATAGAGCATTTATCTCTTCTTTCATAGCCACATATTTATCTTACTGGAAGTTAATGTCATGGTTCCCATCTCTTCCACACCTAAATCATTTCCTCATCCCCTTCAGGAAATTTCAGGGGTGCTTCTTTCCACACATTTGTAATGTGGGGTGATGTATTTTTTAGAACCATTAGATTTATCCATCAATACAATAGAATTGAAGTCCACCTTACGCTTTTTATCCCCATGATACCCATGAGATTCACCGATCTCTATTTCGACTTTTAAGGAACATCGAACAATTTCCTCACGTATCTCGATGTCATGAATCACTAGGGATTTCCATATTTTAGGTTTTAACACACCAAAGAAGTAGTAAACCTTGCATTCGGGGGGTAATGGAAAATCCAAAGTCTTGTCTTGTAAGCCTTGTGAAGTTTTCCTCACACACTCTGATGGATTCGTTATATTTTTTCATGAGGGCAGTGAAGTCCCTTTCCATCATAAGAATGAGGGTGTGAGGAAAATATTTGTTGAAAAAGATTTTATGGAAATCATACCATTCCAATTCCTGGATATCCTACTCATTCTTCATAGTTTTTTATCAATATACACCATTGATCTGCTTCACCCTCCATATGATAAGCATCTAGAAGTAAATTCTATTGTTTAAAACATTTAAGGATGCATAAGATCTTTTTAATGGAGTTGATCGATTATTAATAGTTTGAGGGATTAGATGATCCATTAAAAGTAGCATTACTTTGTCTCATGAATCTCCCAATTGTGACTTGTTCTTTATTAAGGGGGGTTGAATGTTTCTCTTGACCCATGTCTCTATTCAAAACATGAGTTAACTGAGAGAGTATCGTGAAAATGTTCGTGAATCCCTCTCCCATCAGATTGAGAATCACATTAGAACAGTCATCGAATTTATCTTCGAATTGGTTGTTACATAGAGTCCTCCTATTAATGGCCCTTAGATGAAATAAAAGGATTGTTAGGGGTAACACATAAAGGGTAATCCAATGACAGAAATGGGTGACTTATAAATAAAATATATCTTTTTAACTGATGAATTTATAGGATTCAATCAATGTTATCCATGATCTACTTCCTAACATATTTTGTATTAGGGACATTCTTTTAATCCCATAATAATTTTTAATAATAATATTATGAATTTAGAAAAGAATATCCCCCGGGAGTGTCGTGACCAATAGTGTAGAAATTCCTATTTTCGAGCACCAGTTGCCGTTTGATTTTAGCTCAAAGTAGTGTTTTTGGGTTTTACCCCTACGTACATCTGTACCAGAGCTTCATCTACTTACTCGTGTCCAAACATGGATGTATTTTTTTTGATAAACCAAATACTCAATACTCAGAAAATTTAGGGATTTTTTTATTACACTTAGTATTATCCCTAAGGATTCCACTAGGATTATGTAATCCTAATCCCAAAAAAACTAAACCTATCCGTTGATACCAACTATAACAACCCTGCTCTTTATTTCACACATAATCATAATTTTTTACATAAAATCTTCACTTAATACAACATAGAATATCAAGAGGTCTAGTATCTTTGGGGGATAATAACATTACATGACAACTTATACCATAAAACAAAACATCTTTATTGAACACATATTTTACATGACCACACACATTCCTTCGTACTTAGCATTGCATGTGATAACCTGAGGACATGCATAAGAAATGGGTGAGCTATAAAGGTTAGTAAGGGAGTAGACAAGGAATAACTTTATGAATAAATTACATGTTAGTAAATAGGGATATCAATGAATCATAAGATAAACATGAACATAAAGGTATGATACAACATAATTATCATAACATGAAAATGTGACATTAACATTTAAGGTGATATTAGCACGAGCCAAGGCTCATTACACATGGAGCTCAAGTAAACCCACATTTCACATGAATTATCATGACTGAACCCCCATTTCACTTGATTTATCATGATAATAATCTTTACCCAATGGATTAGAGTGCTATCAGGGCACACCCATTTCAATCATTTCATTTCATGCATAAGTGCGCAACATGGATCATATAACATGTATTCATTAAACACCATCATTTATTCCACGATAAAATAATGTGAAATTCATAGATGAAACTCTATAATAAATAATTAAATGCGAATAAGGGTGAATAGACTTTATAGATAAATGGGCATGATATTCACTTCACAATGACATTGGCTTGGAAAATCGCGATTCAATTTCGGCAGCATAATGGCGTGACATAAGCATTAATAAAAACTGTTGATGAGAGATAAATTGGTTGTATCATCATATGTACATTAAATGTACAATATGTGTGTCATATAGGTACATGACCCGTCATATGTAATGGATTTTAGATTCATAATACAAAATAATTTCTTGAATGTAAATGATGAGAGAGAAATCCCTTACGAACTTTTGGCATGGTAACAGGTGTACATTAGAGGCATTAATGAGGGAGAAAGGGTTGTATCATCATTAAAAAATATGTAGGGAAGTACGACGGTGTTGAGAAATCATAAAAAAACATTTTTAATTCAAAAAAATGGTATTACAAAATAATGAAATTTGGACAAAAATGAGAAATAAAGATATCTCTTACTTGGGTTCACAAAGGCTTGGGAGAGGCTAGAGAGATGCTTCTTGGGATATTTGGGAACCTTTGGATAATTATAGATAGAGGAGGGAAGATTTTGGTCTAGTTATAAAGGTTTTGAGTGAAGAGGATGTGGGAGCTTGGGAGGGGTTATATATAGAAAGAGAGGGAATTCTTTATTATTTAGGTTTTGGACACCACAAATTAAACTAATCAAAACCACAAACCAAACCATGGTTTTTTCCAATGATGTTTTCAAAAGGGGATTGGAAAAAATTATTTTCTAAGTCTAATATCCTATCTTATTAAAATATTATTCTTTCTTATGTAGATGTTAGTCACACTCTCAAGGAAATCAATTTAAGAAGTTAAAATGTTTTATAAGTCTTGGATGGTACACTAAATCTTTGTAAAGTAAATCAAACAAAACTAAAATCACAATTTTTAATTATAAAACATATATTGAAGGAAATTAGAATTTATACGATTTTATTACATCAATATTAGGTTATTATAATGTCATAAAACACAATATATAATTATATGGTATGTAATATTTACCCAAAAATTCGACTGTCTTAAAAAATTATGAAAAACTCACCATTGGATAATTTCGATATAATGATTCCAAAACAAATATTTATTTTATCTAAATAATCTTATAAATATTTTAATTTGTACTTTTCAAATAAAAACCAACATATATCTAAAATTCATGGGTTTTAACAAAAATAGCTTTCAAACCATAATAAAGATTACAATTGTATTCCTAAAAATTATACGATCATTTATATTTAATAAAAAGTAATTTAGTAATATTATTTTATTAAAATATTATATAATTCAAAAATCCATTAACTATTCAAAATAAATTTTTTAATTGAATGTTAATTAAAAATACGATACGTTCTTTAAAGAAACATTTATAAGGAAATAATAATAAAATGAATGTATATTCTTTATGATATACTAAAATAATGCACATAATCATAGTGATAAGGTCTTATTACATAACCCCTTATAAAACCTCCATATGACCTAAGGGTAAGGTGTGGGATGGTGACAGACTCTTGGGGTGGCTAAGATAACATCACTCGGGTGGTAATCTCTATCAACTTCCACTTCTCCCATTGGCGTTTACGCTCGAGCTTAATGTGTTGAAGCTTCGCTTGGGCTTGGTCAAGAGATAATCCCAATGACACTACCTTCTTTCCGAGCTCTGAAAAATGGGTTTTGTATAGAGAAATTATACTGAATGAGGCTATCACTTCCTTTTTCAGAATAAATCGGATTTTTTAAAACCTTATATTTATACTAAACATGTGATCACTGTTCAACAACTATATTATAAATGGTCACAATTCTTAACGGTATTTTAAAATCCAAAAACATAAAACCAATGAAAGTTTTACATAACCATTTTGCATATTAAGACATTTAATCAGATTAAGATTAATTTTCATTAATGATGTTTGGGTCATTACCGTAAATGAAGCCCCATGTTGATAAATAGACATGTATTTCTATTGTTCCATGTACCAAAATACATGCTCGGTGAATTGAGAATTGTTGAGGTAAATAATTTCTCTCTCAAATATTCTTCCCGCCCTTCTCAGGAATGAGATATGTTCTTCATGATCTAAGAAAAATTTATCAAGAACAACCGACACAAGACACTCTCTTCATTGTGCTAGCACCTGGAGAATGAGTTATGTCGATCGGAGGTCATTGGAGCACGTGTGGATCAACACTAGAGGGATTCTTGTTTGGACCATCGAAAGTGTAATGAGACAATCCAGAAGGGTCATTTCGGATGATCAACATTATCAATGAAGAAAATACCAAATATCTAGCTATTCATTTCTTTATGAAATTAATTAAATTAATTATAAAAACGATGTGGAATATCTTATCTAAATGTTCCGAGCCTCTTTGTTCATTATCTACGTCATTGAATCTATTTTATGAAGTCTGGAATTCATCATCGTAATGAGCCTGGAATATACACTGATCATAGTAAAAGTTAAAGTTGGGTGGAGACCCAACCATGCTTCCACTTCGCTTGAAACCTATGGTTCATGGTTGGTGTGAAATTTTCCCTAACCACGTGTTATCTCAGTAGAATCTATGAAAACCCAGATAGTGAGTTTTTACATAGATACCACATGATTTGAAAAATTGTGCTCCCACTTTGTAAAAACTGTGATCCTTGGAAAAAATGGTTAACGAATTGGGTGCACTATTTGGTCTAAACATGCGGCCCAGGCTTGCTAACCATGTGTACGAGATTTTTTTGTATTTTAAAATTAAGTTTTAAACCCCTAAAACCCTCATTTAAGGAGCCATGAAGACCTATTTCGTCCTATAAAATTTTCTTATTCCATAGGAGAAACCAATACATGATTTTATCCCCTCTACACCCTCTTAAATATAGATCAAAGATTAGAGAATGACATTCAATCTCCTCCTGGTATGTTTCCTATTCCCATTATTTATCTTCTCCACTCATTATCTTCTCCTCCTTAGGGTTTTTGTACATCACCCAGCTATTGGAAGATCTAATAAATTTTTTATAGATCTTGGATCGAGGTGTGATTACCAAAACTTGTTGTCTTCATTCTTTATTGGATAATCCCACTTAGGATTTCGAGTTTTCTGATTTTGTATTCTCGAAGTAGGAGGTTCTATTATGTTTCCAAATTACATTAACCCCAAATTTCATGATTTGAATTTAATTTTTTGACTTAATTTCAATTAAATTAAATTTTATTCCATTAGTTTATTAAAACTCCAATTAAATTAAAATGGGGGATTTGGATTTGAAATTGAATTTTTGGTATGAAATGGAGAAAACACCATAATTCTATTAAATTGGGGTGTATTTGTTAAATTTATGGAATGTTTTGAATTTATTTTTTGGAATTAAATTGTGGAATTTAAATTTTGGAATTTATTTTATAAAATTGAATTGTAAATTGATATCATAGAATTAGATGAGAATAATGGATTGAATTTTTTTTTGATATAAACCCATTGATTTTATCTTGAAAAGGATTGTTTTTTATTAAAAGCACATTTTAGTTTTTAAGAAGAATTTTGATATATTTTGAAATGGATAATGGGATAAATTTTATTTCAGTAAGTCTTAAAATAAATCTCCAATTTTTGTTTGTTATTAGAGAAAATTAAAGCATTAGGTAATTAGTGAGTTATTCTGACAACACTCTAATGACTTACAATGTTCCAATACAAAAATGCAGCACATCAGATCCCTAATGGGATGGTGATGAAGTCACCTTTAGTTGTACCAATAGGGCATGTGTATACACATATTTCTATGTTACTTTAACTATGTAGAGTCACAAATACTGGAACAATAATACCTTTAGGTATATGAACATGTTTATCAATTGTTATTATTTCCAATATATATATGATATTATTGAAAACTATATTACATGCCATATAATTTTATATAAAATATTTTATATAATTTTTTTGTTAAGAAGTTTGTTTAAGGTATTTACCATTATTTGAAATTTAAAGCATGAATTGTTTTAATTTATTTTTAAATACCAAAAATTTTTATTTATATTTAAATGATTTCTTTCTTTGATTGAATATGTGCCTCTATTTTGGAATCCTTGGTGAATCTCTATTCGGAATTTGGATCACACAATACTTGTGCCTTAAAAAATTTCTAGATTTTCTATTTACAGTTTTAGGTAGGAGAAATTATCCACTTGGAGTTTGTTATAGCTATGGATCTTTGGTATTGGAGAGTTGAGTCTATCGGGACTTTTTATTTTCATTCAAATTTCGTTTACATTGATTTAGTAATTTGGTTTTGTTTACCTATTTCACTTCTAGTATAGTTATTCATGTGGAGTTTCTCCTGAATTAATATTGACTTGTTTGTATTTATTCCATGATGTATGTGGAAATTTCACTCCCACATTAATTTTGTATAATTCCATGTGATATTGACCAACCCATGGGGATCCGGAACACCCTTTGAGCCCAGTAATTTTCAATTCAGTTATCTAGTTACTAGGGTACCCAGGCCGGTTCATGTCAAAGTGGTATTAGATATCCATGTTAAGCTTATTGTCATGTTGTCAGTATGTATTGTGTAATATTTTTGGGGCATAGAACATAGTTATGACTGAGCCCTTAGACATCTCTCATAGTAAAGATCCTAAAGACAGCAGGGGTGATCAGGGAAAAAGGTCTTGGAGAATAATTATAGTCTTTTCCAAAATTTTGGTTTGGATATATTGAAATCCAAATATTTTGTTCCCAGCTGTTGGGATTTATTTCCCCATGTTTCTCTATTTGAATGTTAATATGATGTCTTTTATGTTGACTAGTGATGTTTTGTAGCATCCTGACATTGAGAAGACATGTAAATTAGATCTAGGTGAAAGATGTTCCCAAAGCACAGTGGGAAAATCCTCATGTGGACCAGAGTCTGGTTAAAGTGACTGTGCATACTGTCTAAGCCCTAGAATAGGCACCTACCCCAGTTCCCATTCAGTCTCCAACAATGGAATATCAGAGGGTTGTTTTAGAGGATCATTATCCATATTTACATCACTAGAATCCACCAGTGTTCAATATATAAAATGATACACAACTATATTAGGAGTTTTCGAGAAGGATTGAGAACTTATTTGAATTCATGGATACACTTGATAAAATTACGGTAAATTGTTCCATAATTTTGCTGGTGGGACTGAGGATGAGATGGTGGGACAAGATGACAAGGGAGAAAAAACATGAGGGCTTAGAGTGGATGGAATTAAAGGATATTCTCATTTACCACTTATATCTAGATCCGATGCTATTGTCCAAGGATATACTTTCTTCATGTTTGAGAAGGCTAACAGAACTGTAAAAGTATTTGAAAACCATTTTTCTAAGTTAGTGTATTTTTGACAAAATATGGTATGAAATTAGAGGACTGAGACTTTATGGTTCGTGTAGGTACATTAAGCTAATATTTGTTCTTATTTTTGCTTGCAAAATCATCCTTCTTATTTTGACATGCTGGATAGAGCGTTTATGGTCAAAATGGACTGGGATGTCTTGTCCGTGTCTTCTAGAGTTTCATTCTCTCTTATAGGTAGTGTGAATTACTATAATGGAAAAATCATGTGTGATGACTCTCATGGTGTATTTCAATAACATGGTTTTTTCTAAACCTCCTACGGTTCCTGGTAGAGTCCCTTTGTTTTACTGCCAGTATTGCATTCTATGGAACTCAAAGAGGGATTTCCTAGAGGTAACCAAGATATGTGTTTCTTGCGGATGTTCAGGTCACTTATAGAAGTTCAACCATGTTTATTCCAATCCATATAGTGTAAAAGGTCATCCTTACCAACTAAAACTATAGGGAAATCAGATGCATCACATAAAATGGGTTCCCTCCAGAGGCATTTGGAATGATTCTTCTTCAAGTTGTTGAAGAGTCTCCAATGGAAGTGGATATGGGGTCAGTTACAATGAGAGGTATTATCACTATATATTGTCCATTAGATAATTATTTATTTGATACTCATGCATTTCATTCATTTATTTTAACCAATTTTATTAACCTTATAAATATTTCTAGAGAAGTTTTATCATGTGTGATGGATATTATGACACCCGATGGAACGAAGAGAGAGCATGGTAACCATATTCCTTTTTTTGTTTTCTCTCTATTAGATGTTGAGAATTCATGGATATTTCTTGTTCTTGGAAAAGGACCTCATGAATTCATATTTGATATTTATTGAATCCTTACTAATAAATCCCAGATTGATTTTTATCTTTGATGGGTCTCCATTACTACACCTGATGGTGTATGTCTTGTCCTTCAAGAAGAATGGGAACCACAAGTGAGAAAATTTGTACCATATTATCTATAGTTGAGTAAAGTAATATTAGTCTTTCATTTTGATCTATAGTGAGAATCATTGAGCAGTGATCTCCACCAGTGGTCATTGAGTTTCCCAATGTCTTTCCTTCTGACTTATATGGTCTACCGCTGATAAGGGAGGTAGAGTTTTAAATAAATTTAGTATATGGTACTCAAATAGATTCAATAACTTATTACCACATGGAACCATCTAAAATTAATTATTTGAAGACTTAGTTGGATGATCTTATAGAGAAAGGCATTATACGCAAAAGTGTGTCATCTTGGGTGGTGCCGATTATCTTTTCTAGGAAGGATGATGGGTCCCTTCACATTTTCCTTGATTACGGAAAACTAATCAAAGTCACGGTAATGAAAAATTATATATTTCTATGGATTGATGACATTTTTGATCAGTTTAAGGTTTATAATAGGTTCTCTATGATTTATCTTTGATTTGGTTTCCATTAGTTGAGGATACAAAAATATAACATTCAGAAAACCGCCTTTTGGAGCATGTGTGACCACTATGAGTACCTTATCATTCCATTTGGTCTAAAAAATACTCATTCAAAATTTATTTCATTAAATAAAATGATTTAACATGAGTATATTAATAAAATTTTGGAATTATTTTTGGATTAAATATTTCTTTACTCTATATTCAATGATTACCTTTCTCGTCATCTGATAGTACTCCTGGAATTTTTTAGAAGGTGGCAACATTATTATAAGATTTCAAAATGCGATTTATTGATTTAGGATGTGAAATTATTGGTACACCTAGTGTTGGGAAATGGTATATCAATTGATCCTAAGAAGGTAAATGCTGTTATGAAATGGGAATAACCACAATTTTTTTTATATTTAGAACTTTCTGAGATTAGCTAGCTATTATCACCAGTTCATAAAGGATATCTCAAAGTTAGAATCTTTAATGACTGCTCTAACTTATAAGGGAGTAATGTCTTCTTGGAATAAGAGATTCCAAAAATACATTGTTGAGCTGAAACATATTTTGACAAATATACCAGTGTCAAATCTTTGAAATGATGGGCAGGGTTATGTGGTCTTATGTGATGCATCCGGTTTAGGTTGGGGTAATGTTATTATGCATGGTGATCATGTCGCTACATAAAGTACTCATTATATTAGGCCACATGAGAAGAATTATCTGACCCATGATCTTGATCTTTCATTTGTGATGCATGAAATTAAGTGTTGGCTGCATTACCTTTATGTGGAAAGGTTTACTATGTTTTTAGAACAAAAATACATTAGATATATTTTCTCAACAAAATATTTAAATCTCCGCCAAAGGTATTGGGTTGAATACCTGAAGTATTTAAACTTTAAAATCACCTATACCCTAGGGAAAGGCAATGTTGTCTCAGATGATTTAAGAAGAAAATTTATAAACCAGGTTATTAAGGAATCATTAGAAGAGTGGAAGTCGATGGCACTCTTTATACTATTGCATATCAAAGTCCATGAATCATGATTTAAGGCTTCCATACCCATTTTCAGTTAACATTTTCTATTCTTGAGATAATTCTTTAGGAATAGTAGCTTGATGATGAGTTTATTGGAATTTTAAACTCTCTTTATGGTGTGGAGGTCATGCCTAGATGGTTATTATCCATCGAGAGAATACAACACTATTGAAATCATTTTTTGCGCTTTTAGTGGCAAGGAAATATGGGATAGGGGGTTTCCATAACTCCTAATGGGATGTGAACCTAGGAACTATTAAGATGTTATATGAAATGTACTGTAAATTTAGGAGGCTTTTTATGATATGGGGAGTTTCTGAATTTGTCTCTAATTAATATTCATGCCTACAGGTCAAGGCCAAGCACAAAAAACCTTCAAGTTTGATTCAGAGACTCCAATTGCCTACATTGAAGTGGGAAGATATCTCTATTTAATTTTTGGTTGGGTTTCTACGTACCTCGATAAATGATAATGTGATATGGGTTGTGATCGATTAGCTAACAAAATCAAACTATCTTATACCCATTCATCATGTATCCAAATTTGAGGAGTTTGGAAATCAATATGTGAAAGTGATTTTAATTTTAGATAGAGTAAATTTGTTATGGTATTTAATAGGGATCCTTGGTTTACATATCAGTTTGGGAGAGGCCTTAAAGAGGCATCGAGATCTTAGGTCCATTTGAGCACGACACACAATTCACATTTGGATGTCTAGACAGAAAGGGCTATACAGATTCTGGAGGATACACTTTATTCTTATTTTATTGACTTTGGTGAGGCTTGGAATGACCATATAGAGTTGGTTGAGTTTTATTATTATAATAGATACCAGTCCATGATCAGAATAGATCATTTTGGGGAATTTTATGGCCAACCTTATAGATATCTGTTTTGTGGATCGATGAATGGTGAAAGTTCCTTGGCTGGACCAAGCATTATCCAAGATATGACAATGAATATTTATTTGATTTGTAAAATGATATTAATGGAATATATCAAGTATAAGTAAAATGTTGTTCATCATTTCATATCATTGGAATTATCATTTGGTGACCAAGTGTTCCTGAAAGTTTCACCCTGATTATGTCATTGACAGCTTGGGGGGAAGGGAAACATGATCCTCATTTTGTGAACCTTTTGAGGTCATTGATAAAGTTTGTAAATTGCCATACCATTTATCACTTCAACCAAAATTTTTATAACACATAATATGTTTCATGTATTTTTACTCTAAATGTATATTTCTAATCTATCTCATGTTCGGACATAGTGTGATATTGAGGTTGAGCCTGATTTATCCATGTCTGAATGCCTATTAGGATAGTTTATTTTGAATACAATGTATTTAATGGGAGGACGATACCTTTGGTTAAAGTGATTTTCCAGCATGGTTATAATTCTCATGAGACATGGGAGAGAAAGGCACTTTTGAGTGATCAGTGGCCTCATCTTATCGACATGGAAGGTTCTCAGTAGGCTTTCTAGTGACATAAAGTTTCTATGGTGTGGTGGTTGTAACATAATATTACAATTTTTAGGTAATTATAAACCCCTTTTTTTAAATATTCTTTTGTTGGTTTTTGTTTTGGGATGATTTAGGTAAAAATTTTGAAATTTTGAATGTTCTGGGATACTACACGATTGGCGCACAATTTTTACAAACTCCGTGCCATCTCAGTGGAAACTGTGAAAACAAGGGCAGTAGGGTTTCACATAGATGATACATGGTTTCAAATAATAATCACCCTCTTAGTAGAAACCTTGAACCCTAGAAAATGGGTTGCATGGATGGGGATCATGGCTTGGTCTAACTATGCAGCCATACCTAGAAAAACATGTGTATGGTATTTGTTTAATTAAAATTTTATTTTTAAAACACCATAAATTTTTATTTTGGGTGATTGATGGACCTATTTAGACCCACTATAATTTCATCTTCTAGATAATCTCCCAAGTTATGATTTTGGACCCTTTATGCCTTCCTGAAAGTGAATCGAATACTGGAGAATGACATTTGATCACATCTTAGAAGGTTTCCACTTTATGTTCTCTTTCTCCAGCTATCTCTCTCTTCTCATCCCTAGGGTTTTTTCGATCAATTTAATATTGAAATATCTAATAACCTTTATTTCAAATGTTGAATCCGTGTGTGATTCCCTGATACCATTTTCTTCATTCTTCGTTGGCGAATCCCATTCAAGGTACAAAATTTTGAGATCTCACATTCCTGAGGTAGGTGGTTCTATTATGATTCATAATTTTTATTAACCCTAAATTGATTGATTATATTAAATTTCATGATTTAAATTCAATTGGTTGAAATTTATTTTAATTAGTTAATTAAAATCCCAAATCCATTGAAATGGGTGATCTGGATTTAAATTTTCATTTTTTTCATGAAAATGGTGAAAACCGCCAATTCCATTAAATTGGGGTTTATTTGTGAAATTGATTGAATTTATGGAATTTAATTTGAGGGATTAAATTATGGAATTTAATTTGTTGAATTTAATTTTTAAAATTTAATTTTTAAAATTTAATTGTGAATTTATTTAGAATTCATTATGAGAATAAATGTCTGAAATGATTTTGGTGGAAACCCATTGGTTTTATCCTAAAAAGTCATGTTTTTTTATTACAAGACCATTTTACTTTTTAAATGGAAAATTTAATTATTTTAAAAGTATAATTGGATGACTTATATACTAATCAGTTTTAAAATACATTTCCATATTTATTTGTTATTAGATCACATTCATGCCTTAGGTAGTTAGTGATTTATTCAGACAACACTCTACAATTTACAATGTTATCAAATTGAAATGAGAAACATCCCATCCCTAATGGGATTATGATGAAGTCACCTTTAGATGTACCAAAGGGGAATATATATATATATATATATATATATATATATATATATATATAATTCTATGTCACATTGAGTGTTTGGAGTCCCATAGATAGGAACTATTGTATGTTTAGTCATATGACCATGTTGTTCACTTGTTTGTATCTGAAATGAATATATACCATTATTGTAAACTATTTCAGATGAATTTTTAATTTATATAATCTATTTTATATAAAATTATTTTTCGTCCATTTATTTATGGTATTTTCCATCTTTTGAAATTTAAATCAGGATTTTTTAATTATGCGTTTAAAATGCCTAACTTATTTATTTGAAATTGAATGCTCTATTTAGTCTATTAAATGTTGGCATTTGTTATGTAATCCTTAGTGAGTCCCAACTCACCTTTTTTCTCACACCCTACCTTTACCTTAGGGTGTTTTTAGATTATCTCATTCCAGGTTCATGTAGGGGAAAAGATCCACTTGGAGGTGGTTATAGCTATTGATATTTAGGCTTATAGAGTTGAGCCTTATAGGACTTGGGTTGTTATTTTAGTTTTCTTGTACTTTTCTATAATACTTAGGGTTTGGATAATTGTTCAAATTCATTTACAGTTCTCCATGTGGGGTTTCTCTTATATAGAAACTGATTTTTTATATTTCTTCTGCGTTTTTTGTAGAAAATTAATTCACACATTAATTTTATATGATGTTATATGCTAGTTGTCGACCCATGGGGATCAGGAACTCCTTTCAGGTTATGCTAGTATCGACACCGTTATAGAGTTACCTGGGTACCTAGGCCTATTTAGGAAAAATACAACATTAAAATAAGTGAAATATGAATTCTTTTTCAATAGATATGAAAACAAATTTGAAGAATACAAGAAATCAAAAAGGTTTTAATAAAACTGTTGTATAGTTTGGTAAAAATATAAAATCAAATCCAACCATAAGATTTATATAAAGGAATATATGTATGAAAATTAAATTTTAAATAAAATAATTGATTATTAATCATTTAATATAAATATATTCATTGAAAATGCCGCATGATAAAAATTTAGGAACGTGGAACCGGGATCTAGAAAATAATTTACATTAAGAGTTTTAATTTATGAAATAGTAATAAGGGATCCATAATGACTTTAATATCATAAAAAATTGAAAGGATAATTATTAATAATGATAATAATGAAATATTATTATTAATCTGAAAAAAGGAAGTGTCTGAGATATATAGTGATATGAAAATAGCTGATGAACCACAAAAGAAATAGTTAGGTTCAAGATTCCGTTTATAAATATGGTAATGAGTGAAAAGAACATGAATAAAGATAATGAATTGTAATTTTAATTAATATTAATAAAATTTAATGTAAGGAAAAATATGTTAATAGAATTTATATATATTTTGTAAAAGAATAATCAGTTCTTATAATGGTTAATGTCTTTAGAGATGATAGTTGTGAATAAGAACACTCACCTTAGGGCCTATTTTATTCCGTCACATTTGTGTCACATATGAAATCGAAATATGTTTATTATAAAATCAATATATTAGTGAATTTTATTCCTTTTTTCATTATTTATTAGATAAAATTATTTAAATTTATTTGTTAATATTTTATTTGAACATAGAATGAATTGAAGACTTGGTTTCTTATAAATTATATCATTTTCTTTAGATTTCATGATTTTGATTATTTATAATTTTACATTTTTTAAAATTATTTCCAAAAGTTTAAAATACATTTAAATTAAATTATTTTATATATTTTATTTTATTTATCCATATATGGGTTATTAATTGGAAATAATCCTTCATTATGGTTATAATGATCTCTTGACTTATCCAAAAGTATAACCACTAGGTGAGTCAAACTTGGTGTGTAGTTAGGATCACATATCGTGAATCAAGAAAATATCAAGTTAATAACCAACTAATATAAAATTTTTTTATTACACCTAGATGTATCATATCCAAATCCTGTAATGATATGTTTATTTAATCAATAGAGGGATTTCATTACTCAGAAATCACACGGTATTTATCAATGTTTTAGGATGTTTTATGGATACAGTACTGTATGATAATTATAACATAATTTGAAGGTAATATAATACAAGGTAATGGTATTATATTATTAATAATATTTTATTATAATTAAGGATAATAATATTTCAACTTGTATAGTAAATGAAATAGAATAATTTCAAAAAAAGGCAAGAATATGATCGAAATGCTTACCATGACAAGTAACTTCTTAAATCTTGAGAGGAACTCCTTGAGACCATAAAAAATATTTATAGTTATTTATAAGAGAGAAATAAGATTTAATTTATTGTCAATGTCATTTTATAAATGATAAATGGGGTAATTGTGGGTTTTTATATTTTAGGAGGGGATTGTTTTGTTAAAATATTGATTAATTTTTTATTTAAAGATACTATATTTTAGTATAATTGATTCATATGAAATTATTTTTCTTATTAATCTAAAACAAATAGTTATTTTTAATTTAATTTAATTAAGAAATAAATTGATCTTTCTGAAAACTCAATTTAAAAAAAGGTATCAACAATAATTTTTACTGGTTTAAAATATAATTTATGTTCCAAAATATAAAATAAAGTTTTATAAACTCAAATTAATATATTTAAATTCATTGTTTTTCCCCATTAATATATATTAATTTCAAAAAATTGTTCAATAAATTTTGTTTTCAAACTTGTATCATAACGATGTCATAAGATTTATGGTATTCATTAAAACTATATTTTTAATGTTCACCAAAAAATCATCGCCTTTAGAATAATCTTAAATATTTACACAAGATATTTCAGATGTGATGACTATAAATAGGTAATATGTTTTTTATAAATTTATAATTATGAATGAATAAAATTTCAGTTTTTAATAACATCATATAATACATGGAAAAATATTGTTTAAAATTAAAAGTATATACTTTGTTTTGAGTATTTACATTTATATGACTTATTCACTATTTTTATTATATAAATTCCAATTAATGATCTATAGTACTAAGAAATATTTATTTTATTAAAATTTTCTTCTAATTATGTGGATATTTTCATTAAAATACATTTTTAACAAAATGGTTCTAGTGTACCGAAATATATATACTATAATCAGAATTATATGTTAAAGATTGTTTTACAATTAAAAATGATAAATAATGATAATTATACAACCAATATGTAAAAATATGATTCTATACATAAGAGGAATTATATATTAAAATAAAAAATGAATATTTCATAATTTAATTTTATTATAAAATTTGTTACTTAGTGATTTAAAAAAGAATCTTTTTTGGAAATAAAACAATATATAGAATGTTATAAAAAACCATTACGAGAAGAAATTGGATATAATGTACAAAATAAGTTATTTAATTTAATTTTTTTAGATATTACTCATATGTTTTATATGAAATTTTATATGACATAATTTTTAATATGTTATAACTTTGTGACTTTATGAATATGAATCAGGCTATGCCTATCATTAGACTATAGTGACTTAACCACTACCATGATATAAAGTTAAAACAATAATTAATATCTTTATTATACTATATACGTAAGAAGAACCCTAAATATAGTTAAATTGTTATATATGTATATATATATTATATAAAATAAATGTTGGAAAATACCTAGGCTAGTGTAATGTGTTGCGCCATTGTCTTCCTTTAGTCTACCATTCGAGCTGCATGGTCTCACTAGTGGTGACTTGTTATCCCTCTTCCTTTATGCTTCCCTTTTTCTAACAAAAATTGTTAATAATTATAAACTCATTAATATTGAAAAATATAGAGCCAAACAACCTTGGAGTAAATTTTCATATAAATTATTGGTTTATATTATTAAAACTAATAATTTCCTCACTATTTATATTTATAAGGCATGATAGAATATTTACAAAAATATTTCATATAAATCATACGTGTTACATTCAATAACTCTTAAATTAATCGCATCCTTCCATTTTAATTTCTCCCAGAAATATATTATTATTTTCTAAAAATAATATAAATTTCATTAACCTCAAGTTACATTCCAAAGAAAATAAATATATATACCCCAATAATGTTTTCTTCCTATAACCTAATAAATATCTCAATGAATTTAATTAATTACTCAGATATTCTATTAGATAAGGCATCCAAAGGTTCTTTTAACTCATATATTGTAATTAACTATTAGCATCCTAAGATATAATGATATATTACCCCGAATATGATACCAACTAAGATATCTAAAACCCTCACCCTTAGATCAAATTTTAAAAATATATCATTTATAAACTATATTTGATATGGATGAAGACATCCCATAACCAAACTATAGTGAACTATTCTTAAAATAACCCAAATAGTACAATAATCTCATGGTTCAAATTATACATCTCACAACAGTTGTATAACCCAAGTATAGAAATGTTTAGTGTCTCTAAAACATGTTACATGTATATATATATATATATATATATATTATTTTATAACATTTTTAAAATATTTCCCATGACTATTCTCCCCTATAACCCTTCTTGTACCACCCATATGATGTAATTATCATCCTAACCAAGGGAATAAAAAAATAATAAATTAATGAGCACAAAATTTCATAAATGGAAATGATAAATCATTAAGTACCAGACCATAAGAATGATGAGAATATAATGAAAATATAAATATCTAAATAAGCGATCGTAAGACAATCTATGATAAAAATAATAAACAGGATAGATCTATATATGATCATAAAATGATCATTAAAAAGACTAATGGATAAAATATATAAATTTAAAATAGGATATAAGGTGCGGGAGAATTTAAAAAGAATAATCATGAAAACATGGCATTTATTTAAAATCAAATACATATTACAACTTGGAATAATATGATAAAAACATGAATTTTTTTTCTAATTTGTTAAATATTAGAATTTGTCATATATATATATATATTCATAGAAAAACTTATGTGAGAAAACCCATTTTTACCACTCTTGTAGGAAGAAACTCATTATATCCAAACCTAAAAATGTTTGCAAACCAATCATGCCCATTCCTATGTGAATAGACCCATTATATCCATTCCAGGATATCTCCTCACATATAAGCATATACTAATGAATTGGAGCATGATATAAGACTCCACCTATCTTCATCCATACATATGTGTTCCACTTAAAAAATATTCATCATGACATAAATAACACATGTAAAAACAATTGGTTTCTTAAATATATCACATAACATGAACCAATGAAATCATCTGAGATACAAATGTCATTATCCAATAGTGTATATAATGTAATAAAATAATAATTATCATATCATGAGAGAAGTATCATTTTAAATTTAGAGAGTAACATGAAAACAAAATAAAAAATGAGATTTAATGATTTTTTTACAATATTTATTTAAACGGAATATTTAAGAGCCCCATTTCAAAAAGTGTACTATATTTTTAGGATTAATATAATTAATACCTTAAATAAAATTGATTCTCGTTAAAAAAATTTCCCTGAAATATGTAATGAACATCAATAGAAATTTAATTTCTTTTATGAATGATGTTCAATAATACATTGTGTAACTCAACAAATGGAATTTTAGTTACAAATTCACTTACCGTTACCCTTTATTACAATATAATTATTTAACCTCCTATATCATTAACATCATTATATTAATTACTTATTATAAAATAGGTTCTTAAAATAAATGATTATACTAATTCTTTATCCCAAATATCATCATTTTCAAACCATTAATGGTTATATAATTTGTTTTATAAAGACGTTTAATTTTATAATTCCATTCCAAGTTAGTTTTAGTTTTAATTTATGAAAATAGAAAGGTTGAAAAAGTAGTTTGAGTTTTTTTTATAAATAACAATGGATTTAAATAAAATGGTCATTATTTTTTGTGTTGCTAAAAACACCACATAATTAAAAATATTAAATATGTTTATCCTATAATATGGTAACATATAAACATAATAAATCATGGTTTGGAAGTGAAAGGAAAAATGAAACATGTTCATTCATGGATGTTGTAGTATGCACAACACATAAATTAATTTTTTCATTTTTCATAATTGTGAAGGGTTGGGTGATTATGGTTATAATATCATTATAATGACATTAATGTATAATAATGATAATTATGATATCATTATGATATGGTGAAATCAAGTTTTGTGAATAATTAAAGTGTATAACCAAATAGAAAAATAATGGGATGTTTATGAAACTATACCACACTTATAGGATTATCACCTTTTTGAAGATGAATGAAACATCAAGGGATGATATTTGGAGAATATAATAACCTCATTAAGGTGGATATGAGTATATACAATAGCTTTTAGTATATTTTAATATGAAATTTTGGTTTTTATTAATGATGGAATGTGAGGAGTGATGTTCCCCTTTTATAAGTGAATTGTATGGGTATTTTTTGAAATACTTGCATATATTCAATAATGGGAAGTAAATATCCAGCCAAGAATCTCAAAAATTATCAAATTACGGATTATAGGGAAGATAAGGTTGTTAAAAATATCCATTAATCAAACATAAAATCTTTTTAAACTTTTTATCCCCTTTACATCTAAGGTTACTCACTATTAACATTTATGTTTTTACCATTAGAATTATATTTTACCTGGGTAATTTATACATTAAGAATAAAAATAATATGAGAATTATTACATAATTTGTACTAAAAGATTATATATATGAAAATGAATTTTTGAAACTAGAATCTTATGTATGTGGAAAATCAATTTTAACACAAACTCACAAAAAACACTATTTTTTGAAAAAGTTATATTTTTATAGAGAAGATTTATTATTAGATTATAATTTAATATGTAATTTATATCAATGAATTTAAGATAATAAATAATTTTGAATGATTATTTAAGTTAAAATAAAAAATAAAAAAACATAATTGCATCATGTTATAATTAATTTAACAAACCATAAAAAAATATTTTTCATTAAAACACCAAATAAATTTTCAAAATGTTAACCATTTGATTATAAATTAAAAAATGTGATTTAAAATTACTTATTATTCTTTATTTTATATAATTTAATATTGTAAAGTTTAAAAATCATTCAATGTATTCATATAAAAAAATAATTTCATAAAAGTAAGGCATTGAATAAAGTTAGTATTTTCATTAATCACCCTAAAATTTATAATTTCTAAAAAATACAAAACAAAATTATCTTAAAATAATATGAATATGATAAATAATTTTTTTTTATTTTTTCAGCTACACATCCTAATATTTATCAAATTAATATTAAAATAAAATACTAAAATATCATAACAAACAATTATTTTAAGGGAATCAATTTTTTTGCATATAAACTATTATTTTAAATTTATTTCCAATAATAAATACATCAAACTAAGAAAATATTCATCCTACAAAATATAATTTTATAATAATAAGATGTTATATTTCATTCATTATTTTACTATTTGTGTTGATATTTAAGGTGAATTTTGTTTTGTATCATTTTCCTTTTGTAAAAATATTTTTTATACATATTTTATAATCATGTAACTAGTGTTTATAACTTCTAGATTTATAAATATGTTTTAATTGTATATATTTTAATATTTTTTGTGTTTCATGTGATGGTATTTGATTAATAAGTTATGACCCTATTTTCTATGCTTTATACACTTAGAAGAATTTCGTAATTACAATTTCATTACATTGAAGAAAACAAGTGAGTATTCTTTCCTCTAATTACATCCATTTTCCCATGAATCCTCCTCAAGCATATCATTTCTTCATGAAACATTGACTACATGAGTGTCCTTATTTAAAATCAACTTTTCCATCCAATCTAGATTTTTTTATTTGTTTTCCTTTATATGAGAGATCATGTTCTTGTTTCACATATTCTGAACTTAGAACAAGTGTTGGTTCTAGTATGTACTTCTTGAAATGTGATTCACAGAGCACATTAGGTACTTGGGAGAGGTGTAGAGGAAGAACTAAGTTATATGAAACAACCCTGACATGATCAAAGATGTTATTGGGATCTATGTATCTATGAATCAACTTCCCTTTCATTATAAATCTCATAACATTATTCCATGAAGATATTAAAAGGAATAAATTTTCACCAACTTTAAACTCTTGATCTCATAAATGATTAACTATATAAGATTCCATTCTATTTTTTAATTCTTTTATTTTCCACTAAATTCTTTGAACTTTCTTCTCCATTTCTGTGAAAAAGTCAGGACCTACCAAATTCCTCTATCAGACTTCATCCTAATATATTGGAGTCATGTATCTTTACCCACACATAGACTCATTTGGTTCAATCTAAATGCTAGAATGGAATGTATTGTAATATGATAAGTATTCCCTAAATATATGTTGACCCCAATATATTTTGAATTGCATTGAACAAGATCTCAGTATACCCTATAGATTTTGAATTTTCCTCTTATGCTGACCACCTTTCTAATGATTATATGAAATTCAAAATCTCATCTCTGTCTCCAAATATTTCTAAAAACTTATCAAGATTCTCTATGAAAACCTAAGATCCCAAATTAATACAATGGATAGTGGTACACCGTGTACTATAATCAATTCTTATATATATATCTTGGAGAGTTTGTAAAGGGATAAATTGTTTTCAATAGAAATACGTTTTCCTGACTTTATAATGATATTAACTAAATCCAAAATAGTATTATGGACTTTATACATTTTAGGGAATCTGATGAAAATGTCGATGGTTATTTTTTCATTTTTTCATACAGGTATGGGTAATGGTTGAAACATACATTTAAACTTTTCTCATTCGACCTTAACTCAATATCATAAAAGTTATCAAGAAATGTATACTAGATTATATCTATCCATACTATCCAACTAGAATATTTTCCTCAGATATATATACACATTGTTTTCCTTAAAAAATTAATAGAGAAGTATGATATTTGAGAATCATCCAATATTTTTTACTTTAATCCCTTATTTTAAGGGACACACAACTTGGTTCTAAAAATTATTAGTCCATCTTTATAAATTTTTAACTACATAATTTTTAAGCAATTATTTAGCTCTACATCACCTTTGTTGAGATTAATTGGTTTTAAATGAATGGTAGTGTGAAAATATAGTTTGGAGCGGTGCGATTAATCACCCATATTAGGAATTTAATATTCATATTATATAAATCCATGATTATTGGGCCTTTCTTAATCTTTTTAATTCATATAATTTTATGATATTTCTACTTCAGAGCATCAAACACCGTATTTCCCTTCCTCGATTAGACATTTATTGATCATTCCTAGTATTTTATCTACTCCAACCAAATCCTTTAGCACAAATTCAATTACTTCTATGTGATATATATTTCATGATATCATGATCAATATATAAATATATCACACTTTAATATATAGAGATAATGACTCTAAATATTAAATTTAAAAAATATTGTTGCTGACTCTTAATCATATATCATGTAATTTTCTTCATGAGTCCTTAATTAGTGTAAAATGTAAAAATAACATTGTCATTCTCTTTTTGGATGAATCATGTGAAATTTTATAAAGAATAACTCTATTTTATAAGACCTTCCCCACTACAGGGTCGTGTAAGAATAGGATTAATCACTGATATATTCTTTAGTTCCTTAATCCATTTTTATCATTCATATATCCAATTTAACATTAATCTATTCTGTGTCAATATGGTTATCATACTTGATATATCTGATATATTTCTCAAAAAACATCAGTAATTTCCTAGTAATATAAGATGATTATTTATCTGAGTTAAATTGGTTGGTATGATCTATTTTTGATAACATTCATCTTTTATTGATCTACTGATATTCCTTTTTTTTTTCATGACACAAGAATGAAACCTTTAATATCGAGAATTCATATATTCTGAATTTGGAACATAACATCTCCTTTCTCATGTTCTTTAACAAAATTTCCAAATGATCTTCATTCTCCGCCATGATATTAGAATATATAGGAAAATGATCACTAAATACAACCATAAATTAATAATGGCAGTCTTTGAAGTCACTTTTACATAGATCCATGAAGACAATAACGCATTGGTAAGTATAAATGGGGTTGTTATAAACTCATTGTTAACTTATCTTATATGAAAATTTATCATAGATATATCCTCCCTTTTGACCATTTATAGATTGTATCCAGATCTATTGTCAGCATTCTAGAAGTATTGATCTCATTAGAGTTGATCCAATATGTCATCGATAAAGGGTAAATAACGCTAGTTTCACACCATGATTTTATTGAGTGTGAGATAATCAATGAAAATACACATTGATCCACCATTCTTCTTGATAATGAGGAATAGATAACCCTATGATGAGGCATGGGGTGTATGAAACCTTTTTCAAAATTATCATTCAGTTTCATTTTTTACTCCTATAAATCAATGAGATCCATTCTATATGGAATCATTGGGATATGAAAGTATATGGGTATGAGTTGGATTGAAAAATAAATATCCCAATCTTTTGTAAGACCAGGAAATTTATCGTGAAATTCATAGGTATATTCTTATAAAATAATTCATGTTATCTATGTTGAATTACTTGTCAATAATTTGATCTAGAAGTCCTTTTTTGATTCAAAACCCCCATTATATAACATTATTTCATAAGTATTTAACAAATGGAATTCATATATTAACCAATTAATATGTGGGTTTCAATATAATTCACCTATGATTGAATTTATAACTAAACGAGTTATATATATTAATTCCCATTGAAATGGTTTATACATATATTTTGATTAAACACAACATATACCATAGGAGATCCAAGCGTGGTACGTAGAAAGCTCCTATTCACCATTAACAAGAATGATTACTAAGAAACAATCCTTAAACTCTTTTCATAATTGTTACCCTTATACTCATATTTTCAAAAACCACATCCCCTATTTGTTTCTAGACTTGGAAAAATTTATAGTAAAAATACATAATCTATAATTTACCAAAATATATGGATGTTACCCTATAATTAGACCCTACCCTCATAATTGCTTTATATATTTTAGTATATTACTCTAAATTTATCTAAAAAAGAAATGAACTAATCTCCAAAATAGCTAAACCATTCAGCTAATTCCAACCACTATGATCCATATATAGACCCATAAATAAGATTTACATAATCATGATACTTATTCAAGTATTTAGTTTCATACAAACGAAAGGATATTTTTACGTTATAGGATTGGATAATTAGTTCATCACCATTACATAATTAAATATTACATCACAATGTGGAAACTTTATTTTATTTTCATATTTCCACCAATGTAAAACATTTATAAACAAAGAAATTTTCTTTTCCTGAAAAGTCCTCATTAAATTAAACTTAAATTCATCTAATTTGTTACCCATACATGAACTGTATAATTTTTTTTGAAATGTGTATGAGCAAAAAATCATAAATAAGGTACATAAAAAGAATGAAAGAAACTGTTAATCCGTAAATAATTATAAATTTTTATTTTTTCAAAAATAAAATTGGGGCTCAAAAAAATATTTTCTTACATAAGAAATTGAATTTTCTTTTTAAATATTCTCAAAAATAATTTCACAAGAAATATTGAAGAAAAAAAATTCAACTCATAAAGGTTTATTTTCAATCTTGAAAAATGCATGAAAACCTTTTCACACTTTAATAATTATTACCCTTACGACGCTACATATACATTACTTTAAACACAATATCATTTTCTTAACCTGTGAAATTATAATATTCAAAAAAATCATTTCAAGAATAGATAAATATTTCTGTTTAATAGGGACATCATTTTTCATATAACTCATACAAATAGAATAACTAATATTGTTTACTTCCATGTCCAATGCCTTGGTGGGATATTAAAGACCAACCTGTCCTTCTTTTATAACGGAATCACGCATCCATGGTTAATAACAAAATCACCCATCCTTAGTTTAGAACTGAGCCACACATCATTATATATAATTTCCATGTAACATAAAATACCAAAATATTGTATTTTTATCATTACACTAACACAAATATTATTTTCACCCTAGAGGAAAACAATTTTAGACGTTGAAATATCAATTCTATTTATAACTCATTATCAAAATACTAAAAAAAAGAAAAATACAGGTCTTATATAAAGAAAAATTGACTTTTTAAATAATGAAAATATCAATTAATAGTTATAGGAGTGGGAATAGTTTTTTTGCACCATATACTTTAAAATAGATAATTCATTTTTCCATTTGTATAGAAAGCAAAATCATTCCGTTTGAAATATAAAAAAATTATTTCTTTTGAAATTCATTAAAATAATTTTAAAAGAGACATAAAATATCCTTTATAATTGTTTTATTTCTATATATGTAAATTGAGAAGATATTTTAAAAAATATGGACATTGATGAGGAAGCGTTGATAGGGAAACATTAAAGGAATATTTTTTAGAAGAAAGGACCTTTCATAAAACCATAAGAAGATTCCTTTTAAAAATCATTATAAATAAATTATAATATTTTCAAAAAATAAATTTATAATTAATTAATTAATTAATAAATAATTTCTTGAAGGATTTATAAGAAAATGTACGTGGAATATAATAATTCCGAAAACAAATCTTTAGAACATTTAGAAAAGATTTTTAATGGTATATTGTCCCTAACGTTGAGTCTGGATCCTCCTGTATGTTATTTTTATTTCTAAAAAAAATTATTTTTAATAATTTTCTTTATTTAGATACATTTCAATGTTTATTATTCCTTTTTACCATGTTATAATCAATTACTCAATCAATAACGTTCAGGTTAAATATTTTTATTTTATTTGTCTTGTATTTCATAAATGACATAGGTGGATGAATATGGTCAAAGTGATAATCATAGAACCATATATGAAATAATAATAAAGATATAGTTATCATTTTTTACATAAATGATAATTCTTAAACCAATATTAAATTATTCTTATAAAAGAAATTACAAAGCTACAATCAAAGAGATGGTAGGTTCTACATACGCATGAGTAACAGATCCATTTTTCAAAAAGTTTTAAACAGAGAAGGTACGCATTTCTTTGACCATATAAATTTATAAATATATCATAAAATCAATATTTTTCCTTTTAATACAATACCATATACCATTTATGTTATGAAATAATGTAAAATGTATCACATCATTTCAAGGCGGTGGTAATCCACATGTATGCGTGAACAACATTATCATTCTTCATTGGATAGAATAATAAGAAATTATATGATATATTATCTTTAATGAATTATAAATATGAAATATCTATATATATATATATTAAATCCATCAAAAAACTGGCAGTGAGATACAGGGATGGAAAACGAATTACATTGGTTCACGAGAGGGTATACCACAGTGCACATAAAGGACTATTTCATTTCCCATTTTATTGAAGGGGATGTAGAGACCTGAATCTTAAAGTACAAGGACATTACATTACTTTTTCGGAATACTTATTACATAATAAAAACACACACACAAGGACCGTAATAGTTTAGTGTCTTTGGAAACTCGGAACGTAATCTTCTAATCATGGTGAAAGATCTTCAACATCTCCCATAAAGATCTTCCCCTTTTTTTTCTTACCTAAAACCTTTCTTTATATCCTGGGGAAAATAAAACATACAAAATGGTGAGATAAAATGCTCAGTAAGGGTAAAAAAAAGTAATATCAATCACATCATATACATAAGAACATAACTTTTGGAAATCTTATCCTGCAAAAGAGATCATAATATCATAACATGGGATAAATCATAGAAGTGAAATGTAATCCCAATAATCATAAAATAAAACATGAAACATTGTTTCATACACACATAATCATAGAGAATCATTTCTTATTAGTCAAGACTCATTGCCAAGACTCTCTTAGTAGACAAAGTCCATTTCTGAACCGAGTCACCCTCGTTTCAGTCCTGTTTCACTGAACTGATATAACCTACCATTTCAGCCATGTCTATCTCATGAGATATAAAATCTTTACCCAATGCATTGGAGGGAGATATAGGTCCCACCCATCTCATAATGAAATCATTCTTACTTGTGCCACAAAATAAACTTAGAACATTCATCATAACCCAAAGAATAAAATGGGTTTCATAAACATCATCCCATCATCACATAATCCATATAAAACAAATGGATATTTCATCGTAAGAAAATTGAAACCATGTAAATCATAGAGACATTATACTTGAAACATACACATATGAAATAATTTCATCTTATATGGAAAATGGTTTTGATAAAACACTTGAAATGAATTCTTGAGGAAAATATCCTTTCTTCTTCAAAATCAAATTCTTTTCACAAAACGTCATGCAATTTTAAAAGAAAGAGATTTTGTTGAAAATAGTCATGAAATTTTTTGGAGGATGCTTCATGAAAACAAGGTTTTATAAAACCTTAAAAATTAGTTCGTGCAATATAAGTTAAAAAAACATTCTTTTCGTACTTTTGCCAGAAAAGTCAAAAAGTACCTCGTAACGTAAACAAAAGAAAGATTCCTTACATACCATGTAGTAAAAGCCAAAAATGGGTAAAAAATAACTTTAATCATACATGAAAACACTTTTAAAAAACATGGACATGGATTATTGAAATAACCCCAGTAAATACTTACAAATATGCAATCTCGGATAAAAATGAGATTTGCAAAATTATCCCTTACCTTATGTCCGATTTGCCTCGTAAGTGTCCAAACCTCCTGTATAATTATTTAAATAATGTTATTGACTTATTAAAAAACCATATTAACTGTTATTATATCATATATAGTTCACTTATGACTTTATATTACCCGTTCTTTTGTAAATTCATGTTAAAGTAGTGTTTTGGGTAAAATCGTCTCATTTGTCGTTCGTGTTTTAACTTGTAATTATTCATATGATTACCTAGATCATGATTACTTAATTACAGAATATAAAACATGATTTATATATAATATATATTCAGAATATACATATATATAATGGATCGATAAATGGAAAGAAATACACCGTTCATGGAGACGGTAGGCCGTACGTACGCATGAACGCTGTTTTCGTTTCCATATTGAATTGAGTGGAATTAAGTAGATGAAATAAATATATATATACATCAATCCAGTAGTATTATTATGTCATATATTTCCTGACTACTTATTATATATACTTTATAATCATTCATGAACGGTTAACGTGGAGAATGAATCTCATCGCGTCGTGGAGACGGTAGTCCGTACGTACGCAAGAGCGATGATATCATTCTCATGATCGTTGAATGATATTGTAGTGTATGTATACTATTTAATAATCCATATCACTTTACAATAATCATATATAGTCATTATTTACACCATTATACCCATCCAAGTAAGGTGGTGGAGGAAAATAGATTACACCACAGCGTGGAGACGGTATTCCGTACGTACGCACGCGCGGTGATTTATTTTTTCGTCGGATGGATAGAAGGTTAATTAGAGTTGTTTCATATTTATAATAACATATCAGTATATAATAAATACTTATGTTATTACTTTATCATGAAAAAACTAAATAAGAAGATGTTGAAGAAGAAATAAATTGAAAAAGAACGGTAATGGATATTACCTCTTTTTGACGCACCTTCACTTAACCTCCACTTAACGAACTAAGGATGGTCTTTGAAGAAGACCAGGACCTCTAGGATGATACTAGGGAAGTGGAGAAAAGATTTCGGCGGGGTTTGGCCGAGCTTGAATGCTCAAATTGGTGTGAGGAGGAGAGGGAGGAGGTGCCCTTTTATAAGGGAGGAGAGGGGCACCTAAGGAAAATCTTGAAATATTATTTTATATTAAGTTAAAATTCGGTTTATAATGGTTCCAAAGGGTCTTATTTCGATTATAAAGTAGGGATGGGTCGTAATCCTCTCATACAATAGGATTTAGACAAGTTTTGGTTTTTATGTTAACCTTATCAATTAGATTTAACTCTAGGTTAAATAATTTAACTTTTACAGTGTCTTTTTGTTTTCTTAAACTATATGGTAAATAAACTTACTATATCAAGGCAAAAGAAACCCAAGTTGTTTATTATTAATATATATAACCTTATCTAAGTCATTTTTCCGAACCTTAGATTTTTAGGAATAAAATAACAATTAATAATATAATATTTGTTTTAAAAACTAATTTATGTCAATTTTGACACTATTTGGTACTTGATTTTTATGAAATTCATAACAGAATTATAATTTCGAACCAAGTTACTTAAATCAACAATAACATGTAATATTAACCTAGATAATTAGTTTATGTCATAAAAAGTCTTAAATTACATTTATTTGTGCATTTATAACATCAATTATGTCAATATTTCAATAATAAGACAATTACTGCATCATCTTTGTGTCATAATAAATGATAATTATTTAATCCATAAAAATTCTAAATAAATTCCTATAATGTATATAATTGTATTATATTTCTTTATACTATTCATGTTTGATGTTTCATGAAGTTTTTCACTAAATTAAAATTATTATACTTATAATATTTAAGAAAGTGACATGTTGTCACATTCTTTGGTTTTAATAATAATTAAATTATTTTCATTGAAAAAAGTCCATTAAATGAATCTAATCCGACCCTTTGGTGATATAGGTCGACATTTAGTCATCCAATAGGATTTTGAAATGTTTTTGGGTAATTTTTTAATATTATATTTACCATTAATTACCCGATTTACCTTTAACTATGGTAAATAAAATTTACCGTAGTTACTATTCATAATTCCCAAAAATAAAAAGTAGCTTATTAACATAATTTGGATCCACTGATTCCAAATATGGAATCCATTTTTTCAAATTCAATACAAAAAAGTTTCAGAAATTAAATTTAAATTAATCCCCTTGTCGAAAGAAAAATGGGTTTTTCTTTAAAAAATTGCAAAAGATTGAATTGATTTATCCTACGAATTCAAGGTAGAATCAATGCTAATGACATAAATTATATTAAATGGTAAAAAATTATTTTATTTATACTTTAAAACCATTCAATATTATAATTTAACCACATATGATATTACGATGAAAAAAGTTTTTTTTAATTAAAATATAGCGTGTTTTTACTATTCATTAAAATATGAAAGTCATCAGAATAAAATGAAAATTTTATCCAAAGTAAAATTTTATTTCTGGATTCCAAATAATAATTTTATTTTGTCAAATGGAACTTATAAAGATGTCAAAAACTAGATTTAATGTGGGTGCACCATCAAAAGGTGGCAAAACTGCATTTTTTTGAAAAATACTTATTTTACCCGAAAAAATTTATTTTGTTCTTATAACATATTATAGAAAATGAGTAAGATGAATAATAATGTTATAAAATTTAAAATTTAGTTAAAACAATTCATAACGGCTAGTTCATAACAATATTATAATAATATATTGTTGTTTAGTAAATCCCGGTAATTCGTACGACACACGCTATCGAGGAAGGTCGCGATTGCGTGTAATGCAAGCCAAGTCAGGGTTGCGTGTAGTGCACGAATCCTTCGTTGTTGCGTATAATAGAATCCAACCATATTTTATTTATAAATTGAATATATATATATATATACACTCAATGTTTCATAGAATAGCTTCTATCAAACGAACTTGAAATTGTGTGTAATAAGAGCCAAGAAAAGTGTTGCGTATACTGAAAGCTAACACGATGTTGCGTATAGCGCAAGATAATCTTGGTGTGTCGTATAATAGAAGATATTAATGAAATTAAAAAGAATGTATCTTATAAAATCTCGGGTTGTTACATTCTACCCCCCTTAAAGTGAAATTCTCCCTCGAAATTCGTCGAGGTTATAAGTGGTTTACTATTAGAAAGTTTCTCTAATATAAACCCACATCGTAAAAAGGAATACCAAAACCATTATTTCAAAACAAAAGTATGAAACGTAACGGTTCCCTAATTAATCTAATCATTGGGTTTCCACATAGGTGAAAATATGGATATAGAAGAGAAATCTAACCATCATGTTCTGATCGATAGTGGTAGAGAACATGCCTATGGAAAAGCCAGCAATCACAAAGCCATAAATTTGTGACGATCTAAGGTACTATATAATTCATCAGATATAAGAGCACTAGGACAACATTTTTGGTTTTCAAGATCATTTCCCTAAAGTTAATGAAATTGGAATTACAAGAAATACTTTTGTGATTTTGGTACTGTGTCACTGTTGGTCATTATTTGGAAAATTTACACTTCAACTCTTACAGAAATGAATATGGATTTTTCATTCATGAAGTGTTAGCAGATCATGTGATAGAATGATGGGTCATTCCATCTTTCTCAAACAAAAGGTTACAAAAGTTATCAAAAATACATAAGACCATCTGTGGTGAAGTTAGTCGTATACGATTCCAAAAATGAACTTATACTTCATATATCATACCGCATAATAAAATAAAACTAGTTTATACTAACCAGGGACTTCTTGTAGGCCAGTGGTAGGCGATAAAGGCCAGTCGCACTTCGGTTGTGGGTTCGATTCCCACAGCCTTGTCCGACGCGATGGGTTGTCGCCCGTCCTGCAGGTTGTCCTTTTTCTAAAACTACATTACTATAACATCCCATCAATAATATCGAAAAAACTTTTATCCTTAAACAATACTAACTTATGTCCAACATAGTCCATTCCAATCATTAGGCATATCCATAATACTGCTGTCCAAACACATATTATAGTGAAAATGATTACTAAAGAGTTCATATAACAAGCATGTTAATACCATCATTGATCCCCGTATATCATGAGATATGTTTTATTGGTCACATTCCAAACATTCGAAGGCCTTAATAATGTATTCTCTTGAAAAATGAAAACCCATTAAACCTTAGTGAAAACATTAATGCAGTTAAAAGTTAACACTTTCCATATACCAAAATCCTCAAAATTCTATATACTCAAACCATGATATCACTTAATCCTTATATCAATCATGAGCTCATGAATACTATCAAATATGTCATTTTCTCATTTTCCTTTCATTATGCACATATCAGCTTTTTTCCCAAAAATATCTCAATCACTTTCCATGGTTACCGGTATAAAATTATTGAAGACGATAATAGACCAATACATAAATATTCCAATACTCAACATTATTTTGGAATCCCATTACATAAAAACTTAATCATTCCACCACACCGTTGTCATATTCAACATCACCAATGGTGATCGCATGTGACTTCCCTTTGTCATTTGACTTAAGTGGTTGCTCATGTCGATCATCACTAACCCTTGGATTAGGGCATTTATTGGCATAATGTCCCATCTCCTTGCACTTGAAACATTGAAGTGTAGTAGGTTCATTATGTGTATCCCTTCCTTTGTTTGCATCATTAGACATCTTCTTCCCATAATTGTGGCATTCAAACGCATGATGA
Source organism: Viscum album (assembly GCA_963277665.1). Classification (NCBI taxonomy): domain Eukaryota; kingdom Viridiplantae; phylum Streptophyta; class Magnoliopsida; order Santalales; family Viscaceae; genus Viscum; species Viscum album. The sequence continues at coordinate 1,607,249,186 of OY728128.1, forward strand.
CCTTCCTTTCCACAATTGAAACATTTAATTGTCCCTTTAAGACAATATCCACCATGCTTCTTTCCACACTTTGAGTATAAGGAAACATTCATCTTCTTTTCACCATTATTCTGAGATTTATATTTGAACTCTATCTCTAGTTTCTTGTCAAAAATACTAGATTGATAAGTAACACAAACTTCCATTTCTACCTTGATAGCACAACGCACAATTTCTTCATAGCTACTGAAGTCTCTTATAGCTAATTCCCTTTGAAGATTTGGTTTTAAGCCACTGAAGAATCGATCAACTTTACTTTCAGGTTGGATGATAAAGCCAGATGTATACCTTGCAAGCCTTGTAAAATTTTCTTCATATACACCAACAGATTCATCATCCTTTTGCTTTAGTTCAAGAAACTCCTTCTCCATCTTTGTTCGAAGAATACGAGGGAAGTACTTATTAAAAAATAAGTTCTTGAACTCATCCCATTGCATGGAATCAATTTCATCTCTTTGCCTCGTATTCATGATAAGATTCCACCATTTATCAGCTTCACCTTCCAAACGATATACTTCTAAGATGACTTTATCATGTTCAGAACATTGAAGAACTGCAAATATCCTTTCAGTGGTACTGATCCATTGTTCAGCAACAAGTGGATCGGAAGACCCACTGAAAGAAGGTGGACGTTGCCTCATGAAGGACTCAATAGAATATTGTTCCCTTCTCTACTCATTTGGATGTCCATAATGATTCATAGCTTGTGTAAGTATAGCAATAAGATTTTACACTCCATCTCCCATAACACTTGTTTTTTCAGGAGGACAATCATTGCATTGTCGATTACAGTGATCAACATGGTTCCTTCGGGTTCCAGCCATCGTCTAAAACCCAAAAAGAATAGTGTGAGAGGCAAAAATAATGCTAGGGAAAACAACATAGTAAAGGGGGAGTATCCTCAATATCTAACATCTTAGGTTAAATTCTACGATCGTTACCGTAGTTCTAGGACTGTATCCTATACGTATACTTATCCTTAGGGACATCCCTAGACATACCTTAGAAATATCTCTAGGGATCTCACTAACGTTTTCGCATCCTAGTTTCCAAAGGTTGACTAAACCTTTCCTCTGATACCAACTATAGAGACCTGAAGCTTAACGTACTAGGATATTACATTAATTTTGCGGAATAATTATTACATAACAAAAACACACACACAAGGACCGTAATAGTTTAGTGTCTTTGGAAACTCGGAACATAATCTTCTAATCATGGTGAAAGATCTTCAACATCTCCCATAATGTTCTTCCCCTTTTTTTCTTACCTAAAACCTTTCTTTATATCCTGGGGAAAATAAAACTTACAAAAGGGTGAGCTCAAATTCTTAGTAAGGGTAAACAAAAGAAATATCAATCACATCATATACATAAGCACATAACTTTTGGAAATCTTAACCTGCAAAAGAGATAATAATTTCATAACATGGGATAAATCATAGAAGTGAAATATAATCCCAATAATCATAACGTAAAACATGAAACTTTGTGTCATACACACATAATCATAGAGAATCATTTCTTATTAGTCAAGACTCATTTCCAAGACTATCTTAGTGGAAAAAGTCCATTTCTGAACCGAGTCACCCTCGTTTTAGTCCTGTTTCACTAAACTGGTATAACCTACCATTTCAGCCATGTCTATCTAATGATATATAAAATCATTACCCAATGAATTGGAGGGAGATATAGGTCCCACCCATCTCATAATTAAATCATTCTTACTTGTGCCATAAAATAAACTTAAAACATTCATCATAACCCAACGAATAAAATGGGTTTCATAAACATTATCCCATCATCACATAATCCATATAAAACAAATTGATATTTCATCATAAGAAAATTGAAACAATTTAAATCATAGAGACATTATACTTGAAACATACACATATGAAATAATTTCATCTTAGATGGAAAATGGTTTTGATAAAACACTTGAAATGAATTCTTGAGGAAAATATCCTTTCTTCTTCAAAATCAATTTCTTTTCACAAAACGTCATGAAATTTTAAAAGAAAGAGATTTTTTTGAAAATAGTCATGAAATATTATAGAGGTAGCTTCATTAAAACATGGTTTTATAAAATCGTAAAAATTCGTTCGTGCCGTATAAGTTAAAAAAACATTCTTTTCATACTTTTGCCGGAAAAGTCAAAAAGTACCTCGTAACGTAAACAAAAGAAAAATTCCTTACATACCATGTAGTAAAAGTAAAAAATGGGTAAACAGGACTTTAAACATACATGAAAACACTTTTATAAAACATGGACATGGATGATTGAAATAACCCTAGTAAATACTTACAAATATGCAATCTCGGATAAAAATGAGATTTGCAAAATTATCCCTTACCTTATGTCCGATTTGCCTCGTAAGTGTCCGAACCTCCTGTATAATTATTTAAATAATGTTATTTACTTATTAAAAAAATCATATTAACTGTTATTATATCATATATGGTTCACTGATGACTTTATATTACCCGTTCTTTTGTAAATTCATGTTAAAATAGCGTTTTGGGTAAAATCGTCTCATTTGTCGTTCGTGTTTTAACTTGTAATTATTCATATGATTACTTAGATCATGATTACTTAATTACAGAATATAAAACATGATTTATATATAATATATATTCATAATATACATATATATAATGGATCGATAAATGGAAAGAAATACACCATTCATGGAGACGGTAGGCCGTACGTACGCATGAACGCTATTTTCGTTTCCTTATTGAATTGAGTGGAATTAAGTAGATGCCATAAATATATATATACATAAATACAGTAGTATTATTATGTAATATATTTCATGACTACTTATTATACATACTTTATAATCATTCATGAATGGTTAACGTGGAGAATGAATCTCATCGCGTCGTGGAGACGGTAGTCCGTACGTACGCACGAGCGATGATATCGTTCTCATGATCGTTGAATTATATTGTAGTGTATGTATACTATTTAATAATCAATACCACTTTACAATAATCATATATAGTTATTATTTACACCATTATAACCATCCAAGTAAGGTGGTGGTGGAAAATAGATTACACCACGGCGTGGAGACGATATTCCGTACGTACGCACGCGTGGTGATTTCTTTTTACGTAGGATGGATAGAAGGTTAATTAGAGTTGTTTCATATTTATAATAACATATCAGTATATAATAAATACTGATGTTTTTACTTTATCATGAAACAACTAAAGAAGAATAATTTTAAGAAGAAAGAAATTGAAAAAGATCGGTAATGGATATTACCTCTTTTTGACGCGCCTTCACTTAACCTCCACTTAACGAACTAAGGATGGTATTTGAAGAAGACCAGGACCTCTAGGATGATAGTAGGGAATTGGAGAAGAGACTTTGGCAGGGGTTTTACGAGCTTGAATTCTCAAATTGGTGTGAGGAGGAGAGGGAGGAGGTGCCCTTTTATAAGGGAGGAGAGGGGCACCTTAGGAAAATCTCAAAATATTATTTTATATTACGGTCAAATTCGATTTCTAATGGTTCCAAAGGGTCTTATTTCGAAGCTAAAGTTGGTATGGGTCGAAATCATCTCATCCAATAATATTTAGACAAGTTTTGGTTATTATTTTAACCTTATCAATTAGATTTAACTCTACGTTAAATAATTTAACTTTTATAGTGTCTTTTTGTTTTCTTAAACTATATGGTTAATAAACATACTATATCAAGCAAAAATAACCCCAAGTTGTTTATTATTAATATATATAACCTTATCTAAGTCATTTGACCGAACCTTATATTTTTAGGAATAAAATAACAATTAATAATATAATATTTGTTTTAAAAACTAATTTTTGTCAATTTTGACACTATTTGGTACTTGATTTTTATGAAATTCATAAAAGAATGATAAGTTCTAACCAAGTTACTTAAATCAACAATAACATGTCATATTAACCTAAAAAATTAGTGTATGTCATAAAAAGTCTCAAATTACATTAATTTGGGCATTTATAACATCAATTATGTCAATATTTCATTAATAAGACAATTACTCCATCATCTTTTTCTCATAATAAATGATAATTATTTAATCCTTAAAAATTCTAAATAAATTCCTATGATGTATATAATTGTATTAGATTTCTGTAGACTATTCATGTTCTAAGTTTCATGAAGTTTTTCACTAAATTAAAATTATTATACTTATAAGATTTAAGAAAGTGACATGTTGTCACATTCTTTGGTTTTAATAATAATTAAATTATTTTCATCGACAAAAGTCCATTAAATGAATCTAATCTGACCCTTAGGTTATATGGGTAGACGTTTAGTCATCTAATAGGATTTTGACATGTGTTTTCGTAATTTTATAATATTATATTTACCCTTAATTACCCGATTTATCTTTAACTATGGTAAATAAAATTTACCGTAGTTACTATTCATAATTCCCAAAAATAAAAAGTAGCTTATTAACATAATTTGGATCCACTGATTCTAAATATGGAATACATTTTTCCAAATTCAATACACAAAAGTTGCAGAAATTAAATTAAAATTAATCTCGTTGTCGAAAGAAAACGGGTTTTTCTTTAAAACATTGCTAAAGATTGAATTGATTTATCCTACGAATTCAAGGTAGAATCAATGCTAATGAAATGCATTATATTAAATGGTAAAAATATATTCTATTTATACTTTGAAACCATTCAATATTATAATTTAACCACATTAGATATTACGATGAAAAAAGTTGTTTTTAATTAAAATATAGCATGTTTTTACTATTCATTAAAATATGAAAGTCATCAGAATAAAATGAAAAATTTATCCAAAGTAAATTTTTATTTCTTGATTCCAAAGAATAAATTTATTTTGTCAAATGGAACTTATAAACATGTCAAAAACTAGATTTAAAGTGGGTGCGCCATCAAAATGCGGCAAAACTACATTTTTTTGAAAAATACTTATTTTACCCGAAAAAAATTATTTTGTTCATATACCATGTTCTAGAAAATGTGTAAGATGAATAATAATGTTATAAAATTCAAAATTTAGTTAACACTATTCATAACGGCTAGTTCATAACAATATTATAATAATATATCGTTGTTTAGTAAATCCCGGTATTGCGTACAACACACGCTATCGAGGAAGGTCGCGATTGCCTGTAATGCAAGCCAAGTCAGGGTTGTGTGTAGTGCACGACTCCTTTGTTGTTGAGTATAATAGAATCCAACCATATTTTATTTATAAATTTAATATATATATATATATACACTCAATGTTGCATATAATAACTTCTATCAAACGAACTTGAAATTGTGTGTAACAAGAGCCAAGAAAAGTGTTGCGTATACTGCAAGCTAACACGATGTTTCGTATAGTGCAAGATAATCTTGGTGTGTCGTACAATAGAAGATATGAATGAAATTGAAAATAATGTATCTTATAAAATCTCGGGTTGTTACATTCTACCCCCCTTTAAGTGAATTTCGCCCTCGAAATTCATCGGGGTTATAAATGGTTTACTATTCGAAAGTTTCTTTAATAGAAAACCACATCGTAAAAATAAATACCATAACCATTCTTTAAAAACAAAAGTATGAAACGTAATGGTTACCCAAATAAACTAATCATTGGGTTTCCACATAGGTGAAAATATGGATATGGAAGAGAAATCTAACCATCATGTTCTGATGGAGAGTGGTAGAGAACATGGCTATGGAAAAGCCAACAATCACAAAGCCATAAATTTATGACGATCTAAGGTACTATCTAATTCATCAGATATAAGAGCACTAGGAAAACATTTTTGGTTTTCAAGATCATTTCCCTAAAGTTGATGAAATTGGAATTAGAAGAAATACTTTTGTGATTTTGGTACTGTGTCACTGTTGGTCATTCTTTGGAAAATTTACAATTCAACTCTTAAAGAAATGAAGATGGATTTGTCATTCGTGAAGTGTTAGCAGATCATGTGATAGAATGATGGGTCATTCCATCTTTCTCAAACAAAAGGTTACAAAAGTTATCAAAAATACATAAGACCATCTATGGTGAAGTTAATCATATACGATTCCAAAAATGAACTTATACTTCATATATCATACCGCGTAATAAAATAAAACTAGTTTCTACTAACCAGGTACTTCCTGTAGGCCAGTGGTAGGCGATAAAGGCCAGTCTCACTTTGGTTGTGGGTTCGATTCCCACAGCATTGTCCGACGCGTTGGGATGTCGCCCGTCCTGCAGGTTCTCCTTTTTCTAAAACTTCATAACTATAACATCCCATCAATAATATCGAAAAACTTTTATCCTTAAACAATACTAACTTATGTCTAACATAGTCCATTCCAATCTTTAGGCTTATCCATAATACTGTTGTCCAAACACATATTATAGTGAAAACGATTACCAAAGAGTTAATATAACAAGCATGTTAATACCATCATTGATCCCTGTATATCATGATATATGTTTTGTTGGTCACATTACAAACATTCTAAGGCCTTAATCATGTATTCTATTGAAAAATGAAAACCCATTGAACCTTAGTGAAAACATTAATGCAGTTAAAAGTTAACACTTTCCATATACCAAAATCCTCAAAATTCTATATACTCAAACCATGTTATCACTTAGTCCTTATATCAATCACGAGCTCATGAATACTATCAAATATGTCATTTTCTCATTTTCCCTTCATTATGTGCATATCAGCTTTTTTTCCAAAAATATCTCAATCACTTTCCATGGTTACCGGTATAAAATTATTGAAGACCACAATAGACCAATACATAAATATTCCAATACTCAACATTATTTTGGAATCCCATTACATAAACACTTAATCATTCCACCACATCGTTGTCATATTCAACATCACCAATGGTGATTGCATGTGACTTCCCTTTGTCCTTTGCCTTAAGTGGTTGCTCATGTCGATCATCACTAACCCTTGGATTAGGGAATTTATTGGCATAATGTCCCATCTCCTTGCACTTGAAACATTGAAGTGTAGTAGGTTCATTCTGTGTATCCCTTCCTTTGTTTACAGCATTAGACATCTTCTTCCCATCATTGTAGCATTCAAACACCCGATGACCTTCCTTTCCACATTTGAAACATTTACTTTTCCCTTTATGAAAATCTCCACCATGCTTCTTTCCACACTTTGAGCATAAGGAAACATTCATCTTCTTTTCACCATTATTCTGAGATTTCTATTTGAAATCCATCTTTAGTTTCTTGTCAAAACTACTAGATTGATAAGTAAAACCAACTTCCATTTCTACCTTGATAGCACAACACACAATTTCTTCATAGCTACTGAAGTTTATTATAGCTAATTCCCTTCGAAGATTTGGTTTTAAGTCACTGAAGAATCGATCAACTTTACTTTCAGGTTGGATGATAAAGCCAGATGCATACCTTGAAAGCCTTGTAAAATTTTCTTCGTATACACCAACAGATTCATCATCCTTTTGCTTTAGTTCAAGAAACTCCTTCTCCATCTTTATTCGATGAATACGAGGGAAGTACTTATTGAAAAATATGTTCCTGAACTCGTCCCATTCCATGGACTCAATTTCATCTCTTTGACTCGTATTCTTGATAAGATTACACCATTGATCAGCTTCACCTTCAAAACGATATACTGCTAAGATGACTTTATCATGTTCAGAACATTGAAGAACTGCAAATATCTTTTCAGTGGTACTGATCCATTGTTCACCAACAAGTGGATCGGAAGACCCACTGAAAGAAGGTGGACGTTGCCTCATGAAGGACTCAATAGAATATTGTTCCATTCTATGCTCATTTGGAAATCCAGAATGATTCATATCTTGTGTAACTGTATCAATAAGATTTTACACACCATCTCCCATAACACTTGTTTGTTCAGGAGGACAATCATTGCATTGTTGATTACAGTGATCAACACGGTTCCTTCGGGTTCCAGCCATCATCTAAAACCCAAAAAGAATAGTGTGAGAGGCAAAAATAATGCTAGGGAAAACAACATAGTAAAGGGGGAGTATCCTCAATATCTAACATCTTAGTTTAAATTCTATTATCATTACCGTAGTTCTAGGACTGCATCCTATACGTATACTTATCCTTAGGGACATCCCTGGTCATACCTTAGAAATATCTCTAGGGATCTCACTAACGTTTTCGCATCCTAGTTTACAAAGGATGACTAAACCTTTCCTCTGATACCAACTGTAGAGACCCAAAGCTTAACGTACAAGGACATTACATTACTTTGGCGGAATACTTATTACATAACAAACAAACACACACAAGGACCGTAATAGTTTAGTGTCTTTGGAAACTCGGAATGTAATCTTCTAAGCATGGTAAAAGATCTTCAACATCTCCCATAAAGATCTTCCCCTTTTTTTCTTACTTAAAACATTTCTTTATATCCTGTGGAAAATAAAACATACAAAAGGGTGAGCTCAAATGCTCATTAAGGGTAAACAAAAGAAATATAAATCACATCATATACATAAGAACATAACTTTTGGAAATCATAACCTGCAAAAGAGATCATAATTTCATAACATGGGATAAATCATAGAAGTGAAATGTAATAACAATAATCATAACTTAAAACATGAAACTTTGTGGCATACACACATAATCATGGATAATCATTTCTTATTAGTCAAGACTCATTGACAAGACTATCTTAGTGGACAAAGTCCATTTCTGAACCGAGTCACCCTCGTTTCAGTCCTGTTTCACTGAACCGGTATAACCTACCATTTCAGCCATGTCTGTCTCATGAGATATAAAATCTTACCCAATGCATTGGAAGGAGATATAGGTCCCACCCATCTCATAATGAAATCATTCTTACTTGTGCCACAAAATAAACTTAAAACATTCATCATAACCCAAAGAATAAAATGGGTTTCATAAACATCATCCCATCATCCCATAATCCGTATAAAATAAATGGATATTTCATTATAAGAAAATTGAAACCATGTAAATCATAGAGACATTATACTTGAAACATACACATATGAAATAATTTCATCTTAGATGGGAAATGGTTTTGATAAAACACTTGAAATGAATTCTTGAGGAAAATATTCTTTCTTCTTCAAAATCAATTTCTTTTCACAAAACGTCATACAATTTTAAAAGAAAGAGATTTTGTTGAAAATAGTCATGAAATATTTTGTAGGAAGCTTCATGAAAACAAGGTTTTATAAAACCGTAAAAATTCATTCGTGCCGTATAAGTTAAAAAAACATTCTTTTCGTACTTTTGCCGGAAAAGTCAAAAAGTACCTCGTAAAGTAAACAAAAGTAAGATTCCTTACATACCATGTAGTAAAAGTCAAAAATGGGTAAAAAGGACTTTAAACATACATGAAAACACTTTTATAAAACATGTACATGGATGATTGAAATAACCCTAGTAAATACTTACAAATATGCAATCTCAGATAAAAATGAGATTTGCAAAATTATCCCTTACCTTAGGTCCGATTTGCCTCGTAAGTGTCCGAACCTCCTATATAATGATTTAAATAATGTTATTGACTTATTACAGAATCATATTAACTATTCTTATATCATATATGGTTCACTTATGACTTTATATTACCCGTTCTTTTGTAAATTAATGTTAAAGTAGTGTTTTGGGTAAAATCGTCTCATTTGTCGTTTGTGTATTAACTTGTAATTATTCATATGATTACATAGATCATGATTACTTAATTATATAATATAAAACATGATTTATATATAATATATATTCAGAATATACATATATATAATGGATCGATAAATGGAAAGAAATACACCGTTAATGGAGACGGTAGGCCGTACGTACGCATGAACGCTGTTTTCGTTTCCTTATTGAATTGAGTGGAATTAAGTAGATGACATAAATATATATATACATAAATCCAGTAGTATTATTATTTCATATACTTCATGGCTACTTGTTATATATACTTCATAATCATTCATGAATGGTTAACATGGAGAATGAATCTCATCGCGTCTTGGAGACGGTAGTCCGTACGTACGCACGAGCGATGATATCATTCTCATGATCTTTGAATTGTATTTTAGTATATGTATACTATTTAATAATCAATATCACTTTACAATAATCATATATAGTTATTATTTACAACATTATACCCATCCAAGTAAGGTGGTGGTGGAAAATAGATTACACCACGGCGTGGAGACGGTATTCCGTACGTAGGCATGCGCGGTGATTTCTTTTTCCGTAGGATGTATAGAAGGTTAATTAGAGTTGTTTCATATTTATAATAACATATCAGTATATAAAAAATACTGATGTAATTACTTTATCATGAAACAACTAAAGAAGAAGAAGCTGAAAAATAAAGAAATTGAAAAAGATCGGTAATGGATATTACCTCTTTTTGACGCGCCTTCACTTAACCTCCACATAAAGAACTAAGGATGGTATTTGAAGAATACCAGGACCTATAGTATGATACTAGGGAAGTGGAGAAGAGATTTTGGCAGGGGTTGGCCGATATTGAATTCTCAAATTGGTGTGAGAAGGAGAGGGAGGAGGTGCCCTTTTATAAGGGAGGAGAGGGGCACCTTATAAAAATCTCAAAATATTATTTTATATTAAGGTCAAATTCGGTTTATAATGGTTCCAAAGGGTCTTATTTCGAAGCTAAATTGGGGACGAGTCGAAATCATATCATAAAATAGAATTTATACATGTTTTGGTTATTATTTTAACCTTATAAATTAGATTTAACTCTAAGTTAAATAATTTAACTTTAACAGTGTCTTTTTGTTTTCTTACACTATATGGTTAATAAACTTACTATATCAAGCCAAACGAACCACAAGTTGTTTATTATTAATATATATAACCATATCTAAGTCATTTGGCCTAAACATTTATTTGTAGGAATAAAATAACAATTAATAATACAATATTTGTTTTAAAAACTAATTTATGTCAATTTTGACACTATTTGGTACATGATTTTTATGAAATTCATAACAGAATGATAAGTTCTAATAAAGTTACTTAAATCAACAATAACATGTCATATTAACCTAAACAATTAGTTTAAGTCATAAAAAGTCTCAAATTACATTTATTTTGGCATTTATAACATCAATTATGTCAATATTTCATTAATAAGACAATTACTGTATCATCTTTTTGTCATAATAAATGATAATTATTTAATCCCTAAAAATTATAAATAAATTCCTATGATGTAGATAATGTTATTAGATTTCTGGAGACTATTCATGGTCGAAGTTTCATGAAGTTTTTCACTAAATTAAAATTATTATACTTATAAGATTTAAGAAAATGGCATGTTGTCACATTCTTTGGTTTTAATAATAATTAAATTATTTTCATGGAAAAAAGTCCATTAAATGAATCTAATCCGACCCTTAAGTGACATGGGTCGACTTTTATTCATCCAATAGGATTTTGACATGTGTTAGGGTAATTTTATAATATTATATTTACCCTTAATTATCCGATTTACCTTTAACTATGGTAAATAAAATTTACCGTAGTTACTATTCATAATTCCCAAAAATAAAAAGTAGCTTATTAACATATTTTGAATCCACTGATTCCAAATATGGAATCCATTTTTCCAAATTCAATACACAAAAGTTTCAGAAATTAAATTAAAATTAATCCCTATGTCGAAAGAAAACGGGTTTTTCATTAAAACTTTGCAAAAAGATTGAATTGATTTATCCTACGAATTCAAGGTAGAATCAATGATAATGACATACATTATATTAAATGGAAAAAATATATTATATTTATACTTTAAAACCATTCAATATTATTATTTAACCACATAAGATATTACGATGAAAAAAATTGTTTTTAATTAAAATATAGCGTGTTTTTCCTATTCATTAAAATATGAAAGTCATCAGAATAAAATGAAAAATTTATCCAAAGTAAATTTTTATTTCTTGATTCCAAATAATAATTTTATTTTTCCAAATGGAACTTATAAACATGTAAAAAACTATAATTAATGTGGGTGCGCCATCAAAACGTGGCAAAACTGCATTTTTTTAAAAAATACTTATTTTACCCGAAAAAATTTATTTTGTTCTTATACCATGTTATAGAAAATGTTAAAGATGAATAATAATGTTATAAAATTCAAAATTTAGTTAAAACTATTCATAATGGCTAGTTCACAACAATATTATAATAATATATCGTTGTTTAGTAAATCCCGGTATTGCGTACAACACACGCTATCGAGGAAGGTCACGATTGCGTGTAATACAAGCCAAGTCAGGGATGCATGTAGTGCACGACTCCTTTGTTGTTGCGTATAATAGAATCCAACCATATTTTATTTATACATTGAATATATATATATATATACACTCAATGTTGCATAGAATAACTTCTATCAAACGAACATGAAATTGTGTGTAACAGGAGCCAAGAAAAGTGTTTCGTATACTGCAAGCTAACACGGTGTTGCGTATAGCGCAAGATAATCTTGGTGTGTCGTAAAATAGAAGATATGAATGAAATTAAAAAGAATGTATCTAATAAAATCTCAGGTTGTTATAGGGGATATGGATTTGGGTAATTAAATTATCATAATAAAATCTCATTTTATTTTTCTTATTGGAGTTATTATTTTATCATGGTTTAATAATATTTAATGGAGGCTGAAAAAGAAAAAAAATACATGGTTATGGACTTTACCATTTCATGAGAAAACCACTTAAGGTTTACATCGAAAGCTTTTCTAGGATAGGTTTCTGATTAAAAAAAGCACATAAAACATTGAGAGATATGTATTTACAAGATTTTGGTATTTACTGTATAAGACAATTTTATTTTAATTTGTTGATAAATGTGGACAGGAGGTCCCCTTTTTTAAGTGAGGGGTGGGGAACTCATAGAATTACTTAATATAATAAATTAATATAAATTAATTATTATGTTAAAATGAACCCAAAATGATATAAATATAATATTGGATTATGATGGGTCAAAATCCTATCATGTAAAAAATTAAACACATTTTAGTGATTTGTAGACCCTTATTATTATTTTAACCCCAGATTAACCCTTATTAAGATTACCACAATAGAAATTTATTTTCACTCTTTAGGGATCAATATATTTACTAGAAAAGAAATAAATTTCAAAAATTGAACCATGATTTATTTTATTCACCATATTACATTCAATTATATTCAGATATTTTTTTAGTAATTTTAAATATATTAATAAATAATTATTAATTATCAAATATCCTTAATACCATTTTGACTGTATTTGTTTTATATTACATTCAAAACATAAATAAATAGAAGGAATTAAAATATCAAATTTTAACAAACCTAAAATATTTGATAATTATTTAAGAAATTACTAGGACATTATAACTCAAATTCTATTATGTTTATAGTTTTTAAAATCCTTTTGTTCATTTTTACTTTTGCGGACGAACTATATCAATGTTACATAGGAATTTAAAGTGATTATTTCATCACAAAAACTAAAAATAAATTTCTATAATGAAAAAAATTATAATTATAATGAATATTTATAACTGAACATATTTTTTTATATCTCAATATCAAAAATATATAGTTTATAAATTATTGAAAATGAAAATTTTGACTTTTTTTCATAAAATATTATAATTGTCAAAATCGTGGAAAACAGACAAAATGAAATATATTTGACCTAAGGATTTTTATTGTGAGATATAATCATGGAATAAAATTAATTCATATTTTTGGGTCATTTTATAGTTCGTATCACATTATATTTTACCTAAATTACCTAATTTACCCTTTGAGATATGACATAAACAAATTAAATTCACTATTTATAATGATCCAAAATAAAATGTACATACTTAACAGATATAGACCTAATGATTTTAAATATGGATTTTTTTTTCAAAAATCAATTTACATAAGTTTCTGGGTTTAATTTAAAATTAAACCAACAAAATGTGACAGAAATAGTTTTTAAGAGAGAGGCCTTTTCAGTATTATAATGTTTTTATAATAAATTCATGTATAAAATTATTTACAAACACTATAAATTGAATATTTTTTTATCCAAATAAACTAGTGGAATTTCATAACTAATTCCAAATACAATTTCACTTTTTAAATACCTAAATGGAAATACAATTTCAGATCATAATTATAATTTTTCACTATTCATTTAAGTATCAAACTTTTATAAAAATTCTCAAAATGAAACCTAAATCTAATTTTATATGATAATTTAAATAAATATGGTAATTGTATAAAATAAATTTTATAAAAATTCCAGGCATTAATTATAATATTTTCTCAGAAAAATGATTAAAAACATTTTTGAAGAAAATAAAATTTTAAATCCAAAATGATTTTAATTAAAAATGATTTCTTATTTACTAGTAATTAATAAATAAATTTATATTTATTTGGAAATTTATAATAATTTCATAAATTAGTTAATCTTATTCACATATCATATATTAACTACTACTTTATAATGACCATGTAATTATATTTCATGGTTTGTTAAAATCAGTGTTTTGTGTCAAATATTCTATTGAACATATTATTTATTTTTAAAATATTGAAATATTACATCCAACCACCATAAAAAATTTCATCATAATAATTTTAACCTGGAGGCAGTAATCAAGGTATTTTATTTTTAAAATATATTTTTTAAACCACACACTACAAAATATATTAATAAGACTTTCCATTGAAAATAGAGAAATAGAAATATGAATAGAATCTTGGATAACACATACCTAGGGTTTTTTATAGGACATCATTAGAGGGAAGTGAAAATATAGAACTGGAAGAAAAGTGTATAGTCCAAATAATGATAGAGAGTGATCGAGATCATTTATCATGAGAAAATTATTTGATCCTGAGAACGTTAATGGCCATAAAATCATAAACCAAATAGATGTGAAAATAACCATTAATTCATTTAAAATTAAAGTAATATGATAATATTTTTGTTTTTGGATCCTTTTCATTATTTTTGAGGAATTAAATTACCAACAAGACTAAAATAATAAGTAAATATTCTTATTTTAGAATTATATTTTCATTAATTAATAAATTTCCACCAAAATTACATATTTTTCTCTAAATGATGAGTTTTCATGAGGTATTTTTCATTCCTAAATCAAAAAAAAACTTATAACAAAATATTAACCTTATCTCTAGAGAATAATAAAAACAAAATTTGATAGCATAAGGTAAGATAATTCCACAATAAAAGAATAACTTTATTCAAATGAATATGGAATTAATTTCCTAGGCCTCAAGAATAACACACAAAGTTCAACTTAGATCAATAAATAAATATCATACCTTAACATTTTCCAAAAAAATATTGACAATGATTTAAAGATGAGGATTATAATTATTTGATCACATATTCTTCCAAAAATTAATTTAACATTTTTATCCAAATAATTAACTTTTTCTCTTTTAATGTCACAAAAAAATTATATTCCTTAATCACATAATTTCTCTGATATGGGAATCATTTCCATAAATAACCCGAATCCTAAAAATGAAAAATTAAAATCATATATGATTCCGAAATGATAATTAAACCTTTATTCCTTAAATAATATCCCATCTTATAGAAAAATATTTCTATTTACATTATGCATATAATGTTCTGAAAATTGTAAAAAATTTACAAAATAAAATATATCTCTTAATCACTAAACCACTTATCAATCTCATGTTTATCTATATAACAAAACATATGTTCTCTAAATTGTTATTACCCATAATTATCTAAATATAAAAGATCATATTACCCCAAATTTTATCAATAACATTGAAATTATATTCGTAAAATTAAAAGGCATTATTCCTCAAATAAAATTTTCTCATGTTATACTTAATTTTTACACATAACTTAAAAATCTATTAAATATTGAAAAATTATCACCTTTTCAATAAACTATATGTTTCAAAATTTTGAAAAAATAATATCAAATAATACACAGGTGTTTAATGATTCTTATAATATTTATAAACAACCTTAATATCTTTTAGAAGACACCATTACCCCAGAATTTTTAAAACACAATGCATAAACATATATTATTTTGAACTTCCTTATTAAAACTTTTCCCATGATTTATTTCTTAATCATTAAAAATTTATTTATATAAAATAATGATATCAATTATATCTTTATGATCCATCTAAATAAACCCAATCTGGTTTCATAAGAAAGATAATTAATACCTTAAATCCATATATTATTATCTTCTTTTACAAATTTGATATCCCCTTTATTTTTAAACATGAAGTCCATATCTCCAGAAATGAAATTGAAAAGTCTTTGGTGATATTTATCTTTCTAAATGACATGGATGATTTAATACTTTTAAATCAAAATAAATTTATACCCTCATCCATAAAGTTTTTTGAGAAATTAAAATTCCTTAGATGGATCAAATTGTGTCTTACTAGTGATTTTGATATTCAAAATGTATTCAAAATTATTAGAACATGCTTTTTAAATGATGGTGATGATTAAAACTTTTGGAAGGGAAAATAAGGTTCTGTGAGAATATTTTCCTACCATATTTGTAGAATATATATAATATATTGAAAATAAAATCATTAAAATATGAAATGAATTATTACATGCCAATATGAAAAATTTTCCTTGGGAGTAAAAAAATACCTATAAAAGTTCTATAATACTTTATCCATAAAATCCAAAAGTCCTATGTTTATTTTCATTCAAAATACATTTCTAAAAAATAAAAATACATTACCTTAACATGATAACCCCTAAGGTTAAAAAAGGCTATTGACACATTATTTCAATGAAACCTATTAACCCATATATTTTAAAGATTTTAATTATACACATCTAACAGCATCCAAACCTCTAATGTTATCTGAACCCTGCATCTGATAACAATGTTAAGGTCATAGACTTCCTCATTATATAATCTTGAGAATTATTTAATAAATAAAATTATTACAATCCTAAAAATATTTTTGGATTATATGTTTTTTAGAATTAGGTCATTGTTATTATATAATTACATATTACTTCACAAAGGGTACACATTCATTCAGTATCAATTTTCCTCCCAACGTATAACTTTTAAAAAGAAAGATATTTTATTTTAATTAAAAATACTAGTGCCTTTCAAATTGAATTATTATTTGTTTTTACCCATACCTAAACCATATTATATACATTTAAAAACGTCTTATGTGCATAAAATTCTCAATAAGGTACATAAAAAAAGAATAATCTATCAGTCATTGAATACATAGAAAATTTTTCCTTTTATGAAAATTAAATTTAGTCTCTAGATAATGATTAAAAACTCATGAAATAAAAATTTGTTTCCAATTAATTGAACAGAAAATTTAATATGAAATATTAATGTAAAAATTAATCTCATAAAGGTCCCATTACAATCATGAATAACATAAGAAAAAAACTTCACCAGGTTATACTTTTCACCCTTGTGAAGTAGCATATACTTTCATTTAAACATAATCTCATTATCTTAACTTGTAAAAACGTAATATTTATATTAAAACCCATATGAAGCATAAATAAATCGTATTGGTAACTTTTGATATGAATTTCTACATCAATATTACAAATGGAATAAAAAATATAGTTGACTTTCAACCCCAATATATTGGAGGGCTATCACAACCCCACCCATCCTTGGTGTAAAATGGAACCAACCATCCATAGTTAATAATTAAACCACCCATACATGGTTTATAATATAAAAAACATCATCATATGTAAATTTTATGTAAAATAACATAATGAAATCTTATATTTTCATCCTTACACTTATAAAAATATTCATTTCTCCTTAAACAAATTTTTTTTAATATTGAAATATACATTACATTTAAATGTTTTATACAATTAAAAAAAAATTAAATTATGGTTTTTATATGATAAAAAAATAAATTTTCGTAAAGTAATACAAATATAAAATAATTTTTACAATAGTGAAAAATTTTTTATGTCTCGAAAAACATTATGATATAATGTTCCATTTATTTTTTGTAAAGTCGGTTAAAACGCTCCGTATCAAATACATAAAAAGGTTCTTTTGGAAAACCATTCAAAAGTAGTGAAAATGGACATAAAATTTAATTTTTAATTATTTTATTTAAATACAAATACATTAATATGATGTTTTCAAATATATGGGCATGGAATAAAAAAAGATTGAAGGGAAAATTTAAGAGAGTATTTTTAAAAGGAAGTCCCTTGTTAAGACCAGAGGAAGATTCCTTTTAACAAAATTATAAAGAATTTAAAATATGGAAAACAATTACCATCAGAATGAAATAATACATAAATAATAATTTCTTAGAATATTTATAAGACCATTGATAGTGAATAGAAATATTTATATAATAAAATTTTTAACATTTAAACTAGGGATTTAAAGTAAGGTGGACCTTACATTGAGTCTGACTCATCAAGTACATTCTTTAACTTCCAAAATAATATAAATATTTTTATTATTTATTATATGAATAAAAATTTCCGTATTTATTATTCATTTTTACCTTGTTATAGTCAATTACTCTGTCAATTATGTCCACGTTATAATTTTTCACAATATTCAGATCATATATCCAAAATAATTTTGGTAGGATGAATATGGAAAAATAGGACATTATTTGCCAATATCCCAAATTATAATCATGAAATAACAAAATATTTTATCCATAAATTGTACATTTGAAAAAAATCATGAATAATGACATTGAAAAATGAACAGTGTTTCAATCATAGAGACGATAGGTCGTACATACACATGAGTAATGTTTCGATTTTATAATGATCATTTTAGAAAGAAGGTATGTATTATTTATCCTTAAATAGTTATAATTAAATCACGAAAAAAATATTATTTCCTTTAATACACTTATCAATACAGTCCATGAGATGTGGTTATGACAAATTAATCATGTCACTTCATGGAGGTTGTAATCATCATGTGCACATGAACGACGATATCATTGTTCACATTATTTAAAAATAATAAATTCTATGATATATAATCTTTTCATAATGATAAATATGAAATGAATTTAATATATATATATATATATATATTAAATAAATCATAATAACTATTAGTGAGTGATGATGATAGAAAAAAAAATTACTTCGGTTTGTGAGGCTATAGTTCACTATACACATAAATGAGGATTTCATTTTCTATTTGATTGAAGTGGAGATGGATATAGGTTATGATATTAATATTATAAAATATTTTTATATATAGTATAATGGTATTTTTACATCAGGGTTGAAGAATATTTGATGGAGGTAGAAGAGGAAATATAACAAAAATTCATGGTTATGAACTTGACAACTTCATTGGTAATCATGTTATCGTTCACAAAAAAAAAATTCCATCAGATTGATTTATGATAAAAAATGGATTTTAGGACATTTGGAGTGATGTCATTAATGTTTTTGGGATGATATAGTACCAACCACAATTATTTTAGGTGTTATTAAAAAAGGATCGGAGGTTCCCTTTTATAAGTTGGAGGAGGGGCTCTCCTGAGATTACATAAAATATTAAATTAATAGAAATTAATTTTCAAATCCAATTTGATAAAAATTATATAATTAGAATATATTATTAGGGTGGGTCAATATAATCTCATTAAATAAAATTTTCTACTAATTTATGTGATGTTTATACTCAAATAGTTTTTTTATAACCCTCTCCCTCATTAACACTTTTGATTATTACAACTATATCAATGTTGGTTTACTCAATAGGGTTAAATGTAGTTAGAAAATGAAAAAACAAACAAAAAAATAGATCGTTATTTATATCATAAACTATATTCCATTAAATTTTTATAATATAATATTTATATGTATATTAATCATTTAATAAAATGTTATTTTTTATAAAATATTATTAATTTCATTATTGGCACTATTCATTTAATTTTAATTTAAACACATTAGTTCAAATATTTAATCTAAATATAAAACTGTAAAAAAACTCAAATATATTAAATATATTAAAAAAATTATCTGTACATTATAAATTGATCAAATAATAATTTTTTTAGAGTTTATAAATTCATTTTATTGATTTTTTTACTGCATGCAAAAGAACAATTTTAGTGTAGGATGAGATGTTAAGGTAACTTTGTCATCATTAACAGCTTAAAATAAATTACCATTATGAAAATACATAATTTATTATAAAAATTAATATATTTATCAAAATATATCCTATTTCTATCCCTATTTCAAAAATATAAAGTTAATAAGAAAAACAAAAATATATTTTTTACTTTTCTTTTCATAAAATATTATAAAGGGAAAAATCATTTCATAGAGGGAAAAAAATGTTATATATTAACATTTCATATTTTTATGTATGATATATAATCATATAATAAAATTCGGGGAAGTAACAGGGTCATTTTTTGAGAACTTATCATATTATTTTTAAACTAAATTACCTGATTCACCCTTACCGAGGTAACATAAATTTAATATCGTTATTATGAATAATGAATGTAATTAAAATCAAAGTATTTAAAAAAATTGGAACTAATAAATACAAATATAGAAAACATTTTTCAAAATCTAATTCACATAATTTCTAGAATTCAAGTAAAAACTTAACCCGCAAAACATGATAAAAAATATCTTTTAAAAAAATTTGATTTTTAAGTATAATAATGTTTTTATACCAAATTCAAATATAATGTTCTTCATCAAAACAATAATTGAAGTATTTTCAATCATAATGAAACAAATTAAATATTAAATCAAATCTAAATTATAATTTTACTTAGAATATAATTTAAAATAGAATATTTTTTCAATAAAAATCGATATTTTTCACCGTTCACTGAAAAATAAAACATTTCAAAGAATTGTCAAAATTTAAAATGAATATAATTTTGATATTATGATTCCAAAAATTAATTTAATTCTATTGAATATTTTTTAAAAAATTATGGAAATTAATTGTAATGTTTTCTAAAAAATAACAAAAAAAATCATATTTGAAGATAACACATAATTGAATCCTAAAATGAGTAATAAAAATTGAGTCCTAATTTTTTAATATTTAAAAAATAAATTTATATTGATAAAGAAATTTATATTTATTTCATAATGTAGTCAAACCTATTAATTCCATCCTTTTTAATGTATAGTTTATAAAAATCATATAATAGTATCTTACCGTTCAATTAAACTCGGTGTCACATATCTTCTAAGGTATCAAACATAGAAATTGTTTTAAAAAATATGGATATAAAAAATCATGAAAAATATAAAATAAATTGTTCAAAAATATCATCATTAAATTATAGAATTCAAAATAATCTCACAATCTATGGACCAAGAGGTTTAGCGTCTTAGAAATTATTTACATAAAAATGTTTTTTATAACTCTTGTTCATATTTTTCCATAAGTGTGTCCTATAGGCCCTTTCCTATACAAATCACATGCTATAATCGTCTTTATAACCTTTGGAATAGAAATATAATAAATTTTAGTGCTTAATTTCTTAGTAAAGAAAACGACATAACATAAAGTATTAGATCATAAGCATGAGGATAATATAAGGAAAACATAAATATATAAATAATATATAATAAGGTCATGTATGATAATCAATAATCACAAGGTAGCCACATAAAATAATTAAAATATTTTTAACGATTCATAAAATATAAAACATATGACATCTGAACATGAATTATGGCGTGAGAAACATAAAAAGGCATAATCATAAAAAAACATAGAATTTCATGGACATCAAATGCATAATCCAACATGGAATAACTTTACAAAGAACATAAAAATATTTCACAAGTTGATAAATATGAAAATATAGCACATCCATTAGAATATAAAATTTTTGTGCGATATCCAATTTTATCCAAGCCTATGTAAATAGACATATTTTGTCCACGCTAAAAAATATAAGAAAATCCATAATGTCCACACCAACATGAACAAAACCATTATGACCATGATTAACTATCTCATGAGATAAAATAATATAAAAATGAATTGGATATAGATATACTACCACACCCATCATCATATATACAAATGTGTACAACCTAAAATTAATCATAATTATAACTTAAATAACCTATGTTAAAAAATGGGTTCCTTAAACATATAACATAACATGAGATAAATAAATCATAGGATTTAAATATATCATTATAAAAAAAAATTTGGGGTGAAATAAAATATAAAAAACCCCTCTATTGTAGATAGATCATTTAAAATATATATTGTAACTTGAAAAAATGACCCGGAATATATTTCATGAAAATGTTTTGAGAACATCAATGTAAAATCCATAATTGTCCATCCGTTTTAAAAAAAATCACCTTTGTTTTTAAGAGAAAATAAATAAAAACATACATGAAATTGATTTTTGATAAAAAATTCCCAATAAATAAGTAATTAAGACTAATAAAAATGTAATTTATGTAAGAAATTATGTTCAATAATAAATTTCAAAACTTAATGAATGGATTTTGAGTTACTAAGTCTTCTAACATTATTATTTATTTCCAAAAAATTATTTAACCTCATTTATCATAAATATAAAAAAATTAATTACTTATTTCATAACCTTATCCTTATATAATTATATTTATAAGATTCATTAATACAAATTACCATTATGTTTTATATTTTTTGTAATCTATTTTCAAATTTGGGTGTTAACAATCTTATGCATTTTGAACAAGGTTCATAAAAGGAGTGTTAAACTTCATTTTTCTCCCAAAGATAATTATTTCATAAAAAATTAATTTTATTAAATTTATGATTTATTAAGTGTTATAATTCTTTAATTCTATTATATGTGATTGTTTTTTTGTTTCATGATTATGAACATGATGAGGAACTATAATTAATTTTTTCTTAATATCATTGGATTATCTTTAAGAATAAAAATTTTCGGTTTTATATAAAGAACACTATTAATAACATATATTACATATAAATATAATATAAAAGTATAGAAAGGGGTTGGGTGATTAATTATTTACCATATTTATAATAAAATAATATTATTATTATGATAATCATGTTATAATTTTAATATTGTGAAATTAATTTTAAGAGTAAGAAAATAATACAACTTGATACGAATAGAAAATAGGATTAGGAACTTATACCTATCTTATTGGATAATCTCTATTTTGAAGGGGTTTAAACATTTTAATATTTGTATTTTGAGAATAATAAATACTTATTAAGGTAGATAAGAGTGTATATAAGAGGATTTATTAGTGTATGTGTTGAAATATATGGTTTTTAGAGTGTGGGAAGTTAGAATAAGAGTGTCCCTTTTATAAGTGAAAAGGATAGGTTTTTTAAAAAATTCAAAACAATTCAATAATGGGGTGTCACACTCAGGACAAGTGTAAAGACCTGGAAATTTCATTATTTGTTTTAATTATATAGGAATTTTATGAGTCCGCAAAAATTTACTGTGCGTGATTCCGAGGCTCGGTGTGCCCAGAATGAATTTCTGAAGTTTTTTTGGGTATGCTCAGTAAATGTGCAAGAAGGTTTTTGTAAATTTTGAACCGGTGCTTGGAATGGAAATCCGAGGACACCGTTGAACTCGCAGTGATGGTATTCACTTAAGGATACATTCACCTAAACGCTGTTGTTTGAGGGTGAAAGTTAGTTTTTGTTTTTTTCATGGAATAAAAATAAAATTATAGAATGACTTTTATTTTATTTTTATCCTCCAAATTGATTGTTATGTGGTGGGAACCACCCGATCCAAAACCCCCTCCCAATTAAAGTCTTAAAGGTGGGGGATAGCCGACCTTAAACTACGTATTTAATGAGAAGCATTAAATGAGTGGTTACACAAGAAGTGTAACCACTCATTTAGTGATCTTTTCGATTAGATGATTTTAATGTCTTAAGTTAAGATCTTATTATGTATCCTCTTCTTTGAGTTGAGTTTTCGGTTGGAAATAGAATCTCCATGGTGGAGGAAATATCTCCAATGAAGAACAACCTCCATCGTTGAGAGATTATCCAACAAACCGATGAACGAGCCCGGAATCAGAGACGTGTTGTGGGCGCCACGAACGTCGACATCTTCGACTTCTTCCTCGCACCAACACCAACAAACAAACAAGGTAGGGTTTGTTCTTTTTTGTGAATAATTCATGAAATTCCTGCTATCGATCCACGGTGGAGGATACGGGCCAAACGAACGTGGCACAATCCCTCAACATATTTCCTTTTTGACTTGTTCTTCACACTGTGTTGGAGAAGGTTGGTGAACATCCGCGCCACCAGAAGAAGGGAAGGCCTTGGTTGTCAAGCTGCAGTGGTGCACCCGAAGTGCGGCCGATGCCTGGACGGCCATGGTTCAAGAAGACAACACACCGGAGGGCGGCCGACGCCCCGTCTGGCCGCATGGCAGGGCGATGCTGGTGACCGCACCACCACTGCAGGGAACTGCATCCAACCGGACGAGGTAGAAACCGAACAATGACACTCACATCGGTCGTCTGCGGAAGAACGAGAGGCGCAACCGTGGGGCCTCCATCACAGAGGATGTCTGCGGCCCACCTGGCCCTGGTGGAGGATGGAAGGCAGCTGGCATTCAGCAGACCATTGAAGGAAGAAACGTGTGACCTCAACACTGGGAAGAGTAACAGGACTGCCGTTTCGGCTAGCCGAGCATCATTCAGTAGGACCCGCGACTGGTCCCGTGTGTCGGTTGATTGAACTGAACAACCACATCTGTTCATTGTTTGAAGGAGACTGAGGGGCGTGTGACTCCCCCTGGGTGTGGCTATGGTGGACCCCACCGTGGGTCGTGACATGGGTCACGTGGGCGGGGCCACCAGGGCCGAGCCCCCCGTCGAGGGCCGGGCCGGACCCCTTGCAGGCTAGGCTGCGCAGCGCGGGCCGGGCCATATCCAGTGGACCGGTCCGGACCTAGGGGACCAGGTTGCATCGACAATAATCTCTCTTTTAGCCATAACATTGGCATCGGGTGTTCGTTTGATGAACCATCTGCGGCACCGGAATCCTTTTAAAGAGAGTATCCTTTTGGAATAAACCACTTGAGATTTTGAATTTTTGGGGTATGGTTGGGTTTGATCAAACCCGAATCCAACTGGGCCCTTAGAACTAAAAGGCCAATAACTTATAGACCGTGCTTTATATTGATGCACTGTTTGTCGCGTTGAGACCCATTTTATGTGGAAGTTATTTGGGATACATCGTTTTAGGACATCATGGCACTTGAAGTATCGACCTGTTGCTTGAGTAGCGGACCCTCCTCGAATGAAGTGATCTTAGTGCGGGAACCCGATAGCTAGCTGTATCATGAGAAAGGGATCCTTTGTGGGTCTGTTCTAGAGGATCCCACATGGATCAACTCTAGGAATCCATGTGGGACTACTCTAGGATTCTTGTGTGGGTTTGATAATGTACTAGAATCCTGTGTGGTTCTGAGAATGTACTCGGATCCTATGTGGGTCTGTTGTACGTGGATCATGTGTGGGTCTGATGATGTACTAGGATCCTATGTGGGTCTGATGATTTATGATCATACATGGGTCTTCCTCTTAACAAAGTAAGATGATTCAGTAGTTACATCTAATCATCTCTACTACCATTCCTAAGATATGCCTGATGTGAGCAGAGTCCTTAACTTTGTGGAATTCTTATGTGTGGCATACCTGTGAGGTTCTTACCTTCGTGGTCATACCTTTGTGGTACTCTTCGGTGTGGCATACCTATGTGTACTTACCTTAGTGGTAATCTTTCCTTCTTTTAATAGTTCTAATTTATCTAGGAGTTGGGTCTTGCGTTCCTCATGAATGAGATGGGTAATATTTGAAAGCTTAGGTATATGTATGGACATATACCTAAGTAGTTTTGTCATTGGTTTACATGCTATGTAGTTTATCGTTTGTTGATTTTGAGAGACCTTGAGGGTCTCAGGGTCCCTAATGAGTATCATTATACTCACCCCAAGAGGGGATTTTCCCGCAACTTTTTGTGTTTGGTGCAGATGATGGACAATGATGATCGAGGCTGAGGGTACCAGAAATGGACGGTGCCCGGAGGTGGACCATACATCGTGTTAGTACGCAGAGGAGATGGGTGGATGTGGATTGCTGAGGAACAGATCTGTAGCTACCCTTAAAGTAGGAACCTCGAAGGATGACCTTGTGTCTATCTATCTCTTTCTTCAGTAGTATTGTATTTACAGTTGTACTTGTACCTTTACTATTGGGCTTGTATTCCGACCCTCTTAAATTCAGCACTCCTTTTTTGATATACCGTTTAATTGTGTTCGTATCTTACTATGTGTTTGGTTGGGTGTGTTTATAGGATATAAAGGCAATGCCCTCCCGTTTCAATGGAATACGCCTTTCCGTGCTAGTCACCAACCCTTGGCCTATGGAAGGCGGGCTTGCGGTAGTCACGGCACGGGCCCTGGGGGACAGGTCGTGACATATTTGTATCAGAGGAGTCAGTTCTACTGTAGAACAATATAATATGATCATATTTTTAACAAAAACAGTGTTAGGTATAGTGAGTTTGGTTATCAGTTTAGTGAATCCAGTATTGGGGCGGTAGCCGATATATCCATACACCAGGACCATGACATCTGATTTTTGACCTAGTTCACGAAAAAACTGATATCTTGTGTGTTTTCAAGAGTTTTTTTTGTGATATCAATGAGTCAGGTCACCAGGTATACCTTATTTTCCATGGTGAGACTTTTTTATTTTTAGGATTCCTCCACATAGACAACCCGCTAGGATTTTGGGTATAGTACGCATTGATAGCCCACCGAGCGACGAGGCCTCTGTGCATGGACCTCTTTCTGTAGAGGCACTGACAGAGGCAACCGTGGTACCATTAACCATTGGGCCACCGATTACACCACCCTCAGCAGTAGAGGGTTCACGTCGCTTGATTATGTTTCACAAGTTCTAGCGCTAGAGGCCACCCATGTTTAGGGGAGAGATGGACCCACAGGCAGCTGAGGATTGGCTGGAGGCCGTAGTGGGTTTCTTCCGACTGGTAGGGACACCATCTAATCTCATGGTGATCCTTGCCGCTAGTCTTCTATAGAAAGTAGTAGGAAGATGGTGGATCCTGATGCTCTATGTTCACGATGAGTTAACACATTTCTAGGCAGACTTTGAGACCCTGTTTCGGGCAGAGTTTGTCCCAGTGACTTTTGGAACAGTGCGCATCCAGGAATATCTTCATCTACAGCAGGGTAGCATGACTATGGCTAAGTACATAGTGAGGTTCACCGACCTCTCGATCTACTCCACTGATATGGTGTGGGACACATTCTTCAGTTCTTGGACCTTCGTGCAGGGCCTTAGGCAGGATATCAGGGCTTTGATTATTTCTCTCAGCATCCCGACCCATGCGGGGGTGTTAGAGGGAGCCCTCTTAGTTGATAATTTTCTTACTAAGCAATCACTAGCAGCGAGACCCACCACCAGACATCACATAGATGAGTCTAGTACATCTGTAAGTAGAGAAATTTCACATAGTTCCAAGAGGACTAGACCTACAGGTGGAAGACCGCATGATTCAGGGTCGGTTGTGCGAGGCACCAGAGACAAATCTAGTCATGCGAGGAGCAGGCAGTGTTTCACATGTGTCGGGCACGGTCACATGGCTCGTGACTGCCCAACCCGCCATGAAAATGATCATCCAATGGTCGAAAGACCACCCAGGTAGAGACAAAGTTTTGACCAAGGAGGTCCGTAGGGGGCAGGCGGACGTGGTAGAGGAGATGGCCATGCAGCTGGCGGTGAGCGACGATTCGAGGTGTTACTACCACCATCACCAGGAGGTCCACCCCTACTGTATGGAGTAGGTGGATAGCGGCAAGCCCAGCTCCAGGAAGCTGAGGCCTATGATCATGGAGCTCTAGAGATTAAATGAGGTACGATCTGTATCTACTCCAAATTATCTACAGTACTTATAGACAGAGGTTTCAGTCATTCTTTTATTGCCACTTCCCTTGTTCAGAGCTTGAAGATTACGATAGAGTTTTTGGCTCGATCCTTACAGTTAGAGACTCCTATGAGAGAGGATTCGATGATTACCCACTGGTGTCGGTAGTGTGATCTTACTCTAGGAGGCGAGAGCATCGGCTGGGATCTTCTAGTAGTGGTGTCGAGGCCTTATGACATCATCTTCGGAATGGACTGGTTATCTATAGTCCATACCCAGATCGACTATATTAGGTGTAAAGTGTGGTGTGTCAGCATGGATGGGACCAGGTTTACCTTCACCAAGAGAAGAGATCCTTTTCAGCATAGTATGGACATACACATATGAGAGTGTAGCTGATCACTCATCAGTTGTCTGGTGTTACCCTCAGATAGGTTGATGTGGAGAGTCTGAGTTGTCCTGAAGTGGTGGACCAGTACATTGATGTCTTCCCTGCTGATGTTCTGGGTCAACCCCCTCACAGAGAAATGTAATTTTACATTTAATTGAACCCCAAGAGGACACTAATATCTACACCAACATATCGGATGGCTCCCTCAGAGTTTCTTGAGCTACGGGTACAGCTGGATGACTTACAGGGAAAAGGATTCATCCGGCCTAGTGTTTCTTCTAGGACAACCCAGATTTTGATCGCCAATAAGGCGAATGAGAGCTCGAAACATTGTGTTGACTATTGGCGCATGAACGAGGTGATCGTGAAGAACAATTACCCACTCTCAAGGATTGAAGACCTCTTTGATCAGCTGAAGGGAGCACGGTGGTACTCGAAGATAGACCTCGTATTAGGCTATCATCAGCTCAGAGTACGAGATGAGGATGTGTAGAAGACGACCTTCAGATGTCGGTACAGCCACTATGAGTTCTCGGTTATTCCATTCAGCATGACCAACACCCCAAAAGTGTTCATGGGACTCATGAATAGTATCTTTTAGCCTTACCTTGATCGCTTTGTAGTAGTCTTAATAGACGAAATTCTGATCTACTCAGCTACTAAGGAGGAGTATGCCTGTCACTTGTAGGTAGCTCTGGACACACTCTAAGAGCACTAGTTTTATGGTAAGCTCTCAAAGTGTGAGTTCTAGATCCAAGAGTTTAACTTTATGGGACATGTCATCTCGGAAGCTGGTGTTTTGTTGGATCCAGTTAAGATTTAGGTGGTACTTTCTGGGGAGCCACCCAGTAGTGTGACAGAGGTACGAAGTTTCTTGGGTTTGTCCAGATACTACCAGAGATTTGTGCTACATTTATCCAGAGTTGCAGCACCTTTATCAGAATTGAAGAAGAAGGGGTAACCCTTCGTGTGGTCGGAGATATGCCAATGAAGTTTTCAGGAGCTCAGGCAGAGGCTAACTAGTGGCCATATCTTGAGGCTACCGGAGGAGGGTGTAGGGTACATAGTCTACTACGATGCATCAGGGACCGTGCTCGGATGTGTCCTAATGCAGGAGTGAGCAGTGATCGCTTATGGATCTCGATATCTGAGACAACATGAGAAGAATTATGCTACTCATGACTTGGAGTTAGCAGTAATGGTGTCTTCCTTGAAGACGTGGTGACATTACTTGATGGGATATTGTTTTATAGTCTACTCGGATCACAAGAGTCACAGGTATGTCTTCTTGTAGAAGGACCTGAAACCGAGACAACGACATTGTCTTGAATTCCTATAGGACGATGACTTCAAGATAGTCTATACTACGGGGAAGAGGAATGTTGTAGCAGATGCACTCATCCAGAGATCTGGTATACAACTACTAGGTGAGGCAATAGAGCGGCTGGCCTCTTTGTATATATCCTTTGTGGATCGAGATGGAGTAGCTTTTCTTCAGTCTGTTACAGTCACTCCCCCACATCTTCAGCGAGTCAGGTAGGCACAGTGTGGGGACCCTGACTACGAGGCTCTATGTGCTCAGATATCCACAGGATAGGCACCTGATGGATTTTTTGAAGGTGGGGACCGCATCATCCTTTTCATAGGACGTGCCATGTTACCATTGTTGCTTTAGGAGGAATTATTGAGGGAGTTCCACACATCCCCTCTAGCGGTACATCTAGGAGTGGTGAAGATGTACCATGATCTACGACGACAGCACTGGTGGCTGGGAACAAGGAATGAAATAGAAGTGTTTTTCTCTCGGTGCCTCACTTTTCAGCAAGTGATGGAGGAGCATCAGGTACTAGTAGGCTTAGTTCAGCCTTTAGAGGTCCCAGAGTGGATGTGGGATGAGATATCCAAGGGTTTCGGGACAGGATTTCCATGCACATCTAGGGTTCACGATTCTATCTGGGTGATCGACGACCGACTCACAAAGTTGTCCCACTTTCTACCGATCAGAGAGTAGGGTTTAGTAGAGAGCTTGGGATTCCTCTATGTGCAAGAGATTATGAGGCTACATGGAGTACCCTCAACGATTGTCTCCGATCATGATAAATGTTTCACTTACCGACTATGGAAGGGGTTGTAGGAGGCTTTAGGGACACAGCTTCATTTGAGCACCACCTTCCATCCTCAGATGGATGGCCAGAATGAGCGGAACATTCTGACCCTCGAGGACAAGTTGAGTGTTTGCGTCCTTGACTTTGGTCGAACCTGGGAGGAACAACTTCCCTTAGTGGATTTTTCATACAACAACAGCTATCACTCTACTATTGGGATAACACCATTCAAGGCTATGTACGGCCGACCTTGCAGGTCACCTTTTTGCTGGACTGACCCTGGGGATTCAGTACTAGTGGGACCAGAGATGATACAAGCTACCATGGAGAAGGTTCAGATCATTCAAGAGTGGATGAAGATTGCACAGAGCAGGCATAAGTCTTATACTGATAGGAGGTAGAGACCTATGGAGTTCGGGGATGGAGACTATGTCTTTCTACGAGTCTCACATCGACAATTTTTGTGGAGATTGGCTGGGGATTTATGTTATCCTCGAGGTTCATTGGACCCTTTTAGATCCTCAACAGAGTTGGTGAGGTGTATTACCGCCTAGAACTTCAACCTCAGTTGCACCAGGTTCACGACGTCTTCCACATATCCCAGCTGAAGAGATACGTGCATGATCCTACCCATGTCATCAACCACGGTGAGCTCGACATCGACGATGAGGTGACGTTTACAGAGGTTCCATTAGAGATTGAGGTTTGATAGGAGTGGTCCTTTCATGGTCGGTCAATACCTCTGGTGCACATTCACTAGCAGTATGGGAAACTCCCAAAGAGCACGTGGGAGTGGGAGGCTTAGATTAGTTCTCAGTATCCCCTCTTGTTTTTTTTTTTGTGATTTGGATTTCGGGGATTCAAAGACCTGAGGTTGTAAGAATTAAAAACCTAGATATTTCATGTAATTTTTTTTAAATTATATGGAAATTTTACGAGTTCGCAAAAATTGAAGGCGCATGATTCCGAGGCCCGGTGTGCCTGGAATGAAATTCTGAACTTTTTGTTTCAGGTACGTTCAGTAAATGTGCGAGTGGGATTTTGTAACTTTTGTACCAGTGTTCGGAATTGAAATCAGTGTACACCATTGAACTCGTAGTGCCAGTATTCGTTCAAGGAGACTATCACCTCGACGACAGTTGTTCGAGGGTGAATGTTAGTTTTCGTGTTTTTAATGGAATAAAAATAAATTTAATGAAGAAATTTTATTTTATTTTTATCCTCCCAATTGAATATCCTATGGTGGGACCACCCGATCCTAAACCCACAACAAATTGATTTCTTAATTGTGGGGGCCACCCGATCTTAAACTCCTCATTTAAAGAGGAGCATTAAATGACTGATTACACAAGAAGTCTAGCCACCCATTTAATGATCATTTTGATTAGATGATTTTAATGTATTAAGTTAATATATTATTATATATCCTCTTCTATTAGTTGAGTTCTGGTTTGGAAAAATAAGTTCCTTGGTGGTAGAAAGTTCTCCAACGAAGAACAACCTCCATCGAAGAGCGATTATCTGACGAACAGACGAACGACCCCGGGATAGGAGGCATGTTGCGGACGCGACGAATATCGACATCTTCAACTTCTTCCTCGCGCCAACATCAATGAAAGAACGTGTTAGGGTTCGATCTTTGTTTTTTGGTGAATAATTCAGGAAATTCTAGTTATCGATCTAAGGAAGAGGGTATGGGACAAATGACCATAGCCCGATCCCTCCGCTTCTTTCTTTTTGGATGTGTTCTTTAGATTGTTTTGGAGAAGGGCGGCACATATTCGCACCACCAGAAGAAGGGAAGGCCATGGCTGTAGAGCTGTGGTGGTGCTCCCGAAGGGAAGAAGGCACCTGGCTGGCCGCTGCTCGAGCAGGCAGCACAACGGAGGGCAGTCCGCGCACCGGTCACCAGCACGGTAGGGCGGCGGTGGTGACCGCGCCGCCAAAGTAGGTAACTGCAGCCAAGGAGCTCCAGTGGAAACTCAACAGTAGCCAACGCATCGGTTGACCATGGAAGAACGGGCGGCGCACCCACCACACAACTGTCAGAGTGAATAACCACATCCCGCATGGCCACGACGGAGGAATGAAGGCGACCGACGTTCGGCTGGCCGCGCATGGGAAATGGCGTGCTACCGTACCCCGGGTGCGGCTAGGGCGGACCCAACCACGGGTCGTGCCATCAGCTACTTAGGCCAGGAGACCTAGTGTGGGCCGGGCTGCACCGGCAGGACGGGTCGGACCCAGTTGGCCGGGTCAGACCCAGCGGTCCGGGTCAGACCGGACCCAGACCAACTTCGACCATAGTCGCTATTTTGGCTATAAATTTGGTATCCGGCATCCGTTTGATGAATCTTATATGGCACCAGAAACCTTGGAGAGAGACCGTTATTTTGGTATACCCCACGTGAGACTTGGATAAATATGCTTTAGAGTCAGGTTGTATCAAACACGAATCCAACTGAGCCTTCAGAACTAAAAGACAAATAACTTACAGATCGGGCGTCCGATTGGTGCACCGTCTATCATATTGAGACCCCTTTTATATGTAGGTCCTTTGGAATAATTCATTGTGGGACTTTGTGGAAGTTGGATTATATACCTGTGGCTTGTGGAGCAGACCCTCCCAAGAATCAAGTGATCATAGTGCGGGAACCCTGTAGCAGGCTGTAAAATGAGAAAGGGATCCTACGTCGGTCGGTGCTCGAGGATCCCACATGGATACATTATAGGAATACATTTGGGATTTCTCTAGGATCATGTGTGGGTATGATGATGTACTAGGATCCTGTGTGGGTTCGATGATGTACTAGTATCCTATGTGGGTCTGATGTACTAAGATCCAGTGTGGGCCTGCTGATGTACTAGGATCCTATGTGGGTCTGATGATTTTGGATCCTTCATGGGTCTTCCTCTTAAAAGAGTAGGATGAATCAGTAGTAATATCTAATCATCTCTACTACTGTGCCTATGATTTTCCTAGTGTGATCTGAGTCAATACCTTTGTGGTATTCTTCTATGTGGCGTACCTGTGAGGTACTTACCTTCGTGGAAATATTTCCTTTGTGGAATAGTTTTACTTTGGATAGGAGTTTGGCATTGTGTTCCTCATGAATGATATGGGTATTATTTGATACCTTAGGTATATTTTTTGGCATATACCTAAGTAGGTTTGTCACTGGTTTACATGTTATGTGGTTTATCCTTTATAGATTTTGAGAGACCTTGAGGGTCTTGGGGTCCCTACTGAGTATCGTTATACTCACCCCTACACGAGTTTCACCCGCACCTTGTTGTGTTTGGTGTAGATGACAGATAACACTGATCGAGGCTGAGGGTACCAGGACAGGACTATGCCCAGACGTGGACCATACGATGTGTCAGTATGTAGAGGAGATGAGCAGAGGTGGAGTGCTGAGGAGGTGATCTGTACATACCCTTCAGGTAGTAACCTTATAGGATGACCCATTGGCTTTCTTTCTCTTTCTTCAGTTGTATTGTATTTTCAGTTGTACTTGTGCCTTTAATGTTGGGCTTGTATTCCAGACCCTCTTACTTTTACCACTCATTTTTTCTATACAGTTTACTTGTGTTCGTATCTTATTGTGTGCTTGGTTGGGTGTGTTTACAGGATATAAAGGCAATGCCTACCCAGTTCTAGGGAATATGATTTTCGGTGCTAGTCACCATCCCTTGGCCTATGGAAGGCGGGCTTGGGGTAGTCACGGAACAGGCCTCAGGGGAAGGTTCATGACAAAAAGTGCCTCCAAAATTGATAAATAATAGATATTATGGAATAAATCCCGATCAAAACCACCAACAATTTAAAAAAATACATGTTTTAAGCACATTATTCCCATTACCTCAATGGTTACTCACATTTACTATTCTAGTTTGTACCAATGTAACTAATTTTTACAAAGTAAATTTATCTTTGAAGACTAAAAATAAAATGAGCCTTATTAGATTCCAGAGACACAATTATTATAAAAATTAAATAGAATTTATAAAATAATATTACTATGTGTTTGGTAAATAAATTTTACCACAAACACAAACAAATCCATTTTTTAAAAAAGATTATTTTCAAGAAAATAGATTTATGATTAGGGAAGAATTATAAATTTCATTGATTTCAATGTATTTAAAATAATAATAATTATTAATATTTTATTTATTTAAAATAAATTATATAGAAAACAATATTTCATCATGTTTATATTAATAAAAAATAGATTAAAAATAGAGTTTTCATTAAAAAGAATCATAAATTTTCAAAGTGAAGATCTTGAGTTTATAAATTTTAAGTAGCATTGAAAATATATTTATTAAAAATTATTATATAAGTTGATATTTTAGTAGGAAAATTATTCAAAATAATTCACATTTTTCATATAATAAAATAATTTCATTCGAGTGAGGATATTAATAAAATCATTATTTTTATTATTCAATGGAAAAATAATTATTTTGAAAAAAGTGAAAAAAATCATATTTAAATAATATGACTATGATAAATCCCAAAATGATGTTAATTTTTTTTCAAATTAACATCTTAAACCTTATAAACTAAACATTTAAATAAAATATTATAATATTATAAAAAAATAGTTGTTTAATAGAAATCGTTTCTTTTACATGTTGAGTATTAATTAAAATTTTAGTGCTTAGCATAAATATATTGATAATGAAAAATATCCATGTAATAAAATATTTTTTGAATAATAAATTATTTTATTAGTTCCTTAGTTATGATAATTGTGTCAATATTTAAAGTGAATTTTGTTATGTTTTTTTTTGTTTTTATAAATAAGTTTTTTATATACTTAATTGTTTTGTTAAAATTTCATATAACTACAAATTTTATAGATACCTTATAACAATAAATATTATTTAGACTCAATGTTAAGTGTGGATAATGTCACGGTATTTAATTAATCAAGATAAAATTCATTCATTACTCACACTCTCTGATCGAGTGTTATAAACACACTCTTTAGATATTATCATTGATTCTGATAAAAGATTCCAAAACATAAAAATCCATAATTATAATATCAGTAAAAACATTGAGTCACATACATAACTTCTACCTTTTTAGGTTTATAGTTTTAGATATTTATAGATAATATTTAACTATCAAACACTATACCATTCCCATCCAATGAGTATTTCCCCAATAAGTTAAGTATTCCTTATTTTACAATAAGTCTTTAGCATCTCCTAAAAATTCTCCACAGATTGAACCATTCTATACTTATCTTATATAATACTTTTCTTAATGTCATGACGGATTGAAAAAATAATAAGAGGTGATCTAAAACACTCTGTAAAGGTAAAGGTAATCGACAATGATTAGAGATTAGTAATTATCTCAATATAAACATGTCTCTATGAGAACAAAAATAATGTTACAATGACATAATGTAAAGGAATCCTACCGAGTACAATATAGATCATAATTGTAAAATTATAATATAAATATTTGTTGGTAAAAATTGATATTATAGGATTATGTCATCATAATAATTTTTCAACATAAAAAATGACGTTATATATACAAGTCAAAGATCACTACCAAGACAACATAACATAGTGTAAAATTGCCATTGTGTATTGGGGTTAATACCCATTCCCTTACATATCAAATCCCGAGATTTAAAATGTTACCAAATAAATTGGAGTGATATATAATTTTGGACCCACCCATCACATCATAATATGTTTATGCCTATAAAGGCCACATATAAAAAACATATATAAATTCATAAATATTAATGACATGTGGGAATTCGATGACTGTAAGAAGAAATTGAACAACACTCTTGTTAAAATCCCTTCAATTAAGGTAATAAAGTATATAGTATTTTTTTTGGTATAGATAAAGTGTGTATGGTTTTGTCAACCCTTTCCGTTATCAATCATTATATTAGTTTCTTGGTGAACCCCCTTCAATTAAAATAATAAAACATAAGGTAATAATATTGGAATTGAAATTAAATAAAAGAAACATATATGCATATGGAATGATTATTAAATTCTAAAATGTTGATGGAAAAGTCCATTTTTAGAGATATCAATTCTTTCAGGCACATATAAATAAGCACATGTATAACGAGTCAGATGATTATTTTAATAAAAAAAATTCATAGTATTACTCATATTTGAAATAAAATTAAAATTTCACCTTTAAGTAGATACATCAATGTAAGAAAAATTAATTTTAGGAAATGATTGTAAAAAAATGTAACATTAATAATGTCTTTGAAAATTAACATTGAGAAATATACAAATTAAAATGGATGTGAATTCATAAAAATAATTTTCATAACTTTTATTGACATTTTAATATAAAAATTGAAATGTTTCAGTTTTGGAAACCATTTTAATGAGGAAAATATTATTTTAAAAATATTTTAATAATAAAATATCCAAATATTGGAAACATAGAGTAAAGAAATAAAAAATAAAAAAACATAGTGGAATTTAATAAAAGTCTTCACTTATAATCCTTGTCCTGATAAAATTAAATAAAAAAGAACAAAGGGATAAATAATGAAATGAATATCCCCAAAAATAATAGGGAGAAGGAATAATAAATATAATCATATAATCATATAATTAATATATAATATGGATGAATGTGAGATATATAGTGGTATAGAAGTTGTTTATTAGACCAAAAGGAAATATTTAGGCTTGAAAATATATAAATGAAATTTCTAATAAATCGAAAGAAAATGGAAATATATCATGACTTAAATTTATAAACCAAACGAATATGGTGATTTATAGTTAATGAATTTGAGGTAATGTACATAAATCCTATCATATAATAATGTATGAATAATTAGAATTATGTATCAAGTGGTGGAAGTTGAGAAAATGAACCTTGGACTCAGATCCATTTTTATTTCCTTACATTTATGTAACACCCTGAGCATCCACGGTACGCTTTTTTTTGAATAATATAGTAGCGTGTGTTGTATGCAACTTCGAGTTCTAACACACACCACGACCAATCAAAGTAGCCGTTATGAATAATAATACCTAATTTTTAAAATATTAGAAATTTTATCTCTCAAAATGTACTTTATTTTTGGATTCGGAGTATCAAATTTAGCCTAAGGTGAAATTTTGGTACTTTTTCGATAACTTTAATATTTTGATGAATAATGAAAATTACTAAATTTTAATTAAAAACAACTTTTTTAATCCAAATAATTAATAGTGATAAATTATGAATTTGAGTGGTTTTAAAGTATATTTAGAATATATTTTTAACATTTAATACAATGTTGGTCATTGGACATAATTTCACAATTAAACTAGACATAAACAAGTATCAATCTTTTGATAGTTATTATATCTTAAAAACACGTGTTTTGTTTTGACAGCGGGAATTAATTTTAAATTAATTCTTTCCACTTATCAGTTTTGAATTTGGAAAAATGGATTCCATATTTGGAATCAGGATGTGCAAGTTGTGTATATAGGTAACTTTTATTTTTGGAGATTTTGAATAATTACTTCGGTAAATATTTTATTTACCATGGTTAAAGGGTAAATCTGGTAAAAAAAGGTTAAAAAATAATATTATAATAATACTAAATTACCCTAAAACGTGTCCTAACCTTATTGGTGGATACATATCCGACCATGGGCATCTTTGGGTCGATTTTGGGACCCCATTGAGCCACTTGTAGGTGATAGGGAAACTTTATTTTAATTATGTTAAAATAAGTACAAAAATGACATAAGCATATATCGTTTAGAAAAACAATTTTTACATAGGGTTATATATGTTGTATTTTCGATTATAAATATTAATTAGAAATATAAATATATTTTCTACATAATTATAATTTATTAATAATTTTTAGACATTATAGAATTTAATTTATTTTTGACACAATGGTGATGCAGTAATTACCTTATTAATGAAAAATTAGAATAATTGATATTATAAATACCCAAATAAATGTAATTTGAGACTTTTTGTAAATACCAATAATTTTATAGAATAATAGGACATGTTAAAATTTATTTAATTAACTTTTTTTTAAGTAACCATTCTGTTATGATTTTTACAAAAATCAATTATTCAATAGAGTCAAAATTGACAAAAAAGAGTTTTTAAAACAAATATTATATTATAAATTAATATTAAATTCCTAAAAATATAAGGTTCGGCCAAGATACTTATATAATGATATTTTTATCATTAATGTACCACTTGGAGGTCTCTTGGATGTATATAGTATGTTTATTAACCATATAATATAAAAATACAAAGAGACATTGTAAAAGTGAAACTAATTAACTAAGAGTTAATACTTAATGATAAAGTTAATATAATAAACCAAACCTGTCTAAATTATATTGGTTGATTGTTTTTCGAACCATCCCCACCTTAAAATTTAAATAATCTACTTTTGATCCATTAGAAACCTAATATTAATTTATTATAAATTAATACTTTAAGTTTTTCTTAAAGAGCCCCTCCTCCCCCATATAAAAGGACCCAACTTCTAACTAATTCTTCACACCTTCAAAGCCTTTTGGATCGGCCAAAACCTGCCAAAATACTCTCTAAACTTCCCTAAATTAAACATAAAGGCCTTATTTTGATCATAAAGCCAACATAAGGAGCCCTTTTGCTCAAATCAATAGGAAGAACCCGAAGAAGAGGTAATGTTTTCACCACCCTCTTTCAAGTTCCTTTCTTCTTCAAATTCTTCTTTCTTTGTTATTTCTATTCTAGGATAACAACTCAAGTATCTCCTATATACTGTGATGTTATTATAAATATGGTACAACCATATTCATTATTCTATCCATCCTTTGAATGACATGTCACCATACGTGCGTACATAAGGCTTACCGTCTCCACGTCGTGGTGTAATTGTTATTTAATACATTATTATTTGTATGGGTATAATAATGATGTTTATTTTATGTAAATACTAAATATAACATTATAATTATTCTATATATATGATATACCATCCAATTATATATTATTTTAATATCAAAAGAATGATATTTTCGCTCGTGCGTACGTACGGATTACCGTCTCCACAACGCGATGAGATTCATTTCCAAGTTCACCATTCATCGACGATTATAAAAATACATATTTATAATAATTATGTAATATATGACATAATAATTCTTCTGGAGATATATATATTTATATTTATATATATGGTTTTATGTACTTACATATATCTTATTCACTTACTTCCGTTCAATACTATATGAAAACAGAAACAGCGTTTTTTGCGTACGTACGGACTACCGTCCCCATAAATGGTGTTTTCCATTTCATATATATTCATATTATACATATTTATATTATAAATATATATGATATATTTATCATTTTTTATATTCTAGAAGTATTTAAATCATGATCTAGGTGATACAACCAAGAGTAACAAGTTAAAACATGTACGATAAAGAAAGTGATTATTACTCAGAATGTTAACTTAACATGGAAATTATTATTAAATGGGTAATATAATATAAAAACATAAATGAATCATGTATGATATCATAAATAATAATATGGTTCTGGTATAAATTAATAACATACTATGATCTTCAGACAGGAGGTTAAACGTACCCTCGACTAAAGGAAAGTGCAGGGTAAGGGGTTTTCATCTCACTCTTTATTCCCATGAGATTCATTCCATATTTCCACTATTACCTTTTGTGTTGTGTATGTACTTCCCATAATTGTATTCCTTGTGTAATACACAATAATTTTTGTCTATTTACATATTCATTGTATGATACCTCTTTCATGGGTTGTATGTTTCGTAAGTTACCAAATTGGTAAGGGCTAATTCCTCAATCTCATCATTATCCGAGATTGTTTATGTGTAAGTATTTACTGGGACATTTTAATCATCCATGTCCATTTTTCATAAAAAGGATTTTAAAATGAAGCTTTTAAGGATTTTGAAAGTTATTCTTTATCAATATCAAAATTTGAAATGTTTCAAAGATTTATCTTTCTAAATCTTTTCAATTAATGTCCATGTTTTCAAAATGATTTTAAGGATTTATTTATATGGAAATGAATGTTTTGAAATGATAATTCTTTTCAAAAGTTTCAATGTTTTATGGGACACTTTGATTCAAAAATCTCTTTTAAAATTACATCCTTTATAAATGTGTGACTTTTAAATGATTTTACAAAAAGGATATTTCTCTCAAAAATCCTTACTCATCATTTGATGGATTTTAAGCTCATTTGAAGTTGATTTATTATAAAAAACTTATATTGAAGGTTTTGTGTTATGTTTGACTGTGGATACGTTATTTTTATACCATTCATGGTTTATGGAGAAAGTATTGACATTTCGTATGCTAGTTTTAGTACGAATGTTAATGTTTTGTTTATACCTTTTCATATGGGAATGCATTGGACTTAATGTGTGATGGGTGAAGCCCTCTATAGCTCCTCGATGCATCGGTAGGTCTCATGAGACAAACTAGTGTCTTGGCACAGGGCCTTGACAAAATCTTATTTGTAGTCTTGGCACGAGGCATTGGCTATGTGGTTATGCTAGTCTGGCATTATGCATTCCATTAATATGAAAGTGGTTAGTGATATTGCATGTGATTATTCGATTAGTAGAATATCCATGTGAATAAGTAAATGGAATTATTTAATTTTATTTATGACATGTTATGCTGAAGTTCAAGTTTAAAAGTTTTTTTTTAGTTTTATACATTGCCTTAAATGTTCATGCTTATTTTTGAATGTTTCCGCTATATTGCTTACCCTTACTGAGCATTTGAGCTCACCCCTTTCTAGGTTTTATTTTTTCCAGGATTCCAAGAAGTGTAATGTGATTGATACGTAGGGTTATGCCAAGGGAATAATGGCGTTCATAAAGATTATTTATGTTGTTTTGTACGTCTTAAAGTGAAAATGTAACAATCATGTATGTGATCTATTTTTCCAAGACTACTAAACTAATCGGTCCTTCAGGACATGATTCCTTGTAATCATGTCAATGTATTAAAATAATGCATTGACTCTGGGTAACTGGGGTCGGGGCATTACAGTTGGTATCAGAGGAAGTTTAGTAATAACCGTGGAAATTATATTTAGATAAACTCTGATTAGAAAACATAGCCCTAAGATAGACTTTGAGGATTAGTATAGAAGAACTTCCTAGAATTTTGGTATTGTTGAGATTTTGTGAGTTTTTCGAGCAATACATCCCTGTCTGGATACGAGCAGGTAAGGGTGGCTCTGGAACAGATGTACCTAGGGGTAAAACCTGAAAACACCGCTTTGAGTTAGACTCGAATGGGAACTGGTGCACGACAACAGGCCTTGTTGCACTCTTGGTTACGACACTCCTAGGGGATATGCTTAGGATAATTCTCATTTTCGTTACAAACCATTATGAAGGGCTTATGAGTATATACTTACTCAAAGAAAACATTTTTATGATTATGGATTATATCCATAAACTGTTCAATTTGTGTTAGGTGTTCTAAAAGTTCGGTAATTATTCATTTCAATTCATAAACTGAACTAGTTTATGCTACTGTATAGAAATGGCACCCAATAGATGATATGTGAACTCCCGTAATACGTATGATCCAAAGAGTATGAAGGATCATATCTTTCATAGTCCTAAGCTAGAATTTATAAGGGAAATAGTTTCCCACGTATTATCATCATATAAAGAGATAGTGTCATGTGTTGTTAAGATGAGTAAAGAATTCTCAAAGTCCTATGGCTTTGAAGGGAAGCAAGAGAAGAAAAGGATGAAAGAGAGAAAGATGGATAAAGGGAAGAGGGAAAAGAAGAATTTTCCTATATGTGATAACTGTGGGAAGAAACACCCTAGAACTTGCCTGAAAGGAATGAGAGTTTTTTATAAGTGTGGAGGAAAAGGGAAAAAAGTACGTGACTGCAAGCATAAGAAAATGGTTTCAAATGTATAATGCTTCATTTACAAGGAGTTTGGACACTACGCAAACCAATGTCCCAGTCATCAGACTATGCCGCAAATGATGCTATTGGATAATAATCAAGTTATGATACTACCACAGATTAAGAGGAATGACTAGTGTTCATATGTTGTTATTTTAGAATTATTTCATTTAAGTGTTGTATCAATGATGTTCTGGAAATAAATAATTATTGTACTGCAGTACTATTTAATTAAGGATTTGAGATTTTATGGTACTAAGAAAAGTGACTCTACAGCGAGTTAAATTTCTTTTGGAAATTATATGGTTGAAGTAAAGATAAACCTTAATATGGTCCTAATATTGAGGTAGTGATTTTGGAATAAGAGATGGTTGATTTTGGTAATTCAGGATGTTGCGGTGTTGTAAAAGAATATATGAGGAAGGCATTCACATGTTATTACCTGAAAAAAAGGATCCTCATTGTGTTTAACTTCCTTGTAAATTTTGGACTGTGAGTTTGGATAATAGTATTTTAGATAAGTCTAATGGTTGGAATGGATTAATTTTGAAAGGTTATTTTTTGGATTTTTATAAAAGGACAACACACAGACGGTGTGACGACCCATCATGTCAGACAAAGCTGCGGGAATCAAACCCACAACCATAGTGCAATTATGATTTATCACCTACCGTTGTGATACATGAAGTTCTTGTATGGTATAATGTAGTTTCTTTACATAAAGGGTCTGATAAGTGAATTATAAATTCATTATATTTGGAACCCTATATGATTAAGATAAATAGAGTATTTTTTAGTTGTATTATGTTTTGGGGTGAAAGATGAGTTTGAGGTAGAAATTTATTAATGGATAAAACTCTAATTATAAAGTAAATATATCTCCTTATGATCTTAGCCAATCTCATAAATAAATTCCTCAACATTAAGAAAAGGAACTTAGAACAAAAATGTTGTCCTAGATGGTACCTTAGATCATCACTAATTTATGACTTTGGGAATGTTGGCCTTTTCATAGCCATTTTCTCTACCACTCTCCATCAGATAATTTATGGTCAGGTTTCTCTTCCATATCCACATTTTCCTACATGGAACCCTAGTATGTGTTATTTTCGGTAATCTTCATACTTTTCACTCTTTATTTTAAATATAGGCTTCATTAATTGATTTTTCGATTTGGGATTTCAACAAAGATATTTTGAAACGTCAAAAATGTGTTATCCTATTACTTTATGTTTTGTTGAACTGATGGTATTTTAAATCATCATAGATTGATGAATTTATGTACCTCAATTTTAAACATGTTTGTGATTGATGACCTCAATCACTACCTATAAATATTTATGTTTTTCCTCAAATTATATGTCTATAATTTCTACTAATTTCCTCCTAATCAAGATCATAATTTTTTGGTGACCCTTTCATTTCTATTTTCATCTTCTTAAGACTAAATTTTATTAACCAAATTTCCGATGTGGGGTTTTCCAAAAAGATATTTTCTATTTTCAACCTTTATTTTCAAAGAACAATATCAAATTGCGGGGATGCAAT
Source organism: Viscum album (assembly GCA_963277665.1). NCBI lineage: Eukaryota > Viridiplantae > Streptophyta > Magnoliopsida > Santalales > Viscaceae > Viscum > Viscum album. The sequence goes on from OY728128.1 coordinate 1,607,293,270, forward strand.
TTATTGAAGGAGGGGAGAATGTAACACCCTGAGCTACCACGATACACTTCTCTTTGAATAATATAGTAGCGTGTGTTGTACGCAACTTCGAGTTCTAACACACACCACGACCAATCAAAGTAGTCGTTATGAATAGTAATACATACTTTTTAAATTTTTTGAAATTTTATCTCTAAAAATGGACTTTATTTTTGGATTCGGCGTATCGAATTTATCCTAAGGTGAAATTTTGGTACTTTTTGGATAACTTTAATATTTTGATGAATAGTGAAAATTACAAAATTTTAATTAAAAACAACTTTTTTAATCCAAATAATTAATAGTGTTAAATTATTTATTTGAGTGGATTTAAATTATATTTAGAATATATTTTTACCATTTAATACAATGTTTTTCATTTGAAATAATTTCACAATTAAACCGGAAATAAACAAGTATCAATCTTTTGATAGTTATTATATCTTAAAAACACGCGTTTTGTTTTGACAGCGGGAATTAATTTTAAATTAATTTTGCCACTTCTCTGTTTTGAATTTGGAAAAATAGATTCCATATTTTGAATCAGGATTTCCAAATTTTGTAAATAGGTAACTTTTATTTTTAGACATTTTGAATAATTACTTCGGTAAATATTTTATTTACCATGGTTAAAGGGTAAATCTGGTAAATAAGGGTTAAAAAATAATATTATAATAATACTAAATTACCCTAAAACGTGTCCTAACCTTATTGGTGGATACATTTCCGACCATTGGCATCTTTGGGTCGATTTTGGGACCCCATGGAGCCACTTGTAGGTGATAGGGAAACTTTATTTTAATTAAGTTAAAATAAGTACAAAAATGACACAAGCATATATCGTTTAGAAAAACAATTTTTACATAGGGTTATATATGTTGTATTTTCGACTATAAATATTCATTAGAAATATAAAATTATTTCCTAAATAATTATAATTTATTTATAATTTTTAGACATTATATAATTTATTTTATTTTTGACACAATGGTGATGCAGTAATTACCTAATTAATGAAAAATTAGAATAATTGATATTATAAATACCCAAATAAATGTGATTTGAGACTTTTTATAAATAACAATAATTTTTTAGGATAATATGACATGTTAGGATTGATTTAATTAACTTTTATTGATGTAACAATTCTGTTATGAGTTTTACAAAAATCAATTATTGAATAGTTTAAAAATTGACATAAAAGAGTTTAAAAAAACAATTATATTATAAATTAATATTCAATTCCTAAAAATCAAAAGTTCGGCCAAGAGACTTATATCATGATAGTTGTATCATTAATTTACCACTTGGAGGTCGCTTGGATGTATATAGTAAGTTTATTAACCATATAATATAAAAATACAAAGAGACATTGTAAAAGTGAAACTAATTAACTAAGAGTTAATACTTAAACATAAGGTTAATATAATAACCCAAACCTGTCTAAATTATATTGGTTGAGTGGTTTTAGACCCATACCCACCTTAAAATTTAAATAATTTACTTTTGAGCCATTAGAAACCGAATATTAATCTATTATAAATTAATACTTTATGTTTTTCCTAAAGAGCCCCTCCTCCCCCTTATAAAAGGATCCAACTTCTAACCAATTCTTCACACCTTCAAAGCATTTTGGTTCGGCCAAAACCTACCAAAATACTCTCTAAACTTCCCTCACTTAAACATAGAGGCCTTAGTTTGATCAGAAAGCCAACATATGGAGCCCTTTTGGTCAAATCAATAGGAAGAACCCGAAGAAGAGGTAATGTTTTCACCACCCTCTTTCAAGTTCCTTTCTTCTCCAATTTATTATTTATTTGTTATTTCTATTCTAAGATAATAACTCCAGTATCTCCTATATACTGTGATGTTATTATAAATATGGTACAACCATATTCAGTATTCTATCCATCCTTTGAATGACATGTCACCATACGTGCGTACGTATGACTTACTGTCTCCACGTCGTGGTGTAATTGTTATTCAATACATTATTATTTGGATGGGTATAATAATGATGCATATTTGATGTTAGTAATAGATATAACATTATTAGGATTCTATATATATGATATACCATCCAATTATATATTATTTTAATATTGAAAGAATGATATTTTCGCTCGTGCGTACGTACGGATTACCGTCTCCACAACGCGATGAGATTCATTTCCATGTTCACCATTCATCGACGATTATAAATATATATATTACTAATAAGTATGTAATATAGGACATAATAATGTTACTAGTGATATATATATTTATATATATAAGGATTTATGTACTTACATATATCTTATTCACTTACTTCCGTTCAATACTATATGAAAACAGAAACAACGTTTATGCATACGTACGGACTACCGTCTCTATAAAAGGTGTTTTCCATTTCATATATATGTCTATTATACATATTTATATTCAAAATATATATGATATATTTATCATTTTTTATATTCTGGAAGTATTTAAATCATGATCTAAGTGATACAACCAAGAGTAACAAGTTAAAACACGTACGATAAAGAAAGTGATTATTACTCGAAATGTTAACTTAACATGGAAATTATTATTAAATGGGTAATATAATATAAAAACATAAATTAATCATATATGATATCATAAATATTAATATGGTTCTGGTATAATTTAATAACATACTATGATCTTCGGACAGGAGGTTAAACGTACCCTCGACTAAAGGAAAGTGCAAGGTAAGGGGTTTTCATCTCACTCTTTATTCCCGTGAGATTCATTCCATATTTCCACTATTACCTTTTGTGTGGTGAATGTAATTCCCTTAATTTTATTCTTTGTGTAATACACTATAATTTTTTCCTATTTACATATTCATTGTATGATACCTCTTTCATGGGTTGTATGTTTCGTAAGTTACCAAATTGGTAAGGGTTAATTCCTCAATCTCATCATTATCCTAGATTGTTTATGTGAAAGTATTTACTGGGAAATTCTTATCATTCATGTCCATTGTTCATAAAAATTATTTCAAAATTAAGATTTTAAGGATTTTGAATGTTATTCTTTATCAAGATCAAAATTTCAAATGTTTTAATGATTTATCTTTCTAAATCTTTTCAATTAATGTCCATGTTTTCATAATGATTTTAAGGATTTATTTATATGGACATGAATGTTTTGAAATGATAATTCTTTTCAAAAGTTTCAAAGTGGTATGGGACACATTGATTCAAAAATATCTTTTAAAACTACTTCCTTTATAAATGTGTGTCTTTTAAATGATTTTAAAAAAGGATATTTCTCTCAAAAATATTTACTCATCATTTGATGGATTTTAAGCTCATTTGAAGTTGATTTATTATAAAAAAACTTCTATTGAAGGTTTTGTGATATGTTTGACTGTGGATGTGTTATTTTTATACCATTCATGGTTTATGGAGAAAGTATTGACATTTCGTATGATAGTTTTAATACGAATGTTAATTTTATGTTTAAACCCTTTCATATGGGAATTAATTGGACTTAATATGTGACTGGTGGAGCCCGCTATAGCTCCTTGATGCATCGGCAGGTCTCATGGGACAAACTAGTGTCTTGGAACAAGGCCTTGAAAAAATATTATTTGAAGTCTTGGCACGAGGCCTTGGCTATGTGGTTATGATATTCTGGCATTATGCATTCCATCATTATAAAAGTGGTTAGTGATATTTCATGTGATTATTCGATTAGTAGAATATCTATGTGAATAAGTAAATGGAATTCTTTCATTTCACTTCTGCCATATTATGCTGATGTGCAAGTTTAAAAGGATTTTGTTTTAGTTTTATACGTTGCCTTATATGTTTATGCTTATTTTTGAATGTTTCCACTGTATTCCTTACCCTTACTGAGCATTTGAGATCACCCCTATCTTTGTTTTATTTTTCCCAGGATTCCAAGAAGTGTAATGTGATTGATACGCAGGGATAAGCCAAGGGAATAATGTCGTTCATAAAGATTATTTATGTTGTTTTGTACGTCTTAAAGTGAAAAGTAAAATTCATGTATGTGATCTGTTTTTCCAAGACTGCTAAACTGATCGGTCCTTCGGGACTTGATTCCTTGTAATCATGCGAATGTATTAAAATAATGCACTAACTCTGGGTAACTGGGGTCGGGGAGTTACAATTTATACCTCTTAAATGATAGAAATATATTTATCTTAATATTAATAAAAAACAAAATTTTATTAGTATTTTATTCTTGATTAGCTATAATCATTGAAGTTTTATTATTACTATTTCATTTTATGACATAAATGATTTAATACCCAATTTCTTTTAAATAATCACATTCTTATTGATTTCATGATTTATAATTTGAAAATTATTATTTTTAAACCTTTTTACATAAAAATTTAATATAATAAATATATTTATATTAAAAAATATAAACTAACAATATATATTGGTTTTATCAATAAAAAATAACCCTTCATTATGGTTCTTATAGAGATCATGAGTTGTTTAAAGCATATCCCATGAGTGTGTCAAACTGGGTGTGCAGTTTGGCTCTCTTGTTAGGAAAAGAGAAAAGAATAATTCTATATCAAATTATCCTTTTAAGGTTTTTATAATTATTTTCACTAGATAAAGTTCCTACACACACTTTTTTATATCTTGATATTAATGTTATTGCAGGGAATCCCCACACACTTAACATTACCAAAATTTATGTTCTTTTTTGGCCACATGAGTGTCAGTGCATTATAATGGATTTTGATGGTAGTACAATGAGGGGTAATTTTTATAAATAATTATTAATATAGTGAAAAACTAATTACAATTATTCATAAAAACATATAATGTAAAGGAAATGAAAGGATTGCAAAAATAATGGAGAAATTTGGTTTGGATCCCTTACCTTGAAAATTAGCTTGTTAAATATTGATAGAAATATAAAAGAACTTAAAAAACTATATAGATGGACTATTTGGAGAGTAAATGAAAAATAATTCATGCTCATTGACTTTGGATTTGGGAGGAAAGGACGAAAGGGTAGGTATTTATACTTGAGGAGGATAATATTTTTAGGTTAAATAATATAAATTTTTATTAAAGAAACTAATTATCTATTAAATTGATCCCCAAAACAATTCGTTGGATTATTATCTTAAAAAGGAGATTTGTTTCAAATTTAAATCACCCAATAATGAATTTCAACTCTCAACCAATGCATTAAATTGAAATAATAAAAAATAATTTATACTTTGATGAAAAGTAATATTTGTTCCAGAATGTAAAATATCAGTTTATATTTGAAACATAATATTGTTCAATTAAAAATTTTACAGTTTAAATGTTTTTTTGTAAAAAATGTTCCAATTTTTTTGAGTAAATATTATATAGGTATGATTTCATAAGTGTTATGATATTCAAAAAAACTGTATTTTAACTATTCACCCAAAATCAATATATTTTAAAAAAATCTTGATAACATACTCTGATAATTTAAACATGATGAATCTATATGTAAAATTGTTTCTATAAAATTTAAATAAAATTTCTTTAGGAATGTAGTTTTTAAATAAATTTAATTAATACATGGGAAGATAGTTTATTTATAATGAAATATATTTCTTATGTCATGACTAATTAAATTTATATTTCATATTATCTCCTTTTATAATGTAATTAATAATTAATTACTTGTAATTTTAACATATAATGATTTTTGAGATTATTTTTTAATATTTTAGAATTTAATTTTTAAATAAATATATGAGAATACAATTTTAGTGTAATAAAAAGTATAGCCTATGATCAAAATTATCAAATACCAACACAATGTATTTCTCCATCAGGCCCCCGAATGAGCTCGTGAAATCCGATAAGTTTTTCTAATCACCCAATGGTGTATAATATACAAGTGAATTGGGTTTAACTGTTGGGACTAATATCACCCATAGAACATGTTTTAACAAATATTAAAAAAAATATCAAAATTTTTGAATGTTCGATCTGTAATTCATATGTCCTCACAAAATCAAATGAGAATAAAAATAAAAAAAATACTAAGATAAAAAAGAAATAGAAAAATTAATAAAACAAACTCCTCCATTCAACCTAGTTACACTCACCATCAAAATTTACCAATAATAGATTTTTATCCTTTGAAATCATAATAATAGCGAACCTCCAATCATAGAAAGAAATAAAAGGCCTATGTGGCTGATGAAATATAGAAAATAAAACAAAAATAAAAAAAATGAGAAAACTAGTTAAACTATCCCTTGTGACCCTATATCATTCTCCATATAAACTGAAACAACAATTTCTCTTAGTGTAATCATGAACATACACAAAAAATGGAACATATAAAATATATGTGAGTATAAAAATTAAAAGTTGGATAACACATGTCCTACCACATTATTAACCATTAATTAAATATGAATTATCATACTAGTTTGAAAATATAATTTATAAAATGGTTTGTAATGTTATAAGAAATGATAATATCATGTAACATTTATAGAATTACCTTTTCCTTTTTCTTTTTGATTGGAAACAATCATTAATAAATTTTTTTGCTTGTTACACTAATATTGAAAACCCTCATTTGAAAATAGATATTTTGTTCCATTTAAAATACATAATTTTATTATGTTAATTAAAACTTATACAAGTTTAAATGAAACATGATTTTCTGCATTTTAATAGAAAAAAATATCTCATAGTGATAAAATAAAAACCAGAAACCATGGGTGACCCTAGGAACACAAAAAATGGAGATTACCATTTTAGGATCCTCAAACTCTCTGTAACCAGATAATATAATTTTCTTCTTGTTAGGGGAGACTTTTCCAAAACATTGTAGAAATAAATCCTGTATAACATGATTTTTATTTTGTAATATAGTGTTTTGAAATGGATTTTCCTAGTATTAATGATCCCTATTTCCTTTGACTAGAATACTTATCCTATTTTCCTGTCAATGTACCTGATGTTCCCATGTGATAACCTCTTTAAACTATTACATTTATCTAATCAATGTGAAAACATAAATTAATCAAATTTCATATAATAAATTAAAAAAAACATTATTAAATCGATTTATTAAATTTAAACGTCATTTAAAATCATCATGAACCACATTAATTATGTTAATTGGGTCATTATGATTTAATTTGGAAAATTTATTTAAACCATTATTGAAAACAATGTTTAACAACCAGTTTCAGAATCATTATAGGTTCTCTCTTTTTATATATATATAAAATTTTAGACACGCACACAGATACAGATATATATATATATATATATTACCCTCATTGGAAAAATTTACATGTTTCGATGGGAATTTGTACACATATTTATATATTTGTTTGTATGTATGTATGTATACCCATGTATATGGGCACAACCATAAGTTACAAAAAATTACCTTGTAAAACACCATATTCAAATTCAATACCAGTATTTAAATATTTTATTAATACTTTTAATTTCAAGTATTAATTCAAATACCATTTATTAATATATACTTGATAATTTTCATTGAAAATAAAAATATATTTTAAAAACACATAATTTTTTATAGAAAAATCAGGAAATTTAATAAACATGTTGCACACATGGTTAAGGAAACCCATATTTAAACAATAGTAAAATATAGAAATACCCTCTACAATCAATAAAAACCATGTTGAAATCCAATTTTATCCTTGTAAATCCTTAAAATATTCACACCACAATTGTTAGGCACATAAAACATTAAAATAAAATGACAAGAAATTAGTGGATCTAAAATTAAAAAGGTAATAATTGTGAAAACCAAACTCAAACCAATGGAAGGAAGTCATAACCCTTGAATTTGGGTTGAAGTAGACCCAAAATTTACATTATACAATATAGATAATTAAGAACAAAATTAATAATAACCAGGAACCCACCTAGGGGTCGGGCTAGTGCAATCCAAAATGATAGAGGAAGGAAAAACAGGAAGAAAAGACATGAAGATAAATGGGGGGAAGTGAAAACTAAAATTGTCTAATCAAAAATGAAATCATAGGTAATCATATATTATCGAGGGACATTGAGGCACAAGCCTTGATCTTGAGGTGGTTCCCATGATATGACCACCCTCTTAGTGGTTAGTGATACCAGAGAGTGGAATGGGGTATACAACCTTTTCTTATTATTATTATTATTATTATTATTATTATTATTATTATCATAATCATCATCTTCGTCTTATTTACCATTTCAATTGTCGTCGCCATCATCACCATAATCAATATTATTGTTATCATTCCCTATAAATTTATTTTGTTTTTTTACTTAAACTTAATGTACAACACACAATATATTCATAGTTTACCAAATTTTATGCCAACCATGCACCCATTACTGGGCACACCGAGTCGTTTGAATGGGTTGACAACATTGTATTGGAATTCATCCACTGACCGTGGGAGATGAAAATTATTGTTATTTGACAAATTGGATGATTTTGAAAAGTTTTATACTAACTTTTCACCTATACTAAATACATATAAATGTTTAAAATTATTAAAATATCATACATGTAACATAATATAATGAATATATATGTGTTTTTGTGTGTGTGTGATTAAAATAAAAATAATGCTGTATAAAATTTTCCAACCATAAAACATTCTTCCTCCAGAATGTACCAAACATAAACATACATTGTGTGCAAACTTTACCCTACATGGAAAATAGAAACATGAAAAGGTCCCCAAACCACTTCAATTCAAACTAAACCATCACACTGAAGCATCTAAAATGAACAAAAATATTTAAATCATGTGGTCCGAACTCACACTTGACTATTCAAGGTGGTGATAAAGTGAATGAGACCTATGGTGGGTCTCCCAACGTTTTTGAAACTCTATAGAAAAAATGTTTGGAATCCGAAAAATTGTCTAAAATAGTAGATAGATGAAAGCCTAAGCACTAATCCAAATTGACTAAACTAAAAATATCAATCATATTAATATTAATAATTATCCGAAAACAACCAATCACTATCCAAATGAACAGAAGATATTTATAATTATGAACTAAAATAGAACCTTAAAATCAGTAAAATGAACATATTGGGAATATGGTAATCAACACACTCAATGTCACCCTTTCAAACTTAAATGACAAGGGAAAGAGTTATGAATCCTTAGTGTTCCCCATCATAGAACTTGGGATCTAGCCTTGTTTCAATAATAATATTAACCTAGGAAAAAATAACCCAAACCATACTCTTAATGAACCCATAAAATCAGACTAACCCCAGAAATGTATTATCATGACAGATCTAAAATCATCCATTCTCACACAAGGACCTACCAATGGAATTCACATGAAGAAGAAACCTAAAATAAATATACTTGAAATAAATTTCACAAGAAACCCCATTGAAAACTCAACTATAATAAAAAGCAACAAATAGAAAATCAAAGTCACACAACCCAAAAAAATAACTAGAAGAAGAACTAAGGCATTACACCCCAATAGAACTACTACAACACCCAAATGATTGAAATCTGAAATGAGATGATCATCTAGACCCTATGATACCCAAGACATTTCTAGTAGCCAAACCATAGATAATGGAGGTGAATACAAGACCCAATCTATAACATTAAAAAAATGAATGTCAATAGAAACACAGAAATCCAACACAAAATTCAAATTATTAATCCTTAATTATAACTAATCTAATTAAAAACACTAAAAAAGTAAAAAATATATTCTATAACAAACTTAAATTTACCACTATAAATTATTAGATCTTAAAAAGTCACATGATGCCCTATTTTAAAATTTAATCCAAAAATATACCATTTAACAACTTTTAAACCTTATATATACATCAAATTCCACCATTTAAATTTCAAAACTCTAAACTTCTTTTAATAAACCCACTTTCAGAATTACCAAGACCCTTTTTAAATTCCAAAATGATACGTCTCCTTTAAAAAGTAAAATTTTCATTATAAGACGTCCCTTTATAAATTTTATATAACAGATAATTCATCTTTCGAAACTAACTCACACAAACCGAAACATAATTACTAGATAAACTGAACAAAAAAACTATTCAAGAGTGACTAGTTGTAGTCTAATATATGGCCACAATTTTCAGTTGACTATGTGAAAATCATGTAACTGCCAACAAAATTCAGATCAAACATAAAACAATGCCTCTACATGGTTTTCTATATTATGATAGGACACCGCATGACACTGGTTAAAATTTCTATGTCATCTATCAAAACATAAATATCCTTTTAATTATAAAAAATATAAATAAATAACAAAATTTTATAAAAATTGATAATTAAACCCATTAAACCAAGGTAAATCTGGTTTCACCATGAGCAGGGTTAAATAGTAACACAAACATGACTTACCAACAGATAACTAACAATACTACTCCAAACTAACTTTACCACCAAAATAAAAATCAGTTCTCTAAAACCTAGGTCCAGTTAATAACCTAACCTATGATACAATTTTTTTTCATATTCTAGTGTGATTCGTCCATCCATAAGATGCCTAAGATAGATCATAACATCCTTTGAGCACATTCTAGATCTTTTTAGGGTGACGATAAACACTAAGGCATCAGGTTTAATATAGAGATTATTTTATACCATAAATTATAGTTATGTAACAATATAAAATTAATTATCAATATATTGAACATTTATAGAAAATTAGATATCCATAAAAATATATAAACAATATGATATAAAATCAAAAAAATAAATAAAATAGAATCCCTTAGATAACCCAGGAAACACTCACCTATAGAAATAACTATTACCCAATTCCTATTCTTTTTCACAATAGTAATATTTCCGCACAAATTTTATAATGCAGTAAAATTATTTTTTGGATAATGTATGTATGAAAATAGATCAAAAAAACCAATAAAAATCATTGAAATAATTCTGTTTTCACTATAGTCACACTCTGTCCAAATATTAAAATCTATATCTCTATGTGAAATAATTAATTGAATGTGAAATTGAGATATATAAAATAGGCATGAGAATAAAAATTTCTAGTTGGCCACCATAATACTTTCCACATGATTTTAATTTAATTAAAGTTCAATAATCATGCAAGTTTGAGAATACAATTAATAAAAAGGTTTTCCATTTTTATAAGAAAACATATTATAACATAAAATTTATAAATTAACTATTTTTTTATTTTATTGAAAGTAATAAATTAGAAAACATTTTATTTTCTTCTTCGCCTCTATTGAAAACCTGAAGTTGGAAAACATTTTTTGATCCATTTTAGAAAAATCACCTTATCAAGGATTTTAAAACCATAATGAAGAAAGAAGACTATAAAAATGCCCTAAAAATAGATAAAACTTGTTCAAATGAAACATTATTTTCAGAATTTAAAAGTGCAATGATTTTTTCCAAAGGGATAAATTTAAAACTAAGAACAATAGACGATATTTGGGACACTAAGGTTATGAAATTTCATTATAGTATACTCGTACCTTCAGCGATCAAACCATATAATAACTTTACATTACCAATATGATAAATGGGGACTATAATCAAATGAAGAGGTAATAAAACCAATATCACATGATGTTTAGTAATTATTGAAGCATTTTGAATAGGTTAGGGAGGGAAATAAAAATCCTTCCAACCTCTTACTAGAGTACTCATCATAGTCATGCTTCTTAAGTACTCAGGGTTCCCATGAGTAAAAAAAATTATACCATTTCATTTCTACTATCAAGGGGGGAACACTAAAGACACCCAATAGATATATAATAAATCATTCAAACCATTAAAACATGGTTTTATGTAATTAATTAATCTTTTTTAAATCATAAATAGAAAAGTACTTTTTCTAAACAGGCCTCTATGACTTAATTTATAAAATTTATTTCAACATTGATTAAAGTCCATGTTTGAGAACTAATTTAAATTGTTTTAGTAATTCCCAATTATTAAAACAAATATAAAATCACACACACATAGACACACCCACATATATATATATAATACTCTCATTGTAGAAACATACATGTTTCCATGAGAATTGTTTTATATATGTGTATATATATACCCATTTATATATGCATAGTGATCAGATATATAGAATACCTTTGAAATACATGATATTCATGTTCAGTGTTAATATTTAAATAATTTATCAATACATAAAATTTCATCAATTAATTGAAATCACATTGATTAAGATATAATTTAGATTACTCATTCCAAATGAAAATATCTTCTAAAATAATCTTAAGATATATATAAGTTTCAATTAGAAAATTTTACAAAGACAGAGTGTGCATGGTTAAACGAAAATAGATTTAAACCAATATAAAATATGTATATACCCTCTCTTATCAATAAAAACCATGTTTAAATGAAATTTTTCCTTTGAAACTATTTTAAATATTCATAACATAATTTTTAGATATAAAAAAACTATAATTAAAATCCCACGAATACAAGGGTTATAATGTAAATTTCTTAGGCATGGTGAAACCTACCTCAAAACAACAATGGTCGGTCTTAAAACTTGAATATATAATGATGGATACCAAAATATAACATCACAATCCCAAAGAAATAAAATGAAAAATTATAACCCAATACCCATCTAGGTTTTGGACAAGGGTTATCCATAAGAAAGGAAAAGCAGGGAACATTACTAAAATATTTTAAGAGGAAGGGAATGAAGTGGAAAAATATACCATGTTTGATTTCAAATGAAATCAAAGGAGAAAATAGTGTTTTGATAGAGATTGATGAGGATTTCATGTATGATATGTGGGGGTGAACACATGGGGTCACATACTTGGTTCCTGAATCATGTGGGATATGATAGGGGAGATCACCATTTTCATATTTATATTATTATTATTATTATTACTAATACTACTACTAATATTATCATTTCATTTAATTTTTTAGAAAAGATGGTATATCATATTTTCTTTGCAGAGGTTACCTAATATTGCACCAATCATTCACCATTCACTAGATGCACTAAGAAACCCATATGGTTTTGCAGCATGGTTTGGGAAACCATTCACTGACTGTCAAAGATTCCATTGACGTTTATCATACACTAGTACACATTCTCTTTAAACTTTTAAGTAACCATTCACAAATTTTATGAGGATTTGTAATTTTTTTGAAATTCAGATCTAAGCAAAATGTAGTTCATAAGACTATGATAAATGACTTAGTATGTGGAAAATTTATTAATGGTGATTTATGGAAACATAAAGAATCATTCCAGAGTTATGTAATCATAAGAAAGAGTATTCCTAGAGGTCATTCATAGATGGATGTATGTAAATGATTGAAATGATTATAAACTGTAATATAGACCCGTTTTTTTTCATGGACGGGATGGACACTGCCAATTTTTATAGGAAAATTTTTTTTGACAATCAAATCTTATAACTATGTTATCTTATATGGGAGACTTTATAGATAAAAGTGATGAAAATTTCCAAAATATTAATTGATGGTAGGTCAATTCACATATACTCACACTAACTTGTAAGGGATAAGGTTTTATGAAATATAATGATCCATCAATAAAGGGTTTGGGATGTACCCTCATGCTAAAAAAGTTTATGGTAATGTATGAATCATGGAAATTAAAATCAAATGAGAAAAATTACCTGAATCATGATTTTTATATACTACAGTTAATATTATAATTAATATTATAGTGTCATTATCTCTATTATGAGAAGATAATTATATAAATATTGACCACCAAAGAATAATGTTTACATTAATATAAACATAGATGAAAATGTTTCCAAAAATATTGATGGAGTTCATCATGGTCTGTTATTATTGAAAAATTTATAATTATAGGAAGGAGAACATATTTGAAAATGAACAATGAAGAAATAATCATGCTACCTTATCCTTGATAAGGATTGAACGAGAAACAATAATGATGGATTTCTAAAGGATTCCCCTTGGAATCATACATAAATAGGAAAAAATTACCTTTACATAGTGATTTATTAACTATGAATACATATAAACATAAGTGAAGTACAAAAGAAATAAATTTAGATATAGAAGAAGATATGTAATATTCTATAGTTAATCCTTGAGAATTATTGAATTATATAACTAGTGAAAAGTAAATATGTTCCTTAAACACTGTAATTTAATAATGAGATGTTTAATGAAAGAAATAGATTATCATTATCCATATATCCTAGTTGTAAATAATTTTATACTTATATAAAGGATTATTTTGGTATAAAAAATGAAGATGGGGATATCCATAGTTTATATCTCAATTTTTTCTATGATTCCATGCAAATGAATATTTTTAAAAATTATAAGGGGTTGATGAAACCATTACCCATACTATTATTGAAATAATAGAAAATATCAATGGTTCTTTTATATTCTTCTTAATACATCCAAATTTTATAGCAACCTTTAGGTTGTATTTTATCAACTTACCAATTAGTCAAATTTCTTTTCGATTTGAGAATATTCCACACTTTATCAACATGGAAAAAATATATAAAAAGGATTTGGTACAACTTTATATGGAACCTATATAAAGTGTATTTCATTGAGATCCATGGTTTTCCTTGAGGTACTTGGGAAGTCTTTAAGGATAAATGAATTTAATGTTGGGGTTTATAACCTCTTATCATCCTCAGATTTATTTCCAATTTGAATGGACCATTAAAAATCTAGATTATATGTCTAAATCCTATTAAATGTATTTTAAATGAGGCCAAGATCAAAACCAACCCCTAGTAGATTACTTATGTATCGATAGTTTCAATTCTAGAATTCAAATAGATTTATATGAGGCTCAGAATGAGAATTGTAAAAAATCAAAACATGTTGGGTTGAAATTAAAGTGTGAAATAATGTAGAACCAAATCATTCTCATGAATTGTTAGAGAGGATTAAAACCATTTAGATAAATATGAAAACATAAAAAATTATGTAGGATATATATATTAATAATAATTAATGAGATATAAACTCCAAATAAAAGCGAATTTATTCCATTATATATCACTGTTGAAAGTGTACAAGATATTTGTGTTTAAGGGAAATAAAATAATTAGATACAATAGAAATTTTTAAATCTTTGATTATGTGGGGATGATATTTTATCACCTTCCAAATTCTCTATAATGATTCCAAGTTCATGATGTGTTCCATGTATCACCATTTAGGAACTACATACCTAATACATCACATGAACTAAACTGGGTTGTTGTAAAGAAATAACATGATCAACCATTTGAGGAATAACGATTATAAATCAAGGATTAATTTGATAAAGTACTATAAAATAATACCACTCAGCTATTTTATGTTATATAGTGGAATCTTTGGGTTGAGAAAGTAATATCGTAACTTCAATATGTATTGACACATAAGTAATCTCATTTTTTGGCATCAATGGAGTGAAATACTAACATATAAATTCATCCAAAGGGTGGTTGATAGCTTTGGATACATTCCACAAACAACCAAATGAGTAATGATTTATAGTGATACAACATTAAAATAAAAAATGATATACACATTAAGATTACTGGATGCATATATTTAGAAATATTAAAAAAGGAATGAAATCAATATTCAATAAAAATATTTAACGATTGAATGTTTTTTCAATATGATCATATATGAAGATCACAATACCAATGATAATTATAAAAATAATATAATACATTAGAGGTATAAAGAATCATATTTTTTTCCTATGGTATAAACTTTTTTTATAATATATATGGCTTTATATTGGAAAGTAAAATTCTCATTATATAATATATATATATATATATATTCATAGGTTATATAATAATTATGAATATTTCCATTAGATGTGGTCATTAGATATATGGTCATTGGATAAACATTTATCTAAAAGATCATTTTTTAATTTTTAGTAACAAATTTTAAAATATATAATCCACATTTAATAATTAATATTGTAATAAATTAAAAAGATAAGAAATTAACATTAAAATCATTATTTTTTGTTTCTAT
The DNA here is from genome assembly GCA_963277665.1 of Viscum album. Lineage (NCBI taxonomy): Eukaryota > Viridiplantae > Streptophyta > Magnoliopsida > Santalales > Viscaceae > Viscum > Viscum album. The sequence goes on from OY728128.1 coordinate 1,607,309,330, forward strand.
AAATATTATTTTTAAATATTAATTTGATTATGTTATAAAATTTATTAAAAAATGCCAATACCAATGGATTGATAAAATTGAATGTTTAAAATTTTAAAAATTAATTGCATGTCCTTAAAATAATTTAATCCTAAAAATTGATAATTATTAAAGAAATTATTTAAATTGATGTAAATTTTTACATTAATGAATTAAATTTATCACATTTAAAGGTCGATTTTAATAAAAATTATTATTTTAGTTTGTTAAAAATTGAATTAATACTCATTTAATTTTCAATTTATATAAAATATGAATAAGAACACATTATTAGTAAAAAAACAATTCTATATAGAATAATTTTTTCCATATAACTGCTGATTTTGTTTATAATTTAAATTTATAAAATTTATAAATTTAATAATATTAAATTTTGTTTACATTTTAATTAGTGAATTATAATTATGCTGAGATTTCAATTTTTTTATCCATCAAAAAAAGTTACCTTGGAAAAAGATAGTATATATAGTAAATTCTAAAATGAGATAAAAAGGATAAATTAAGGGGTAAAGTAAAAATATACAATGAATAATTACACATAAATGAGTGGATTTTGAAAATAATGATCAACCATTATCCTATATTCACTGTTTTTCTACATTATACCCACTTCCTATATAAAAACGACACCCCCGATACTCTAAGGAATGTGTATTTTGGGTAAACCCCCCCTACGCCCACATATAAAATATCATTTTTTATCCACACCAAAATACAACCATTTACATAGGTTTTATATTGAATTATTACACATATTCTATCCATAAGTAGCATCTCATGAATTTCATAACCTTTGGTCAAAGAAACAAGTCCCAACTCCATAATTTACAAGAATTTCTTTATGATGAGATTCAACTCTTCTACATAGGAGTTATCTTGTATTTAACCAATATAAATTATAATATTCATCAATATATTGTAAAATTTTATCTATAAATTTAAATAAAATATATATAAATTAGTAATGTTCTGTTTAAGTAATATTGTCAAATTAGAATCACATTTTTATACCCATTTGGTCATTATAGTGTGTTTTTTGGATCATTTTTACCACATATATGAATAATGTGATAATGTTTTCATGATGAAGATATAATAAAACAAAAATGATTACAACTTTTTATTATAATCATTATCTTAATATGATTTTATAGTTCTATAATAATAATATTCCAAATTATATTCAAAAAATAATCGAAATAAATAAATATATATATATATTCAATAATGAATGAAAATAATATGTTTATATGTTTCATGAAAACTATCACTATATGTCGAATATAAAAACATGGAATACTAGAACTATATGAAAAAAATTAAATCATCACTATATTTTTGTAGGTGATGAAAACATTATCAATTATCAAGGACTGGAACTATCAAACACATGTATGTATTGAAAAATTGAATACTCTACAACTAAACATAAATTTTAAAAATAACTAATTAATATGTTAGCTATAGAGAATTATAAATGAATGTTATCAATTAAAATATACATGTAAATACTTTTATCATACATACTAATAAATAATCAATATTTTATTTAAATGGAGTTATAGAACATTTTACCTAGATGAAGTCTAAGGTAAGGGTTTTTTTCAATATCACATTGAAATCCGGATTATTTCAGATTAAATACACATTTGGTGATATTTTATATTCTTTGACTATAAACACAAATCTATTTAATTGTCCTCTAATTATTTTTGAGTATTATTAGTTTCAATCCATTTATCCATATTGGGATAAATAACTCAACAAAATGGTTTCTCCTAAGGAGATCTTTCCTTATCTCATATTCTCTATCCAAAATCCACTATATTAGTATCCATAATAATTAAATTATTTTAATGATCTATTTATAAATAATAATTATTTTATAAGACCATTTTATTTATAAATTTCCTTTGTTTATAAAAGTGTTAAATAAGTCACGGTTTTAATGTTTTTTACATGGCCTATTCCTAATTAGATTTGAATTTTATTATGTATGTTCGAATGTAATCAACTTTTCAATAATCTCTTTAAAATATCTACATCAAATTATTTTTCTCTATTTTCTCTAAATAAACAACACTTTTCTGTTTTCATTTAATTATATTGTAATTTTAATTCCTGATTTACAAATACCATGACCCTAATAGAATAGAATCGATGGTTACATTATTCCATTGACACTAGATTCAAGAAATCACTTAAAACGACTCAATTGTTTAGTAGTATTAGTAAAATTGATATATACATGAGTCTCAAATAAAATTTCAAAAAATAAATTACAACATAGTGCATATAAGTATGCTACATCCTTGAACTAATATAATGTTTCCAACTTTATATTCAGGGGAAGGGAAAAAAGTAAGAGTGTGATGTAATGCAGTGTAAGGGTTAATTAATTTGAAATATACCATGAATCAATAAATCATAAAAAATATAAAAATTCAAACAACTAAAATAATTCCATTTAGTTAATAAATTTATCACTTATAAAAATATGGATGCTATAAATGATTGAAAAATAATTCTATATAAGTAATATCATGATATTGAAAATAATCTAGGTATTATTTCAATTTTGTAATATCATTGATAATATGAGATAAGTTCACAATGTGTGAAATTAATGATATTGGACATAATTATCTCATACATCATAATATCTATAAAAACATGACCTTGTGCCAAAACATTTTAACTAAGGGTAGGTATACACAAAACCCATTTAATACGAGTTTACTAATTTTCTCATTAGACGCATCAATGCATCAAGGGGATATATAATTAAAATTACTACCAATAACTATATTTACCAATATTTCTCCATATATATAATTATCAATTTTTGTCATCAAAATTGTGTCTTGTCAATAAATATCTTCATTGAGTAATGAATACAAATTTAATAAGATTTCACCCGACAATCTAATAAATTTCCATATAAAACGTCATATATTGAAACGGAATAAAGTTAATGAGATAATTATATCTATTATAACTAATATTTATTTTTTTAGAAATTTAATTTAAAAGTATCACATGAAAGTGAATGTTTAAGGAGAAAGTTAACAACAAAAGAATAAATGAGAAAAAATATTGATTTTCAAACAAATTCTTGCGTTTTAGAAGAATAAAATGAATGGAAGTGATATTAAAACAAGAATCCATAAATATTTTTCTTTATAAAATATTTAAAATTTATATAATATTCTCAATATTAAAAAATGTTTATGGTTGTGGGGATATCTGTTTTGTTTGTATACATTAAAAATCATTCCTTTTGACTATTGTTTAAAAAAAAGTCAAAAATATCCCATCCGAAAAATAGCAGAATGATTCATTTAAAATAATTTGAAAGTAAAGGATAATGTAAAATTTCATTCATAAAAAGTTTTAGTAAATAAAAGTACTTTTGTATTATAATTATGTAAAACATCGTAATAGAATAAAAATATAACTGATTAAAAAACAAAATCTATTTTTATTTTTTACATGTCTTTCATAAATAATGAAAAAAATAGTTCAAAATATAGAATATATATATAATACTTAAATAACTACTCTGTATAAATAATAATATATCTTTATAATGATAATTGAGAAATTTCTTTCAATGATTGTAAAATCAATCCCAAGAAAATGTGATATTGTGAAATTGATTTTTACATATTCAGTATCATTTAAAATGTAATCCCTAGAAATAATATACCTGAATTTAAAAATTAATAATCATGAATAAAGTGGTATTAAATTTAAATAAATCAAAGGGGTTTTAGATACACAATAAAATTTGAGTAGGTTAATAATAAAAAATATGCCCAAATAGAATGGAAGTTGAGACAAAATCAATATCAATGATCATAAAATTGAAGTGAGGGTTAACAAATGGATGCATTATGTGTATAAAATCTAAATACATATAAAATAAGTGTAAATAAAACTTAAATTATTCTTAATTTATTATAAACACAATTATATAATATCAAATATGGTGTGGAAGTAATATAATCGAATACAAATGAGTTGATTTACAAAATTCCTTACCACTTGCTTATATTCATGTAAAATAATATTGGATTATATGATCCAAATTAAAAACAAAAAATAACATTAAATTTTAATTATTAATGATATTACATGAAAAATTCTTTGTATACACACCTTATAAAATAAATTACATTCATAATATTACAATATTCCAAAATAAAAGGAAATTGACAAAAAATCCCTTACCTCATGCTTTACATTAGTTGAACATGACTTAATAAACAATATAATAGATATAAAAATGTTATTAATTTATAACATGACCATATTAATATTTATAATATCTTATATGGTCCTCTTATGACACTTTACCAACCGTTCGTTAATAATATTTCATTATTTCCATTGTTTTGGGTGTTAATTTATCTATTTTCTCATACGTATCTTATTGTAAAACATCAATATAGAGTGTATAGGATATAGATACATAAAATTAGAAAATTATATTAATTTAATAAATATAACATTTATTCATTGGGGTCTTTTTTGTAACCATTAATGAAAGATTAACATGGAATATGAATTGCATTACCTCGTGGAGATGGGAGGTTGTTTGTACTCTAGAGTGATGATATCATTCCATAAATGGATTAAAGGGTAATGAAGTAAATGAAATATTAGTTTTATAGAATTAATATCATGTCATATATACCAAATATAGTCATTATTCATATCATTATAACTATCTAGATGAGTTCGTGATGGAAAAAATTACACAGGTTCGTGTGGCGGTAGTCCTCCGTACACATGAGTACTCGCTTTGCTTCTAATTTGATGGATAAGGAGATGGATAAATATAATTACATGATTATAATAACATATGTTTATATATTATATACTTGAATTATTATATTTTAATAGACAATAAATAATTTATGGTCGTAAAATAAGTATAAAAAAGAAAATAGATTAGCTCTGCCAATAACCTTTACTTTGAAGAACCTCATTTCGATAATTTATTAAGGACCCTATGGATGGTCTTTTATGAAGACCGGAACCTCTCAAAAATTTAATAATAATGTTGTGGAGATATTTTGGTAGTGTAGGGATTATTGATATGTCTTAACACAAGTTAATAACTAAGGGTTAGAGGTGTGGTTTTATAATTGGGGGGACCTTCTAGGATACCACTTAGAAATATTGTAAAATAATAAAAAATGATAATTTAATTCTCATGAAAAATTATTCAAAATTTCTATATATATTAATATTTTTGATAGTAAAACGTTTAAATATTTATAGATAATATAATTTGTACATGTTTAATTTTCAAAATTCCAATATATTTTTGGCATAACCACATGTAAACAGGTTTTAACTCTAACCGCGATAATTAAATTTTTATTGTTTTCACTATTCATTTTGAAAAATGGTGAACATAACTAATTAAGTAAAATTAATTATATTTATTCAAAATATAAAATCTATTTTACCAAATTATGTTTATAGAGGTTTATGAATAAAAATTTATAATTTAACACCCAAATTCATTGGAAAGACATTTTATCGAAGAAGTGTTTTATCATCACTAAACTGTTTTCATGTCAAAACACTATATAAAATTAATTATAATTGTAACACCCCTGGTAAATAATTAATATGACATTTTTTATATTTGTCCATAATTGTGTATAAAATATTAATATTACTTTAAATGGAACGCTATGCTCCATGGCATACCCAATATGTGACAACGAGTTCCTTTAAAATCATACGTTGCACTGTAATAATAAAATAATATTATTTTCAATGGTAGTTAATTCCTAGCCATTGTAATGACGGGAAAGAACAAAACTAACTACAAAATTATTATATATGTTTGTAAAATATTTTTACTTTCATCCAATAAATGGTAGAGGCGTAAAATGCAAATGAATCCAATTTTAAGCATAAATCTTCTAATATTCACTAAAAGGTCAAACTATCACCTTTTGATGGAGAAACCTCTTTAAATATAGTTTTTGTCACTCTTATACATTCTATTGGACCAAATAAAACTCTTCTATAGAATCAGGACATCAAAATTTACTTTGTGTAAATTTTTGGTATTTTTCCGATAAAGTTCATTTTTTAATGAACAGTGAAAAATGTTGTATTTTAACTCAAAACCCCTTTTTAATATAATTTATTTATATGATTAGATTATCTTTTGAATTGGTTTTAAAGTTATATTAGAATATATTTTTACCACTTAATCCAAAAGTGGTCATTGGAATAAATTTCAATTTGAAATTGGACTTAAACTAGTGTCAATCTTTTGATATAAATTGTTTCATAAAAACACGCTATTTGTTCTGATAGTGGAAATTAATTATTAAATTAATTTATGTAACTTATATGTTATAAATTTTGTAAAATAGACATCATTTTTGAACTCGGAATATCAAATATAGCTTAGGGTGAATTTTTGTTATTTTTATGAAACACACCAATTTTTGATGAATAGTGAAACCACTAAGTTGTAGTTAAAGAAACTGATTATTCATTTAAATGAAACTTTACCACTTATGTGATTTGATTTTCAAAAATTCTAAGTACATGGTTTTCATTAGGAATTAAAATGTTGTTCAATGAGATTAAAATAATTTTTTGTGAATAGTAACTTTTAAGTTTTATTAATCGCGATTAAAGGTAATTAGTGTAATTTAAGGTAAAAATAATGTTTTAATAATATGAAATGAAATTTAAACATGTCATACCCTTATTTTATGTGTCATTGACGACCAATACAATCCATGGGTCAACTTGGGGACCCCATGGAACCACTTTTGTAGGAAAATGACATTAATATCTTTCTATTTAATGTTAAAATTAAAATGTCACAAGCATGTGTTGTTTTACTAAAAAAAAATTTACATGGGGTTATACATGTCATATTTTTTACTATAAATATTAAATAGAAATATAAAAAGATTTCATACATCATGAGATTTTTTTATAATTTTTAGACACTAAATAAATTAAATTAGTTATGAAACTGTGATGATGCATCGATTACCTCATTATTTAACGATTTAAATAAAATGAAATGATGATGTAAAATCTAAGACCTAAACTTGTTAAAAACATATTGGATTGATGGATTTAAAAACCTTATCACCTTATCCTAGAAATATATCTTTTTGGGACCTTTAAAATCCGAAAATCATTTTATAATAAAGTAATATTTTATAACTTTCCAAGAGTGCCCCTCCTTTTCTCTTATAAAAGGCCCCCACCTATACCACCTTACCCACACCTCTCATGCCTTTTTCTCGGCCAAACCCTACCCATTTCATATCTAAACATCCCTCTCTTAATAATTGAAGCCTCACCTTTGGGTAGAATGCTTTCCATGGAAGCTTTTGAGCTCAAATCAAGAAGAGTTGCCAGATTTTGAGGTAATGTTTTCACTTGTGATCTTTTGTTTTATATTTCTTCTCCAACCCTCTAAAATCATTTTATTCTTTTATTTTGTAACAAAAACAGTATCTCAAATATTATAGGATGTTCTTATGTGAAGGATTGGAGCTAAAATTACACACACCTTCGTCTAATTGTTAAAGAACACACTGTTTCTGTGGTTGGCGAATTTCTGCCTCACGAAACGATGATTGTTCAATCTTAATTTAACACAATTAATGGTGGACATTATGATGTCACTATATTTTATATATGATATATATGGTATTTATGTTTTCTATATGCTTCTGAATTTTATATTTAAAACATGCCATTATGCTTTTCATGTTGTGAAAATGCGATAATTTCATACGAGGAAGTGTCGACTACCGCCCCCTCAAGTGACGTGACTCGTTCATGCAATACCCTGAATGTAGAAAGACTGAAATTAATGAACATATGTGAAAAATATAACATATATATTATACTGGAATTATAATATATATATATCTCAATTATTTTTAATTCCATTAATATGACAATGAAATGAAAGTAGCGTTCATGCGTACGTACGGCCTACCGTCTCCATGAATGATGCATTTCATTTCTTTTTATCTCCAAATGTTTTGGAGTAGTATAAAATTAATATGTACTGGATATATATGATATTTAAATCATTAATACTATTCTGGAGATGATTTACTTATAACTACATGGACAATCATTTTCAAACAAGTTCATTTTTTACTCATGTACCAAACATCGACAAAAATGTCTAATATGAACTCACATTATTAACCCATTATTATAACATTATAATATGTGATATGAAATGAATACTAATATTTAAAATAGGTACTTAAGAAATTATAAATTTACCAAAGATTATTATTTAGGAATATAAAGAAATGAACAAGACAAGACAGACTTGAGGTAAGGGATCCTACCCCACTCTTTCTTTTTTAAATACACTCTTTTATGTCATTCCTTTTAAGCTCATATTTCTTATGATTGGGATGTTCCATTATATTAATATTACTATACTTTTTATGTTCATATAATGAGAGACCCTATTTTATTTCATCAATCCATTTTCAATGTTTTGAGTGGCGCTGTTAGGCTACCGAATTTTCGTAAGGGATCCAACCTGTCTCATTCTTTTTAAGTACTCTCTTTTATGTCATTTATTTTAAGCTCATCTTTATTATGTTTGGGGATGTTATTTTATATTACTCATACTTTAATTTTTATTTTCATATTATGAGATACCCTATTTAATCTCATAAATCCATTTTTGGAAGTTTTAAGTGGCGTCGTTAGGCTGCCGGGTTTTCATAAGGGATTTTTCATCTCACTTTTATTCTCGTGACATTTATGCTACGTTTTCCACTGTTTCCTTTGAGTGGTGTATGTACATCCCATTATTATACACTTTTTTTAGTATAATTTCATTTATTGGTTTTTACATCTTCATTGTATGACCCTACTTCCATGGGGTGTACGTTTCGAAAGTTACCCAACTCAGTAAGGGGACCTTTCACCCTCCTCTTTTTAAAAGACTTCTTTTGTTATGTCTTTTAATTCACATAATATTATGTTGGGATATGTTCTTATATATCCTTATTTATGTAAATTTTATGTCCAAGTGATGTGATACCATTTTCTCTCTCATCAACTCATGTTCTGAATTTTAAAGTGACGCCGTTAGGATGTCGGATTTCTGTAAGGGAACTTCTTAACCCACTTTCACATCTTTGGGTTAAACCTCTACTTATTGATTTTATTATGCCAAGATTATGTGTGGAATCTCTATGTTGTAATTTCCACAAACCATTGTGTAGATATATTATTTCTACACATAATCATCTCATTGATAAATTCTTATGAACCTGTATGGGAAATCATAACTCAATCTCATTTTATTGAGTTAAATATCTATGTCATTGGTTTTGTTTTTCCAAGATTATGTGTGAATGAACTCTGATTGTTTAACACTTAATATACACTTATATTGGGTGTATTTATATTTCTCACACATAATTATGTGATAGATTTATCCTTAATTTAAGGATACCATCTTTATAATGGATTTCATCTGAATTTATATTTCCATTGAGACTTTATTGTTGTTATGCACCAATTCACACTTATATGGTGTGTATAATTTACTTTGACATATTATATCATGAATCCTTTATTTTCATGATATTATAAAGCTCGGATTAAATTTTATTCCGTAATTATTTGTATTCAAGAGTCTCTCATTCTATTAAAAACCCTTTAACAAAAATATCGTTTTAAATGTTTTAATGATTCATTATTCTAAATCTTTATCTTTAATGTCCTTGTTTTCAAAATGGTTTTCAGTATTTATTTATAGTGACATTAATGTTTTAAAATTATAATTCCATTAAAATCTTCAAATTGGTATGGGAAAAATTGATTCAAAAATCTCTTTTAAATGGTTTTTGAAAATGGATTGATTAATTCAATATCATGGAATTACTTATTGTGATTGCAAATGAAATTTTGTTATTGAAATGATTATATTTTCAATATTTTGTGCGTAATGATGGAACTTGGACATTTACAGGTGGTTACATGATAAACCATATGACGGGTGGTGTCATGAATACCAGGACGAGTGGTTACGTTATGACCTCCAAAGCATTGGGTATGGAAGTTTGTCGTATGGCTATTCCATTAAGTATGTGTGGAAGTTGACCATATGGTTATTCCATTTAAGTATGTTTATGTCCCAAGTTACCTTTATATGTTATGTGTTCTTTATATGGGTTTTATGGTAATCTTTTGGTTACAAAAGGGTATGTAATGATATTTTATTTAGTAAAGATATTTTTACTACTTCATAAATGTGAAAAGCAATACTTTGATAAAGTATACATGGTTTTCTTGTTGTTTTAAAAAACTAACAGTTTTCATTCTTTGTGTATCCCTTAATGAGATTTTCATTATCACCCCATGTTTTTTTGGAAATGTTTTTCATAGGACTTAATGTGGAATAGGGTCAAGGATGGGATCAAGGGAAAGTCATGCTATCTAAAACATGGAACTAGACATGTTTCTTTTTAAGAGTTTTTATTTTATAGAAACTTAGTAGAAGTGTCTACTTTGTAATCTTTTGAGATGTAATAGTTATGTCCTAATTCTCTAAAACTCTAAACCATGAAAAAATCATCAATGTGAATTATTCATTTAATTCAATATTAAGTAAGGTTTAAGGCCGAGGACTTATAGTTGGTATCAGAGGTCGGTTTAGACAACTTTAGGGATTAAGAGTTTTTGTTAGACACATGGTTAGTCCCTATATATATTATTTCAATTAAATACTTGTTTTATAACGTTTTTCATGTCAAGTAAAGTCAGTTACGAAAGGAAGGAGGAGGATCTAAAATGACATTCTTATCTCTTCCTCATTACATGCTTGCAATAATTATTACAAAGTCATGTTAGGATGATTGTGAAACTTTTTATAGCATACAAATCACTTGCAAGCAGTTGTTTGAAATATCAATCACCTCCACTATACCTCGTTATCATTGTGGATCATTGGTTGTATTTAGACAAATACTATTTTTACAATATTCTCATATTTTCAAGAAAGGTAAATATTATCAAGGTATTTTCAAATATTTTACCTTATCACAAGAATTTGAAGCATATTATGATTTTAGAAATGGTGATGAGGAAGGAGACCACTGTGCAACCTATTTATATTTTCTTTTAGAATATAGTCTCTCAGCACATACTTATGGTATTTTAAAAGGACCAATAATAGAAAGTTTCAACTCAAATTCTGTCCAACTATTTATAGAAATCATGTTTTATAAGATGTTTTGGAATTATATGTCATACATGATTATTTTCCAAAACTCTTTTTCTATGAACACCCATATGACCCATGTTGTACAAGGTGTATTTGGATGGAGGAATCAAATGATTTTGAAGGATCTCTAAATCATTATTGTAATGCATGGGACTTCTACCTATGTGAACAAGATGACGATGAAACCGAGTGGATGCCATGATCAAGGTATGTTGTTATTAATTTTGGGAATCATTTTATTTTATCTTTTGGTGGTGAAATAAGTCTTCAAGAATTAAGATGTTGAGATCTTAATGAATTTGGATGAAAATGAGAGGTATAAGGAAACTATTGAGGTTAAAACATGTTAGGGTTATTTTTGGAGTTTTATAAAAAGGACAACACACAAACCGTGTGACAACTCGTCGTGTCAGGCAAAGCTGCAGGAATTGAACCCACAACCAAAGTGCGATGAGTATTTACCGCCTACCACTGGACTACGTGAAGTCCCTGGTTAGTTTGACTTATTATTTTTTAGTTAGATGATTTTATGAATTAAGAGTAAGTTAATTTTGGGTTATATATGGAAATTATTATCCTATCATGGAGGATATTTTATTAGGTTAATTACTTTTCAATACGAGACTTTAAGAGAAACTGATGTTATTTGGAGATAAGTGTTAATTTGTACCTTGGAAGACTATGTGATTAAATCCTTCAAATATTTGGGTTTCAATATTATTTTGGTTTACTTTGAAAAATTTTATGGACAAATTGTTTATCAAATGGTCTTCGTTGAACTTTGGGTTTTGTTGGACAAATTTTGGAGATTAAGAATAGATTTTCTTTTTATAAAGGGTTATCCTTTTCTGGATTATCTGATCTTGTACTAACCTTTTTGGTTTTGGTTTTGGTTAAAGTCTAAAGGCATGGGAAGTATATAGTTCTCTTTTGTGGATTAGGTGATTCTGTAGAAGTTGATTATAGCTCCCTTAATGTAAAAAAGTCATTCTAAGTACTCATCTTTTGGAGAAAATATGAGTTCGTGTAAGAAATCTAGTAAAAGTTTAAAGTCATCATCACCAGTAAGTATGCTTCCTTATGTTTTAGTTAAGCTCAATAATAAATTCCTCAATGAAAAGGAACTAAAAAAAATTTGTCCGTTAACTTTTCCTTTTGGGGAATCCAATACCGATTAACCCATCACAAGTTTCTGATTTTCTGGTGGTTAAATTTCTCCTAAACAAGTTTCCTATCACACTCTCTCAGAACATGACCCTTTGTTTTTCTTCTTCCATATCCATGTTTTCATACATGGAATCTTAGTAGGGGTTAGCTCAGGTGACCTTTGTACTTCCCTTTCTTTCTTTTAAAGTGATAGTTTAATTTACTCCTTTTCTAATGTGGGGCTTTCAATGAAGTTTCTAAGCCAAATTTTAAAATTGCGAGGACGCAATTCCCAAAAGGGGGGAAGGATGTAACACCCTAAGTAAATAAAGAATATAATATTTTTATATTTATCCATATTTGTGAATAAAATATTAATATTACTTTAAAGGGAACACTATGCTCGATGGCCTACCCAATATGTGACAACGAGTTCCTTTGAAATCTTACGTTACACACTAATAATAAAATAATATTATATTAAATGGTAGTTAACGCCTAGCCATTATAATGGAAGGAAAGAATGGAACTAACTAAAAAATGATTATATATGTTTGTCAAATATTTTTTACTTTCATCCAATAAATTTTAGAGGCGTAAAATGCAAATGAATCCAATTTTAAGCATAAATCTTCTAATATTCACTAAAAGGTTGAACTGTCACCTTTTGATGGAGAACCCTCTTTAAATAAAGGATTGATAACTCTTATACATTATTTTGTACCAAATAAAATTATTCTTTATAATCGGGACATCAAAATTTACTTTGTGTAAATTGTTGGTATTTTTTCGATAAAGTTCATTTTTTAATGAATAGTGAAAAATGATGTATTTTAACTCAAAAAATATTTTTAATCTAATTTATTTATATTATTAGATTATATTTTTTTTGGTTTAATGTGAAATTAGAGTATATTTTTACCATTTAATCCAATATTGGTCATTGTAATTAATTTCACTTTGAAATAGGACTTAAACTAGTGTAATTTTTTCGATATATATTGTTTCATAAAAACATGCTATTTGTTCTGACAGCAGGAATTAATTATTAAATTAATTAATCTTACTTATATGTTTTGAATTTTTTAAAATAGACATCATTTTTGAACTCGTAATATCAAATATATCTTAGGGTGAATTTTTGGTATTTTTTTGAAAAACTCTAATTTTTTATGAATAGTGAAACCACTAAGTGGTAGTTAATGAAACTGATTTTTTGTTTAAATGAATCTTTACCACTTCTATGATTTTATTTTAAAAAATCCAACAAACATGGTTGTCATTAGGAAGTAAAATTTGGTTCAATGAAATTAAAATAATTTTTGGTGAATAGTAACTTTTATGTTTTATTAATCGCGATTAAAGGTAATTATTGTAATTTAAGGTAAAAATAATGTTTTAATAATATGAAATGAACTTTACACATGTACTACCATTATTTTATGTGTCATGGACGACCAAGACAATCCATGGGTCAACTTGGGGACCCCATAGAGCCACTTTGGTAGGAAAATGACATTAATATCTTTTTATTTAATGTTAAAATTAAAATGTCACAAACATGTGTTGTTTTACTAAAACAATTTTTACATGAAATTATACAAGTCATATTTTTGACTAAAAATATTCATTATAAATATAAATATATTTCCTACATCATGAATTTTTTCTTATAAATTTTAGACACTAAATAAATTAAATTATTTATGAAACCATGATGATGCAGCGACTACATCATTATTTAACGACTTAAATAAAATGAAAAGATAATGTAAAATATAAGACATACACTTATCACAAACCTATTGGATGGGTGGATTTCGAAACCTTATCTCCTTAGCCTTAAAATATATTCTTTTGGGACCTTTAAAATTCTAAAATCATTTTATAATAAAGTAATATTTTATAACTTTCCAAGAGTTCCCCTCCTATTCTCTTATAAAAGGCCCCCACCTCTACCACCTTACCCACACCTCTGAAGCCTTTGGATCGGCCAACCCCTGACCATTTCATCTCTCCACATCCCTCTATTCATCATTGAAGCCTCACCTTTGGGCAGAATCCTTTCCAAGGAAGCCTTTGAGCTCAAATAAAGAAGAGTTACCCGATTTTAAGGTAATGTCTTCACTTGTGTTCTTTTGATTTATTTTGCTTCTAAAACCCTCTAAACTATTTTTATTCCTTTATTTTGTTACAACACAAGTATATTCAATATAATAGGATTTTTTTATGTGATGTATTCGAGCTAAACTTACACACACCTTCGTCTAATGGTTAAAGAACAAATTGTTTCTGTGGTTGGCGAATTTCCGCCTCATGAAACGATGATTCTTCAATCTTCTTTTAACACCTTTAATGGTAGACATTATGATGTAACTATATTATATATATGATATATATGGTATTTTTGTTTTCTAAATTCTTCTGAATTTTATATTTAAAGCACACCTTTATGCTTTTCATGTTGTGAAAATGCGATAATTTCATATGAGGAAGTGTTGACTACCGCCCCCTCAAGTGATGTGACTGATTCATGAAATACATTGAATGTATAAAGAATGAAATTAATGAACATATGTGACATATATAACATATATATTATACTGTAATTATAATATATATATCTCAATTATTTTTAATTAAATTAATATGTCAAAGAAATGAAAGTAGCGTTCATGAGTACGTACAGCCTACCATCTCCATGAACGGTGCATTTCATTTATTTTTATCTCCAAATGTTATGGAGTAGTATAAAATGAATATTTACTGGATATATATGATATTTAAATCATTAATACTATTCTAGAGATTATTTAATTATAACTACATGGACAATCATTTTCAAACAAGATCATTTTTGACTCATGTACCAAACATCGACAAAAATGTCTGATATGAACTCACATTATTAACCAATTATTATAACATTATAATATGTGATATGAACTGAATAATAGTCTTTAAAAGAGGTCCTTAAGAAATTATAAATTTACCAATGTTTATTATTCAGGAATATAAAGAAACGAACAAGACAAGTCAGACTTGAGGTAAGGGATCATACCCCCTCTTTCTTTTTAAATACACTCTTTTATTTCATTCCTTTTAACCTCATATTTATTATGATTGGGATGTTATTTTATATTAATCTTACTTTAATTTTTATGTTCATATTATTATAGACCCTATTTTCATTCATTAATCCATTTTGGAAGTTTTGAGTGGCGCCGTTAGGCTGCCGAATTTTCGTAAGGGATCCAACCTCTCTCTTTCTTTTTAAGTACTCTCTTTTATGTAATTCCTTTTAAGATCATCTTTATTATGTTTGGGGTTGTTCTTTTATATTCCTAATACTGTACTTTTTATGTTAATATTATTAGAAACCCTATTTGATCTCATAAATCCCTTTTTCCAAGTTTTAAGTGGCGTCGTTAGGCTGCTGAGTTTTCGTAAGGGATTTTTCATCTCACTTTTATTCCCGTGACATTTATGCTATGTTTTTCACTATTTCCTTTGAGTGGTGTATGTACTACCCATTATTATACACTTTTTGTCGTATAATTTCAATTATTGGTATTTAAATCTTCATTGTATTACCCTTCTTCCATGTGGTGTACGTTTCGAAAGTTACCCAACTCGGTAAGGGGACCTTTCACCCTCCTCTTTTTAAAAGACTTCTTTTGTTATGTCTTTTAATTAACATACTATTATGTTGGGATATGTTCTTAAATATCATTATTTATGTAAATTTCATGTCCAAGTGATGAGAAACCATTTTCTCTCTCATCAACTCATTTTCTGAATTTTAAAGTGACGTCGTTAGGCTGTCGGATTTCTGTATGGGAACTTCTTAACCCACTTTCAATTCTTTGGGTTAAACCTCTACTTCTTGATTTTATTATGCCAAGACTATGTGTGGAATCTCTATGTTGTAATTTACAAAAACATTTGTGTAGATATACTATTTCTACACATAATCATCTCATTGATAAATTCTTACAAACATGTATGGGAAATCATAACTCAATATCATTTCATTGAGTTAAATATATATGTCATTGGTTTTGTTTTTCTAAGATTATGTGTGAATGACCTCTGATTGTTTCCCAATTAATATCCACTTATAATGGGTGTATTTATATTTCTCACACATAATTATGTGATATATTAATCCTTAATTTAAGGATACCATCTTTATAATGGATTTCATCTCAATTTATATTTCTATTGAGACTTCATTGTTGTTATGCACCAATTAACTCTTATATGGTGTGTATACTGTCCTTTAAAATATTATTTCATGAATCCCTTTATTCTCATGTTATTATAATGCTCGGATTAAAATTTATTCTGCAATTATTTGTATTCAAGAGTCTCTCATTCTGTTAAAAACTCTTTAACAAAAATATCGTTTTAAATGTTTTAAAGATTCATTATTCTAAATCTTTATCTTTAATGTCCATGTTTTTAAAATGGTTTTCAGTATTTATTTATAAGGACATTAATGTTTTAAAATTATAATTCCATTAAAATCTTTAAAGTGGTATGGAAAACATTGATTCAAAAATATCTTTTAAATGGTTTTTGAAAATGGATTGAATATTTCAATATCATGGAATTACTTATTGTGATTGCAAATGAAATGTTGTTATTGAAATGTTTATATTTTCAATATTTTGTGTGTAATGATGGTACTTGGACATTTTACGGTTGCTTACATGATAAGCCATATGATGGGTGGTGTCGTGAATACCAGGACGGGTGGTTACGTTATAACCTCCAATGCATTGGGTTTGGAAGTCGTCCGTATGACTATTCCATTAAGTATGTGTGGAAGTTGACCGTATGGTTATTTCATTTAAGTATGTTTGTGTCCCAAGTTACCTTTATATGTTCTGTGTTCTTTATATGGGTTTTATGGTAATCTTTTTTTTACAAAAGGGTATTTAATGATCTTTTATTCAGTGAATAGTTTTTTACTACTTCATAAAGGTGAAAAGTATTAATTTGATAAAGTATACATGGTTTACTTTTTGTTTTGAAAAACTAACAGTTTTCATTCTTTGTGTATCCCTTACTGAGGTTTTTATGCTCACCCCATGTTTTTTTGGAAATGTTTTTTCATAGGACTTAATGTGGAATAGGTTCAAGGATGGGATCAAGGGAAAGTGATGCTATCTAAAACAAGGAACTAGACATGTTTCTTTTTAAGAGTTTTTATTTTATGGAAACTTAGTAGAAGTGACTACTTTGTAATCTTTTGAGATGTCATAGTTATGTCCAAATTCTCTAAAACTCTAAACCATGAAAAGATCCTCAATGTGAATTATTCATTTAATTCAATATTAAGTAAGGTTTAAGGCCAGTGCCTTATAATAATTACCTAAATTTGGTTAATTATAATATAATTGATGTCATTTTTCATTGTAAACTATTTCATTAAAATGGAACTTTTTAAAATTCGTCAACAATAATGCAGTTTTCAATAACAATCAATATTTTCACTATTCTTCAAAAATTTAAACTTTTCATAAAATTATTAAAAATTCACAATAAATTAATTTTGAAATGATTATTTCGAGAAGTAAGATTATTGTTTCACATAAAATTTATAAAATTGTAAAAAGTTAATCTTCATAAAGGTCCATATGTTGTGAAAACCCATTTTATGAAAATATAGTCTTATGCATAAAAATCAATTTATTCTTATTCAATTATTACAAAATATATTATATGAATGATAAAATATGTTATTTAAAATATAATATTGAAATTTCATTAAAATAATTCACCAAAAGTGATTAATTTAATTTAATAATATACAAACACACATCATGCATAAAAATAGTTCTTCAGAGAAACATTTCTATTACTTTAAAATGATATTTATTTTCATTTATGGTCAATTTATTTCCAATGAATACATGTCTAAAACATATAAATTTCCTAATATAGTTATTTCTATTTATTCCCAAAAATTTATTATATTTTTTAATGTTTTTATATTTGTATAATATATTTCATAGGTCATTTTAGTCCAGTGTTTCATTCAGTATATGTTATCGAACAGAATGTTCCATTTTAAAATTGGAGAGTAACATTCCCCCAACTTCAATAAATTGATTCATCAAAATTTTGTATTTCTCCTAGAAATAAGGGGTTTGATATGTGAAAATAACGTCATAGAAAACCCACATCGTATCAAGAGTTAACAAGAATTCCTCTTGATATATAGTATATGAAATAATTAAGGTCATCTAGAACTACACATAACAAGGTATTCATGTTAGAAATGATTAGTGGGAAGTGAAAACTTAGACTTGGAAGAAAAGAATTTATAGTTATGGATAGTTATAGAGATCATATATCACAATAAATTAAATGATCAATAGAAAGTGAATGAAAAAAAATTAATAAGTGATGCATTAAAAGACCAAAATTCAATGAAAACAATTTTAATAGGATATTATTATTGTTTCAAGATCATATTCATAGAGTTGATTAATTATTTTAACATATATACTATGAAAATAGGGAAATATACATTATTCATGTCATTATATTTCATAAGAACAATTTCATTTAATTTTTTTACTTTAATTAATTTCTACTTTATCTCTAACTCCATGGAATGAATATACAATATGAATTTTTTACGCCAGAAGCCCTAAAATTATATTTTAATAGATTTCCATATACATTAATTAATAACACAATATTCAACTTATCTTTAGTAAAAACAAAATGGAAATAAAAATGTTAGATAATAACCAAAATTGATATGAATATATTATTCTCTGAAGTTCTAAAAAAAATTAATTTATATCATTCCATAAAAAAATAAACCTATATATCAAATAACCTCCATTCCATCTATAGTAACTATGGTTTTCACCTTAAAGGTTATCTCATACACTTTATCTTACATATCCAAAAACATAATCACACTCATCACAAATAATCCATTATGTTAATCCTAAAAATTATATATATATAAACCTTTTAAAACATACCTAAAAATATCATTGACAAAGTGAAAATATTAACACACAAAATCAATTTTTTGTTATTTTACTATAGCCACTTTATGGTTAAGTGGGAACCTCACATTCAACTAGATTTGAACCAAACAACATCCATATTTCAAAATTCTAATACAGAAAACCACAACCCAAATCTTAAATTCAAAATAATAATCACCAGCATATCCTACCACCTCGGGATCCGAAACATCAAGTTGCGAGCTACCTTGAGTTGTGCCACCTAATTTAACCACATCACTAGAGAGAGCCACTAGAGATCATCCTACCTCTACATCCATCAATGAAACCACCTGTAGTTTTGTCTCTTCATCCTCTTTATCATCACTCTAGAAAAAAATCATTAAAACTAGAAACAAATTCATAATAAACATGAAGAACCATCAAATGAAGCCCAATGTCGCCACTATAAAAACCATAACAGACTACCAAAAATCATCTCATGAGGAAAACACTACACATCCCCCAGGAAGTAATAAAAACCAGACTCAAATCGATTTAAACACCATAGACATCAACTTGCTTCAAAAATCACAGAATCCAAGAGAAACCACAAAAGAAACATAGAATAAGGGGAAAATCTAACGCATGACTGACCTCCTCGAACCCTATCGACCACTCTACCAGAAACATCCAAAACCTCTTGGGAACCATCACACCAAACCGACCTAAGGAGGAGTGGTGGAACTAGAATCTAGTGTAGAGGATGAGAAGTTTGAGACAACAATAGTTGGAAGGACCAGCATTAGGACCATCAACCATTCCAAAAAAACTCATCGACAGGCATTCACTAGAGAAACACACAGAAAACCTATACTATCAATGAATATCACCTTGAAAGAACAATCTCAACCTATAAAACCCCAGGATGAAAAAACCTCCTAAAACAATGTTGACCGACCAAACAACACTTACCAGATCCTCCTTGAAACTACTTCAGCAGACCAACTAGAAGAGTTGTGAAGGTATATGAAGAAAATGTACTAATTTAATCAAACATGGGAGCAAATAGAGAAACACAACCTTTCCAAGAAAAAAAATACAACTGCAAAATCTAGAACCATGTGATAGGAACACAAAGAATAATCTATGAGATAAGGGGGACAAGTGAGGTAAGGGGGACATGAGGTGAATCGTTGTCCCCCCCTTCGAATCACCACCGAGGGAACCCTAGCTTAAAAGAGTCTAGAGGGTGACCCCACTCAAGGGATTTACAATATATATAAAATATAAACACTTAAAAACTAAAAGGGGTGTCTAATACATTGAACTTATGACCAACCATAGACTCATAAACACATAATTCACGAGTTTTCTTATATTAATACATATATTCTTCCAAACTAAAAACAAAATCTTTTGTTGGTTCATGATTTTTAGAACCATAATACCATGGATAAAAATAATTTTACAATACAATAATTGATTCCAAATACATAATTACATAATCCCTTTTAATTTTATGTAGATCCTTCCATTCTCTAGGAGATGACAATAATATATGGAATTTTCATGGATAATTCTCAGGTTCCCCACATTCTAGAAAATAAACTATAAATGAATATCTTAGAAGGGATTTATTTTTATCCATTTAAAACGTCACTTTTCCTCAAAAAAAATTTCTCTATACCTTATGTTTCCACATAGAAAATAATTTCCTATTCTTTTGATACAATATCCTAAGTGTCTCTTTCCGTATTTTCTATATAAAGGAAATCAATACTTCTTTCATCCAACACCTCCACCATGCGATCACTTTAAAGAATACATCCTTCCCTTCTTTGGTGGTTTAATGAGTTGTTAAATGTATATATTTTTAATAATATACTAGGATAACTATTTAAGGATAATCATGATATCATTCATTCTATTAATCAACCTTTTTTGGCTTCTCATAATAGCAACATTGACTATCATGTTCAATTTTAACATTATTTCTTTGAGTTCCATACATTGACTAAAATTAGAACAATGTAAGAAACCATAGTCATAGTGGAAAACTACATAATAATTAACAGGATTTCAAAATAATTACACATTGTTTTGAAACTAAGAAACCATAGGCTTAACTTAGTTCATTAATTATCATCATGAATTAAATTAATTTATGATAGTTTGTAAGAAATATCTGAAATAATATAAGAATACCACATAGGAGTTTCAAATTAGGAGTCGAGTAAAGATACTTTTCGTACACCAACTCACAATCGATCCAAATCCCAATGCACCCCTTTTAGGGATATTACAAACTTTTCCCGAAAAAATTCCACTTATGTTATCAATAAAAGGATGAAATTTCCTGGAAAAACTACATAAGCTCTTACTTAGAAATATTTTAAGATGTTATTATATAATTATTCTAAAATTAAATTATAGTTTTATGTTCCCTAATCTATGTTTTCTCAAGTATACTTCACAACGATTCATTTAGAAATTCTTTGACACCAACTACAAAGGCCCCGACCCTATTAGACCATAATTTGTGGTTACTTTATCACACTAGTCCTAAATAAAAGTGATCACAACCCATAAGAAAAATAGTTCATTAATCATTTTATACTATATATATACATGATTCTATATTTAAATTGGAAAAAATAAATTACAACATATTGAAAGTAGGTACTCTTCATCCTTGAACTCATTCAAAGATCCAATCATCATATCCAAGGGAATTAAATAAATACGTGTGATCTAAAATACTTATCATGGGTTATGCATAGTGAAAACTATCATGAACCAATAATGAATTATAATAGGTAAAGATAGATAACTACGAAAAAGTTCCACTTAATTAATATCTTAATCATGAAACATAACATGACATGAATACATGACGATCAAATAATGCCACGAAAATTATCACATGATCTTTATTCTTTTAAGTGGATCATGTCAATTAGGAAATGTCATGGATAATAGTAATATAATTCTCAATTATAGTAATCCATAATGTTGGACATCATGATCTTAGATATCTTATTACATATACCATAAAGTCCTACCACCAAGAGGGTTTTACAATGGGTAGATATACTCCTAAAACCCATTTAGTAAAAGATTACTAATTATTCTCAAAATACTTATCGATGCATTGAGGGGGTATTTAATTTTTGGCCCCACATGTCATTACATATCCAATTAATTCCTCATATGTTGAATAACCTATTAAATTAATGAACAATATTTTGTATCAATAAATATCTATATTGAGTAGAGAATATGAATATAATAAGATTTCTCATGATAATGAAATTAATTTCAAAGTAAATCTGCATATGTAGAAATGATATATTTTTAAAATATATATATATCCATGAAAAATAATTTGGATATTAAAGGTAAATTTAATGCACAATGATCACATGAAAATGAAATTTTTAATGGAATGTTAACGACCACAAAATCAATGAGAGATAATATATATTTTTAGATAAACTATTGTGTTTTTTAAGAGTAAAGGGAATAGAAGTTAAATATTAAATTAATCATATATAAAAGTGTTTTATCTATAAAGTTAATGAAAGCATATAGATGTTTCTAAATTTCATAAAATGATTATGGTGGTGGGGAAGCCTATTGTCATCATATACATTTAAAATCATGTCTTTTGGATTTATGTAAAGAATGTTTAAAATGTACCATTCATAAAATAGTATAAATATTCTATTAAAACAATTTTTTAAAAAATCAATGATAATAGAAAATTTCCTTCATAAATATTTTGAGTAAATAATATCTTTTTTAAAATAATAATCTTCATAAACAAGGGAAAGGAAGAAAAATATATCCAATTAAAATAGGAAAAATAGTTTTTCTTTTAAAAAATTTATATCCTGAATAATGTACCAAATAATGGAAATTTTTGATGAAAATAAAAAAAACACGTAAATATCTACTGTGTAAGAGAATAATTCTTGATTATTAAATCTAAATAGAATTAATCTTTCAAGGAAAATCAACACAATCCCAAAAGAAACCAAAATTGTAAAATAGATTCTTCCCACTTTGTTAAAATTTATATTTTAACCAATTAAAATAATAAAATATAATTGAAATGCTAATCATTTTGAATAAATAATTATTCATGTTAAACACATCATTGGGTTATTATATTCACCATATGATGTTTAATAGGTTTATAATAACAAATAATCCTCAACGGAATGGAAAAATAAGATGAAATCTATTACGATGATCATACCATTGAATTGTAGATTAATAAATGGATTAAATATTTGTATCCAATGTAAATTCACATAAAAAATTTGGAAATAAAACATAAAACATTCGAAATTAATTAGAAACAAAAACATACAATATCAAATGTAATGATGATGAAATAAAACCCAATGAAATGAAATTGAGTTATGAAACAACTTACCTTTTAGTAATTTTATTTTAAATCTTCTTATGTGAAATAATTTTAATTAAAACATAAAACAAAATTAATTATTGAGAAATATTAATATAATATGAAAAATTGTATAAACAACTAATAAATGAACTCAGGTGCATAACATTAAAATATTATTCAATGAAGGGACATTGAGGTGATATTCCTTGCTACAATCATAACATTCAAGTGAGGTATAATAAATGTATTAGTTATATTTATCCAATGAAAATATATATAAATCAAGTTTAAATAAAACATAAATTAATCTAAAGTCATTACAAAAATAATAATAGGATATCAATGATAATTAATAATTTACATAACCCAATGAAAACAAATTGAGTTATGAAATTACATTCCAACAGATAAGTTTTTAGTAAAATCCCTGTGGATAAAATAATTAAATTTTATGATTAAAATACCATTAAATAATAATAAGTAATTATATTACATTAAAAGGATTTAAATACACTATATAAATGAAATTATCCCTATAACATTATAACCTGCCTTGATGAATTGAAATTGAGATGAAATTCTTTACCTCAAAATTTTATTTAGTTGAACATGATTTAATAATATGTATACTGTTTTTAATAATTTTATTAATTTAAATAAGAAAAATATTTATAATTATATTATCTTATACTATTTTTGTATAAAGTCTTACAAGCCTTTCATTAATAATATTTCATTATTACAATTTTCTGGGTGTTAACTGCTTTGTTTTATCATAATTTACTTTTCATAGATGTTTATTATATTGTGTATTGGATAGGGATCCATATTCTTTATAATTATATTAATGTCATAAATATGACACATATTATTTATATAATTTTATATAACCATTATTTGATGTCCGACATGAAAAATGAATCACATCACTTAGTGGAGATGGTAGCATATGTGTATGCATGAGCGAAGACATCATTCTCGTAATGGGTGAAAGTGAATGAAATTGGTAAGATATATAAAATTAAAAGTAACAATATAATTTCATATTTATCATATATATTTTTAATTTCGATGATTATGAATATCCATGTGAGTTAGTGATGGAAAGTAAATTACCTCAGTTTGTGATGTTGTACTTCGCCTAACTCACAAGCGATTAATTTATTTCCCATTTGATTGAGAAGTATATAGATGAATATTATCCCATAAACATAATAAAATATAATTATATGAATTTAATCTGGGTTATTACATTTAAAATTTTTAATACATAATTTAGTGTGATAAAATAAGATGTAAATGTAACACCCCAGGTAAATAAAGAATATGACATTTTTATATTTATCCAAATTTGTGAATAAAATATTAATACGACTTTAAAGGGGATGCTATGCTCGATGGCGTACACAACACGCAACAACGAGTTTCTTGGGAATCTTACGTTGCACTCTAATAATAAAATAATATTATTTTAAATGGTAGTTAACATGTAGCCGTTGTATTGGCGAGAATGGATAGAAATAACTAAAATATGATTATATATGTTTTTTGTTTTTACATTTATCCAATAAAAGATAAAGGCTTAAAATACAGAAAGAATTCAATTTTAGGCTTTTATACCCTAATTTTCACTAAAGGTTCACTTATCGCCTTTTGATGGAGAACTGTAATTAAATATAGTTTTTATCACTCTTATACATTATTTTGGACCAAATAAAACTCTTCTTTAGAATCGGGACATCAAATTTTACTTTATGTAAATTTTTGGTATTTTTCCGATAAAGTTCACTTTTTTAACGAATAGTGTAAAATGTTGTATTTTAATTCAAAACCTCTTTTTAATCTATTTTATTTATATTATTATATTATATTTTTAATTGGTTTTAAAGTTAAATTAGAATATATTTTTACCATTAAATCTAATAGTGGTCGTTGGAATTAATTTCACTATGAAATCTGACTTAAACTAGTGTCAATCTTTGGATACGTATTGTTTCATAAAAACACGCTATTTGTCATGACATCGGGAATTAATTATTAAATTAATTAATGTGAATTATATGTTTTGAATTTTGTAAAATAAAATTCATTTTTGAATTCGTAATATCAAATATATCTTAGGGTGAATTTTTGGTAATTTTCTGAAAAACTTCAATTTTTGATGAATAGTGAAACCACTATGTGGTACTTATAAAAACTGATTTTCCATTTAAATGAAATTTTTCCATAATTGTGTTTTTATTTTTAAAAATCCGACCTACATGGTTTTCATTAATAAGTAAAATGTGGTTCAATGGGATAAAAATAATTTTTCGGTGAATAGTAACTTATTAAGTTTTTAATTGCGATTAGTGGTAATTAGTGTAGTTTAAGGTAAAAATAATTCTTTAATAAAATGAAATGATCTTGACACATGTCCTAACCCTTTTTTTTTTTGTCATGGACGACCACAAAAACCCATGGGTCGATTTAGGGGACCCCATGGAGCCACTTGGGTGAGATAATGACTTTAATGCCTTTTTTTAAATAAAGGTGAAAATGACACTAACATAAATTGTTTTACTAAAACAATTTTTAGGAGGGGTTATACTAATAATATTTTTGATTATAAATATTCATTAGAAATATAAAACTATTTTATACATCATAGTATTTGTTTTATAATTTTTAGACTTTAAATAAATTAAACTATTTATGACATCATGATGATGCAGCGATGACTTCATTATTTAACGATTTAAATAAAATGGAAAGATAATGTAATATCTAAAACCTACACATGTCCAAAACCTATTGGATGGGAATATTTCAAAGCCTTATCATATTTTCTTCTAAATATATCAATGTGGGACCTTAGAAATTCGAAACACTTTTGAAAATAAAATAATAGTTTCATGATTTCCAAAAGTGCCCATCCTCTCCTCTTATAAAAGGCCCCCACCTCTACCTCATTTCACGCACTACTCAAGCCTTTGTCTCGGCCATCCCCTACCCTTTTACTCTCTCCACATCCCTCTCCTCATCCTAGAGGATTCCCTTTGGGCATAATCCTTTCAAAGGAAGCCTTTAGGCTCAAATCAAAAGGAGTTAAATTTTTAAAGGTAATTCATTCTCTCTTGTTCATTTGTTTTATTTTGATTCTCCAACCCCCTAAACTCTTTTTATTAATTTTTTTTGTAACAACTCCAGTATCTTCAATATACTAGGATGTTTTTATAAGAATTATCCGATCTACACTTACACACACCTACATCTAATGGTTAAGGAAGAAACGGTTTCCGTGGATGGCGAATTTCTGCCTCACGAAACGATGATTGTTCAACACTCATATAACACCTTCAAAGGTGGCCATTAAGATGTCACTATATTTATATATGATATATAATATGTTTATGTTTTACTTAAGCTTATGAATTTTTCATTTGTGGCTTACCTTTATGGCTTCCATTATGGGTATACGCGATATCTTCATTTAAGGAAGTGCAGACTACCGCCCCCTCAAAGTGATGTGATTCGTTAATGCCATATGTGGGACGTATAAAGGATGGATTTAAAGTTATTATATATGATGTTATACTGGAATTATAATATACCTCTATATCATTGTTATTTATTTCCATTAAAGTATGAGATAGAAATGAAAGTAGCGTTCATGCGTATATACGGCTTACCGTCTCCATGAACGGTGCATTTCATTTCTTATCCCCAAATGTAATGTAATATTAAAACTATATATATATAATGGATATATATAATTTATGATACATCTAAATGATGAATATAATTCTGGAATTAAAATATACATACCTCTCATTTAATTTTAATTCCATTAATATGAGAAAGAAATGAAAGTAGCGTTCATGCGTACGTAGGGCTTACCGTCTCCATGAACGGTGCATTTCATTTCTTACCTATAAATGATTATGTAATATTATAAATACATGTATATGCTGGATATATATGATATATATGCTATCCAAATCAGGAATGTCATTCTGGATATAAAGAACCTTTGACCACACGAACAACATGTAATTGTAAGAAGTCCATTTTCGACTTAAGAACCAAATATCGACAAAACAAACATTATTAACTTAAATGGTTACATAATGTTTATAACATGGAAATAAGTGATATATAAGGAATAATGAACTTTAAAAAGGTTCTTAATCAAGTAGAAATTAACTCAATTTTATTATTCAGGACGTTAAAGAACGATCGAGTCAAGTCGGACCCGAGGTAAGAGATCTTACTCCTCTCTTTCATTTTAAGTACACTCTTTTATGTCATTCCCTCTAAAGCTCATATTTCTTGTTATTGGGATGTTATTATATATTAAACTCACTGTAATTTTTATGTTCATGTGATGAGTGACCCTATTCTTTCTCATCAATCCATTTTTGGATGTTTTAAGTGGCGCCGTTAGGCTGCCGAGTTTTCGTAAGTGATTTTTCATCTCACTTTTATTCTCGTGAGATTTATGCTACATTTTCCACAACATCCTTTGAGTGGTGTATGTACTGACCATTATTTTACTCATTGTGTAATATTCCTTCATTTATGAGTATTTACATCAATGATGTACTGTCTTTCTTTCACGGGTCGTATGTTTTGAAAGATACCCAAGTCAGTAAGGGAACCTTTCACCCTACTCTTTTTAAAAGAATTTTTTTGGGTCTTTTAATTTACATATTGTTATGATGGGATATGTTATCATATATCCTTATTGATGTAACTTTTATGTCCAAGTGATGAGATACACTTTTTATCTCTCATCATCTCATTTTGATGTGACGCCGTTAGGCTGTCAAGGGAACTTCTTAACCCAATTTCGATTTCTTTGGGTTCAACATGTAGTTATTGAATATGTCATCCTTTTAATATGTGTGAATGACCTTCGATTATTTTAAACTTAATATCCACTTATATTTGGTGTATTCATTTGTCAAACATAATTATGTAGATGATTTATCCTTAAACCAAGGATACTGTCTTTGTAAGGGACTTCGTCTCAATCTCCTTTCATTGAGGCATATTTCGTTTTATACACAACTTTCTTTTATATGGTGTATAAACCCCTTTGACTTTTACTTTTATACAAAAGGAATGTTTTTCTATGAAGCGTTTTACTAAACGACAAAAAGGAATGTTTTTTTTTCGTACGCAGTGAAAACGACCTTTTCCGCCGCCGCGAGTATTATTTGGCCTTTGGCTTCCTCAACAAGCTGTAATGTTTTTAAAATAAAATAAATACCATATACACTTTTATGTATTTTCGTATTGAAAATGGTTTTGGTAAAGTATTCTATTATGTCAATATATTTATGATATATTGTGATTGAAATGTGGAAATGTTATCATTCCTTTATATTGGTTTTATGTTTTAAGATTTTATATTGGTACTTGGACATTTTAACGGGTGGTTACGTTATAAACCATATGACGGGTGGTGGCGTGAATACCAGGATGGGTGGTTACGTTATAACCTCCAATGCATTGGGTATGGAAGTCGGCCGTATGGCTATTCCATTAAGTATGTATGGAAATTGGCCGTATAGATATTCCATTAAGTGATATGTGTGGGAGTTGACCGTATGGTTATTCCACTTAAGTATGTTTATGTCCCAAGTTACCTTTATATATGTTATGTGTTCTTTATATGGGTTTTATGGTAATCCTTTGGTTACAAAAAGGTAAGTGATGATATTTTATTCAGTGAAGAGTTTTTACTACTTCATAAAGGTGAAAAGTATTACTTTGATAAAGAATACATGGTTTACTTTTTGTTCTGATAAAATAACTGTTTTTTATTCTTTGTGTATCCCTTACTGAGTTTTTATGCTCATCCCATGTTTTTGAAATGTTTTTCACAGGACTTAGCATGGAATAGGGTCAAGGATGTGATCAAGGGAAAGTCATGCTACCTAAAACATGAAACTAGACATGTATCTTTTTAAGAGTTTTTATTTTATGGAAATTTAATAGAAGAGACTTCTTTGTAATCTTTTGAGATGTAATAGTTAAGTCCTAGTTCTCTAAAACTCTAAACCTGAAAAGATCCTCAATGTGAATTATTCATTTAATTCAATTTTAAGTAAGGTTTAAGGCTGGGGCCTTATAGTTGGTATCCATGGTCGGTTTAGATAACTTTATAGGTTAGGTTATTCTCTAAGCATAAGTGACATTACCATAATGGTTAGGATTTCAGAAAGAGTCCTAGTTTTAGATAAAGTGAATGAGTAAGTATATCCTAGTGTTTACCTTCTTCATTAGTACATGATGGTTTTGTTGATATAATCACACTGACATTTCTTTTTTTAGTGAATGGATGGATCTAGCAGGCACCAAAGAGACAACAGTTTTGAAGGAAAACTATGGTGGTTCTCTGATTAAGATACAAGATAAAATGGGGGATTCAATGAGGAAGCTCGTGTTTGTTCTAAACCAACTATCAAGGAGTCATGATCAAACAATTGAACCTTGGTATGTTCTGTGATGCATCATGTATGAGATGACCAATCGATGTGGAAGTTCAGGTAATAATTATAAAGGTAACCATTAGAGTTTATATGATCCTTACTTTTGAGGTAATTATGGGTTATTATATGATATGATGGAAAATGAAAGGCATGAGATAAACTTGAGGTCAAAATATGTTATGATCATTTTTGATGATTTTATCCCTTTTTGGGGAATGATTTAAGAATTATATAGTTTTGGAAAAAGGACAACACGCAGACCGTGTGACAACCCGTCGCGTCGGACAAAGCTGCAGAAATCGAACCCACAACCAAAGTGCGACTTGTATTTATCGCCTACCACTGGACTACGTGAAGTCCCTGGTTATTTTGACCGATTATTTTTAGTTATATGATTTTATGAATTAAGAGTATGTTGATTTTGGGTTATTTATGAAAATGATTAACCTATCATGGAGGATATGTGATTAGGTTAATTACTTTTCAATACGAGACTTTAGGAGCAACTGATATTGTTTGGAGATAAATGTTACGATTTAACTTGGAAGACTATGTGACTAAATCCTTCAAATATTTGGGTTTCAATCTTATATTGGTTTACTTTGAAGAATTTTATGGACAAATTGTTTATCAGATGGTCCTCGTTGAACTTTGGGTTTTGTTGGACAAATTTTGAGATTAAGAATAGATTTTCTTTTTATAAAGGGTTATCCTTTTCTGGATTATCTGATCTTGTACTAGCCTTTTTGGTTTTGGTTTTGGCTAATGTCTAAATACATGAAAAGTATATAGTTCTCTTTTGTGGATTAGGTCATTCTCTAGAAGTTGATTATAGTACTCTTAATGTAAACAAGTCTTCCTAAATACTCGTCTTTTGGAGAAAATATGAGTTTGTGTAAGGAATCTAAAAAAAGTTGAAAGTCAACATGATAAGTGATTATGTTTCCTTATGAATAAATTCCTCAATAAAAAAGTAACTTAAAACAAAAATGTTGTCTATTAACTTTTCCTACTTGGGAATCGAATACCGTTTAACTCATCAAAAGTTTGTGATTTTCTCGTGGTTAACTTTCTCCTAAATATGTTTTCTATCACTCTCTATCAGAACATGACCCTATGTTTTCTCCTCCGTGTCCATGTTTTCAAACTTGGAATCCTAGTATGGGTTAACTTGGGTGACCTTTGTACTTATCTTTCTTTATTTAAAAGTGATTGTTTTACCGACTCTTCTTTCGATGTGGGACTTTCAAGGATGTTTCCAAGCCCAATTTTAAAATTGCGAGGACGCAATTCCCAAAAGGGGGGAAGGATGTAACACCCCAGGTAAATAAAGAATATGAAATTTTTATATTTATCCATATTTGTGAATAAAATATTAATATGTCTTTAAATGGGACGCTATGCTCGATGGCGTACACAACACGCAACAACGAGTTTCTTGGGAATCTTACGTTGCACTCTAATAATAAAATAATATTATTTTAAATGGTAGTTAACATGTAGCCATTGTAATGGAGGGAATGGAAAGAAATAACTAAAATATGATTATATATGTTTTTTGTTTTTACATTTATCCAATAAAAGATAAATGCTTAAAATACAGAAAGAATTCAATTTTAGGCTTTTATACCCTAATTTTCACTAAAGGTTCACTTATCGCCATTTGATGGAGAACTATCATTAAATATAGCTTTGATCACTCTTATACATTATTTTGGACCAAATAAAACTCTTCTATAGAATCGGGACATCAAATTTTACTTTGTGTAAATTTTTGGTATTTTTCCGATAAAGTTCATTTTTTTAATGAATAGTGTAAAATGTTGTATTTTAATTCAAAACCTCTTTTTAATCTATTTTATTTATATTATTAGATTATATTTTGAATTTGTTTTAAAGTGAAATTAGAATATATTTTTACCATTAAATCCAATAGTGGTCGTTGGAATTAATTTCACTTTGAAATCAGACTTAAACTAGTGTCAATCTTTTGATACTTATTATTTCATAAAAACATGCTATTTGTCATGACAGCAGGAATTAATTATTAAATTAATTAATGTGACTTAAATGTTTTTAATTTTTTAATATAGACTACATTTTTGAATTTGTAATATCAAATATAGCTTAGGGTGAATTTTTGGTAATTTTCTGAAAAACTTCAATTTTTGATGAATAGTGAAACCACTAAGTGGTACTTATAAAAACTGATTTTCTGTATAAATGAAATTTTTCCATCATTGTGTTTTGATTTTCAAAAATCTGAAATACATGGTTTTCATTAAGAAGTAAAATGTGGTTCAATGGGATAAAAATAATTTTTTTGTGAATAGTAACTTATTAAGTTTTTAATCGTGATTAGTGGTAATTAGTGTAGTTTAAGGTAAAAATAATGCTTTAATAAAATGAGATGAGATTTAAACAAGTCCTAACCCTATTGGTTGTGTCATGGCCGACCAAGACAACCCATGGGTCGATTTAGGGGACCCCATGGAGCCACTTTGGTGAGATAATGACTTTAATGCCTTTTTTTTAAATAAAGGTGAAAATGACACTAACATAAATTGTTTTACTAAAACAATTTTTAGGAGGGGTTATACTATTCATATTTTTGATTATAAATATTCCTTAGAAAGATAAAACGATTTTATACATCATAGTACTTGTTTTATAATTTTTAGACTTTAAATAAATTAAATTATTTATGACATCATGATGATGCAGCGATAACTTCATTATTTAACGATTTAAATAAAATGGAAAGATAATGTAATATCTAAAACCTACACTTGTCCAAAACCTATTGAATGGGAATCGTTCGAAGCCTTATCATCTTATATTCGAAATATTTCAACGTGGGACCTTTGAAATTCGATACACTTTTGAAACTAAAATTATAGTTTCATGATTTCCAAAAGTGCCCCTCCTCTCCTCTTATAAAAGGCCCCCACCTCTACCTCATTTCACACACTACTCAAGCCTTTGGCTCGGCCATCCCCTTCCCATTTAATCTCTCCACATCCCTCTCCTCATCCTAGAGGATTCCCTTTGGGCAGAATCCTTTCAAAGGAAGCTTTTAGGCTCAAATCAAAAGGAGTTACACTTTTAAAGGTAATTCATTCTCTCTTGTTCATTTGTTTTATTTTGCTTCTCCAACCCCCTAAACTCTTTTTATTCATTTTTTTGTAACAACTACAGTATCTTAAATATACTAGGGTGTTGTTATAAGAAGTATTCGAGCTACACTTACACACACCTACATCTAATGGTTAAGGAACATACGGTTTCCGTGGATGGCGAATTTCTGCCTCACGAAACGATGATTGTTCAACACTCATATAACACTTTCAAAGGTGGCCATTAAGATGTAAATATATTTATATATGTTATATATTATGTTTATGTTTTACTTAATCTTCTGTATTTTTCATTTGTGGATTACCTTTATGGCTTCCATTATGGGTATACGCGATATCTTCATTTAAGGAAGTGCGGACTTCCGCCCCCTCAAAGTGATGTGATTCGTTAATGCCATATGTGGGACGTATAAAGGATGGATTTAAAGTTATTATATATGATGTTATACTGGAATTATAATATACCTCTATATCATTATTATTTATTTCCATTAAAGTATGAGATAGAAATGAAAGTAGCGTTCATGCGTACGTACGGCTTACCGTCTCCATGAACGGTGCATTTCATTTCTTATCCCCAAATGTAATGTACTATTAAAAGTATATGTATATAATGGATATATATAATGAATGATACATATAAATGATGAATATAATTCTTGAATTAAAATATATATACCTCTCATTTAATTTTAATTCTATTAATATGAGAATGAAATGAAAGTAGCGTTCATGCGTACATACGGCTTACCGTCTCCATGAACGGTGCATTTCATTTCTTACCTCTAAATGATTATGTAATATTATAAATATATGTATATGCTGTATATATATGATATATATTCTATCCAAATCAGGAATGTCATTATGGATATAAAGAACCTTTGACCACACGAACAACATGTAATTTTAAGAAGTCCATTTTCGACTTAAGAACCAAATATCGACAAAACAAACATTATTAACTTAAATGGTTACATAATGTTTATAACATGGAAATAAGTGATATAGAAGGAATAATGAACTTTAAAAAGGTTCTTAATCAAGTATAAATTAACTCAAGTTTATTATTCATGACGTTAAAGAACGATCGAGTCAAGTCGGACCCGAGGTAAGGGATCTTACTCCTCTCTTTCTTTTTAAGTACACTCTTTTATGTCATTTCCTCTAAAGCTCTCTTTCTTGTTATTGGGATGTTATTATATATTACACTCACTTTAATTTTTATGTTCATGTGATGAGTGACCCTATTCTTTCTCATCAATCCATTTTTGGAAGTTTTACGTGGCGTCGTTAGGCTGCCGAGTTTTCGTAAGTGATTTTTCATCTCACTTTTATTCCCGTGAGATTTATGCTACATTTGCCACAATTTCCTTTGAGTGGTGTATGTACTGACCATTATTTTACTCATTGTGTAATATTCCTTCATTTATGAGTATTTACATCAATGATGTATTGTCCTTCTTTCACGGGTCGTATGTTTTGAAAGATACCCAAGTCGGTAAGGGAACCTTTCACCCTCCTCTTTTTAAAAGACTTCATTTTTTTGGATATTTTAATTTACATATTGTTATGTTGGGATATGTTATCATATATCCTTATTGATGTAACTTTTATGTCCAAGTGATGAGATACACTTTTTATCTCTCATCAACTCATTTTGATGTGACGCCGTTAGGCTGTCAAGGGAACATCTTAACCCAATTTCGATTTCTTTGGGTTCAACATGTAGTTATTGAATATGTCATCCTTTGAATATGTGTGAATGAACTTTGATTATTTTACACTTAATATCCACTTATATTTGGTGTATTCATTTGTCCCACATAATTATGTAATTGATTTATCCTTAAACCAAGGATACCATCTTTGTAAGCGACTTCGTCTCAATCTCCTTTTATTGAGGCATATTTCGTTTTATACACAGCTTTCTTTTATACGGTGTATAAACCCCTTTGACTTTTACTTTTATACAAAATGAATCTTTTTCTACGAAGCGTTTTACTAAACGACAAAAAGGAATGTTTTTTTTTCATACGCGGTGACAACGACCTTTTCCGCCGCCGCGAGTATTATTTGGTCTTTGGCTTCCTCAACAAGCCGTAATGTTTTTAAAATAAAATAAATACCATATACTCTTTTATGTATTTTGGTATTGAAAATGGTTTTGGTAAAGGATTCTATTATATCAATATATTTAAGATATATTGTGATTGAAATGTGGAAATGTTATCATTCCATTATATTGGTTTTATGTTTTATGATTTTATATTGGTACTTGGATATTTAAACGGGTGGTTACGTTATAAACCATATGACGGGTGGTGCCGTGAATACCAGGACGGGTGGTTACATTATAACCTCCAATGCATTGGGTATGGAAGTCGGCCGTATGGCTATTCCATTAAGTATGTATGGAAATTGGTCGTATGGCTATTCCATTAAGTGATATGTGTGGGAGTCGACCGTATGGTTATTCTACTTAAGTATGTTTATGTCCCAAGTTACCTTTATATATGTTATGTGTTATTTATATGGGTTTTATGGTAATCCTTTGGTTACAAAAAGTTAAGTGATGATATTTTATTCAGTGAAGAGTTTTTACTACTTCATAAAGGTGAAAAGTATTACTTTGATAAAGTATACATGGTTTACTTTTTTTTTTGATAAACTAACAGTTTTTTATTCTTTGTGTATCCCTTACTAAGTTTTTATGCTCATCCCAAGTTTTTGAAATGTTTTTCACAGGACTTAGCATGTAATAGGGTCAAGGATGTGATCAAGGGAAATTCAGTCTACCTAAAACATGAAACTAGACATGTTTCTTTTTAAGAGTTTTTATTTTATGGAAATTTAGTAGAAGAGACTTCTTTGTAATCTTTTGAGATGTAATAGATAAGTCCTAATTCTCTAAAACTCTAAACCTGAAAAGGTCCTCAATGTGAATTATTCATTTAATTCGATTTTAAGTAAGGTTTAAGGCTGGGGCCTTATAGTAAAAATATCTTAGTAAAGACAATTACCTTTGATTGTATCAACACCATTTGGATATCTCGTTAAGATCCCTAGGGTTGGACTTTTGAGAAGAACATAACCTCTATAATGTGTATAATTATTTTTGGTATATAATTTTCAAGGT
Organism: Viscum album; assembly: GCA_963277665.1. Classification (NCBI taxonomy): domain Eukaryota; kingdom Viridiplantae; phylum Streptophyta; class Magnoliopsida; order Santalales; family Viscaceae; genus Viscum; species Viscum album. Next base: position 1,607,345,939 of record OY728128.1, read on the forward strand.
TTTTAGTGATATATTTTTGATATGTGTATATAAGTGAGGGGAGGAGGTTCCCTTTTATAAGTGGGGTCGGGGGCCTTCTTGGAAACCACATATAAAATTCCCAAAAGAATACAAAAAGATAATGTCATTAAAAAGAACAACGACTCAAAATTACCGTAATGATGACTCTGGGAATTTTTAGGGTTTAAATATGGAAATAAAACAAGATTTTGTAAATTTTAATTTGCAAACATAACCTTATCTTTTGGTTTAGGCCCTAGTTTAGTAATTTTAAACATAGACGTGGTAAATTGTATTTTACTATTAATTATATTAATTAATAAAAATAATTATGTAGACCCAATTAAATAATATTAATTTTTATTATTCGAAATATGGAATAAATTTTATGAAATTATATTCACATAAGTGGCATATTATAAATTTAAAATTAAATTTGGAAATGAGTCAAAAAATGATTTCCCAAAGGGAAATTTTCATAATTATAAAATATTTTTATATCAAAATTAAACATAAAATATATTCAAATGACATAAATTGGATTTTTTATAACATAAAAGATCTATTTTGAATTTTTTTAATTAAAATAAAATTGAAATTAGTAAATTTTATAAATGAAAGGCGGTTTTTAATGAAAATATCTATTTTATCTATTCATTGAAAAATTAGTCATCTCAAAGATTTATAAAAAATTATGTAAATATAATATTTAATTGATAATTTAAAAAATGAGTTATTATCTATAGAAATATTTATTAAAAGTGGTAGAAGTATATTTTAAAATAACTATGAAAGGTGCTTGTAAAGAAATTTTTTAAATATATTTTTAAGAATAAAATCGTATTTTTTCATACTCCATGATTAAAAAAATATAAAATGAATAATAAAATTATTTATTGAATATATAATACATAAATATTTTTAGAATAACTTTCTTATAGAAATTAATTATATTTACAATAATTTCAAAAATATAAAAAATAAAATCATTTTTTTAAAAAAACATTACTTTTAATATAAAATGATTTTTGTTTTCATTTATTTTCAATTTATAAGCTATTAGTATGGGTGAAAACTATATAATTTTCAAAACATATTAACCTCTTTTTAAATAATCTAATTTAATAGATATGATGTAATGGTTACATTTTATAATATATTCCATGAATTGTTTAAGCTTGGTATTATGTATCGTATATGTTATAAAAGACAATGATCTTTTTAAAAACACATTGGGTATTAGATGTTTTTAGGCACATAATTTACTTTAAAGATAAATAGTATTATATATGTAAATTTATTTTATCTTTCCATGACCTGACCATCCATGTGCCTTGAATTTAGTTATCGGACCCCATGGGTCTTTTTAATACCTTTGTTTCCTTCCCAACACACCACACATTATTACCCACTAGGGTCAAATATCTAACCAATTATTATCTATACATGCCAATACAAGTTCTTTCTTTGTGATCTATCCTCACTCACACACACACTATGAAACATCCAATGATTTCAACCATCTTAACTACTACTCTAGGCTAAGGATCCATAACCATGGAGTAATAATCAAATATACTCTTGAAAAGAAAAGATCACATTCTTAAAATGGGTAGTATCATTTAGTATTAAGTTTCATTTTTTAAGGGCTATTAAAATATCGTACCAGTTAAAGTAAAACACCCTCATTATAGATCCCAAACATTAAACCTAGGATGTTCCTAGGTACATCCAAATGGGTGTTGCCTCCGGTACCATTTTTTAATTACCCGATAATCTATGGGTCATTAATGTAGTTATCTAACCCCACTTATATCAGGTAATACCACAGTTTCCTTCCAAGTAAACCTTGGGATATTACCAACTAGTTTTACTTATATTAATAATGAATTTCCCCACTGTTAAATACATGGTTTTTAGTATTCTTTGTCCTCACTCATACACACCTCGTGTAACTTCCTTGGATGTCAACTATCCCAACCACTACTCCAAGATAAGAATGATTAACTATGGATTTTTATTCTGGTAGGCTCCTAAATGTAATGGGTTACCTAAAAGGCAATGGGTAGTATAATTTATCCTTTCATAGTTTTCTTTTACACGGTTCTTACACATAATATTTCATAAAATAATTTTCAAATACTCATAAAAATTTTATTACAGCTATTTCAATATCTATTAATGTTTATAATGATATATTGGGAATATTATCTACTAATATCATATATCTTATCTATCTAGATGGTTTGTGTTCATGTCATGTGGTTGTTTCATATAACATTTTACCTTCACATGGTTTAATTAATCATAAATAGAATTTTGAATATTTTTATGATAATGTGGAACACATATACATGGTATTTAATAGTTTTATTGGATTTATTTGAATCATATCTCTCTTAAATGAATTGGGTAGAGATTTATATCATAATAGGTAAAATTTAAGGAAATATGGAGTGAAATAAATCCAGTAAGGGACTCTATCTTCAGTTTTTATAGGTATGGGGAATGAAAACAATCTATTAAACTTTCCAATTTATGATGATGGTGTTTAAAAATAATTTTTTACATAATTATTTATTTTATATTCTTCTGTTTATGAGATATTATTATTCTATATATCTATGTTATGAAAAATTCCTATAATATGTTTTTATTAATCCTAATTATCAACTCTTATTTCCAAGAACCAATTAATCATATATTATTTTATTCTAAATTCTTTATGTCAAGAGTCATGATTTATTATCCATGTTTTATTTAGATTTTTTTATTATGTTATATTTATGAAACTTGACTATGTTTTAATCCAATATGTTCATATTATACACAATCGCGATCTTAAATTATGATAACTTATATTCGCCCATTAATTATAGTTTGTTCTCATTCATTTGTATATAATAATTCCTAAAGAAATGAAGGAGTTTGTTTTTAATGAAATCTATAGTTGGTTATTATGTGTAAATATTATTTTTTGGATATGTTTTTATGAATTTAGGATTTACCGAGACAAAAAAGTTGGAGGAGGGGTGAATAACTATGGAGTGAATTATAATTAAATTTCACTTTTACCACTTAATTACCTCTTTAATTATTCAATTATTATATATCACTTCATATCTCACACACTCACTCTAACTCTCATTTAGTTGGTTTGAAATAAAATATCAATAATGAAACTCAGAAGAATAGATGGGTGTTTTAATGAGGGATACATCTATAATGATGATTTTCCCATAGTGACATGTGGTAATTATCCCACACATAGAGAATACATTTTTACTATCGATTAAATATCGATACTGGGTATAGACTTAAACCTATAATCTTGGAACTGAAAAGCTACAAAGAATGTGATGGATTTTTATCTCTTCGTACAAGATAATGGGGTTCTAGTTCCTTAAGTAATGAACTCCATTGTAAGATTGAGTTCCTCATAGACTATATGAATTATTTTCATCCATCAATGATAATATTTAGATAGGTTCCTTAATGTTATTAATACATACAGAGTATGATTATAATGGATAGATGTATCATAACATTATCTATGGATATAATCTAAAAAATTACATCAGAAATCTTCCTTCAACACACATCTATATCAAATGATGCATGGTAGGAATCACTCTTTGTTACTTTATATAGGATGTGATAATCAAGATTTTCAAGATTCTATCATATTATATTCCTATTAATTGTAGTTTTAAAATATAAGTGGTATACCATATTAATATATTTTGATAAAAAAATATTTAAAATGGATTGTTTTAAAAATTAGTATCTTTATTTTCTTATTTAAACTAGTATAATATCTTCTTTTTCAACCTTCATGAATCTGATAATCTTCTTTGACAAATATATTTATTAATATATATTTATAATAATTATAATATCATTACATATGTCTCATATTTGGACTACATCCATTATCATATATGCTTCATATTATCATTCTTGAAGATATTGAATAAAGTTTCGATAATATTTTTAATTTTGGATCCATAGTATCTCAAATTTTAATCTTATGAATATTTGAGTCAATGATTCATTCAAATTTTCTTATAAATCTATAGGAAGAGTTAGTTTAAAATATTAAGGTATTATATTTAATTTAAATCATCCAAACAAAAATTATTCATTAATTCAATTTAATTTTTTTTTCCAAATGTGCATTATAACATGGCATATCATTATATACCAAAGAAGTTACTTAGTAACACCATTTTCTTCATATTCTTGTTTATACCTTTTGATATTAGAAAGAACCATTATAAAAAGTATGATAATGATGATTTATTTGTGTATAGCATAAAAATTGTATAATTGGAGTTCGTTTAATTTTCTTAGGAAAATTATTATGAATGGTTCTCATATTTCCATTGTCATTCATGTTTTTATAAGTCCCAAAAAATTATTGTTTTTACTAAATATTGTATATTATGGGATCAAAAAAGTATTATTGGATATACATATCTCATTTTTTTTGGTTCTCCATTCTTCACTTTCATAGATAAACTATCATAGACTGATCCAAAATAGCCTAGGGGGATATCAAATATCATTAATAGAACCAAAATATCTTATATTATTAAAAACCTAAATGAAATTTCCATTTTTTTATACTATTAATCCTACAGTCTTCGTGACAGCAAAATATCATAAATAAACTCTAAATTCATTCACGTTAGGTATTTTATATAATAATTTCTTAAAAATTATTATTTTTATATTTATTTCTTTATGTAACCTCACTGTATGATATTTTTCCTTTATCAGTGGTTTGAAAACTCAAAAATACATATGATGATGCCTTTTCATTTTTTATACATTAGATGAATGGATTAAAATCATCATATTCATCATATTCTTCTCGAATACATCATAAATTCACTATGTCATGGAATAACCTTGCCATTAATGATAAAATATATCTCATGTGGGAATTGGATCCACCATTGTTGATGTGACTAAATAAATAACTGTCAATTTGACTTCATGGAAAATATTCAGATTAAAAAACCAAACATGATCAGTCATATAACTGAACCCAACTAATATTGTAAATAAACAATTAGTTAATCATTAATGTGAAAAACTTTTTAAAACACATAATATAGAAGCTTTTATATGGTGGTTATATAACTTCAATGACATCATATACAATGGATCACATACAAAAAGAATTAATAGTTTAAGAGTCTTGTGAGACTAGATACTTGCTTTAATCTCACAATAAATTTTTAAAATGTAAAATTAAACATAGTATTTTATTTTTGTAGATTCCTAATCCCTTTATCACAATTTTTCATATAAATCATGGATGATTTCAAGGAATCCTGGGAAAAGGAATCATAATAAAATTTTGATAACATATTGTTGATAATTGAACGTGTATAGTGAAAACTATCTTTGAATAAATAAGGCATGCATTAAGTGGTTGGAATATATTATGATTAAATAATGATATATAAATAATCACAAGATAAAGAATACTAGGAATAGATATCATAAATATTCAAAAAAACAAATGGAAACGAAACAATGATTTCAAATTGATATAATTCATAATTCTAGACATCTAAATATTACCTCTGAGGACTTATTCCCAAACATCATGCATAATTGGGTAAACAATATGTTAAATACCAAAAAGAAAAATTAGTCTCATGAGACCAAAAAATGAATTATTTGTATATTTATTACCATTAACTAATGATAAAATAATAATTTTAAGGCATTCATCATAATAATAAACATTCTGACTTAGAAAACATGTCGTAATAATAAATAATTATCCATATTGGAAGAACTGGTATATAAAATTTCAAAACCTTCCCCAATAAAAAATTATCATATGAAATCCATTTTAATATTTTATATGATATCATTATAGTAAATCCCTAGAAAATAATTAGGTTCATCACAATAGGTTGACATATGTGAAAATACTACATTAATTATTACCAGAACATTCCTGTTGTAAAATAATATTTTTATTTTGAAATAACTCATTTAAAAACAGGAAATTTATAAAATATTGGGGAATATGTTTTAATTGAAAGGAACCATAAAAAATAATAATTTATGATACATTTCCAAGGAATGTTTTTATGGAAGGAAAGTTCATTCGGGTGGTATGCGTTTAAGAAAAGATTCTATTTACCCTTTCATTAAAAAGTGCCTCATTTAGAAAATGAACAGAAAATTAATTTTATGACATAATAAAAATAAAAACATTTGAAAAAACTACATTAATATATCATCAAATTATATTGTAAACATTTTTTAAAAAAATTTATAAAAATATTTTGAAGGATGAAAAATTTCCTCGATCGAATAAAAAAATAATATTTTCTTTCCATAAAAATATTCTTTCTGATTATCGATTATATGATATTAGGAAAATGAAATGAAAAATTACAATTTATAAAAAGAACCACTTAATTGAATATATATGAGGTGTACAACTATAATTTAAAACAAATCCCCCTATAGAAACATAAACATTCTCAAATAATGATGAAATTCTGATATAAACCCCTACCACATTGTTAACATTTGAATCAAAACACCCAAGAATGAAATAAAATAACGCCATACATTGAATACCATTAATATGAAGATATTAATTATATAACATATCAAATGGTCAAAATATATAGTGCATAGAATAAATAATTAGTGAATATGTAGTATAAATCATGAAAATAAAAGTGAGATGAAAACCACTTACAATGATCGTAATGTTGATATGAGAATTAATAAATTAATTTATTACGTGTAAAAAATTTATATCCATATAAAAAATATTAAATAAGAAAGAAAATATTCATAAGTAATTGTACACAAAAATTTAAAATAACGTAAGCAAATGAAGAAGTAATATAAGCCAATGCCATGAAATTGTGTTATGAAACTCCTTACCCCTGGTATAACATGCTTCGTAATTGATATTAAAATTATGTGTAATATATTTAAATTTATTATATTTATATAAAATAATAATATATATAAATATAATGTAATATATGATCCAACCGTAACATTTTAACAACTTTTTATTAGTAATTATTTATTAAAGTCTTAATTTATAAGTGTTAACTATTTTGTATTTCATATAAGTTTCAATTTGTAGATTTTTTCCTTAATTGTCAAGGTTAAATAATCTTTAGAATTATTATAATTATATATATATATATATGTTTGTGTGTGTGTGTAAATTATATAAATATTTATAATTATTCTTGAAAGGAATGCAAGAATGATGAGTCACATCGCTTCTGGGAGGTGGTAGTTTACACGTATGCGTGAGCGATATTATCATTTTTTAACAGGTGGACAGATAAAAAATCAAAAATATAAATTATACTTTTAGAATTATAATAATTTCATATATATAATTTATATTAATTACATCCATTTTTATAACCATCCACGTAATGTTGTGATGAAAAACGAATTACACGGCTATCTGGAGATGGTGGGCCGTACGTATGGATGGGTGTTGATTTCTTTTTCTCATAAGACTGGATGAAGATAAATAAGGGTTCTCACAATAGAATAATAAAATTTTTGCATTAACATGTTTCATATGTTTTTATTTAATCGTTTTTTATAATATTCAATGGAGGTAGAATAGGAAATAAAATGAAAACATTCTATTGAGATTTATTCCTCTTCTTTAGAAAAAACAATTATATTAAACATTGAACCTTCATGTTTAGTCCATTGATAATTACAAAGCCTCTATCATGGGTAAAAATGTTGGGAAGGACTTTTATAATTGGTTTATTAAGAAACATATCTCATACAATGTGAGTAAGATATGATATGTGGTGTTATTTATAAATGAGGGGAGGGGAACCCTTGGAATTACATTAAGTGTTAAATTAATATAAATTAGTTTATTATGTTCAAGTGGAAAAATATTTATTTATTTTTCATCTCAGTTGGGGATATATCGACATAGTACTATAAAATAATATTTATACATGTTTTGGTGTTTTTAACCCTTATATATTAGATTTAACAACCCATTAACTATTTTTACAATTAATACGATAATAATATTTTGACACATTTGGGGTCAATAATTTTACCATAAAAAGGAAAATGGCACAAAAGAGGAATATTGATTATATGATCGACTGAATCCCCTTAAATTTCCAAATGAGGAAATTTTATGAATGTTAAAACATTTATTATATTATTAGTTTACAAAAAATTCAATTAATTTTCTTTTTTGGATTTTTGATCGGATTGACTTCAAAAAATATCAATGCAGTAATTTCATTCAAAAATATTCATTTTAAACATCACCAATACATTATATTTGTATATTAAAATCAAGAAACATAATATATAACCCAAAAATATTTACTTTTATTTTATTAATTTCATTATATTAATTTTTATACTACTTTCACAAGCACTTTGTTTGTGTTGCGTAAACATCTGTAACAATTATTTCATCACTAAAAATTAAAATTGAATTACCATGAAATAATTTTTTTATTAATTAATTTTTTTTTATCGTAATTCATAATTTGTTTTCCTTCTAACGAAATATTATAGATAATATGATAAAAGGTGTAATTTTTTAGTTTTTTATTACTTACTATATTAAAAAAAGACATTATAATAGAATAATAGCCCCAAAATATCATATTGTAGATTATTTAATGGGGTCATTGAATTAAAATAACCCAATTAAATATATTCATGTTTATGTATTATTTTTAATACTTATTTTGTAGTATAAACATTTTCTTCTCTTTTAAACATATTGTGGTGACAGATTTTTTGCCATGTTTACTATTCGTTAAGACCAAAAATAAAGTTGAACTATTTACCAAATTAGATCATTATGATTCCAAATATATAATTCATTTTTTAATATTCAATTTAATTAAGTGGAATAAATTAATTTTATAATAAATTTCTAAAATGAAATTAAAAAATATTTTTTTAGAAACAAAATGTGTTTTATGCCTAAAAATGAGTTCAAACCATAATCGAATATATTTCTAATTATTAGTATTAATTAAATTATTTATAATTAACGGAGTATTATTTTACATAAATACTAAATCCAAAACATAATTTAATTTTCAAATTAATATTTTTATAGAAATTCAATGATTATTTTTCAAAAAAATGACATTTTTCCTACAGTCGCAAGAATCATCCTTTTAGAAAAATATAAAAATCACAATAAGATAGTTTTGACACGATAAAATCAAAAATGATTTAAGTTTTACAATATTAATTCTTGCAATTTTATAAATTTAATTTAAAAAAATATATAGAAAAATTCCTTTTTATAGAAAGGGATCTTTATAAAATTTAGTGCTCTTATTCTCTTTCATAAAAATTAATAATTATATTTATGTTGAAAATTATAGTAATATTAATTTTTTATAAAATAATTATATACTAATTGAACATAATTATACTTATATGATTTAGGAATAAACATACTCATAAAATTATATAAAGAAAAGTGTTAGGTTAATTTTATAATAGGATTCTTACCCTTAATTCACCAGTTTACCATTTTACCGTATTAATAAAATTAACAATAGTTACTATTCATAATGTCCAAAAATAAAATAAATATATTTAAATATTTTGTACCCCATGATTCAACATATGGAACCTATTTTTCAAAATTCAAAACACAGAAGTTTCTGTAATTAATTTAAAATTACTCCCATTTTGGTAATGAGAGAAGGGTTTTACAAGTTAAAACATTGGAAAATATTGAAATGTTTTTACTCTTGAATTCATTTTAAAATTAATTCTAATAAAATATATTATATTTAATGATAAACTTATATTCTATTTATACTTTAAAACCATTCAATATTACAATTTAACTATATTAATTATTTTAATAAAAAAGTTATTTTCATAATATTTAGTGTATTTTTAGTATTAATCAAAACATGAATGTTATCAGAAAAATATCTAACATTCAGCCAAAGTAAATTTTTATAAACCTCTTAAAGGCAACATGTTTATGTTGTCAATAAAAAATTATTAATTTTTCAAAATCATAATTTAAAAGGGGTTCTCCATTCAATGGTAAAAATTACCCTTTAAAAAATATTGGTTTTTATACATGAAATATGGTTTATTCACACCTGATGACTAAAATATCCATTGGATGAAAATAAAAAATATTTTACTAGGTATATAGCACATATATCTCATTAATTTCATTTCCAATATTACATCCCTCAAAAATAAAAATATATAATTGATTTATATTTTTAATAAATAATTGATTGCCAATGAATTCACAATGCATTTTCATATGTTAGTTATAATAATTCTTGCTAACATATCAACAAGTCTATAACAATAAATTTATACTAAGCGCGTCTTATAGTTACTTTAAACTCATGATTGTGTTCAATATAAGATACTAAAGAATTAAATTTTATTTGGGAAATATTTCATAAAATCATCTAGGTGTTACATTCTACCCCCATTAAATGGAATATCGCTTACGAAATTATTTACATGGGAAAACACAGATGAGGATACCTCTCCCTCATCATATCCTCATGTTCCAACATAGCTTCCTCAAATTTGTGGTTCCACCATAATACTTTAACCTAGTTAGTGGTCTGGTTTCATAGAACTTTTTTGCTATGATCTAGAATCTATATATGTTGTTCTTCACAGAATGATATTGATCCGGCGGTATGACTTCTGGGTTTAGTATATATGAAGGATCAGGTATGTACATTCTCAAGAGAGATGCATGGAACTCATCATGAACCTAGGAGATATTCATTGGAAGTAACAATCGGTAAGCGACATTCCAAGTATGATCCAGAATTTCAAAAGGGCTGATATACATGTGGCTCAGGTTTCCCTTATTTCCAAATATCATTAATCTATTCAAAAGAGAAATTTGTAGAAACAACTCATCACCCACTTCAAACTCTAGGTATTTTCTATAGTTGTCAGCATAACTTGTTTGTCAACATTAATATTCTCTTATGTGTTGTTGATTATATCTAACATTCTGTTCCATTTCATCAACAATGTCAGGTCCTAATAGATTTCTTTCCCCAACTTCATCCCAGAAATTTAGATTTCTGCACTTCTTTCCATAGAGGGCTTCATAAGAGCCATCTGAATACTGGACTGAAAGCTATTTTTTTAAGATAATTCCACCAATAGTAGTTTTTGATCCCAAAAACCTTTGAAATCCATAGATTAAGATCTCAACATGACTTCCAGTTTTTGAATTGTCCTCTCAAACTAATTGTCTGTATGAGGATGATAAGTAGTGTTCAAACATAACTCTATATCCAGATCTTGATGAAGACTTCTCCAGAACATTGTGTTCAACCTCAGATCCAAATCAGGAATAATATAAAGTGGTACTCTATGCCATATTACCACATCTTTACATACATATTGGAAATATTATCAAGAGATAAATCCTCTCTAATACAAATGAATTTTGCCGACTTTGTAAGGCAATCATGTATATCCCAAATAGAATTATTTACTTTGGATGTTTTTGGAATTCTGAAGAAAATTTACATAGTGATGTTTTCTTATTTACATTCTAGTATGGGTAATGGTTGTTACATACCATTATACTTCTATCTCTCAGCTTTATCTTACTGTCAAACCAATCATCTAGAGACATATTTAGCAACATCTCTTTTCATTCCATCCCAGCAAAAATACATTTTTAGGTCCCTATAAATCTGTGTGATTCAAGGTTTAATATAGAATGATGAACTATGAGCCTCATCAAATAGAAACATAATTTATTATGATATGGGAGGAATAACAACCTGATTCCCGAACCTTAATATGCCATCATAATCAAATTTGAATTCTGGAACATTTCTCACCTTTGTTTGTAGATCTAAATCATTCTTTTATGCCACCTTAATCTTCACATGTATAGATGGTTGAAAATTATTTTATGAAAGATAAAATTTATCCCCTTTCTTTAAAATTTCAAAATCCATCATTTGAAAATACATAAATGTTGGATCTTTTGTGATCCTTATCATGGATAGGCTAGCATTGTCCTGTCGAATCAAATCATATGCCACCTTGTTTTCTTTTCAAAGGTGGTAATGTATTGAGAATTAGTAATCTTTAATCAACTCCAACCATCTTCTTTGGTGGATATTCAGATCCTTTAGTGTGAAAATAAACTTTAGACATTTTTGGTCAGTATGAATATCGGACCATTCACCATAAAGGTAATACCTCCATATCTTTAATGCAGTGATTACTAAAGATAATTCCAAATCACGAGTTGGGTAATTTTACTCATTAATTTTCAACTATCATGAGGCATAATCTATCACTGTATCATTATTCATGATAAAAAAATCTGAACTCTTTCTTGGATGCATCACTGTAATTCACAAACCTTTCTCCACTATAAGGCAATGTGAGCACGGGTGCACTAGCTAACCTTTTCTACCTCTTTGAAATTCTCTTTGCATTCCTCCATCCAACAAAAATTAACTCCTTTATGATTCAAATTGGTGAGTATAATAGTTAAAAGTGGAAAATAATTCACAAAACATCGATAATATCTAGCCAAACAAAGAAAAGTTCAGATCTCTATTACCGTTTTTGGTCTCAGCAAACTTTTAACAACTTTTATTTTTGATAGAACCATAGATATCCCATATTTGGAGATTATGTGACCCAAAAATGAAAATTTCTAAAACCAAAAATCACATTTGATAAAATTTTAACAAATCTTATCCTTTCTCAGGGTATTCAGTACAATTCTCAAGTGGTATTCATGTTGTTAATTTCTCTTTGAATGGAAAAGAATATTGTGTATAAATACTACCATAAACCGATCAAGATAGAGTTTAAAAACTCTAGTCATTTGATCCATGAATATTGTGGAGTCATTAGTACGACCAAAATTAATCACTATAAATTCATAGTTTCCATACCTTGTATGGAATGTCATCTTCTATATATACAACTTTTTAAACCTTAATTAATGATATCCTGAATGAAGATCAATCTCAGAGAAAAATTCACCTCCGTGTAGTTGGTTGAATAAGTCATCAATACGGGGAAGATGATATTTTTTCTTTATATTGTTCTTGATAAGTCCTTGATAATCAATTTAGAGTCTAATTGATCCATCTTTCTTTCTAAAAAACAGAATAGGTTATCCCCAAGGTGACACACTAGGGAATATGTAACCCTTATCAAGATTTTTTTGGAGTTACTTCTTCTATTCATGTAACTCAATTGTGACCATTCTATATGGTGCCTCTAAAATAGGCATATAAACCATTATGAAGTCTATTGAAAAATCAACTTCACAATTTTTTGAATGACCTAGAAATTCCATTAGAAATACATAATTAAACTTCCATTCAGTGGTTCTATTATTGACCAGGAGCCAAACCATTTGAGATAAGTAACCTTCATTTATAAGAATCATGACCCATAATATGGAATAAATTCCTACTAGAAGGTTATATTCATCCTTGAGAAGATAGATGATAATATATTGATCCAGAATATGAAATGTGACTTCCCTTAATTGGTAATTAATATGATATCTATATAGGGAAAGACAATCCATGCTAAGAAACTCATAAAATTATACTATAGGATGGATCACAATATTATTTGGAAAAATTTCCCACAAACTTAAACTAGAATAGAATTATAAACTTTTGATGTGACTGTTTATCCATTAAGAGTTTTCATAGAAAACGAAACATCTAATTGTTGAGGTAATATGAAGATACCATTATAAAATTCATCATAAATAAAAGAGTGTGTGGACAATGAATCAAATAAAACATTTTCTACTTTAGATTCGATGGTGAGTGTAACTTTCAACAATTTATTATAATATTCCACATCCCCAAAAGTGATTGCATGTTACTTTCTATTGACTTTGAACTTAAGAGTTTGTTGACATTGATCATCATAAAAAACCAATGGATTAGGGAATTTATTGGAATAATTACCTACTTACATGAATTTGTAGAATTTATGTGTAAGAGGTGAATTCTGTGTAGCCTTGTATCTTTTCACATCATTAGACATATCATTCCCATAACATCATCATTAAACTGCATTATGACATTCTTTTTCAAAATTAAAACATTTACTAGTCCCATTATGACAATTTATTCTATATTTTTTTCCACACTTTTAGCATAAGGAAAAAATACTCTTCTTTTTCAGTGTGGTATTTTTATTTTCCTTTGAATTCCATTTTTGTATTCTTAATAAATCCATTGGATTTATGGGTTACTCCAATCTCCATCTCAACCATGAGAGAAAATCAAATGATTACCTCATAGCTATTAAAGTATCTTATGGAAAATTCCCTTCAAAGACTTGGTTTTAAGACACTAAAGAATCAATCAATTTGACTCTCAGGTTGGATAATAATTCTTGAAGCATACCTTTCAATACATGTAAAATTTTATACTTAGGTACTAATGAATTCATTATAATAATTCATCAATTATCATTGTATTGAGATTACAACGAGTCATTACCTAGACTTAGGCGACAACCCCGAAATGCCAAAGGATGGAAATAAATGCCAAAGGCTTTCAAATACAAGTGGAAGACGATTTTCCCATTTAGAAATATACCACTAACCAGAAAAACTAGAACCAAACAACTCACTATATGATGCATGAAAAAATATAGACAACTCAAATACAATATTCATATCAAACCACATTCAAAGTGTACAATAGAATAAGACCAAAAAATTATCAAATTAAATAGTTGATAAAGAATAAAAGGATCTAAGAAGACCATAATACTTCAGGCTCCCCTATCTCTATGTTCTAATATCACCAAACATCACATGAATCATGAAGTGGTTCTGAAAACACACAATACATTGTCTTTTCTGTGTCCCTGAAGATAGAATCTTCAAAATCACAAAATATACAAAGTAGGGGTGAGTATAAAACTCAATAGGTTTTACCTAATGACATACCTAATCATGAAACAAGGATATAAGAGTTAGAAAAATTTGTATTAAATGTTTTATATAAAACAATTTCTGAAAACATTTTGTTACTAAATATAAATGAGATTCAAAATCGATTTTCATCCAATAGCAAACAAGTGAAATTGAAACCAATTTTAAAAAATGTTATTTTTCCATAAAAACTTGTAAACAATGCTTTAAAACCATTTCTCAATATTCATTTTGGCAAACCCTATCCATTCCACACATCCACACAGTCAATCATGCATGCTTCCTTATGACAATTTCATACTCAAGAGCGGTTTCTCGTCGATCTACCACGTCATCACAACTTAATAATATCCCTCGATCCATTAACCATTTGGAATAATAAACAATTTCATATTTTAACCAAGACCCACATATGAAATACGAACTCACACACAAATTATTCTAAACGATCACGCCAAAAACCTTTTCAATAAAAACACCATTTTTCTTGAAAATCATTTCTCATAAATCAAACTTCAAAACCAAACCGTTTAAATAAAATATGAGTTTTATTTAATACATTTTTTCCATCAAACCATTTAGAAATTCTCTAAAGTCCATAATCTAATATTACCACATTAAATTCAAGGAACTAAATCCCTTTTCACAACAATTCACCAAGATCACACAATTTCATCAAAAACATAAATCATCACTAAAGAATATTTATTGTATTTTTTTCACAATAACATTATTAAAAAAAACAATTTTAAACTAATATAATAAATTATATCAAGATTAGTTGAGAGAGATGCCTTCCACCTCAAAGGTTTTGATGAAAACTTGCAACAGATGAAGAAGTCTATTGCAACCAGGTTGTTTCTCCACAAAAATAGACCATGATCTCTTCTCCTACCAACAAAAAACCCAAATCTCATCATATTTGGAATCCCCAACATAGTTATACCCATAATAACTGTAGATATTAATGATAAATAGGATAGAAAAGGTAGATCTAAATATATATAACAAATGAGACCAAAAGGTTGAAGAACATCACTTACCATGAGAATGGGGCTTGAAAACGCCAAGGGAGGGCTCCAGATTTGTTTCAAAACATTTGGGAGAGGTTACACGACCATCAAAAGAGATAAATATTGAATTAGGGGCACATAAGAGAAAAAATGTGGGAGATATCTCAAGAATAATTAAGATCATAAAAAATAGAATCTAGATTTGACTCAGCACACGGTTAGACCGCAAGGTTTGAAAACATGTATAAGGACCCAGCCTTAAATCATTACATAATCTTGAATAATTCACATTGAGAATATTTTCAGGTTTATATTTTTAGAGAATTAGTCCATAACTATTACATATCAGCTTGAAAATTACATATAGACACTACTAATCAGTATCCATTTTTTTATAAAATAAAAACTCTTAAAAAGAAACATGACTAGTTCCATGTTTTAGACCGCATGAATTTTCCTTAATCCCAACCTTTACCCTATAAATCATTAAGTCATGTGGAAAACATTCATAAACATGGGATGATCATAAAAGGCTCAGTAATGGTTATAAAATAATGAAAGGAAACATTAACCCATCAATAAATACAAATCAATGAAAACATACTTTTCAATCATAACATACCTCATGAAATCATAAGATTTATGAATAACACATAGAAATCATAAATCATAAAGGTAACTTGTGGAATATATAATTACATAAATTGATTCTATCATAGCTATGTAGGGAGTTACATTGGAATATCAACAATAGTATATTCCCTAACTCTCCTTGGAGAAACATTAATTCTTACCTCCATCACATTACCCAATGCATTAGAAAGCTATCTCGAGCTCACCCACCCTTGCTTTATCATTGAAATAGCAGTATACATAAACAATACCCAATAATAATATCATATTCATAACAAATGAAACAAGAATAAAGGAAAGATATCATTTCCATATTACAATAACCATATATCATTTCATGATATTTACATAATCAATGCTTTATAAATCCATTTTGAAAAACCATTTAAAACATTTAATAAAGAGATTTTTGAATCAATGTATTCCATAACACTTAGAAACATTAAAAGGTAATATAATTTTAAAACAATAATGTCCATATAAATAAATCATTAAAACCCATTTTTAAAACATGGATATTATTGAGAAATATTTAAAAGAACAAATCTTTAGAACATTTAAAACGATATTTTAGTTAAAGAGTTTTTAAAAAAATGAGAGACGCTTGAATACAAACAACTGAAGAATAATATCAATAAAAGCATATAATATCATGAGAAAAGAAATATTCATGATATAATACATCAAAGGTCCATAAGTACACCATATAAAAGCGAATTATTGTATAAAAATAAAGAATTTTCAAGGTAATGTCAATTGAGACAAAGTCCCTTGCAAAGATCACATCCTAAGATTAAAGACAAATCAATGACTTAATTATGTGTGAAAATTAACAATAAACCCAGTACATGTGAATGTTAAGTGTAATAAAATCAGATTACATTCACACATATTAATAGCATGACTTAATCAAGAAGTATAAGTTCAACCCAAATAATTGATATTAGGATAAATGTTCTCTTACAGAAATTTGATAGCCTAAGAACGTCTATTTAAAATTTCAAAAATGAGTTGATTAGAGGGAAAAGGGTATCTCATCACTTGGGAAAAAAAATTATATCAATAAGGATATATAAGAACATATCCCAACATAATTATATGAAAATTAAAATACATAACAAAATAATTTTTTTAAAAGATGAGGGTGAAAGGTTCCCTTATCGATTTGGTAAGATACGAAACATACACACCATGAAAGAAGGATAATTAAATAAAGATTTAAATACCCATAAATTTAATTATATTACATAGATAATACAATCTCAGGCAGTACATCCACCACACAAAAGAAAATAGTGGAAAATATAACTTGAATCTAATGGGAATAAAAAGTGAGATGAAAACCCCTTACCACGTTGTAATCAATCTAATCGTAAGAACAAAAGTTAATAAATAACAAATAAATAACATAATACCATGAATGTAAAGAAAATAATGATAATATATATCAAATGGTAGTACACAATACCCTACATTCAAGAGATAAGTGTCCAACAATGGAGATCTCATAGAATTAAAGGTGAGATAAGAAACCCCTTTCCTCATGTCTGACATGACTCAATTGTTCTTCAATATCATGTATAATAAATTAAATATAATTTCAAATTTCATAAGAAACTTTTTAAATTTTATTATTACTTTTATACAATTTATTACCTTGCTATAACAATTAGTTAATTATTTGAGTTCATATGAGAAATTTTGTCGATGCTCGGAACTTGAGTAAAAAATGAACCTGCAATAATTATAAATTGTCCATGTGGTCGAAATTACATTATATGAAGAATGATATTAATTATTTACAAATCATATATATCATATATATCTAGTATAAATTTGTATTTATAATAGTACATAACATTCAGAGATAAGAAATGAAAATCACTGTTCATGGAGACGGTAAGCCGTACGTACTCATGAACGCTACTTTCAATTCTATTTCATATTTAATGGAATGGAAATGTAAGGATAAATAGTTATATAATTATTAATGTATAATATCATATATAATTTAATTATCTCTATCATTTTTACCTTCCATGTATTGATTGAACGAGTCATATCACATTGAGGGGGCAGTAGTGCCCACTTCCTCAAATGAAATTATCGCGTTTACCCACTATGGAAACCATAAAGGTATGACATAAATGGAAAATACATAAACATATAAAAAATATAAATATATTTTCTATCGAATATAAATGTAGTTCTATCATAATGTCCACCATGCGGTGTGATAGGATATAATTGAACAATCATCGTTTTGTGAGGCAACATTTCACCCTCCATAGAAACAGCATGTTCTTTATACATTAGATGGAAGTGTGTATAAGTTTAGATTGAATAATTCTCATAAAAAAACTAATTAAGAGAAGATGTTACCTTTAAATCGGGTATCTCCCTTCAGTTTGAACCAAAAGGTTTACTCGAATTGCCTTCTGCCATGGGGAATACTTCTAGGAGGAGTAGAGGGATTTAGGGAGCTTAATTGGGTAGTGTTTGGATGAGCCATGGTGCATGAGAAGTGTGATTAATGGGTTATAAGTGATGGATTTTTGTAAGGGGGGAGGGGCTCTTTAGAAATCTTTAAAAATATTATTTTATTATAAAGTAATTTTCAGTTTCAAAAATAAAAAAAATAATTAAAATCAAGGATTAGATGAAAAAATTTATAAATAAAATCATCTAATAAAAATTGTACTGGTTTTGGATATTGTTTTAATCTTTATAATCTTATTTATTTAAATCATTCATTAATGAGGTAAACACTGCATCATTTTTGTGTCATAAATAATTATATATATTTGATGCCCAAAAATTGTAAAAAAATATCATGATATAGGAAATATGTTTATATTTAAAATTAATATTCAAATTATAAGATATAAGTTATATTACCGCATGTAATATTTGATTTACTAAAAGATATATGTTTAATTCATTTTTTCCTTTACTTTAAATTAATTAATATAATGTGTGATTATCACTCCAAAGTGGCTCCATGGGGTACCAAAATCGACCCAAGGATGCCCATGGTAACAAATATATAATTAAATTGGATTAAGAAACATGTTAAGGTAATTAAATGTTATTATAATAATGTTTTTTTACCCTTATTTACCTGATTTACCATTTAACCATGGTAAATAAATTTTTTACTGAAATAATATTCATAATGTCTAAAAATAAAAGTTACATATTTAAACAATTTGGACCTATTGATTCCAAGTGTGTAATAAAATTTTTCAAATTCAAAACCCATAAGTGGAAAAAAAAATTGAAATTAATTCCTACTGTCAAAAAAAAAGCGTGTTCTTAAGAAATAATGAGATCATTCGATTGACACTTATTTATGTCCAATTTCAAAGTGAAATTACTTACAGTGACCAAAATTGGATTAAATATTAAAAAAATAATATAATTATACTTTAAAACCAATCAAAAGATAATATAAACTTATAAATAAATTATATTAACAAGTAGTTTTGAATTAAAAAACAGTATTTTTCACTATTCATTAAAAAATGAATTTCATCAGAAAAATACCAAAAATTTACACAAAGTAAATTTTGATGCCTTTATTTTAAAGAAGTATTTTATTTTGTCAAGTATAACATATAAATGTTACCAAAACAAGATTTAAATATGTTTCTCCATCAAAAAGTGGTAATTCAATCTTTTAATGAATATTAGAGTATTTATACTGAAAATCAGATTCCTTCATATTTTAAGCCTCTAAAATTTATTGGATAAATGTATAAAAATTTAAAAAACTTGTATATTTATATTTTAGTTAGTTCTTCCCATTACCACTAATAAAATTATTAGGTGTTAACTACCATTTAAAATAATATTATATTATTATTTTTTAGTGTGACTCAACATTGTGTGCAACATAAGATTTCAAAGAAATCTGTTGTTGTATATTGGTTACGCAATCGAACATAGCATCCATTTTAAAGTAAAATTAATATTTAATTAACAAATATTCATAAATATGAAAATGTTATTTCTTTATTTACCTAGGATGTTACATCCTTCCCCCTTTTGGGAATTGTGTTCTCATAATTTTAAAATTAGTCTTTAAAACTTTATTGAAAGCCCCTCATCTGAAAAAGAGTCAATAAAAATATCACTTTAAGATAAAGTAAGAGAAGTAAAAAGGTTACCAGAGACAACAGATACTAAGATTCCATGAAAAAATTCATATGGAAGTGAAACTAACTCTCATATATTAATAGAGAGTGATAGGGAACATGATCACGGAAGGTAAACCACCACAAACCATAAATTTTTGTTTGGGAAAAAGTCTGATGACAAAAGATATCTTAAAACATTTTTACATTAGGAACATTTTCATATAGTTGAATAATTTTATTAATAACTAGACTAAGATCACAAGGAAATATGAAAACATGTCATGTAGAGTGTCACCCTTTAAAAAAATTCTACCGCCAAGTCATCTTTTCACCAAACGGTAAGTATTCAAGATGATATAGTCACACCAGAAGTGCTAGAATAAACTTCTAGAGTATCACATAATCTACAAAAGAGGAACTATATATTTTCCCTATCTTTATACATGATCCATAACCAAAATTGGTTAGTACAAGATCAGATAATCCCCAAAAGTATAATCCTATATAAAAATAAATACTACTATTAATCTCAAAAAATTCAACAAAAAGAACCCAGAGATCAAGAAAGAACATTAAATATAAAATTGCCCTTATAATTATTCAAAATAATTCAAAATAAGATTAAAAACCAAAACCCAAAAGGATTTAATCACATAGTATTCCATAGTAAGTTTTAACATTTATCTCTAAAAAACATCGACTACACTTAAATTCTCATACTGAAGTGTAATTAACCTAAAAACGTGTTCTCTATGATAGATTAATCGTGTCCATAAATAACCCAAATCACCTTACATCCAAAATAAAATCACATATTATTCCAAAATAATATTTCAACCATTACTCCACAAATTAAATCCTGTAGTATTTTATTTTCCTTAAGCATATAGTGTTCCAAAAAGAGAGAATGTATTCCAAAATAACCTTTATTACTTAATCACCAAATCGTTTTCCTTTACTAAGGATGTCCTTTTGAAAAAACATAATATCCCAAATAAACATATTCTCGATCCATAAGATCCTTTAACTTAAAAGAATAATTCTTACTAACTAAGGAAATCACATAGGACAGTGTTATGTGATGCGCTCTTGTCTCCCTTAGGTTGTGGGTTAGATTCCTATGGCATTGCTGAACGCGACGGGTCATCACCCATATAAGGGGTTGTCCATTTTATAAAACACAAAAATATCTCTAACATTTCTTAACCTCAAAGGTTTTCTTATACCTTTCCTTTTCTTCCCAATACATTAAGACCTCAACATCTTATATATTGTCATTTTTTTCACTTCCATATGATAAAATAAAACTATTTCCATTAAAAAGAACATCATACATTGATCATGGTGTCCATATAGTTTCTTCATGATCTTGTTAATGTAGGAAGAAGGTATATGCAACACAAAAATGATATAGAGATCCTTCAAAATCATTTTATTCTTTCATCCAAATACACCTTGTATAGCTTATGTCATATGGGTGGTCACAGAAAAAAGAAGTTTCAGAAAATAATCGTGTATGAAATATAATTTCAAAACCTCTGATAAAGATTGATTTTTATAAAACATTTGAACCATGTTTGAGTTGAAACATTCAATAAATGGTTCTTTTAAAATACCCTAAGAATGTGTTGGGAGAATTTATTGTAAAAGAAAATATAAATATGTTGCGCAAGGGTATCCTTCTTCACAAACTTTTTCAAAATCATAATATGCTTCAAAATTGTGTGATAAGGTAAAATATTTTAAAATGTCTTGATAAATTTTACCTTTCTTGAAAATAAGATAATATTGAGAAAATATGATTTGATTAAATACAACCCATGATCCACGATGATATCAAGGTATAGTGGAGGTGTTAGATATCGAAAAAAACTGCTCACAAGTGAGTTGTATGCTAGAACTTTTTTCACAATCATCTGGACATGACTTTGTAATAATTATTGTAAAAAATTCATCAAGAAGAGATAGGGATGTCATTTTAGATCCTCCTCCTTCCATTTTTAAATGAATTTCCTTGATCTAAAAAATTTATAAAATAATTATTTCAATGAAATAATAGACATATGGACTAACCATGTGTTTAACTAAAACTCCTAATCCCAAATGTTTTCAAAACCAACCTATGAGACAAACTATACGGAACCGACCATAAAACTTTACATAATCTTGAATTAAATGAATAATTCACTTTGATGGTATTTTTGGGTTTATTGTTTTAGATAATTAAACCATAAATATTACATATCAACTTGAAAATCACATGTAGACACTACTACTCAGTATCCATTTTTTTCATAAAATAAAAACTCTTAAAAATAAACATGTCTAGTTCCATGTTTTATATAACTTGAATTTTCCATGATCCCATCCTTGACACTATTCATCTTTAAGTCCCGTGGAAAACATTTCAAAAACTTGGGATGAGCATAAAATGCTCAGTCAGGGTTATAAAATAAGGAAAGGAAAATTTAACTCATCAAAAAATACAAATCAATGAAACCATACTTTTCAATCATAACATACCTCATATAATCATAAGATTTATGAATAACACATAGAAATCATAAATCATAAAGGTAACTTGTGGAATCCATATCACACTTCAATTTTAGCTATCACAGATACATAGGGAGTTATGTTGAAATACCCATCATATTATATTCCCTAAATCTCTTTAGAGAATCATTAACATTTCCCCCCATCACATTACCCAATGCATTGGAGTGCTATCTCAGTCTCACCCGCCCTAGGTTTATCACGGAACCACCCATATATGTAAATAATGCCCAGTAATCATAACATATTCATAACACATAAAACATGAATAAAGGAATGATAACATTCCCACATTGCAATCATTATATATCATTTCAAGATATTGACATAATCAACGCTTTATCAAACCATTTTTAAAAACCATTTAAAACATTTAATAACGAGATTTTTGAATCAAAGTGTCCCATACAACTTTGAAAATTTTAAAGGTATTAACATTTGAAAACATTAATGTTCATATAAATAAATCCATAAAACCCATTTTTATGACATGGAAATTAATTATAATTAATTAGAAGAATAAATCTTTAAAACATTTAAAACGATATTTTAGTTAAAGAGTTTTTAACAAAATGAGAGACGCTTAAATACAAACAATTGAGGAATAACATAAATCAAAGCTTATAATATCATGAAAATAGAGAGATTCATGATATAATATGTCAAAGGGTAGTATATACATTGTATAAAAGTGAATTGGTGCTTAAAAATAAATAATTTTCAATGGAATTTAAACTGAGACAAAGTTCCTTGCAAAGAACATATCTTTAGATTAAAGACAAATCAATGACATAATTATGTGTGAAAAATACGAATGCACCAAATATAAGTGGATATTAAGTTTAAAAAAATCATTGTAAATTCACACATATTTATATCATGACATAATCAAGAAGTATAAGTTTAACCCAAAGAATTGAGATTGGGTTAAGAAGTTCACTTATAGACATTCGACAGCTTAACAACGTCACATTAAAATTCAGAAAATTGGTTGATGAGAAGGAAAATAGTATCTCATCACTTGGGAATAAAATTTATAGGAATAAGGATGTATAAGAACATATCCGAAGAAAAGAATATGAAAATTAAAAGACATAACAAAAGAAGTTTTTTAAAAAGAAGGGGTGAAAGGTTTCTTTACCGATTTGGTAACATACGAAACATACATCCCATGAAAGAAGGATTATTGAATGAAGATGTAAATAAACATAAATTAAATTATATTACACAAATAATACAATCATGGTCAGTACATCCACCACAAAAAAGGAAATTGTGGAATATATAGCCTAAATCTCATGGGAATAAAAAGTGAGATGAAAACCCCTTACCACAATGTAATCAATCGAGTCGTATGACCAAAAGTTAATAACCACCAAATTAATCATAGAATATCATGAATATAAAAATAATCATGATAATATATATAAAATGGCAGTACCCAATACATCTCATGTAAGAAAAAATTGGTGAACAGTAGAAATATTACGGAATTAAAAGTGAGATAAGAAACCCCTTACCTCGTGTCCGACATGACTCGATATTTATTTAATCTATTGAATAATAAACTAAAGATAATTTTTAAATTTTTAAGAACCTTTCTAAAGATTTTTATTCCTTTTATATCAATTATTACCTTTCTATAACAATTATTTAATTATTTGAGTTCATATCAGACATTTTGTCGATATTCGGAATAGGAGTTAAAAATGAACTTTTTATAACTATAAATTACCCATGTAGCTGAAATTCCATTACCTCTAGAATGATATTCATGATTTTTATATCATATATATATATATATATCATATATATACATTATATATATTTATTTATAACGGTACAAAAATTTTGGATATCAGAAATGAAATGCACCGTTCATGGAGACGGTAAGTCGTACGTATGCATGAACGCTACTTTCGATTATATTTCTTAATTACTGGAATGAAAAAATAATAATAAATATATATATTATAATTAATGTATAATATAATATATAATTTAATTATATTCATCTTTTATACATTCAACATATGGCATGAATGAGTCACATCACTTTGAGTGGTCGGTAGTCCACACTTCCTCAAATGAAATTATCGCGTTTACCCACAATGGAAAACATAAAGTAATGCTATAAATGAAACATAAAGAAACATAGAAACAATATAAATATAATATATATTACATATAATGATAGTTCCATCATAATGTCCACAGTGAAAGGTTGTAGGAGATAATTGAACAATCATCGTTTCGTGAGGCTCTAGTTCGCTGTCCACAGAAATAGTTTGTTCTTTAACCATTAGATGGTGGTGTTTGTAAGTTTAGTTTGAATAATTCTAATTAAAACAAACTATTATATTTATTATTCTTGTTTTTGTTATAAAATCAACTAATAATAAGAGATTATGGGGTTGTAGAAGTAAAATAATACAAAATATCTTAAGAGAAGACAATACCTTTAAATCGGGTATCTCCATTTGGTTTGAACCAAAAGGTTTACTTGAATTTCCTTCTGCCTAGGGTAAGGCTTCTATGAGGAGGAGATATATTTAGGGAGCTTAATTAGGAAGATTTTATATGATACAAGATGCTTGAGTAGTGTGAGGAAGGGGTTTGAAGTGAGGGCATTTTATAAGGGGGAGGAGGGGCTCTTTATGAATGTTTTAAAATATTATTTTATTATATAATTATTTTCAGTTTATAAAGGTCCAAAAATTATTAGAGTTGACGATAATATGACTCTGGTTTAAAATAAAATCATCCAATGAGAATTTTACATGTTATGTATATTTTTTTAATCTTTATATTCTTATTTATTTAAATCATTCATTAATGAGGTAAACAGTGCATCATTATTATGTCATAAATAATTTTATTTATTTGATGTCTAAAAATTATAAATAAAATATAATGATATAGGAAATAAAATTTTATTTCAAATGAATATTTATAGTCGTATAGATAACTTATATAACCCCATGTAATAATTTATCTACTAAAAGAAGTATGTTTAAGTCATTTTTTACTTTACTTTAAATTAATTAATATAAAGTGTCATTATCACTCCCATGTGGCTCCATGGGGTCTTAAAATCATCCCAAGGATGACCAAGGTAGGAAATATATCAAAAAATAGGATTATGACCAATTTTAGAGTAATATTATATTATAATAATAATATTTGTTTACCCTTATTTACGCGATTTACCCTTTAACCATAGTCAATAATTTTTTTACTAAAGTAAATATTAAAAATGTTTAAAAATTAAAGTTACCTATTTAAATAATTTGGACCTACAAATTCCAAATTAGAAATCCATTTTTACAAATTCAAATCACCAAAGTAAAAGAAATTAATTTAAAATTAATTCCCGTAGTCAAAACAAAAGGCTTGTTTTTAAAAAATATTAACTATCAAAAGATTGACACTTATTTATGTTCAATTTCAAAGTGAAATTACTTCCAATGACCAAAATTGGATTAAATAGTAAAAATTTCATATAATTACACTTTGAAACCAATTATAAGACAATCTATCCAAATAAATAAATTAGATTAAAAATTTTTTTTGAATTAAAATAATGTATTTTTCACCATTCATTAAAAACTGAATTTTATCCGAAAAATACCAAAAATTTACCCAAAGATAATTTTTATGTCTCTATTATAAATAAGGATTTTATTTTGTCAAATATAACTTATAAAATTGATAAAAAAATATATTTAAAGAGGGTTCTCAATCAAAAGGCGGTAAATCGACCTTTCAATGAATATTAGAGTATTTATGCTTAAAATCAGATTCTTTATTATTTTAAACCACTAAAATTTATTGGAGAAATGTAAAAACATTTAACAAATATGTATATTCATATTTTATTTAGTTCTTTCCATTCCCAGAAATAAAATGGCTAGGTGTTAACTTCCATTTAAAATAATATTATATAACAATTTTTCATTATGACTCATCATTGTGTACAATATAAGATTTCAAAGAAAATAATTGTTGCATATTGGGTACATCATCAAACATAGCATACCCATTAAAGTAAGATTAATATTTAATTCAAAAATATTAATAAATATAAAAATTTTATATTCATTATTTACCAGGGATGTTACAAACCGTGTGCTAACCATGTGTTAGATACTTATTTATGGAAACCCCCACATGACCTCATTGTATGGTCTCCCTAACCATGTGAACACCACACTAAAGCTACTGCATCGAAACTGCTCAATCCAGAACATGCCACACTGTTTCTACTAAGACTACCGCACAGTTTAGGAAAACTGTGTGCATCTCATTCTTTTCTAGATTTTCTCTAAAACTACTTGAAAGTTATCCTAAAATCTCCCAACCTTCACACTTACACATTATTAACATATAAAGAACCAATTCAGGATTACATACAAGAAATTGGGGATACCAAATTCTCACCACCATCAATCTTTCCATACTCAGAAAGTAAAAAACCCTAAATTCCCTGAAAGAGTTATGGCCATTGCTCTTTCATTTCCTTCTAATGTTCCCACATCACTTCCTTAATCTGACCATGCTACCATAAATCATACACTATATATACATGGAATTCATTATGAACCAAACTAAACTGTGGTAAAAATGCCAACCGATATTCCAAATATCCAACTTATTCTAGTATCTTGAAAGGGACAATATATCTCAGATATAACATTCTCTACATTCAAAAAATATGACTTCCAAGCCTTGGAGAGATCCTCAAGAACATATGATCACTCATCGAAAATGAAAATGGTCATCAAAGATGATCCACATAAGATTTATGATTACTATAAGATGTCTCCATCCTCTTTATAACTAGATGAATTTTCTGTATTGTTTCTTGTACAAGACCTGGCCCGACTACTGAAGTTTCACTTGTTTCCATGCAGAATAGTTGAGAATGACAAGGATGCCCATAAAATGCTTTAAATGGAACCATATTTATCATGGAATGATTGTTGTTATTATATGAGAACTCCACTAAGAGTAAGTGCTCCTCCCATGAGCCATTGTAATATATTACACAAGCCCCCAGCATGTCTTCCAATGTATTTATTGTCTATTTAGATTTCCCATCCATATAAGGATGATACACCATTCTCATATTGAACCGAGTGAAAAGTTATTTCTATATTGATTTCTTGAAACGTGGTGTGAAACTCCTATATCTATCTGTGGCTATTGAAACTGGTATGGAATGTGTCTTTACCACTTCTTGTATATAGATTTTGGATAGATCCTCAACCATATGAGTTTCACGAATAAGGATGAAATGAGATGACTTGGTTAGATGATCCACTATCACCCATATGGAATCGTGTTTCACTACCATTATTTGGATACCTATAACTAAATCCATAGATATCTTATCCCATTTCAACACTGGAATTAGTAAATAATGTAACATGCCCACTAGTCTTTGATGCTCTGCTTTAACATGCTGATAAGTTAAGCACTCTGAGACAAACTCAGCCACCTTCCATTCCATATTTCTCCACCAAAACTGCGCCTTCAACACCTTATACATTTTCTATGTTAATGGATGTATATACCATATCAAATTGTGGTAATGATGAAAGAGTTGTTCATAAAAATCCATAGGTACAACCATTAAATCTCTAAAACACACAACTGAACTCCCAACAAGTTTCCAACCATCAATGGTCTCCCCAAAATTGTGTTTTAACTCATAAACTAGCATTCTACATCAGATGTTTGTTCCCCTTTGACCATATTTACCAAATCTGGAACAACCATAGCTGATAAAGAACTGTAACATCACCTAGGTCTTCCAATTCGACATGCATGTTGTCTAGGACCAACATCAACTACCATTCATCTGAAGCGTGTTTCTCCAACTGAGTATATGAATTTATCCTCAATGCATCTACCTCTGAATTCCCTTTTCTCGGAGTACACATAAAGGCTATGTCAAGCATTTGGAAATACTCCATCCTTCTCCATTTCCTCAGATTGAAATCTTGCTGTGAGAATACTTTTTTCAGGACCTTCTGGTCTGTAAACACAGTAAATTTCTCACCAAATATATAATGATTCCATGTCTTCAAGTCATGAATGAATAATACTAATTCCAATTCATGTGTTGGGTAATTCTCCTCCTTCTATCTCAATTTCCTTGAACCATAATCCATAACATGGTCTCCTTGCAAAAGACCAAATCCCAACCCTAATCCAGAAGCATCACAACACACACCATATAGACATCCTAATTCTAGAAAAATCATGATTGGTGATGAAGTAAGGAAAACATTAAACTACTGTAAAGACTTTTTTCATTCCTATGTCCACTGGAATAGAGAATTATCCTTTTTCAAAACAATCATTGGTGAGTGTATCCATGATAATTCAACCACAAAGCATCAGTAATAACCATCTAAACCATGAAAAAATTGTACCTCAAATACATTCATTAGAGGTTTCCAAGAGATCACAACTTTTATATTTTTAGGATTCATAGAAACACCTTTTGTGGAAATCACAAGGCCAAGAAAGTGTACCTCTGGTATCCAAAAATCACACATAGATAGTTTGGAATACAAACAGTGATCTCTTAGGATTTGTAATGTTGTCTCCCAGTGTTCCTCATGCTTAGCCCTTTTATTTGAATACACCAAAATGTCATCCAAAAAATCCACAAAAAAAATATTCCAGATATCCCTGAAATATCTGATTTATCAGATAATTGAAGATGTCTGGTTCATTCATTGGACCTAAATGCATGAATACATATTCGTAATGGCAATATCTAAATCTGAAATGTATCTTCTAAATTTTTTCCTTATTAAAATACAATTGATGATATCCTAATCAAAAGTCAATTTTAGAGAACCACTGTGCTCTCCACAATTGTTCAAAAAGATCATAAATTCATGGAAGTGGGTATTGATTCTTTATTGTAACATGATTAAGCTTACAATTATCAACATAGAGAAGAAGATTTATATCTAATTTGTTCACAAACATGACCGATGGTACCCATGGATATGTATTTGTCCCAATGAAACCCTTGATTTCCATCTCTTCAAACTGCACTTTCAATTTCATTAACTATGTTTGTGCCATCCTATATGATGGAAGGGAAATAAGAATGGTCCCTTGAAGGAGATCAATCGCAAAATCCCCTTCCCTAATAAGTGGTATCCCTGAGATGTTCTCAAGAATGAAATCTTGAAATGGATCCCCCACTACTAGAAAAATGACATCCTGGATCACTTCCAATGAAACAAAAGTGAACACCACTAATTGGTAAGATATCATTCCAACTAATGGTTCCAATAATCCCATAACACCCTTTATCACAACCTTATCTCCTTTGATGAGATGCTCGACATCATACTCAGATGTGAAACTAAGTGTGCTTGTATAAGATTCTATGTGAGCCTTGAACATTTTCAACCAATCCATTCCCTTGATTGCATCATAGACATCCATATCTAACATCTAGAAGTCCTATTTCATCTTAACTTCATCAAAAGTTATAGCACATGCTCTACACCTGAATGCTTGATATTCTCTTTCACCGAGGGGACTTTTCAGTTTTATGACATAATACATCATTTCATGTTTTAACAATAGAAGGTCAAAAACACGAGAATAAATGAAGTATTGTGATCCACTATTATCAAAAATTTCATTCACAAAGCTAGAATTCAATAGAATTATACCTCTCATAGAATATGCTCCATCCTGAACATCAATAATCATATTCTCATCTCCATACAGTTTGTTTGTCACTACACTATGCTCCTTGTTTCCTTTATGATATTGCCTTTCTGAGAATTCATGGTATTCCGAGAATCACAATGGAAATATTTTCTCTACTAACGAGACTGATTTTTCTGACCATGCCATGTCAAAGCATAAGATGCTTCCGACACTTGAGAAGTGTCTAGAGCACCAGACCTTAGAGAACTACGACAAAAAGAGCTTATGGTGTATCTTCTTTTTTCAATTATAGAATGTTCTTTGTGGTTATGTACCTTCCCACTTTATGTGGTCAAATAAACAAAATTGGTAGCATCCCACTTGGATCTTTTGTCTTGGAGGTATATTTACTGATCCATCTTTCAGATTTTGATTCCCTCTCCCACCATTGAAATATGAGTCTCTCTTTCTCTTGCTCCCATTATTAGAGTTTCCCCACATCTAGTAGGTATAATCATAAATCCTCATCCCATTGCTCCAGATTTGTCTCGCTCTACCACTGATACAATTTTCACGATCTATGTATAGTAATTAATACAGAGCATTGCCATATTCTATCAAATTTATAACCACGTCCCTTATTCAAGGATGTGTACCTTTAGAGATGTAGTCACTACAAATTCTTGTGCAAATCATACTAAAATCATGAATTTATCGACATATTCTATGACAGATAGTTTATCATGCTTTAGTATAAATAATGTTTCCATCCTCTGCATCTTGAACGTGTGAGGATTGAATTTTTTATTAAACAGTTCCCCAAATTCCTCCCAATCATGTCCTTAATCCACATTAGCATACATTACTAGTTCCCACCACTGGCATTCGAGATCCTCAAGCATATAAAATTCTAGCTTGACCTTGAGCTCTGCCAGGGTGCCGATGATCTCAAAGATTTGATTCATCATACTAAACCACATCTTCTCCTTTTGAGGTTCTAAATCACCATAGAATATGGGTGGATTCTTCTTCCTGAACTGGATGGAATGGTCCACATGTCTGGGATCATACCTTTGGTTCCCTGTGTCCATATCCTGGAACACTTGTTTGATGCTCATAACAAGATCTTAGTTCACTTGTCAGTCAGGTGAAACCATGTTCTCCGCAGCTTCTTCCGGTTGATTTCTACAATGCCAACCAGGAACCTTTTTCTAAATAGGAACAAACATTGTAAGTATCACTCTCTAGATACTGATGGTATAGTAACTAAAATTCTATCACATCAACTGACACAACATTGTTCTCAAAAAACATCCCATTTCATGTTCAAATATTTTTGAAAAATCAATTCTTACTCTTAAAAATCAATCCATTTTCAAAATTCCATAACCATCTCCATGTTCAAAATCTTTTCTTGGAAAAAAATTCAAACTCTTTCAAAAATCAACAATTTTACAAAACATATATTGTTACTCAAAATAATATATGCACCCCAAGTGGGAATTAATTCTTTTATTGAATGGAAAACTCATCTCATTAGCTAAACCCATGACAATGGGATTTGAAAATCCTAGAACTGTCACCAAAAAATTATGTACCCAACTCCCTAATATCTTGAAGTTCCTCATAAAATGGTTAGCTACATCCCTTTATTCTATACATTTCATGATTTGACAATCCTACCCCTTTCTAAGATTCTAAACCAAGGAATAGAAAAGTATGAACTTCAATTCCAAGACCAAGAACACTGAAAACTACTTGTTAGGAAAGTACCAAACAAGATGATACCATTTGTAATAACCCAATAATTCTCATTGGCTTGATAGTATAACAAGTCGTTGCATGGCCTTAAGCAAAATCCCCAAGATGGAAAAGGGTGGAAATTAATTTAAATGGTTTTAAATACAAGTAAGGGACGATATAACCTTTAAAAAACACTAATCAAACAAAAAATAACCAAATATCTCACTATATGTTTTATAAATAAATGAAACATAACTAAACTGCATTATTCATATCAAACCACTTTCAAAGTGTACATCATTAGAAGACCAAACAAATATCAAATTAAGTAGTAGTTAAACAATTAAGTACTCCAATAAGACCATAACACTCCATGATCCCCTAGATTCATGCTCCATGATCACCAAATAGTCCTTGTATCACAAAGTGGTGTTAAAAACGTGTGATATGTTAACTTTTACCCTGTGGTAGAAGATAACATCTACAAAAGAACCAAATTACCAAAGAATGGATGAGTATATAATCAATAGTTCTTCTCTAATGACTTCCCTACTCACTACACTAGGATATAAGAGTTAAAAACATTTATATAAACCAATTTATATAAACCAATTTCTCAAAAAATATTATACCTATATATATACATGTCTCCAAAACCATTTTCAACAAAAATCAAACAAGTGAAATTCAAATGAATTTTACTGCATGTTATTTTTCTAGAAAAATAACTAAATAAATCTTTAAAACCATTTTTCAATATTCCTTTTGGATTACCCAATACACTTCACACTTCCACACAATCAACCATGCATGTTTCGTTATGACAGTTACATATTCATGATTGGGTTCTCGTCGATCTATGAAGTCTTCACAAGGTAGTTATATCCCATGTTTCATTAACCCTTTGGAACCAAGATAAAGGTCATAATTTAACCAAGCCCCATATATGAAATATAAACTCAAACACCATGTATGCCCAATCATCATCTTAAAAATATTTTCAATACAAACACCCATTTTATGGAAAACTATTTCCCATCAAACCCATTTCAAAACCAAACCATTTCAATAAGAACCCATTTTTATAGAAAACTAATTTCCCTTCAAACCATTTAGAAATTTTTGGAAGTCTATAATTTACTATTACCACATTAAATTTCCGGAATTAAATTACTTTTCACAACAATTCCACGAGATCACACAATTTCTTAAAAACCATAAATCGTCACCAAAAAATATTTTTCCATGATTTTCACATTCAATTTCATTAAAATAAAATAATTTTAAACTAATATATTGAATTATAGCAAGAGGAGTTGATAGAGAATCCACCTACCATCATGGTTTTGATGAAATCAAACAACGAATGAATATCACTCTAACAACCGTGTTGTTTCTGCACAAAACAACATTAGGTATCTTCTCCTAACAATAACCAACCCAAATCACATCATATTTGGAATCCCCGAACTTATATCTACCCTTAACAGGCATATATTTTAAATTAAAATATGATAGGAGAAGTAAATCTATGTAGATCTAATAAATGAGGCAAGAACGATGAAGGACGTCACATACTGTGAGAATCAAGCTTAAAACACCAAGGTAATTTTCTAGATTGGTTCCAAAATTCTTAGGAGACTATACCCAAACATCAATGGAAAGAAATAAATAATTATGGGTGCATAAGATAAAAAAATAAGGGACAATATCCAAAATGAGTAAGATCTGAAAATATCGGATCTATATTTGACTCTGCGCATAGTTAGACCAAACAGTTAGACAAACCGTGCTCTAACAGTGTGTTTGCTACTGATTTTTGGAAAGCTCCACATGGCCTCCTCACACGGTCTCTCTAACCATGTATACACTGTTCCAAATATATTTCCTCAAAACTTCTCCACACAGAATAAGACACATGGTTTCTACTAAGACCGCGACTCTGTTGAGCAAAACCTTACACATCCCGTGATCTTCCCCATTTTCCCCAAAAACTCTTTGAATGTTATCCACACTCTCCCAACATTTACACTTACAAATTATTAAAATTAATAAATTATGGGTTACATACCATAAACTTGGTATACTACATTCATCATCCTTTTTCATAAGTTCATGTAACTTCTTCTCTATATTTGTTCAAAGAATATGACAAAAGTACCTATTGAAAAATAATTTATTGAACTCTTCCCATTACATGGACTCAATTAAATTTCTTTGCCTTGTATTCTTGATAATATTCCACCATTGAGAAGATTAACCATCCAAATTATAGACTACTAATAATATGTTATCATGTTCAGAACATTATAGAATTGAAAATATCATTTCAGTGGTATTGTTCCATTTTTCAGCCACTAATGGATCAGAAGACCTATTGAAATAGGGTGGACACTGCCTCATGAAAGACTCAATAGTATGTTGCTCCCTCCTTTTCTCCTTCGGAAGTCCGGCATGATTCATTTCTTGAGGAAGTTGTGTGAGCATAGATATATGATTTTTCATTACATCTCCCATAACATTTGGTTACTCTGGAGGATAATCAGTGCATTTCCCATCACATTCACCATTAAATAAGTTCCTTCAGGTTCCATCCATTGACTAAAAACAAGAAGCATAGTGTGAGAAACACTAATCATAATAGGAAAACCACATAGTCAAGGATAAAATTTCCATTTAAGACGCTTTAGGTTTTATCCTACATTATTCATGGTTATTTCTAAATCTATTGGATTGTAATATAAACTTAGACATATCATTAGGGTTCTTACTAAGTCTTTCTCATCCTAGATTTCAAAGGTTATTTATGTCGTTCATACAATACCAACTATAACGAACCACACTACATATAAATTTTTATTACATAAAAATTGAAGTATATTCACTATAACTTATAATAAATCCATAATAGGACTATATAGGTATAGTGTCTTTAAAAACTAAGAAACATAAACAAGAGGTTTATTAAACATCTATATTGTCTCCCGCTTATTTCTACATAACTAGACTTCTTTTTGACATATCTTACTTAATCCCATTCCTAAGGACATGATGAAAAGAAACACATGAATGATTGAGATCAAATTCTAATTAAGGGTAAACAAGAGAAATATCAATCATATCATAATCATAAGACTTAAGTACCTAATATTTGAAAGCCTTATCCTGTATATAAAAGACCATGATATCATGTCATTTGATAAAAGTTCATAAGAATTAATGGAAATAATCACAAAAGTCATAACATAAGACATGATTTTTTTTTGGAATAAAAATAATCATAGAAAATTATTTCATATTTTTCAAGGAAAATTTCCAAGACCATCATAGTGTACAAAGTCCATTACTGAATCAGTTTTACTTGTTGTTCCCGCCCTATATTACTAAAAAAGATTTACTTACCATTCCAATAATGTCGGTCTCGTGATATATAAATCTTTTCCAAATTTATTGGAGAGATATATAGGTCCTATCCACATCATAATGAAATCATTCTTTTATGTTCCTCAAAAACGTAATCAATTCATCATATCATAATTGAGGGAATAAAATGTGTTTCTGAAACGTCATTCCATCATAACATAATCCACGTAAAAAATGGATTTCATAAATAGGATTCTATCATTAAAACAATAAAATCATATTATTAATTTTAATATAAACATAATCCTATTTAAATAATTTCATCTTATTTGGAAATTATTTTGATATAATACATTTAATTAATTCATGAGGAAAATATCCTTTCTTATTCAAATATGATTTATTTTCTCAATAAACCAAACAATTTTCAGATATAAGAATATCTTTGAAAATAAACATGAAATATATTAAGTGAATATTCACGGAAATAAGGATTCATGAAACCATAAAAATCCATTGATTCTGTATAAGTTAAAAAACATTCTTCTCATTGATTTTCTAGGAAAGTCAAAAAGTATATTGTACTGAAAAAAAGATTCATTTAATACTATTTAATAAAAATTCACCAATGGGTAAAATATAATTTAAAAAATTATAGAAGAATAGAAATAATATCACATATTTACAAAACAAATACGTAGATGATAAATATACCCCAGTAAATACATACGTATAAATAATCTCATATAATAATAAGATTGTGAAATTATCCCTTGCCTTAGGTATGATATCCATTATATGTATCCAATACTCTTGTATAATTATTTAAATAATGCTACTGACTTCTTACATAATCATATTCATTTTATGATATCATATATGATCATGTTATTTTCAGTTTTTTAGTAATATTTAATTGTCACTTGTTATCTGGATATTAATAGATTTAGGTTCATTTGAATGTTTTGTAGGATACGTTCATGTTCCACATCATAGGATTTAGCTATATAAATTACAGAATGATATAGTATAATATATATCATATTTATTCATTCTATTCATGTATATATTCATTTTTATAGAATAACATGTTGAATGAATCACATCTCACCATTGAAATGGTAGGTCGTATGTATGCATGAGCGATGATATCATTCCCATAATTATTGAATGGTATTTAAGTGAATGGTGTATAGTATATAAGAATATATATAATTTTAGAATAATAATATATTTTTATTATTCCTATCATTTTACCCATACAATTAAGTTGGGGTGAAAAATAGATTACACCACGTTGTGGAGACGATATGTCATACGTACGTACGCGTGGTGATTTCAATCTTCATTGGATGGATAGAAGGTGGTATGTAGTTGTTTCATAATTATTTTAACATAACAGTATATGAGTGATACTGATGTTAATACTTTATAAAAAAACAACTAATGAATAAGAAGTGGAAGAAGAAATAAGTTTGAAATAATTGGTAGAATAGATTACCTCTTCCTTGACATGCTTCCTCAAAATCTCTTTTTTAGAGCACTAGAGTTGGTCTTTGACATTGAAAAGAACCTATAGAATGTAAATTGGGAAGTTGACCATGAAAAATGGAAGGGGATGGCTGATCTTTAAGGCTAAAATTGAAGTTAATAGGTGAGGGAGAAGGTTCCCTTTTATATTTGAGGTATGTGTCACTTTTGGAAACTCCGTAAATAATAATTTATAATAAAATAAAAAACTAACCAAAAACCACCTAAAATTTCCTTTTTTCAGAGATTATATGATATAGGGTTGTAATATTATCATAAAATTAATTTTGGATGAGTATTTCTTCCAATTTAATACTTATCGTTTTAATTAACACTTAGTTAATTTATTTGATTTTTTATTAGGGTAACAAATAATTCAATATTAAAAGGGTGAAATATTTACTTATTTGCCATAAAATAGAACATAAATAAATATATTAGATATTTTTATACGTTATCATAATTATTACATATTTTTAAAATTGTTTAATCATTTTTATACAATTAATGAAAATATTGTTTTGATAAAAAATCAATATTATCAATTTTCACACTATTCAATTCATTAATTTTTAAAAATATTAATATTACAATATAACTTAAAACCACCTATTTTATTATATTTATATGAGGTCAAAATGATCTGGAAAATTTATAATAAATGTTAATTATCCCAAACTATATTTACGTTAATATTTTTAATAACATTTATTTGATATTTCAATCAATAAAATAATTACTATGACGGTTTTGTGTAATTATTTAATATGCTTATTTATTGAATAAAAATTAAAAATATAATTATATGAAAAATGAATATATATTATATTTCATAAAAATACATTTATTTTAATTTATATTCTGGAAAACCTAATATTTAAAAAGTTATACTTATTAAATTATGAAGGGGACATTATCATCACATTAAATAAAATAATATTGGGGTCATAATCCCTTCTTTAAGGACCCAATTATTCCATAACTCGACCCTTGGATTATTATTGTCACGATATACACGATAAATAAGATTTGGTGACGTTTTTGGATCTTTTAATGGCTATTATTATTATAATAAAAGCAGTATTATTTATTTTTCATTAAATAAATAATTTCTGCATCCTTTATTTATAAGATATTAAGGTAATTATTTATTTCATAAAAATTACAAATAAATTAACATGTCCAAATCTCATCCAAGTGGATTTATATGGATACCATTTCATCCCAAGGATGATTTAGATAAAAAATACTAATAAAATTATATTAAGACAAGTGTTAGGGTACTTTTATAATATGATTATTACCCTTAATTACTCGGTTTACCCTTTTACTATATTAATAAAACTTACCGAAGTTACTATTAATAATGCCCAAAAATAAAATAAATCAATCATGATAATTTGGAACCAATTATTCCAAATATGTAATCCATTTTATAAAATTAAAAAATATATAATTTTCAGTAAATAATTTAGAAATATTTCCGTTTTCCGAAAAAGAGAACGAATTTTAATAGATAAAACATTGCAAAATATTGAAATGTTTTTTCATCACAATTAAATGTAAAATTAATTCAAATAAAATAAATTTTATTGAATGATAAAATTATATTATATTTATACCTTAAAACCATTCATTATTATAATTTACCAGATAAATTGTTACTGTAAAAAAATGTGTTTGCATAATATTTAGTGTATTTATATTATTCATCAAAACATGAAAGTTATCAAAAAAAATATGAGAAATTCATCCAAAGATAATTTGTATACCCCTCTTCAAAATAACATGTTCATTTTTTCATATAAAAATAATTATTGTATAAAAATATTAATTTAAAAGGGGTTCTCCATTAAAATGTGTAAAATTACAAATTTTAGAAAAATATAGGTTTTTATACATAAAATAGTGTTTATTAATACCCTAAGACTAAAATATCCATTGGATGAATAAAAAAATATATTATAAAGTATATAACATATATATATAATTAATTTAATTACTAATATTAATTTACTCAAAAAATAAAAATATATAATTGATTTATAATTTTCATAAATAATTGATAGCTGATGAATTCACAATGCATTTTAATGAGTTAGTTATACTTATTCCAACAAACCTAACGGCTTGGATATAATAGAAATTTTTTGCTGAGGGCATCTAATTGTTTGTTTAAACTCATGATTT
The DNA here is from genome assembly GCA_963277665.1 of Viscum album. Classification (NCBI taxonomy): domain Eukaryota; kingdom Viridiplantae; phylum Streptophyta; class Magnoliopsida; order Santalales; family Viscaceae; genus Viscum; species Viscum album. Next base: position 1,607,385,784 of record OY728128.1, read on the forward strand.
CTTGCAATTCAAGCTGGTGATGAATTAAAATTATTTAAAGAAAATATTTCATAAAAACATATGGGTGTTATATATCATGTTAGTGAAAACGGTTCACATCGCTTCATGAGGTGGTAGTCTGCCATACACACGAGCGACATTATCATATTCCTTTTGTTAAAAAATATAAAAATAATGAATATTATATAATTAATACAGAGTTATAATTATTTAATATACATAATAAATAGAATGTATAAACTATAAATATATCATTTTTTCCAACCTTGATAGGTGGTAATGGATGAATGAATGACATTGGTTTATGAGGCACCATTCTTCCATAAACACGAATGATGATTGTGTATCCCATTTGATGGAAATTTTTATGGGAGTAGGTCATAACCTTAACATTACAACATATAATTGTATTGTGGATACATAGGTGATTATATAATCATGGAATAATAATAATTTAATAGGAGTAGAATTAAATAAATAAAAAGCGATCGTTCAAGAACATTACCTCTTCTCTATGTAAATGTAACACCTTGAACTTCCACAGTATGTTTCTTTTTGAATAATGAAATATCTTGCATTGTATGCAACTTCGAGTTCTAGATCTCCACGACCAATCAAACTAGCTGTTATGAATAGTTATACCCACTTTTTGAAATCTTATAAATTTTAATTTTTCAATATGGACTTCATTTTTGGATTCTTAATATCAAAATTATCTTTGGGTCAATTTTTGGTATTTTTTTGAAAAGTTTCATTTTTTGATGAATATTGAAAAACAATGCGTTATGGTTTAAAATTGGCTTGTTATTTAAATAATTATTTATTTTATTTAAATTTGTATTAGGTAAAAATAGATACATAATACCTATATATGTTAAATTTAATTCATTGAAGTCATTTTAAAATAATATTAGATATATAAAATTTTATTGAACTTTTTACCGTCTTTTACCCACCCTCTAGGCGTATTTTCAAATATGCATAAACTGTAACATTACCGCTTCAGTGAATTGAATTTCAAAAATCCAAGAGACATGGTTGACATCAATAAGTAAAATTTTGTTCAATATGATTAAATATTTTTTCATGAATAGTAACATTTGACTTTTATTTACCATGGTTAAAAGTAAATAGGGTAATTAAATGTAAAAATGATATTATAATTACCATAAACTATGTCCTAATTCAATTGAATAAGTGTATTTGAACCAAAAGAAACATTAGGAATAAAATTTGATCATTTTGGTCCACTTCTATTAGATTAGGACATTTTTTATTATTTTATTTAAAGAAGAGTTAAAAGTGTTAACTTCAATGTTAAATAACTAAACCATTTTTAATATAGGATTATAAATAAGATAAATTAGACTATAAATATTCATTAGATATTTAAAATTAGTTCCAATATACTGGTATTTTATTTAATATTTTTAGACATTAAATAATAAATTTTATTTATGATACAATGATCAGGCAGTAATTACCCTATTTAAGAAAGATAAAAATAATTGATATTATAAATATCAAAATAAATGTAAATTGAGACTTCTGATGAATTACACAAATTTTATATGTTAATATTACATGTTAGGGTTTATTAAATAAATTTTTTTCAAAGTGATAAAGGTGTTATGACTATGACAAAAACAAAATACCAAATAGTGTCAAAATTGACATAAATGAGTTTTAAGAAAAATACTATATTATTTAATGATATAATATTCTTAAAAATATAAAGTTGGATAAAGGACTTATATAAAGTTATATATATCAATAATTTACCACATTGGGTTTTCTTGGCTGTTACAGTATGTTTATTAACAATTAATTATAATAATACATGAATACATGGTAAAAGTTAAACTATTCAACTAAGAGTTATATCTAAAATAAAAGGTTAATATAGTGGCCTAAAACTGAATAAAACCTACTAGTTGAGAGGTTTTAGACCCATCACTAGATTATCATAGAAATAAATCATTTTTTATCCATTATAAACCAAATATGATAGTATAATAAAATAATATTTCAAAATTTTCCTAAAGTGTCCCACACCTCTCTTATAAAATGTTACTTTCCATTCTATTAATTTCACACGTCCAAATCCATTTGGATCTGCAAACCCCTGTGTAAATATCCTCCCAACTACCCTAAATTAAACCTAGAGGCATCACTTTCATCATAAATCCAACATAAGGATCCCTTTTGATCAACTCAAAAAGAAGCACCCGAATAAGAGGAAATAATTTCACCACCCGTTTCAAACTTCTTTTCATCATCTGCTTCCTCTTTCTTTGTTGTTTCCATAACAAAATAATAACTCTAGTAAATTATAATTAATATGATGTTATTATAAATATGGTACAACCATATTCATTATTATATCCATCCAATGAATGACAATGTCACCATATGTGTGTACGTACGACTAACCGTCTCCACGTCGTAGTGTAGTTAGTTATTCAACACTTCATTATTTGGATGGGTATATTAATGATTATAATTGATGTAAATAATAAATATAAATTCTAATTATTCTGTATATATAATTTACCATCCAATTACATAGTATTTTACCATCAATAGAATGGTATGGTGGCTCGTGCATATGTACAGATTTCCGTCTCCACGAACGTGAGGAGATACATTCCTCATCGTATTCATTGAAGAATAATTTTCATTTTATGATTAAAAATAATTTTTAATTATTTAATATCATTATGAATATGAATAAAATACATCCTATCCCTATCAAAGATGACTTACGTAATAAAACATCTAAATGAAAATGAACCAATTAACACATGAAACAACGACACTACTGAAATATTATAAAAAATTAAATACAAGAAGATCATATATAATATCATATTTATTTATATGGTTATTGTATAATTTAAAAACAGTGATTTCACTATTATATAAGAGAATAAATTAACATCGACCAATGAAATGTACAAGGTAAGGGTTAATTCTACAATCTTTTCATTATCTGAGGTTGTTTATACATGAGTATCTACTAGGACCTCTTTATCATCTGCATCTGTGTTTCTTAAAAATGTATTTCAAAACATTTTTACTATTGACAATACTATGAGTTAAAGTCATTTATATCCTTTTTTGACTTTTTATAAAAATTTTATAAAATAATCTTTTCATCTTTTTCTAAACAAGGACCTCTTAAACCCTTTCGACAAAATTAAAGAAGGAATGTTTTTTAACTAATACGGTGGGTGCATCTATTTTTCACTATTATAACACCTTTGAAGCTTCCCCTAGAAGCTTATAAGAATATTTTCAAAATAGAGGTTTTATTTTATAATTTTTAAACTTTTAAATGATTTAATAATTGAAACATATTTTTTTCTCAAATAGTTTTAATTTCAACTATGTCAACATCCTTTGAAGGATTTTACACTTTTCTGAAGTTGATTTATTATGATACAATCTTCCATATTGTATTGAAGGTTTTTTGATATGTATGACTATGGATGTATGATTTTTATACCATTCATGGGTTATAGATAAAGTATTGACATTTTGTATGCTAGTTTTAATACGAATGTTGTTGTTATGTTTCAACCATTTCATATGAGGAATGTATTGGACTTAGTAAGTGACGGGTGGAGCCCCCTAAAGCTCCTAGATGCGTCGGTTGGTCTCATGAGACAAACCAGGGTCTTGGAACAAGGCCATGACAAAATCTTATTTGTAATCTTAGCATGAGGCCTTGACTATGTGGTTATGATGTCCGACATTATGCATTCCATCATTATGAACATCGATATTGATATTAAATGTGATTATTTTACTAGTAGAATATCCATGTAAATAAGTAAAAGGAATTATTTGATTTACCTTTGCCATATTATTCATAACTTTAAGTTTAAAAGGATTGTGTTTTAGTCTTATACATTGACTTAAATTTTTATGCTTATTTATGGTAGTTTCCACTATATTTTTATCCTTTCTGAGCATCTGAGCTCACCACTTTCTATGTTTTATTTTTCCCAGGATGCAAACAAGTATATTATGATTGACCTACATGAATAGGCTAAGGGATATGAGTGTCTTCAATGGGGACACAATGTTGTTATTTTTCCATTTCATGATATAAAGTAAAACTTATGTATGTATCTAGTACTTATAAAGCTAATAAACTTATCAGTATTTTGGGATTTGATCACTTGAGATCATTCCAATGTAATATAATAATTCACAGACTCAAGGTAGCTAGGGTCAGGGATATACAATTGGTATCAGAGGATGTTTAGTACAAGAGTTGGAAGCAAGATTTAGAAAAACTATGATTAGAGAACATTAACCTAAGATAGAATTTGATGATTATTATAGAATAACTTCCTAGAATTTTGGTAATGTAGAAATTGTGTGTATTTTCCAAGTAATACATCCATGTCTGGATACAATATGGTCGATGGGTCTTTGGAATAGATGTACCTAGGAGTGAAAACTCTGACAAGGAGTTTTGGGCTTGACCTGGGTTATCCTGTACATGACAACGGGCCTTGATGCACTGTTTGTTATGAAAACTCTGGGGGATAAGCTTAGGATAATTCACATTTTCTATAAAAACCATTATAAAGGTTTTATGAGTACATACCCTCTCAAATAAAACATTTTTTTGATTATGGATTATATCCACAATCTGTTCAATTTATGTTAAGTGTTTTATAAGTTTGGAATTACGTATTGTGATTCCAATATTAATCTAGTGTATTCCATTGTCTATAAATGGTTCCTAGTGGACAGAATGGAAATTCTATCAACGCACATAATCCATGTTGGGATTTCCCTCCTAGTCAATATAATTATATTAGAGCTGGAGATGCAACGGGTGTTGATATGCTTATCACCATACTGGGACAACATAGTCAGGTTATGAATAATAACCATACCCATATGAAGCAACCTAATCCATAACACGGAGGATCAATGTTAGACCAATTCATGAGGAAACAACAACAAAAATTTAATGGGACTACAAATCAATTTGTAGATGAGAAATAGATAATTTCCGTAGAGAAAATATTTCATTCTTTGTGGAGTAGTGAAAGGGAAAAAGTTTTCATAGCAGTTTATCACCTCACGAGAGATGTAGATAAACAGTTTTCATTATTTAAAAATAAAAAGGAATATAAAGAAGTATCAAATATTTAATGGAGAGAGTTTAAATAGATTTCATAGAAAAATACATTCCTCATGAACATCGAGCGGATATGGAAAGATAATTTCAGAGTCTAAGGAAAAAGGAGGATGAGAATGTCAAAAAGTATGAGGCCAACTTTACAAGGTTATCAAGGAATGCAGTATATTATATACGTAACACAAGGAGTAAGATTTATTGAGTCAATGATGGGTTAAAACCATTTCTCCATCGAGAATTAGTCTCACAATCCTTCTCATCGTACGAAGATATTGTCTCATGAGCTATCAACACTGAAAAGTAATTCTCTAAGTCTTACAACTTCAAAGAAAAGTAAGTGAAGAAGAGATATGTTAAACACTCTGGAAATGTAAATAAGGGAAGAAGGGAAAAGTTTAATTTCTATCCTGTAATAAATGTGGGAAGAAACACCCCAGTACTTTCTTGAAGGGAATGGGATTATATTAAAATTGTATTGAAAAGGCCACCAAGCTCGTGATAACATGGGAAAGAAATAGGTTGTCAATGTTGAATGCTGCAATTATAGAGAAATGGGGAATTATGGAAATTAATTTCCTAAGTGTTAGGAATGCATACATTTGAAAAGGACAAGGGAGCAAGGCCAAGATTATGCGATCACTATACCTGAGGTAGAAGCTCTAAATGACGTGGTGGTAGGTAATTTAATGGTTTCCTCAAATTTGGCCCATGATCTGTTTGATTCTAGATCATCACATTGTTTCATATCTTCACAGTCTGATAAAAAAATTATATATTTCTAATTTTATTTAACAAATAATTTGTCAGCTAAAATCATAAGGGAAGCATCATTGCATCAATGTTTTGTGAATTAGTCCCCATTAGATTATATAAATGTTATTTATATGATGTTCGCATCATCATACCCATGATTTAGTTAGATATAATCCTCGGTATAGATTAGATTTCAGACCATGATGCGAATATTTATTGTAAGAAGAAGGAAGTTACAATTTTCAATTATGATAAGGAGTACCTTATCGTTAGAGCAGAAACATCACCACCTGATTCTTATCTAGATCCACACCCAATAGCTCTACTAAATTAAACTATTGGGGAGGAAGAGAGTGAAGTTACTATATATGGGGAAATGAATGTTCAAATAGAGGACATACATATTGTTCAGGAAAATGTTGATGTGTTTCCATAGGATTTACCTAGACTTCCTCCAGAATGAGAAATTGTGTTTTCCATTGATTTAATTCCTGGTTCAAGGCCCATATCGAAGACCCATTATAGAATTTCCATTGTGGAATTAGTAGAACAAAATAAACCAACTAGAGTAATTGATTAATAGAATATTTATTCACCCAATTTTTTCTCCAGGGGGAGCCCCTGCTCTTTTTATAAAGAAGAAAGATAGATCTATGAGGTTTTTCATTTACTAAAGAGACATAAATACTATAATAATAAAGAAAAATTATCCCTTACCTCGCATGGGATGATTTATATGATCAACATCATGGAGATCAATAATTTTAAAAGATTGAACTTTGATCTGGACACCATCAGTTGTGGGTGAAGAAGGAAAACATTCCAAAAACACATTTCGAACCAGGTACGAGTATTATGAGTTTATAGTAATGCCTTTTAAACTGACTAATTCACCCTCTATTTTCAAGGATCTAATGAATATAGTTTTCAAGGAATATATTGATAACATTGTAGTGTAATTAATTAATGATATCTTGGTATACTCAAAAATCTACGGAGATCATGAAAATTACTTACGCACTATTCAGAAAACCCTCAGAAGAAATGAATTATATGGGAAGTTTAGCAAGTGTGAAATATGGATTCCTAAAATTTCTTTTTATGGCTATATTTTCTCTAAGGATGGAATCTTTATTGATCTTTCAATGACCAAGGATATCCAAGAATTACCAGCACCAAAAAAATATAACTAAGGTATGCAATTTTATTGGTTTAACAGGTTATTTTAAGCATTTCTCCCAGAATTTTTCCCAATTGGCTAACCCATTAACCAAGATCACCCGTAAATGGGTTAAATTTGTTTGAAAAAAATAGTGTGAATAATGTTTTTGATGAATTGAAGAGATTATTATTCAATGATCCTATCTTGACTCTACCATCAGGGAATGATGGGTTTGGTATTTATAGTGATGCATCAATGAAAGGAATTGGTTGTGTCTAAGTGAAGAATGATAGTGTTATTACCTATGCATCATGACAACTAAAAATTAAAAAAAAAATATCCCACTCCGGATCATGAGTTATCATCTATAATCTTTCCTTTGATGATATGGAGACACTATCTCTATTGTGAAAAATGTGAGATATATACCGATTACAAAATATTGAAGAATTTTTTTCTCATAAAAATAACTCGACATGAGGTAAAGATGATGGCTTGAACTACTCAAAGATTATGATTTCACTATAAACTACCACCTGGGAATGGAAAATAAGGTGGCATATTCTTTGACAATAAAGGATCATGGAGTTTTGACCAAGATGAGAGTTTAAAGGGATCCTATATTCATGGATCTAGTAAAGAAGGATATGGGAATAATCATGGACGGTGAAACATCAATTCTTTTTCGAATCATTTCCAACCATATTTACTAGAAAGGATAAAAATTTCTCAAACTGATGATGAGGAGTTTCAGAAAAAAATTAATGCTATGAATGATGGGATATTGATTGACTTCGTATATGAACATGGAATTTTGAAATTTGGGAATATAATTTCTGTTCTCGACATGCCTAATCAAAAAAGGGAATTTTTGGATGATTCTAATAGCTCCAATTTATTTATACACCCTAGTAGCACTAATATGTATAAATATTTGATGGAATTTATTTGGTTAGACAACATGAAAATATATATTGCTGATTATGTGTCAGTATGTATGGTTTTTCAATTGGTGAAGGTTGGAGGACAACATCCTAGTGGAGTCATGCAACCTCATCCCGTAACTGAGTGGATATGAGATGATATTATGATGTTTTTTTTCTTGGGGCTACAAAATATTCCTAGAATAAATGATTCAATATGGGTCATTATGGATCATCTTACCAAGTCAAAACATTTTCTTGCTATAAGAGAATATTTACCACTTGAACATCTAAGAAGACTATATATTAATTTTTTTAATACTTTATAGAGTACCCGTATTGATTGTTTCGGACAATTTTCTATATTTTACATTAAGATTCTAGAAAAGTATTCAGAAGGGCCTGGATATTGAACACTGTTTGAGCACTTCCTACCACCCTCAAACTAATGGACAATCAAAATATACTATTCAAAACATATAAGACATATTGAGATCTTTCTCACATGACTTTAAAGGTATGTAGTGTAAATATTTACCTCTAGTAGAATTTTCCTATAACAGTAGCTTCATTCTAGTATTCAGATGGCACAATATAAAGAATTATATTGAAATAGATGTTGCACACCAACTTATTGGGATGGTGTTTGTTAAAGTGAACTTGTAGGCTCAGAACTTGTTGTGTAAATAATGGAATATGTGTTGATTGTCAAAACCCACATCAAAGCAGCTCAATGTAAGCAAAAGAGCTATGCTGATAACTGAAGGAAGGATTTGGAATTTCATGTAGGAGATCATGTTTTCTAGAAGGTATCTCTAGAGAAGGGTGTTATACATTTTAGTAAGAATGGTAAATTAAGTCTCAGGTATATCATACCTTTCAATATTCTAGAAAGAATTACAGTTGTAGCTTAACGTTTGGAAATGCCTCCATGTCTCTCCAAAGTTCATGATGTGTTCCACGAACCACTGTTGAGAAAATACTTGCCTAACCGAACGCATGTACTCATCTATGGAAAATTAGAACTAGAACTTGATCTATCTTATTGTGAAGATACTATCAAGATTCATGATACTAGAGATCAATTGCTGAGAAATCGAACGACTCATCTGGTAAAAGTTCTATGGAGAAACCGTAAGATAAAAGAGGAAACGTGGGAACTTGAGGAACTTATGATGAAGAACCACCCAAATATTTTATGCAGTAGTATTCTAGGATTTTTGAAGATGAAATTATTTGAATAAGGGATTAATGTAACACTCCAAGTTCCCACAATATGTTTCTCTTTCAATAATACAATAGCTTGCATTGTACACAACTTTGAGTTTTAGCACCCCACGACCAATCAAACTAGTCATTATGAATAGTAATACCCACTTTTCTACATTTTATAAACTTTATTTTTCAAAATGGACTTCATTTTTGGATTTGGAATATAAAAATTATCTTAGGGTGAATTTTTGGTATTTTTCTAAAAACATTCAATTTCTGATGTATAGTGAAAAACATTGCATTATTGTTTTCAAAAAATTTATTTAAATAATTAGTTATTTTATTTAAATTTATGTTATGTAAAAATATATACATAATACATATATATGTTCAATTTAATTTATTAAAGTCATTTTGTAATAATATTAGATATATAAAATTTTATTGAACTTTTTAACATCTTTTACCCACCTTTTAGGAACATTTAAAATTTTTTATGAAATTAATCTTACCACTTCTGTGAATTGAATTTCAAAAACCCAAGAGACATGGTTGACATCAGTTTGAAATATTTGGTTCAATAAGATGAAAATAATTTTTTGTGAATAATAACTTTTGACTTTTATTTACCACGGTTAGAATTAAATTTGGTAATTAAAGGTAAAAAATGATATTATAATTGCCCTAAAACATGTCCTAATTATATTGGATTAGTTTATTTAGATCAAAATTAACCTTATAAATAAAATATGATCATTTAGGTCTACTTGGATTAGATTATGACATTTATTATTATTATATTTAAAGAATAGTTAAAAGTGTTAAATTCTACGTTTAATAACTAAACCAATTTTTAATCTAGGATTATACATAATATAAATTCTAATATAAATATTAATTAGATATATAAAGTTATTTCCTACATAATGGTATTTTATTTATAATTCTTAGACATTAAATAATAATATTTATTTATGATACAATGATGATGTAGTGATTACCTTGTTAATAAAAGATTGAAATAATTGATATTATAAATATGAAAATAAAAGTAAATTGAAATTTCTGATGAATTAAAATAATTTTTAGGTTAATATGACATGTAAAGGTCGATTAATGTTTTTTGAAGTGATAAAGTTATTATGACTTTCAAAAAAACAAAATACCAAATAGTGTCAAAATTGACATAAATGATTTTTTAAAACAAATACTGTATTATTAATTGATATAATATTCATAAAAATATATGTTTTGGCTGAATGACTTAGATAAGGTTATATATATCAATAATTAACCACTTGGGGGTTCTCCTGGATTTTTACATTAAATTTATTAACCACTTATTATAATAATACAAGAATACATCGTAAAAGTTAAACTATTTAACTAACTGATAAATCTATAAGATAAGGTTAATATAGTGACCGAAACCTCTCTAAAACCTATTGGATGAGAGGTTTTCTCCCAATACCCATCTTAAATGCAAAATAAATCATTTTCAAGCCATTATAAACCGAATATGATTGTATAATAAAATATTATTTTAAGATTTTTCTAAAGTGACCCTCACCTCTCTTATAAAAGGGTACTTCCCCTTCTCTTAATTTCATACCTCCAAAGCCATTTGTATCAGCCAAACACTTTTCAAATATCCTCCCAAATACCATAACATAGACTTATAGGCCATAATTTGATCAGAAATCCATCCAATTGAGCCATTTTGATCAACTTAAAAGGAAGCACCAGAAGAAGAGGTAATAATTTCACCACCCTTTTAGAAGTTCTTTTCTTCATCCACTTCCTCTTTTTTCTTGTTTCCATACCAAAATAATAACTCCAATACCATATACTTTCTATGAAGTCATTATAAATATGGTCTAACCATATTCAATTTTTAATCCATCATATGAATGAAAATTTCACCATATGTGTGTACGTACGACTTACCATATCCACATCGGGGTGTAGTTTGTTATTCAACACTTCATTATTTGGATGGGTATAATAATGAGTATAATTGATATAAATAATAAATATAACATGTTAACGGTTCTTTATATATGATGTACCATCCAATGACAATCTTTTTCACCAGTAATATAATGGTATTGTCGCTCGTGCGTACGTACGGATTACCGCCTCCACGAACACGATGAGATTCATTCCCCCATCACAATCATTCAAAACAAATTTTCGTTTTATGATTAAAAATAATGTTTAAGAACATAATATAATTTTTTATATGAATCAAATACATCCTATCCTTATCAAACATCACTTACGTAATAAACAATATAAAGGAAAATGAATCAGTTAACACCTGAAACAATGATACTACTAAAATGTTATTAAAAAAGATATATTAAAAGATCATATATAATATAATATTTATGTATATGGATCTTTTATAATTTAATAACAATTATTTAACTATTATATAGGTGGATAACTTACCCTCGATGAAGGTAAAGTACAAAGTAAGGGTTAATTCTACAATCTCTTCATTATTTGAGGTTTTTTATATATGAGTAGATACTGGGACCTGTTTATCATCCACATATGTGTTTCTTAAAAATGTATTTCAAACAATTTTTAATATTTACTAGACTATGGGTTAAATTCATTTATACCCATGTTTTACTTTTTATAAAATGTTTATAAAGGAATCTTTCCATCATTTTCCAAACAAGGTCCTTTACGACCATTTCAAAAAAATTAAGGAAAGAATGTTTTTTTTAACTTATATGGTGGGTGAAGCTATTTTTCATCATTATAACACCTTATAATATTCCCTTACAAGCATATAAGAATTTTAAAATATATGTTTTCTTGTATAATTAAGATACTTTTAAATGATTTCAAAATATAAAGATATATATCTCTCAAATAGCATTGATTTAATCTCTTTCAACATTCTTTTATGGATTTTACCCTTGTTTGAAGTTGAATTATTAAGATACAATATTCCATTATTATATTGATTTTTTTGTGATATTTTTGACTATTGATGTTTTATTTTTATACCATTCATGGTTTATGGATAAAGTATTGACATCTTATATTCTAGTTTTAATACAAATGTTTATGTTAATTTTCATCCTTTTTATATGAGGAATGAATTTGACTTAGTAAGTGATGGGTGGAGCCCATTATAGCTGTTTGATGCATCAGGGGGTTTCATGAGACAAACTAGTGTCTTGGGACAAGGCTTTGACAAAATATTATTTGTAGTCATGGCACAAGGCCTTGAATATGTGGCTATGATGTCCGACATTATGAATTCCATCATTATCAAATTGGATATTCATATTACATGTGATTATTCAACTAATAGAATACCCATGTGAATAAGTAAATGACATTATTTGATTTATCTTTTCCATATTATGATGATGTTTATTATTAAAAGGCTTGTGTTTTAGTCTTATATATTTCCTTAAATGTTTATAATTATTTATGATAGTTTCTGCTATATTTTATCCTTACTGGGCATCAGATCTCATCCCTTTAAATGTTTTATTTTTCCCAAGTTGCGAAGAAGTACATTAAGATTAACCTAAAGGAATAGGCTAAGGGATATTATTGTGTTCAAATGGGACACAATTTTGTTGTTTTTCCATTTCACGATATAATGTAAAACTTATATATGTATCTAGAACTTCCATGAAAAAAAACTGACCGGTCTTTTGGGATATGATCTCTTGTGATCATGCTAATGTTATGTAACAATGCACCAACTTTGGGTAACTTGGGTCACAAAGTTATAGTAAATAAATTTGTTTTGAACTAAAATACTTCCTTAGATGGATATCCGACCAAATTGAGTCTTCTAGGATGATAGTAGGGATGTTGGGAGTTGACTTTTCTAGGGTTTGGAAGAGCCAAATAACTTGATAGGTTTTAATAAGTGGGGAATGTGAGTGCACCATTATAGGGGAGGTGAAGTGACATTCTTGTAAATATAAAAACATAAAAACTATTAGGTGATCACCATTACATCATGTGAATATGAAAATACAATAAATTCAATGAAATATGATATACAGTTAGAATATGTGCATACAAGTGGTTTTCAGCAAGTGTCATGGTCAGTTTTCCTTGTAAGGTTAACATTTTTCCTCAAAAATAAACACATTTTTACCTTAATCATTGTAATTAATTATAATTTCATTGATTAATATTTTCGGTAAAAATTTAATTTAAAATAAATGATATTATAAATTATTTTTATTCCAAATATTTACTTAATTTTTTGAAATTGAGATCCTAGAATTTGTAGAAATTAATTTTAAATTAATCGTGTAGTCGGGATGATATAATGAGTTTGTAAAGAGAAAAGTTCAAAATTTTGAAATGATTTTATATCCAATTTAAATATCTAATTGTTGAAAATAACCTAAATTAGATTTATTAAATTATAATTGAATTAATTATAAATTAAAACCAATTTTAAATATAATTTATATATATAAATAAATCAGACAAAAAAAGTTTTTGAAAGACCCCGAAACGCCCTGAGAAGAGAGGGGTGAATCTGGGTGTGAAATTTTTCTTTTAAACTGATGGATCTTGTTCCAAAGTTGGTAGGAACCTGTTAAAACATTATTTAGTGGATGTGTGGAAAACAAACAGTCACATTAAAAGTGATGACACATCAATTTTACATGGTTTACCATTAAGGGAAACGTCAAAGTAGCATACGCCAATAGTGTGTTGTTCGTACCAAAAACCACAAATCTTCACAAGTTTTGGATTAAATGATTTCAGAATAGTCACTATTCTCTAGGAACTCTACCTTTATATGGTTTTAGGGACATCACACTTTTTCCCTTTGTTCACTTCCACTGACTCCCCCTTGCTCACTGTGTTAGAATAATCTCCACTCAGTTTATCGACATGAATGTCACTTCAATGGTTTAACATTAATTCATGAATCTACAACTATAAATGGATTCTCTTTTGATTTACCATTATCACCCACATATCTAATTTAAATTCCCATACATTATAGTTTATGTAAATAATTTTTTCAAACTGATTTTGTCTCTTTTTAGGCTTCCTTGGGTGTTACGCCTGCCACTTCACCTCCTCTGCATATTGAGTAGTGGGTATGGTTAATAGATAACCTCCTCTATGTACCACTTCTATTTCCACCCACTATCTAGATCCACCTAAAACTAAATTATTGTGCGTACTTACATACTATGTGTAGATCTCCACTATTTTTCTTATTATCCTGCTCTGCACACTGCATTACTCTACTGCGTACTACGAGAGATTCCTCCGCAGACCTTACTCTCTTTCACAGACTGTTTTCCTTACACAGATGGTTCTCTTCATTTACCATATTCTCCTCCACTAATCACTTCGCACTTCACTAGATTTTATCCTGAAATTTTAATCTCATATCTTATTTCTTAACTAAAGTGATTACTTCTCCTTAAATAGGCACATAAATCCACAAATTTCACTAATCTAATTTACCCAAATATTGAATGTGATAAAATCATAATAGTATACTAAAATACAACTAAAACTGTTAGCCACCACCATATATAGATCAAGTTTCATGAACCATACCAATATTTCAAACCATAACCATTTTGTGTACCGCACACCATCACTATGAACTATCACTGCAAACCGTTTTCGGTTCTGTGAACCGCTCTGTGTATCGTTCCAACTTCTAGGTACGTGGCCGAGAACTATTCTAGGAACATGGTATTAAGATCATGTTATATGGTATGTGGATACCTTATTTGTTCTGATTTTCCTTTACATTTCACATACCATTCACTCATTTGTGAAAAACCATTATTTTCCAACACCAAACTCCCAATGTTGAGGCCAAAACGTTTAGAAAACATTGAGAAATGACGCTACCTTCAATAATACTTATGGCTGGAAATGTATGACCCCTTTACATAAAATCTACCAGATCATCCATTAGTGGATTGAAAACAAACACAAACCATACTCCATTTATAGCAAATAATATCCTTGGTTCCAACAGTTTTTAAATAAAATTCAGTATTATTCACTGTTAATTAAAATATAAACCTTCTCTGAAAGATACCAAAAATTAAACCAATGTAAATTATTCAATTTATATTTCAAAAATAATATATATTTTATGAAAATAAAATGATAAAATTTTCGTAGTTTTGTTTTAAAATAACATTTTTATTAAAAGTTTTCAAAAATTACACTTATAGAAAAAACTACTGTTATGCTTAAAATTGTCATTTTCCTTAATTTATTCTAATAAAAAATATTTGATTAATTTGAAAACATTTTATGGAATATATAACATCTAAAAATATTTAATATCTTTCACTAACAGCGATTAATTTATTTTATTTGGATAAAATTTCATACAACTCATAAAATAGTTTTTTTGTAAAAAAACATCCTTTATGTTAAATTAGTTTTTATATTCATTTATAATTAATTGGTAAGAAATGATTTAATTTTATAGACATGTGTAGCCTATATTTTAAAAATTTTGTTAATCTCATTAATTTCTACAATTCCAACAACTAGTTGATAACTATCATTTTAAATAATAATAGTATATTAATGTTTAGTAAGACTCATCATTGCTTGTAACAAAAGTTATTGAAGAGACACAATATTATTTGAAACACAAGATAAACTTGTTGTTGTTTATAAATAAGGATAAACTGTGAATTTTGTTTACACAAGATATCAAATAATTTAAATTAATCTGATATAATATATTTCTTAAACTACTGGGATGTTACACCATACCCCCTTAAAATGAATATCACCCTCAATATTAATCTTTTTATCAATTGATTAAAATTTTAAAATTTGTTTATTGAAACCCACATCACACAAATGTTTAATAAAAAATCCACATAAAAGTGGAATGTGGGAAACAAAATGGTCACCAAACATTTCACATTACTAGGATTTCACATAGGTAGAACATAGGTGGGAATGGGGGAAAATCATAAATAATTATAGAGATTGATTAAGGTAATTTATCTCAAAAAAATAAATTATCAATGGAAATTTAAGGGCCTCAAGAACATAAATCTATTACGATGGAAAATATCATAAATTAATTATAATTTAAGGTACTAGGATAATAATTATGTTTCATGGTCCTTTTTTAGAGTTAAATAATTCTATTACCATAAAAAATAATGTAAAAAGGAAAATATACATACATGATGAGTATAATTTTATCCTTTTATCAATTTATAACAAAATTCATTCATTTTCTCTAAAAAAGAGCATTAAAAATGAATTTTAAATTCTATATGGAATAAAATTTACATTTAGAAACCATATAACCATTCATGGGTCTTTCAATCTAATCCACAAATATTTATACATTTAAAAACACCAAAATTTTTACAACATGTTAAGATAATTCCAATCATGTGTGAACCATAGTATGAACTATTTCTGATAATTTCTGTCTGGGTACACCTGCCTGGGTCATCGTCGTCGACTCCTACCGATGGGCGCATTGTAACCCGCATTCCCGATTTCAAAAGGTGGGTGGCATTCATCAATTATTTAGGGATGTTTTATCCTTGATTGAAACGGTATGATGGGATGTAGGTTTGTCCTTTTGTGGATACCTCTTCTGAATTCATTTCCAATTCCATGTCTCCCTCATAGATTAAGAAGTTTATCATGAAAACCAATCTTGGTTCGATCTGTTTTTGGATACTAGTTAATTATGGTACTTCTTCATGGAAATTCCAAGGGGTTAAGTCAAGGAAGAATCATCGAGTAAGGAGAGTAGTCATGTTGGCATCAATGGAATGTATGGATTCTGAAACACTGAAACATCTGTATTCTTCCTCATTAGAGGACTTTTAAAGGGGGCATAAACCTGATCCTTCCCACATCGATCCTGGTAAATCATATTAAAGGGAAATTTCTCTAACTTTTTCTTTAGCATCTCATGTTTGAAATGGGTTATTTTGTGTGTTTAATTCCTTGTGGAGATAATAAAAACTAATTACAACACTTATTATGGTGGATCAGATAGGTACATCTCTATTTGTGGGAACATGGAAGGTTTACCAGATGAGTTGATTAGAACTCCCAATGATGATGGACCGGAGGTAGGCGTGTCCCATAATGTGAAGATTTCACACCATGATGGTTGATCCGGACACCACTGAGGACAAATCAGGGATAAGGATCCCAAAGAGGGGGGACACCAATTTTTAACATTTGTTGGGGTTGAACCTCGAGGCGTTTTTCTTTGTACCTAGCTTAGAATACATGGATAAAAACACATTTAGTTCAAAGTGGTATGGTTTGGGGCTTACACAAGGATAGAAACCCATATCAAGAAGATTACTCTTGGTTGAAAGAATGTGGATTGTGTGGGGCTTATGCAAGGTTAGCTACATGGGTGCTGAAAAGAGAAACAATGGGTTAAATGGGGCCTATGCACTGATATTACCCATATGGATGATGTAACCCCACTGTGAAAAGTGTTAGATGGTGCAGCAGGTGGCTCGGGATTATGCACTGAGATGGACCATCTGAGTGGTGTTATCCCAATGGGATGTGGCGACCTCGGTAAGAATCAGGATAGATGATGGAGGGTTGGGTGAAGTGGATAGAATGAATGAGATGGAACCGATGTAAAGATGATGATTTTGGTCTTGAAATGTAGAGATGTTTCCTACGTATCAAATCTAGTTAGGAATTAATGTCTTGGTAGTTTTTATGGAGCGTTCGGGATTACCCCTGGCTAGCTACCAAGGTGGACCTAAAGGAGATGACCTTTAAGTGGGGGCATGGTCCTCCCAAGATACAATGGCTATATTGAAAGGCCAGGGAGATAATGGACGATGGTGGATGTTGAGATCCAAGACTTTCAGTCCTAGGATGATGGGACAAGCATTTACTAGTGGTTGATATTGAAACTACACAAGGATTTCTACGTACCATATTTAGAATACAGGGATCAAAACCCATATAGTTTGGTTGTTTGGAGAATGCATTTGGTTAAAGAACAATTTCAATGGAACTGGGGCTTAATCTAAGTTGGATTACCAAGGAGTGGATTCACGATGACTACTAATCTCTATGACCAAATGAGTCATGCTCAGTTTGATAAATAGGAGGAATCTGGAGAGTAGATATTAGTGTCATGAAAGATGAATCAGTGAGGGATAGAATGGGGATTATGCATGTTTAGTATCCTTGAGAGATGGAGATTGGGAAAAGGAGGAGAAAGTGTGGCATATCCTACAAGAATTTATAAGGGATTACACCGGAATGGTTCCCTTACCTGAATGAATATTTCGTTCCATAAAAAGAAGATCTCATCCTAATTTAGGGAGATTAAACTCCCATGGAGATGTGTGGGCTTAAAAATTTCCCAAGGCGAGGCACCCCAGATTCACAGCATGTGGTGGGACAATATTTTAATGTCATGTTCTAAGGATGATGGTGCTTGGCATTTTAATGTAATGCAGCTTGAACGATGAGGACTCAATCCTCACCCATGGAAATACATGACTATCACTATTTAACACTTGGTGAGGGGATGGCACCAGAAATGTTGGAAGGTGATAGGGTGGAGGATTGGTCAGTCAAGGGTTCCACATTAGCATAGCCATGTGAAGAAGTAAGCTCTATTATTATACCTTTTTGAAGAAGCATTAGGTATCGAAACACACCATGAGACACCCCAAAAGTAACTAGGAAGTCCATATGTACAAACATAGAAGGCCACATAGAAGAGGATCTCATGAAGTAGGGGACTTTTTGAGAGGTTCTTCGCAAATCTCATGTGCTTTTTAAAGGATAGGGGCTTTGTGAAGGTAGGAGATCTATGAAGTAGGGTAACCCTTCTTTAGCATGGAGGCTTGAATTATAAAAGGAGTGCATCACGATTGATGGATGCTTTATGAAAACATAAGTAACCTAGAAGTACTTCCACCTTCTTAGAGGGAATGGGTCTTTATGAAGGGTACCCCTACCATAGGAAGGGGTAAACTAGAATAATGGAATGGGGTTTTCATGATTCTCTAGTACTTGGGGAGATTCATTTTTCTCTCAGGTTCATGGTTCTCGAGAGCTTCTTGAAAAGGGAGATTTAAGGGTTAATGGTTGGAGTATAATGGATTGGAGGGGAGTATTATATTTATATAAAAATGGATCCTGTGAGGCATTGAGGTGCCCCGAAGAGTATAAATTGTCTCTAAGAAGCGGTACGAGGCTCGTCGGACTCGTGGCAGACTCAGTCAACTGGATTTGCAGCGGCCACGAGGCTTGTCAGACCTGTGGTGCCTACCATAATATATCTTCATAGTAGTCAAGGGGATCTTCAGACTCACAGACCCTAATGTTAACTTTCTTCATGGTGGTCAGAAGGATCTTTAGACTCATGCAGGACACCATCAATTCCTTATGCGTTCACTCGACTAAGGAGTTATATGAACATGATTCACAAAGTAGACCTCTTGGATGAAAATCGGGCCATTTTCAATTGTATTTCATCACAACCAGCTATGGTCTTCCTCAATTTTCTCAGGGGAATTTGTTTTAGAAAAATAAAAAATCCCTCCATCAGAATGAGAGTTGACGGGAAAAGAGGGATGGATTGTGTGGTAAAGTCGCCGAAAATGGGGGTTGTGAAGTTCGATAATGGTGAAGGGGTTCAATATGTGCTGGAAGAAGTATGTCCCAAAGCTCAGGGGCACAAATACCACCACGAAGCTCATTCAGTCATTCCAATAAGTAGGCCATGAGGATCCCATCATCCATACTAGATATCTATGAACGTGTATTGCTGAGCTCTCTTTTCGCAAATAGATCCTCTCCCCGAATGCATCTTCACGAACTAGGTACATCAGACTATTTCTCCACAAACACTTCTTTTAATATTTGTCCATCAAGATCTGTTGTTTCTCCTCAATACCTGAATTTTCCAATGTGGCTCCACGGTATGGTGATCCGTGATTTATCTTCGCAAATAGACCCAAGAAAATCAGAAAAGTCCCGAAACTGGTGGCCACCCAAGAAGTCACCAAATAGGTCATCATGGATGCTTGATAAAAATAATATATAATGAAAAACATCCTAATCAAGTAATATACTCCAAGACACACTAAAGATGATTCACTGACAGATCTGTTGACAGAAGTGCAGAAGGACTATCCACTTTGT
This sequence comes from Viscum album, assembly GCA_963277665.1. Classification (NCBI taxonomy): domain Eukaryota; kingdom Viridiplantae; phylum Streptophyta; class Magnoliopsida; order Santalales; family Viscaceae; genus Viscum; species Viscum album. The sequence goes on from OY728128.1 coordinate 1,607,406,173, forward strand.
AGGAGACTTCGATTTTATGGATTTGTTCTGGGGGAGGACATCTTCATTCTGGAGTCGATCAGGGATGATACATCTTACAGGTTTTGGGGTGCACAAATTCAGTACCCGTGGTACTAGGATACTGATGACCATGTCAGGAAGGATCATCCACCTATTATTATAGATTTCATGTACAACAATCTCAACAATATCAATGGAAACCCATTTCAGAAAGATACATCTCCACAAAAATATCATACCATCTAGAAGGTAGGGTTAGGGAACCCATAGAAGGATTGAATGATGATTGGGAAATGCACCAGGGTGGTAACGTTACTGAGGAATGGGCCTGGGCCTACTGGGTGTGTGCATCCTACATGGATTTTAGGGTAGAGTTGAGGTGAGTAGGCCTATATGATGTGACATGTGATTTCCAATTCCATATTTACCAACCTAAGTACATCATTCCCAAGAAGCTGAGTAGATTTTTATCGAGGACCAAAACCTTTCATTTTCAACAAGTAATGGTTGGAATCATCCTCTGGTACCTTCCCTGCATTTCTGAGATTTCAATTCGGGGGGTGATGTACAATGAATTCCTCCCTATATAGAATGCATGGGAGGATATAGAGAAGATGCCACGGTTGGTGAAGATGCTTCTAGATCATTTGACATGGGTAGATAAAGATAAGTATAAATCAATAGACGTCCACTTTAAGTGATGGTTTAGTCATTTCATGAACTTTCCTATTGAGAGGTTTATCGAGGGAGAATAGGCTCACATGAAATTACCCATATGGACCCGCACCTATCCAAGAGGGTTTCAGTGAGGTAGGGAAGGTTATTATTGAAGTATCCTGGAGGAAATCCAATGGAAGTTGTTGGGGAATAAAATGAACATCAAGCATAAACCATTTTTCATGTTGGCTGGGTTTATATCCATGATCATTTGTGAGTAGATGATTCTAGTAATTTTTGCACATATGGGTGATCGACCAAGCACTTTCATCATGGTGGGATCACTGGAAATGCAGCAGTGCATCAAACATGGAATTCTTGTGCTGGAAAAGTTATACAAGGTGATTTTTAATTTTAGTGTGGGGAAGAATTCATTGAGCGTGTGTGGACCACTCCAATTTCTGTATGGATGGGTTGTAGTACATATGGGGGGATATGAATACCCGAATCTCATTTCTCCTCTAGAGGTGGACTTTTGACCAACCATTATACATGCTATGGGATGTTTCTCAATCGAGATTAACTCGGCTATGGTGTTGAACAAGATATATAGGAAATATGAATTCAAATTCCATATTTTTCCCCTTCCAATGGGAGTTTTCGTTGATGATGGAAGGAGAATTGGAGGGCACTTGTCATATCTCTCGGCCTTTCAAGGTGGAGTACTAGTGGTGTGGGTGGATTGTGAGCCAATCTATGAACCGTACACCCAACATCGGTTTGTAAGGTAGTTCAGGTGTCTACAGAGACTATCCTCGAAGGTTTATCTATGGGTATGTCATGAAGATCGACCATGCATGATGAGTAAACTTTGTTTCGTGTTCACATGAGAATACGAGAGGATGTAGCATGAGCTACCTCCACCTACTTTTTCTAACCTACTAGTTGAGGTGTATGCAAAATGTAGAAAGGCGAACTAACGTGGGTAGATGCTGAAACAGTGGACCATCAAAAAAGATGAGGGATTGGCCCTTCTACCATATGTTCAACGTTGAAACACCACATGATAATTCTGGGACAATAGGGCTGAATCATATCATGGTGGTGAAGTGGCAGTAGTAGAGCCAACAGCTCCAAGTCCTACACTAGCCGGAAGTGGAAGAATATCTGCTACTACAATTCCAGTGGTCCCCATCAGATAGACGAATGATGAAGGGGGGACATCAAGAGGACTTGGAAAAATACATACCCATGCTCCCAGGAAGCAGCTACATTGCGTGGATATAACCAAGGATGTTGTATACCCTATGTCTTGGAAATCAGGGGATGCCAACCATAAATTCTTCAATCTTTACAAAATGTTGGACCACCTCAACCAGTTTAGGATGGATATTATAGTTATTGGTCAGGACAAGGCTGAATTACATGAATCCTAGGAAAGTGGAAGTTGTATGTAGCTGAGATAGAGAATCTAGTACACTCTCGAGGCAAACCGCATCCAATTACAGATCAAGTGAAAGTATTCCTAGATGTGGTATCCTCACCAAAACTATCATCTAATTAGTTAGTGGTGTGATTTAACTTGATAGAGTAATAGGATGGGTCATGGGGTAAATATTCATATAAGTGGAGTCCCCTGGAGGAAGGTGAGGTTGAAACCCTGGAAGAAACTTCTATGGGAGGATTCACTAAAGCTCCTGGGGTATTATTTAACTCATTCTCTTATGGAACCACCTCTATCATAATTTTCCAAGTTCCTCAACTAAAATATATTATGTATTGAAGAGCACTGAACATGACACCCCTCCTTGTGAGGATGGAGGTGTGGTGTTGAGCATAGAGATCCATGTACATGAACCCATGTCTGATACAATAGCAACTGCAGAGTACAATAATGATAGGGAGGCCAGGGTGGCCTCCCTGGAACCTATTGAACGTGTGATCATATACAAGGGGAACAAAATGGTATCCCTGCGATGAAAATACCAAGGCGAGGGCATTATAAGCCATCATTTAACAAATTTAAGCTCTTGTACACACAAATTCATGCTTTTTATCTGTTCAATCAGACAGAATGACAAGGCCCTTTTCCAAACAGTCCTAAGAGTAGCTGGCACTCTACTGGTATGAATAACTGGAGGACCAGGGGGCCCTTTCCTAAGAGGGGATCCAATTCAAATGGAACCAAGTTTCCAGGTTAATTAGGCCATGATCTCTGAGGATTGGTCAGTTTTGGATATTGGTGGTGCTAGAAGTGGGGCAGATGGGGACAACCTCGTCAAGGTGGGATCAAGTAAAGAAGATCAACCTTGCGATATGTAGCCTGATCCAGTTGATATGATTCTAGAGTAAGACCCTTCCACTTAATTTCAAGACACATTCACTCTGTATAAGCCTGCAAAGCTTGACGATTTGGATGAGTCTACTTACAATGTGGCTGAGGAAAGATGGGTTTCCCTACACTAATCATGGATCTTGATCAAGAATTACATAGAAAAGGACCCTTGACATGAGTGGCTAAGATGGATGTGATGACTTCACTATTGGCTACATGACTTATACACTGGATGTGTAGACACTCCAGATTTTTACATTCTAATTGGAGACTACCTTGCTGAAAAGATTTGGGAAAGCAGCTGGCATGTGGATGCTTCATAGTGCGAGGAAAAATCTAAAAACATCTGGATTATTTAAGAGGTAGAACTAGATGTTAAATTCCTAGAAAAGTAGATATATGAGTCCTTGGATTTAACCATTGATCAATTGTGACTTGTCATACAACTGATGTCCCAGTTGGTGTAGTCCCATAAGAAGCTGAGGTAGAAAATTAGCTAAGTGGTTGGCCTTCGGGTTGAACATGACTGGCCAAAAATCAAAGATAATGATCTTTTTCTAATGGAAAATGAAGAATAAGGGGAGCTTAGTCACTGAAAAACATCCTAGAAGACACATTTCATAGACCAGTAGAGCTGAGGCACTCCATTGATGGGGTGAATCCATAAGGTTTGTGTTTGGAAAAGCTCTTAAAAATAACATATTTCTCATTTTTAACTGTATGCATGAACATATTTCTTACCAATTTCAATTATTTCACCCCAATAATATTCATGAAGAAAATAACTGACCAGATCCCAATCTTACATGGGTTTTGTATGGTGTGAGAAATAAGGGACAATAATATAAAAATTCACTTTGTTTGAGTGTTCCAATTAATCATTGAATACGTAGGGTCTGTTATTTTTGATTGAATATCCAGAGTATCCAGGTTGAGAGAGACTAGGACTTCAGAATAGGGATCTCAAAATAGTCAATTTTCATTTTCTAATGTGCTCTTGTTCATGATTGGGATAACACATTGGGCGTTGGAGTCAATCCAAACAAACAAATCAAATGGGAAGTATGAATCAATATTCCCAAAATTCAGAACACAATTATGATAGCATACTGATATGGGATAACTACCGTGATTATTCCAAACATGTTATCTATATCGCTAACCTGAAATGGTGGCAAACAAATGTGGGACAACCGCTATCCATATCTGAATCATGGTTCCAAGCTCAAAATGTCTTCCAATATCTTTCTGGGTATTGGCTCGGAGCAGTAGGTGAGGCAATGCAGCATAGCCATACCATCAAGGGGGTCCCTTCATATTTGAAAAAGGATGTGTATCCAAATATGTGGCACACAAAGAATGAAGGAGTATAGGTTGAATTCTCAAAAGGATTCCAAAACTCTTGAAATTAAACCACTTTTTCTTGGAGCACATTGGTGATGGCGCGTTGGTCTAAAAAAGATTAATCCTATCTCTTGGGAGTGTCTTAGATGTCTAGTGATAGCTGATGACTCAAACATTGTGGTAAATGACCGGTGTTGTGGGTGAGGATTTCTCAAATGAGGTCCCAAGATTCTTTTTAGTTTTATGTCATGAATGTGAGGATGATGAACACCTTGTTAAACATCATTTGGGGAGGAATATTCATAAAAATGTATAACTTTGTGTGATATAGATGTTTATTACAGTTTAATGTCATGCAATTAGGATGATGAACATAGATTAAGTTCATACTTTCGGGACCCTGTCCAATTGTTTAAATTCATGTTTCATGGATTATGATGTTTATTCTTACAGTGCTTGCATAACAAAGAGGATATGAACCCAACATGAATGATCCAAAGGAGGCTTGCGCACCATTCAAATACAACAAAATAGATGGAAAGAAGGAATATGTGATGCGGTGAGGGAAAAACCCAACATGAATAATGGATAAGGAGACCCATTGCCACACAACATATCCCTATGAGCTCTAAGTTTAAGGTCATATAGTTTGGACCATAATCAGGGAAACAAGGACAAAAAGGTTAATGAATATGTGGCTGGGCCCAAGATAAAATGTTTAGGCATTATTACATATCCCCTAAGGATGGGGACCAAACAATACCTAGTTCTGAACATAGGGTGGTCAAATACTACTTTAACGAACTAACCAATGTCCGCCCTAAACCGGCATTCCGAGATGGTCTGTGGCATGTCCCGAGGGGCAATCTCGTTCCCCTTGGGATGAAAACTTGTGTTGGGAATTAAAACATAAACATGAAAATGATTTAAGTCTGAAAGAATCCAACTAGGACCAAAATAATAAACAAAATCAAACAATCCATGAGAACCAACAACTGAACATAAATAAATAAACAATTGGTCCAAATACATGATATAATAGAACAAGCAGAATAAAACATGGAAAAATAAAAATGAAGCCATGCTACTATGATCTACATGTAGCCTCTTGGTAACCTCCAACCACTAATCCAAACATGCTCCACAATGAGTACCTACCAGGAAGCCTTAACAAAAAGTTGAACTTGTAAATGAAATGGTTATATAGGCATGAGCACTGATATTCTCAGTAGGGATGACAAGATAAAACCATAAATCAATGTATTTCCTTTCCCAAACCAAGTCCAAGGATGCTAGTTTTAAATACAATTATAAAATTTGGTTTTCACATTTTAATAAACCAACATCATTTTCCCATTTCAAAACCCAACACACAACACATACCATTTATGAAACCAATTAATATTGTATAAATAGAATCCAAAACAAGGAGGACCAAGGATGTGATAAAATAAACAGGTGAACAATGTAGGCTGGAAACTAATACATAATGAAGAAAGCAAGAAATATGAATAATAACCATGGGAAATCCTAAACATCCCCAGAAAAACCATGAATGTTCACAGATAGGAACCACCTGTTAGCGTCTAGTGAATCCCCATAGTCTATAACCCACTAATCTCCCTTGCGACAAAACCAGAGGTAATTCCATCCTAGTATCTATATCAATCAGGGACACTAACCCATCTAATTGGGGATAGTATGAAACTGTCACTCGATCATCGAATAGACACCTAGAAACCCATGGTGGTAATAATAATACTATGTAATTAAAATGCCAACGTACATGTGACTTAGCTCGGCGGTCACAACTATACTTTCCTACCCCAAAAAAGGCACAAATATATGATAAACACTAATGTAAATCCCTCCTATAAATTTCCCCCCATGTACATGCATATATATTTCATAAAAAAATGTTCCAACCAGGTATCTATAACATATAACATTAAAAAAATTTCATAAACCATATTGGGATGCCAACTAGGCACACACATTGCCAAACCACGATCCTTTCTAGAGGTTTTAAAAAAAACCATGTTTGAATAGAAAGTTCCAGATGGGAATTTAACTCAACATGTCCAAAAACATTACCAAATTATCACAAAACACCACTTTAACTTTTTCAATGCCAAAAGGGTCCTTAAGATCGAAAAGCACACCCAAATCTTGTTTTAAGGACAAATTTCGAAGTCATAAAGATCACATTAAAAACAATGCTTTCTAAAAAAAATTGATGAAATACATAATAAAATATCATCTAAACCTTGATTCGGAATCATACAAGGGAATAAACATCATTTTAAGGACAATAAACCTTCAAGAAACTAAGGTTTAAAGAAAAAATGATTTATTGAGTGCCATATTGTTTTGAGGGCACATCCATATGTGTACCTTGTGCGTCCGTAGATGTGAACACATACAATGGCACACCAAAATCCAAGAAGGAACTTGAAAAAATATTCTTTCAAAGTCACCACATACATTGAAACCCAATCCAACTACTTATGTTAGTAAAAGAACATAACCATCCCTCATAAAACTAAAAAATCCCTTTTAAAGATATTTTAACACTTTAAATATGCCACAAAATCACCAACCCATGAAAATGAAACCATGTTCACAAACAGGAAACTCTTATCACCACATAAGGCAAGAATAAAATTTCATTTAAATCCCCAAGTTCACTTTAGAAGAATAAAGGCATTTAAAATATCATTTCTAGGTGCCATAAACCAAGTAATTTTACCAAAATAATCCAGTAAATCTATTTTTAACAAAATCAATCAATATGAAATCATCATTTAAATCTGCCCAAAATCATAATAAAGGTTTCAATAACATTTATGAAGAAACTGAAAACATGTGAGTGTGAAAAGATCATTCAAAAAATGAAAAGTTAGATTCTCCTACCATAAACCATGTTTGAATGAGATAAAACATCACTGAGAGGGAGAATAAGGCCCCATGGATAATCCAAATTCCCTAAATCGAATAAAACATCACTCATCCCAAACCCCAAATATTAGGGTTCCTACAAATGGAGAAAACCCCAATGTAAACCAAGAATAAAGGGGAGGAGGTAATAGAGATAGAGAAAATGGGTGGAAACCATATGAAATTTCCATGGATTGAAGAGAGAAGCAACTGTGGAAGAAGGGAGAACTAGGGAGCATGGGTTTTGGAACACCCTTGAGTACCAAAACTAACCAAAGAGGAGGGGGATAGAAATGGGGTAAAATAGGGGGAGGGTAGAATAGGTTAATCATATTTCAAAATTCTTATATAGTCCGCATGGTTTTTTTTGCAATGTTTACCAAAACATGTGGACTTCACTTCCTAAAAATAAACTATTGAATGCTTACCTGGGACCTAATGCTTGGATGTGTGCAGGCCGTGTGGTTGGCTCTATACATCCAGTAGTAGTCACATGGTGTCCACATGGTTTCTACTAACTATGAAAAACCCATGCTCCCCTTGGAAAAATAACCAAAAAACTCAGAAAAGTCAAAAATTTGACTAGGACTCCAAACCGAACCTCGACCCAAAGATCTAAAAATAATAATATGATAAAAATAATGAGTATTTGAGGTTGGGGTGTGAAAGTTCTCCCTACCATAGAAACTTTATTCCCTCAAAAAGTTACTATGCTGATCGCTAACTAAAACATGAGTTGATGCCCATATTATCCAAGGTAAAACCATGAAACTTGGGATGACCTTTACTCACCACAGGTCACACCTGATAGATTTAAGGGAAACCACAACATAGAACAAGGGGAAAAAAGAGGGTTCTCTCCAACAAAAAGTCCACTAACTTAAAAATATCAAAAACCCAATGCCCCACTGCCCAAGGGGGAAACACTGGGACCCTCAATCCGATTACACACAACTTATTCACATCAACCAACAGTGGCCTTACCAAAACTGGGGAACTAGTAAGCTCGTAACCTTGAAAAGCCAACTCCCATAACTCGATCAAAAGAACTCCCCCACAAGGATTTAACCGGAGAACAAATAGTGGGGAAACCAATCATACTGGGATGCCAAAATGAGAAAACTTCTTAGAATAACCAACATCCCTCCACATGAGGGAGAACACAACACTGAAGAAACTACAAATTTCTCACACCAGTCTAAAACTACCAATCCTAGGGAAAGATGAAAAAAATAATTCAACATTAAATAAAAAACACCATAAACTATCTCAACAACGGCCAAGATCTCTTATCACCAAATAATAAAATCTAATTTGAAACTAGTCCCAAACAAAATCCAAACAAAATTTAAGGAAAAGGAATAAATGATTGTAAAATCGGTCCTCAATGAACTAAAATATTTTCATCACAATAGAACAAGTAAATCACACCTTCAAAATAAAACAATAAACCCACCCCTACTGAGAAATGAATTCAACGGGGATTCGGAAATTTACTTCCCAACACAGATAACAATAACCGGGCTGTGGTCCCTCACTCCCTTTGAAAATCCTGACTATGTGCAAGCTTCACCTTGAGACCAGAGGCTAGGGATCTGATGGTTGAAGCATATTATGGCTCATAGGTTAGAAATATCATCCCCCAGTTAGAACTCCATCCTTGAGTGACACTTTCTAAGTAACAACTCTCGGTGACCTAAACAGTCACCAAGATGGCTTGGCTTCATCGGTATGTGACATAATGACATAGAATAACAAAACCGAATACACTAGTGGCACACAAAAGAACTGTCTGAGAAACTAGGATCCCATCCTGATGAAAGATATTCTTCATAAATAGGATCCTCTTTCCTACACCACTTTCCAGAAGGGGAACCTTTTCAAATTCTGAGCACCAACAACTACACCCCAAACACCAATGACAAAGTGACATCCAACCTCTACTGATCCCAAAATCGGACCATTAACAAAACCAAAATGGCACGAACCCTAAAAAACCCAAGAGTTCCCAACAACCCAAATACATGACCTGCATTCACAGACCACAACCTTTTAAGGACCTTGATCAACTCGATAGAAAAGAACACAAGATTGAAACCAAAATTGGTAATGGCTCATTAAAACACTTGGGGACATTTCTGTGTGGCATAATCTGAAAAACATGAAGAACATAAACCAAAGAGGCATGAATCCAAAACACAATCAAAAGGAAAACCCCAAACCAAGGGTAATGGGCTCTCAATACAATCATATAAAAAATAAGAAACATCACCCTTCCAAAAACTACCATTTCATTTAAATTTCAAAACTCCCATCTCCCAATGACATCTTTTCAGAAACAACGAAACCCATTTCATAAGAAAAACCACTCTCTAAAATCACCTTATCAATAAAATTAATTTATGAAAAACTAAACCTTGAATTCAATTAAAAAATCTAAACCATAGAATCTAATAAGCCACCACATAAGTGTTTATACACTTTCACTCAATCACCCATACACATGTTCCAATGTGCATATCCCATACTTACTCACACATATGAGGATGTTCAAAAGGAATACCAGGGGTCAAACATTCCATTTCATTACCAAATCTTGACATATCCAAATTTTGAAAACTAAAAATATTTCTTTTGACACCGTTTTACCAGTTTTTAATCCATTTGAAAAAAGATAACATCCATTTCAAAACCACTTTCAATTAAAAGTCATCTGAAAGAAATATATGTCCATTTTCAAAACGACCATTGTTTCCTAAAACCCCCCTAACACCAAACAATATAAAGATTATGCACATCCAAAAGCGAACAACAAGAATAAGGAACTAGTTCCTATGTCTAACTTGGAAACATGGTAGTGAACCACACCCTGAGTAAGGAATCACCCTGAGGGGACCTTGAGCTGGGTACTTGAACTCCACATGGTCACTACTCAAGGTGAGGTCACAACGTGACACCAGATCACCTCTATTGTCATCCCTAAACCCAATATAATCCATGACAAAGACTCAGAACCCGGACTAATCCTGGTAACTCATGTCTCATCATGAGTTTCAGTGATCAGGATCCAACCCGTGACCTACCTCCTGAGCCCCGAAATTTATAATCAACAACTACCAAACACCCCAAATAACAAGGGCCTTCTCTGGTGCCCTTTTTTCATGAACCAACCCTGGCCGACCTAGAACCGGTCTCTCAATCTGGTCCATGACATGTATCGAGTAGTGTTCCTACCCCCCAGATGACATATAGTGTTGGGAATTAAAACATTCACTTGGAAAATATTTAAGCCTAAAATTAACAAACCATGAACAAAATAATAAACAAATCAAACAATACTAGAGAACCAAAAAATGAACATAAATAAATAAACAATTGGTCAAAATACATGATACAACTAAACAGGTGGAAACAAAAAGGAACAAACTGAAAACGAAGGCACTCAACTATGACCTCCATTGAACCTCTTGGTCACCCCCAACCACTAAACCAAACATGATCCACAATGAGCATGTACTATAAAGGCTGAAAAAAAGCTGAACCTGCAACTGAAATGATAAAATAGGCGTGAGCACTGAGATGATCAGTAGGGATTCCATGATAATTCAATGAATCCAAGTATTTATTTTCCTAAAAAAATCCAAGGACCATAGTTTGTAATATAATTATAAAATTAGGGTTTTCACATTTTAATAAAAATTCATCATTTTCCTTTTTCATAACCAAACACACATCACATACCATTTTTGAAACTAATTTACATTTTATAAATAGAATCCCAAATAAGGAAAAGTTGGGTACTACTAAAAGAAATAGGTGAACAGTGAAGGCAATAATCTAATATAGAAGAACATAAACAAGAAATATGAATAATAACCATGGGAGATCCTAAACATCCATAGAAAACCCTTTGACATACTCGGTTCATACCCACCTTTCAACATATGGTGATTCCCCATATTCTATATTACACTCATCGCACTCACGAAACAGCCAGCGACCATTAGCACTTTGCCTCTATATCTACCAGGGGAACCAACCCTTCTAATCGTGGATGGTAAGAAACTATCACTCGATCACCTAAAATATTCCAAGGATACGAGGATGGTAATAAAAATATTATTTATATAGGAGTCCAACACACACGTGACTCAGCTCGGCTATCTCCACTGCACTTTCCTACCCCAAACAAGGACACCAATATATGATAAACCTTAAGAGAAATCCCTCCTATAATTGTGTCCCATGTAAAAACATATACATTTAATATAACAATGTTCCAACTAGGCCACCATACTATTAAACATTAACAAAATTTCAAAAAAACATTTTGGGTTTCCAACTGGGCACACACAATGCTAAACCATGATCATTTCTAGACGTTTTAATAAAAACGATCATTTAATAGGAAGTTGCAAATGGGACTTTAACTTGACTTGTCAAAAAAAATTACCAATATATCAATGAAACATCACTTTCACTTTAAAAATGCCAAACGAGCATTTAATATCCAAACACACACCTAAAAAACATTTCAATGCCAAATAACGAATCCTTAAAGATCAAATTAATAAATATGCCTTCCAAAACACTTGAAGCAAAACTTAATATAATCTCATTTAATCATTATTTTAGAATCACACATAGGAATTAACTTTATTTGAATGATAATACCCCTTTAAGAAACTGAGGATTAAAGATAACACTAGTTATTAAGCTCCATATTCATTTAAGAGAACATCCATGTGTGCTCCAAGTGCACCCATGGATGTTCAAACATCCAATGGCACCCCAAAATCCATTAAAGAACTTGATAAAACATTATTTCAATGACACCACTCACATTGAAACCTAGTCCAATCACGTATGTTATTAAATGAACATAACCACCCCCTTAAAAACATAAAACCCCTTTCAAAGACATTTATCACTTTAAATATGCCACAACATCACCAAACCATGTCCATGAAACAATGTTCAGAAACAAAAAACTACCATCACCATGTAAGGTAAGCCAAACATTTCATATAAATCCCAAATTTCACTTTAGAATATGAAATGAATATAAAATAAACTCCCTAGGTGCCTTAAACCTAGGAACTTTACACAAATCACCATGGTAATCTATTTTTAAAAAACTCCAATCCACACCAAATCATCACTTACATCTATAAAAGGGTATAATAAAGGTAAAAAATAACATTTAACAGGAAAATAAAAACATATGAGGGCCAAAGGATCATTCGAGAAAGGAAAAGTTGGATTCGCCTACCTTAAAACAGTTGAGAATGAGATAAAACTTAAATGAGAGAGAGAATTGGTCCCCATGGATGATTCTTATTCTCTTTATCAAAAGACACATCCCCCACGCCAAAACTTGATACATTAGTTTTCATCCAAATCGATAAAACATCAAAGGAAACCAAGAAAAATGGGAGGAGGGAAGAGAGAATGAGAAAATGGGTGGAAACCCTAAGAAATTACTTTAGGATGAATAGAGTAAAAACCATGGAAGAAGGTAGGATGTGCAAGGATGAGTATAAGAACCCCCTAGTTCACAAAAACTGAACAAAGAGGAGGGGGGGTTTGAAATAGGGTAGAATAGTGCAATGGGTAGATTAGGTAAATCATATTTTAAAATTCATGCACAGTCTGCACGGTTTATCAATCTATTTGGTAATTGTGCAGAATTATCTACTTAAGAAGATAATACCACATGAATACCTAGGATCATCCACATATCCTTGCATAGTCCGTGCAGATGGATCCTTCCAATCAGTAACATCCGCGTGGTTTCTACATGGTTACAACTCACCATGAAAAAATCATGCTCCTTTTGGAATAATTCCCAAAAAGTCCAAAAAGTAAAAACAAAATACTAAGAATCCCAACCAAAAATCATCGTAAATATCTACGAAAAAGGACACAGATAAGGAGTAGGTGAGGTCTGGGTGTGACAACTACTCAATGGTGGGGGTAGTCCTCTCTGGCGAGGTAGCCGAAACATTCCATAATTATCATGGGGAATACTGAACATGTTGAGGGTATGGTCACAATTTAATTTCATTAATTGAAGATGATAAAATGGGAAAATAATTTTTTATATTGACTCAATATAAATGATCTAGGTGTCACTGCATATCCCATAAGTATGGTAATGAAGCCACACATATTTCTTAAAGGGAAATTTTTCTATGCAGGTTTTTCCTATGCACCAAGAGAAGAGGAAAAAGGTATTTCTTATTTCTTATTTTTTTTAGTGGATAGACTTGGATTAAAATTTTGGGTGTCTCCGCAATGATAAATTCGTGATTAGGTCTTGACAGGGGGAATGCTGGATGAATGATTCCAAAGGTGATTCCCTCTCATGTGAGAACACCACAATGATAGGTTGTTTTTCTTCATGCAGCCAACATGATAATGTTTTAGTTTGACTTCGTACAATAGAACCATCCCATGAAATATAACATCATGAGGTAAGAAATAAATATTTTAACATCATGTGGTATGGAATATATCTTAGTTTAATCTCATAGAACTTGGACCATGAGGTTACATAGCTTTTTCCAACATTGGTATAACCCTACTAAGACCCCAATGCCCATCGGAGCCATGCTATATGTGGGAAACAAAGAGGGTTTATAGGATTTGTCCATCATATGGAATCACGCATAAATGGAAAATAAACTCCAGATGGTAAAATACCATCTACACCAACATCCATACTTGACATGCACAAATGCACAGAGGGATGACACCGGGGGTGTTAGAGATCCACAAGAACAAGAGGGGAAGGAAAGTGTGGTTCACAAAGTCTAATATTTGTACACAATTAGTGTGTATTAAGAATGTAGAATTACCCCGAAATGAATTCAAGACACAACATATGTATTGTATAACCTGGGATGAGAATATTGAAATAAGGGTCAGTTGCTGACCTTATTCCAAACAAGGTGCCTATTTCAAAATGTCAATTGAAATCCTATGAGATGTTGGACTAGGGTGGTAGGTTATCCATGAGGTCAAAAACTAGGCATCTAGGGGGTCCCTTTATATGTGAAAGGTGATGGAGACCCAAATAAAGGAAAACATGAAGAGTGCAAGAGGAACTTGGGAAATGTCCCTATGAAATCCAATGTTCCCATTGTCGTACAACCTCACATTAAAATATTCTAGTGTAGAATATCCAAAGGTTGGATCAAATCCATTCTCAAATATAAGAGGTGTTGTAAACAATTTAATGGTCATGTTACTCAGACCAGGTTCTCTCCATCTATAGTCATAGAGAGTGGACCCTAGGTCATAGTTTAATGTCATGTATCTGGGATATACCCATTCTATTTAACATCATATGGTGGGGGATGATGGTGTCACATAGTTTATCATCGTGAAACTAGTACATTTTAATCCCAAAAGAGAAGTGTGTGGTGTGGAAAATAACCCAGCATGAATGAGGAACAAATGGTTTTTATACCCCACCACAGATTTTTGAGGAGGAAACCCACATTTAGAGGGGGGGAAAAGGGTTCATGATTATATGGATAAGCCTTGGGAACAGATGTCTGGGAGTCAACATGTATCCCATAAAGGTGGGAATCAAACAACTCATTGTTTTGGATTATAATGCTTGATAAGGTACTAATGCCAAAAAAGGAGGTGATATTCTTCCAAACAATAGTATCATGGTTGTTACGCAATTTACTGTCATGCGAATTAGGATACTAAAAATATTTGTTTAAGGTCATAGAATATGAACCACAAAAGGGGAGGTGTACAGTGAGACACCATATATAATGCTAACATGAATTAGGACTAGAGTGATCCACACCGCATGACGCACTCTTGGATGATACCAAAGCATAGGGCCAAAGGTTGAGTTTTTTATTTTGGGGTTGGGCCTGAGGATGGGATTTTTGGGCATCACTAGGTATCCCATAAGGATGATGATCTAGCCATGCATGGTTCTTGACGATGAAGGCATCACAATACTGTGTAGTTTACCATCATACATCCTGGATGCACAATGAATAGTTTAACATCTCAAGATTAGGAGGACATCTATTTATGTAATTTATCACCATGAAACAAGGACATCAGGGATCACAATTTATGGTTTTAGAGATCATACATTTGTATGATGCTTCAAAATAATAAGTGTGTAGTGTGGTGCCATGGAGTAACCAAATGAGAATGAGGACCAATGAGATCTGGACCACACTACACATTTCATAAAAGAAAAAACCACATGCCATTTGATATAGTAAGGCTTGTACTTTGATGCTTAGTTAATCAACAAGATATTTGGCCATAAACACATATTTTATGGTATTGGATTTTGGAGTGTAAGACGGTGTTGATTCTCCCATGTGGGTAAAAACCCTACCATGAACCCTAAGCCCACACGATTTATGCTCAGTGTAATGAAGTAAGGGGTAGAGAGGAATCTTATCAAACATAGAGAAACACAATAGGGGAGTGGGGAAGTCAGTTTAAGGATATCCCAATGATGTCGATCATCCTTCTCAACATGAAAAAGTGCATGGAGGGATAACACCAAGGATTTTGATGTTTTTTCTAGACGTAAATATATGTAAGGAGATGTGAACCAAATTGTCTAATATTTGGGACACAATGGGGTGGTGAAGCGATGGATGATAAATTCAGACCCAATTCAAGATACAACATCCATATCTTGTAAATTGAGAAGTCAAAATACAAATGAGGGTTATTCATTGACTATTTTCAAAATTTGGGGCCTGTTTTAAAATGTGGTTCTAATTCTTTTGGGACATTGTCCTCCGATAGTAGGAGAGACATAGCGGCCAAACACCATGCAGTTTGGGGGTCCCATTGGATATGAAAGATGATTAAGACCCATATGAGGGGACATGTGAAGCATGGAGATAGAATGATCGAATTTTCTTGTAGAACCCACCACACTAATTCCTAATCCATAGTCTATTAGAGCATGTTAATGAGGCATGTTAGATGTTGAGGGATTCAAACCAATTTCATTAGGAAATAAGCCCTGGGAGGGATCACAGACATGGAATGGTAATTGTAACACCCCATTAATTTACAAATAGATTTATTATAGAATTAATAGATCACTAAGACTCTAAAAACACCAGTTTGTTATAACCTAGACAAGTAAACATAATTTTTTCACTTCTATGATGTGAATTTTGAAAATCTAACATACACGATTGTGATCAGTAAGTTATTTAAAGTCCGATAAGAAAAAAAATTAATTTTCGGTGAATAGTAACCTACCCTTATGAATTGTATCCTACACTTTTGATTAGTAACTTACCCTTATGAATAGTAATATGACTTTTATGAATGGTATCCATACCCATGAATGTATAAATAAATTTAGGCACCTTAAAAATAAAGCTGAATATTTTAAGTGTTTATATTTTTAAATTAAATAATGATTTTAATTAAATAATGATTTAATCATAATAATAAAATTATTTTTTAAAAATGGACTACATTTTTGGATTATACACGTTGAAAAATGGTTAGGGTGAATTTTTGGTATTTTTCTGAAATACTTGAATTTTTTTAGTGAATAATAAAATACATTAATTATCCATATAAATACATTATAATTAAAATTAACTATACCTATCAACATGAGTGATTTAAGAACCCAAATATCTATCTCACATGCATATATTACTATTCTTGGTCATGGAATACTCAATATTTATTGTCTTGAAAGGAAATAATAAATTAATGATTATAATATTAAGAAAACTCATATCCCCTCCACTATATAAAACACCCCTCACCCCCTCTTCATCCCACACCAAACAAGAATCAATCATTGCCTAATTTATACCAAATAATCTTCCCCATCCCTCTACCCATTTCCGAGACCTAATGGTCTTAGTAAAAGGCCAAAATCAAAGTCCTTATGGAGATTCTCAATGAGGAGTACCCAAGAGATAACCTTTCTTCTCTTTTCATTCAATTTCTTTTACAAAGTTCAATTCTTTTGTTCTCCCTTATCACCTCCCCTCATCAAAATGCCATGATAATTCTAGTAACATAAATTTACTATATTTTCATTGTGCTAATTTAATATTTCATCATAATTTATCTTTTTCCCCTCCTTTTATACAATTAATGCAAACACCGTCCGAGATGTGTAAATTCATCCCACTCAAGGAATACGGGTTTTTAATTTACATTTCTATATTCAATAATGCTCATGAAACCTTTTCATTTATTTAACCAGGTCATAATATATGTATTTTATCTTGATTAATGTTTTGTAATCCTTACAAATTCATAATATGGAATAATAATACAAAACAAGTTTATTGTGCACAAAACCGCCAAGCCAAATCCAAGTGTTTATTTTTAACACATCGAATGAGTCATCCTCATGGTTTATAAAAAGAATCATTATAAGATAATATATATACATATTTAATGCAAATAATAATTTATATTAACAAATCTTGATGTTTAACCATATTGCAAACAAACATCCATTCATGAAAACAAGTAAAATATCATGAAATCCAAAGAAGACAATGCAAACAAAACAATAAAATTGAATCTCTTAAACCATAAAAAAGTACATTACTGAACATAATGAGGTCATAAAATATAAATTAAGTTTTTATGAGGTTCTCAAATTATTAATTACTGAAGGTAAATTTGATTATTCAGGTCATTATGAACAATCAAGAACACCTTCAAGCTTTAGGTAAGGGATTGCTTAACTGAATTTTCATTCCTTGAGTTAAACATATATTTCATTGGTTAAATTGTTCCAAGAATATGTGTGAATGACCTATTTTTGTTTTATAATTTATATCCACTTATATTTTGTGGATTTTTTATTTGACCCACATAAATATTTCATTTATTTATCGTCACTCTAATGACACAGTCTTTCTAAGGCATCCTTTCTATCACATTTGTTCAAGATTCTCCCCTATGTTGTGCGCTTATATTTTTAATGCCTAATGATGGGGTATGTTTTATCACCCCACCCATAATGCCCTTATGAAATATAAATAATGGGATACTGATTTACATATCATAAATCCCTCACAAGAACACTCGTTACTATGTTGAAATGTTTGAAAGGGGTTTTCTAATATCACCTTCAATTCTCTGAGATATCCATTGTTTGTCTCTTATTTCATGTATGTGGTATATTTGTACTACCACATGATATATAATATCATTATAATATTTATATTAATGGTATTATGTGATTCATTTAGTGATTATTGACTGGTGGTTAAAATATTCAATTAATTACAATATGGTAGATGACTTTGTCTGAATTTCCATTTCATTGAGACCTACTTGGTATTGGCCCCCTAATATTTCTTATGAGGTGTATCTAATGCCCATTTGAGATAAATTTTAATTTGAAATTATATTTATATTAAATATCCATAATATTATATCATTCATATGTTTTTTTTCTAAACCGTATAACATTTTACATATGATGTTTATTTTGAACGTTATTTTTAACTATGGAAATGTTGATGAATCTGTATACTATACTTTATACGGATATTTAAAATGCATATTTATATTGTATTTAATAAATTTATAAAGAATTATTTGGACATTAAGTGGAGGGAGGGGCCTTCAACAGCCCCTCGATGCATCGATAGGTCTCATGAGACAAATCAGTTTGGTGACAAACCCTTCGAGTTTGTTTGAAAAAATAAGACAGGTTTCTACCCATAAAACTAAACCATTTTTTTAGTATTATGGTATCATGTGCTTAATACATGACATCCGATTAATAAGAATTATCTTTATTCATTATCAGTTATTAATATCTATGATGTTTTCATTATGACAAAATCTATGGATTTAGTTTCATTCTCATTTTATTAATGGCATGAGTTTTTCATTTATTCACCATTCCAAATTGATTATGTCAAATTTTTTACAATTAAGTTATTATTGATTCATTATTCTGCTATTTTTTACCCTTAATGAGTGTTTGAGCTCACTCGTTTCACTGTTTACTTTCAATAGGTGATAAAGTGGAGATCGTTTATTGAGTTCTTGTGGATGCAGTTTTTAGTTTTTGTTGTGTATTGTATTTTGTACCTTTTTCTATGTAATTTGAGTTATGTATATGTATCTAGTTTCTAAAAGACTAAAAAAATTATCATTCTTTAACTATTTTGATTCCTTCTAACCATGCCAATATAACAAGTAATGCACTGGATCTGGTCTAGAGGGTTCAGTGTGTTGTAGTTGGAATCAGAGGAAGTTTAGTAGAAAACATGGGAACTAGATTTAGAAAACATGGATTAGGGAAGAGTACCAAAAATAAGACTTTGAGGACAAACATACTAAAATGTCCTGGTGTTTTGGTAAGGGATAGATTACGTGGATCTATCTAGAAAATACATCCCTGTCCGAATACAAACAGGTAGTGGTGGCTCAAGAACAGATGTACCTATGGGTGAAAACTCTGAAAAAGTGTTTTGGGCAAGATCCGGGGTATCCGGGTACAAGACCACAAGCCTTTCTGCACTTTTGGTATTGAAACTCCTAGGGGATATTCTTATGATAATTCAAATTTTCTTTACAAGCCATTATACAGGATTTTAATTTAAATTTTCCTTAGAGAAACCATGTCTATGAGATTAACTATGTATAGAAATTTAATTTATGATATGTAATTTTCAAATTGAGATTATAAATTACGATTCATAACTTAATCTAATGTATGAAATTTTTTAGAAATGGCACCTAATGGAAGAACATGAATCAATACTCATAGAAAATATTAGGGATTATGAGTTTTCATTAAACATATGGTTAGTCTCTATATCTATTATTTAAGTTAAATCATTGTTTTAAAACTTTCCAAATCAAGGAAACTAAGTTCAAAATGGAAGGAGGAGGATATCAAACGACATTTGTATCCATTCCTAATGACTTGCTTGCAATAATTATTGCAAAGTCATGTCCTGACAATTCTGAAACATTTTCTAACATACAACTCACTTTCAAGCAATTGTTTGAGATATCAAACACCTCCAATATACCTTGATACCATCGTGGATCATGGTTTGTATTTAATCAAATCCTATTTTCTCAATATTCTCATATTTTCAAGAAAGGTAAATATTATCAAGGCATTTTCAAAAAACATACATTATCACAAGATTTTGAAGCATATTATGATTTTGAAAAAGGTTCTGAAGAAGGTGACCCTTGGCCAACCTATTTATATTTGATTTTAAAATATAATCTTTCAGTGCATACTTAAGGAATTTTAAAAGGACCATTGATTGAAGGTTTCAAATAAATCGTGGTCTGACTGTTTTATAAAAATCATGTTTTATCAAATGTTTTGAAATGATATGTCATATATGATTATTTTTAGAAACTATTTTTCTATGAAAATCCATATGAGACAAGTTGTACAAGGTGTATCTGGATGAAAGAAGCAAATGATTTTGAAGGATTTATTAATAATTGTTGCAATGCATGGACCTTCTTTTTATGTGAGCAAGATGATGATGAAACCAGACAGACACCATGATCAAGGTACCCTCACTTTTTAATAAGTAAATAAAATTTCGAGGATGAAATTTCTGAAGGTGGGAATAATGTAACAACCCAAGAATTTACAAATAGATTTATTATATAATTAATATATCACTAAGACTCTACAAACACTACTTTGTTATAACCTAGGTAAGTAAACAAAATTTTTTTACTTCTATGATATGGATTTCAAAAATCTGACATCCACAATTGTGATTAGTAAGTTATTTAGAGTCCGATAAAAAAATTTAATTTTTTTGAATAGTAACATACCCTTTTGAATAGTAACTTAACCTTATGAATAGTAATATGACTATTATGAATGGTATACATACCCTTGATTATGTAAATAAATTTAGGCACCTTAAAAATAAAGATGAATATTTTATGTGTTTCTATTTTTGAATTAAATAATGATTTTAATTAATTATTTAATTAATCATAATAATAAAATTATTTATTAAAAATGGAATTCATTTTTTTATTCAACACGTCAAAAAATTGTTAGGGAGATTTGTTGGTATTTTTATGAAATACTAGAATTTTTGGCGAATAGTAAAATTCTTTAATTTACCGTATAAATACATTATAATTTAAATTAACTATTACTAGCATCATGAGTGATGTAAGCACCCAAATATCGATCTCACATGCATATATTACAATTCTAGGTCATGGAATACTCATTATTTCTTGTCTTAAGAGGAAATAATAAGTTAATGATTATAATATTAAGAAAAAACTCCTCTCCCCTCCACTATATAAACCACCCCTCACCCCCTCTTCCTCCCACACCACACAAGCTTCAAAAATTGCCTAAATTCTGCCAAATACTCTTCCCAAACCCTCTCCCCGCATAAACGACCTTCTGGTCTTACCGAATGGCCAAAAACAAAGGCCTTAATGAGATTTTCAAGGATGCGTACTCAAGAGGTGAACCTTTCTTCTCTTTTATTTCAATTTCTTTTACAAAGTTCTATTGTTTTGTTCTCCCTTCTCACCTCCCCTCATCCAAATTCCATGATAATTACAGTACCTTAAATGTAATGGATTTTCATTGTGATAATGGAATATTTCATCAAAATATCACTTTTTTCCCTCCTTTTATACAATAAATGCAAACACCATCCGAGATGTGTTAATTTATCACACTCAAGGAAGACGGGTTTTCAATGTGAATTAATATCGACAATAATGGTCATGAAAACTTTTTAATGGCTGAACCAGGTCATTATATATTTATTTTATCTTGATTAATGTTTTTTAATCTGTACTCATTCATAATATAGAATAATAATACAAAACAAGTTTATTGTGCACAAAACCGCCAAGCCAAATCCAAATGTTTATTTTTAAATCATCGAATGAGTAATCCTTATGGTATATAACTAGAATCATTATAAAAATATTTATATCTCTTTAATTTCAATAATAATGTATATTAATATTTCAGTATTTTAATCCATATTTCAATCAAACATCCATTCATGAATACAAGTAAACAGATCATGAAAACCAAAGAAGAAAGTGATAACAAAACAATAAAATTGAATCTCTTAAACCATAAAAAAGGCAATTAATGAACCTAATAATGTCATAAAATATCAATTAAATTTTTATGATGTTATGGAATTATTAATTAATGATGTGAAATTTGATTATTCTGGTCGTTATGACAAATCAAGGACACCTTCGATCTTAAGGTAAGGGATAGCATAACTTAATTTTCATTCTTTGAGTTAAACATCTATTTAATTGGTTACACTATTCTAAGAATATGTGTGAATGAACAATGATTGTTTTATAATATATATCAACTAATATTTTTTTGGATTTTTTATTCTTCACACATAAATATTTCATTGATTTATTGTCACTCAAATGACATAATCTTTGTAAGGGATCATCTCTCTCACTTTTGTTCAAGAATATCCCCTATGTTGTGCTCTTTTATTTTTAATTCCTAAAGATATGGTATGTTTTTGAACCTCAGACATACTGAACTTATGAAATATAAATAATGGGATACCCCTTTACCTCTCATTAATCCCTCGCAAGAACATTCGTTACCATACCAAAATCTTTATAAAGGGTTTTTTCATCTCACTTTTAATTATGTGGGACTTCCATTGTTTGAATCTTATTTCTTGTATGTGGTATATGTGTACTGCCATATGATATATAATATCATGATTATTTTTATATTCATAGTATTATGTGATTCATTTAGTGATTATTGAATTTTGGTAATAATATTCAATTGATTACAATATGGTGGTTGACTTTGTCTGAATTTCCATTTCATTGAGATATACTTGGTATTGTGCACCTAATATTTCTTATGTGGTGTATCTAATACCCATTTGAGATCATGTTTCATTTGAAATTATATTTATATTAAATATCTATAATCTTATGTCTTGCATACATTTTTTGTCTAAACCGTATACGATTTTACATACGATGTTTATTTGTAATGTTATTTTTAACTATGGAAATATTGATGAATCTGTATACTCTACTTTATACAGATATTGAAAACGTATATTTCTATTGTACTGAATCAATGTATAAATAATGATTTGGGAATGCAGTGGTGGGTGGGGCCCTCTACAGCCCCTCAATGCATCAGTAGGTCTCATGAGACAAATCAGTTTGGTGACAAACCCTTCGAGTTTGTTTCCAAAAATAAGACGGGTTTCTACCCATAGAACTAATATTTTTACTGTATTATGTTATCATGATCCAGATACATGACGTATAACTAATAATCATTATTTTAATTCATTATCAGTTATTACTATCCATGAGGTTTTCACTATGACAAAATCTATGTATGCAGGTTCATTCTCAGTTTATTAATGGCCTGAGTTTTTCATTTATTCACCCTGCCATATTGATTATGTCAAATTATTTACAATTCAGTTATTATTGATTCATGATTCCACTATTTTTAACACTTTCTGAGCATTTGAGCTCACCCATATTATTATTTACTTTCAACTGGTGATGAATAAGAGATCGTTTATTTAGTTCTTGTGGATACAGGTTTTAGTTTTTGTTCTGTATTGTATTTTGTACCTTTTCCAATGTAATTTGAGTGACGTCTATGTGTCTAGTTTTCAGGACTACTAAACTGATCGTTCCTTTGGGATTTTCATTCCTTCTAACAATTCCAATATAACATGTGATAAACTAGCTCTAGTCTAGAGGGGTCGGGGTATTACAGTAATGAACCAATGCTGAATGAAGAGGAAAATTGATAAAATAGGGTAGATAAATCTGTGTATGGAACCGAAGAAACAACATTCAGGATTTCCTATGTATCCTATAATTATGATAATTAAGAAACACATAGTTCTAAAATCTCAAGAAATTTTATATCTTGTGGTAATAAGGAATATGTCATGCAATTTGTCATCATGCAAATAAGACACATGGATCTTAATTTATGGTCATAGAGCTCGGACCAACTAAAGAGGAATTTTTAATGGGTATACGTGGAATGGAGAGGTAACGAACTCGATATGAATGAGGACCACAAAGGCCCATAACCATAACAAATATTCCATAGAAGGGGGTTTTCAACTGAGTCTGGACCCAAAGATAAATCGTCCAGGTGTTTTTACATATCCCATAAGGATGATAATCATGCCATATGTAGTTATTGAATTCTGTGTTGTTTAACATTATGCACTAAGGATGAAGATGTCACATAGTTTATCATCATGAAACTATGACATTGGGGGAAATGTATCCTATAGGGTAAGCACATGGAATTTCAACGTAAACCCTATGTGAATGAGGATCACATAAATCCATACCACACCACACATTTCCAAGAGAGTTTTTAGGACATAGGGCCAGAAGGATGAAAATAAGGCTAGGCCCAAAAACTAAAATCATGGATGTTCCTATGTATTCCATAAGGATGGGAGTGAAGCTATACACAGGTTTGGAAATGGAATAGTGGAATAAAAGTTGAAAAGGGGAGACACTCCCAAATTAGGAAATTGGGGTGTTGTGCAGTTTATCATCATACAACCAAGACGAAGCAACAGTTTTACTGTCACACAGGATGAGTTAGATTAATATCATGTGGGGCATAACAATAGTTTGATTTCATGTGGGATAGGGAAACATAGTTCAACATCATTTTTCATGGATGAAATAGATCTTAGTGTAAGGTCATATATATCGGACCAAAGGTGGTGCTACCAATACAGTGGTGTGTAGTATGGTTCCATAAAGAACCCTAACATGAATGAGGATAGTGGATGTCTCAGTATTGTTCCACACACTCCTAAAGAAGAACCCATTCCATAGGGCTGAAACAGTGAATTTTCAGTAGGGTCATAGATAAAATTTCTAGGAATACCAACTTATCCCATAAGGATTGGAATAAATCCATACATAGTTCTTGAATTCTATGTATTTTTAACATCGTTTTGGATGTAACAACAGATTAAAATCATGCCAGATGTAACAATAGATTAACATAATGGAGGACATACCAAATGTTTAACATCTTGTAGGACATAACTGTAGTTTAACATCAATCATGGAGTAACAACCCCGCTCCTGAAATGAACCATTTGAGGAACTTTGAATGGGTGGGAGGAGTATCCCTCTTGTCATCCATGGTGACCAAAGAGTATGCACAATTAGGGTAGACCATATGGATAATGTAGGGTCCTTCCCATTTGGGCTCCAACATTTGTGTATTATTACTGGGTATTATCGGTGTCTTTAGAGCCAATACCATATCTCCTTCAAGGAAGGAGTGGAGACAATCCTTATTATTGAATGCTATGTCTATCTTATTCTGGTACCACTCCAAATTGTGCAAGGCTTGAAGCCTTCTCTCATCAAGTGATTCCAGTTACGCTAAACAGACTTCCTCTACTCTGTCTAATGACTAATGATCGTAGACATCTATACAAAGTAATGGAAACTGAATCTTGATGGGTAGTATTTCCTCTGTTCTACACACCAGGGAATATGGGGTCCCCTGGGTGGAATTTTGAGTGGTCATCAAATAATACAAATGAGCGTTGAGGAGCCAGTCCGGTAAACTCTTCTTGTTTTTCCACTATCTTCTAAAATATACTAGATAGGGTTTTTGTTGAATTCTGTTATCTGTTTATTTTCCTATGCATGGTATAGATGTGTGTTGTTGGAATGGTTGTTATACATAGTGTATAATTTTTTCATCTTAGCTACAAGGAATTTGGTGTCATTATCCGTGAGAACAGTGGGGAGGACTCTGAATCTATGGATAAAATTGGAGCTCATGAACTCAATAATTGAACGGGACTTGAACTCCATGATAATAATCGCCTCTACCCACGTGGAAAAAAAAATACGTTTTGGTCAGCATAAAATTACACCAGTGGGATGCTGTGAGAAAATATAGTCCCACAACATTGATTTCTCATACTGAAAAAGGCCTAGAATACTTTATGGTATAGAGGGGATTGGGTAGCTGATGCAAAAAGTTGTCATGAATCTTAAACATGTTTCAACTCTTGGAGAACTCAACATAATCATAGACAATTTTGGGATAAAAGTATCCCAACCATCAAATTTGGTGAGATAATTTCAACCTGTTCTGATGAGCGCAGCAAGAATCGATATGAAATTCCAACATAACATAGGGGATCTCATCTAACTTAACGCAGTGGAGGATAATTCCATCAAACAAATTTTTTTTAGGATACTTTCTTGGATGGGGCTGATCTAGAGAGTGAACTACACTACACGCTGACAGATTCTCTAATTCTTGGCTATGTTTGTCGGGAGACATTCATATCAGATATACTCACTAAAATAAGTTTTCTAATAGGATGTTTCGTCTATTGTGGCACGAGGATCCATAGGTCCTATTATGGAAGCTTTATTAGTAAGGTGACTTACCTACTAGTTTTCATTATCGTTCATGGATATGCAGGTTATGACCCTTCAATGCAGCACATGTATAAATAAATATTCTTCATCATGTTCTGTGGGAGAAGCAGCTAAACCGGCTAGGGAATCAACTCTACTATTCTGAAATTAGGTGACATGAGTGACCTATGGTTGAGAAGGGAACTAGGCCATCATCCTGTAGGTTCATTCGAGTAGAGGCATGAGATTTTTCTTCCAAAATACATAGTCAACAATGATGTACTTGTTAACTAGTTCAGATTCCTCTTTCACGTGAAAGAGGCAAACATGAATCTCGAGAGACAACTCCAGACCAGAAATGATAGCCTGATACTCCACCTAATTTTTGGTCCATCCTTTATACAAAAAGAATGAATAGGGATATACAGACAGTATATGTGTGATAAAAATAACCCTTATACATTCTCTATTGATTCATGGATAATTGAGCCTTCTACCAATCAGACATTGGGATGCACCATTGAAATTAATCTTCCAACATGGCATTTCTTGATACCCTCATAGAATGGCCTCATCTAGAAAATCATGATCCCATGAATGCTTCTATAGGGTTGGATGGGTGGCTAGAAGGTCTTCCAATGCCTGAACCTTGATGTCCTGCTATGGGACAAACCTATTTTCAAAAATATGAATGATCACTACCCATTGAGCTAGATGACTTTTCAATATGGGGATATTTTGAATATAATTTAGCAGATCAACACAATACACCAGCTATATCTCATTATGTTAAAGTGCTGAAACTTATGCACTAACAAAACCAGTGTGAGGCATATCTTCTCAATTGAATAATATCTGGTCTCTGTGTTGAGGAGCATGTGACTGGGATAGTACAATATTTTATCTATCCCCTTGTTGTTCTTCTGGGAAATAAGGGAACTAAGGGATTATTCCTGGGGAGTCACATAGAGGACCACTGAATTTTCAGAGATGGGTGGCATTAGAACTTGACACTACAGTAAATACTTCTCGATTTCCTCAAAAGTGGTATGGCACTCTTCATCCCATTAGTAGACAGAACCATCCATTTTTTGTCTGGAAATAGGATTACACTTTCCAGCAAGCCTTTTATGATTTGGAGTATATAGAATATGTGGACATATAAGACTTTGGAGCACTTGGACATTTCTTGGAGGAGGCATCTGACAGACAGCCTAGATCTAATCCGGGATGATCTCAATGCCTACATATCTGACGATGAAGCAAAGAAACTTCAAAGAGATATCCCTGAAGGTACACTTCATGGGGTTTAATATCAAATAGTGGGAGTGGAGGAAGCCAAAATCCTTCCCAATATTTGTATGTTAGTCTTGACAGTAATGTTATTCGACCCCCAGATCATCCACATAAAATTCCACCAGCATAATGAGGACCTTCTTGAATATGCTGTGCATAGCACACTAATAGTCAGCTCCTACATTTTTCAACCCAAAGGGATTTACTTGATAACAGAAGGTCCCCTGCAGTGCCCTGATGGTAGTGGACTCTTCATCCTTTGGGTCCATTTGGATCAAATTATACTCCTAATATCTATCCATGAAGGGGAGGTCCTTGAACCCAGTAGTGGAATCAATTGATAGTCCTGCCACATGTAGGGGAAAATCATCCTTCGGATAGTGGTGATTGAGATCCCAAAAATTGATACAGACATTGATCTATTTGTTCTTATGCTAGATGAAAATTATGTTGGCCAACCATCTGGGGCACTATACTTCCTTAATGACCTTGTCTACGATGATCTTCTCAACTTTGGCCTCGAAAATGACACCATGATAGCGGTGCATCTTCCTAGGAGGTTGTTTGAACCCACGATGACTTACCAAGATATCATGGCAGTGGACGGTGACTTGAGGATCTAGTCATGGAATCTCATCATTACTCTAGGTTAATACCTAATTATTCTACTTCATGAAATCCACATATTATTGTTGTTCCTATGTAGGAATGGGTCTAATGATCCGCGTTGGTTTTTAGTCTTCCTCGATTAAAAGATTCATGTCTACCAACTTGTCGATGGTGGTAGAGACATCATCTTCAAATGAGTGGGGAGCATCCTTCAAATCCTCTTAATCGTCTTAGGTTAGAGGACCATCAATAGGAGGAATATCATTTGGGTTAGTTAATCCTGGAGGAATTATGGTACAAACTTGAGCAGTAGTGGAATGCTAATTAGAGGAATCTGCAACTATTTAAACCATGACAACATAAGTAGTCGACCCTATTCCATCAGGCCTTTAACCGAGGGGCCCATTCTTGATTAAATCAAAGAAGTGGTGGTGGGTTGATCTATTTCGACTTATCTTATACCAGCAAAAGAAGCAAGTATGGAATACTGAAGTAGCCATGGGGAAAACATCTTGATACCTAAATGGGGCAACATGCTCTTGTATTACTCTAGCATGGTCTATATAGAAGTACTATATAATCTTCTACCATTTATTTTATATGGGATAATTTTTTCACTTCATCATGGAAATGAAGAATTAGTGACCCAAGTCTGGGGTTGTGGCCTCCAACTGGTGAATCAGAAAAATGAAGGCATCATCCAAATCCATTCACAGGCCAGCCACAACAATAGTTCACTAAAACTCATTGGTATAAAACCATTTTTCCTTAGTCTTGTAAACGTCAGCATATAGATAGTGGGATTCATAAGACGAAAAGGCACATGCATCATCTTGGAGCACTCACACTCAACCATTAGTGGAGTACATGGGGAATTGGTTATATGAAGAGGGAACTGCTTCATGAAGACAGATCCAGGGCCTACCCATAAATGCATTGTAGGCGGTGTCCTGTGAGATTACCATGAATTCAGTGATAGAAATTATTCAACTAAACTAGGCCTTCAGGTGAATTTGTACACATGGACTCTACTCTTTCCTATCATAACCCTGAATTTTCCCATTAGAGGGACTCAGATATGCTTCAGACAGTCCTAGCTTTTGGATTAACTGTTTCAGGATGAGATTTATCCCAGAACCTATGTCAACAAGACAAAGATAGGCTTACACACCATTGAGATGGACTCTAATGTATAGTTTTCATATGTTACCCTATATAAGAGAGCCTTCATATTATCTTGATAATGAGATGATGTCTTGGAATTATTCTTGTTTGACTTCCTCAGCATAGAATGCATCGAAAGCTACTACCTCTATTTCAAAATGGAGGGGGATCCTCAAAGCCTCTAAGAGGGATTCATGTGTCTCTTCTGATAGGATAATGGATTAAAAGATTGATATCTTAGAGGGAATTCTATAATGATGATTAAACACATCATAATTCCATGATAGATTCACATTTCTTCCAGAAGGAATTTTCTCTATGTCAGAAGGTATGACGAGTGCCACTGGTAGAACTGGTAGGTTTCAGATGGTGCTAGGGATATCTTATTTCTCTCTAGATGAACCTCATAAAAGTACTATGAACTTACTTATGGGAGAATGAGACATAGCCATATCTAGGTATGACTTTTCATGACATAGTCACAACATCTCTTCCTGATAGAGAAACACGAAAGGTAGTTGTCGAGAACTTGACGAGACAAGATGAGCGCACTACACTTGTTGAGATCTTTTATGAGTCTACTGTATGGTTTTAGTAGTGTGCATGGCTTAGATGGAATCAATGGCATGATCAATATAACTATTCACATGTCCATAGCCTCACAGACAATGGAATCAACTAGGAACATTAGGGGGACCTACCTAACATTATTCATTGCTAGAAACCATATAAGGATCCATCTGCTCGATGGTATTCACTGAGGCATATTTCTGATCATCTCTTGAGGACTAATCCAATAATTTATTAAATATAGGGAAAATCCCATAGCTGAGGGCATGAAGTTGCTGAGAGTATTAGATGGTTTTGGCACCTCTGGGAGGTTCTTCATTCCCTTGGACCATCGGCTCCAACTCTTCTGAGAAGAAGAAGGATAAGATGTGGATGTAGAAGTGTTTGTGAGAGGAGGCATGACAACTTCATGAGGCTCATGCCAATACAAATGGTATAGAATTACATCATGGTCATGATAAAATAATCTATGGGCAAACCAATCATCATCCTTCTAAGACCCATGGTTGGAAGCATGGTCCCATTCCCCTTCACTATCATTTTGAGGCTTCATGGAAACACACACCACCTATGACAGGGAAGGACCTAATATGAAGAAACTATTATCAATCTGGTCATAGAGCTAGTCCTTGAATAGGTAAAACTACATTATGGGGTTTTAAAGGAACTGGTGATAAGGGAAGTAGTTGTGAGATCTATGAGATTAGCCTCATCAGGTCTCCTACATTCTAGAATCTTCAGGACCACTTGAACCAAGGAACTATTAAAATAGCCATTAACATAATCCTCATTAAATGAGTAGGTCTAGTTTTTACTATCCGAGAAATGAAATCTCAGATCTTTCCCCTGCTGAGGGTATGGGGCTATATGGGAGTCCATGTCTTGGTTTTCTCACCTAAGCGATAGTGATTGACGGGGCGGTGACGACCGATTCAGAGGCAGGAGATGCATAAGTGGAGGCTAGTACTAGGGATATTTTCCTTGGTGAGGATATGAATGACGATCTACTAGTAATAATTATAGAGGTATAGGGGCCTCTACCTGTGTGACAGAAATTGTCTCCTCATTGGTGGATCTTTTTACAAGAGATGTGGTATGCAATATGTGTTCATGTTTAGCTTACTATATGGCCTCCTCTAGGTGTTGAAACATTTCATAAAAATCCAAGAATCCGACTTGGATGTTCTTAGTGATGAGGGAGGGAACCAATTCACTCATTAAATTCACCAAACACATCTTCAACAACATATCCTATGTTAGAAACATAAAGATTGAAGACGTGAGACCCTCTCTCCTGGTGAAAAAGTCGGTGACTCTCTCACCTGGCCATTGTTTGAGCTTAAAGAGGTTGGTGATAATAGTCTTGTTTGCAGTGGTGATAAATTGATAAAGAAACAAGCTAAAGAGATCCTCCAAAATAGTTATGGGCCCTATGCCTAAATATATGTATGAGAAAAACGTAGACCCTTCTATTGTATGTATGAAAAATCAGAGCTTAGTGGCTTCCTACTACACTGAAGTTCCCAGTATAGGTTCGAAACTTGATATAATGTGGGCCAGATGTTGCAGCGGGTCACCCATCCTATTGAAATGGGAAAAGGATGTGTTCCAAAAATCAATAAGTGCTATAATATCATCAACCAATGATGGATATGGTTTACCATCAGGCAGGATCACCATCTATCACGTTTCAAGGTCCTTAAGGTAGGCAATGAGAGAAACCATCGGATTTCCCTAGTGGGGATTACTAACTACAAATGCATTAGTAAGACCTTCAATATGATAGGAAGGCTCAGTGGTTCAGGGATTAACTAGATCCACCGGTGGAGACACTGGAGGAAAAACTTGAGAAAACACTAGGGGAACGACTTAAGCTGGCTCTCGAGGATGATTCTCTCACAATTCATATAGATTAAAAAATTCATACCATGACCATCTTCTAATAAGCTCCTACCTCTGACTTGTTAGGATGTGCAGGGTTTTTAGAATCAATGGGGGGGAACTCATCGATATGAACAAGTGTTTTCCTATACTTTCCCATTGGGGGACAGACGAGATCATACCAAGGATCACCATTGTCTGGGCACCATTCTACAAGGTTCTCGGCAATGATCTCATCAATGGAGTTTATATATTCTATGAGCTTTTTAATCTACAGATCCCTATCAGTTTCATCTTCAATCTTCTGAGTTTAACTAGATGGGTCAGTGGTCATAATGACCTCAGGTTTTCCTTTTCCATGGTTTGGGTCTTGACCAGAAAGAAATTCCTAGGAGGCCTCTGAAAGTCCAATAAATTATATATTATAGTGAGGGATTATTCCCATGTGCGTCCACATGGTACAGTACTACCCAAGGAGGATAGTATTATTCATCAATACTTTACTCAGTACCATTTTACTTGAGAAGATAAATCACAACCATGTTCACCAAGACAATACCTTGTGTCATGTCCTCGATATCACCTGATTAGTCGGGTTGGCGCAGGATGGGACTAAAGTGATGTGAAACATACTACACCTAGCCACGTATCTAGATGTGTGGGATGCCTCTTTGATAATTCTAAAGAGCACATTTAATCTATTGATGCATCTCTAATTAAGAGGTCAGTGAAAGATGAGTGATGTAGGGTGCTGATCCATTGGAAGTATGGATAAGTCAACCATGTGACACTATTGTCCATTGTCATCGAAGTGATCCCAAAATTGCTGATATACAATCCAATGGTTCTGGAGGTGGTAATATAACACCCATATGGTCTAGCCAAAGCACATGAATTAGTCCTGCGTGGGAGATTCTGACATTTTCAATGTCTAGAGGGGCGATCTACTAGGACATCTCAGATAACTGGTCTTTCATAAGAATGTACCACAAACATCTTCATTGATAATATGGTCATAGATCTTTGTTTCCCTATTTATATAGTAGGGGTAGATGAAGAATTGTAAATTACACTAATTTAGACCATACTAGTAGCTGACTGATTAGTGGAGGGAACACTGCTTGAGCTGATAGGCTGCTATAGACTAGGTCGTTGCTCAAGGATGGTACTGACCATATCATCTTTTCTGTATAGGACAGGGTGCCGACCACCTCTTCATGTGTGGGGCAGGGGCTATATTTGGAGGATCTGGATAGTGGTCATCATCTACAAATTCCCAAAACAAATCTTCGTGATCTCATTTCAAGGTATAGAATGATCATACTGATGATAAAAAAGACTACATGGAAAGACCCTAGAAAGGAGACAAATATTTTTCATCATGCAAGTACCTATGGAGGCTTTCAGGGATCTGGTACATCTCATTTTTTAGGACGATGAAACTCACACACGGGATCCGTATCCAAGACTCTGATGAAGATGATTGGGGAAAATGATTCATAATTCAGTCAAATTCCTCTTCAAAATTGGGAAAGTGGACTATATTGACAACAATAAGGAACTTTTTAGAGTCCATCCTTCGAAGTAGGTGGTTCGACCTTCTACACCGGGATGATTCTTCAGGGTAGGATAGATCTTCTACATGTGGAGGAACTACATGCAGGTTGGAGTTGGAGTGGGGTGGACCTCTACTTGACCTAGTTATGAAATGAGGAGGAGCTTCATATCAGTTGTCATTGGAGGGGGTAGGACCTCCACTTTGGGGAGATGAGGTGCGAGGAGCACCATGAAATATGTAAAAACAAACATGGGGAGTACCTCCTTGTTGATTATTGGATGCACATGGAGGACCTATATAGTGGGGAGTGCCGGAATGAGGTGAACCTTCACTATAGATCATAATAATATGTGGAGGACCTCTATGTATGCTACCTATGACATGAGGAAGACCTCCACACCGGTTGGAAATGGTATCACATGGAGGGACTTCATACTGACCAAACTAGAAATGGGGAGGACTTCTATGTAGACCGTAGATGAAGTGGGGGAACCTCAACTTGGATGATCACTGGATTAGCAAGGACCTACACTAGAGCCAGTGAGAACATGAGGAGGACCACCATGTCTGCTCCCTACAGCATGGGGAAGACCTCCATGCCACTTGGCAGTGGTAGCATGAGGAGGCCCTTCGTAATTATTGAACTGGACATGAGGAGGCCCTTCATGTTGACTGTCGATGATGTGGGTGGAACCTCTGATTGGACGGCCACTAGAGTTGTGAGGACTTCCACTAGAGCTGGTGAGAAGATGGGAAGGACTACCATGTTGAACGGTGATGGACCGAGGAGGACCATCACTCTTGTTTGTTCTACTCTAGGGAGGACCTTCAGTTAAGTTGCGAATGTCGCAAGGAGGGACCTCATATTGATGACCCAAGATATAAGGAGGGAATTCACATATGGGATCATAGGAATAAGGAGGACCTCTATGTTGGGATTGAAAATGATAGGGAGGACCTCTAATTGTACTGATATTGGTGACATAGGTAGGACATCCATACTGATATAGATAGTGGAAAGGACCTCTACTATAGCTATCAATTCTACAGGGATGACCTCCATACTGAATATCATCATCACAGGTCAGCCCGTGATGACTGTTGATCATGCCAGCGATCGAAAGAGTCAACCCAACCTACCTTTTGGGCATTTGAGGTCTTGATCCCGACCAGACATTGATGTTACCCAGCTCTACAGTAGTAGGGAACTGATAATATCCATCAGTGGTGGTGTGAGCTACTACACCTGTAGAATACAATGCTCCCTAACGGGTATCTTCCAAGGCTTGCAATACATGTTGGTATCGAGTCATCTGGGCTGGGGAAGGTGGAATAGGGGCATAAACCACATGTTATTCAAAATAAGGGCTTGGAAAATTGTGTATTAACATGGACTCATAGGGGACTTCCTTGGTATCTCTCAATCAGTATTCATCAAGGGGATGACTTGGATATACCATACCTAATTAGTGTAGGGTAGTGAGTCATAGTAGAGTTTTAGGGAGAGGCTCTTGAAAAGATTGAATGTTTGAGTGGGGAGTATTGTCTCCCTCCATGGACCTTGGGGGTGCTGATGGCAGTGAGATGTTGAAGCCTCTAGGTCTCAATGAGTAATGGATCATGTTGGAATAACACCCTCTTGATTGTACTGATGAATAAGGGTGTCTATCACCCTCTTCTAAACAATTTCAGATGGTGAGTTGGGGTGTGGGAGTCTAGTAGACATGGCTGTGGATGCTGTCATGGCATATGTGTAGGCATTTGGGACTTCCGCATTATCATTACTCCTTCCGCAATGTCTTTGGGTGGTGTCGATTGGTTTCCTATAGCATGGGTCCTTAAAATAAAGAAGATTCATTCATTAGTATAGATATTTGGAAAAAATTCCCATTTCCCCTGTATCGTTCAGTATTCCATGGTTGGAGAGATTGATCCATGATTAAAATTCTACATACTATAATTCTCAATGATTAACTACCCTGAATTCTAGTGAGTTTCACGCCAAGCCTACTATTTTTTTTCGAGAGACCTGACACTGAATAGTTGGAACTGACATCATGTTCATATCTTAATGTCTTGATCACTAATAATCCTGATAATTGGTGGATAACTAGTTCATGTTAGGTTCACTAATTATGTTTCCAACTCTTTCTATCAGTGTGCGACCATGAGGGTCGTCATCGTTGATACCCACCTACAAGTGCATAGTACCTTGCATTCCTTCCCTCCAAAGGTAGGTAACATTCAACACCTCTTCCTATATGTTTTACCATTGATAGAAATTATATGATGGGATGTCATTTCCTCTTTTTGTGGATTCTTCCATGGAATTCATCGCCTAGTCCAATTATCCCACTTGGATGAATATGTTGTTGATGTAACTTGTTCTTGGTTCCATATCATTGTGGACATAAATTAATTATGTTGCTTATTCCAGGATATTCCAAGGGGTCAAGTTTGGGCAGAAACATTCAATCAAGAGAGAAGTAACACTGGGAATCAATGGAATTTCTGGAAACTGAAACACTGGAACACCTGTATTATTCTTCGAATGAGGGATTCTAAATGGTGCAGAAACCCAAGGCTTCCCACACCGATCTTGAGGTATCTAATTCTAGATGCCTGTCTCAGAGGATTTCATCTTCTTCCCATGGTTTATGTGGGGTATACCATGAGTTCAATGTCTTAATTAGATTTATTGTACTGATCAAAACACTTATGAAGGTGGATATGATTGGTACATCTCTAGGAGTAAGCACCTGGAAGGTTTACCGGATGAGTGAATTTGAATGACGAATGAGGATGGACTCAAGGGTGGAATATCATATAAAGAGAATATTTCACACCGTGAAGAATGATATAGAAAACACTTAGGGAAGATCATAGAGGTGGTCCCCCAAGAGGGAGGGGGAAACCAATGTTTGTCATTGGCTGGTATCGAACCATTGGGAGGCTTCATACGTACCCTATTTAGAAGTTAGGGATCAAAACCCACATAGTTTTAGGGAGTTTGTTTTGGGGATTACACATGGATAGTGGCCCATAAAAATTTCATTACTCTTGGTTAAATTATTTTTCATTGTTTGGGGATTACACATGGTTAGCTGCCTAGGTGCTACAAATAATAGTAATGGGGTAAAAGGGGCAGAATAACTAAGATGAACCATATGGATGATGTAACCCTGCCATGAAAAGCGTGAGGTGACGGAGTAGCTGGTTGTGGATTACAAAATGAGATTACCTCCATGAGTCGTGTGATCCCATCATGATGTGAAAGACTGGGTAAATATCAGAATGAATGTTAGATATTTGGGTGAAGTGGATGGAATTAAGGAGATGGAACTGATTCAAAGGTTATGGTTTTGGGATTGATCCTTGGGGTGGTTTCCAACATATCCCATTTGGTTGGGAATCAATGTCTGCATAGTTCGGATGGAGTGTCGAGGCTTATGCATGGTTGAATACTTAGGTGGACCTGAAGGTATGATCTCTAGGTGGGGGAATAATCTTTGCAAGATAAAGTGGCTCGAGGGGTGGACCAGGGTGAGAATGGATGATGGTGGATGCTGATATCCAAGAGGGTAAATCTCATGATGAATGAACATGGGTTTATTGGTGGTTGGTATTAAAACTTAGGGAGGCTTCTTGCAATCCCTATTTTGAATATAGTGATCAAAACCCATGTAGTTCTGTTGTTCGAGGCTTACACATGGTCAGTGTTGCATTTGGAATGAATTGGGGCTTACATCAGGATGGATGCCCAAGTAGTGGTTTCAGGGTCACTACTAACCTCTAAGACCACATGAGCCATGCTTTGTGTGAGAAATAGGGGAATTTAGTGGACCAGAAATTCGTGTCACAATAAATGCATCAATGAGTGATGGAACGGGGCTTACACATGGTTAGCAACACAAGGAGATGGAGATCGGTAAAAGGAGGATCAAGGGTGATACCTCCTACACTAAATGACAGGGGATTACACCAGAATGGTTTCCCTTCCCCATGGGAAGATTTTGTTCTATATGAGGGGGATCTCATCCCATGTGAGAGAGATCTCACTTTCATGGAGACATTTAGGTGCAGAAAATGCCCGAAGCGAGGCACCACCGATTTATGTCATTGGGTGAGACTGTAGTTTAACGTCATTTTCTAAGGACGATGGTACAAGGAAGTTTAACAACCTATACCTCAGATGATGAGGAATATCTATTCACCCCTTGTACTTACATGACTAGCACCCTTTAACCCTTGGTGAAGGGATGAAACCAGAAATTCTAGAAGGATACGGGTTGTAGAATTGTTTACTCGAGGGGTGCATGTTAGTGTTGCTATGAAAAGATACAATTTCTACATGCATATTTATTTGGAGAATCAATAGGTAGGGAAAAGAAACATGATACACCACATGAGGAACCAAGAATCCATTGTTTACAAGCATGTAGGGGTGTATAGAAGTGGGTCTCATGAAAGAGGGGCCTCACAAAGATGTACCTCATGCAGCTCAAGTTCATTGAGAAAGTCAAGGGATTATGAAGGTAGGAGCTCCACAAATTAGGGTAACCCCTCATTGTAATGGAGGTATGAAATGTACAAGGAGTGCTTCATGATGTCCGAATGATTCATTAATTCTTAATTACCCATGAGGGACATCTTCATTCGTGAAGGGAATCCCTATAATGGAAGGGGAAACTGAAAAAAATAAAAGTGTCTTTCATGATTCTCTAGTACCTAGGGTGATTCTTTTTTCACTGAGGTTTATGGTGTTCATGGGATTCATGAAAAGGGATCTTTAATGGCCAAAGGATGGAGTATTAATGGTTTTTAGGTGGGGAGGAAGTTATTTATAGGAAAATGACTCCCACAAGACTTAGAGGTGCATCATGTAAAAACATTCTCTCCACGAAGTAGCGCGAGGCTCATCAGACTTGTGGAGGACTCCGTCAATGGGATTTTTAGTGATCATTGGGCTTGTTAGACTCACTGAGCCAACCATCAACTTTCATCGAGGTGGTCACAGGGCTCATTGGTCTTGGGGAGCCTTCCATAAAATTTATTCACAGTGTTATCGTGGCTCATTAGACTCATGGAGGACACCGTCAATTCCTATATGTTCACGTGGCTAGGGCGCTGTGTGAATGTGCATCATGAAGAAGACCCCTTGGATGATATTCAGTCTATTGTATCTTAGATATCATATCAATTGGTTGTGGTCTTCCTAGATTTGTTCAAGGGAACATACTTTGGCGCCAACAGATACATTTATCTTAAAAATTAATAACAAATGTTCATTCTAAACCATTCTGTAAACTACTATCGTTAACGTTAGTAAAACATTTGTTAACTATGTTAGAAAGAAAAATATTAGAATTATTTGATCATATATTCTTCCAATATAGTTATACCATTATTAACCAAATAAAATACACTATTTTTGCCTATAAACATAATCATTACTTGAAAACATTTACACTAACCCATACATCATGCATTTCAATGGTAGGAGCGAAACCCTTATCATACATTGATCACGGGTTCAAGACCCAATCCCTAGTCAGATGCAACACGTTGTTGCATAACATATGATTTCTCCCCTTTTTTCATTAATCGTGAAAATAAATTCCTCCCTAACACAATTTATTTTGAGCATCATGGTTTCAAATACACTAACAAAAAAAGTCTCCAAAATGTTATTAATCACTTTAAGATCTCATCTTCTAAAACCTAAATGGGGTGTCTAGAACTTTTAACTTATGATATTCCTTAATATTATTGTCCTATGATGGTATAAAAAACTCTTAATTTAAAATAATAAGAAAATATCATAACCTACAATGTTATCTAAAGTGACCTTGGATACCAACTATAATAGCTCAGGACCCGCACTCTCAGATCCGTTGTAGAAATCTATGACTTTACATTTCCAGCAATGATGCCAATAACTGTGACCCAAATATTTTCATCTAATACATAAAACATAAAATAGAAAACTTTTACCACTTACAAATTGGAGGAACTTTTAGTTTTAGTGTTTTTTAGAATTAGGAAAAACTCTTATATAGACAATTCATTAGTCATCAAATGTAAATTTCTCCCATTTATCCTAGATTTTCTTATTTCACATTTAGTCCTCAGAATCATCCTTGTTAAATAAATTATTGGTATACATCATTCAATATATTTCTTTATAACCAAGGGAAAATGAAAAATAATAAGAGTGAGATAAGATACTCTGTAAGGGTAAACATAAGCATTAATAATTGACTGTCATCATTGAGCAAAAGAATACATATGGGTGTGATGAAAAAATCAGTGTGCATAATCTAATCATAAAATAACTCATAGACATCAATACCTGAACCATAAAATATGAAAAATGGAAAAATAAAGAGTCATAAAAATAAATAATTATGATCCATGTGATATCAATCTCTATCATTAGAAACATTATAATCACATAAAAAGTAATTAAAAGACTTTTTGGTATCTTTAGAGAATAACTTTCATAAAACCCCTTTGAAACCCTTTAAAATCTATTTAAATATCCATTTAATTGGAATAACCATACTTCAAAGTTCCAACATTGTCACTACACAATTCATCAGAGTTCTATAGTTCGGATATCAATTCATATAATCCACATCAATCTCATTTATTCTTCATGAGCTATAATGGGGCTCAACCCTTAATATAAGCTTTATCAAGCTAAACTGTGAATTTTAATGGGGATCAAGCCTTCGTATAAGTTGTATCGGGATCACATATTCTTCATGATCCATAATAGTGATTAACCCTTCATATAAGTTGTATCTAGCCCACCAATGGCCTGTAATTGGTATCAATCCATCATATAACTTGTATCAGGATCACTCATTTCGCATAATTCTGACGTACCATATCAAGAATAAAACACCATCACCATAAAACTCATATAAACAATCATTATTAATTTATTACTAGATAAAACAATAGAAAATAAATGAGTTTAATGTCAGTATATTTGAAACATGGTTACCCTTTTGTAAAGAAATGGGTTCCTTAAAAATATAGTTAGGAAATAATCAACCATTTGAAAAGAAAAAGGTCTCGTAAAAAAATCATTGAAACCTAATTAACCTTTGAAAAAATAAATGGGTTACATAACAATCTATTTAGGAAATAAGAAACATGTCGAAAAGAAACAAGTTTTACAAAAATCTATTAAAAAATGAATAAATTGTAGAAAATAAATGGGTTCTATTATAATCACTTTGAAACATGATTAACCGATGGAAAAGAAATGGTTTCTATAACAATCTCTTTAAAACATGGTTAACAAATGGAAAACAAATTAATTACATAACAATATCTTTAAAAAAGGATAACCCATTGAAAATAAATGGGTTACATTAAAATATATTGAAAAAATATTAATCCATACAAATAAAAAATGAGGTTGTTATCATTACCAAATATCCACGTTTTAACATAATTAACAACAATATTTATTGACATTGATGATTGGAAATTCCGTTAAAATTTCCTTAAAAATATTAGTGAGTAAAATAAACTTTAAACATTCCAAACTTTCCCATATCACATTGAAATATTTGAATAATAAACCCCGATAATTATTAACATTTAACAAGGTATTAAATAATATTATAATAAATAACTTCATAATATGATATGTCAATGGGGTTGTTTATACACCTTATAAAAGAATGTGTGTGTATAACATAAAATATGCCTCGTTGATAGGATATTTGAGGGGATGTCCCTTAACACATTTGTAAAACTGAAATCCTAAAACTCAATAAAGAGATATCCTCAAATGTATAGGTAATCCTCAATAAATTTATGTATATTAATCATTAAATACTTTCCGGTTAAGTATATACACCACAAAAAAAGAATAAATAAGTGGTGAATAAGGAATATATCTCATAGAATAAATTTAATTAGAACTTTGAATATATTGAAATAATGGAAATTCATGATATAACATGTCATAGGGATGTATATACACCACAAAACAAAGAAACTAGTTTTTAATAAGATATAATTCTTGTAGAAATAAATTTAAGAGTACAAACCTCATTATTACTTGAGTAACTTTTTAATCATGAGATTAATGAAAGAATAACAACAATTGAAAATTTTAATATCAGAAAATAAATTATATTAATGATATAACATGTCATAGGGTAGTATATACACCATATAAATGTATATAGATTAATAATAACAAAAAAGGGTCAATGGAATGTAAAATAAGATAAAACCCCATACCTCGAGTCAGATCTATCATTCATGTCCTCTATTTTTTTAAATACTAAAATTTTGTTAAATATTTACATTATTTATAACATTTTTTTCATTTTTATTATTACTTTTATATAAATTATTACAATGATATTTATAATTACTTAATTTATTATGTTTAAATCGTGTGTTAATCCATATTCGGTTTATTAGTCAAATATATCATTGGTTGGTCAACTATGGTAAAAATGTTCATTACTTAAAAATATATAGAATAATAATGATGTGATAATTATAATATTTATACATCAATTATATTTTAAATCCAATCATGAAATATGGTTAGGTAAAATGAACCAATGTTTTAATAGTGGAAATGGTAGTCCATACGTATGCACGAGTAATTTTCCCATTTTTCAATGATCATTATAAAAATAAGGTTGGTAAACTTTATCTTTCCAGAATTATGATTTTATAAGATAAAATGTAAATTTTATTATTCAAGAAAAAAGGGGATCAATAACCCAATAAAAATAGAGAGATCCTCAAGGAGGGTGGGAATGGTGTAGGCCTAGGGCATCCCCCAGAACAGAACTTCTACATTGTACAAGAAGAGACCACAAACTCTCAAA
Source organism: Viscum album (assembly GCA_963277665.1). Classification (NCBI taxonomy): domain Eukaryota; kingdom Viridiplantae; phylum Streptophyta; class Magnoliopsida; order Santalales; family Viscaceae; genus Viscum; species Viscum album. The sequence goes on from OY728128.1 coordinate 1,607,448,840, forward strand.
AATGATGAGTGAGTAGTTCGGGTCCCCCAAACAAGAATGATCATAAGTAGAACCGTTAGCTTGTATCCAAAGATGATTTACCCAGTGGACGTCATTCGTGTACCATGAGAAACTTCTATCAAGGTATGCTAACTCCCATAGAGCCCTGCATTTCCCTTGAAAAATCCTGACCAGAACTTTAGAGTCATTACGTATCTTTGTCACCTGAAGAACAAATCCTTTACATAACCTGATACTAGATTGGATCTCACTGAATTCTTCCCCAAATGATCTTCCCATGCCATAAAAGTTGTTGAAATTTAACCAGACAGAACACACCTAGTCTCTAAAAGGAATCACATCGCTTTGAGGATATGGTAGTCCACATGTCCTTGAACAACATTATCACTTTTTCATTGTGTGAAAAGGCAATAAAGAAAATGATATATTATATTTAAATAGGGATAAATATGTCATCAATATCTTAATTATGTTATTCTTATAATATATAATCACTAGTTCTACCATTATTACCTTACATGTAAAATGTTAGTGAAAACGTTTCACATCGATTCATGAGGCAGTAACCCTCTATACACATTAATGACATTATCCTATGCCTTACATTATGAAATGTAAAGAGGTTATATATGATATAATAAATATAGTGGTATAATTATAGTATATAAATCATAAATATCGTGTATAAAATATAAATACCTCATTATTCATAACCTTTAGAGGTGGTAATGGAAGAATGAATGACATCGGTTCATGAGGCGGTAGTCCGCCGTACACATGAACGATGATTATGTATCCCATTTGATGAAGTTTGGGTGGGTGTAGGTCATACCCATTACATAATAAAAAATCAGTGCATTGATTATTCCTAGGATATTAGGTAATATTTTAATAATAATAATTGAAGGGTCAGAGAATGAAATAAAACCCATGTGCTCCTTGAATAAAGTTACCCCTTATTCGGGTAAGTCTTTTTGGTTTACACCAAAGGGATTCATTGGTTATATTAATAACTAAATTTTGGTTTCAAGTAATATATTATGGATGTAATGATTTTATACAGGCAGGTTATGGATGATACTGGAGGATTCATAGGTGTGATGAAGTGGGGAGAGAAAGTTCTCTTTTATAGAGGGGGAGGAGTGGCATTCTTGAAAATATTAAACTTTAAACACCATTGGGAGGTCTCTAGATAATGTTCCTAAAATAATAGCTAATTAATTATAATTGATTATGAGGGTCTAAAAATGTCCATCAAATAGGTTTTGGATAGGTTTCTAGGCCATTTGGATTCTTAAGGATAATGTTTAACCACTATGTAAACTCATTTTTACCTTAGTCATTGTAATTACTTTTAATTTATTTCACTAATATTTTTTGGTCAAAAACTAAGTTCACCGGAATAAACATTATAAATAATTATTATTCAAAATAATGAATCTATTTTCTATAATTCCCTTCGCATAAGTTGTATAATTTAAATTAAAATTAACCCAATAGATGGGTCGAGACCTATGGGTTTTAAAGAGAAAATATTAAAAGTTAAAAATGTTTTTTATCAAATATCACTGTGAAATTGATTAAAATGACATATATTTTATTTATTGAAATTTTATTTAACTAATTACACTTTAAAAACAATTTAAAATATTTTTTAAATGTAAAAATAATTTATATGAAAAGAAGTTTTCATTTAAAATTCAGTATTATTCCCTTTTAATCAAAATATGAAACTTCTCAAAAAAATACCAATGATTATCCAAAAGTATATTTTGATATTATGAGTCAAAAAAATATTTTTTTCATGTAAAAATTATAATTGTTTCAGAATTTAGTTCGAAAACAAATATTCCATTTAAAGTCGGAAAAACTACCTTTAAAAAAACACTTTTTATGCTTAAATTTAGATTTGTTCTTATTTTATGCCTATATAACATACTGGGTGAATTTTAAAAAACTTTATTTAATATATAACATAAAAAATTGACTAATATCTTTCAATAATTCTTATTAATTTGATTAATTAAGATAAAATGTCATTGTTAACATAAAATATAGTTTATTTTCGTGAAATGCATCCTTTATATTCAACTACTTTTTATATCCATTTAGAATTAATTTGTAACCAATGAATTAATTTTATAAACTTGGCTAAACTATATTTTCATAATATAGATAATCTAATTCATTTTTTCCATCCCAATGGTTATGTGATTACTATCATGTTTAATAATAATCGTATAGTGTTTTCTAGTAAGAATTAACATTGTGTGTAACCCATGTTATCAATGAAGTTAAATATTATGGGAAACACAAGTTAAAGATGATGTTGTTTATAAATAAATATAAAATATTAATTGTTTTTTTACATAAGATATAAAATAATTTAATTTAATTTGAATGAATATATTACTTAAAATATACGGATGTTACAACCCCCCCCCCTCAAATGAATTTCTCCCTTGAAATTTGTCTTATCTATCAATGGGTTAACATTTTTAGAATTCAATTATTAAACAAAAATACATAAAAATTGATAACAAAACATCATATTAAAAAGAATATGTGTTAAATATAAAGGTCAATTAAACTCATGCATAAGTAGCATTCTAAATAAGAAGAACATATGTTGTAATGGTGGAAATCATAAATAATTATAGAGAGTGATTAAGGGAATTAATCATAGATAATTGAATGATAAATGGAAAGTTAAGGGCCTCATAAATATAAAACTATAATGATGGAAAAGGACATAGATTCATCATAATTAAACGTAGTACAATAAGAATTTTGTTTCAAGATCCATTTTTCAGGGTTATATTATTCTCTCACCATCTAGACCAAGAAAAAAATAAAAATACACTTACTAGACTAGTATAATTTCACAATTTTATCAATTTGAACGAAAATCACATATTTTTAACAAAACGATTAGTATTCAAGATGAATTTTTAATTTATAAATAACTAAAAAAAATTTTAAAGACCACATAGCCATAAAATGTTATTCAAGATATTCCTCCCATCTTTATACATTAACCGACACCAAAATGGATAGAAAATACTACGATAATTACAAAAATGAGTAAACCTTCACATGTTGAATTATTATTCAAAAAGTAATACTGATGGTGAAAATGAAACCATTACATTTACAATTATCCTTATTATTATTCAAACACATCCTAACTATATTTGAAACCCAATTATGAGAATGATTTGATCATATATTATCCAACGATAATTAAAACATTATTCATAAAATAAAATACCACATGTTTGATAAATAAAAAAATTATTACGTGATAAAATTTCATACTAACCAAGACATAATATAGGATAGTAGTGGGTGTGAAACCCTTACCATCCTTTATTAATGGGTTCATTCCCCACTACATAGTCATATGCGAGGGGTTTTCACTAAACATTCAAGTCCACCTACTCTTTTTCTTTAATCCTGAAAAAATAATTCTTCCCTAAAACACAACATTTTGATCCTAGGGGTTACAAATAAACCTAAAAAAAAGTGACGTAAAAAATTACATTAATCAATTTAAGAAATCATCACATCAAACCTAAATGGGGTGTTTAATACATTGAACTTATAATAATATTTAATTTTATATACATATTATGGTATCCATAACTCTTAATATAACCTCGCATGAAAGAATAATAATCTCCAATGTTATCTAAACTAAGATTTTATACCAGCAATAACAACTCAGGACTCGGACTCTCGGATCCTCTGATAAAATACACAACCTTACATTTCTGGCAATGGTTCTGATATTTAAAGACAAAAATTTTCCATAAAAACCTTAAAAAATTTAAAGAAAATGTTTGATCACTTATATTTTGGATGACCTTTTAGGATTGGAGTTTTATCGAATTACAAAAATATCTAATATAAACAATTCCCAAGTCATCAAATGAACTTATCTCCCATTTAACCCATAATTTCATATTTCACATTATGTCATAAACATAATCCTTATTAAAACCATTATAGACATAAATATTTTAATCTATTTCCTTATAACCATGATGAAAGGAAAAAATAAATGGGTGAGCTCATATGATCTATAAGGGTAAACATAAGCATTACCAATTCAATTTCATCAATGAACATAAGAGTTAATAAGGGTCTGATGACATAATTAAATTTCATGATTGAATCATAAAATAACTCATATCCATTAATAGTTAGACCATCGAATATAAAAACATGGTAGAGTCATGATTCATAAAAATAAAAAATCATGAGCATATGATATCTATTTCGATCATTAGAACCCTTATAAACCAATAAAAAACAATTAAAACACTTTTTAATAAAATGGATAACCAATTTCATAAAACTCTTTCAAAAAATTTTAATTGGGATAACCATATGCCCAACTTCTGATACTGTCATTACCCAATGAATTAGATATCTATAGTGGGGATCACCCTTCATATAAGCTATATTAGGATCACCCATTTTTCATGAGCTATATTGGGGATCACATATTCATATATACTATATCAGGGTCACATGTGAACTATAATGGGGATCAACCCCTCATATAAGCTATATCTAGATCACTGGTTTTTTGTCAGCTATAATGGGGCTCAACCCTTTGTATAAGCTATATCGGGCTGACCCGTGAGCCATACAGCGGATCAAACATTCATATATGTTTTATCAGGCTCATATGTTTCGTATAATTCTCTAGTAACATGTCAATAATAAAATAATTTCATCATAAAACTCATATAAACCATCATTATTCATTTATAACCTAATAAACAAATGGAATAGATGCAGGTTTAATGCCAATCTATTTCAAATATGATTAACCTATGGAAAATAAATGTGTTCAATAAAAATATATTTGATACATGATTAACTCTAAGAAAAAGAAATTATTTCAATAAAAAAATATTTCAGACATAATAAAATAGTATAAAGGAAATGGGTTCCATAAAAATATACTTGAAACATTATTAAACCACGGAAAAGAAACGGATTCTGTAACAATATTATTAGGATATAATCAACCAGGGGACAAGAAATGGGTTTCATAACTATCTCTTTGCAACATTATTAACTAATGGAAAAAAAGGGTTCTATAAAAATTTTATTTAAACATGATTAACGGATGAAAAATAAATCGGTTCTATAAAAATCTCTTGGAAACATGGTTTACCCAGGGAAAATAAAGTGCTTCCATAACAATCTATTTGTAACATGGTTAAACCATGGAACGAAAATGAGTTCCATAAAATTCAAATTAAAAAAAATATTAATCCACAAAGTTAAATAAGTAGGATTATATCATTAAAAAATATCCCCATTGGATCATAAGTAACAACATGTTTTTTTGACATTGATGAATGTAAATACCCTTATAAGGGCATTAATTTGATTTCTGTAAACTAATCTTTAAACATTCCAAAGTGTCCCATACCACATTGAAAAAATTGAACCATAAAACCCAAAAAGTATTAAAAAATAAAAAATCATTAAACAAAATTAGAATAAATTATTTCATAATAGGATATGTCAAATGTTTTTTATACACATCATAAATGAAGGTTGGTGTATAACATTAAAAATTTCTCAATGAAAGGATATTGAGACGAAGTCCCTTACCACTTTGGAAAACTTGAAAGCATAAACCCCACTAAATATAGATCATAATATTGACATATAAATAACCATAAATTTATGTATAAGAATCATATAATATATTTATGGGTAGTATATACACTACAAAAAGTGTTGAATATGAAATATGTCTCACAAAAATGATAGTGAGATAAGAAATCCCCTTACTACTTGAGTAACTTTTGAATCTTGGGCCTTATGAGATAATAAATTCAGTTGAAACATTTAATATATTAAAATAAACTAAATTCTTGATATAACATTTCATAGGACTGTATATACATCCCAAGAAATAAATGAGTGGTGAATAAGGCATAAGTCTCACAGAAATAAAAGTGAGACTAGAAATCTCTTACTAGATGATTAAATTTTGAACAATGATATTAGTGAAATAATAATAAAAATTGATAATTATAATATTATTAAATAAATTTAATTAATTATATAACATTTTATATGGTAGTATATATACCATATTAAAGTAATTAGGTGCATAATAATAAATTATTCTCAAAGCAATGTAAATTTAGTAAAAACCTCTTACCTTGTGATGGATTTGTAATGCTTGTTCTCTAACTTACTAAATAATAAAATTATGTTAAATGTTAACATGATTTCGAAGATTTTTCAGGTTTATTATTACTTTTATTTCAGTCATTAAAATTATATATATAATTACTTAAATGATAGTGTTTATATAAGGCATTTTGGGGAGATTCGATTTTTGTCTCAGAAATGACTTTTTTAGGTCAACCATGGTGAAAGGGATCATTATTTAAACATATCGAGAATAATAATATTTAAATATTATAATATTTATACATAAATTAATCTTTTTAAACCAATCATGAAATATTGTAAGGAAAAATGGACAAACATTACAATCATGGAGATGGTAGGCTATCTATACGCTTGGGTAATGTTCCCAATTTTCAAATATCATTATGGAAAAAAATTTAGTAAAATTGATATATATAGAATGATAAATTTATCATAAATACAATATTATTTAATCATGTGTATTTATATATATAATACATATTCTGTGAAAGTAATCACATCGCCTCAAGGAGGTGGTACTCCACACGTCCACAAATGACGTTATTGCTTTTTCAGTGTGTGAGATAGTAATAAATAAAAAGATATATTATATTTCCATGAAAATCGTTATTTAAAAAATATTATAATTATGTTATTTATATCATAAATAATTATTATATCTACCCTTATTACCTTCCATGTATCGCATTTGTGAAAAAACTACGCATCGGTTTGTGAGGCAGCTGTCCTCTATACAGACGAGTGATGTTATCGTATCCATTAATATATGAAATGTAAAAAAGTTTTATATGATAAAATTATTTAAAATGTATTACAATGTTATAAAAATTATAAAAATCATGTATAAACTATAAATCTCTAATTATTCTTAACCTTGTGAGGTTTTAACGGAAGAATGTATGACATCATTTTGTGAGGTGGTAGTCCACCGTACACCAAAATGATAATTGTGTATCCAATTGTGTGTAAGAGTGTGCGGGTTTAGGTCATAACATTAACATAAAAAAATTATAATTATGTTGGTAATACTTAGTTTTTTTTATAACCATGGAATAAAAATAGTTGAATGGGCGGATAACAAATAAAACAAAAGTACTCGTTGAAGAATATTGTCTCTTCATCGAGAAACTACTTTTGGTTTTCCGAAAATGAATTACTTGGTTTTATTGATACCTAAATTGAGACATCTAAGAAAAGAGGAGGGATTTTGTGATTTTATTTGTGTGTTTTTGGATGATACAAAAGGCTTTAGAGGATTGATGAAGTTGGGAGAGTGAGTGTCATTTTATAAAGGTTGAGGAATCACATTCTTGTAAATACAAAAAGGTAAAAAATATTGGCAGGTACACCTTACATAATTTTCATCCAATAATTAACCGAATTTTATAAAAGATATGATATTTTATAAATAATTCAATAAAATGGGTTTTGTAAAATTTTCTAGTTTATTTGGCCTCTTAAGGTTAAAGTTTAACCACTAAGTAAACTCATTTTACCTTAATGGATGTAATTAGTTTTAGTTGATTTCACTAATATTTTTTGGTCAAAGAATAATTTTACCTTAATAGATAGTATAAATAATTCTGATTCCAAATATAGAATCCAATTTTCTCAATTCCAATCATATTAGTGGCATAAATTAATTTAATGTTAATCATGCATACTAGATGAGACAACATTTTTTAAAGAGAAATGATCAAAATATTGAAAAGAAATTTATTTCCTATTTCAATGTGAAATTGAATAAAATGAATAAATTGGATTTATTTATGAATATTTTAAATAATAATACATTAAAATCATTTTGAAATATAATTTAAATATAAAAATAAATTAGTTGAAAATCAGTTTTCAATTAAAAATATTTATTATTCCCTATAAATCAAAATATGAAACTTCATAGAAAAATAACAAAAGTAATCACAAATTAAATTTTTTATATTATGATTTAAAAAAATATTTTCAATTTTTTATATAAAAATTAAAAATTCTCCAATTTTTTTTAAAACAAGTCACTCATTAAAAGACAGAAAAACAATCACTTTTAAAAAATACCGCTTTTAGGCTTAAAATTGCATTTGTTCTTAGTGTATGCATATAATACTTATTGGATGAATTCAAAAAAATAATGATTAGATAACATATAAAATTAATCAATATCTTTTACTAATAGATATTAATATAACTTGTTAAGATAAAATTTTATTCCAGTCATAAATATAGATTTTTATAAAAACACATCCTTTATATTGAATTGGTTTATATATTTATTTCATATTAATTGGTTTCTAATGAATTATTTTTGTAAACACGTATAAAAAATATTTTCAAAATTTATTTAATCTCATTCATTCTCATCATTCCATTAGATAGGTTATAACAATCATTTTAATTAATAATGGTATATTGTTGTTCGGTTAGACTCAATATTGAGTATAACACAAATTATCGATTAAAGTCAATTTTTATGTGAAACAGAAGATAAAATAGTTATTTTTTATAAATAAAGATAATGTTTTCATTTAATATAATACATGCTATAAAATAATTTAAATTAATTTGAGATAATATATTTATAAATTTTCAGGATGTTACCAAAGCACCCTAAGAAAGTACCACCATTGTACACTTTACCCTTACGATGTATGCTGGTGTAAAAAGGGGTTGTATATGTAGACCCTAGTAGTATTATTTTTTATGTATTATTGGTAATAAAATGATTTTTTTCCTTTTTATTATTAAATCATATATCCCATAATGTAATGTTTGGTGAAAATTAGTTTTTGATAAGAAGAAACTAAAATTGTATTTTTTTTTGGAAAAGATATGGTTTCAAAAACACATTTTCTTACAGTCAAGAATTTAAAAATAAATATTTCATTAATATAATTCTATCCATAAATAATGAGTATATACAAATGATAATATAATTTAATTATGTGCAATGTAATCTATATAAGGGAAGTTCGGGTGGTAGTTGAGTGATGAACACACCCCATAAGCCTGTACAAAACCTAAGATCAAATCCTGATGAAGGAAGATTTATGAGTTGTTATAGAAATATTATATCATTACATTAGTAGTTGGAAATATTCATCTATTTGGGCCTTTGGGCCACCATTTTCAGCCTATAGGCCACATGGGCCTTCGATCCATAAAAGGGGGCGGTGACAGACATGATAGGTAGGTGGTGATGCAAACATGATTCCAGAATGAGTCTTCAGTCCATCTAATGGTGGGCCAACAGTCTAGGTAATGGGATTCATGCCCAATGGGCCTTCAGTCCAAAAATAATATATGCAATAAAGATACTGGTTGGGTGGGTTATTCCTTGTGGGGGGCTATAACCCTCCTTTCCAGTCTGTGTGAGTGTAGTGTGTGTGTGTGTGTTGCATTGTAATTATTCCACTAAAAGCCTAATATAATATAATATATAAGGGATTAATATTTTTTATCTTAAATCGTGTATTTTCCAGTGAATAATTATTTTTATTTAAAAATGTGAATCCCCATATTTAAAGAGATTATTTCATGTAACTAATATTATTTTTAAAATAAGTATTATTAAATTATCCAATGGAGATCCTTATTTAATTTTATGATACAGTTGAAGATCTAGGTCAAAATTAATGAATTTATAAATATATGGTATGTATTTTGACATCACAATAGCCCAAAAGTGATGTAATAAATACTATAAAGAGTATATATGACCAAAATTATATTTATCTTTTAAAATAATTTTTTTGATGTTATTCTATTTATCATATAATCCATTTTGAGTCCCACCAAACCTATATTATATTTTAAGGTTTTAAAATCATTTTTTATAAACATTACCCACTTAAATATCTATATGGGTGTTATTTTACTATTTTCATGTCATAAACTTACAATATATTGAAAAAAAACTCCCATATATAATTTAAGCTATGAAAAATAATGGGTTGTTTTGGGTTTTTCCTTTATTTTATCATATAGAGTCCAAAACCTTTGTTTAGAAGTTTCTAATGAATTACACTCTATTTGTTCTATAAATACCCACACAAAATCCCACCATTCGTCACTCAATTCCATCATATCCTTATTCTACTCTACCCATACCACCCTAAAACCCTCTTAATGTCTTCCCAAAATAATAAAAATATCATCCGCATCTTTTAGAAGATTCTTCTCATGGTAAGGGGTTCATTCTCCCTCCTCTTCTTTCAACCACATTCTTTTTATTTTTCAATTTTATTTCCAATTTTTCATTTTGGAATATGTTTTTACAAATCACTTTTACTATACTTATGATTTAAAATCAAATGAGATATAACCCTTCACCCTCATTAAACACATTTATCAATCCTTATGTACACCCACGATGCTTATGAAATTATATAATTGTTTTTCCAGGCCAAAAAATTATGTAGTGAATACCAATCCCCATTTAAAATCAATGTAATTCACCTAGATGTACCTATCCTAAATTTATTGTGGAATTTAATTTAGGTTACCCACAGACATTAATTATTGGGTTAAAATTTAGGAGATGAACTCTAATGTTGTATGATCTAGGTGGAACACTAATTCACATACATGATATGAATTTAGTAGGTGGGACCATAAATATATAATGCTAAAATTCATTTAGTAATGTGTTTATCTCATGATTACACATATATATTACATGGCAGAGTATCACATACACATTATGTTATGATGTCTCAGTGGTTACCCATGACTTATGTTTATGATTACATGTTTAGTGTTGTTACCACTATCTTGTGTTTCCTTTATGTTATCATCATATATTATAAATCAATTTTAATGTTTATGGTTATCAACAAATTTATATCACCTAAATATACCTCACAACTATCTTGTATTACTTTAATAATTTAATTCATTGATTGTTCCCATATCAGGATTTATACCTCACCCCTTTCTTATGTATGTCCCTTGGTTATCCCATGTCTTCATAGCGGACCAATGGAATTATAAAATCTTACTATTGTTTTTTTAATATTTTCTGTGTATCCTCCTTTTATGTTATTATTTTAGGTATCACATTTACCAAATACTCTAGGCCTCTAAATATTCTTTGATTATATTATGTGTGTCTTTTGGTTATACATCAAGAAATAAAGTGTATAAATGTTATGGGTTGTCATACCTATAGGATATTTAGTCCATTAAGATGATTCACAAGCTCTATTGTTCTATCTATATGACTATATGATGATGTAATTATTAGTATTTTAATAGTTCAACATAATTTTTGTATAAGTCCAATGAAAATTAGAGGTTCCATTTCTATTGCCTCCCCCATAGAGATTTCTCTATTTGATATAATTTCATCTCTATATTTTTTATTAAATATTGTATTGGGTATTATAAAAAAGGAAATAAAACTTACATCCATATTTTTAGAATTATAAAAACATATAAGAGTGAAAAGGGTGAATGTTATTCTGTATATGTTGTTCTCTTTCATAATGTGTGATGTAGAGAATGTTTGGGATTTTAGGGTTCATGACTTGGACCATTATATTGAAAATAATGGGAAGTATTAGTTGATCAAAAACAAGGGTTTGAATGATTGTTACCATCTTTATGTGTCCTTACCCTCTTACATCAAGATCTCAATTTTTTTTTGTAGAGAATGGGATCAAGGGTCTAGTCAGGCTATGAAATTTTTTCTGTACATTAGTAAGTTGTTGTTTTCTCTCTCACTATGTTGGAATTAGAATATTGTAGTAGTATCCTCCCTCTAGGTGTCAATGAATTTTGTTAAGTTTTTCTAGATGAATTCTTGGTTTTACCGATAGATTAGGAGGTATACTTGTTGATTGACAAATTACTTATAATTCAACGAATAGTTATTTTTTCTTATTTTGTATATCTAGTTGAATTTAAGGATGTTATAATTTAGACAAATGTTTCAAGGTCCAAGGGATATATATACCCATGTTTTTCCCCAAGGGATCCCTTATCACTTTTTCATGATGGTTGATGGAACTCTTAGCTTATGCATTCACAATCGGAAACTCAATCATGTATCTTTCATGAATAAATATCCAATGCTTGAGTTTGATTGTTTTTATCATAATGTATCAAGAAGATGGATGGTTTTTGAAATTTTATCTTCAATTTTGTTACTAACATCTTATAATCAAGGATTAAAATATTTCTAAGACCACCATTAAGAGTAAGTAAGACCATTTAGAGTGCCATCTAATGCAGTTTTCGCTAAATAACACTAATTTATTTTTGGAATTGATGCACCGAGTCATTAATGGGTATCTTGATATATTTTTTTATTTTTATTATATTAAATATTGAGTTACTCAATGATTTAATAAAACCATGTGTGCTAGTTGAGACATGTTGTGTGAATTTTAAGGGATAAACACCTTTTTGCTAAATTATTAATGTTCTCATTCGATATTAATGATGTAAAGTTATTTTTTCCTATAGTCATGGAATGCAGTATCTAAATTGATTTTAAGAATTCAATGAATATCTTGTCGTGGGTTGAACCAAATAAAATATTCAATATACACAACATATTGTGTTTGGTATGATAATATCATCATTTCAAAATGGATTTCTCACAGTTTGTGTCCCTTTTTACTGATGTCACCTAGAAGGTGGTGAAGTTATTATGGGATTTAATGTGTATGGAACCATCGATGACATGATTCAGTGATTGAGAATGAAATAATTTTTTTCCATATGATGGATAGGGATATCTGGTTTATAATGAAACATAATGTTCTTGTATGGCCTATGTAGATATTCATGGAGATCAGGTAGTGGAATATGTATGATGTCAACTTCAATATTATTGGAAGAACAATCCTAATTATGAATTGTAACATGTAATGATTGTTTATAACCATAAATTATAGTATAAATATTTTATTAGGGAAAGTCTTACACTTTACTTTGATAACAAATGTTTCTATTATACCTTTTTTCAAAATTATTTGAACCCCTATCAAAGGATAAGGGTAGAGTAAATTTAGTCATTCGAGTTTCTCATTTCTTGTACACTTTGAAAATGTAATAAATTGATGATGCACTTAGTAGGAATATATATTATCATGTTGTGATGGATGAAAATTATGATTTGAAATTGAAGGGTAATTCTTCCCAGATTCACATATGGGTTAGGGAGGATGATCCAAATAATGTTCCCACAGGTGTTCATGTGACATAGTCTCACCATGATGTGATTCATCTAGAGAAATAAAAATATGAAGAGTTCAAGAGTATATTGGATTCCTTATATTTTGGGCATTCCATCAGTGTGTTGTCTTTATCAACAAGGGATATCATTTTCTTTAGGTTTTGGTATGTTGTCCTTTTTCTACAAGAATGTCCATTTTATATATTTTCACTATTCATTATGGTATTTACACACATGAACGAAAAATATGGATGAGGATATGAAACAACATTTATATATTACTAGTATGAAATGATACATATTTGATTTTTCATCTCATTGTTATATATGACAAGAGATTAATGATGATCATGATAATCCTTTTATATTTCATCACCCTATTCACAATATAACATGGATTTGGAATGTTATATTAATGGATATTATTTTTTTACTTATAAATACATGTTTTAAGAATAAAATTAAGTATGCGGTCTATTGTATGAATAAATATTATCATTTCATATAGATCCAAGATAACACTAAAGTAGAGGACCTAGGATAGTTGTTTATATAGAAGACCATGAGTCTTTATAGAGTACATGTGGATATATTCTTCGGTAGGGACCATTTTCCTACATAAATCCATTAAAGGTTCTTCCATGAGTTAATGGATAGTCAGTTAATGTTGATCAGAACATATCAAACACAGCTAGATAGGGAAATAAAATGGACTAATTAAATTCTAGAAGACATGCTCTTTTACTTTTTCTTGAACTTTAGAGGATCTTGTAATACCCATATGGGGATGCTAAATTTTCTTATAGTATTAGTTACTAGTATACCCTCACATTAGAAACTTTTGAGGATTTTTATGGTCTTTTTTACAATTCTCACTTTTATTGGTCTAAGGTTGGAGAAGATTAATTTGTTTGACCGAGTATGGTTCGTGAGACAAAAATGAAGATCTAATTGGTTTCTCAATTTTTGGTGACTTATAAAATTCAATATCAAGATTATATAGATGTAATTTATCATCATTTTTATATTGAACATAGCATTTTACACATATAAATATTAAATTGTTCTCTTACAACTTCATAGGACATACTAGGGATGACAATAATAAAGGGGAAAGCTAAAAAGACCAGTAATAGAATAAACATAAGAATAAAGATTCCGCACATGAGTTAAAAGGCATTATATAATGATATAAAAAGGTATGGAACATATAGAATCATTAAATATAAACATGGGATTATAAAATCATGGGTTTATAGTAATTTTGATGCAATATAAAACATTAATTTAACATAATTCATGTCTCATTGCATTCATAAGAGCACAGGTCAAGGTTAACCGCCAAAACTGTTGCTCATGGTAGTAGGAGTCAAGGCTAACCGCCAAGACTATTACAATTATTATCTCATGAGACTAAAAAATACATGATGAATTGGATAGATATCCGGGAACACCCATCATAACATGTTCATTAATATGATTTCCACATATTGAATCATAATTAATCAATCATAGATAAACATCAAGGGTACCCATGGAAGGAAATGGGTATCATAATCATGTCATAAAGCATAATTAATGGGCGTATCATACAAGTGTCCATGAAATAAATGAATTAGAAAATAAATGGAAATAAATAAGTAAAATTAATCATATATCATGGTATGTGATTTCAAACTGATGTGATAACATGTAAAAAGAGTATTTACTAAATTTTGGCATTAAAACATTTTTGTGAGGTTTTAAGGAAATTACTAAAGATAATTTAAAATCGAAAAGGGAATAATCTTTTATATAAAACCATAAGTTAAACAGGATGGTTATAATAATAAATTTACTGATTTTATAAAAATAATGGTGTCTTAAAACAAAGTATATAGTGTACTAGAAAATGGGTAAAATTTTGGGAAACTCCCTTTAACAGGTTTTCTTATTGGGTAGTACTGACGAGGGAACCAATTAAAAAAAATTACATGAAAGATAATGATGGATGGAACTTCATATATGGTTTTTTAGATTTTACAAAACATTTATATTATTTACATAAAATAATAGATAACTTCATTTTGGTAAAAAAAGATAGAGCTACCCGAAGAAATAATGGAGGTTCGGGTAGAATCCCTTACCTTACGTTTGAAGATGTTCATACCTTGATCTTAATGACCCGAATAATATAATTAGGTTCATAAATCAAAATTTACAGAACCACCTTTACATTAAATTGTTTTATTATAAACTTATTAAGTTCATTCATGTCCTTTTGATGGGTTAAGAGGTTCAATTTCATTGTTTGGGAGTGTTTCCTTGGTTTTCCGGATTGGTATACTTATATACATATACAGATAAACATGTAAGATGAGAATGGTTTTCCAGAATTGAAGATTTATTTTATTTGTGAAAATATTTTATATTAAAAGGTTATAAAATTCTTTTGGTCATTTTAAGTGGAGATGAATAATTATATGAAACTTTAATGATAATTGTTTTGGTTAATTGCTAGTTTTTTATCACATTAAACAACTCTTTCTTTATAAATTTATATCAGGTGTCAAAAAGATTCCAGAACCTTAAATTATAAGTAATATATATTTTCAGTCTTTTTCAACAAAAAAAATTCATTCATGACCACAATTGAAGATACTAATTGAAATTGAAAACCCATTATCCTTGAATGAGAGAAATTAACACATCTCGAATAATGTTCTCATTTCTAGTTTAAAATAAGGGGAAAGGATAGATGATGATTAATTATTCCATTATCATAAAAAAATTAGAGTTCATTTAATTTAATTGATTTATTATATCATTTGGATGAAATGGGTGAGGAAAGAAAAAGAAAATAATTCCACATGAAAGAAAATAATAGAATGAAATGATGAATTTACCTCTGGAATATATCTTCCTTGATAACTTCTTTAAGGGAGAGGATTTGGTATTTTGAAGATACCAAAGGCTACTAGATGTGGGAGAGGGGCCTAGGGAGGGGTTCGAGTAGAATTTGTACTAGAAACAAGGATTGAGAGGAGTAATGAAAAGAGGGGGTGAGGGTGGTTTTTATAGTGGGGGAGAGGAGGGTTTTCTCAAGATGAGAAATAGTATTGATTCATGTGGAAAAAAATATTATTTTGTTTATGTGTGTTTGAAACCAAGAATATTACATCATCCATGACCCAATAAATATTTTACATTACATTTAATATATATATATATAGACAAAAAATTACCGTATTTTTCAATTTACAAAAAATTCAAGTATTTCAGAAAAATCAAACAAATTCACCCCAACCATTTTATGATGTGTATAATTTATAAATGAACTCCATTTTATGAAAATAATTTAAAAAATATGTGAAATTTAATTTTAAATAAAACACATTATATACTTCAAAAATATTAATTTTAAAATTAAAACTACTATTAAAATACATTGAAAAATTAAATAATGTCTCTTTAAATTATTATATAATCATAAGTCATCAAAAATAGTTATTTATGAATAAAATTTATGAAAATTATTTTTTATTTAATTTATTAAATTAATCTTAAAATTTCAATTAAATATATGTGACTTAAAAAAAATACCAACACTTTGTTTATAATTTTTTAAATATCTATTTACTTATAATTTGATATAATTATACAATTTGTCACTTATAAGATGTATAAAATTTATTTATGCTATAATTAGTGAGGTTACTATTACAATGGTGGGTTCACAATTCATAAGGGTCACATTACTATTCCAAATGTCATGTTACTATTTGATCGGTATACATTCCATAACATCTAGAGATACCTTTTATTTTTCTCAATATATATTTATACGGTTTTTATTGTTCTTTTTATATAATATTATGTGATTATACAATAATACATTATTTTAATAAGGGAATTACAGTTGATGAAACATTGGGTTGTTACAATTTGTATTTTTCAGTATCTAATAGTATATTTATGAATGTCTCTCCATGTTTGGGTTACTAATGGCTTAACTTTTTGGAAATTTCCCTCCACGGGATGTTAAATAATTTGATAGCATAGAATGACTTGGTAGGGAGGGTTATCACTTTTATTTTTCACAATATTTGTATTTAATCCGTAATTGTTAACATTGGTCAGAATATAAGAAAAATATAAAGGATGCATCTCAGGTTATGAATTTTGAGTTCTTCAAATTAGAGCCTGATTTTACTGTGACCGAAAAACACTTCTAGTTCTTGACTCTCAAGTGACTTTTTAATATGGGAATTCATTTCCATTGGTTTAAGTCTTTTTTAAAACCTGGTCATCACTCACATGAGACATTGGAATGGGATTATTTGATGACGGAGTAATATAATAAACTCTTATTCGGACAACCTTTTTTTGACATAGATTTTTATTGGAAATAAATAGACAAGAAGGTGGAGAATTGTCAAAAAATTATATGATTTTAATAAAATAAAAATTCTATGATTTTATTTTTCTTTCCGTTTTTCTGTTATGATGGATTGATTGTATTTTTGTAGTTTGAAATGGATTGAATGAAGGGTCGGGTGTTTGGTCTTTCAAATTGTTTGACTATTTGAGAGGTGTATTGTGGGGCTGTCATTGGTGTTGTCTTGAACATGTAACTATAAGAGATATAAGTAGTACAACTATTATTCAATGAGGGTCACAAGACATCAGGTGTAAGGATGAATATTTGGGTTCCATATTGTAATTCCACTGGCCAGGAGGTGGAAGCTCAAAAGTGTGCTAGTGGAATATCCTTAGGTCTAAGCATTACATCGATCACAGCTAACTAATTATGGTTTCCATTTTTGTTTGGGATATTTAGGGTTACTTTTGTATTAATTCCACCCCAAATGCTTGTTTTACTTCTAAAGGAACCTCATTCAACTTTATTTATGTTATTTTTGTATTGAAACCATGTTCCATTCTTGGTAATTTTATATTTATTTTGGTCTTCAATATCCTTCTTATACAAATATTTAATTATTTTCCAAATATATTGATTTGTTCACTGGTGGGATTTTTTTTCATATATTTCTAATAAAAATAAAATTAGGTTTCTTCCTAATTTGAGTTATGTTGATCATATATTGAATCCCCCTAGTATATTGATTTAGAATTGGGCTGGTAAGTTGTATTTTTGGCATTCCTTATACTAAATAATGTCAACATGGATAATATGACTGAGAATCCTAAATTTTGGTCCCCATACTTATTCTTAATACCCTTAGATCATCATGGTTTTTTTCACCTATGGATGTAGTTATTCCAAGTGTGTTAACATAGGTGGTTTCATGATTTTTATTTTTGTTTGGCCATTTATTACCTACACATCAATATGGATTTATAATGATGATATATTCAAAGTGAAATATTTTTATGAAATATAATGGTTTCGAATATGGTTTTGAAGATTAAATATCTTATTTTTATCTTTTAATGGATATATATTTAAATCCTTATTTATGATGATTCATATGTGAAACTCTGTTGGATGAAATGTTTATGATAAATCTACTGGTGCTTTATTATGAGGAAGGGAGTCATCATCATGGATAAACTATTTCTCCCTATACCTATTTTTCTTGGGTAATCTATGCCCCAATTTTCATATATTATTCCACAAATACTCTCTCATGAGCCTAGTATTACCATTAGAAATTTTCTAAAAGTTTAATGTGAACACTTAATGGTATACCAATTATTATAATAAAATGAGGATCCTCATTGAAAATAATCTCTTTGTACAAATGGGATGGTTTCATCTTTTGGTTATTTATGAAATTATTTTTTGGAGTGTGAATAAGAATGATTTGGAAACTTGTTTATTTCCATGTTTTTCAAAATTGTAAAATGGTTTCTTTATACATGATTTCTGTATAACGTTTTCTCACAAAATTTTTAAAATTATATGAGAATATTTTTTAATTTTTAAAATTCTATTTATGAAACACTTGTTGGGATTTTACTAGGATCATTTTTCACACATCTCATAAACCTTTGAGTGTACCTATATCTTATTATATTTGATGTTGGAAATTGAAATGTTCCATTAGTAGGTTATATGTTTGTTTGTTAGTAGCATGTGAGTATATGGAGTTGATATAATTTCACATATATTTGTGATATAGTAGTTTTGTGTACTGTAGTTGTTTTTTATGTATCTTGGAACATGTTTTATTTAGTGAATATATCAGTTGTTTATTTTATTTCATTCTTTATATAGACATATTCTATATATATCTATCAAATTTAAATGTTTCTTTGTGGAAAATCATTTGTAATTGTTTTTCATGATGTCTGGTTAATTTGTCACAAGAATATGGGGATCAGGAACACCCTTATGGAAGTGTCATTACCAGTTTGGGTTAGGGAAGGATTAGGTAAGATATGTTGGTTTATTATAGATAATAAAATAATATTCTAAGATATATTAAAATAACTAGTGGTACTTATTCCTCCTTAGAAACTTATCACTGGCTGATGCGGATTAATAACATCCCTCATGCAAAGCCATTATCAGTTTATTTTAAAAATGATTTAGGTAACCTTGGTTTCCTTATGTGGGAGACCATTTTTCCAATATTATTGGGAATATTCTAATTTGTACAAATTCTTTATGTTTCTTTTAACACATTATTAGTGAAATTGTTAAATTTTAGTTTCTTCTTTTTACATAGAATTTAACTTCATACTTGATCTTCCTTTTCAATGAAATAACTTACACTAATAGATAATTAACACTTACCATCCTCTATTAAAAAAATTATATTAATATATCCAATAATTTCGACTTTCTCCCCAATCTATATATTAAATAAAAAAATTACTTCTGATGATTCATAAACATCCTCATCATCTTAAACCTATTTTCTTACCTATTTATTTTTATTTTTGAAGAGATCAATATGTTCTAATGAATTTTTCATTATTCTGTTGATATTTATATTTTCCATACATATAATTTTATATAATTTAGGTTATCCTTTGAGTTAAAATTTTAAATAATTTATTCCTTTGAGTTTATCTTCTTTCTAAACATCAAATTTATTTTTTGAACTATTACAATTATAACATCATTCAAGTATGAAATAAATTCATCCTCATCATGTAAAATAAATCGTATATCTTTTTCTTCTACTTTACATGAGATGAATTTCTATAGGACCCTATTAAAAGTATAATTTCTTGATTTAAAGTATTTAATCATGGAATGAATAGTTTTTTTTCTGTTTATTTGTCATTATCCTTAACTGTTTTGTTATATTTCACTAGAAATATTTATTAAATATCTATAATATTCCTATAGTTAATACTTGTGAATGGTATCTTACATTTATACCATGTTTTCCCTCACCGTAATTTTACTTTACAAGTAATATAAATTCTACATTTGTTACTCCATTATTATTTATACATTATTATATCTCAATATTATTTAAATATTTTGATTAAATATATTTTTATGAATAGATGGATGAAATTTCCAAGTTTATAATGATTTTTAATGTTGGGAACTTTATGTGAAGATCATAAAGTGGTAACTCAATGAGATGTTTCTCTTAAAGATCCAATATAGAAGTGGTAATATTTTTAGAACACTTAATATAATTTCAACAAATTTAATTTTTTCATTATTTCTATGGATGAGTCTCACACCTTCAATCTGATGGTTGAGGAAACAAAAAAAAAATCTCATTTGGGATCATCTTCAAATACTCAAATTTTTTTATGTATCTTTAATAGATTTTCATCCATTTCATTGTTTTAAACATAAATAATAATGGATAATTTTTCCCACATGTATTTATTTAATGTGTATCTCATCATCATCATATTGAATTAGATTCACATGTTTTACAATAAGTCTTTTTGTTTCTCTTCAACTTCATTAAAAAAATTCCTAGATCATTTATTCATTAGTATTCCCATAATATCAATCAATTGTGCTCCATGAATTGTAACAGTAATAAAATAAAATCCATGAGATAGTATGTGGGATCTCATTCGATTATAGCACATTTTGAAATTATAACCTATGAAAAATGTAAATTCATTTTAAATAACTGGTTTTTCATAGGTAGTATACTTATAATGAAAAATTAATTGTGCATGAATATTTTGGATCTGATACAAATGTTTTCACTCATTGGCCCAATATACCCTAAGGGATGGTGTTGGAATTTTGTTTTTTCAATCCCTCATTTCATTTACCAGATCCTAGTCTCTTATTATCTTGAACAATATGAACCTATCACCCATAATGAACACCAAATACTTAAATACAGAAATGAAATTTAGGGATATAGAGATTTTATTTATTTCAAGACAAAGGGTATATATATGGAATATTCACTAATAGTGTGTCAACAAACTATTTGTGTTTACTTGTAACTATATGTGTTGAGAATGTTTTGGAATGATACACTATTTATCTTGTTGACACTCCCTCCTTTGGAATCTTTCTACACTCATTAATCAAAATGAATATTAGAATATATGATGAAAATAATATATAAAACTATTATTTAAGATATAAAAACCTTTTCAGAAAGGGTTTTATCATTGGGATGTAGGAACCCCTTAAATTATAATTCTTCAACGGTTCATCCAATGATAGTTTCCTCTCTTTAACATCATTATATATATATCTTTATTATTTTTCACTTTTCATCATGTCAATACATTTTTAAATGAAGGATTCATCTCCCAAAAAAATCTACATAAATTTTCTACTGATAACCTACTAATTAAGTAAACTATCCACTCATAAAAAAATTAGGTTGACCTAGTAAACTCTACATCACAGAATTGTTAGATGAATTTGAACAATATGAATTTCTTATATTTATATCCTTTATAATATATCCTATTTAACTTTTCATGATTCATATTAAAACTCAAATATTGTGGCGTAATGTTCCTCACCTTATCATGGTATAATGAAACTATTATATTTTAATTCCCCTTCCATATACAATATTTATATCCCCATAACATTGTGGTTTTATCTCTTAAAATTTTCTCAACACTCAAACCAATCATCATATTTTCATCCTGATTTCAGTGTTTGTTCTTACTACATTGAAATTACATCCTCTAAACATTATTTCTAAAAGGAACCGCAAATTAAGTTAAAACTATGTGACTATGTGATCATCATTTTCTCTTGAAAAAAATCAGCATGATCATTCTCAAATACATTGTCATCTTGATGTGTGTTATACAATAGTAACTAAAATATTTCCCTTCATGGAATTGTTGATATGCCATAACATTTAAATAAATGATTCACATTTTTCCATATTAATAATAATTAAATTTCATAAATAACCCATCTATATGATCAATATTACCCTTACATATTGAGTTTGCTGTTTAAAACATTATCTTTTTATATGTATCTTTACTCACGGAATATCACTTATAATCATGTAATGATTTTTTGGAAAATAACCAAAATAAGGATTGGAAATAAACATCCATGGAAACTCTTTCAACTGAAAAAAATCTTACAAAATCACATCTTGGTGAAAATAACCCAATGTTTTTTATGTAACATATTCTACATCTATGTTATCTATGTCACAATATTCCACTTATTTATTAGAGTGCGTTTCTCAAAGATAAAATATTTATTTCATGATGAAAATATAGTGGTGTGTTGGGATAAAAATATTGATGAAATACATGAGTGAATGAAACTGATAATATAGAAAACAATAAATAAATTAATAACTCTAATTATTGAAGAAATATCTTTCCTTGAAATAGTTATAATATAAAAATTAGTAACATGGTAAAGATAATTTTCATAAAGTACTCAAAAAATAATAATCTTTTATAGTTTTTAATTATGTTAGTCTTAGGATGAATCAATTACTCATAATGATCTTGAACTAAATCAAACAGACCAGGTACCTTGTACTTCAATAATTTAATCCATAATGTATTCATTATTGTATAATTATATAAATATCACTTAGGATTTGAAAATTACATATATATACAAATCTAATATTTTTTTAACCATTGGATTATTGTGAATAATATCTATATATATTTCAACATAAATAAGGATTTATTCTTGACTATTAAGGTGAGTAAAGGGATATTTTAAAAGGGGTTTAAATATACTATCTTCCAAAAAAACATGAAGGAAATCAGATCTCATATATATTTTACGTATTTCCTTAATGTTGGATAAATTATCTGGAGGAGTTCAAAACAACCCAAAATAGATAACTAAATAATAGAGGTAGTGTTTATTTTTTCATCAAATGTAACAAACAAATTTTTTTGTATTATTATTTTATTTACTATAATGTTGGATTCAACGATTTTTCAGAGGAATTAATAAAAACAGTGACAAAATGGATATATTTTTAGTCTATGAAACCCAGATCTCCCCAGCTGATTAAACAAATCATTTTAAACCCATCTTATTCAATAATGTTATGACGAGGGTTTTATAAAGATCTAATTAGTGACTAATAAATAGTATATATTAGATCAATAGACAAATATATCAATGTATTAGTAGTAAGAGAGTCATGTAATGGATTTTAATATTTGATAAATGGTATTGTGGATGGAATTTTTGTTTTCAATGTAAATATATAATGATTTTATATTAGGTAAAATATATATTTAATATTTTTTTTGTGAATTCCAAATTTTACAAAGAATGTAATATGATAAAAATAGATGAAAATATGACTTTGATTAATGCCTTATCATGTATATTCATTGAGGATTTTTGTTTGATATTTTACATTGTGATTTTTATAAGTTTCTTCTTGTATATAATAAAAACTAGATTTATTAGAGAATATGTTGAAGATTTATACAATGGCATCCCAACAAAATTATTTCACATGGAATTTAATGTGGGTTATTAGTATACTTAAGAGTTTTTTATTTAAAGTAATTTC
The DNA here is from genome assembly GCA_963277665.1 of Viscum album. Classification (NCBI taxonomy): domain Eukaryota; kingdom Viridiplantae; phylum Streptophyta; class Magnoliopsida; order Santalales; family Viscaceae; genus Viscum; species Viscum album. The sequence goes on from OY728128.1 coordinate 1,607,473,158, forward strand.
AATTGCCTATTTTGAAAGGATAGATAAAATTAGATCCATCATAACATTATCACTATATTAATCCAAAATTATAGGTGACTTAATCTGTCGTTGGTTTGGAATGTTTTCGACCATATATTATGTTTTCTTTGTCCATGATAATATTAATTGTTTGGTAGAAAATGTATAAAATATTACTCCCTGATTGAATTATATTATGCAAATTTATAGACATGTTTTTTGAGAAACATGTGATGTCATCAATTTCTTGAATCAATGGAATTTGATGAATTCATTAAAAATGGTTAGTTTGTTTTATCAAATCACCAAGAAAGTATGATATGGTCAATACTTCATTGATATTATCCATATACATTGGTCACTAGACAGTTATCACAAAAAGGATCATATATGTATATATTAGAAACATAGAAGAACATCTTATAGTGTTAAATTTCCTATAAATATATGAGTGTGTTTGATTGAAATCATAACAATACCCTTTATATCTTACGCTTAAGTAACATTTATATCTCAGACACAAATTGATTTTAAATAAGGATTGTAGAACTCAAAATTGGTATCAATTCTAAAATGGTTTGTAGGATTAAATAGTTAACCTATAGAATATGGATTTGTTTTTATATAAGATATTATTACAGTGATTGTGATAATATAAATGATAATAATATCCATCAGTTTTTGGATGGATTCATAAATAGTTGTGATTTTTTGGTAAAAAATCATGAATAATATTGTGTATGTGGGTGATTTTTGGAAATGAGAACTAATGAATAAAAACCATGGAATGGTGAGTTTCAATATTTCTATGATACATGATATCATATTTTCACAGAACTAATTAATATTATTTTCTTACAATGTCTTAAAAAATTTAAGGGAGAAAATACTGACATTAATAAATGAATACTATGTTATAAATTATGTGATATTAGAACTCCAAAAGTTCACTAAGACTTGTTAAATCTTATAATAACTTCATTTAACCCATGTAAAATACATACGAAGTGGTTATTTTGAGGTTTTTGGTGTTAAATATAAGATCATAATTCTTAAAAATCAATCATTCTTCATTTCTATTCTCTGTATTTATCACTAAGGAGGGTCTTCTAGCACACCATTAAATTAGAAGATATCCTATGCAAGAATATATTAAATCCATTCTATATCATATATTATTAGTGATAATACCCTTTTAGTTAATTATAATTAATTTCAATCAATACTTATCAGTCTTCATCAATGATCTTCTACGGTGTGGTATGTATAATTCATATTTATGCATATATTTTTTTTTAAATTCCAGTCAAAAAAGAAGGGTATTAGAATTAATATCCTTCCACTAAATTTAGTTATTTATGATTCCAATGTAACCCTTATCTAACTAAGGATACAATATAATAACATTATTCTAAGGACTCTCATTGATCTTATACATTGATATGATTTAATGAATCCAAATTTTTTCGACCCTCACACATTCTACAGTGAAATCCAATTATTTGATTTACATAATATATTATTAGTAATTAATAAATATTTAAAGGGATTAAATATTTCACAAACCTATAATATCAATTCATTACCTATCACTTAAATCTATAATTATTTTAATGAAAACTATTATTAAATGAAAATGGAGAATAATAGATAACGAGTGGGATCATGTTTCACTTCCATTAAATAAAGGTAATATCCCCATGTAGCCTTTTATAAAATACCCCTTTATAAAATATAATTTAACATATTAAAATAAAATATATTAAAATCCCCCATATGAATTCTAGTGGACCCATACTAGGATTACATTAGTCAATAGATTTGAAATGGATTTATATAAGGATTTTGATTATAGTAATATAGACATCAACCACTCTAAGCTCAAAAAGATGCATGGTTTACCATAATTTCACTCTTGTTGGGGTCTTCAACGAACTAACATATCTACATATTTTGATTCATCTATTTTTTGATTTAAATATTTACTAATTTATTATTAATTAATTTATTTATATCCTTCATTTTCTCTAATTTTTTTCCAATATTTAAATTTATTTCACATAAAAAATATATCTTAAAAATATTTCTCAAATCACTAAATAATTTCCAATATAAACCAATTTATCAACCACTATACAAATATTTGTGGTCAATGACTTAGTCACATAAAACTAAATCATTATTCTTCAAAATTTTAAATAAATACGAATAAGATGACTAAATATTTATATTTTAAATATTTGGTTTATTGAACTTATGATATTTTCATCACATATAATTATCATTATAATTCTTTTCTAGTATTATAAGATCATACAATAGAGAAATTCGGAAATTTTGTCCCTAGTTACGTTCTTCAAAACTGGAGAACTAAACAGAAACAAAAAAATTAGTATGGAATAAACATAATAAAACTATAAATATAAAACATTATCTCCTATATAAAATCAAGGTTGGGATACCAATTTAATCCAAATTTATGATAATTATTTCCTCTAACACCTATATTAAAATATAATTAATTCCTATCTGATCATGTTTAAATCCATTGCACACAAAAATATCCCTTGGTAACTATATAAAAATTCATAATCTGAAACATACTTTTTTTCATCCATCAAGTGATTTCTTAAAATTATTTAATTAATAAAATATATTTATATTCAATATTACTAATATAAATCATAACACTAAAAGTCAATAAATTCAATATCATTAAATAAATAATTTGAATGTTCCAAGGATGATATTACATTATTTATTTATTATAGCCTTCAAAATATAATATCAAAATTTTAACTTGTATAACACCAAACCCAATATAAAAAACTAATTTTATATTTTTAATGTCAACAATTTTCCAATTCCAATGAAAGTATTTATGGAATTTAAATTTTCCAATAATTAAATATTGAACACCTCATCTTAATTCCTACGATCCTACTAAAAATGTTGAAATTTATAGGAAAAAATAAACACAAAATTAAGGAACCAAAGTGTAATTTGAAACCATACTTCTCCACAATTAAACATCTAACATAGTTCAATTTCCCAAAAAAATATCTTTTCCAAATGAAAAATTATAATAAAATAGGTAAATATTAATAATATTTAAATTAGTATAATTGAAAATTCCCCAAACTAAAGTATTAAAATTAATTTCAATGAATTTAAATGTTTCAAAAATATTTATGGCATACATAATATGTAAATTATTTATAAAATCTGTATCATTATGCGTTGTTAAATTATGAGGGAATCCTTATACTGAAAACACTTAGAGTATAGGTATTTTGATAATAGGGATTTGGGTTAGATTAATAAGAGTTGAGGAAACTATATAGGTGCATTTTTCTAGTTTTTAGTATTATAGTAGTTCTTAGGGAATTTGGGAAAACATCAAAGGGTTGGAAGATATAGATTTTAATAAAAATTCCCTATTGAATTTAGGGTGAAGCCAGAAGAAGCCACATATCTCTTATGAGGGAATAGGGTACCTGATGACCACTAAGTAATTAACCATTAGATAAAATTTTGAGACCTGTTGTACTCTATTTTTATGTTTTTTTTCAATTAATTAATTATTTAATTTAAATTATTACACCTCATCACTCTTATATTTTTCCAACATAACCATAACTCTTTTATAGCCTCCCCAACTCATTTTTCAATCTTCCAGTCTACATTCATATTCTTTTGGTGAGAATTATCTTATCATATCAATGATTGATATGATGTAGGATCAAAATCTCAGCAATGATAAGTTATGTAACGGTTTTCTTTCCATTGCTTCATGAATCATGTCCCTTATTTAGTGTGAATCTTTTATTAGGAACTATTTTTATTATTTCATGATTTCAGGTGAATAAGAATAGAATAATTATATATATGATTTGAGTTAAATCCTATAATCTTAAGATATATGGTTCATTTCATATTTCATCATAGACATGTGTATATATCTTACATGCTTTCATGTGATGGGGGGGGGGGGGGGTTGGGATTTAAATTTTAATGAAATACGAGTCTAAATTATATATTACGCTAGAGTGAAGGCCCCTAATAGTGAAACAAAACATATATAAATGGTCTATAGGATTTAGAAAATCTTGATGTATATAAATACAAGGGGTATCTTAGTGATTTTTTTTCTTGTATCGCATTGGAATATTTTAAAGAATATTTTCAAAGATAAGTGAAGATTTAGTGGTATATTATGGTGAATGGGAATCCATAGTTTATATATAATAAAAATATTAAATATATTATACCATGTGTACGTAGTTTTTCAATAAAAAAATAATATTTCTCGAAGAGTGTTGTAAATGGGAAAACTGGGACCACAACTAAATTTGGAATACAAGTTTTACCCTCGGTAAAACATAATATTTATATGAATTTGATGTTTTTTATGAGATCAGTCATGAGAATAATAATAAAAAATACATTAAATTAACAATTTATTATTTATTAGATCTTAGTGAACTAATTCCCCTCTATTTAAACCCAGTAATGAAAAAATACTAGGGTTAGTCATATATCCCTATTTATTTATAGGGCATAATAAAGTAATAATATTTTGGATGATAATGAGATCATGGAATGATGATCAATTTAAAAAGGGTGTTTTTTTATAAATAGAGTTATTCGTTCCCTCCAAGGAAAATGATACATAAATAAATCTTCATTAATGATCTATCCAATCTCAATCTATGATTTTTTTGTCAGACTAATACCCAATATTTATTTTCTCATATTAAATGTGAGTTAATCCATTTTGAATATTAATTTTTTAATTTATTGTTGTTTTTTTGTTGATGTTATTTATCCCAAAAATAGAAATAAATAACAATAAGTTAATCCATATTGACTCATATTCATTCTCAATTTTCTCCATCAATGGATTAAATCCATCCCAGATACGGGTTGACCTTCATCTTTTCACTTTTATGTTTTTTCTTTTATGAACTTGTTCATCTAGTATTCATCCTAAGTATATTGATTGACTAAATATTTGAAAATGCCAAAAAAATTGACCATTTCAGAAATGATCTTGTGATCAACAGATATTTTCAGTGGGTTTCAATTAAGGATGGAAAGATCAATTTTATTGTGGTGATGAAGAAAAAATATTTCGAATCTAATGAATGGTTTCCACTCGGTAGGTCAGAATTTTTGTGATAGTGTGATGAATAATGTTTTCCATGCAGATGGGTGGGTGGATTTCGGCCACCAACATTCACCCAATTTCATTCAACTTATATATAGGTTTTTTGTGAAAGATCATAGTAGATATGAATGGGGTAGGGGTGCAGTTTTGATGCATAAATAATAATAAACATTCTATAAAAACCAGATATTCATTTTCTGTAGTTCCGGAAAAGACACACTATGTGGAACCTATTCATAGAGTATAGGGTTATTCTAATATAAAAATATAATATTTCATGTGGGATATCCACAAACCATGTGACAAAAAGTTGGTGAAAATTCATGTATCTATGGGTATACGAGCACGATCATGACTAGAGTACACGAGCACAACCCAAGTACATGTGAATGACCAAAGTACACGAGCTTGGATAAGGTACAAGGTCATGTATAGAAGGACATATGAATAAAAATAGGCTCAGGAAGGTCTTATCTTATCCATACATCTCATGTACACCTCCCATGGTAGGTGGAATCCACTATTCTATTAATTCTACTTTAGTGTTTGTATAGTATATTCATTTGGTCCATCCCAACAAGCGTCATATGAGAAATAATCTCTTCATAATAAGATGAGTGCTCTAATACAATGATTAATATTTGATAGAGTTAGGTATCACTATATGGGGATCGAGTATTTATCTACTACCATCCTTCCCTATGTTGTGGTGTGTATCCTATTATTGTCTTTCAGGGGGTGTGATCCCCGTTCTAGTGAGTTATTCGATATATGGTTTTATATCCCCCATAAGACCTAGGTGAGATCCCCTAACTATTAATTGACATCCATTAAGTTATATTTTCACCTCTTTGTGGTGATTAAAAATGGGAACATCCTCTCTGATGAGAACATTCAGCATTATTAAGACATGAGGACTGAGTTCTCTCGGAAAATCATTACCCTGTAGCCTCAATTGGAACCCTATACGGGAAGTATAAGTGTGACCATACTTTGAGGCCTGTTATATCTATTTATATAATTTTAATTTTTTTTACCATATAACACATTGATTTAATCACCTCTATTATATTTATTGATTTCTCAATGATGTATTATATTTTCTGATTTTGGGTTTTCCTACACGGTATGTTTATAATCACCCCTATATTGGAAATTCCCACACATGACATGTCTTATGGAGATTAAATTCCTTTAGATAAATTCCATGGAGGTCCAGGGACAGGTATAGAATAATACTTCTAGATTGACCATAGGCAGACCCATGTGTCACATCTTGATAGTAGTCTCCCTTTTTTGAGTAGGTGGGACTCTTTAAAAGTTTTAGTGCACTTCTATATGACCCTTCTTCTTCCCTTAACTTTTTTTATACACTTATGTGTGATTAGTTTTATATATTAATTTTTCTAAATATATTTACTTTATGCATTACTTTTTTTCATTTAGAGACCCATGCGTCCATAATGACACCTTAGACTAGGGACAACCATGTGTGTGATTTTCCTATTCAGTATAGGTTGAAAGACCCATATCAATTTGAGGTAGGGTTGGGGTGTCACAATTGTCTTACCACCAAAAAGGTGGGCCACAATGTTTTGGTATGTAACAGAGTGGTATCAAATGGTTGGTTTTCTTTGGACAGTCATTTTGAGATAGTCTTACTAGGAGGATTGTTTAGGGAACTAGTGATCCAGTGTTAAAGAGTCTGGAGGTTAGCTATTATGATAAAGGAACCAGTGATTGTGTGGAAGCTAAAGAATCCATTCAATAGGACTTTTATTACCTTCTTGTCAACTAGGTACTTGTTGAAATTGTTTCTAGGGAAATCATATGTACACATATCATATAATAACGGGGTTTTGGTTTCCGTACCCTTCATCATTTATCTACTCGGATATGCTCTTTCACCATTGTTAATATTGAAATTTTGTAGGATTCATCCACGATGAGACCCACCTATAACATGATTAATCAAGTATTATGTAGTACAATATCAATGATGTCTCACTTAAATATGAGGGTTTAGTTTATTTTCAGGTGAAAGAGGTCGTACCTCAAGGTGGTTTTTTGATATTACCACCACCCGCTGAGTAGCTGGTTGTTCCAGTAGTACTATAGAATAACATGAATAGGTTGAAAACACATCAATAGTTCTATAGGAAGGGACACCTTTCATTTTCGGAGATCTGATCCCCTCTAGAATTATAGTACTATAATGAGGCATTTATATTTTTTTACCTTTTTACACACCTCCCAAATAGATAGTGGTCCTCATAGTTTGCCATTACATGGAACCATAGTTCCATGGTGTATCATTGTAACACATAAACATGACTTGGTGACCCATACTTGGGTATAGTATTATCAACTTTTTATATAAGAGTTCTCCCTAATGATTTTATGGTAATTAGGTTTCCAAGGTCTCTCAAATCTCTAGCAGGGAATCATGTCAGTCATAGGGTATGCATCAAGGTTTACTGAACTCTCATGATACACTGTAGAAATGGTTCATGTAGTATAATTTAAATAAAATACCTTTGAGAATTTATAGTTATGATACATTTTAGTGGTTCAGTATCTCATTATTTCCCCACCAATTTATGCATTCATGGGCGTGGCTTTGTTGAGGAGAGATTTCTAGATGAGCAGTGAGAGATAGTTGGGGTGGATATGTGAAATATAAATATGACACCTAAGTAGCTAGTGTTTGATGATATATATAGGGATTCATGCAAAAAACAATATCTAGATAAAATTTTAGGATATAGGTTATTTATTTTTGGTATCTTAGGATCGTTCCAGTCAAGTGAGGGAGAGTAGATGTTACTACTTTGAGAGGAAATACCTTATCACAAGAGATTATCTAACCTTCAATGTTGATGATTGGGATATAGATAATAGACCACCTATAAAAGGAAAATGTTATTATCTGGGATGTTTACATGGTTGAAAATGTGTATTAAGAGTTGGTGGTGAACCACTAGGTGGTCAATGTTTTAATCTATTATTGCCACCACCCATAGGTGGACTATACAAGGATCTATGAGATGGTGGACACGGACATGGGCTACTCTAGACTATGGATACTTTTTACAAAAATTATTGGATGATGGTTCATCGTATAATCTATGTATTCTCTACTTTACATGTACTATTGATAGACACTTACAGGATACACTCATTCATTTAGATCTATAGATTTGAGTAGATCCTTCAACTCAAAAATTGTGTTAGTCAACTCATACAAGGGGATATTAAATGATATCACACTTATATTGAATGTGTGATGAGGACCACAGAGGGGAGATATACACATGGGACCTTTTCATTTCCACATTGATTCCTCACACCAAAAGTTTTAAATAGAAGAGATCACCACAATTCATGTACATATTTTTTGAGCAGGATGTGGTGCATCTATGTTTACTGGGAGTCATTTTTCCACCTCAGTAAGAAAAAGATCAAGAAGTGTATGATGGGCTTTTACTCTATATGAAACAATAAATTACCCAACATTTTTCTTATGTTTCCCATGGAGAAGTAGATGTTATGATATTTCACTATCTTAAAGTAGTGATGGGGTATGAGAATGTTTTTCTAGAGGACATGTTCGGCTTACCTCCCACAATGAGTGATTTAGATCTACATAGACTAACACACAAGTAATACCATGTTATTTGATATAGAATATCGGATGGCTCGTGCCGAGGTTTGTGTGATAAAGGTGAATTTAGTAGATTTGTAGAGTAAGGGCTCTATTATATATAGTGTGCCTCCCTAGGAATCCACAACGTTGTTTGCTAAGAAAGAAGATGATATATTGGTGTTATGTATTGATTATCATCACCCAAATTAAGTGAATATCATGAATAAGTATCCACTTCAAAGACTCTATAACCACTTCAAAAATTCAAAAGGGATGATGTGGTTCTTAAATATTTCTTTTAGGAAAGTATATAACCATCTCAAAGATCGAGATGTGGATATACCATTTTGGGGAATTCGATGTTACTATCGTCACTATGAGAATTTGTTGGTTCCCTTTGGTATAAATAACACCCTAGAATTGTTTATGGGACTCATAAATAGAATCAATCATCCCTTTTTAGACCAGTTCACGCTAGTCTTCACTAATTAAATCCTTTTGTACACAGCACCATAGGAGGAGCTTGTGAGACCTTTGAGGTTGGTTCTTAATGTAATATCAAAGAACTATACTTATGGGAAACTCTCAATGTGTTAGTTATTTATCTTAATGGAACACATCCTTGGACATAGTTTCTCATAGGAAGGAGTGGTTATAGACTAATAGAAGGTTGAGGTAGTCAAAACTCGGATTACAACAAATATAGTGAAGAAGGTATAAATATTCCTTAAGTTTTCATTATAATATCTTCTATTTGAGCACAATTTCACAAATATTTTGGAAAAAATTATTATCATGACTTTAAATGGGAATCCTTTAATTTTGATAGAGAAGTTTCATCATTATTTTTATGAGTTTCATTACTAGTTAATGAGGACATCTATCATGAGAATAAAAAAGTAGGGTGTTGGATATATAGTGGTATATAATAGATTCAAAACTAGGATGTGATGGGTTTTGATATATAAGTATAAAGTGATTTATTATGTGTCCCTGTAGAGAAAACATAATTTGAATAAATTCACAACCCACATTATGGAGCTTTCTTGTGTGGTATTCACCTTAAATATGTTGAAAAAATACATTATGGGTGAGAGATTTTCCATCTAATTGACCACAAGAGTCTCAGGAATGTCTTTTCACAGCATGATCTTCACGTTAGGGAGAGGTAATTACTAGACATCCAAAGGATTATGACTTTGAGATAGTCTATAATCTTAGAAAGAGGAATGTGGTTTAATATTTTATCATCATGAGATCTTGTTAGTAGTTATTGAATAAGGTGTTAGAGTTGTTGGACTTGTTAAAATTTTCATTAGAGAATGAGGAGGGTTAAACTTACCACTAGTTGATGGTTTTTTCCCCTCTAAATCATTGGAATATTTTGGACACTCAATTAAGATATATCAATTATGACACCTTTCATGACCATAAATCCCTCGGGGCATACTCCTGATGTATTTTATAAAGGTTCAAAACACATCATATTTTTCAAGGATGGATGATGGTACCGATTATATTGTGAGAACAGGTATTGAGAAAATTTCAAACATCCCACTTAATAGAAAATCCATGGGAGGAAAATATTTACCCAAACCTTTGAAATATGTTCTGGTTTCAAGCATTGAAAGGGTGCGTAGCTATCTTTTTCTCTACATTCTTCAATTTCCAGAGGTGAAGGTTGAGAACCAGGTTCTAGTTTTTTTTACTCAACCCATTGAGGTGCTAGAGTAAAATTTGGATGGTATCCCCAATGTTTTTTTAATGAAATCCATAATCAAATAGTGGTCATGATTCTGTCTAGGTGATCATAGATCAACTATAAAATTTAACCCACTACCTAGACATTGGATATCATAGTATGATAGAGATCATGGGACCGGTTTACATGTAGGTCATACTCCATCTTCATGGAGTTAATTTGATGTTTATTTCATCTACAACCAATTTTTAAAAATCATGATTATTGAGATTATTGTATGAGTCCTTTATAAATTATTTTCCTTTCAGTATTATGTTTCTCCCCCAGATGGATGGCTGGATAGAGATGGCTATTTAGTTTCTTGAGTAAATTATTAGGGCTTGAATGTGATATTTTTTTCATAGCTAGGAGGATCGCATATCCTTTGTGGGAAATACATAAAATAACATATACCACTCTAATATATTTATGGAAAGGTATTTTAAGGGAGACCCTATAGGTTACTAATGTGTTGGATAGATACTGAAGAGTCAGCATTGATGGGCCTAAAATTTGTTGAAGTGATGAAATATATGGTAAAGATTATCCTAGGTAGGATAATGGATTTCTAGAGAAGAATGTTCATGACTTGTCACACCTTATCGACTGCGGTGAGTTGTAAATTGAGTATGGACATTTAATCATAGGGAAACTAGTAGATATTAAGTATTGGTACGACAATATTCATAATCAGTGAATGTTTCCCTTCTTTCATGTTCTATTGAATCATAGAATCAAAATGTATTGATTTTTATAGGAGTGAAACTAGATATAATCTCAGCACTGTCTCCTTTTTGAGTTGGTTATTTCTTTTCTATAATCAAATATTTGGGGTGGGGATAATGTAACAACTCTATTTTTGTTTTGTAACCCTTTAGATATATTAAAGAATATTTTTAGAGTTAGGAATGGTGTCAGCATGGGAATTTGATGTCCTAGTATCCTCATCATTGATAAAATTAAATCATTAAGTATATTATTTAATTAATGAGTACTATAATGTAATAATGGAATATATGGAGAGTAGTGTTTAAAATGGAAAAACTGAAACATCCATTAAATATATACCATGGTTTTGAAACTAGGAACAATAAAATCATTATACATGATATATGATTTATTTAAGAGCTGTCACAAGCATATTAATAAAAATATTAATTAATCTAATAATTTATCAATTACTATTTATCAACAAAATAATTACCACCTATCTAAAAACTATTGTGGATAAATCCTAGGGTTATTATCATAAATCTATATATTTTGAGGGGGCTACGTATTAAGGATTTGGTGGAATATAATATGATAGTGGATCGATGATCAACCTGCTTAAAAGGTATCCTTTGTTTATAGAGTTCTTATTTCCCACCACCGACAATAATGTCATAATCGTTCATCATCCGTTATAAATACAGTCTAAAGTTAGTATCCTGGTTTTTTTAAATTTATCCCTATTATTTATTATATCATATGAAATGTGAATTAAACCCTTTATCAGATTAATTCATAGGTTAATTGTTTTTTATGTTATTTTACTCGTAAATTGTAAGTGGTAACAATTTATTAATTATTTTTTATTATTATTCATTTATCAATTTTCCATAAATGAATTTTTGTTAATATAATCAATGACCAATGTTTTTCTCCTCGCTCTTGTGTTTTTTTATATACTCATTGATCGATCATTCATTTTCAGAATTTTGTTTGGATGGTGGTTCAAAAACCCATGGAAATAGATCATTGCACAGATGATCTTTGTTGAAATGGACCCTTTCTATAGGTTTAGATCCAAGATCAATTAAATGATTTTAGTTTGATGATGATGATTATTGATTCACATTCATATTTAGAGTTTTCATTCGATTGGTTGGGGTTTTGATGATGTAGTGTAGAATGGGATATTTTATGTGTATATGGGTGGTCAGAATCCAACCACGAATATATATAAAGGTTCTATCAACCTAGATCCTTGTTATGGGATGAAGATCATAGGAGAATTAATGGAAGTAGTAGTTTTTTATATTGGATTATATTGTGATAAAATATCTATAAATCAGTAATAACAAAGTTATATAGTTAGGAAGAACATAAACAATGTGGACCATTTCCTTTGAGGCTTGGTATATGACCAGATAAAATTACTATATAGCATATCACCTATCAACACTTCATGTATCCAAAATTTGGTGACTCAGTGTGTACCTATGGTTACACAGGAAAAGGTACTACTATAGTACATAGGGACAACCAGAGTATATGGGCCCAACTAGAGTAAATGTTCTGGTCCATAGAACACTTTCATGTCCATAAGGACACAAAAATTTGAACAAAATTGGGATGATTTTGGCCAATTTAAACATGTTGTCTACTCTCAATACATTTCTTTATATCTCCCATGTTAGGTTGAATCCCCTATTATATCCATTCTAGTTGAGTATCTATTAGTTTTGTTCCCTTTGTATATCCCTATGAGTGTATATTCAGGCATCCCATCCCAGGAATTATATGGGTGATCCCTTATGTATGATAATCAGGTATAGAGACCAGTATCCTATTATAGGGCACTAAGATGGATCCTCTATTATATTTCCCTATATTGGGTGCGATATCCCATTGATTACTTTAAGGCAGTGTGGTCTTTATCCTAGATAGTTATTCATGATAGGGTTAGGTGTCCCTTATAGTTTATAAGTGAGATCCCCTACTTAATTATCAAAATATTATGAGTTAAATTTAGACCTCTTCATGGGGTGGCTTAATGTTAATTACCTCTTAAATTAGCTCCCTTAATGTTAACAAGACCTGAGGAATGAGTTATCTTGTAAAAAATTTCCTTGGAGCCTCGAATAGAGTCTTATTCTAGTATTATGTGTGCGATGTTTCATTATGACATGCTGTCTATATTTATTTTATGAAGATTTTTTTTATTATTGTGTTAGTATTTTATGTAATCAAGTTTTTTATATTGATCTATATCCCCTTCATTATTTTTGTTATGTAATTTGAATTTTCCTACTATAAATGTTTATACTCACCCAAAAATGGGCTTAGACATCACATTCCATGCCTTATGAAAATGCTAGTTATTTGATTGTGTCCTAGTAGGGCCAGACAACGGTGTATATTAGTATCTCATGATATACGATATATCACTCTAGGAGTTTCATCTTGACTCTATTATTCTTTTTTACTGTAATGTATGAATCATCTATAGTTTTTTGTTGGGATTTTATTTCCCAATTTTCTTTCTCATACTTGTGTTCTACTCTGATGTGGAATCACTTTTACACATAAATTTACCATATCAGTTATATCGTTATGCTTTGCATTATAGTGTTGTTTGAATATGTGTGCATGTGTATTGGTACAATATGCTAGGGCCTCCCATGTGTGTGATAAACATACTCAGTATGAGTCTCCATCCCCTGGCCATGAGTAGGCAGACATGGGGTATCATGCTTATCATTCCATGGGCTAGGATGGTCCTCTTACATCGGTTCATGATTGGTACAACCTTTAGTTATGTGATTTAGATGTTAGAATTTTCCTATATTTTGTACTGAATTTATATTACCTTTTTATAATACTTAATTTGTTTGTAATGATAGTAATACTTTTTTGAAAGAATACATATATGTTCCTGTGGTTGATAATTCGAGGAATTTTGGTGAATTTTTTCATTGTGTACCATACAAATCACGAATGTCAAATTGATTGGGGTATACTGTTATTTCAAGGGTTCATTGATATTTATATACTCACCTCTAAGGGAGGTTTTTCTACTATAAGTCATGATATTTACTGGGGTTTCCATTTGAGTTCATTGATGTATGTTTTCAATAAGTGTTCACAGTGTCTTTGGGAATTGTTAATTTCTGGTAATAGGTTATCATGATCCTGGAGGCCTCCACCCAATAGGGTTGAGATATATTAATATAAGGTTTAGTGATTGGGTAAATTTTATCTGTGGTGGAGATATGTAATTTTTTTTCGAATTATGTGGAACACATTTGGGGGTTTTTAGTTTACTGGTAGAGATTTGTCAAATCATTTTGGGGTTTGGTGTTTGATTTATATTGTTGTTCAGGGATAGTGTAATAATGGAGAGGGTTGTATTCTTTTAGTGTCACATTGGGTGACCAGTTGGATATCCTATACATGGGGTATGGAAAGAGTGAATGAGATCATCATGGGTATTGTTGACTAGGGATTATCTTTTAGATGTAGAAGAATAGTGAGATTGGTAATGGAAGATTATATTTATCATTTTCTAGATATCCTCTACTTTTGTGTGACATAGGAATTTGTTAAAGCTAATAAATAGATAATAGGGTATGTAAACTATTCTTATTTTCTATACCTTGTCAATTTTTATATAGATAATGATATGTTTTTGTAATGGTGAGCTTGGGATCAATGTTAAAGTGTTACAACACTCAAATGATGGTCATTTAAAAATTCTAGATTGATTATAGGAAAAGTGGGATAATCCCCATGCGATTTAAATATGGGATTGGTTAGGGATTTCTATTCCATGAAAAATTTTATATACAATTTCCTAATAATCATAAGGAAATATCCTCTAGGTGATTTATTGGATTTGGGGATTGTAGTGTAGGACCACACTACCTTAGTGTTTTTCTTCTAGATTGCTAGGCTAGCCCAAGTGAGATGATTCTTAGTTCATGAATTTTAAGGGTATAAATTATGTTTACCTTCATCTGATGTTTTTCATAATATTTTTCATTGATATTTATATACCTATAAATCTGGGGTTAGGTTTCTAGGTGGGCTGGTTTCACTCGATGACCTATATTTTTGACTTTTGTACTTATTATTCATATTACATGTATACATAAACTAAATATTGGGATATATGAGAAGACCCATTAGAGTAGTCATATTGAAATTTATTTCTCTCAATCATTATTATAAAACAAGTTTGTCTAAAAAAATTATGTGTATTCGTTGAAAGGATGTATAAGAGTCCAACTAGATTAAATAATACTAATAGTATAGCCACACTCTGTTAGTTATATACTTTTACATATAATTAATAGAAATTTTTTATAGGAATAAATTCCTAAAAATACATTGTATTGTCGAACTGGAATCCTTCAATGTATTCCCAATCTAGGGCATTAAAAAATCGTATCAAAACATTATTTTAGTTGTATTAATATTTCTGGACATGCAAGATAAATCTAGGAGTAGGTGAATCATTGGAAACATGCCAACAATATGAATTAAAAACACCAATATATTTTATTCCCAACTTACCAATAGATGGCATATTTAATTTTTTCATTACTTTATTTTGATTGATGAATTTAAAAACATATCATGTTTGTATTTTTATTTTTAATTATGTTGAAAATGATGGATAGTTCTCTCCAGGTCTATTTTTTCAGGTATCCTTTTGGGATGATGGGGATATGTATATATTTTCCAAACATTTATTTATATTGAAATGGTTTCTACAAAGGAAAATTTATTTGGATAATTGTTTTTGAAAAATATTAGTAATGAAACTATTTGAAAAAAAACATGGAAAAGTTTTTTCTCAGTTAATGAAAATTGAAATAATATGTTAATTGATGTGTTTTACAAAAAAGTATTGTTTTGGAATTAATTAATTAGAAATCAGAGTTTTATTTTTTTTACTGCATTGATAATTTTTCTCTCAAATTGTAAATGATAACATTATAGTGAATAGATTTATCCTAGATTTCGTATATTTTTGGGTGAAAATGTATGTTTATGATATGGTTTTGGAATTTTTGAGGATAGTTGGATTTGTTTTAGAACCCTCTATTTGTTAAAATAGTAGTATTTCCATTTTTTTATTGTGTAAATGAATTTCTATTGAATGAATATTATTTATTTCAATGTTATTTATTAGGGAACTCCAATTAGAACCTTTATTGTAATATATTTGGTTAGTAGGGTAGATTAATTCTAACTCCCTTGACGATAGGGGAATGGGTTTTGGTTATTCCCATAGATGCAATAGGTAGTACCCATTATCATAGTTATGGTGAGTTCCTATGTTGTGTTTTACTTTATAATATATTTCCCTTGTTGAATGAGTATTGATGGTAAATCACACATTTGAAAAAAATTCATAATGGAGGTTTGAAACTAATTGAGTGTTTAAGGTATTTATTTCAAATGAATATGATATTTAATTGGATATTTTGTTATCAAAATATGATTCTAAATTGATATTCATTAGTAAATAAGTGACCAATGATAAAAAATAGTTCTCATGGATAGGATTCTTAGGTTGATGTGTCAATCACAATGATAATATTTCATTTTATTAGTTCCCTTCACCATGTATAGTAAGGTTGAATCAAATGATTTATATGTGATATATGATGTTCAAACACATAAATTTGTTATATTTATTGATGATTTCAGATAACATGATATCAATAATAGTGGTTTTGTTTTCTATTGGTTATAAAGGGAAATTAATTCAGTAAGTTATGTTATTTTTAAAAGGTATAATATACTAATTAATGGAAAGTGTGGCTTGCTTATTTATGAAAAAGAAAATAATTTTTTTATGAATTCTCTAGTTATTTAATGATTGATTTAATTTTATATATTGGTTTCAAGGGGGGGATTATTTTTGGAAGAATAGGAGGTGTTACAAGATCCATAGTGTGAGGGTGATTAAGTTAGCTGATTTAAAAATTATTCACCCTCATAACTAAATGAAAAAACTAATCATAGTATATTTCCAATATAGTATGTAAGGATAAATGTTATTTTATTTCTTGAATGAAGCAATGAAGTGTGAAGCTTCTGATAAGAAGGGTTATCTATGAAAATTATAAAAATTTAATGAGTAGTCATAGATTGATTGAATTTGGGGTATGCATATGATTTTATTTTTATTACGATTCTCTTCACATTTATTTAAATATTTTTCTAAAAAAATGTCATATAATAAGTATTCTAGATTCATAGAAATTTAATGGTTTCTAGGATAAGTAAATATTTCAATATTCATATATACAGTCTCATGATACTCATGAAAATATTGTGTAATGAATTAGGTGTGTTTGTGTTAACAAAATGGAGATATTGATAATATTATGGTGGAGATAATTCTAATTACCGAATGTGATTGATCTCTACATTAAGGTATGGTGATAAATAACTGATCAATGGAATGTGTCAACATATCCCATCGAGAATTTTAATTTATTTATTGGTTCATGATGGATTTTATATGTATCATTTTGGGTTCCAGGAAAACATCCACTGTAAAAATACTTATGTAGTGGTTGGTATGGTTAGTATGTTAAATAATAGATGATACATGTGTTTTATAAAATTGTTAATCCTCCCATGACCTACTTTATTGTATCTAGTGCTAAAAAATATTTAAATATTGGCATTAATATAATGTGAGATATCTCAATCTAAAAATTGATATTTTATTCATTATATTCAATGATTAAACAATACATCTCAAAAATAATTTCACAATCCCCAAAATGGAAGGTTTAGTTTTTCTGTAGACTAGCTAATAAATATATTTTTTACACTATCAGTGAACATTTATCTATAATAGAGTCAAAATTGATTAGATTATATACTTATCTTAAGTTTTACCCATGTTCATAACTTGGGGAATTTGATGAAGAAAATGGGTGAAATCAAATGATATGTAAGGGAAAAATTAAAAAACAATTCTTCAAGGGTTAGATGATAAGCATATGGGAAAACATGAGTTGGGGAGAAATATCTTATAAAAACTAACATATAAAAATTATTGTTTTTTATATTTATTGTAATAATGAAAATTAATCTCAATTTAAAAATAATGTTACATATAATTAGAGTGTGTAATATTAATCATTATCTAGGGAGAAAAATTATGGGCATATGATATAAAAATAATACATAAATATTGAAATTGAAAATTGTAATATAGTGAATAATGTATAGAGTAATCTAGTCCATGAATAGTATTAAAATTAAATTAAATGTGATCATAGATATGAAATGACATGTGAATATATATATATATATATATATATATATGGGAATATCCATGCATGATCTTGTGAACAAAGCATGATTTGATCTTTTCAACCTAAAACATTCTGAACAATGCTATATCTTTTCATAACCACAAATAATATTGTATATCGCATGATGTATAAAAAATTAAACAATGAATTAGAGGGATATATATGACCCTACACATTTATCATCCATGCATTTGTGTTATACCAAAAATAAGTCATTTATATTTCAATCATCACTTAATGCATGTAAAACAAATGAGTTTCATTTATAAATTCATATAATGTTTCATAGGCCATCAAAAGAAATGTGGATGGTATCTAGAAAACATATCCAAAGTGTTACATAATGAACATTAAATGTTGTTGACATAGATATAAAAAACTCTTTTAAAATTATAGAATAAATTATTTGAAAAAAATTCCTTTTTCAAATGCATTACAACTCATTCGAAATATATTCATTAGAAATAAATCCAATATGATCCTAAGAAAACTTCAAAAATTACCATTTATACAAAAAAAGCGTATTAAAAAAATATATAAAGGAGTTATTCTTTCAAAAAATTTATTTTAAATGATATAAAAACATAGAATAATTATTTCTAAACAATACATGCCTTAAAAATTCAACTGAAAAACAAGAAATCCAAATCTAAAATCAAATGTTTACATTTTATGTTTTTTAGAAAATTTAG
Source organism: Viscum album (assembly GCA_963277665.1). Taxonomy (NCBI): domain Eukaryota; kingdom Viridiplantae; phylum Streptophyta; class Magnoliopsida; order Santalales; family Viscaceae; genus Viscum; species Viscum album. Next base: position 1,607,492,458 of record OY728128.1, read on the forward strand.
TTCTCTTTTCTTTATAACTGTACATAAAATTTGTCTCAATTTGTTTTTAATACATATAAATGATTATTTATAAATAATTATTCTAATAATGGGAAAGGAAAAAATAAATGTGTCATAAAAACTCCATTTTACCATTGTTGTAAAGGATGATTATACACATCACATTCATAATTAATTTTAGAAAATGTCAAGTATAATGACTTTAAAAATTATTCTTATAGAAAAAAACATATAATAGATCCTATGAAAAGGCCTAATAGTTTTTTCTATTTAAATGTGTAGAGGATGATACAATGTAAAATAAGGAAATGAAAAACTTAGTTTAAATTTATTTAAAATACATTTTTTTAATTCCATTATAATAGAGAGTAATAAATATTTAATTTGAATGGATATGAATTAAAATTTTATGATTACGAAAAATAAAACATATTTGGATTTCAATTTAATAAATGAGGTCATTGGCGGGATGAGTTAATATGGATACAGAAGAGAAAGTGTAAAATTTGAGGGAAGGTTATTTATTGTTAACATCATAAAATCATATAGAGAATGAGATTCATCAACATAATTCCTAGAATTTAATTGTAAAATGAGTTATATTAACCTAATATAATTGAATAAAACCAAATATTAAATCCTGATTTAAAATTAAAATGATCAAGACACGTGAAAAAAATTGAGTTAAGAGAACCTCTTACGAGTTAAGACACATTTTCTGTAAAAACCCAAAAAGGTCAATCATTTAATTGAAATAAAAATAAAAAGTATAAAAAATAATTCATGATATTATATTTTAATAGAAATTATTCATAACATTTAAACTAAGTTTTGTGAATGATGAAAAAATATACCAAAGAAAGTAAATTGAGCCAAAACATGCATACAATTTATTCCCATTTACTCAAAATCAATATAGACTATATTATAATAAATAACTCTCTAAAAAAATATTTCATAACCATATTCATATATAATACATTTTTTGTTCTAAAATTATAAATACTTTTTACACATTTTAATCTTTTTTTGTAGTTTATTTTCATCATTTGAGAAATTTAATGTTAGTTTTTTATCACATTCTTTGAGATATTGATGTAGATCAATGTTATTTGGTTAGAATTTATTATTTCTCATATTTTTAATTTGATATAATAATATCTTTATAATGGTTTATAAAGATCTAATTTAATTGAATGATACTTTTATTCATGATTTGTGAAGATTGGAGAAGCAAAGTTCATGTTTCATTAATTTTGTTGAACAAAAGTTGGAAGGTTAATAATCTACTAAAATTTTATTTTAACATTATATAAAATTTAAAAAATAATATCCTATAAATTTTCTCACATAATACCAGAATTTTCATTTCTATAGTCATCCCTAAAATAAATATATAGCATTATTCTCACAAGTTCCTAAATTGACCAAAATAATAACATTCTATAATTAATGGGTGAGTATGGAAAATAAATTGATATCATTTCAATAATATAATTATAAAAAATATAAGATGATATTATTTAGATTTATTGAGGTGGGGATTTATATTTTTCATGATATATATATGATATAAAATTACATAAGAAAAATTAAATGTGTTGGTTCACGGATATAACAATCTGCACATACAAAAAGGTTTCGTTCACGTATTCCATAGAACAAAAATAAGGATTTAATTAATTCAATTTTTAATTAATATTAATATTTTTTTATTTATATTATTTATTCATTTATTACAACATTGAACCATACTTCTATTTTGGTTATAGAAAATATATCACACTAGTTACAGACGTCGTAGACCATCCATAACTGAAGTGAATGTTTTGTTTTATCAATGGATGGGTGAGGGTAGAAAATGTTTAACCCATTAAAATAATAATATTATAGTATATCTATGATAATTATATAACTATAAAATATATTTATATTATGTTTGGAGGAGGTAGATTTTTAAATTAAAGAAAAAGAAAGAAAGAATGGTAATTGAAATCTTTGTATAACTCCTTGGAAGAGATCTGTTGAAAATTAGATTAAGGATTAGAGAGGTGGTATTTTAGATAAAACAAAACGCATATAAAATATAATAGAGTTTTTGGGAGTTATTGGAGAAGCATTTTGTCATCTACAATAGGCATGGGGAGTGGAGAGAAGTGGGGTAGTGATTTCACCTTTTATAAGGGATATGAATGATAATTTTATGAAAATATATAAGGTAATATAACAATACATACGTTAAGTGGATCCAATAATGGACAATATTATAGTTGTGGAATTAATAATGTTGATAAAACCAAAATCATACATATAAAAAAAATATAACATGTTTTTAATCATTTTAATTTTAATTTTGTCTCTTTTACCATTTCATTTTTTAAGAAGGTAATTAATATTTACCTTTTAAAATTACTTTAAATGCATAAAAAAAGATGTGGCATATTATATTAAATAGAAATAAGGATTCGCAATATGAAATTTTTTCTTTCAATTAAAATTTATATTGACGAAATATTTTTTAATTTAATATTAATACACAAAAAAATTAAGAGAAATTGTATTTTTATGAATAAAAAACTTCGTTAGTATTCAGTTATCAATGTTGATTAATTTTTTGAATTAGTTGGGTTTTTATTATCAAAAAATAGTTGAAATAATTTTTAATAATGTAAAAACCGAATTAAACATTCTTCATTCTTAATTAGAAAAATACAACCAAAATAATTTTTATAAAAATAAAAATTACTTAATTTTCAAAATGATAAAAATGGGTTTTTAAACATCAAAAGTGTATTTTTAAATTAATAATTTAACTCAATAAATTTTTTTTGTTAAATAAATGTGTTTTATTTAATTTAATTTCATTCTTTTATGTTTTTAAATTAAATAACAACACTGGTATTAATAAAAACTATATTTTTTAGTATTCATCTAAAAATCAACTATATATGAAAAATGCACAAAATTAATCCTCATATTATATATTTTATAAATAAAAAAACATAATTAATTTTGAAATACTAAATTTCTAAAAATATAGAATTTAAATTTTAAATAAAGGCCTAAATATATACTGAAAACATCTTTTATACGAAAATAAATCCATAAAATATTAATTTTTCTTATTATTTTTCCTTATAAATTACTAATGTAATTTTTTTAATATATTATTCATAAAAATATATTTTATTGATGATATATTATGTATTTAAATTAGATCACCTTAAGTTAGAATTTAAAAAAAAACATTTAAGCATAAAATGTTTTTTATTTATTTAGTAATGTTTGTTTAATTTGAAAAATTCATTGTTATTAAAAATCATTATTTTTTATTCCATATATATTTCATAATATGGTAACCCTTATTTATATATTCTAATTGAATGGCTATATTTTAAATTTTTGAGATAATAATTAATAAAATTTATCATGATTTTGTTCTACTACAATGGTGCATGTCAAAAAATAGTTTAATCGTTGTGTTTTATTATATGAAAAGAGTGGGTAAAATAATTCGGAATTAAATTCATCCATATTTTAAATAAATTATGTCTTTCTAATTTTAATTACTAGTCATGAAGGAAATATTTATGGGTTTCATAAAGATAGACATGTCTAATGATATCATTTCTAATGATATACCAACATTACCATCTTATGTAATACTCGGAAACTTGTTTTGTAAAATATCCATCTTAAGGAATTTCTAGAGACATTACTTCCACTAATTGAAATTTATGACCTCATTACCAACCAAATAATGAAAACAACATCATTTCTGATAAAATCATGTTAAATCTTGGAAAATGATCATATGAATATAGATCCTCAATCCTATGATGTCTTATTTAATGAAACCCTCATCTCAACCCCTAAGAATTTTAGTTCAACTATGTCTGACATGGATCATCTTATAAATATTTTTGTAGAACCTAGGTTACCCTTTATCAAATTATTCTTTGAATCATTAGCCTAAATATAATCAAATCATATATAATTGTTAATAAGGAAAATGAAAATTTCCCATGAATATATCCCAGTAGTGTAAAATTAGGGGTGATGTTAGGCCACTTTTTCAAAAAAACATAGTATAAATTTTGTTAATACACAATAGAACCAATTCTAGTACATTACCCCTTCATACATATAGGTTTTTTCTTACATCCAGTAACACTTTCTTGATATTCATATCATTGACATGAAAACCACATAATCTCAACAATAATGAAATTTCATAATGTAACATTATAACTAAAAAAATTCTTATTGGTTTAACTATTAATCTATTATCCTATTCCTTGAAAATAAAGAAACTAATCCTCTAAAATAACTAAAACACACTCTAACATAAACTCGGGAACCTTAGATCCACACTTCTGGATTTGGTTCTAAAAACACATTCCTTATAATCAGAATTTGATACTAAGATAGATGTCCCAAGAGATATTTTATACATAAAACAATTTCATAATAGTTTAAATAATATATCTCAAAAATTATTTCACAACACAATTAATTTAGAATTTAGTGTCCTTTAAGATAAGATACATAACGAAATTATATTACAATACTAAGAAACATTTCTCTATAATTAAGCCACACTGTAAACCCTTACAGTCTTCATATAAGTTATACTCATATTAATAACATTTTAGAATAGAAACATAAGAATTAAATGATCTTAAACACTCAAAAATGAAGAACTCCTTATCATGTCATCAATATTTTTATAATAAGTATATGAGGAAACATGAGAATAAGTGAAATAACATAATAAAAATATAATCTAAAAAAATATTTGTCTATAATTCCTGATAAAAAGAAATTTTGTAACACCTAAGGTTTTAGGAAACATTATAATTGTTATTAATATTAATATTATTTAGGTCTATAATTATAATTCAGGATCATATATTCATTAAAATGTATTGAAATATGAAAATAATTTTTTCCTCTCTAATATAATCCAACATTAATATATTTAATTCATTAATAAGAGGGTAATTATAATAAATTCATGCTAAAAAATGTACTTGACACCATGGATTATTACTCACAATGGATGATCTAAATCCAATAAAATTTCAAAGACCAATAGGGGAAATTTTATATAAAATGATAAAATCATAATGAATATGAAATATCCTATATCAACTTCAAAAACGAGCATCAATAATATCCAAAATAAAATTATAATTATGAAGATCTCCATGAAATGGGAAATCATTATGCATAATATATTATAAAGAATAAAAAATTGTACATTCTGATGTGAGAGTTGAATGAATAATTGATTTTGTAAATCTATATATAGGAATAAAATCTATCCATTATATATATGGTCATAGTAAATATGGTTATTGAAAATATGAAAAATTAAAAATTAGCTCTATGCTCATATATCTAGTAATTATATAGAAGTCTTCAATTTTCTATTAATAATGTAATTCCCTGACCCTAGTTACCCAGAGTTGGTGCATCATTATGTATTATTGGCCTGATCACAAAAGATCAAGTCTCAAAAGATCGATTAGTTTAGTAGCATTTGAAATAATAGATACATTCATAATGTTTACATTACATCATAAAATGGAAAACTACAACAACATTGTTTTCATAGACAACACTGAGATTCCATAGACTATTCCTGCATGTAAGTTATGATATACTTCTTCACATCCTGGGAAAAAGAAAATAAAGAAAGGGGTGAGCTTAGATGCTCAGTAAGGATAACAATAAATCAATAACTTTCGTAAATAATCATAAACATTTAAGGCAATGTATAAGACTAAAAAAACATTTAAAATTTAACTTCAGCATTATATGGAAAAGATAATTTCAAATAATAACATTAACTTATTAACATGGATATTCTACTAGTTGAATAATCCCATGAAATATCAATAGCCACATTCATAATGATGGAATTCATAATTCCAGACTTCATAACCACATAGTCAATGCCTTGTGCCAAGACTACAAATAAGATTTTTTTCAAGGCCTTGTGCCAAGACAATAGTTTGTATCATGAGACCTACTGATGCATTGAGGAGATATATCAGTCTCCACCTGTCACTTATAAAGTTGAATGCATTCCTCATATGAAAAAGATTTAACATAACATAAACATTCGTATTAAAAATAGCATACAAAATGTCAATACTTTATCAAAAAATCCAAGAATGGTGTAAAAATAACACATCCACAGTCAAACATATCACAAAACGTTCACTACAATGTGGAAGTTTTGTATCATAATAAATCAACTTCAAAAAAGATTAAAATCCATCAAAGATTGTGACATAGATGAAATCAAAAACTTTTTTTATAGAAACATCCATTTATATTTTGATATTATTTATGAAAAAATTTATTTTGGAACTATTCTTATAATATTTTAAGGGAAGCTTCGACGATGCTATGATGGCAGCAAAAAGCCGCACCCGTTGTATAAGTTAAAAAAAGACATTCTTACCTTAATTTTGTCGAAAGGGTTATAAAGGAACATGTTTGGAAAATGAAGGAAAGATTCCTTTATATACATATTATAAAATTCAAAGAGGGTTATAAATGACTTTAACCCATATTCTATAAAATATTAAGAATTTTTTGAAATACATTTTTAAGAAACATGGATGTGGATGATAAAGAGGTCTCAGTAGATACTTACGTAAAAACAACCTCAAATAATAAAGAGATTGTGAAATTAACCCTTACCTTGTACTTTTCCTTGTTCAAAGGTAGGTTATCCTACTGTATATTGGTGAAATAATTGTTATTAAATAATACAAGAATCATATACATTAATATGATATCATATATGATCTTTTAACATTGCTTGGTTAATAATATCATAGTATTATCGTCATTTTGAGTGTTAACAGATTCATTTTCCATTATATTATTTGTAATGTGAGTCATATTTGTTATGGATGGGATGTGTCTTATTCATATCCAGAATGATATCAAGTCTTTCAATATAATTTTTAATCATTAAATGAAAATTAGTCTTTAATGGATACAATGGGTAATGAATCTCATCGCGTTCGTGGAGACAATAATCCGTACGTACGCACGAGGGACAATATCATTCTTTTGATATTAATATAATATATAATTGGATGTTATATCCTATATATAGAATAATTATCATGTTATATTTATTATTTACATCAATTACACATCATTATTATACCCATACAAATAATAATGTATTTAATAACAATTACACCACGACGTGGAGATGGTAAGCCGTACGTATGCACGTATGGTGACATGTCATTCAAAAGATGGATAGAATAATTAATATGGTTGTACCATATTTATAATAACATCACATTATATATAAGATACTGTAGTTATTATTTTATAATGGAAACAACAAATAAAATAGAAGTGGAAGAAGAAAGGAAATTGAAATATGTTGTGAGATATTTACATCTTCTTCGAGTTCTTCCTTTTGATTTTATCAAAAGGGATCTTTAGGTTGGTTTTCTAACTAAAGGAAGGCATCTAGGATGAATTTATGACTGTTGAGAGGGTATTTGGGAAGGTGTTGGTTTAGCCAAATGGCTTTGAAGTTGTTAATTAGAGATAAGGGGGAGTTCCCTTTTATAATAGGGGTGAGGGGCACCTTATGAAAAGCTAGAAATAATATTTTATAATAAAATAATTTACGGTTTATAATTCCTCCAAAATGAATTATTAAAATTATAAGGTGGGGATGGGTAGAAACCCACTCATCCGATAGGTTTTAGACAGTTTTGGGTCACTATATTAACATTATCTTTTTGATTTAACTCTTAGTTAAAAAGTTTGACATTTACCATGTATCATTGTATTTTTATATTATATGGTTAATAAAATAACTATGTACTTACAAGAGAACCCGACGTGGTTCATTAATGATACACCTATCATTATATAAGTCTTTTGGCTGAAAATTAGATTTTTAGGAATATAATATTAATTAATAATATAATATTTGTTTTAAAAACTCTTTTATGTCATTTTTGACAATATTTGGTATTTTGTTTTTTCTAAATTCATAACAGCATTATTACTTCGAAAAAAATACATCTAACTAACCCTAACAAGTTGTGTTAACCAAGAAAATTAGTGCAATTCATAAAAAGTCTAAAATTATATTTATATGGATATTTATAATATCAATTATTTTAAAATTTCATTAATTAAGTAATTACTCAATCATCATTGTTTCATAAATAAATTAAATTATTTAATTTCTAAAAAATAAAAATAATTTTCCATTATGTATGAAATATTTTTAGATTTATAATGAATATTTATAGTTGAATTTACCTTATGTGTAACCCTATATTAAAAATAGTTTACTTATTAAACATCGAATTTAACACTTTTGACTCTTCTTTGAATTAAATAATAATAAATGATCTAGTCTAATCCATGTGTACCTAAAGAATCATATTTTATTACTAAGGTTATTTTTCATCAAATTTCACTTATCCAATTGAATTAGAAAATGTGTTAGTGTAATAATAATATCATTTTTACTCTTAATTTCCCTATTTAATTTTAACTGTGGCAAATAAAAGTAATAAGTTACCATTTACCCAAAATTATTTTCATCTCATTGAACCACATATTACTTACTGATATAAACCTTGTCTCTCAGATTTTCGAAATTCAACTCACAGAAGTGGTAAAATTAAAGATGATGTAAATTTGTAAATTCTCCTTGGTGGTGGGTAAAAAATGGTAAAAAGTTCAATAAAGTCTTTATATATCTAAAATTTTTATAAACTGACTCCAATTAATTTCACTGAACTTATATAGTTATTATGTATCTATTATGACCTAAAATAAAATTAAATAAATTAAATAAATAAATAAATAAAAATTCGCTTTTAAACTATAACATAGTGTTTTTCACTATTCATAAAAAATGAAAGTTTTCAGAAAAATACCAAAAATTGACCCTAAGCTAATTTCAATATTCCGAATCCAAAAATGTTGTCCATTTTGAATGTAAAAATTTATAAAATTTCAAAAAGTGGTTTTTACTTTTCATAATGGCTAGTGTGATTGGTTGGGGTGTGTCAGAACTCGAAGTTGCGTACAACACACGTTATTGTATTATTCAAAGAGAAGTGTACCATGGAATCTTGGGGTGTTACATTCTCCCCTCCTTCAAATAATTTTTTTCTCGAAATTTCTAGAATATTACTGCATAAGAAGACTCTGGTGGTTCTTCATCATAAGTTCCTTATGTTCCCACATTGCCACTTCCATCATATGGTTTCTCCATATAACTTTTACCAGATGAGTGGTCCGGTTTCTGAACACATGTTCTCTTGTATCAAAAATATTAACTGGCTCTTCTCAATAAGATAGATCGGGTTCCAGTTCTAATTCATCATAAGTGAGTACATGTGTTGGGTCAGGCATGTATTTTCTAAAAAGTGATACATGGAACACATCGTGAACTTTGGGGAGACTTGGAGGCATTTCCAAAGGGAAAGCTACAGCCCCAATTTGTTTTTGAATTTTGAAAGGTCTGATGTACTTGGGACTCAATTTACCCTTCTTATAGAAACGTATAACACCCTTCAATGGAGATACCTTCAAGAAAACATGATCTCCTTCCTGAAATTTTAAATCCTTCCTTCAGTTATCGGCATAGCTCTAATGCCTACTTTGAGCTATATTGATGTGGGTTTGGATTACCTTCACATTATCTATCATTTACTCCACAATTTATGGGACTATGAGTTTTCTTTCACCAACAGCATCCTAACAGGTTGGTGTGCGACATCTCTTTTCGTATAACGCTTCATTTGATGCCACATGAATGCTTGAATGGAATCTATTGTTATAGGAAAATTCTACCAGAGGTAAATATTGATCCCACATACCTTGAATATCATGTGAGAAAGATCGCATCATGTCTTTTAAGGTTTGAATAGTCTATTCTGATTGTCCATCAGTTAGGGGGTGGTACGCAGTGCTCAAACAAAGCTCAGTATCTAGGGCTTCTTGAAGACCTTTTCAGAATATTGATGTAAAATGTGGATCATGATCCGAAAAAATTGATAGTGGTACTCCATGAAGTCTTAAAACTTCATTAATATATAGTATTGCTAATCGTTAATGTGTTAAATATTCTCTTATAGCAAGAAAATGTGCTGACTTGGTAAGATGATCAACAATGAACCATATTGCATCGTTCCTTCTAAGAGTCTTTGGTAGTCCCACGACAATGTCCATCGTAATATTATCCCATTTTCACTCTGGTATGGGAAGAGGACGCATGACTCTTCAAGGCTATTTCCTTCCAGCTTTCACTTATTGACAAACCATACATATTAACACAAAATCAGCGATCTCCCTCTTCATGTTGTCCCACCAAAAATGTTCCTTAAAATCACTATACAAATTAGGGAAACCATGGTGTATAGGGAAATTGCAACTATGAGAATCATACAAAAATTCCCTTTTTAGATAAGGTATATCGTGATCACAATGTGTCTTCCAAAATTTCAAAATTCCATCCTCATACACAAACTCACTCAATCTCCCATCATTCACAGACTTAATCTTCTTTTGAAACTCTTCATCACCGGTCTCAGAACTCTTTATCCTTTCTAGTAAATATGGTTTGGTAACCATTTGAAAAAGCATTGATGATTCACCTTCCATGGTTATTCCCATATCCATCTTTACTAGATCCATGAAAATAGGATCCCTTTCAACTCTCATCTTGTTCAAAAATCCATGATCCTTTCTACTCAAAGCATATTCCACCTTAGTTTCCTTCCACATGTGGTAGTGTATAGTTCAGTCATAATCCTTTAGTAGTTCAAGCCATCTATTTCCCCTCATGTTGATTTCTTTCTATGAGAAACTATACTTCAAACTATTGTGATAGGTATATATCTCACATTTTTCACCATAGAGATAATTTATCCATATCTTCAAAGAAAATATTACAGCTTCTAACTCAATATCATGAGTATGCTAGTTTTTCTCATGAATTTTTAGTTGTCCTAATGCATAAGCAATAACCCTACCATTCTACATAAAGACACAACCATGTATTTTCTTTGAAGAATCACTATAAATAACGAACCCATCAATTTCCGATGGTAGATTCAATATTAGATCATTGACTAATCTTCTCTTTAGTTCTTCAAAATATTTTTCACACTCTTTTTTTCAAACAAATTTAACCCCTATTCGTGTGAACTTTGTTAATGTGTTAGACAACTGGGAAAAATTCTAGACGAAACGTCAATAATAACCTGCTTAACTAATAAAACTGTGTACCTCAGTTATACTCATTGGTGCTGTCCATTATTGGATTTCCTTGGTCATAGAAGTATCAACAGAGATTCCATCCTTAGAGATAATATGGACAAGAAAATAAATCTCTTGAAGCCAAAATTATCATTTTCTAAACATCCCATATAATTCATGTCTTCTAAGAGTCTCCAGGATAATGCTCAAGTGATTTTCATGATCTTCATATATTTTGGAGTATACCAAGATATCATTAATAAATACCACTACAAAGTCATCAAGATATTCCTTGAAAACTCTATTCATTAGATCCATGAAGACAGAGGGTGCATTATTCAATCCAAAAGGCATTACTGTAAACTCGTAATGCTCGTACCTGGTTCGAAATGCTATTTTTGGAATGTATTCCATCTTCACACACAACGTATTATATCCAGATCGAATGTAAATCTATGAAATTTATTGAGCTCCATGAAGTCGGTCAAAATATCATCAATGTGAGGTAGGGGATAGGGGTTCTTTATTGTTATAGTGTTGATCTCCCTGTAGTCAATGCACAACCTCATAGATACATCTTTTTTTTACAAAAAGTACAGGGGATCTTCATGGAGAAACACAAGGGAGAATAAATCCCTTATCACTCAATTCCTCTAGTTGTTTCTTTAGTTCCACTAATTTCCATAGTTTCCATTCTATAAGGGGTCTTCGATATGGGCTTGAACCAGTAATTAATTCAATGTAAAACTCAATTTCTCATTCTAGAGGATGTCCAGGTAAATCTTATGGAAACACATCAACATTTTATTTCATAATAGGTACATCCTAGATTTAAAAATTCCTTTCCTCACCCCCAGTTATTTTATTCTCTTCCTACCCAATAATTGTATTTAGTTGAGCTACTGGGGGTGGATCTAGATAAGAATCAGGTGGTGATGATTCTACTCTAAAGATAATGTGTTATTTATCATCATCATCAAAATTCATAACCTCTTTCTTATTACAATAAACGATTGCATCATGGTCCGAAAGCCAATCCATATTGAGGATTATATCAAATTCAATCGTGGGTATGATGATGAGATCAGTCGATAAAGAACATTTATATGCCCAATTGGGGACTGATTCACAAAACATTGTGGCAATGATACTTCCATTAGGTGTTTTGACTGAAAATAACCCAGTTAAATCAAATTGGAAATATCTAATTTTCATAGAAATCTTGGAATATATGAAAAAATTCCATTTTCCAGAATCAAATAAATCATTTTATAAACTTGAGGAAACCATTAAATTACCTTCCACCACGTCTTTCGGAGATTCAACCACAGCAGTAGTAATAGGCTCCCATTCCCTTCAGGCAAGTACCGCAGTGTTTCTTCCTACATTTACTATAGTATGGATATTAAACGTTTCCTTTCTTCCCCTTATTTTTATTCCCATAGTGTTCAACAGATCTCTTCTTCTCTTGCTTTGCTTTAAAATCGTAAGACTTAGGGAATTCATTTTCTGTCTTGATAGCACATGATAAAATATCTTCGTATGACAAGAAGGCTTGTAAGACCAATTCTTGATTGAGAAATGGTTTTAACCCATCAAAGAAACTTTAAATCTTTCTTCTTGGGATACATATATAATCTGTATCATGCCTCACTAACCTTGTAAAGTTAGCTTCATACTTTGCGACATTCTCATCCTCCTTTTTCCTCAGACTCATAAATTGTATTTTCATATCCGCTCGCTGGTCATGAGAAAAGTATTTTTATAAGAAAATTTATTTAATTTCCCTCAAATAAATATTTAATACTTCATCATCTTCCTTTGTGTTTTGAATCAATGACCACCATTGATCAGAATCTCTAGTGAGGTAGTAAACTGCCATGACAAATTTTTCCCTTTCACTACTCCCCAAGGCGTGGAATATTTTCTATAAGTAATTTATCCATTGCTTAGTGACTAATGGATTTATACCCCCATTGAATATTGGTGGTTTTTTTCTCATGAAGAGGTCTAACATTTACCCTCCACATTGTGGATTAGGGTGCTCCATATGGGTAAGGTTATTATTCATAACCTGTGTGAGTTGTCACATTATGGTGATAAGCTGATCAACACTAGTTGTATCACTAGCTCCACTATAATTATTTTGAGTAGGAGGGAAATCCCTACATGGAGTGCATTCATTGATACAATTTCCATTCCTTCTACTAGGTTCCATTTCTAAACAATGGCATAAACTATATTAGTTTATGAATCACAATACATAATTCCAAATTTGTAAAACACTTAACATAAATTGAATAGTTTATAGATATAATCCATAATCTTAAAGAAGTTTTCTTTGAGGAATTATATACTCATAAACCCTTCATAATGGTTTCTAGTGAAATTGAGAATTATCCTAAGCATATACCCCAGGAGTGTCGTAACCAAGAGTGCAATAAGGCCCATTGTCGTGCACCAGTTCCTGTTTGAGTCTAGCTCAAACCGGTGTTTTTGAGTATTACACCTAGGTACATCTGTGCCAGAGCCGCCTCTACCTGCTCATATCCAGACAGGGATGTATTGCTTGGAAAACTCACAAAATCTCTACAATACCAAAATTCTAAGAAATACTTCTATACTAATCCTCAAAGTCTATCTTTGGGCTATTTGATCTAATCAGAGTTTTTATAAATCTAGTTTCCAAGGTTTGGACTAAACTTCCTCTAATACCAACTGTAACGCCTCGACTCCAGTTACCCAGAGTCGGTGCATTATCACTTATCATTGGAATGATCACAAAAGATCATGTATCGAAAGATCTATTAGTTTAGTAGCCTTGGAAGTACTAGATACATTCATAAGGATTACATTACATCATAAAATGTAAAACTACAACAAAATTGTTTCCATAGAAAATAATGAGATCCCATAGACTATCCCTTCAGGTCAGTAATAATATAATTCTTCTCATCCTGTGAAAAATAAAACATAGAGAGGTGTGAGCTCAGATGCTCAGTAAGGATAACAATAAAGAAGAAACTTTCATAAATAATCATAAATATTTAAGGAAATGTATAAGAATAAAACAAAATCCTTTTAATGTTTAGATACATCATAATATGGAAAAGATAAAATCAATAAATTCAATCTACTTATTCACATGGATATTCTACTAGTCGAATAATCACATGCAATATCAATAGCCACTTTCATAATGATGGAATTCATAATTCCAGACTTCCTAACCACATAGTCAAGGCCCGATACCAAGACTACAAATAATATTTTGTCAAGGCCTTATGCCAAGACACTATTTTGTCTCTTGAGACCTACCGATGCATCGAAGAGCTATAGCGGGCCCCACCTATCACTTATTAAGTCCAATGCATTCCTCCTATGAAAAGGTTTAAACATAACATAAACATGTGTATTAAAATTGGCATATGATATGTCAATACTTTAACCATAAATAATGAATGGTGTAAAAATAACACATCCACAGTAAAACATATCACAAAACCTTCAATAAAATATGGATGTTCTGTATCCTAATAAATTAACTTCAAATAATCTTAAAATCCATGAAACGATGTTGACATAGATGAAATCAAAACCATTTTTAGAGAAATATCTTTTTCTATTTTAAAATCATTTAAGAAAACATTTATTTTGTAACTATTCTTATAATCTTGTAAGGGAAGTTTCGACGATGTTATAATGGCATAAAATAGCCGCACCTATTGTATAAGTTAAAAAAGGCCATTCTTACCATAATTTTGTCAAAATGGTTATAAAGGACCTTGTTTGGAAAACGACAGAATTATTCCATTATAAACATCCTATAATAGTAAAAAAAGGTTTTAAAGGACATTAACCTGTATTCTATAAAATAGTATGAATCTTTTGAAATACGTTTTTAAGAAACATGGATGTGGATGATATAGAGGTCCCAGTAGATTCTTACGTAAAAAAAACCATGGATAATAAAAAGATAGTAAAATTAACTCTTACCTTGTACTTTTCTTTGGTTGAGGGTAAGCTAAAATCCTTTATAATGGTGAAACAATTGTTAATAAAATATTCAAGAATCATATACATTAATATTATATCATATATTATCTTTTAACATTTCTTGGTTAACAATATCTTAGTATTATCGTTGTTTCAGGTGTTAACGGATTCGTTTTCCTTTAAATTGTTTGTTATGTGAGTCATGTTTGTTATGGATGGGATGTATCTTATTTATATCCAGATTGATATAATGACTTTCAATATTATTTTTAAACTTCAAATGAAAATTAGTCTTGAATGTATACGATGGGGAATGAATCTCATCGCGTTCGTGGAGACAGTAATCCATACGTACGCACGAGAAAAAATATCATTCTTTTGATATTAAAATAATATATAATTGGATGGTATATAATACATAAAGAATAATTATCATGTTATATTTGTTATTTAGATCAATTACACATCATTATTATACCCATCCCAATAATAATGTATTGAATAGCAATTACAACACGACATGGAGACGGTATGTTGTACGTACACACTTATGATGACATGACATTCAAATTATGGATAGAATAATTAATATGGCTGTACCATATTTATAATAACATCAAAATATATATAATATTATGGATTTATTATTTTAGAATGGAAACAACAACGAAAAAGGAAGTGGAATAAGAAAGTAACTTGAAAGAGGTGGTGAGATATTTACCTCTTCTTTGGGTTCTTCCTTTCGATTTGATCAAAAAGGCTCCATAGGTTGGATTTCTGACTAAAGTAAGGCCTTTATGATGAATGTAGGATTGTTGATAGGGTATTTGGGAAGGGTTTGGCCGAGCCAAATGTCCTTGAAGGTTTCAATTAGAGAGAAGGGGGAGTGCCCTTTTTAAGAGGGGTGAGGGGACCTAAGGAAACGATAGAAATATTATTTTATAATAAACTAATTTTGTGTTTCTAATGGCTACATAATGAATTATTTAATGTATAAGATGTGGATGGGTCAAAAACCACGAAACCAATAGGTTTTAGATAGGTTTGGGTCCCTATATTAACTTTATCTTATAGATTTAACTCTTAGTTAAATAGTTTGACATTTACCATGTATCATTGTATTTTTATATAATATGGTTAATAAATATATATATTCTTCCAAGAGAACCCCAAGTGGTTAATTAATGATACACCTATCATTATATAACTTATTTTTCTGATCCTTATATTTTTTGGAATTGAATATCAATTAATATTATAATGTTTGTTTTAAGAACTCTTTTTTGTCAATTTTGACACTATTTGGTATTTTGTTTTTTCTAAATTTATAACATCATTATTACTTCGAAAAAAATTCATCTAACCAACCCTAACATGTCATATTAACCTATAAAATTTGTGTAATTCATAAAAAGTCTCAAATTACATTTATTTTGATATTTATAATATTAATTATTTTAATATTTCATTAATTAGGTAATTACTGCATCATCATTGCGTCAAAAATAAATTAAATTATAATATATTAAAATTATAAATAAAATATTATTATGTAGGAAATAGTTTTAGCTTTCTAATTAATATTTATATTTGAATTTATCTTATGTGTAACCCTATATTAAAACTGGTTTAGTTATTAAAATTCAAATTTAACACTATTAACTGATCTTTGAATTAAATAATAATAAATGTCCAAATATAATCCAAGTGGACCTAAAGGATTAAATTTTATTCAAAAGGATTTTTGGGTCTAATTTTACTTATCCAATATAATTAGGACATGTGTTAGTGTAATAATATTATTATTTTTACCATTAATTACCCTATTTACTATTAACCATGGAAAATAAAAGTAAAAAGTTACTATTTAGAAAAACTTATTTTCATCTCATTGAACCACATTTTACTTACTAATATCAACCGTGTCTCTCAAATTTTTGAAATTAAACTCACAGAAGCGGTAAAATTATGTTTTCTATAAATTTGCAAATGCTCATAGGAGGTGGGTAAAAGACGGTAAAAAGTTCAATAAAATTTTTTATATATATAATTATTATAAACTAACAGCAATAAATTACGTTGAACATATATATGTATTATGTATATATTTTGACCTAAAATAAATTTAAATAAAAGAAATAATTATTTAAATAAAAATTTTATTTTAAACTATAACTCAATGTTTTTCACAATTGATCAAAAATTGAAAGTTTTCAGAAAAATACCAAAAAATCACCCTAAGCTAATTTCGATATTCCAAATCCAAAAATGATGTCTACATTGAATGCTAAAATTTATAAAATTTCAAAAAGTGGGTTTTACTATTCCTAACGGCTAGTTTTATTGGTTGTGGTGTATTAGAAATCAAAGTTGCATACAACACATGTTATTGTATTATTAAAAGAGAAGCGTACCGTGGAAGGTTGGGGTGTTACAAATAAAATTTAAATAACATATCTAAAATAAAAATAAAAACATGGTATTAAAATATTATAAATAATTTTTATATTTATGATATACGAATAAATATTAATATTACAATTTAAATAAGATTACATTTTTATATATAATTGAATAAAAATTTTATCAATGAATTGTCAAAATTAAATGTTAGGATAAAAAAATTATTTTTATTTGTGTTTATTAATGTTTATTTACAATAAAAGCAATATTTATTTTTTTAATGACCAATTTTGATATAAATTATATATCCTATTATAATAAATTTCATTGAATGCCTTTAAAAATTATCTTTTATCTAAAATATTAACAAATTTTAGATTAAGAATTGATATGAATTAATATTAAGAACACTTAATTATATAAAACATGTTTTGTAAAAAATATTTCTTATTTCTATTTTGGGGACACTTCAAAAAACTTAATTAAGAACCATATATATGATAGCCTGTATGACATGCGTCACTAATCACGTAAGGTAATGTAATATATATACTTAATAATATATTAACTATTAGAAATAGATTCTATGTTTCTCAATGAACACAAAAAATAATTTTCTTGCATTAAACTCAAGATAGACCTTCCTCTATAGCTTGAGTTATAGGCAAAAGTGACCTTCTGCGATGGGTTGATCAATATGCAATATCTAGTCTTAATAAGAAATAATCTACAATTAAAGAATTATTATTTAATGAACTAATATGAAACCTAGAGGTTATATTAACGTTTATGAACAATCATAAGTTACTTATAAAAATATATGATTAATTCTTAGGTTGAAAGTTCATTAGAAATGAATATAAGAACCAATTGAATTTAAAAATATTTTTTTTATAGAAATTGTTTTTTGTTCACAAATATATGTTACCATAATAGATTAAATTAATTAAAATTAGGGAGTGATATTAATGTAATAAATATTTTACATATTAAATCAATTATTTTTTATATTCATCTAATAGATTTGGAAAGCATAAGAGAAGATCAAACCCAATATTTCACATAAAAAACTATATAATTATTAAATAGTTTTTTCTACCTTTTACTGGAAAACCTATTTTATATCTTAATTTTGACACATATATGAATTTAATTTATAAAAATAAACATTATTTTTGAATTAATAATTTTAAAATTACCTTACGATGAATTTTTGGGATTTTTCCGAAAAATATCGTTTTTAGTGACTAGTGAAAAATACAATGATTTATTTCAAAACTGCATTTTCATTTAAATAATTATTAATTTTAAATTATTTTATATATTTTTTTTAAATTCATTTAAGATCAATTATAAATCTATTTAAACAAATCTATTTATTTATAATAAATTTATATTTTTAATTGAATATAAAAACATAATACTCTTTTGGACATTTGTTTACAAAAACCAATTAATCTGTCTGTCTACATGAATAGCATTAATCCCAATTCTGCTGCTTCTGTGATTTGAATTATTAAAATTCTAAGTACACCATTTTAATCAGAAAAATATTTTTAGTATAATAATATCAAATAAATTTTTGATAAAAATGGTTAGTAATATTGATTAAAATTATTTACAGTAATTAAGGTGTAATTAGAATTAAAGATGGTCTAAAACCTTGTGTTTAATGGCCCAAAAACCTATCCATTTGTCTATCTCCAATTGGATGGCCTTATTTCATAAATTAACCTTCAATAGATTATTTTTCATGTGTTTTTATTACTCTTGTTAGGTAATAACATTTGTAAACTTAACTTCTTTTCAAGAATAGCAAGTGAGTCTTTTTCCTTCCCTATAAAAGGCCACCAGATCTACCCATTCCTCACACATATCCAACCTCTTAAGTTCGGAAAATATCTTCCAAAATGACATCCCAAAATCCCTACCCTCGACATAGAATCCTACCTTTGGGAAGAATAACTTCCATGGATGCCTTTTTGTTTAAACTAAAAGAAGTAACCTGACTAAAAGGTAATGACTTTTCTCAATCTCTATAGTTTCATTTCCATTATCCAACCCCTAAAATTATCTTATTCTATTATTTTATAAAAAAACCAGTATCCTAAATATAATAGTATTTTTTTAATCTTAAATTCATACCTAACATTATATACACAACCATATAATAGGTAACAAATATAATGTATCTCTGGATGGTAAACTACTGCCTCATGAAACAATGATTGTTCATTCTTCCATTAACGCCTCTCATGGTGGCTATTAAGATGAAAAATATGTCTATATATATTATATATGACATTTATTGTTTTTTATACTAATTTAATCCTTTTATTATACCTATCATTAGTACATTCCATTTTACCTAAATATGATAACATCATTTGAGGAAGTGTGGACTACCGCCCCTCAAAGCATTGTGATTTGTTCACACTAAAACTAGATTGTATAAAGGATGGTTTCAATTAAATAGATGATACATAACCAAAATATATATTATGTTTTTGACATAATTACTTTTCTATAAATATGTATATATATATATATAATTTTCTTTATTACCATTTCACACACATAAAATGTGATAATGCTATTTGTGGACGTGTGGACTACCGTGTCCACAACAGGTTGTGATTCCTTTTTCACCACCTGAATTATATATATATATAAGTATGTAAGATTAAATAATATAGTATTTATTATATGACCATTATGTAATGATATTTTGTTACTTATCTTATTTCCATAACAACCATTAAAAAATGGCAACGTTACTCATACGTACGCATGGCCTACCATCTCCATGATTGCAACGTTAATTAATATTTCATAAATATATTTAATGATTTATTATAATAGTATAAATTATGTATATGTATGATAATTATATCATGGTTATTATTCTTTAGATGTTATATAAATCCCCCTTTGACCATAGTTGACCTAGGAAAGTTTTTTTTTCACACAGAAACCAAAATTAGTCAAAACACCTGACGTAAACTTATTTATTTAAGTAGTTGTAAACAACACGATATTAAGTCAAATTAAATTAATTATAAATATTAAAAAGGTTCTGAATCCATTATAAAATTAACATAATTTTATTATTCATAAAGTTAAAGAATGATCACCCAAAAGAAAGCTCTAAGTAATAAATTTTTAACTCACTTTTTACATTCGTGAGATGAATGTTATGTTCACTACTTAAATTTTTTGTGTTGTGTATCTACTGCAATTTTTATATTATATCATTAATTAATTTTCCTTAATGGTATTTAATACTTTCAATTAATTTTATTCATTCACGTGTTTTGTGATTTAAAAATGTTTCAAAGTGTTATGGGAGACATTGGATGTTTAAATTTTATTTTCCTCAAGATCAATCATGTTCACGACTTCAATTCTCTCTTTAGTCAGAGAATCAGTTTTCTTCTAACAACAATATTTTATTAAAAAATTTAAAAAATAATTTTAAAATGACATGTTAAAGAAAATTTTAACCTTTCTACATTTACCAATATATTCAGAGGAATATTCTTTTCACTTTCCGAACATGAAATTTTCATACCATTTCCCATGAAAAAAGAATGTTCCTTTTACCTTGTACAACATGTATGGATTTACCCACCATCACTTCATTAATGCATCCGTATCATTATTAAATGGATTGTTTTTATATTTTTTAAAATGGATTTTTAAAGAACAATATATTTAAATTCTTTTTCAAAAGAAAAGTATATTTTACTCAAGAATATTTTTAAAATTTATTCTTTTATTACATCAACGACAACTTCCTGATATTTTACCTCGGTTCTGAATTTTTAGGTTGATACCATCCTGAATTTTCCTCTATGTGGATTGTTATTAGTTGGTCCAAGTATATCATTCACATTCACCTCTTTGATTTATTTGTTTGTCAACTAATGTGTAACACCCTCACCCCTCTGAATCAGAGCCGCTGCATGAATTGTTATTTTGGAAAGGCTAGAAAGAATTAAAATTCATAAGGAAAGATCATTTTGTAGTATTGAAGAATATAGATTCATAAATGAAGCTCAAATTACATTTGAAAAGGTTAAAAATTACAATAAATAACAAAAAATAAAAACTACATCCATAGGAACTCAATAAATGATCTCCGATTTATCACCTGTTGAAGGTAAAAAATGAAAGGTGTGAGATTAAATTCTCATTAAAGGTTAAAAATGGTAGAAGAATGAATCAATAATAACCGAATTGTAAACAATTTTATATAATCAACATGGAACAATGAATAAATTAAAAACTCACGCCATTAATAAATTGAGAATGAAACTGTATCCATAGATTTTTTCATAGTGAAAACCTCATTGATAGTAATAACTGATAATGAATAAAGAGAATGATTATTAATTGGAAGTCATGTATCTGGAACATGACACCATAATACTGTAAACATGGTTTAGTTCTGTGGGTAGAAACCCATATGATTTTTGGAAACAAACTCAAAGGGTTTTCCACCAACTGCTTTGTCTTGTGAGACCTACCGATGCATCGAGCGACTATAGCAGGCCCCACATGCCACTTCATGTCCAACGAATTATTTATACATTGATTAAAAACAATAGAAATATGCCTTTTCATTATCCGTATAGAATAGAGTATACATATTCATCAATATTTTTATAATTAAAATAACATCCCAAATAAACACTGTATGTAAAATGGTATACTGTTTAGAAAAAACATATCCATGATATGATATTATAGATATTTAATATAAATATAATTTCAAATGAAAATTGATGTCAAATGGGCAGGGGGTACACGCCATAATAACCCTAGTTGAGACAAAGTCTCTTACCACAATGTAATCGCTTGAAACATATGACTAGAACATAAGAACCCTAAAGTGAGTAATTGAATGAAATGAATATAAACAAAATCATTTTATTATATTTCAAAAGTCAGTACACATATACCAAATACAAGAAATAATTGTCGAACAGTGGAAATCTCAGAGAAATGAAATTGAGATGAGAAACCCCTTACATTTCGCTCGAGTTTGTTCTTTGTTTGTTTCAATGACTTGAATAATAAAACATAGATTCATTAATTAATAATTCTAGAGCCTCCTATAAATATAATTTATTTATTATAACCTTATTAGTGTTATTAATGTCCCTTTTATGTGTTTAAGAGGTTCAATTTTATTTTTTTGGAAGCATTTTTGTCCTTGGTTTTCATGATCCGTTTACTTGCTTTCATGAATAGAGGTTCATTTGAAATGTGGTTAAATATCTAGAGTTGTTAATATATATAATTGTAGACATTAAATATATATAAATAATCTTATAATTATTTTTGGTTACATACCATGAAGATTCTTCATTAGTTAAAAGTTTATTACAAATATATGGATTAACTATGTCGTTTTGTTCATAATGTACTTGTTTTGTATTATTATTTCATATTATGAGTGTGTAAAGATTATAGAACATAAATGAGATGAAATAAATATATTCTGATCTTGTTCAACCATTATAATGGTTTTATGACCAGTAACGAAGGAGACAGTGAAAAACAAAACTTCATTGTCCACAAAGGTTATAAATTGGAACCTCGCGGACATTGATTTCGTTTATAAAAACTAAAAGGGGAGTGAGAATATAGATGATGGTAATTAAATTCACATTATATAATTACATTATATATATGATAAGGGATTTTATCATGGCCATTTGGACAGAGGAGGCGAGGAGAGAAAAATAAAAGAGATGAACTTGAAAATATAAGAAAAGTTGAGCGATCCCTTCTAACAATTCTACTGCTTAACGACATCACTTAAAATTTCATAAAATGAAATTATGATAACAAAAGGGTATCTCATCATTTTGATATAAAGAGTAAAATATTAAGAATACATAAACTCAAACCCTAACATATGAGAATGGAAATTCAAATAGATACCATAAAAGAAGTTTCAACTAAAAGAAAAGAATGAAGGATTCCATTACCTTGTAGAGTAACTCCAAGATCTTCAAGGATGGGACCTTGGGGGATTAAAGACACCATGGGTGGACTCATTGAGAGGTAAAACCACCAGATCATCTAGGATGAGGGATTTGGAATGAAATAAAATGATTGGATGAGCGGGTATTTATAGAAAAAGAGAGGGAGTTTTTTATTAATTTTAATTGGATGCCTCATTAGTGTTTTTTGGAAAACCATGGGCTTGACCATGGTTTTTTACCATGGTTTTAGCCACATGGGATACCTCCTATCATAGGTTACAGTACACAAGTCGACCATACTTTTATATTAAAGTATTACATTATTATGATGGAATTAAACAACCGAAAACTCAAAACTGTCTTTTTACTATTCGTGAAAAATCATGTATTTTAGAAAAATCCAAAAACTTTACCCTAACCATTTTTCGACAAGTAGAATTCAAAAATGAACTTCATTTTTTGAAATTAATTTTCTGAATATTTTTAATTTAATTTTTAAATAAAATCATAGTTATTTCGAAAAATAACAATTTTAAAGGTGCAATTAGTTCTAAATCACATAAAAAAGTTAATTAAGATCCCATTATCTTATTACCTTAAGAAAATAAAATATTATCATTATTTACTATTTATAAGGTTCATATTACTATTCATATTACTATTCATAATGGTATGTTACTATTCATAAAAAATCAAGTTGGTTTTATCATACTCTAAATGACTCACTGTTCACAACTCTAGATGACTGTTTTTCAAAATTCAAAACATAGAAGTGGAAACTTTTTGTTTAATGGATTGGTTTTGAATATCTCCTAAATAACCATGTGTTGTTTCAAAGAAACACGGTACTTTATGAAATATAGTCTATGAAAAGAATGCATTTAATATAATCCTACCATAAACTATTTGGGTGTTATATTATTCCCTCCTTCGGAGATTTCATCCTCGAACTTTTTTGTATAATTCCCACAAAAATGATGTGGGTGGTTTTTATACATGAAATACTTTCGTTCACATGTTCCTTCCTCCATATTCTACTTTTTTCAGAGAACCTTTAATAGGAGAGTCGTCCAGTTTCTCAATAACTGCACTCTTGTGTCAAGAATCCCAATAGGCTCTTCATAGTATGATAAATCAGGTTCTAGTTCTATTTCTTCATAGGTAAGTACATGCATTGGGTCTGTCATGTATTTCTTCAAAAATGACACATATAACACATGATGAACTTTAGAAAGAATTAGCATCATTGCTAATTGGTAAGCAAAAGCTCTGATCCTTTTTATAATTTCAAATGGTCCGACGTACATGGGGCTCAGTTTCCCTTTCTTATCGAACAATAAGACACACTTCTATAGAGATACTTTTAGAAATACATGATCTCCCACTTTTTATTCCAAATCCATCCTCCGGTTGTCTGCATAAATCTTATGCCTACTTTGGGCTACTTTAATTTGGTCTTGTATGGTCTTCACATTTGTCGTGGTCTCTTCAATATGTTCTGATTCTATAAGTTTCCCCTCACCAAATTTATCCCAACAAGTTGGAGTTAAACATCTCATTCCATATAATGCTTCATATGGAGCCATTTGAATACTAGAATGGAAACTATTGCGGTATTCAAATTCCACCAAAGGCAATTATTGATCCCACATACCTAGGAAGTCAAAAGATCATGAACTCATCATGTCTTCTATAGTTTGAATATTCCTTTTAGACTATCCATCAGTCGGGGGGTGATAAGAAGTACTCATACGAAGCACAACATTCAAAGAGTTCTGAAGACTATTCCTGAATTTTGATGTAAACCGGGGATCTCGGTCAAAAAAAATCGATTTAGGTGCACCATGAAGTCTTAATACTTCATTAATATAAATTCGTGTCAGGCGCTCAAGTGGATGTGGGATAATATTACGATGGATTTTGTCAAATGACCAACAATTACCCATATTGAATCATTCCTTCTAGGTGTCCTTGGTAGTCCGGTGATAAAATCCATCGTAATATTATCCCACATCCACATAGGAATAGTTAGAGGTTTCAACACTCCATTGGGATGTTGTCTCTCGACCTTCAGTTGTGGACAAACTAGACACCTTGACACTTATTCAGAAATTTCCCACTTTCTATTATCCCACCAAAAATATTCCTTCAGATTTCTATACATCTTTGTGCTACCTGGGTGTAAATAGAAATGATGTTTCCCCTTTATTAACAATTCCCATATCCATATTTAGTAGATCCAAAAATATTGGATCATTCTAAATCTTTATTTGAGTCAGAAGTCCATGATCATTCCTGCTTAATGCATTGACACCTTATTCGCCTTTCTCGGGTGGTAGTTTGTTGAACAATCTTAATCTTTGAGTAGCTTGAGCCATATTCTTTGCCTCATGTTTAGTTCTTTTTGTCTGAAAATGTATTTCAAACTCTTGTGATCTGTGTATATCTCACATATTTTTCCATAAATATAGTGTCTCTATATTTTCATAGCAAAGATTATGGCTTCTAACTCAAGATCATGAGTTGGATAATTTTGCTCATGAGTCTTCAAATGTCTTCATGGATAGGCAATAACTTTATCATTTTGTATAAGGACGCAACCCATACCATTATTTGATTCATCACTATATATTAAAAATCTATCATTTCCAGATGGAAGAGTCAAAATTGGAGCATTGGCCAATCTTCTTTTCAATTAATTGAAGCATTCTGTACATTCTTTTGTCCGCACAAACATTACTCCCTTAGGTGTGAGCATGGTTAGCGGGTTAGCTAGTCGGGAAAAATTCTGAATGAAACGCCGATTGTAACCTGCCAAGCCAATAAAAATACGTACCTCAGTTATGTTTATTGGCGTGGGTTATTCCTGGACTACATTTTTCTTTGTAGGATCAACTAGGATTCCATCCATAGAGACAATATGTCCTAGAAAAGAAATTGATTGAATCCATAATTCACACTTACTAAACATACAATATAACTTATTGCTTCTAAAAGTTCTCAGAATAATCCGCAAGTGATTCTCATGGTCTCTATACCTTTTTGAGTATAAAAGGATATCATTGACCAATACCACAACAAGGTTATCAAGATGTTCCTTGAAAACTCTATTCATTAAATCCATTAAAATATAGGGTGCATTTGTCAGTCCAAAAGGCATTACTGTAAACTCATAATGCCCATACCTGTTTCGAAATGTTGTCTTAGGAATATTTTCCTTCCTCACACGCAGTTAATGATATCTGGATGGAAGATCAATCTTTAAAAAGTATTGAGCTCCATGAAGATGATCAAATAAATCATTAATCTGGGGAAGAGGATACTTATTCTTTATTTTAATATCATTGATTTCTATATAATCAATGCATAGCCTTAGGGATCTATCTTTCTTTTTGACAAACAAGACCGGGGAAACCCATGGAAAAACACTAGGTCGAATAAATCCTTTGTCATTCCAATCCTGTAGTTGTTTCTTTAGCTCCACTAACTCCACAGTGGCCATTATATAGGGGGTCCTTGATATAGGTCTTGCACCCAGAATTAAGTCAAAAGAGAACTCAACATCCTGCTCTGGAGGATTTCCAGCTAAATCATATTGAAATACATCAATGTATTCTTGCACTATATGCACATCATCAATTTGAATATTTCTTTCCACACTCATAGATATTGGTTTCTCTTCCTCTCCAATAATTTAATTCAATAGAGCTTCTGGGGGTGGGTCTAGATAAGAATGGGATGGTGTGGTCTATGCTCTAAAGACAAGAGATTCTACACAATTTTCAAAAATCGTAACTTCCCTTTTCTTACAATAACTCTTCGCATAATAATTTGACAGCCAATCTTTGCCAAGAATTATATCAAATTCAGCCTTTTTTATGATGGTATGGTTAGCAACTAAAGCGCGTGTATGTTTCACAAGGGGGACTAGTCGACATGCCTTTGTTGTAATGATACATCCCCTGAGAGTTTTGACTGACAACTCCTTTATTAAATCAAATTGGACATATCCAATTTTCTAAGAAAATAGGGAAGATATAAATGAATGCAATGATATAGAATCCAATAAAGTGTTAGCTATGTCTGAGGAAACTATTAATGTACCTACCACTATGCCATTAGGAACGTCAACCTCCGCAGTTGTAATAACATAGGATCTCCCTTTCTCTCTTCGTCCATTCTCAGTCAAGTTTCCTTTGTGCTTAGAACACTCATTTTCATAGTGTCCCATCTCTCTGGAATTATAGCATGGAATATCATTGAATTGTTTCTTCCCCTTGAAATCATCAGATCTATGACCCTTTTCACTACAATTATTACACACTCCCATGACTTTTAAGCATTTCCTGATATGATTCTTTCCACAGTTCTCACATAATGGGAATAACATTGTGCCCTTGCTCTTCATTGGTGCTTCTCCTTTACCTCAGTTATCATAGTACCACTTCTTATCTTGGTTTCCCTTGAACAAATTTGATCTATCAAATTCCTTCTCTATTTTGATGGCACTTGATACAATTTCATCATATGATGAAAATGTTTGAGAAGCTAGTTCTCTTCAATGTCTTGGCTTAAGAACTTCAAAGAAATGATCAATCTTGTCTTCTGAGTCATGTATGTAATCTAAGGCATACCTGGATAGCCTTGTGAAGGTAGCCTCACACTCTACAACACTATCTTCTTCCCTTTTCATTAAGCCAACGAATTTCTTCTTCATTTCGGTTCTTTGCTCATGAGGGAAATATTTTTTGAAGAATATTTCCTTAAAAGTCCTCCATTCCATATCATCTATTTCTTCTTCCTCTGTGGCATTCTGAATCACGGACCACCATTGATCAACATCTCCCTTTAGACAATATACCACCAGTACTACCTTTTCATTTTCATTATATCTTAATGACATGAATATCTTTTCAACGGACATGATCCATTTCTCTGGGACCACTAGATTAGTAGTCCCACTGAATTATGGGGGATTCAGCAGCATGAAATTATTCAACATTGGTGTGGAATGGTAATTTGTTACAACCTGAGTAAGTTGTCCCAATATGGTCATGATCTGATATGCTACAACATTGATTGTGTTGACTTGCTCAGTGGGGAGATCCCTACATTGCCCATGAGTATTGATTACCCTTCTTCAATTAGATGTTATTTCTAAATAATGGCACACACTGGATTAGGGTATGAATCATATTGTATAATCGTAACATAACAAAATACATAGCATAAATTGAGATCCTACGCATGGCTAATCCCATAAAAATGATTTCTTTGAGGAATAATTTACATTTCAATCATTCATAATAGATTTTAAGGAAAACAAGAATTATCCTAACAATATTCCCCAGGATAATCATAACCAAGAATTTAGCAGGGCCCATTGTCGTGTAATAGGATACCTCGGGTCAAACCAGAAACCCCTTGTCAGAGCTTTCACTCCTAGGTTCATCTGTGACAGAGCCACCTCTACCTGATCATATCCAGACATGGATGTATTTGCTAGAAGGATTTACATGATCTATTCCTTACCAAAATACCAAGATATTCTTTTACGTTTATCCTCAAATACTACCTTATGGAATTTTTCCCTACTATAAATTTCCTACTCCAGTATCAAATTTTTCTACTAAACTTTCTCTAATACCAACTGTAACACCCCGACCCCTCTAGATCGGAGCCAGTGCATTAATTGTTATATTGGAATGGTTAGAAGGAATTAAAATCCCGAAGGAATGATTAGTTTAGTAGTCTTGAAGAAACTATACACATAAATGTAACTCAAATTACATTGTAAAAGGTTACAAAATACAATACATAACAAAAACTAAAAACTGCCTCTAGAGGAACTCAATAAATGATCTCTACTTCATCACCTGTTGAAGGTAAACAGTGAAAGGGGTGATCTCAAATGATCAATAAGGTTTAAAAATGGAGGAACAATGAATCAATAATAACTAAATTGTAAACAATTTGACATGATCAACATGGCATGGTCTATAAATGAAAAACTCCCACCATTAATAAACTGAGAATGAAACTACATAGATAGATTTTTTTCAGAGTAAAAACCTCATGGATAGTAATTAATGATAATGAATAAAGATAATTATTATTAATTAGATGTCATGTATCTAGCACATGATACCATAAAATCATAAAAATGGTTTAGTTCTGTGGGTAGAAACTCGTCTGAATTTTGGAAACAAACTCAAAGGGTTTGTCCCCAACTGATTTGTATCATGAGACCCACCGATGCATCGAGGGGATATAGCGGACCCCAACCACCAATGCATGTCCAAATCATTCTTTATAAAAATGATTCAATAGTATAGAAATATTCTTTTTCATTATCTCTATATAGTAGAGTATACAGATTCATCAATATTCCCATAATTAAAATAAAATTCTAAATAAACACCGTATGTAAAATTGCATACGGTTTACACAAAAAACATATCCATGATATGAGATTATTGATATTTAATATAAATATAATTTCAAATGAAAAGTGATCTCAAATGGAAATTAGATACACAACATAAGAATTATTAGGTGCACCATACAAAGTTAGTCACAATAGAATAGTAGTTGAGATAGAGTCTCATACTACAATGTAATTGGTAGAATCATATGACCAAAACATAATAAATATCAAATGAATCATTAAATAACATGAATATAAATATAATCATGTTATTATATATCAAATTTAAGTACACATATACTACATTAAACAAATAATTGGCGAACAATGGAAATCTCACATAAATGAAAGTGAGATGAGAAACCCCTTACCTTTTGCTCGAGTGTATTTTTCGTTTTTTTCGATGATGGGAATAATAAAATTTAGATCCATTAATTAATAACTATAGAACCTAATATAAATTTAATTATTTTATTATATCCTTGTTAGGTTTATTAATTTCCCGTTTTATAGGTTTAAGAGGTTCAATTTTATTGTTTTCGAAGCATTTTCTTCCTTGGTTTTCATGATTCGTTCACTTGCTTTCATGAATGGAAGTTCATTTGAAATGTGGTAACATATCAGGCGTTGTTAATATATATTATTAGTGACATTATAGAAATATAAATTATATTATAATTATTTTGGGATATATACCATGATGATGATTCATTAGTTAAATGTTTATTACAAATATTTGGATTAACTTGGCCATTTTGATCATAATGAACTCGTATTGTGTTATTATTTCATATTATGAGTGTGTAAATATTATATAAAATTAATGAGATTAAATGAATATATTTTGATCTAGTTAATCCATTAAATTGGTTTCATGACTAGTAATGAAGGAGAAAGTGAAGAACAAAACTCCGCCATCAGCAAATGTTATAAATTGGAACCTCATGGACGTTGATATCGTTTATAAAAATAAAAAGGGGGAGTAAGAATATTGATGATGGTTATTACATTCACATGATATAATTCCATTTATATAGATGATACTGGAGTTTATCATGGTCATTTGGACAGAGGATATGAAGAGACAAAAAGAAAAGAGATGAACTTGAAAATAAATGGAAATTTGAGAGACCCCTTACGAAAATTCGGCAGCCTAACAGCATCAGTTAGAATTTCATAAAATTAAATAATGATAAAAAATGGAATCTCATCATATTTAAATTAATAGGACAGTAATTAAAATACAAAAAATCAAACCCCAACATATTATAATGGAAATTCAAATAGATAACATAAAAGAAGTGTCAACCAAAAGAAGAGAATGAAAGATTCCCTTACCTTGTAGAGTAACTCCTACATCATGAAGGATGGGACATTGGGGGATTAAGGACACATTGGGAGGACTCCTAGAGAGAAAAAACACTCATAGCATCGAGGATGAGGTATTTTTAATGAAATAAAATGTATGTATGAGTGGGTATTTATAGAACAAGAGAGGTAGTTTTTTAATAATTTCAAAGGGACACATCATTAGTGGTTTTTTCCAAACCCTGGGCTTGCCCATTGTTTTTCCCATCGTTTTAGCCACTTGGGACACATCCTGTCATAAATTACTGGTAAAAAAGTTGACCATAATTTTATATTTAATTATTACCTCATTATGATGTCATTAAACTACTGAAAACTCAAAACTATATTTTTACTATTCTTTAAAAATACATGTATTTTAGAAAAATCCCAAAAATTCACCCTAAAAATTTTTCAATGTGTAGAATTCAAAAATGAACTCCATTTTTTTGAGAATAATTTTCATAGTATTTTTAATTTAATTTTTAAATAAAATCATAGTTAATTCTAAAAATAAAAATTTTAAACATATAATTTGTTCAATATAACATTGAAAAATTAACTAAGATCTCATTATCTTGTTACATTAAGAAAATTAAATATTATCCTTATTTACTATTTATAATGGCATATGACTATTCATATTACTATTCATACGGGTATGTTAATATTCATCAAAAAATCATGTTGGTTCTATCAGACTCCAAAGGACTTATTGGTCAAAACCCTAGATGACTGTTTTTCAAAATTCAAAACATAGAAGTGGAAAATTTATGTTTAATGGATTGGTTTTGACTATCTCATAAATAACCATTTTTTGTTTAAAATGAACACAGTTATTTATGAAATATAGTCTATAGAAATAATGTATTTAATAGAATCATACCATAAAATGGTTGGGGTGTTATATTATTCCCTGCTTCATAAATTTCAACCTCAAAATTTTATATATAAAGCCCACCAAAAAGATGTTGGTGGTTGTTCTTAATGAAATCCTCTGGTTCCCATGTTTCTTCTTCTATATTTTTGGTTTTTTCAAATAACCTTTAATAGACGAGTCGTCTGTTTTCTCAATATCTACTCTCTTATGTCAAGAATCCCAATAGGCTCTTCACAGTATGATAAATCGGGTTCCAGTTCTATTTCATTATAGGTGAGTACATGCATTGGGTCTGGCATGTATTTATTCAACAATGACACATGGAACACATCAAGAACTTTGGAGAGACTTGACGACATTTATAATCAGTAAGCTAAAGCTCGGATTGTTTCTATAATTTCAAATATTCTGATGTAACTGGGGCTCTGTTTCCCTTTCTTACCAAACTTTAAGACACCCTTCCATGGAGATACATTCATATGGACATAATCTCCCACATGGAATTCCAAGTCCTTCCTCCGGTTGACATCAAAACACTTCTACCTACTTTGGGCTGCTTCAATATGGTCTTGTATTGTCTTCTCCTTTGTCTTGGTCTCTTCAATATGTTCTAGGCCTATAAGTTTCATCTCACCAACTTCATCCCAATAAGTTGGAGTTCAAAATATCATTCCATATAATGCTTCATATAGAGCCATTTGAATACTTTAATGTAAACTATTGTTGTATGAAAACTCCACCAAAGGAAAGAATTGATCCCACATACCTTGGAAGTCCAGAGATCATGTCCTAATCATGTATTATAGAGTTTTAATAGTCCTTTCATACTATCTGTAAGTTTGGGGGTGATAATTAGTACTCATATGAAGCACAGTATTCAAAGACTTCTGGAGACATTTCCAGAATTTTATGGTAAACCTGGGATCTCGATTGGACACAGTTGATAGAGGTGCACCATGAAGTCTTTCAACTTCATGAATATAAATTCTTTTCAGGTACTCATTTGGAAAGTACTCTTTTATTGGAAATAAATGTGCTGATTTTGTGATATGATCAACAATTACCCATATTGAATCATTCCTTCTAGGTGTCCTCAGTAGTCCAGTGTCAAAATCCATCAAACATTTATCCCACTGACACATAGGAACATGTATAGGTTGCATAACTTCTTTAAGATATTGTCTCTCCAGCTTCATTTGTAGAAAAACTAGACACCTTGACACGTAGTCAGTAATTTCCCTCTTCATATTATCCCACAAAAAACATTCCTTCAGATATCTATACATCATGGTGCTACCCGAGTGTATAAGGAAATTTAAGCTATGAGCATCATCTAATAGTTCCCTTTTTATCTTAGGTATGGATAGAACCACTACTGGAAAATATGTCTATACACACGGTTTAGAAAAAAACTGTGGGTATAGGGGTAATACGTGAACCTATACCCACGGTTCTCCAAAATCACGGGTATAGGCCACCTATACCCAAGGTTCTACAAAATCATGGGTATATGCCTCCTATACCCAAGGTTCTCAAAAACCGTGGGTATAGGGTACTTTCCAAAGACCTATAGAAATGGTTCTTCAAAACCTTGGGTATTGGGGGTTTTTCTGAAGATCTATACCCACGGTTCTGGAGAACCCAGGGTATAACTTATAGAGGGTAATGAAAATTAGGCAGGACATGAAAAAAATTTGGCGGGAAGATATTTTTTCACGGTGTATTTTAACATATTTATATAAATATTAATTTAAATACACAGAATTTCTTTAGCTCGATTGGTCAATAGTGTGAGTGTACCCGTTAGACTCGGGTCCGAATCCTACGGTCTACATTTTTGAAATTAAATACCTGATATGGATTAAATTAATATATATACGTTCATGTATAAATATATAACAAAAAGAATATGTAGCTTGGTTGGTTACTTGGTGGCGCGCGGAAGTGAAGCCCAGCCTGAGATGCGGGTTCGAATCCCTGCTCTTCCATTTTTCTATTTTAAGTGGATTGAATTAATATATATAGGTTGATTTATGAATATAAATAAAAAAAATCGCATCCTGTTTGGTCTTTCGGTGCTGCGCAGCTGTGAGGCGCCGCAGGAGTGTGGGTTTGAATCCCAGCTCCTGCAATTTTTTTGAATTTAAATACCCCACGGTTTGAAAACTGTGGGGCCTGTTGTGTGCCACGCTGTACAGCCGTGGTGAACACTTTGACCCCCCCCAATACCCACGATTCTCCAAAACTATGGGTATAGGTTGAGAACCCTCTACCGACTCCGTTCCAGCCCACGGTTCCCAAAACCATGGGTATAGCCTATACCCATGGTTTAGGGGGCTATACCCACAGTTTTGAACTGTGGGTATAGGCCATTTTTCCAGTAGTGGACTCATAACCTCTTCCTAAACTTCAGTACTGCTTCCTCATACTCAATGCCTTACAATCTCTCATCTTTAACAGCAATAGTTTTATTGTGATGAATTTTATCCTTAGATTGAGAGCTTTTTATCTTCTCTAGTAATTATGGTTTTGCAATCATTTGAAAGATAAATGATGTTTCCCCTTCCATAAAAATTAGCATATCCATATTTTGTAGATCCAAAAATATTGTATCTCTCTCAATCTTCATTTGAGTCAGAATTCCATGATATTTCCTTCTTAATGCATCTGCCACCTTATTCGCTTTACCCGGGTGGTAGTGTATTGTGCAATCTTAATATTTGAGTAACTCAAGCCATATTCTTTCCCTCATGTTGAGGTCTTTTTATGTGAAAATGTATTTCAATCTCTTGGGATCTGTGTATATCTCATATATTTCTCCATAAATAAAGTGTCTCCATATTTTCAAAGCAAATATTACGGCTGCTAAGTCAGGATCATGAGTTGGATAATATTTCTCATGAGTCTTCATCTGTCTTGATGGATAAGCAATAAAATTATCATTTTTCATAAGGAAACAACCCAGAACATTATTTGATGTATCACTATATATTACAAATCTGTGACTTCCATATGGAAGAGTCCATATTAGATCATTGACCAATCTTCTTTTCAATTCTTTGAAGCATTATGTACATTCTTTTTCCCACACAAAATTTACTCTTTTACGTGTGATCTTGGTTAGCAGGTTAGCCAGTCATGAAATATTCGGAATGAAACATTGATAGTACCCTACTAAGACCATAAAACTATGTACCTAATTTATGTTTTTTGGTGTGGGCCATTTTTGAATTGTCTTTTCCTTTGAAGGATTAACTTGGATTCCATCCTTAGAGACAATATGTCCTAGAAAAGAAACTGATTGAAGCCAGAATTCGCACTTTCTAAACATCCCATATAATTTATTGCTTCTAATTGATCTCAATATAATACACAAGTGATTCTCATGGTCTTCATATCTTTTTGAGTATATAAGAATATCATCGATGAGTCCCACAAGAAAGTTATAAAGATATTCCTTGAGAACTCTATTATAGGACTTAGGATCCTTTAAAAGTATCTATTAGTGCTTTAGGCATAAAACAAATAATTTTTGGTTTTATTATTTTTGAGATAAAATGGATGAATTAGAATATGATCAAGGCTTTACAAAAAGTTAGGATTGTCCATATTTTATTTAAAACTATCAAGTATGAATAATTCGTTATATTACTCATCATTAGGAAAACAAATTCAAAATAAAATGTTATCCTAATACCTAAATTTCTCTTGAAAAAATGGTCTCTTAAATCATCAAGGATTTTTGGATTTGAGGCCCTCAACTTCCCATTGATCAATCACATGATTTTGATTGGTGACCTCATTCAATATTTATAAAATATTTATGCTTTTACTCAATGTACATATCTCTACTTTCCAATAATGTTTTCCAACTTAGAAACCTAGTTACGTTGCATTTTATGTTTCCTTTGTACATTACATTCTCTCTTTTACAAAGGATGGCATACGAAACATTCTCAAAAAGTTAAATTTCAATGATGGAAGTATCTTAAAATTTATCACCATGATTGAGTTTAAAACGCATCACCCAGCACGTAAGGTAATAAAATATTGTGATACTTTATAATATATTTACTATTTAAAATAAATTTTATTTATTTCAATTCATGAAACACCAAGTTGGATTAAGTTAAATTAAATATATACCTTCCTCTATATCTTGTGCTACATACAAAAGTGACCTTCATCACTGGATTGCTCTATACGCAATATCGAGTCTTAATAAGAACCAATCTATAATTAAAGAATTATTATTTAAAACAATAATATATAACCTAGATGTTTTATTAGAAATTATGAATAGTATTAAATTACTTATGAAAATTTATTGTTTATAATAATATATGACTAATTCATAGGTTGAAAATTAATTTGAAATGATAATAATAATTAATTAAATATAAAAATATTATTTTTATAGAAAACTATTTTTATGTTCACAATGTTTTTTTTACCCAAATAGATTAAATTATTAACAATTAGTGACTGATATTAATTTAATAAATATGTAAAATATTCAATTAATTACTTTTTATATTCATCCAACAGATTTGGTAAGCATAAGATAAGAGAAAATCCAATATTTCACATGAAAACCTATATTTTTAAGGCATTTTACCGCATTATAATAGAGAACCTATTTTAAATCATCTATATGACAGTTTTATGAATTTTATTTGATAAAATAAAATTTATTTTTTAATTAATACTGTAAAAATTATATTAAGATGAATTTGTGGGATATTTTTGAGAAACATCATTTTTAGTGAATAGTGAAAATACTGCGTTTTATTTATTAACCACATTTTCATTAAAATAATTATTGATGATAAATTATATTAGAAATTTGTTTTAAAGTCACATTAGATAAATTATTCATATATTAATATAATTTATTTAATTATAATCAATTTAAATTTTTAAATTAAATAATATAACATAACAATTTTTTGAACATTTTTCTATTAAAACAAGTTAATATGTCTGTCTCTGAGATACGAATTAATCATAATTTTTCCACTTATGTGATTTGAATTTCGAAAATCCAACATAAACAATTTTAATTAATAATTTTTTTTTGTCTCATAATATCAACTATGTTTTTGAAAAAAGTGGTTAGTGAAAGTGATTAAAATTAATTACATTAATTAAGGTGTATTAGGATTATAAATGGACTAAAACCCTGAGTTCAAGGGCACAAATGACCTTTTAAATTGTCCAAACCCCATTTTATATCCATATTTCGGCCATTAACCTTCAATAAATTAGTTTGGGTGGTTTGGTATCACTTATTTTAGGTAAGAACATGAGTACACCTATCTTCTTTTCAAGAATAACAAGTGAGTCCTTTTCTTTCCCTACAAATGGCCACCACCTCTACCCATTTCACAAATCTTCCAAACATATTACCTTTG
Source organism: Viscum album (assembly GCA_963277665.1). Taxonomy (NCBI): domain Eukaryota; kingdom Viridiplantae; phylum Streptophyta; class Magnoliopsida; order Santalales; family Viscaceae; genus Viscum; species Viscum album. The sequence goes on from OY728128.1 coordinate 1,607,530,198, forward strand.
GAAAATATCTACCCAAATGGCCTCACAACATCCATCCCATTGAAATTGAATCCTCTCGTTGAGAATAATACCATCCATGGATTCCATTTTGTTTAAACCAACATAAGTTACCTAATTAAAATGTAATGTCTTTTCTCAATATCTCTAGTTTTATTTCTATTCTCCAACCCCTAAAATTTCCTTATTCTGTTATTTTATAAAAAAAATATAATAAATATATTAGGATGTTATTATGCTGATATTTTTACCTACATTTACACAAACCAACATCTAATGGGTAACGAACAAAATGTTTCTATGGATGGTGAACAACCTCACGAAACGATTATTGTTAATTCAACCATTACTGGCTCTCATGGTGGCCACTATGATGTAAAATATGTTTATATATGTTATATATAATATTTATTGTGTCTTCAAACATATTTAATCCTTTTATTACACCTACCTTTAATACTTTTCATTTTATGTTAATACAATAACATCGTTTGAGGAAGTTTTGACTACCACCCCCTCAAAGTAGTGTAATTCGTTCACACTAAACATGGGACACAAAAGGGATGGTTTTAATTAAACATATGAGACATAAAAAACATCTATATTATATTCATGACATAATTACCATTATATATATATATATATATATATATATAATTTTCTTTCGTACCCTTTCTCACACCTAAAAAGCCATAACGTTATTCATCGACGTGTGGACTACTGCCTCCTCAACATGATGCGTTTCATTTTTCATCACACGAATTATATATATACGTATCAACGATTAAATAATATGGTATTTATTATTTAATTATAATTCAATAATGATATGGTGTTACTTACCTTCTTTCTCTAATGACCATTGAAAAATGGCAACGTTACTCATGCGTACGTACGACCTATCATCTCCTTGATTGTAACATTAATTAATTTTTCATAACCATATTTGATTTTTTATTTTATAAGTATAATTGATCTATAAATATGATAATTATTTAATTTTTATTATTATTATGATGTTATATACTGAACCTTTTGACCATAGTTGACCTATAAAAGTTTTTTGACACATAAACTGAACTATGTCAAAAAACTCATCGTAAATGTAATTGTTTATATAGTTATACAGCACATGGTAATAAGTGAAATAAATGTAATTATAAATATAAAAAATGGTTATGAATCAAGTATAAAATGAAAATAATTTTATTATTAAAGAATTTAAATAATTTTCTCTCAAAAGGAAATACAAGGTAAGGGATTCTCATCACATTTTTTACATACATGAGATAAATGTCATGTTCACTAAATATATCTTTTGTGTGGTGTATATACTACCATTTTTATATTATATCATTATGTTTTTTTTCATCATGGTATTTAATACTATCGTTAAATATTATTTTTTCATGAGGGTTATGCTTTAAAATGATTAAAAGTGTTATGGGACTCATTGTAATGTTTAAAGATTATTTTCATCAAGATAAATCCCATTGATCTTTTAATGGAATTTCTATTCAAGGAAATTAAATAAACATTTTTTAATAAACACTTTAATTATCCACGGGTTATTCATGACCATTTTTAATTATTAGTAACATTTTACCACCCTTTGGTCTTCCTAGGGTTTTAAAAATATTTTAAACAAAACCCGTCTTCACTTCTCTCTTTAGACGAAGAACCTTTTTTCTTCTAAAAACCATGTTTTAATAAACCCGTTAATTATCCTTGATATATTTTTTTCGTCACATTAAAGTATTTAATTTCATATGATCATTTAACTTTTAATTTCCCCTTATTATGAATTTCATTTATCATGCATATTATTGTTGCCCAAACCGTATACCATTTTACAAACGCTGTCTACTTTGAAATTTATTTGATTATTTAGGGACATGTTGATAAATTTTTTTAATTTATTCAGTAAATATATTTGATAAGACTTGTTATTTATTATGATTATTATATATAAATAATTCTTTGGACATGGAATGAATTGTGGAGCCGGGACATTATATGGCTCCTCGACGTATCAATAGGTTTTAATGGGACAAACCATTTGAGTAAATTAAACACAAGATAGATCCTTAGTTTTAAACTATACGAGGGATAGATCTTGATAGTATAGGTCGTCATGTGCCTTATAAATTATTCGTATTAAGAATGTATTGACCTCGTCATAGTTTTAGTTGTTATTCATCCATGAGATTTTGCATCGACATATTTATGGATATATTTCATTTCTGTTCACTGATTAATGGAGCATTTTTAGTTTCATACATGGCCATATTTGTTTTTTCATGTCTAGTTATTTGAATTGAATTTGTTTACAATTATTACCTTTCCATATTTCTTATTAACATTCATTCCGGTTATCGATTATATGGAATGTGAGTTCAGATATATACCTTTCCATATTGACTATTCACATTGATTTATTATTGCATCCACTCTATTTTTCCCTTACTGAGAATTTGATCTCAACCATATTATGTTTCTTTCACCATGAATCAAAGAATCTAATTATGAATGATATGTATAGATTTGATAGATTGATTAGTGTTATCCTAAGAGATGTTTATTTGTTTAGAGTAAAAATATTTATGTTTTAATAAATGTATTCATTTGTAATAAAATACTAAATTATGTATCTAGTTTACCAAGGCTGTTAAACTGATCAATCCTTTGAGTCTTGATTTCTTGTAATCATGTCTATGTATTTAGTAGAAGACATTGGCTTTAGGCTATCTGGGGCTCGGTTGCTCCATTTTTTCATTTAAACAATAATTTTATAAATTATAAAATATTATTTAGATAAATATATATTTATTTTACGATATATAATTATAAAATTATTTTACTATTAATTTTTTATTATTTTATAAAATAATCAATTTTTTGGTAAATAGTGAATAATTCCGATTTTATGAACACTTTAACATTAATAAATATATTTTAAAAGACATCCAATAATTATTTTGAAACAAAATAAATTAATAAATATTTTTCTTATATAAAACTCTGTATTTAAAAATTAATTATCAATATTTAAAACCCTTTCTTAACATTTTGGAAAATTTAGGTAATATTTTAAGGAAAACTATTTTTTTCTATTTGTCTTAAAATTTTCAAAAGGTGTAATTAGATATTATACATATGTTAGTGTCAATAAATTATTTTATAATAATAATAATCATTTTAATTTCATTATTATATATAATATTTACTATTTTATACTAAACATAAAACTTTTTATTAGATTGATTTGTTTTCTAAAAACTGGTTTTTGTGCATTACATGCTCTTATGAAAAAATATGTTTTCTTAAACAAAGAAATTTAATTTTTTGAAAATAATTTGAAATTTATAATGACTATGATTAAATTAACTAATAAGGATCATTTTATTCTAAGGTATTAAGAGTAGGTTACAAAGATAAAGATTAGTTTCCTCTATAAAAACCAAAAAAGGATAAGTAATAATATATGAGTAAATGAAATAAATATATGTTTTAAAAATTAGTAATAGTTTGCATGGTAATTGAAATATATTTCCCATTCCCACACTCTATTATTTTCCACTTTTATTACAAAATCCATGTGAGAAATGTGATATATTCCATCAAAGATTTTAAATATCCTAAAATTCCCTTCTCTTCAATTATAAATAGATTCAACTCCTCTTCACCTTTCCACACATCCTATAATCTTTTATATTTCTTAATGGTTGAGGTAAGGTTCATTAAGGTGTTGACCAAAGGATTACATCCAAAACGAGAGGTATTATTTTCCGCCATACCAACTAAATTATTCTTTATTTTAACCACCACATGAATCATCTATAAAAAGGAGTATTATAACTCCAAAATTATTAATATTCTATTATAATACTATAATAATGAAACATCTTTTATATACCTTCCTCCAAAATTATTGAGAAATGGAAAATGTTGGCATGCATGTGTCAAGAATACTACCTCCATGAATAATGTCTTCTATTTTTCATCCCTACTATTTCATGGATGGTTAAAAAAATTTATTCACTATGATAATATGATAGTTTTGAAAATTTCAAAATTATTATATTATAATATGTTTTGTTTTCAGTAATACATTTATTCCAGAAAAAATGATAGCACCGTTCATGTGTACATATAGACTATCAACTCTTTGTGTTCATGCATATCTTTCAAATTCTATACTGACTATAATGTGTGAAAAATATATATTAAATTCAAAAAAAATATTTAATTGTCCATTTACATTCTATAATGGTAATATTAAACATTCTATATGAGATATTAATAAAAAAAATTATAGTAAATTTTACCACTAATAAACATATCCAAGTACATTTTTAAATTTTAGACAATTCATGGAAAACCAATATAACTATAAAAAATAATTGATAATAGGATAAAAGATGAAATAATAATATAGAATTTTGGATATCATGAATATATTATACAAAAATGTTTCATAGATTAACATACCATTAATGTCACTGGGAAATTGACTGAATCACATCAAGCAACTGATATATAATGAAAGGATATAAAAATTAATGACACATGAGGATAAATAGAATATCAAAAAATAAATACATGTGTATGAGGTTCCTATTAATGTTTTTAGTATAATTTATTTAATGATTATAGAAGTTATGTGAATGTGAAGAGCGATTTTTGAATTGAGGTAACCACTTCCATCTCAATCAACCTTCATTGAGGCAGTAGTTGATATTTTTCAAAAATATTAATTTTCTTAGTGTTACCACATCCCCCATATTTTAAAAATAATAAATTTTCATTTATCAAGAAAAAAATATCTTCCAGTCCTGCACTTACTTAATTTGGGCTACAATTGATGTCTTCCCTAAAATATTTGGGTCTTTCATTACTCAATTTTATTTCTTGAGTTATAATTTTTCTCGTTGAGTTTCATATTTCATTTCAAATGCTATACCATATTTATATTTTTAGAGACCACTTTTTATTCAAATATTATTTATTTATTAGTTAAAATCATTCAATAAAATTCAATATTAGTATGAATAATTCTCATCATCTTATGTGATAGTTTCCTATCTTTATCTGCAATTTCCCTTCCCACCAATGTACCCTTTTTTAATTGGAAATATAGTTATGTTTTATTTTATGAGAACACAATATTTGACATATACACTTTTAAAAAAACTTTTTTATATTTTTATGATATTTTATTAAAAAAAATTTATAATATAAAAGAGATCTTTCATTTTCCCATTATTACCTTTGAGTTACACATTATCTATTTTTTCACAATTTTTATATAATAAACATATTAGGTACTTATTTTATTTTTTATATAAATCATTTATATATATATATACCTAGTTATATATAATTATCATTTCTGTGGTTTTACATTTTTTCCCTTTGAAATTACCACTTTTATGAATACCTAATTTAAGAGAACATTCCAATTTCTTATATCATTTCATGAATCGCCCCCATTTTTTAGAAAATTAATAGATTTTAAAAACACTAATTATTTAATGTATAATAATCCTGGATCAGTTCTGTAATTATAGAAAATAATAATATCATTATTTAAATAAAAATTTAATTTATTATTTCCTAATGGTTCATCTAATTGGGAATTTTTTATTTTTTATTCGCATAGTTCCATCTCAGGAAATCTCAATATTTGAAATCAATTGTCAGAACCAATGGTTAATTATCAAATATGAACCTATAAATGAATTAATTCCTTCTTATCATTATAATCCTTCTGAATTATTGTTTGGTTATACCTTGAATCATAATTCTGAAACTCACTACCTTCTCATGGGTTTGATCATGCTTATGATTGATATACGGTTTATTTTCATCATGTAGAAAAAATATGTATGATTTTATTTTATATAATATGTTGTAATAAAATTATATATCCCTCCAATTCATTGGGTAAATAAATATATCTCATGACATATTATTTAATATATTAGGGATTTAACATAATCTACCATTGGGCAATGTCCAAATTATGATGATGATCAGGGGAGTTACCATTCACTTATGTTTATGATACAATGTTTTATATAGCTTCTACACATTATTAATATTATGAAATCAATTACTGGTTTCATGTATCCATTATTATGATCATCCACTTTATGATATCATGTTACACCTCTTAACTCCCAAGTTATTCTATACTTCAATTTTTATTCCCTTACCAAGATTTATATATCACCCTTTTCCATTTGTATTTTTCTAGGGATATCATATTCTATTTTATATGATCTATGGTATTTTGGAGCACTGTGTGGAGTTTCATAAAAACTATAATTTTTCATGTTTAATATTATATTTTTTTATTTTTAATATTCCAATAAAACAATTCCTCTATATCAAAAAAAATTATTTTTTGTAAATATATATTAGGAATTAAGATGTAAAGTGTGTTTAAGTAATAGAAAACTATAGTAGGAAAAAATGTACGGTAGATTATTTTTTGATTAGGATGAAACAACTTTAATGAGAACCCTATAGATAATTCTAGAGGTTAATCATAAGAATGACCTAGAATCCAAAAATATTTGTAAAGTAGAGACTTTTTTATTCTCATTGAAATTAAATCCCTATTAGGATACATAAAATGGGATTCATGATTTGGAAGAGTCTTACTAACGGGTAATAAAAATGAAGAGGGAGTGTTGGGTATTAACTCAATAATGACCTAGTGCACAACTGAGATGCCTAAATGCACACCTGGAATGAAACCCATGGGGTATGGTTTGGTTAATCATACGAATTTTATAATCTTATATTAAGGATTTACATCTTAGTTAATTTGAGGGACTAGGTCGAGAATTATATGACAACCCATCCTAATGTAACATTGGTTATTATATGTTTGGTATAGGTTAAACATAAACTATTATGGGCTAATGTGATGATGTAACAGCTTAAAAATGATTTATGTTTGAATCCCTTTTATGTTATTGATTATGATCATCCCCTGCTCACATTTAGTTAGAAGGGTATCATGATGAAGGAAATGTAGAGACTAGTGCAACAATCAAGCATGGAGTTGGGTGGTAATCAATTGAGGATTGCGACACAGCTGAGAGATAAACTAGAGATGGAGTGGTCAGATGTAATAAAGGCGGCTACTACAAAATGTTCCATGAGGAGGATGAATGTGAATGTTAATGAGGCCTATGTGTAGGATGGTAATTATTCATCAACATAATCATTTGACCTCACCTTTCCACTAGAATCACTATGTTAATATACCACAATATATGATAGGTATTTCTTTTATGTTTTTTTTAGAAAAATATGGAATCACATTTCATTACTCACACAAATTTATGATATTATGTCAGGAAAACACTAAATATGAACTCAGGGAAAAATAGAATTATTCTTACCACAAACTCTCATAGGTATTTTACTCAAATGTTTAAGAAGAAAAAAAATATAAATATTTTTTTATCAAAATTAAATATATGTGACTAATACCAATTTACATAACTTAATCTCGAGTCACCTCAAATATACCCTTAGATAACATCATTAGTAAGGAATAATTAAAATGTGTATAATTTAATTTTCTATGTTGCATAATGTAATCCCCATAGGTTTAAGAGCAAAATTAATTTACCTTAGTAATATTATTATTATTTATGCCAATGATTTTAAACAATGTTTCTCAATTTATTCAAAATGATTGAAACATGATTATAAAATGTTTCGTACATAAAAATTATAAGAAATAATCATAATTAGGAAATTTCATAGAGAGTCATCATCTTTAGGTTCACCTATAGCCAAAACAAATATAGTTAAGAATAAAAAAAGAAATAAAAAATAATTAGAAAATATTTATAACAATATCATTTTTTTTATGTAGTAAACATAAAATAATATAACTCACTGTGAAATATTAATTTGAAATTAAATTATTACATATATATAAACATATGTGTTATGAATAAATATTATTATAATTATTAAAATATGATATGAAGTGTATATAAAATTAAAATAAACATTTTAAACTCAATGAATTGTTTAAATTAAATTATAGGATAGGAATAATTACTTTGAATGACATTTGAGAAAGTGTATTTATAATAAAAATAATTTTTCTTATTTCATAGAACAATATTGTTAATTATTGTATATGTCATGATAAAATATATAATTAAAAACCATTAAAAATAATATATTAAATAACATATTAAAGTCATTAAAATTATTAATTTATATAAAATAAAAAAACATAATGTAAAATAATTCCATTTTTAATAAAATTTGTTTTTATTTTATTTTTTATATTCATTAAAATAGAAAATTTCGAAATTGGTTATTTAAAATTAGAGAAATATTACATCATTTTTTATTTAATAAGGTGAAAACTAGATTATCATGAATTTCATAGTTCTTGTTAAATAATTGACTTCTTGGTGAATTGTAAAAACTAGGGATATTACTAATTTCGAAACTTCTCTCGAATTACTGTACAATATTTCCAGGAATGTTTTTGAAAACCCATATTTCAATAAAAAATAAATTTTTTAATTATATACCATAAGATTTACAATTCAATTTTGATATTTAACACTCATGCTTAATATTTCATAAAATATAGGTAATGTTTTTTCGAAAAACATTTTTTTATCTATCTATCTTTATAATTATTAAATTTGATGGAATTTTATTTTTTGATTACATTATTGTTACTTTAATATTAATTGGATAATAATAAACATTTTAATATCAATATAATTGATTTTCCATAAATTTGAAGGATACCTACAGTGGAGAGGGGGTGAATCGATGGTCACAACACTTTATAGGAAATATTATTAACATGGTAAGGAAACGTTTCTAAACCTCTGAAACATGCTAGAGTTATGATACACCGAAATATGAATCTCAGCCTAAACATTCATATGAAAATAATATAATGAGATATCAACACATGATATTTACAAGGTTGGATACAGAGAATAACTACATACCATGTTGGTCATCACTTCGACATGAATTCGGTTATAAACTTCTTCTAGGATTATAATGCCACTTGTAACAATTGGTTCTAACCCCCAACAATCCTCTAATATACCATAGTTCGTTGTGCACCAAAACTATTCTAAATGTATCTAATTTCATCATATCTCATTATACCATGGTCCACTTTAATAATTTGTTATGCCCCCACCTACAATCACTTTCATTATTCTTTTCTGAACTACTATAGAAAGATTTTATCTTCCCACATAAGAAACTGATCTCACATTATACTTTATACAAATGTTAATATCTCAATAAATTCCCTTATTATTTTAATGTCCTTGAAACTTATTCTTGATCAAGGAAGTACTAGGATAAACTGAATATAAAATTTTATAAATTTATTTAGAAAAATATTCTTCTCTACATCAATTAGATCGACCATTATCATATATTCCCTCTATCTGATGGGTCTCCATCCGATGCAAATTATTTTGACATGATACATTTGATTCAATACCATCAAATGTACTTATCTTGATACTTCTCTATCTAATGAAGAAATATCATATCTATGAACGTTATACAAAAAATAAGAAACCCTGATAAAAAAACCTTCACAGTAATTTCTCTTCATCTTACGATTCTCATTCCTGTACATATTTTTATTCATCTGATGAAGCTCAGTCTGATGGAACTCTTCATAAAATAAAAAGGACCCCTAACTATATTTTAACAACCCAAATTCCATTCACATAATCTCCTATAATTGTTGGAATAATCTATAATTTTCATAACAACACTCGCTTTATATAGTTGTGCTTCTAAATATTTCTGCAGGAACATAAATGCATTTTCACACTTAATGAATCATTGAATTTCAAAGAGTAAAACTTATTTTGATATCAGTAGAATAATTAAAAAAAATATGGATAATTTTATATTTTAATATCCTACCGAAATATTAATTTACATCAATGGACAAAAAATTTAAAAATATCATCTCAACATCATCATTGTTAAGGAAATTACATAATCTTTGTAAACCCCCTTAGAGATCTTATGTCCAATGAAAATATCTAGATTCCTCCATGTAATAGACTCATAAATTTTCACCATTTACTTAAAATTTATTAATTTTTCCTTGATTAGCAAACCTAAATTGGATAATATCATCAAATATTTTTATAATTACATCTCACATATAAATCTTTGGGATTCTCATACCTCCATTTGACTAGTGCAACTCAACTCTATTTCAATCATTATTGAGACTCCTTATTTGTCCATATGATGAAATCACAAATATCATTCCATTATATCTTTTTAGTCTCGTTAAGATTGAAAATGGACCATTGAAACATAAAATACATATTCATATATACATACATCCATAGTAACTCAGGCCAATATATATATATATATATATATATATTTATATATATATATATATTGGATCATCTTTCAGATGGAATGTTGTACTATAGTCTGGTTTCCATCCATTTGATGAATACTTGACATGTCATTGTGATGAGGTATTGAGTAGTTCAGAAAAATTGATTTTTCTATTAAGTGTTCTACTCATATTTACTTTAAATATGATCTTTGAAAAGATACCCTTCGTATTTTATATTGTACAATAAAACTCTACCCTTTTTATTTGGGCCTCTGTCCCATATGAACTTCTCTAACCCCTTCCTCTGACAATAGCTTATTGTAATTATCACACTTTTGTATTCTTCCCCATTTTATATAATTAATTGTTAAAGAAACATGAAAACATTGTACTATATAAATATTTTAGTTATCCATCCAATCATTATATATGTGTTCCATATGATAACATTGAGCAATCAAAATCTCTTACAAATTTTTAATCTCTACCCTATTACATTTTTCTTATGATCTCTCTATGGTAGACATAATCTATTACCCTAATCCAGGTAAATGTTATCCCCCCTTTGGAATAAATCGTGAATCATGAATATCTTCATGATTTTAGGAACATATATAATACCAATTCAACGTCTGACTTATTGAAAATATTTTCTTAGAATTTATAAATATATTTTTCTAACACCTCATAAGTAAAAATATTTAACCTATATAAAAAAGTTTTCCAACAATACTCCAGTAACAGATTATCTAAAATTTCTATATAAAAACATATTTTCATATTGAGATCAAACGCAAAGTAGAAAACATTGGAATAATAGTTTCTCATTGCGTTTTGGGTTTCAATATCCTCATACAAATTCAAACATAAAAAAATTCAATATGTGGGCTCAATACTTTCACCCCACATTATATTTTAGTTTTCATTATCCTTAATATTACGTATCCCCATGTTGAAAATCAATGAAAAATTGTGAGATAGATATCATTACAACTCATTTTATATACTTAAAGAATCTATAAAACATTCATTATATAAAAATAGTATCTCATGGGTTTATTAACAAAGATCCTTTAACTAAGAAACTCCAAGTCAATTTCAATGAACCTAGTGTATAAAACAGAATTCTATAATCAAAGTGGTCATTGATTAAAAAAATTATTTCATGTAATACCTTCCTTGATGTTCTTCCAGCATCTTTATATCTAGTTTAATATGACATTTTTTGTTTATAAAAACCAATACAAATATTTGAAAACATATAAAAATAGTTCAATTTAATAAACCCAACATCTCCCACATCTAATATTTCTTGACATCATTAATTAATTTTTACAAAAATTTCTCAATTCATTCCTTTAGGTTAGGTTTTGTCCCACTTAGGGGTAGTACACAAGTACTCACAAAGGTGATAAAAATGAAACATGATGAACTTCTATTCTTACTAGAAAAACTATGGAGCCACTCATACATCATTCTTAGATCTACTCCATTAATTAATTATTAGTCTAAATATATTATAAACTATATTGTGTATAATGTGGAACCTAATTATTCTAGAGAAATTAATATGGATTTATGATTCTTCCCCCAGTCTAAATTCATAGACTTTTCTGTGTTTGTACGTTCTTCCTTAAAATTAGCCTTCAGAAATTTGGATATAAATTTATTTTGATCTATAGAATCTTTAGTAAAACTTTTCTTCTTCTCTTCATATTTTATAACTTATTTGTTACCTTGTGATAGTAATATATTTTTCATGTATTTATATTTCACTAGAAATATAGTCATACCAATTTTATTAATTTGCACATTTTGCTCAAAAATATTCTATTTCTCTTACATAACTAATATTATATCTATTGATAACATTTTATTGAATTTTTTATAATTTAATGAATCCTATTAATTAAATTTTTCTTAAGAATTATTATTTTATTACTATATTATTCAATCCATGTATATTTATTATAAAAAATAACTAATAATTAATTCCTTCTCTTCCCAACATTATTATCCTTGTCAAATTTCTTACCCATCTCCAACTTCTCACTTAATTATCTATTATGAATAATACTTTATACATTATATCTTTTTTCATAATGATTTAACATAAATTTTTTTTTCTACACTCATAATAGCTCCTCCTAAATTAATTACCTTTTCATCATAGAGACATATTGTACAATCAGGAATGTGTTTGTGCCTGACTAGTTAGGAACATGAATAATGACCATTGAATATTGATATTTCAAATTCTTAGTAGTAATAATATATAATTTGTTATTGATGTTTCTTGACAGACTATGGAAGATTTTATTTAAGGTGATACTTTCTTGATGAATTACACTCTTTCTTTGTGGAGGATGATTTATCAAATATATTAACTTCTCAACATGCATTGTTTGTAGAGGAATATTTACAATGATAATTATTTGGGATGAAACCGCCAGATTTTGAATAATCATACTATCACCATCTTGAAATGATTCACCTTTATACTCAACTAGATTAAAAAAGAATATTTTTCATCATTATTAACTCACATGGTATTGTAATAAACATTTATTAAGTTTCTGACAAAAAAATCTTTATATTCACAAATTTCATTAAGAACATTTTTATCTTTAATAATTCATTCATCTTTAACTATTTATTTTTTTACTATTCAATTTTTTTGTTCTTAAGAATTTCGGATTCTTTTATCTAGATGGTGTATCCTATAAAACTTTTTGTTTCCTTCCACATTGGCCACATTAATTTTTTTTCTTCTCATATTGAGTTTCGTATCCTCCTTTTTGATTCTAGCATCATTATCAAAAATATTCTCTTTAACTTCCTCTTTTAACTTATTCAATTCCATCATGACTTTTAAAAGCTTCTTAAGAGAATGTTCAAAGTATTATTTATAAACCACATAATATATACTCTCTCTTAACCATTATTCAACAATTTATAATGAAGAACGACCTATTATTTCACAAAATATGATTTATTATTGGATTAATAATCATTCATATCTATTATCATAAAAAAATATTCTTGTGATAAGGAAATATTTTCTTATGTTCCTTCCATTTGTATTTAGGAGACTATTTTTATTCTCTTTATGAATAAGAATCATTATCCTTATCATTAAGAAAATATCTTTAAATATTTCCTTTATAAATATAATTCCAAAATTGATGACAAATTTTACTTTTGGAATTATAATTTCCCATTTTGTATCTCCTATAAATAATGGAAATGATTATGTTGAAGTCAACTTAATTTTTATCAACATGTTAATCAATTGATTAATCCTACACTTCATTATCTCTGTACATTCATTTTAATAAATCATAAAATGATATTTGTTCCTTCACTTTCCTCTTTATCTCTTTTATTCTCCTAATTTCATGTAAAACAAGAATATTCTGATCTTCACGGAGAGATAAATCTTATTAATCTTTTGGAGCTGACACTTAGGCATTAAATCAATTTATAAAATTTTCATCTGTTTCACAACAATATATTAATCTTATAAAGTATTCATCAATAAAATCGTCAAAATCAGTCTTAGTATCTTAAAACATACTCCTCCAGATTTCTATCTTAGCTTCATTAATTTTACCATTTCCTTCATATATTCTTAACAATATATCACACATCAGTTTAGTCATTATAGTACCAATAATAATATTCTATGATATCCTTGAAATGTGAATTATGATCTTTTCAATCAAATCATATTTTTTTATCATCAGATATCATAGAAACCTCATTAATGGTAATAAATCCCGTAGTTTTATTATCTAGAACTCAAGTCCAAGAAATAGAAGATAGGGTAATATCCTATTCTTCTAACTGTGATAGTTTGTTCCATCAAATACAGCAGAACCCTTATCATCATCATCATATCCATTTTTATTAACGGAGGAAAGAAATAATAAGAAAGTCCTCCTAGCCTAAGAAGGCCTGAAATAATTAATTCCAAGGGAATCCCCTCAGATTAAAGACACAACCTCTTGATTCAACAAAGACATGTTAGGAGAAGTGATGAATTTTAGGGCTTCTTCATCTTGGTCAGGAAGTTGATCTACTACTTTATTCCCTTCTCGCCAGGTGGGGGTTACTTTTGTTTCATGGTTGAGAAGAATTATGCATTTCATGATGTTGTAAGAAAAACTGTTATTGTTCACTGAATTCATATTCTCAATCCAAATATTCTAGTTGGGTGTTGCTGAGGGAACCCACATAATACCAGTTGAAATTACCTGCAAATGTCGGATCACTAATATAAGGTGTGGTGAATAAGTAATCAATATTATTTTAAAGGAATGTTTCTTAACATAGTATGGAAACATTTTTTCACCTATCAAACATGGTAGAGTTTTTAACCACTCAAATATAAATCATAAACACTAATTTAATATGTAAAAATTATAATGATATATCAATAAATTTTGTTTTTTTATGGTTCAGTACATCATTATACTCCTTTATGGGTAAGTTATCCCCCTGAACAAGGATCATTTTTCAAAATTCTTTTATAATGACAAATAACAACCAATAACCGGTTCTTCACCCATGTAATCATCCCTCCAAATTACCCAAGTTCTACCCCAAGTACGTAACACTTATTTTATAGTTGGTTATACCCCACAACTATCTTATTTGTTTCCATGTTCTTCATAGATGAAAATTCTCCGAGAAATAATACTTTTTTGTAATTTGTTATACCCCCAGATATAAGAGCATCCATTCTACTTTTATTATCACCTTTAGAAATATATTCTCTTCCTACAAAAAGTTATTTGATATCATTCCCAAGTGTAGAGACAAATAGATATTCAATGGAACTCTTAAGAGTTCTTGGGCCTTAAAACATATTCTTTATCATTAAAATAATGTGATATAATCAATATAAACATTTGATGAATTTTTGGAAGAAAATTACTTTATAGTGTCTATCTAATTGTTCTTCATTCGAGATTGTCATACAGATTCATGAAATATATGTGAATCCCTTTTAAATTTGAAATATGGAACCAGCCACCCTATGTATTGACAATAAACTAGAGACACATGTTGATGGGATACCATCGGTATGTATCAGAGGTTTCCAACACGGTTATGTTTTTTGTTTTTTGGTGATAGTTTTAAGCCATAGTGTTAGGTGCCTTGGTATTTTTTATCATCCAGGGAGACCATAGTTGTTTTTATGTTGGAATTATCCCCTTGAAAAGGCTTCCTAATTATCATTATGAGAGGAATCAATAGAAACATTGTATAATGACACTTAATAGGAAAAATCAAACCTTTTATTGTCATTTTATAAGGATTGGACCATGTAGTTTAACATCATATGTCAAATACATCTTGGTAGAAGATGACTAGAAAATAATGGTACAGGAAATTCACTAAAACAGATTAAGGTACCTGGAAGGGATATCACATCCCATGTAGGGGGTTTGATCTTACTATGAATACTAAATAATAAAGATTTTAATGGAGGGATCAAGAAGGAATATGTATCTCAAGTGTGTATATGACCCTAATGGGAATATGGCCCAATGAGGATAGTGATGGAAGAACACTAAGTGAGTATTTCTTGTACGATTGATATAAACATACTATGAATATAATTCATTGCAAATTATGGTGAATTTGGATTTTCGGGCTTTAAACTAAAGGAGGATGTCAACATATCCCATTTGAATAGGAATCAAACACCATTTAGTTGTCAATGGATGGGTCTTACACCTATAAAGGAGACCCAAGTTGTTGCATCATCATAAATATGTCCCTTTAAAGGTTTGTGTTGTAATGCATATGTCCCATTGTGTAGATGATTAGATGGATGTGGATTATACCGATTATGAGACCCATATGGTATATATTATATCATGTTGATGACAGGATCACAACTAAACTCTATGACTATGAGATTCATGATAGGTAATAAAAATAGGATATAATGGAAGGTCTACTAACTCATACAATCTCCTTTTTCTGATGGTGGAAAAGGGAGAGGATATAGAAGCCATGTGATGTACCTAATAATGTTTTGTGTATTACTCTTGGAGGGATTCCTTATTCCACCTTTTAGATAAAGGAGATAAGAATACAACACTAGCCATCAAAAAAGAGAAAAAAGTAGTTCCCCTCACTAATTGAAATGGGGAGGTTCTCTCCACGGGCTCAATGTTTTGGGTCCTCATTATCAAGGGAATTTACAATTGTAAATAGCTTGAGGGCCCTACTTATAGGTAGGGTAAGAGTAGAAAAACATTGTATGAGTGAATTCCCAATAGAATAAGGGACATGATGTTGTGTCTTATGATCTGATCATGAAAATTTAAGAGTCTTGGAGGAGGATTTGACATTGTTTCCTAAAATTCATGTTTAAAGGTTACGTCCTTATCATTGTATATGTGAAAATAGGGTTTCTATATTTATTTTCCTATGATATAGGTGGGTGAATTGGATTTTTCTTTCATTAGGAGATACATGGAAGAGCTGGGAGGTGGCTTCATCACCTAGGTGTTACATGGGATAATTTAAAGGCACCTTGAAAACGTATTAATTGATTAAAAGAGGATTATGAAAAACATGGGTACACAAAACTTGGGAGAGACCTATATCAGGCCACCAAGGGTATCCTCTAGTGCTCATGGAAGGCCCTCTCACAAGTCCTAGGCTTGGGAAGGGGCGTTTTACCTTGTACTTATAAACTAGGGGTAGTGGCTCCTCAAGTAGATATTTTGGTTTTTATACCATATAGGAAATATAATACATATAATCAAATTAATTTCCTCTTATTATGAATCCTGGAGAGATAAATTGAGGATTTTGAAGACTTTTGTGGAGGAATAGTGTGATCAGTGCATCAAACTATCTTCTCATCTTTTATTCAACTCAAATGTGGAGCCTAATAGTCTTATTTATATATAATCTCAGTACTTGGGTAAAGTATATGGATCATAAATATCCCTCATGCATGTACTCACATAATTGTAAACTCAATGAGGTATTGATAGCATATGTTAGACTGTTTTTGTTGGATCTGCATAAGATTAACATGGATGAATGTATGGGAAAATGGGTTTCCCCAATTCATGACATTTCCTCATCCATATTACTAGGATGTTTTTCATTGAAAATTTTCATCTTTAATTGAATAACGGAGTGTTAATAAACACTAATATAGTGATTGGATCTAGCACAAAAAATATGATCTGGTCCAAAGGTAGAGAGAAACAAGGAAGTTGATGGATCATTCATTCATCATGAACCATATTTTGATGTACATTCATTCATAGAATTGGTGAACATTAAATCTTGCGTATCAATAAATGGATAAATGAGAGGATAGATCATATAGGTTTTTTGAATTGGTGGAATGTGCAGGTTGGTCACACTGGTTGGTCATGTAGGGTGTCCATGTAGGTACTCACTCATCTATAAATATCATTGATTTCCCAGTGGTCTCCCTAATCAAACTATTCACATCTTGGGTTTTCTTGTCACACAAATAATTAAAACAATCATTTTTGTGCACATTATCCTCATGTAATAATGATATTAATTCCCCTTCACGAGCATCATCAGTGGATTGATTTCAATGAGTCACCTCTTCTAAGTCACCCAGTGAAGTGATTTGAGTGATTCCACTTGGTTGAAGTTATCTGAACGTGGTATCTTGGGTAAAGTGACATGCACTATGTCACTTAGGTGATGTAAAATTCTTGGGGTATTTCCTTTTGCCATAGTTTTTAGAGAATATTCTAATATAGAAATATGGGCCTAACGAAAATCATGGATTTTCTTGGTATATTTCCATGGTCTACTCAGATAGTTTTCCTCTTTGATACATAAGTTCCTACACACATCTATAAGACTGTGGGAATTTTTTGACTTGTATATCTAACAATATATGAATATGTTCTTATAAACCATATGAAACTTTTGAAAAATCATCAATTTGATTATCCTGAGAGTGACCTAGTACCACTATATAGTTTCGGAATTCTATGGGTAGTTTTCATCCCAAGGATGATAGATTTTATGACGAATTCATGGTGAAACGAATATAAAAGCATTACCATTGACATCATTTATTAAATGTTATTTTATGCCAAAAAAAGGAAAAAAACCCTCAGCATGTTTCATGAACTATAATTTGAGTACTCAAAATTTTTAACCTCATACTCCAGTGCCAAAACCCCATTACTACACATCTATTTTCCATAAATCAAGGATCGATCAACCAATTGTCTAGAATAAATACTAGTTCTTCATTGATGGTGGATGGGATAATCTTAAATTGATGATGGATTAGTAACTGTGAAAGACTTAATTTTGAACTTGAAACTGAGATATAATACACTGACATTTATGAAGCTATTTGGGTGGCTCAAACATATGTGTATGAACTTTAAGATATCAATTTTTCTCAAAAGACATTTGGGAACCCAAATTAATATGTTTCACCAAACTCATGGATAGAGTGGCATCAGGTTTTTGGTTTTTTACATGATTTTGAGTGTGCCTTTATTTAAAGTAGTGTATGACAAATTCAACCCACCAATGGAAACATGGGAGGAACAAGACTGAAAAAACAAAATTGACCATGAATTAGTGCACATATATTAGCAGTTTAGACATGATGACTCTAACCCTATTATAGATATTCACCTTATTTTAAAGAAAAACTTCTTCTTGGTGACCAAGGTTAGGGTCTTATTGATGAACATTGAATTGGATGACATGTACTTGAGAAGTGAGGCATCATGCCCATATATTAGCCCATGTTATAGAATGAATAAGACACCGCATGGGGGTACTCAGTGATGCCTACAATTTATGTTGAGATCTTACTTATTGGGTTCTTATCCATGTAGAAGAGAACATGTATTTTTCAGGTTCCGGATGTAACGACCCAAACTTTGGGAATAGTATATTAACTTACTCTTAATGATTTAATAGAGATGTTAATGGTTAATGTAGAAAGAGGACTCGATGGCTTCATCCAGTAGACTCGAACCTTATGAATCGCACTTACCAGAGCTTGGGAAGGAGGTGGCATCTTTGGGATTCACTTTGGACCAAGCCCAAGCCTAACTCCAGCGTGTCAAGCTTGAACGGAAACGCCTGAGGGAGAATTTAAAGTTAGAAGAGATTACTACTAGGGCAATGTTATCTGAGCCTCCCTCAGATTATCTCACCACAGCACACCTTACACTTAGGTCATATGCTGGTGTTATAAGGGGCTATGTGACGATACCGTATCTTCTTTGTGTAATCCTTGGGATGAATAAATGGAGATTTCGTCCTTTAGTGATGTTTGTAAAATTTCAAATGTCTGGATAATTTTATGATGTATTTTATTGATGAATTTGGAAAAAAAGGATATTTTAAAATATTTACGTAAACATTAAATAATTAATGATGTGTAATGATTTTCAAGAAACAGTCTTCTGTAAAAGTGTTCACTAAGGAATTTGGAGTCTAATAAGATCAACTTAATTTTTGATTAATAGTAAATTACGAATAGTGATTTTATGCTTAGGATTAGTAATGTGACCAAATGGATTAGTAATCTCACTTAAAAAAAATTAATATAATTTAGACACCTTGATTAAGTAATGTTATTCAATAAAATGGATAAATAACGGTTTCATAAATTATTAGTCAAGTATTAGTTTATTGGGTGAATAGTGTTTTTTAATTAAAAATTAAATTAAAACTAATTAGAAAATTATTTTTATAAATTGTACTTTATTTTTGAACTCAGAGGATCGATATTATGTTATGGTAATTTTTGGGGTTTTTTTCTGAAAAAATGAATTCTCGGTGAATAGTGTTTTTTAAAAAAATTAAATTAAAATTATTTATAAAAATATTTTTATAAAATGGAGTTCATATTTGTAATCAGGGCATCTATTTTTCGTTAATGTGAAATTTTGGGATTTTTCTGAGAAAGATGAATTTTCAGTAAATAGTAAAAATACAGTTTTAGGGTTTCAGTATGTTTAAATGACATCATAACTCTATCATGATGATTACGTGAGATATTTTAAGGGTTTGCCGACCAAAGGTGATGAATTATTGTATTGGGGGCCCCATGTGTCCTAACACCATGGAAAATACCATGGGAGAGCCCATGTTTTTTAGAAAACCACTTGTGAGGTGTCCCTTCAAATTATTAAAGTATCACCTCAACTTCCCTATAAATACCCACCCTTTCCTCCTTTACTTTTTACTCCCAACTCTCCCCCAATGAATCTCTGGTCTCATTACCTCCCAAGGAGTCATCCCAAGGTGCCCCCAAGCCCTCAAGGTCCAAACCTTTTAGTTTTAAGAGTTACGTTTTAAGGTAAGGCATCTGACCTCTCTCTTTCTTTTCAAGTAATCTATTTTATGTCATTTATTTTATGCTCCTTGTTCTTATGTTGTAGGATGTTCTTTTATATTAATCTCAATTACCTTTTCATGTTCATATGATGAGATACCCCCTCTTGCTCTCATCAATTCGTTTTAATAATGTTTAAGTGGCGCCGTTAGGCTGGCGATTCTTTAACGGATTCATTCACCCTTCTCATTTTTCAATGTTCTACTTTCATGTAAAGTCTTTCAAGTTCCTTTTTTGGGGTATGATATCTTTATATATCATACTGAACTTTTATGTTCATATTATTAGAGACCATATTTGATCTCCTCAATTCATTTTTGTTGAATTTTAAGTGACACCAGTAGGCTGCCGAATTTTAATAAGAGAAATCTAATTTTTTTCTTCCTTCCATGTTTTTCATTTCAAATGGTTTGTCCTTCAAATTTCATTACCATGTTCTTAAATCCTTTATGTTATGTTCACCTACTGTTTTATGGATCATTTATGAGTGGGTGACCCATGTCCCCTCTCTTTTCAATGTTTTCTAAAACCTCGTAACACAGCCGTTATGATGCAGAACTTCAGTCTCAAAATGTCTCTCTCTTTATATAATGTTCTTTTATTTTATTAAGTGAATACTCAATGAACTCTCTTATATAGGGGTATTCACATATATACCAAGTTGTTCTATTTTAAATGCTTGTATTTACATACATGTGACCCACCTTCCTTTTCTGTGGGATTTAAAGTGACATAAAGATCATGTCTTTGAAGCAGTTTTTAAAACATTATGATTATGAAATGAAACCCATTTCTTTTATGCTATATGGGTTGTTTATGAAATGATTGATGATGATATATGTGGTTCACTTGATGATAAATACAAATTTAAGGGTGCGCTCTGATAGCGCTCCAATGCATTGGGTAAAGACTTAATCTCTAGAGATGACCATTTAGACTGATACCTTGGTGAATAACCTTGGTAATTTTTATTCACACATTGGGGATGGACCTTGGTGAAACAGAAATGATTGTCTTTGTTTAATTTTGTAGACACATCTTCAAGTTATGAAAAATTTTATTTTTATTATGATATGCATCATGATTTCTTTTCCATGCCTTAAAGTACTTTTCATGACCTTATTGAAGTATCTCAAGTTCACATGTAAAATGTTTCTCTTGTTTCCCTTACTAGGCCTTCTACTCACCCTTTCTTTTGATGTATGTCCCCAGTTTATGAGATGCAATAATGAACCTAGGATAAACTTATGTATAAGTCTTTAAAGTGTTTAAGAATAATTTTTTTGTTGTTTCATGTATTATGATCCTGGTTTCCAAGACACTAAACCTTAAAGATCCCCAGTTTTGTGTAATTTAATGAAAGTTTATGTTATAAAAAGGGGGGATTCCATAGTTGGTATCAAAGGATGGTTTAGTTATTTGTGCATATTAGGATATAATAACTTTAGGAAGGACCCTATATAAAAGTGTAAATATATGAAAACTTCTTGGTATTTTGGTAAGTATTGAGTAAGTGGTTTATCAAAAAAATACATCCCTATCTGGATACGAACAGGTAGAGGCGGCTCTGGAACAGATGTACATAGGGGTGAAACCCGAAAACACCGCTTTGAGCTAGACTCGAATGGGAATTGGTGCACGATAACGGGCCTTGCTGCACTCTTGGTTACATCACTCTCGAGGGACATGTTTGGTTAATCACAAGCTTTTTAAGAATCATTATGAAGGAATTATAGAGAAATGTAATTGTCTAAGAATAAAGTCTTAGTTAAATGATTCATAAATGAAATAAGTTTCTCACTAAGGTTTTATTCTTTTAAAAAATGGTGGGAAATAGGAGGAACCATGCAGACGGTGACCGCAATTCACCATGTGATGATGGCCCTCCGATGGAGGATTGAATGTAGACATTCATGCAAATGATGAACCAACAGACCCATGTTATGAGTAATAACATGAATCAAGCTGAGAGGTCGATTTCACCACAAAGGGAACAACATTCTGTTGAGTCCTTCATGTGCCAACGACCACCAACATTCAGTGGATCTACTGACCTATTGGTTGCAGAACAATGGATAAGCTCCATTAAAAACATCTTTTCTGTACTTTATTGTCTGGAAAAAGAAAAAGTCACCCTTGTTGTTCACCGCCTAGAGGGAGAAGCTGATCAGTGGTGGTCACTGATCAAAAACACGAAGCCATGTGGAGATATGGAAGGTATGGAGTGGGAAGAGTTCAGGGGAATATTCTTCAATAAGTATTTCCCTCGTTCCATGAGAATGAGAATGGATAAAGAGTTTATTAAGCTGAAGAAGAAGGAGAACGAATATTTCGGAAGCTTTGAGATGATCTTCACCCGACAATCATGATATACCTCTAGCTTTGCCATGGATCCATGTGGGAAGGTTGATAGATTTTTCAGTGGACTAATACCTCATCTGGGGAAGAATCTAGCCAAACGATACTATGATAGCTATGAGGAGATCATGCGGAGTGAAATGAAAGTCGAACTGGAGTTTGGTGAGACACAATGGTCTCACAAATATAATTATAATAATTGAGCTCTAGAACCAAGCATGGGAAGAAGCTTTGATCAGGAAAGAGGTGGAAAGAAAATGCAACTTTTCACATGCAATAAATGTGGGAAGAAGCATTCGGGGAACTGCTTGATCAGAAGTGGCAAGTTCTAGAGGTGTGGAAGAGAAGTCCATATTTCTCGTAATTTTCTTAGTGAGGTGAAGCCACAACTTCCCAACACTAACGAAAGAGGAAATATGGTTCCAGCCCTACCTGATGTCAAATGCTTCAAGTGTCCACAGCTTCAGCACTTTTCTAATCACTGTCCAAATCTGAGGGTAGTGGAGGGGAATCACCATCATCCTTAGCAAAGGCCAAGTGAGAAAGTTTGTGATTTTTCTATCACAACAACTGAAGTTGAAGTTTCGAACGACGTGGTAGCAGGTACTCTTATTGTCCTCTCAAAACTAGCAAGTACTTTGTTTGATTCTGGTTCTACGCATTATTTTATTTCCTCCATGTTTGCATAGAATATAGAATCAATCCCTGAACTGCTTGAGGTATAATTGTCAGTCAAGACTCCAAGTTGGATTATCCAGGCATCAACAGTGTTTAGAGACTCTAGTATTTACTTCAGTGAGCACAATCTTATCACCAATCTAGTAGTCATTCCCATGTTGGAATTCGATGTTATACTAGGGACGGACTGGCTCTCAAAGTATAATGCTAAGATCAAATGCAGAAGTAAGGAAATGTCTTTAGTCTTGAATGAACGACCTACAATTATATTCCAAGGAGAGATATCCCAAACTGATCCCTATTTAGAAGCACATCCTATAGCTTTCTTTATAGAGTTAATCAGTGATGATGAAGAAGGAAAAGGGAGTATACAAATAGAAGATGTTCCGATTGTTCAGGAATACATGGATGTATTTCCTGAGGAGTTACCTGGACCTCCCCCAAAAAGAGAGGTAGAGTTCTCCACTGAACTCGTACCTGGATCTCAACCGATATCAAAGACCCTATACAGAATTGTAAATGTGGAGCTAGAAGAGTTAAAAAACAACTCCAAGACTTGTTGGAGAAGGGGTTTATCCGACCAAGTGTGTCTCCTTGGGGAGCACCAGTTATCTTTGAGAAGAAGAAGGATGGATCAATGCGGCTATGCATTGATTATAGAGAACTGAACGGGATCACAGTGAAGAACATATACCCTCTTCTAAGAATTGATGATTTATTTGACCAACTTCGTGGGGATCAATTCTTCTCCAAGATTGACATTTGATCAGGTTATCATCAACTGAGGGTGAAGAAGGAAAATATTAAAAAGACTGCCTTCTGATCAAGATATAGGCATTATGAGTTTACTATTATGCACTTCTTCTTGACTAATGCTCCTTCTATTTTCATGGATTTGATGAATAGAGTCTTTAAAGACTACCTTGATAACTTTGTGGTAGTTTTTATTGATGATATTTTGATATATTAAAAAAGTTGTGAGTAGCATGAAGATCATTTGAGGGTTATTTTGGATACTCTATGGAAGGATAGGCTCTTTGGAAGGTTCTGAAAGTGTGAGTTTTCGTTACAACAGGTGGCTTTCCTGGGGCACATCGTAACCAATGAAGGAATCTCGGTTGTCCCTGCAAAGACAATGGTTGTGGAGGAGTGGCCTCAACCCACAACAGTAACTGAGATTCATAGTTTCCTTGGTTTAGCAGGATATTATCGGAGGTTTGTGAAAAACTTTTCACGGCATTCTAATACACTAACTAAGTTGACTCGAAAAGGGTTTAAGTTCATCTGGAAAAAGAAATGCGAGGAATTTTTACAAGAGTTGAAGAAGAGATTGTTCATTGCACTTATGTTAACACTACCCTCTATCAAAGAAGGATTCAATATTTATAGTGATGCATCTCTGATAGGGCTTGGGTGAATCCTTATGTAAAATGACAAGGTAATTTCTTATGCATCTCGACAATTGAAGATTCATGAGAAAAATTATCCTACACATGATCTAGAGCTAGAGGTAGTTGTTTTTGCTCTAAAGATGTTGAGGAACTACCTTTATGGGGAGAAATTTGATATATACACCGACCACCAAAGTCTAAAGTATATTTTCATGCAGAAAGAATTGAACATGAGACAAAGGAGATGGATGGAGATTATTAAAGACTATGATTGTTCAAATCATTATCACCCTGGAAGAGAAAACAATGTTTCAGATGAGTTAAGTAGGAAAGACCCTGTTGTTCTGGCAACAATGAGGATCCTAGGAGATCCCTTGATTAAAGATCTAGTAAAACTGGACATGGGAATTGTAAGGGAAGGGACATCATCAACCTTATCCCAAATGATTTCTCAACCTTCATTACTAGAGAATATCAAGAAGCATCAAAAAGAGGATCCTTTGGTGTAGGAGAATTTTGAGGTTGTAATGGATGGGAAGTTCCCTAATTTCAATATTGATCAAGAAGGTGTACTGAAATTTCGCACAAAACTATATATTCCATCTATTCCAGAGATAAATAAAGAGCTGAGGGATGAAGCTCATAGCTCTACTTTCTAAATATATTTGGGAAGCACTAAAATGTATAGAGACCTTTGTGATAATTATTGGTTGGATAACATGAAGAGGGATATTGCTGATTCCACTACAAGGCTCCTGGTGTGTCAACATGTAAAGGAAGAATGAAAACTTCCTAAGGGGGTATTACAACCGCTACCCATACCAGTATGGAAGTGGGATAATATCATTATGGACTTTGTAACTGGTCTCCTAAAAACATCCAAAGGAAACAATACGATATGGGTTATTGTGGACCGTCTCACCAAGACCGCCCATTTTATCTCTATTAGGGAATATTTCTCTCCGGATCAACTTGAGAAGATATACATAAAGGAAGTGGTAAGGCTGCATGGGGTACCACTATCCATCATATCTGATCGTGATCCAAGATTCACATCAAAATTCTGGAGAAGTCTTCAACATGCTCTGAATACTGAATTGAATTTCAGTACGGCCTATCATCCTCAAAAGGATGGCCAATCTGTAAGGACTATTCAGACACTCGAAGACATGCTGAGATTATGCTCAATGCAATTTAAAGGTGGATGGGATCAACACCTCCCATTAGTTGAGTTCTCCAATAACAACAGCATCCATTCAAGTATTCAGATGGCACCCTATGAAGCTCTGTATGGAAAGCAATGTAGAACTCCTACTTGTTGGGATGAAATTGGTGAGAAAAAGCTTCTTGGGCATGATCTTGTGCAGGAGATTATAGAACAGGTTCATTCCATCCAACAAGACATAATGGCTACTCAGAGTCGGCAGAAGATCTATGCTGACAACCGTCGAAGGGACTTGGAGTTTGGTGTTGGCGACAATGTCTTCCTTCAAATTTCTCCATGGAAGAGAGTCATGCAGTTTGGGAAGAAAGGGAAGATCAACCCTAGGTACATTGGCCCCTATGACATCCTTGATCGCATAGGAGTAGTGGCCTATCGTCTAGCACTTCCACCGAACCTATCTCAAGTTCACGATGTCTTCCTTGTATCTCTCTTGAAGAAGTATATACCCAACCCTTTGCATGTACTGAACCCAGAGGTGGTACAACCGGAACATGACCTCTCTTTTGAGGAGCAGCCAGCAGAGATCTTAGACCGTAGAGACAAGGTTCTACGAAACAAGACTACCCACCTTGTGAAAGTGTTGTGGAGGAATCATAAGTATGAAGAAGCAACTTGGGAGCCTGAGGAAACAATGAAGCAAAAGTACCCTCACCTTTTCAACTAGGCCTCAAGTATAAAATTTCCGGGATGGAATTTCTTAAGGGGGGAAGAATGTAATGACCCAAAATTTGTGAATAGTATATTAACTTACTCTTAATGATTTAAAAGTGATATTAATGGTTAATGCAGAAAGAGGAGTCGATGGCTTCATCCAGTAGACTCAAAGCTTATGAAGCCCACTTATCAGAGCTTGGATGGTGGTGGCATCTTTGGGCTTCGCTTTGGACCAAGCCCAAGCCGAACTCCAGTGTGTCAAGCTTGAACAGAAACACCTAAGGGAGAAGTTCAAGTTAGTAGAGATTACTACTAGGGAAATGTTATCTGAGCCTCCCTTAGATTCTCTCACCATAGAACACCATACACTTAGGTCACATTCTAGTGTTATAAGGGGCTATGTGACGAGACCGTAGCTTCTTTGTGTAATCCTTGTGATGAATAAATGGATATTTCTTCCTTTAGTGATGTTTGTGAAATTTCAAATGTCCGGATAAATTTAGGATGAATTTTATTGATGAATTTTGAAAAAAAGGATATTTTAAAATATTTACGTAAACCTTAAATAATTAATGATGTGTAATGATTTTCAAAAAATGGTCTTCTACAAAAGTGTTCAGTAAGGAATTTGGAGTCTAATAAGATCAACTTAATTTTTAATGAATAGTAAATTATGAATAGTGATTTTATGCTTAGGATTATCAATGTGACAAGATGGATTAGTAATCTCACTTAAGGAAAGTTTTAATATAATTTAGACACCTTGATTAAATAATGTGATTCAATAAAATGGGTAAATAGTGGTTTCATAAATTATTAGTCAAGTATCAGTTTTTTTGGGTGAATAGTTTTTTAATTAAAACTTAAATTAAAAATAATCAGAAATTTATTTTTATAAAATGGAAATTATTTTTAAACTTAGAGCATCGATATTATGTTATAGTAATTTTTGGGATTTTTTTTGAAAAAAATGAATTATCGATGAATATAGTTTTTATTTAAAATTTTAATTAAAAATATTTAAAAAATTATTTTTATAAAATGGTGTTCATATTTGTAATCAGAGCATCGATTATTGGTTAAGGTAAAATTTTGGGATTTTTCTGAGAAAGATGAATTTTCAGTGAATATTAAAAATGCAGTTTTAGGGTTTCGGTATGTTTAAATTACATCACAACTGTGTCATGATGATGTAATGAGATATTTTAATGGTTGACCGATCGAAGGTAATGAATTATTGTATTGTGGGCCCGATGTGGCCTAACTCCAAGGAAAATACCATGGGAGAGCCCATGGTTTTGAGACAACCACTTGTGAGGTGTCCCTTGAAATTATTAAAGTATCACCTCACCTTCCCTATAAATACCCACCCTTTCCTCCTTTATTTTTCACTTCCAACTCTCCCCCAACGAAGCTCTAGTCTCATTACCTCCCAAGGAGTCATCCCAAGGTTCCCCCAAGCCCTCAAGGTCCAAACCATTGAGTTTTAAGAGTAACGTTTTAAGGTAAGGGATCTGACCTCTCTCTTTCTTTTCAAGTAATCTCTTTTATGTAATTTATTTAATGATCCATGTTCTTATGTTGGAGGATGTTCTTTTATATTCATCTTACTTCCCTTTTCATGTTCATATGACGAGATACCACCTCATTCCCTCATCAATTCGTTTTAATAATGTTTAAGCCGTTAGGCTGCTGAATGTTTAAGGGATTCTTTCACCCTTCTCATTTTTCAAATTTCTACTTTCATGTCATGTCTTTCAAGTTCCTTTTTTGGGGTATAATCTCTATATCTATCTTACGGAAATTTTATGTTCATATTATGAGAGACCCTATTTGATGTCGTCAATTGATTTTTGTTGAATTTTTAGTGACGCCGTTAGGCCGCCAAATTTTCATAAAAGAAATCTAATTTTTGTCTTCCTTCCATGTTTTTCATTTCAAATGGTATGTCCTTAAAATTTCTTTACCATGTTCTTAAATCATTTATGTTATGTTCCCCTACTGTTTTATGGATCATTTATGAGTGGGTGACTTATGTCCCCTCTATTTTCAATGTTTTCTAAAACCTTGTAACATAGCTGTTATGATGCAGAATTTCCGTCTCAAAATGTCTCTCTCTTTTTCT
The DNA here is from genome assembly GCA_963277665.1 of Viscum album. Lineage (NCBI taxonomy): Eukaryota > Viridiplantae > Streptophyta > Magnoliopsida > Santalales > Viscaceae > Viscum > Viscum album. The sequence continues at coordinate 1,607,559,424 of OY728128.1, forward strand.
AAAGTTCTTTTATTTTATTAAGTTAATACTCAAAGCTATCTCTTCTATAGGGGTATTCAAATATATAACAAGTTGTTCTATTTTAAATTCTGGGATTTACATACATGAGACCCACCTTCCTTTTTTGTGGGTATTAATGTGACACAAAGATCATGTCTTTAAAACAGTTTTTAAAACATTATGATTATGAAATGAAATCCATTTCTTTTATGCTATATGGGTTGTTTATGAAAAGATTTATGATGATATATGTGGCCCACATGATGATAAATACAAATTTAAGGGTGGTCCCTGATAGCGCTCCAATGCATTGGGTAAAGACTTAATCTCTAGAGATGACCATTTAGACTGATACCTTGGTGAATAACCTTGGTAATTTTTATTGACACCTTGGGGATGGACCTTGGTGAAACAGAAATGATTATCTTTGTTAAATGTTGTAGCCTCATCTTTAAGTTATAAAAACGTTATTTTTATTATGATATGCCTCATTATTTCTTTCCCATGCCTAAAAGTTCTTTTCATGACCTTATTGAAGTATCTCAAGTTCACATGTAAAATGTTTCTATTGTTTCCCATACTGGGCCTTCTGCTCACCCTTTCTTATGATGTATGTACCTAGGTTATGAGATGCAGTAATGAACCTATGATTAACATAAGTAGAATCCTTTCAAGTGTTTAAGAATAATGTTTTTTGTTGTTTTCGTGTATTATTTTCCTGGTTTCCAATACACTAAACCTTAAAGATCCTCAGTTTTGTGTAATGTAATGAAAGTTTATGTTATAAAAAGGCGAGATGCCACACCGGAGTCCAGTTGTGTAGTAAGGATGATACTATTTGTTTTATTGGTCAAACTAATAGGAGGTGAGCATGTAGTGTTAAAAACTCATTCTCCCGAAAGGATCCCCCACTTTCTATTTGATGTGTATATTGGGAGGAACAACTTTAGGATTTTAGGACTATCCAAAATGAAATTGGGGTGGATGGCATTAAATTTTATCTCATACGCGGTAATAAGTAGTGTATGAATTCTGTGGTTTCGATTCTGATGCTTTGTCAAGAAATCTCCAGTATTACCCCCTGACCTTGAAATATGGGGTATCATATAAGACTCTGATCATATCTACTGAGTTTTTCTTCTTACTCTATAGTGATATTCTTTACATAATAATAATTGTTAGTGGTAGTAATAGTAATGATATTAAATCTTATATGATCTCTTTCATAGACTATGAATTGTTAAAAAATAGTGACCAAGAATTTATCTGTAACAATTTTCAAAACAATTCACACATCTAAAAAACTTACTATGCCCCCCACCAAATGTTCATTTATATAAGTATCAAATGGTGGTTAGGAATATCTGAGTGCTTCTAGAAAAATAAGTGGATGAGGAAATAATTATATTTTATCTACTGAATATCCCAACTTTGTTGATCTGTACATATATCATCTCCCATATTTCCTCATATCCAGAAGTTTTGTTGGTGGAGGAAGTCCCTTGAGTTAAAGAAACGTTTTTGAGATAATTTCAATAGGGAATTTGAGCTCACAATGAGAGAGATAGTAGTTAAGTTCATCTACAACCCCGATACTAATCCACCCATTGAACTAGAAGTAAATAAAGCTTCCCCAACTAGAGCTGATCTAAGGCCTTCCAACCATCACCTCCTAGAGGGGACTTCTAAAGGTGATCGACAATGATCAAGCCATCATATTTAGGATGGGGATCATGCTCAGGATTCCTTAACTCCCATGAAATTGAGAGGCCTAGAAAACCTGTGATGTTGATAAGAATTGGGTATTCTTCACATGATTCCCAAGAAGCCTTATAGTGTGTGTATCCTAATTCAATTAAATACTGTTAGGAGAATCCTTTCCATTCTATTATTTATGGTCATTTCTTCATTATGTCTTGTAGATTCCATAGATTGAGGACTTTTTAGGATGACCCGACCTCGGTTATGATGTTAAACCTTACAAGGTGGGGATGTTTTTACATTAGTTGGAAATTCCAATATATGACTATATTAACTATATTCTCAATAAAAAATAGTGAATGATATGATTTAATAGGGTGCCATTAAGGGTATGGTTAACAAATCCACTGATAAAGGGGATACATTCTTCGAAATTAGTTATGTATGTTATATTCTATTCTCATCACCCCCCCCCCATTTTTCTTTTGAATCAATGGACTATTTCTAAATATGAATATATATTTGATTAAATGAGGGCATAGAAAGAGGAAATAGTGGTGATGTTTCTAATATATGGTCCAAAGAGAACCACTATTAGGGCTATGTTATCTAAAACTTTGTTGAAGAAAATTTACCCAAGATAAATACCCATGGAGGATGTAATGGTGGGGTTGGAATCTCTTTTCCCTCCTTCAGTATTGGTGATGTTTAGGGGAAGTTACAATCATTATCATTACAAGATGAAGGTGTGAAGAATAATAAAGACATTGGCCTAGAACTTCACTAGTCAAGATGGGTTTTCACAACATCATTTGATCTTAATTTTTTCAGAACATATTTTTGATCCTTCTTCTGGATATAGAATATACTCTTATATCTTATCCTAGGGAGCTTTGGGATGATCCCCTGAGAAGATATGGGATACTCAAGATTAGTAACAGATTCATAATGGTGAGCCTATCCTATTAGCATAAGGAGTATCAAGGGATGATACCACATGAATTCTTACTATTATAGAGGTATAATATAATCCTAGGAATGATAAATGTGAATAATAAGGTGTTATGTATAAATCACAGAATCATTCTCTATATGGTGTTTCATATCTTCAATGTACAATGCTGGACCATATACTGGCCACTCCTTTCCATACCATTTCTCTAGAAAGGGCTAGTAGGGATCCTAGTCTCTCTAATGAAGGTATAAGTAATGGTCATGTTTTAGCGTGGCTCAAAACAGACGTGCCTATAGAGAATACAGTGGAATGAGTTGTCAGTGGAGCCAATATGTGTCTTGGAGCAAGCGTATCAGATATACCTACTGATGAGGGTACTAAAATATGAGATTAATTATATATTGAAGAGATGTAATTTAAATATTTCTTCAAAAAAATAATTATTCCCAACTCTCTTGGGGAGTGTGGGGACATTGATAGGGAATTAGAAAAATGGAATTTCTCCCTTTTTATGTTTTCACACACGGCTGACCATCTTATGTCTAGTGTATTAAATCAAAGAACATGACATTTCTAGATTTTTATTTTGAAAATATTACTAAGGAGAACCATAACCAGGACACCAAGGCCCCTCTTACTCCCATTATAGAAGGATCACCAGCTGAAAGTGGTTCCAACTTAGAGGATTCTCGTGATCCTTTCATGGAGAGTCCTAAGAAATATAAGAAAAATTATCTTCATTTGGATAAACTAGTATTAAACATTGAGGTCATGGATTCTAGATATGAATCAATTTTGGAGCTTAATCCATCAATGAGTGGGTTTCATCAACTATTTTGATCATTATTTACATATTACTTTCCTAAATTACATTGTTGATGAATAATTTAATTCATCTTTTTGCTCCATCATCTTCCCTGGTCAAACATGTACAAGAAGCCTCTTCTCTAACCCATCTAATGGTGTAAAGAGGTGAAGACATTAATCTAGAGAAGAAAATGAAAAATGATTCTATAAGTAAGTTAATCCTGGAATATAACTCTCCTATTTAGACTAGATATTCAGTAAACATGGAGGTTCATGATGCTCTTTAGGTATGTTACCAGGTCATGTAGAATAGTATTTGTGAGTTAGTCTAGAAGACTCATATGACATATCTACCCTAACAAAATAAACTAATGTAGATCATGATTATTGTATTAAGGTTTTATGTATTTTACTACCTTGTGATCCACTATATTATGAAGGAAATTTCTCATTGATGGGGGAAAGAACATGGGCCATAATAACTTCTAACTTAAACAAAAAATCTCAAAAAAACTAATGACTTTTGAAATGCACTGTTCGTGATGGAGCCCAATCTGGAAAAAATGTCGGTGGTGGTACAAGAAATGATTTTATGATAAATTAGTTTACATTTTATTTCACTAACAAGATGGATACCATTATAATGGATATCATAAAAATTCACCATTCGCTGGATGAGGTTCGGGATGAGGGAAACACTTCCATTGCAGCTGTAATAGAGGAGTCGCTCCCTAATGAAAAGGCTGCGACTACCAAGTTACCTATGATTAGATAGAATTTTTATAAGTCCTGAGAGGGCCTCTAAAAATTAAAAATTTATACTGATGGTCTTTTATAAATCATGAACAAGTGGATCCCACATGTCGATGCTCCTCTGAATTTTTCTCTCTGAATGAAATGAATTTCTCCCTCAACCACCATTGTTTTTACCCATAATAATAAACTAACAATAAAGTTAGTTCATTTAACTAAACACCACTATTTCCATTTTTCTTAATTATAATAAGAGTAATATAATGATTTCTTATTCGTTTCTTTAGCCTTGGGATCCTGTGAGTATAGTTAGTCTACAGCAAGATCCACATGTTAGGCCACAAAAATTGTGTTTCTATTGAATAATTAATATAATTCTTTCCTAGTAAGATATATATATATATGAATTTGGAATATAGATTAATATTTTTTTAGGATTCCCTATATGGTTTTTTACCTAAAAATTATAATGATTTTGTTTATTTCTATATTTTTCCAAAATCATGTGTAATTCATGTCTAGAGAGTTGAAACTCAACTCCTTCCAAGGGTTTACTTTGAGGATTTTCATCAGAACGAGAATTGTATATCATTAATTTGTAATTTAAGTCTATAAAAGACAAAAAAACAAGTTGTATATTAGGTCGAACAACATTGACCATAAGATAAGGGGATAAAGACCAAAGTTAAACTTGTAGGCCAATAATGATCCAACAATTTTTGGAGATGAGGATGGAAATTTTTAATTCATGGTGCAAGAAATTTTTTATACGAAGAGATGAGATGGGAAAATTACACAAAGAATGATTGCATGTCATATTCTAAAAGACACTTCAATTGATTTATTATCATGGGTTGAAAAGATAAAATGATTTTATCCTATGGAAGAAAATGAATTTGAATGATTGGGCATATTTTGAGGAATATTATTAAATGAATTGTTTGCGGCACATTATTCATAGTCCAAACAATGGTTTCCATCAAATATGGATGATCTTGTTAAAGATGGACATGTAAGGTTTATGATTGTATGAGTTTTTAGAAACCTTAAAGTGTGGTTACTATAAGAAATGTGATTGGGAATGAAGATAACTTTTATATTGGTATTGTTAATGAATGGGAAAGAGAAAATTTCCTCCAATAATTATTATTTACAAAGAAAGAACCCTTCCTAGAATTAAAAACATGGAATAGGGCCACATGTGGAAGACATAGATGTTATACATTTTTTATGAGGTGTAATAACCTAGGATGATAGAACCAAACATCAATACATATCTCATTTGGGATGAAAATCTGTAAAAATCGTCTTCTGACATAACGACGTGATAGGAGACTGAAACAAGGAATGGTGTTCTGGTCAGGTTAGAGCCACAAAAATGTGTGATTTTAGATCTTATAGTGGGAACATTAACCATGACGTTTAATGTTCTAAGGTAAGGATTTTTTTCAATAGTTTGGTATAATGTGAACTAAACATCAAGTGTGCATTTTATGGTCTTATATCTTGCACATTCCATTTCCATATGATCTAGCCTAGAACACTCTGAAAATCTATAGGCATGAAGGTGGTAGGTTTTATTTAATGACCATGGACATCCCAAATCCAAAGGAGTTGGATTACATAGGCATGAAAGTGAAGAAAAAACAACCTATTCTAAAAATGGTTTCCATTATAATGTCTTAATATCATATCGATATATGAGTATTTTCTCAAGGGGATAAAAATGACTTTGATTGAAAAGTCACATTTCGAGACTTATTATGAAAATATGTGTTTTTAGGAATATTTTCCATATAAATAAAAAGTGTCCTTTGGAGTTAAATGATACTATCATCGATCACTGATGGAGTGATTATAGTGATCTGAATTTCCCATGGCACGGAATATGTTTTGGGTAAGGAACATGAATATGTACGAAAGGCTCATTTAGAATGGAATTGACTAGGAATGGGTAGTGTATTCCTTACACACGTTAGAATCATATTTAATGAAGGAAAAATTAGTGACTAGACCCATAATCTGGGATTCGGAAATCACTATATATCCTGTGGTAACATAAATCAAGACACACATGGGTCAGTAGAAGGATATCTACATATTTATTGTATGGGGAGGTAGATTTTATCATATTTTGGTAGGTTAAAGAAGTAGAATTAAATCTTCACTACATCCCTCATTATGATGGGAATCAAGCCACACATATTTCTAAGATAGAGGTGTGGTAGGAGACCAACATGAGTAAGGTTGGTTCTCTCAGGTGAGGGACGCAATAATGAACAATTTAACATCACATAAAATGGATGTCAACCAATTAGTTTTCCATCATCTGGAATGAAAATAGGTCACCCAACATAAAGTGATATTATAAATTCTTGTTTTATACAAGAACCTTTGGAATTAAGTATACACTATTTTGGTCATGATGCTTGGACTGCGAAGTGACCTAATCATGCGAAGAGGTAATTTCTAATTTTTTTAATCCCACATGATATATTATTGGTTTGAGAAATAAGGAATGGTGAATGTTTCCATTATCACAGAGAGGGTATTCAATAAAATATATTGAATGAACAGATTAATAACAAAATATATGGAGTGGATTTGTCAGCATATAAGGTCAATGTGAATTAATGGAATGGAGTCGAACACTAGAGAATAAAATATTTCCTAGGATCATAATTTATGGGTGGGCCTAAGATAGAAGGTCAATGCATTTATAATTATACTTTGGAAATAATAATCAAGACACACACAGTTCTAGGTGATGAATAAATGCACTGATATGAGATAAAGAGGAATTGTTCCATGGAATCAGTGACAACAAGGGATGTTGAGAATATTTATTAATATATTTCTAGGAATCTGGGAAATTATCTAATATTAATAGTTACCTACACTTTTAAAAAATCTTCAAATTAGTAGAGTTTCTTAGGCGCTTTGTAAATCATCTCATTAGAGGCATCCCATTCTTGTCATATGAGGCTGTCTAGGATTATCTTCCAGGGAATCCTTTGTTTTGTGCATAGGTTAAGACTATATTTTAATGCCATGTACTGAAGATGTTGTTGTAAAATTTAATGTCTTATGACTGTTAAAATATGGGTCATTCCTTTTATATTAGTGTGACAAGGATAACTCTGTATAGTTTAACATCACGTTGTATGAATGAATGGTGTCTTTATGTTTTGGGTAATATGACCAGGACCACATCTTATAGTTTAGAATTGGTCATTGATAATGAATAGTGTCTTATAGTTTTGGGTCATATTACTAGGGATACATCATACAATTTAGTATCTTGTGGTGATGAATAATATTTTTTTCGTTTTGGGTCCTCGAGTAGGACTATATATCGATAACAACATATAATATTTCTTAATAAACTTTTCATTGGTTGGTGTTGTTGTATACTGTCTCTCCTTGGTGATCAATGAATATGATCCACAAGAATATAATTTATAAATTTAAAAAGGTCCTTTTAATTTTGTTTCAATCATCAGAGTATTCTTCCCAGATATAATGGGGGTCCTGAGTATAAAGACTAGTTCCCCTTACAACAATAAATGAAGGTGAACATTCTTATTTAAATCTAAATTTATTCCATTTTAGTGAACCTCTAAATTATTCAATGTGTAGAGTCTATTCTAATCCAACCATTTCAATTCATCCATACACTTATATGACCACCCTAATGCTGATAACAAATGAACAATGAAAATGTGTTGGGAAAGAAATCAGACTTCAATGGAAAAACAAATTTTTTCCCATATAACAGTGAAGACAGGGTCCCTTGGTGGATGTATTCAACAGTTTCATCATTGAATCTTGGGGTTTAGGTGAATAGAAAATTGTATGGGAACTATAAAATCTTCATTTTTTTATTCATTTAGTGAATGAAGAAAACTTTATCTTAGTTTGGGATTCCATTCGTCACACTCTTGTAATTTACACATTGCACCTTTTCATTGGTAATTCGAGTTTAACCAAAAATAGTATCCTTTTCATGCACTTATTTGGGTTATTCTTCCAAATTTACTTCTACTATTTCAAAATAACCAGATTCTATGGTCGATTATTAACATGTTGGGATGTTTCTGATGTTTGGATCACCTCACAAAATATCCCTCTCACATAATTTCAATACGGAATTATATTGAAATTTATATCTACAGGGCTCCAGAAGATTTTATTTGCATTGAGAAAGAGGGGGAGCTTCACTGGAAGATGCATGTATACTTTGAGTCATGGGTCAATTTTGATTCTTCTTTTAATAGTCTAGTTCATGATCCATGTTTCTATTTCATAGGGTGAAATGAAATTCTCATGAGGTCTTCATAGATGAGATCTCAATAAACTTTGGTAATTATAATGATAAACCTCTTTAGAATGTTGTGAGATCTAATAAACATAATACAAGGGTTTAAGACACCTTTTACATTCAAAGACACATCCTAAAAAGGGTAAAGTCAATAATATAGGGCCTAGGTGAGGATGGGGTGAGGCCAATAACCATCGTTTCCATATATGCTAAGATATTTCATTCTGATCGTGGGTGTAAAGGGAAGGAGCTTGATGTTCATCCTTCTTATGTCTATGGAACAAGCATCGTTGGCAGTGAAGGTGAAATATTTCCTTTCTTTCCACAGGTTGGTGTGCCCCATGGATATCCAAATCCTACCTTGATAATAAATTTGGTTTCATTTAGACCTCAGGATCATCCTAATCTTGGTGAAATACCATTTTCTCTATAAGAGGTTCTAGAGTTTTAGGATTCCTCTACTACATTACTGCTCCACAAACGGTTTAAATATTTAAAGGGAAATATAGAGGATGATAATATTTTTAATGTTTGGTATACTTTCATTCCAATAGGGAAAAGGAAGCAAGCATCTTCTATGATCTAATGTTTATCTAAGTAAAGTGTTAAAGAACCATAATATTAACCAAATTTAGATGGGTAATATGATCGTCACATAGAAGTGAAAATTGAGACTAGCTTGAGGAAGAGGAATAAAGAAAACCATGACTGTGGATTATTTAGTTAACTAATGGGAAATAACACAAAAACTTATATACTACTCCAATTTTACAAAACCTATACCAACTACATCCTTAAATAAACTAAAGCTCTCTGAGATAGATATTAGGATATTTTATTTGGATCTTATCCTAGAAGAGGTCCAAGAATTAATATTTCCATAGGGGAAAAGAATCCCCCATGTCATATTGAGGAGAAATCTCAAGCAGATAAGAATAATGATCCATATCAGATGATGGAATCTGATATGGGTGTTCCGAAGGATGCATGAAAGAAAGATAACAATAGAAAAAATAACTTGGAGCATCTTCTTCACTAAAATGAATATATGTTGTAGGGGGCCTTTATAATAAAAATTTCAATGGAAGATGGTTCCAACTTTTTTGAAATAATTATTTGATTGGATCTTAATGATGATAATGGTTATCAGAAAAATAAACAATTCCATATTTTCTTGTTGGGATTCAATGAGGGGATAATAAGTTTGGAGTAATCAATTTAGACTCTAGACAAGATGGCCATCCAATTAAAGGATCTCATCAAAGGAGATCATGCTAAATAGGTAACCTCTATTGAATGGAACCTATATGAAGTGATGGATTCCAACATTTATGTTTTTATAGAATAGTTTGGTAATATCTTTCATTGTATAATATTTGAATTTATCTATCTTTTGTAGGGTCCTAACTCACCAATTAAAAGTTATTTAAAAAAAGTTAATTTATAGTCAGTATTGTATGGGGGACACCAAACATTGTGGTGACTTTGGAAATCCTAAAAATGATAATTATTTTTTCACAACTTATTTGAGGCATATTTTATTTGACAAATTTTAGAAAAATTCATTATCATAAGGGATTATTTAAAATACATGCATATGGTGGGAGGTTATAGTACCAAAACATCCATTCCCCAAATGGGGAATATCCATGAGTATTTGGATGTGAGAAATAACTTTGAGAGTTGATGGATGAAATTGGCATGCACTTGATTGGGATGAAACAATTTTTTCGAGAATTATGTATAATCAGACATCGTCAAAGGATAGAAATAACAGAGCATTATTATTTGGTGTGAATTATTGGTTCCAAAAAAATGGGAGTAATAAGCACTGACATAGACTTCTTATATAATGGAGATTGTATCATCTCCATCAATGCATCTATGAATAATTCTTTCAAAGTGTAATTTATGTTGTAACATTGGATGACACGGGCTGTTATAGTGAGAAAACTCAATTTCCCACCATCTGATCTAATCTTTTATATCTATGTCTGATGGAAGAGTCACACTATGTAGATAATACAGGGTTGGTATCATCTAACTATTCATAGAATTATCTTGTTTAGGGGTATAATTGATCCCATTGATCTATTCCATGCTACTATAAACAAAATAAAATACCATTCTAGGATGTACAATACTAATAACAATTTTTCAGTGACAGAATATACCTAATATATAACTACATCTTCCAAAGGATTAACAGTAGAGATCTAGGTGCAAGGGATATGATTCAACATTAGATATGAGGGGAATTCAGTATTTAATCCTCAAAATATTCAATTATGGGGGTGGACTCTTATTTTTTAATAGTGTAATAAACATTGACCTACATGATTATCATATCTGAGTCTCCTTTATCTCTTATAAGAGGGACTAGTATTTGCAGCATGTCTTCTAAAACTATAAAGGTGTCCTGGTATTCTACCTCATTTTTGTGAAACCTTATTACAATATAAAATTATAATGAAAAAATTCATTTGTTGGAGAGATAAGGATTACTCCAAACTATAATTTATTAATCTTGGGGTCTCCCATCATTTTGTCCATTAGTCTTATGAATGCACACTCAATGTATATCTCTAATATCCTAGGGGAGTCATGGATAGAGTAGATTTATTCATCCCACATTTGAGTATTCTTCATAATTTCTTCTAAATAAAGATATTATACATGGGATTTTTCCAAATAATGCCACATTAATAACTTCTTTGGTATGAATAAAATGATAAACTAGTGAGGGATCACCACCACATTGCCAAACATATAGTTAATATAAGGAAGTCGAGGATGTACATAAACAAGTTTGTATGGGAGATCAAATTTTAATCATGATGTTGAATGTAGTACCTCAATTTCTAAATCACAAACATTAATGATAGAAAGTTCTTCTTGATATAATAATAATTAGTATAAAAATAGATTATAGTCTCTCTAAGATGGAAGAGAATATTTTTGTTTCCAACATCATTGTTTTTTGTAAGGAAATAACCCATTTATTTATCTAATACTACTACATAGAATATGACCAGGATTCATTTGACATGTGGACTCAAAAAAAAATTCTTGAGACTGTCAAATTGATCTTTATAGTCATAAGTTCATTGCTACATGAATCATTTTTTCATCAAAATGGTGATGGAAAAGCACATTCCAACTAGATTTTCTATAATGTTTTGAATGTTGGAAAGGTTTCCTTATAGTCATCTCATATAATTGAGATTTTGCATAGGTAACATGTCATGAAATTACTTTATCTATTCGGGTTCATCCTCGATGCCATGATAGTGTATTATAATGATAAGAAACCTTTATGAGGTTACACTGAAGGCACATTTTTTCAGGTTCAATTATAGGTTGTGTTTCCGTAGTTTTTCAAAATATATCTCATTATTGATAACACGGTTAGTAAATGGATAAGATTTATACCCCATATCATTGATATATATTTTGTCAAACATTCCTTGAAGGGGTCTGAATATATGGTGCATTGCACACTGGTAAGTGGAACTAGCATTCTTTGGGCCGATGGGAATCACCCGATATAGATGTACTCCATAGGTTTCCATGAATTAAGTGGATTATTCATCTCTAGGGTCCATTCAAATTTAGTTATATCTTGAAAGACAATTAATGAAGGAGAAGTCTTATTATCTAGTTGTTTCATCAATATAATGTTTTTTAATTTGAAAATGTTAATCATCTTTTGAAACTTACAGTTGAGATCTCTGAAGTCGAGGCACAATCTGATTTGATGATTCTTCTTATTGATTGTGGAAATACTGGGGAAATATTTTAGGTATTTAACTTCCTGAATGAATTTGTATCTTAGGATCTTGTCAACTTCATCTTTGAATTTGGAAGAATGTATATGAAGTGTTCTTTGTGCTGCCTTTTTGTTGCCACAATGTCCTTTTGGTAGACCCAGGTGGTGGGTGGCCAAATTAGGATCGAGGAATATAATTTATATTTAATTTAATGTGAATACAATAATTAGTCAATAAATAGTTCTATACAAATTTTTCTTCAATGGGAATAGCTACACTAACCAGTGTAGGTCAAATATCTTTTTTTTGTGATCGGATTTATATATTATAGCTTACTAATAGTAGTAGAGAATTATTTCTAAAATACTAAAATAGAATCATTACAGTCATCCAATATTTATATTCCCCTTTCTCTTTCTCACCCTCTTCCTCCTCTTCTCCTTATTCTATTTACTCATATACTGGGATAAATGAGTGAAAAAGTAGAATCTTCAAGTTTAGTAGACAAATTGATATTTTGTGATTCATAGATAATAATATATATAATGCTACATGGTGATATAAAATTTCCTTCAGATTCAACAGATGAAATTGTGGTCTACTAACAGAAGGATTAGAGAACCTTTTAGTAAAAAAAATTTCAACTAAAACAACTGACATAATGAGGGTTGATGTGTAAATTCCCAATCCTGAACTATAATCATTGATTTCGATGATAGGTATCACATATTAATCAATGATCTCCCTAAATGGGTTGGGTGGGATAATTTCTACGCTATTTAGGGTGGTAACCTAATAAACGTTATCAGTAACATGTTACATCCATTCTCTCCATTAAAATTTGGCATTATTGTAAGGAGCCTCCCATATTAAAATCTAAATTAATCACTATATAATGTCTTATTTTTATCATTCACATTGTACTTGTGACATTGGTGATATTATGAATGTAATTTAGCATGTTGGTGAAACCGAGGCCTTCCAAGTAGGACATTTAATGTTGGATCCTATCAGAAGACTAGGAATTCAATGCAAGACAATAATCACCCAAATTGAGTTTTGATGTAGATCTAGTTGGGGGATTTTATTCTCTTTTTTCATACCCTTGTTATTTCATGTGAGATGTATATAGTTCATCTTTATTGTTGCCAAAACAAAAAGTGTTCAGATCAGAATGTGATTGAATCCCAATCCATATTCGATAAAAGATCGATGGATACCATTGTCAATTAGAATTACAAAAAAATATAAGGGCCTGATGTTCCCTTGAATCAGAACATCCTTATCATGTTGTGTAAAATTGATAAGTATATGAAATTTTATACAGTCTATGTCTACATGGAATACCTTAATATTAGTGACCTTATCTTAGAACCCATGTGGTATTAACTAGTCCTATATAAAATCTTATTGGAGATTTTTTTTGTCAATTTAAGAGCATCCATTGTTGAATTTTTCAGTGAAACTATGTATAAATGATTCGAGATTTCATATTTTTTAGTTAAAGTTATGCATATTTTTTAAGGTAACTATTACCTAGAATTCACATTTGAGGTTAGTGTGCGTAGGGTAGATGATTTGGATGGGTAAAAAGATATTAATGTAACCTAAACTACTTTTGGATTTGGAAAACATGGCCTTCTTCCATGTATAGGATAGTTGTACTATTGCACCCCTTATAATCGATCCTCTAAGATAATAAGGTAATGAAAACTCTTAACTAATGTGGGTATGCTTCCCTAATCATTCTATTTTTACTGAAGGTCACATTCATGAGGCTTTGTCGCATAATCAGATCGAACATGGATGTAGAAAAAATATTGGATTCTACTATGACGGCGTCATCCTCTTCCTCGTTGACACTAGAGACCTCTATGTGTGGTTCTCATATTTGGAACTAGAAACTCATGTTAGTAAGGCATCTCAAACATTACTAATGGATATTTTATCATAATGAAATTAATGAAACTGAAGATTAATTCTTCATTTTATTTTTATTCCTCTTAGTTGTAAAATTCCCATTGTACTATTTGGGGGGATGGTTCTCATGCTCTCGGCACTGGATATATAAAATCCAAGAGATTCAAGATATGATTTTGAATTTGTACCGGTTCATCCTCCTATGTCTAATTTTTATTCATCCAGATAATTAATTTCATGGATAGTCGACTTTTTGAGGATTGTGGTACTGATGAAGTTACTTTCATTAAGGCTGATGAAACTAAGTGTGAAGTTGTTTTATTAAACTATTGACTAAGTATAGCATGATTTTAGATAATTTTTTTCTTATCCATTTAATCATTTATAATTTTTATTCCTTTACTCATAACTTCATTCCATTATCTTTATTCATCAAGAGGGTGAAACAAAGACATTCCATGTGTGATGGTTGCTTACCCAAATTGACTTTCCTAATGTCAGAAATATGTTGAATGATTTCTTAAAAAATGCACCCAAATTATGTTTCCCAATGTTTATTGAAAGGGGAAATAATTTGGTAATCATCATAACCAAAAAGATCAATCATCTTATGCTTCAAAAAATTTAGGAAGTTATTTTCCATACGTGCAATAATGTAGTTTTGAACTATCATGTCTCAGAAGGAATAGAACTGGTTCTTCCATTCATAAAATTTAGTTTCCTTATGTTACCTTCACTCGATATAATGAGGTTATTAAGGATAACATTTCCATTCAGGATGTGGTGTTGTGCAATTAGGTTCAAGATTTGGAGATGGATTTGGCGTATCATCTGGTTTCAATGTGATAGTCCGTGTTTCCACTACTCCCATAATCTTTCTCTAAATTAATTGAGTGGGATTGTATTTTGTATCAACCCAACACCCAAAATCCCATAGACTATGTTGTAATAAATTTACATTGGAAAAAGATACAAGGGAATAACATCCCAATGAACCAAATGTTAATTAGTCTTGGTAAACTAGATAGATATACGAGTCAATTATCACAAATGGATAGACAAATTAAAACATAATTTTCATTATAATAACGTTATTCCATTTAGATATCCATTAATATCATTCTCAGTACACATCATGGAATCCTGGAGAAGGGGAAAAAATTAAGGGTGATCTCAAATTCTATGTATCGGTTAAGTACAATTGAAGTTATAAATAAATAATGTGTAATCAAAATGGAAAAGTAAATTAGTGAAAATCATTCTTTAAATTAATAACTTTATCTTAATATGGTCATAATAATATGTGATTAAATAATTGCATTTAAATAATCACATATTCTAACTAGTTGAGTATTTTCATTGAATATCAATAACTCAATTAATTATGATGGAATGAAAAACAATAGTTATTGAAAACATAACATATGGGATATATGCACTAAATCCAATATTTTCAATGATTCATTCTAAAAATCTAATAAAATCATGTCTTTATTCTAACAATCTAATATTTTAAAGTTCTGATTCCAAGAATCTAATTAATGGTTAAGGCCTCATGAAAAACCATATCTAGTATGTGTCATGAAAACTACCGATATATTGAGGGGGTTGAATTAATTAGTCCAAAACCTATTTTATACCAGTTAGAGTTCTTCCTCCTTTATTGAATAATAAATTTAATTCATAATTAATCAAATATCTGTAATGGGTAAAGGATACATATTTTTCAATATCACCCCATTTAATCAAATAACATTCAAAGTAAACCAAGTATGTAAAAATAATATATGGATTTTGAAATAATCATATCTAGGATAATTGATGTGGATATTTAGGATAAATTTAATTTCCAATGCATAAAGGTCACAATAAAGTGATTGTTTTAAGATAAAGTTAACAATCACAAAAGAAAATGAGATTATTTAATAACATTTACCACTTAAAATTTTTCAATTCAAATCCCCAAGGATAAAACAACTTAAGTTGAACCATAAAATACCATTAAAATTAATTAATCATGATATTTCATGTCAAATAGGTAGTATATACCCAACATAGAAGTGAATTAGTTCATAATAACAAATAAATCTCAGTAGAGAGTAAATTTTGATGAAATCCCTTTACTACATGGGTAGATTTGGAATCATGAGATCTGTGAAAAAATAACATCAATTGAAAATTTTAATAACATAAAAAAAATTAAATTATATATATCACATGACATAAGGAAGTATAAAACCCACACAAAAGAAACAAGTGGGTATCATGGCATATGTATTTTATAAATAAAATATATACATGAAATTCCATACAACAATGGTAACATCTGAATCAGAAACCCAAAAATAAATAATAATCAAATGAAACATTTAATTACCATTAATATAAAAGATTAAATTATATAATATATCAAAAGGGTAAGTATAAACACCACACAGTATATGTAAGTGGTGAATAAGACAATTATCTCATAGATGTAAAAAAGTGAGATGACAACCCATTACTACCTGAGTACCTTTTGAATCATGTGATCAATTAAAGAAAAAATTCCATTGAACCTTTTAATATCATTAATTAAATTAAATTTATCATATAAAATGTCCTATTGCAGTATATACACCAAATAAATAAATAATTGTTGAATATAGCAATTAACTCATGGGTGTAAAAAGTTAGATGAAAATACCTTACTACTTTAGTAACATTTGAATCATGAAATCCATGAATGAATAAAATCAACTATAAAATTAAATTTCATGAAATATATCAAATTAATTATATAACATGTCATATTTTAGTATATACATTAGATAATATAAACGAGTGGTGAATATAGATCAAGTCTCTTAGAAATAAAAGTGGGACTAGAAATCCCCTTACCTAACAATCCCTTTTGGTTGAACACCATTTGACATAAATTATAATTGTTTTAAGAATGTTAATAACATATAACATAACCATATTAATATATATGATATCATATATAGTCCTTTTATATCATATTATAACCTTTTCATTAATAATATTTCAACATTTTCATCGTTTTGAGTATTAATTTCCTTGTTATGGAGATTGTTTTCACTTGCAATTTTTGTTTCCTATTAATTGTATCATAGTTTAATTTTCATCAGAATTTAATAGTTTATTTAAATATTATATATATTCAGTACATATGTATTTATATTAATCCATAATTCTTGGAGATAGGAAATGAAATACACTGTTCATGGAGATGGTTGTCCATATGCATGAACACTCTTTCAATTTTTTTGTCGTATTCAAAGAAGGAAAGGTAAATTATTTATTTGTAAATTATTATTCCTATACCATATTTGTTTTATATATTCAATTTTTTTTATTAAAACCATCTTTACTACATTCTATAAAAATCACGAATGTAGCACATCACTGTGAGGAGGTGGTAGTCGACACGTCCACAAATAATGTTATCGTATTCCCAAAAAATAGAAATCATGGATCTATGTGTTATAAAATAAAAACAAAAACATAAATACCCTATAAATATTCTATATTACAAATATATAACTTAAATATCTCATTAGTTTCAACCATGAATGGTGTTAATGGAGAGTGAATTCCATTGGTTAATGAGGTGGTAGTCCACCATAAAGACGAACGATAATCATGTATCCAATTTGATGGAAGTGTGTAAATGATTAGGTTGAAAACAAAAAATAAAAAAATATAAGTATATTTAGGATAATTATTTTATTATATAATCAAGATATAATTTTAATTTAAGGTCTGTATAAAGAAATAAAAATTAAGTGCTTGTTGAAGAACATTACCTCTTCTTCGAGTAACTCCTTTTTGTTTTTAACAAAAGACATACATGATCTGATATCTCACTAAGTTGAGGATTATTATATGAGGGGAGGGATTTTTAGAAGTTATTTTTTCATGGTTTGTTGAATCCATATTGCACGATATGTGTTAATAAGTACGGGGGTGAGTAGCCTTTTATAAGTGGGAGAGAGGACATATTGGCATTTTTGTAAATAATTATATGATCCCCATGTTTTTACTTACCAATAGGATTCCATAACCCAAATATTCTATCCATGAGGGGTTAATGTCATAATAAGGCCATAAAATGGGGTTTTTAAAGGTTTAGTGCTGTTTTTTCAGCTTATAATCTTTGTTTAATCACTAAGTAAACTTGTTCTTACCATAATCTCTGTATTTAATTTTAATTTTATTGACAAAAATTTTGTGTGAAAAAACTATATTTGGGTCACTATAAATTCAAAATTATGATTATTTTAAATACAGAATAAATTTTTCCAAATTACATTCATATAAATTGTATAAATTAATTAAAAAGTGTTCCTGCATATAGGACAAGAAAGCTGGGTTTTAAAGTGAAAATGTTAAAAATGTTAAAAATGTTTTTACATAAGAATTAAACATAAAATTGATCCCAATGAAATTTTTTTTATTAAAATATTTAAGACTAATCTAATAATTTTTTAAAATCAATTAAAAATATAATTTAAGAATACAATTTATTTAAACTGAATGATATTTTTCAATTAAATTTGAGCATTTTTTCACATCTCATCAAAAAATGCAACTTCTCAAAAATATACCAAAAAGTTACCCTAATCTTATTTTAAAATTAAAAATTCAAAATATATGTTTAAATTTTCATATAGAATTTATAAAAATTCCAAAATTTAGTTTTATAATAGGTGAACTATTAAAAGGTGACAAAACTACCTTTATAAAAATATAGTTTTTTTGTGTAAAATTGAATTTGTTGTTATATTATACATAAAAAATATATTTGAATATTTTCAAAATTATTTTATTGAATATATAATTTATATATTTCATTAATATCATCCATTTATAGTAACTAATTTAATTCACTATGATAAAACACCTTTTTTGCATAAAAATAGTTTTTTATATAAACATTTCATTGATATTGAATTGATTTTATATTTTCATTTATAATTTTTTATTTCAAATGAATTCATTTTATATTTTTTTAAACCATATATGATATAAGTTTGGTAATCTTAGTCATAACCTCCAATATAACATCCAAGAGATAATTATTATTTAAAATAATAATATTAATAGTATTCGGTAATACATGGTCTTGCATAAAACACAATTCATAAAATAAATTCATCATTATATGTAACTCAAGCGACCCACAATGTTTCATATAGATAATGATAAAATTTATGTTTCATTTAATTCACAATATGTTTAGTGTTTCATGTAACAAACATTATTAGAATTATTGAATTTATCAAAATATAAATATATTGTAATGTCACAGGTTGTTATATTTCATTGTACACATGGTCTTCCATGATATACACGGTATCAAATACAGTATAATTATTTTTTTTATTTTACATCCTCCACACAAAAAATAAATTAAATATTTTAAATTTAAACTTTTTCATGATAATCTAGGGTTTTATATTTTAAAATTACTTCCATTAAATAACACATCGTGATAAGGCGGGGAAAACAAAATTTTGATAGCAGAGAGTTGGAAGTACAATGGCCACATGGAATAACATATATTTATGTTTCTATGTATTAAAAAATTTGTAGAATGTAAAGATATGTACATGGAAGAAAAACATAAATATTTTTAGAGATTAGTTTTGGTCATTAATGAATAACAATTGAATGATCAATGTAAATTTAATGTCCTCAAAGCCATAAATCTGTTATGTTTCAAAAAGACCACTTATTAAAAAAAATTAAGGTCTTAGGATAACATTTTATTACCACATTATTTTCCTAATGTAGATTAAATATTTTACTTCCATGAATATAATAAAATTTACTTACAGGACATATTCTATTTCGTAAACGTAATTTCTTCCATTGGATGAGATTTGATCAATTTAAAATTTACCCCTTTACTCCAGGAATTGAATACACAATTTTTTTATGCTAGAAGTAATAAAATTCACATTTAATGGATTTTAATGTCAATAAAAATGTGAAAATTCCTTCCATATGCCTTTAAATGTTTTCAAAAACTAATATGATTAGAAAAACGTATCCGATATAATTAATTAATCTCTAACACTCAAAAGTAGTAGTACTAGTTCATCATTAATTTTTATCCATCAAATTATTTAATTAAAAGAAATGAAATATTAACTATGAAATCACATTGGATAGTTTCAGGCATTAAACCCTTATTTATCATTCGACCATGGGTTCAAGACCTGCACCCTTTTTGAATGTGATGAGTTGTTACCCTACATGAAGGTTGTCCTTTTTTGAACAACATTAATATAATTCTTATAAGATTTCCAACAAGTATGGTGAAAATACTTGGAAAAAGTTTAATCATTAAATAAACTGTTTACTATGGTCTTCAATATGACATATATATATATTTAATAATCTAGCTTTTATATAAACTCTAAATTTTATAAATACCTTTAAACTGGTGTCTATAAAATTTTATTTTACTATTCCTTAAATAATTTCCACTCTAAAACATATACTTTCCCTAAATTTCAAAAAAAATGTCATTAATATTCATAGAATCTCATTAAATAAAACCTTAAATATATTTTTATAACCAAGAAATTATGATCAAACACTATCTCATTGTCCAATGATGGTATCCATAAGGATTAAGTCAATTAATACCTATGTGATTCTATGATAAAACATATATTATATCTTAGGATTATGTTCACTAATCAATGTTTTCCTAAATCTAGTTCCCAAGGTTGCAAATAAACTTTCTTTGATACCAACTATTATGACCCAAACCCAGAAACCCAAGATTCGGTTTTAGAATACCTTTAAATAGGAATAATTTACAATGGAATCATGTCACAAAGGACCGAACAATTTAGTTGTCTTGGTAAACTTGATTTATACAGAGGTCTTGTATTAAAAATGAATACAAAAATACTATTTTTTTTTGATAATAAATTTATTCCATCTAAAATATCCTTGAATATTAATCATAGTACACTTCATGGAATCCTGTGGGGAGGAAACAATATAAGGTTGATCTCAATTCCTTAGTAATTGTTAATCATAGTGAAATCTGGGAATAAATATGGTGTAACCAAAATTTAATGTTAAATAAATCAAACACATGACGTTAAATTAATAAAATTATTATAATAGGAAGTAATAATATGTGTTCAAATAATTCCATATAAATAATCACATGATCAAGAAACTAAACCATGTATATTCTAACTAATTGAATATTCAAGTGGAATATCAATAACTGAATTCATAATGATGGAACACATAATTATGGTTATATAGAACACACCATTAAAAATTCATTCAAAAATATAATACTATAAAGTAAACATGAAAAGAATATAACACCATCAATTCTTAATGCTAAGAATCTTATACTCTCAAAGCTTCATGCCAAGAATATAATAAATGGGTAAGGACTTGAACAAAACCATATCTACTTTGTCTCATGAAAAATACTAATGTATATAGAGTCTTGAATTAGCTAGTACCCAACCCTTATCATACCAGTAAAAATCATTCCTCATTTATCAATTACCTAATTTACTACATAAATAATCAATTATCTGTATTGAGTAAATAATACAGATTTATCTAAATTCCTCGAGTTAGTCAAATAACATTTAAATTAAACACCATGGGTAAAAATGGTTTTTTTAATAATCATATCCATGATAAAGTATATTGATATTTAGGAGAAATTTAACTTCCAATGTAAAATGATTATAATAATGTGATTATTTCAAGAGATTGGAAAAAATCACAAAATAAAGTGAGATTGTTTAATAACTCTTACCACATTGAAATTTTCAAGTCAAATCCCCATGGGTGATGAAATTAAAGGTGAAACTTAAAATAAATTTAATAATTAATGAATCATGAAATTACATGACAAATTTATAGTATATACATCACATTTATGTGAATTGAAAAAGAACAACAAATAAGTCTCAGTTGAATATAAAATTAGACGAAATCCTGTACTACATGATAAAATTTTGAACCATTGGACCTATGAAAGAATAAAATCATCTGAAACTTTTAATAACATAAAAAAAAAGAAATCCATGAGATGAAATTTAATAGGGTATTATATACACCAAAAAATTGAAATGAGTGGTAAACATGGAAAAATCCACACAAAAATAAAAGTAAGACTAGAAATCCCCTTACAACTATAGTAACATCTGAATAGGAAACCCCCAAAAAGTAGAAATAATAAAATGAAAATTTTAAATACCATGAAGATAAAAAATTTTGATATAATATATCAAAATTGGATCTATATATACTATACAAATGATATAACTAGAAAATATGAAATTTATCTCAGAGATGTAAATAGTGAGATGAAAATCCCTTACTACTTGAGTAATGTATTAATTGTGGGACATAAGAAAGAATAAAATAAATTCTAAAATTAACAATCATTAAATAAATGAAATGCAATATATAAAATTTGATAGTGGATTATATACACCAGAAAAAATGATTGGTGAATATGAATGTTTTCTCACAGATTTAAAAGAGTGGGATAAAATTTCCTTACTACTTGAGTATCATTTAAACCATGAGATATATGAAGTAATAAAATATATTGAAGAATTAAATATACTTAAATATATTAAATTCATGATATAACATGTAATAGGTAATTATATTAGACACAAAAAATGAGTTGTGAATATATCATAAGTCTCATAGAAATAAAAGTGAGACTATAAATCCCCTTAGCTTACACTCCCTTTTGTTTGAGCACTCTTTAACCTCATATATAATGGTTTTAATAATGTGACTAAATTATAAAAGAACCATATTTATATTTATTACATCATATATATTTCTTTTATAACATATTGTAACCCGTTCATTAACAATCATTCAATATTTTAATCATTTCGGGTGTTAATTTCTTTATTTGTTAATAATGTTATGAATTGTAATTTAATTTTTTTTCCTATTAATTAAATGATTAATTCATAATCTCCATAAATTAAAACCATACTAAAATATTATATTTTTTTAGTGTATATATATATTTAGATTAATCCATAATGTGTGGAGGTTTGAAATGAAATACACCGTTCATGAAGACGGTAAACTGTTAGTACACATAAACATTGTTTCCATTTTATTATCGTATTAAAATTAAGAAAGAAAAATTATATATATTTATATTATAATTATAGTATCATATTTATGTTATATATTCCACAAATGTCTATAGAACTCATCCTTTATACTTTCTATATATTTTTTAACTGTATCACATCGCTTGGAGGAGGTGGTCGTCCAGACGTCCCCAAATAATATTATCGAATTCCTACAAAATGGAAAACATGAAGTTATTTGTTAGGAAATAATTAAAATGGAATAAATTAATTATAAATATCATAAAAACATACATCAAATATAATTACATAATTATTTCCTTTAATTAAATGTGGTCATGGAAGAACAAGCTACATCGGTTCACAAAGTGGTAGACTGTTTTACACACAAACAATGATTTCATATTTTGTCTGATGGGATTGCGTGGAGGTATTTGTTTTAAAATTAATATAAAATAATCTATATATAATTATTATACTTATGTAATTATATAATAAAAATGTTATAATAATATATTGTTTTGATAATGAAATTAAACAAAAGTGTTCTTCGATGAACGTTGCCACTTCTTTGAGTAACTCCTTTTAGGTTATACTGATAGTCTTCCTTGGGTTGATTTCATCCCAAAGTGAGGCTGATAGTATGAGGGTAGTATTTTTGGTAAATTATATTTTTAGGGTTTTGTTGAGAAAAATTTCATTATAGGTGTGAAGAAGTGTGGGGTGTGAGTGCCTTTTTATAATTGGGGAGAGGACACAATTGAAATTTTTAAAAAGAATGGTGTAATCTTCACATTTTTACCTAAAAATAAGATTCTATAAAAAAATTAGATAAATTAACGGTTAATTTTTAAATATCGCCATAAAATGGGTGCTTTACAAGTGTAGGTTCATTTTAACACCTTTCTCTATATGTTTAATCACTAAATAGACATGATTTTTCCTTGATCACTATAATTAATTTTAATTTCCCTCACTAATAATTTTTTTCATAAACAATGTTTAACTAAATAAAAATTAAAAATTATGATTATTAGAAATATGGAATACATTTTACTAAATTACAATCACATAAGTGGATAAAATTAATTTAAATTTAATCCAATAGATGGGATGAGAAAGAGGGGTTTTATTTTTAAAATGTAAAGAAGATTGAAATACTTTTATAAACAAATTCAATAAAACATTTATCTAAATGACCAAAATTGAATTAATAGATTTATAATTTATCTTATAAATGTTTAAAATCCTATAAAAATATAATTTATCCTTCTAAATTATTTAACTTACAATTCAGTTTTCAATTGAAATTTAGTATTTTTTCCCTATTCATCAAAAAATTAAACTTATTAGAAAAATACTAGAAATTCACCATAATTTAGTTTTTTGCATTAATATTTCAACAAGAAGTTTATTTTTCATATAAAATTTATAAAATGTCAAAAATTTTGTTTTAAAAATTTTTCACCACTAAATAACGTTAAAACTGTCTTTAGAAAAATGAAACTTTTATGCGTAAAAACGATTTATTCTTATATTATTCCTATAAAATATATTTTATGATTATCAAAAATATTTTGTTGAATATATAATTTATAGATTTCTATAACATCATCCACTAAAAGTATATAATTTTCATTTTTGAAGATAAATTCTAGTTGTTCATAATTGTTTTTATATAAAAAATTCATTTATATTTATTTGGTTTTGAATTTCATTTATAATTGATTGTTATCCAATGAATTCATTTTATATTTTGTGTAAATAATATATTTTCATAATTTATTTGATAATATTCAAAAACTCCATTTTAATGGCTAAAAGTTAATTTTTATATTAAATATTAATATTTATACTATTTGATAAAACCGAGTCTTGCATATAATGAAAGACTTCAAAAAATTCATTATTGTGTATAAATAATGATATAATCAATGTCCCATGTAGACCAAGATAAACTATATGTCACGTGTCATTAATGATAACATCCTTTTTTCATGTAACATGTGTTATTGGAAATATAGAATTTATATAAATATAAATAAATCATAATGTTTTGGGTTATTATATTTCTTTCTATGATTGGTGTTTCATTCCATACACGCTATCAAATACAACAATTTTTCTTTAGAAATTTGGGGAATTTTAGATTTGTCTTGATGTTCATAAAATTGATTCCTACAACCTATGTGAAATTGAGACATGAACCAAGAACTGACCCATATACTCTTAGTTATCTCTCGAGCTGGGGTTATTTCAATAGAATTTGGGAGGGGAGGCATGCACGCTGCTTCTCTGGTGTCGTCTCCCCCCCTCATTTTCCCTTTCTCCCCACCTTTCCCCCTTTTTTCCTTCCCCTTTTCTCATTCTTACTTGTTTTTTATTATTCCTTTCCTCCCACAATTTTTCACTCTACCTTCTCTTTGTGCAGTCATGGAACCTTGACGATGACCATTGGTTCTTCCTCTTCTATTTCATTTTGGCTACTACATTTCAGAACCAAACCTTTTTCGGTGTGCTGGTTTCCTCAGTATGGGTTGGGATGTGCATGTTGAACTATTTCGGTGTTCTAGGTTCTCGCATTGCATTTGATCTCATTCTATCATGGTTTCCACTTCCATGGTAGTTGGTGATTTTTCAATGTGTCACTGGTTTTATCTCATCTTGGATGTGTTTTCGGTGCTTGGGGATGGAGTTTCTGGGTGAGGGTGTGATTTTTCATGGAGACCATACCACTTAAAACTCCGCTCTTGTTTCTGATTCCTTCATCACTCTCCCAGTCGGTCTGTTGAGGTGGTCTCAATAAGCTTTGGGAGGGGATGTTTTTTCAGTCATTGGTGTTCCTGGTGGTGAGTTCTTCATTGAATTTGATATGTGTTGTGTTTGTTTTTTATGTTTGTAGTAGTTTAATTGATGATTAGGGGTAATCGAGTGCAAGTTTTTAGTTGTTTGATTCGTGAAGCGATGGTGGGTTTGACGAAGGTCATGAAGTAGCCGATGATTTTTTATGATGATTTGTGGAGGTTCTATTTTAGGTTTTAGGTTCGAGTCCCCCTACCATTTTGAAGGTATTCATATATCCACAACGACGATGACGTTCTGATTTGGCGGGTGTTGATTTCTGGTGGTGTGATTACGATGATGCATGATTGAGAATTAGGTGGAGTGGCTCTAGGCAGATCGTAGCCCAAGGTGATGATGATGTGTCCCATTTATAAAATTTTAAATTTTAATTTTAATTTTTATGTTTTTATGTGAATGTCAGATGCCTTCAAGATGTTAATTTTTTTGGTTCCTGAAATGTGGTATCAAGGATTGTGTGGTTCCCACTACCATTAAGTGGTTTCTTCAGAAAATGAAAAAATTATTTCGATGAGAACAAACTCATACACATTATTGTGATAAGCTATAGTCGTAGATTATCACAAAAGATCTCAATGAAAAGACTCAAATAGACTTCTTGAAAATGTTTTTTTTAAAGTAGTAAGTAAAAACATTGTATCGGGAAATTTAATTTGTTACCCTTTAATTATATCACTTCTTGATACCTGAGAGGTTGAGGACTATCATTCTCTATGATATAGAGATTAATTTATTGATTAATATTTCTGATGATCTTCCCACCCCTTGATCGTATAAATTTCTAAGCTGGTATACCTGAAGAAGGCCACTCCATTTATGGTCTATAATAAACACATGATCTTTTGTACCTCTTGATATTCTAGGGTCCCCATCACGGGACCACATTGAGAAAAGTAGTATGTCATATGATGTATGAGATTCTCTGATCCATTGAATTTTTAGAATAAATTATTACCTATGATTTATAGTGGAAGGTTCGCATCCTCCCATTCAGTGTATAGTATACTTTACAGTTGTACTAGTTCATATAATCCTTCTAAAAATTCCAATATAGCCACCAATGACTGCATAGTTTAGATGATTTGTGGAGAAATAGTCAACTGGGACTGATCTTGAATAAGGGGAGTAATGGGTTGAGCCAGCTATGGCGGCTCCGCCGGTACTTGTTGTGGGTAACATATAGGGGCTGGATCATGAGGATGTATCTGACCTTACATTAGTTGTTTACCTAATGGATGTAACTCTTAATATCTCAACATTATGGGGTCTATGTATACTATTTTCCAGTATCCCATTTCGAGGATATCTTCTGACTCTACTTTGGTTATTTAGATATATCCTCTCTACTGAGGTACATCAGCCGGGAGGGAGAGATGAGGCGTCTCATGATGAACATATCCAATAGGGATTTTCCATGGATAATTTTCACATTTATGTTTCTTAACTCTTATATATCTTCCTAATACTGAGAAAATCATTCCATAATTGTGAGAGGTTCAACCTCTTCAGGAGGTGAATAAAATAAAAATGCACCTTTACCCATTTCATTATAAAATACTAATCAATGTGTTGGTAGTGAAGCATTTTAAGAGTCCCTAAATTCTTAGTGAATCTATGGTCCATTATATGTAAAACATATATAGTCATTTATATATGTACTGTATTTCATATGGAATAATACTCATTCTCTTAAAATTTATGAGCTTAATGATATTTATTAACTACATGGGTGGTGTTGATGATTTTCACTAATGCATAATGCATTATAGATGTCACATTATAATTAGAATGATATAAGGGATGGTATCTCTAAGAATATATTATGATTGATCTATGATCTTCAGGAGTTGTTGTACACTTGATAGACCACTCTTGTTTGCACCCTCTACGAGCCCCCATATTCCCCATCAATGATTCCCTTGGAGAGTTCTAGTAAAGGTTGATCAGAATGGAATATCATGAAGGTTTCATCATGTGAGTCTTTTTCTTGAATGGTGGGTCATGAAATGGGAAAAACTGCGATGGTTCTCTTTTCAACACTCCTCCTAATCGGGAAATTTATAACCTCTTTTGGGGAGGTGGTTGAGATAAAAATTTCTCGAGCCCTACAGGCTGGTGTTGTTCCTTCTCCACTTCTACAACATTTTGGATAGGATTCATCGACCTCATGGGGAGTAGTTAGGTTAAAAATTCTACTAGGCCTATAGTCTGAGGATATTGCTGTATAGATGTGGTTGTATCTTCCATGATATCTCACTTGATCTTGTGGATATTTGTTCGAACATTATTTAGGTGCATTGTATGATATGAATGTTAGCTATATGTTTTCAGAGGTATTTTTTATTTGTTGATTATACTTTCATAAATGATATGACTTCTCATCCTTCTCATATTCCTCATGAAAGAGTCTTTAAATGGATCTCTCTTGGTAGGATTGACAATTTTGAGATTTGTTCATGGAAAATTCCAACAAAGAGTACCATTTTTCATGAATAAGGATTACTTCTGATAGAAGGCTATAAGGAAAGAAGTTGAATGATTTGACTTTTTATACGCCATATTGGTTAGTGATCAGGTAAAAATTAAATACTTCATTTTCACCCCATCCATTAAATTATACACATGAGTAATTGATTGAAATCAACTGATTTAGCATTCTTATTTCATTAAAACATGTCTTTTATAATCCCTCATGCTTTTCTTAGGTTTTGAGTGTTGCATATCCCAAAAAAAAGAAAATTTAATTTGATGGTGTAGTTCTTTGATTACCTTGAAATGATCTTCATATCGGCCATAACAAAATAATTTAAACCTCATGAGATGAATAGTCATCCATATGTTCATCAGAATTTCATATACACATTCCACTTATCATGATTGTGGAACATCATATTTAGGAATAGATATGGGGAAAAACTTGATCAGTATATTTTCTTCCGCCAATTTTTTCCTCATTATAAATTGGCGTACTTTATCTTCTATAGAATATTCCTCCAACAAGTCTAACCAATGTTGATGTTTCCTAACTTCTCTAGTGTACATTGTGGGGTTATGGGGAATATCCTCTAATGCAACGACCCAAAAATTTTAAATGATATTTATTTCATGAATAAATATTTGTTACACATTATATAATATTATACATAGGCATAATAAAGAGAAATCCACAAAATTTTATCTCATTAACAATGATCATTACATTAGCCAACTGTAGAAGAAATTAAAATGCCATAAATTACAACCATAAAACAAAAATAAAATCAGATAACTAAAATGGAAAAATACGATCACCCTAATCTTCTAGAATCATATCCCCATAATAAACTACATTTAAATAAAAAATAGTATAATGATCAAAATAATATGAATATGAATATATAACAATGAGTGGAATTGTAGTGAGTTTTTTTCTAAACGAATGAATTGGTATTTATAGGGTATAAAGAAAAATGTAACTGCTGGGATTCCACTACAATATGATTGTTGGTAAAATATGACCATTGGTAAAATTGACCATTGAAAACTATACCCTTGGTTGATAATTTTACCATTACAATTAGATTTTATAAGTCGTAATGATAGAGTATAATGGATACAGAATGGAGAATCGATTTCCTTAACAGGTATAGTAGTTTTGTTTGAAGCCCATTTTTTAGAACATGTGATAGAGGCATCATCACTAGGGTTTCCCTTGACCAAGCCCAATATAAGATTCACCAAGTGAATATTGAATGAAATATCCTATGGGAGAAGTTCAATTTATTGAATATTACCACTCGATCGATGTTTTCTGAGTCACCCTATGAAACTACCACTGTTTCACACCTTACCATTAGTGTGTTTTCAAGTGTTGTAGGATGTTATGTGGAATCACCTTAATTACATAATGTTTAGTTTCCTTTTTATAAATAAAATTTTTATTTCATAAATTCATTTTAGTAATATTTTTTCATTGTAAAATATATGTTTAATTGAGATGAATTTTATAAATTTATTTTTGGGCACAAATGAGAAATAGTTGTAATTTTTAGAAAATTTATTCTATTTTATAATACAATTAAGTATTATTAATAATATTTTTTTTATAAAATATTCTCTTAAAACACTCGTATTTAAATATAAAGGATAAAATAATTGTATAATGGCCTAGGATTTTTTTTAATTTTCATTAATTTGAATGTGCCATAAAAGAAATTATTTTTCAATAAATAAGAATTTTATATATTTAAGAGTAAAAATTCACAAAAATAAAGAATTATTATGATAAAATAAATTTTATATTTGAATAAATCAAATTGAAATCAAGTTAGGTTTAATTGAATAGAAATTTCTAGAATACATTATTTTTTCATGAATAGTAAAAAATACAATTTTGGATTTTCTACTTATGATTTCATAATTATGTTATAATGATTTAAAAATTAATTCAACCTAACCCACTAACTAAAACAAATAGTTTATTAATATTAATTATTTTAAAAGTTTTTAATCAATTTCTAAACTATATGTGACATTCCAAAGTTTAAAAAATAAAATTCAATTGTTTAAAAAAATTAATTAAGCTAAATTTTACATTCCGACGCTAAAATAAGTATTAAAAAAATTATTTTATGGTGGAAAACTAATCTTAAAATGTGACCTAGGTTTCCAAAACCATTCCCAAAAACCATGGGTATGAAAATATTTTATTTTCATTTTCCACAACATAGTTTTCAAAGACCTATATTTATAAATTATTAAACAATCCATCCAGTGTTTCTATAAATAACCACCCATTTCTCCATTAACCATCAATCCTAATAAATATTTCATTAAATTCAAGTGATTTTCCTCCAAATTAGTCCCCCATGGTAGAGTGACCCAAGATTTTCTTACATTACTATTACATAATTTTAAAGATAAACAACATAATAGTATTACACATAGAGGATCCAATGGTTTAGTGTCTTGGAAAAGCTAGGGCCACCCATAACAATTACAACATCAAGCATAAACATTTATTTAGTTTTTTCTTCTCTAAATAATTATTGGAACTTGTCCTCTCCATATTACATATAGAAACCTGAGGATATACACCAATTGGGGTGATCTTGAAGCCTAGTAAGAGGATACATAAGAAGAATATATAATGTGGTGAGAATAATCTTGACATAGGAAAATTATCATAAACATGAGAGGGGCATAAATAAAAGACTTGAAATGTGGCAATGCATAAAAATAATACATCATTTATTAGTGGTTAACTACCACACTTACTTGTGAACCAAGCTAGAATATTATTCACACATCATTTCACATTTACTCATGAGATTCATCACTTTACCCAATGCATTGGAGCACTGTCTAATTTCATGTGCACCCGTCACATTCAAACATTCATATTGCACAATATAATTCTGGGCGCACCTGTCACCGCATAATATTATCATTATCATTCATGCCACATATAACACATATCAATAATTAAAATAACTAACCCATGGTAAGTAATGGGTTTCATCTCATAAGAATACATTCATAAGTTTTGGGTTCCCAAAAGAAAGAGGGAACAACATACTTGATATAAGAACCGTCAACCCTGAATGAGAGGTAATGGTTGATTTGTTAAAGGAATAGTTCTTTTGGAAAACATTTGGTTTGACATAAAATTCATTTTATAACATTAATATCCCAAAAAAAGGTAATATAATTATGAAAATATGATTTTTAAGAAGTGAGCATACCAAATTTTAGGGAAATAGGGAGAACCCAAAGAAAGAAAATTGGATCTGAGATTTTCCCCTTACCTTGTATCTGAATTCTTCCTTCCCTTTAATATCCTATATAATGACATTATATTCATTAATTAGAATTCAAGAACCATTTGTAAATTAATATGGTTTATTATGGTTTCATTAAGTTATTTTATGTTCCTTTGGATGAGTTATAGAGTTTAAAAACATTATTTGGGAATATTTGTTTTTATGGTTTTCTTTAGTGGTTCACTTGTATTCTTAAATTGAAGTTTGGGTAGAACATGAGTAAACATCCAGAAATAATATTACATGTTATTAATGACATTCCAGAATTTAAAATGATCTTATAATGAGATATATTATATATCATATGGATGAATCATTAGATAAAAATTAAATGAAGACTGTTTGGGTGAATTTGTGCGGTTTTTGGATCACAATGAACTAGTTTT
Organism: Viscum album; assembly: GCA_963277665.1. Lineage (NCBI taxonomy): Eukaryota > Viridiplantae > Streptophyta > Magnoliopsida > Santalales > Viscaceae > Viscum > Viscum album. Next base: position 1,607,591,828 of record OY728128.1, read on the forward strand.
AATTTATCACATAGAAATATGGAAATAAATTAGGTCAAGAAAATTAAATTGGATATAATACCTATAAAATATTCTGGTTAAACCATAAAAATTGTTTCATCACCTTATGTGAAGATAGAAATTGAAGAAGAAATCATGTCGTTCTTGAAGGTGATAAATTAACACCTCCCGAACCCCGTTCTCTATAATAAAATAAAAAGAAGAGGGAAAGGGGGTTGGATGATATAATATCATATTAGCATAATAAAATTATATTAAATTTATAATTATGGGGTTACAATACCATTTGGTTGATGATAGGTGTGTAGAGATCAAGAAATGAACTGGAACTTGAATGAAAAAAATAAAGGAGAAGAGGGAGAGAAATTACCTCTTAAATCCTCCTCTTGAGATCCTCCTTAAAGAAGCTAGAATTGTTCTTCTGATTAGACCAGAAGATCATGGAGGTGTGAGAGGGGATAGGGAAGTTGTTTGGGAAGTGTTTAGAGAAGGCTTGAAGCTTGAGAGGTGTGAGGAAATGAAGGTGTGAAGGATGGTATTTATAGTGGAGGGGAGAGGGGTTTCCTTAATATAAAATTCATTAGTTCATTAATTTCACCTAAGACAAGGAATAGTGAGTCTTTAATGACCAAGAATAGTAATTTTATCATGTGATCCCAAACCAAGTGGGCTTATATCAGCAGAACATCACACATGACTCTATAATAAGCTTATTTAGCTTATTTTGGTAAATTATGGTATTTCACTATTCATCAAAAAATTCAAGTATATTAGAAAAATCCCAAAAATTTACCCCAGAAATTTTTTGATGTGTAGAATCCAAAAAATGAATTCCATTTTAAAAAATAAATTTTTAAATATTATTAATTTAATATTTAATTAAAATCATAATTTACTTAAAAAAATAGTTCTTAAGAATAAAAGTGATTTTATAGTGCTTTCAAAAATTAGATAGGGTATTATAAAATTATCTAAAAACTATAAAAAAATTATTTGATAATTAATTAATACATTTTAAGAAAATAAATTTTCTTTTAAATTAATTAATTAATTATAATTATTTATTTATGACTTACAAAATATAAAAACATTTACTAAGGTCAAATTGTCACTTTCTAAGATGTATAAATTTAATTTAATTATTCATGGGTAAGGTTACTCTTATGTTGGATGATTTACTATTCATAAGAGACATATTATTATTCATAAGGTAGGTTACTATTCACAAGGGTATGTTACTATTCACTGAAAATTATTTATGTTTCATTAGACTCCAAAAAACATCTTGAACACAACCGTGTATGTCGGATTTTCAAAATTCTCAATACATAAGTGAAAAAATTATGGTTAAAGGTCTCTTAGCACTTATTAGTTCATTATTTATTGTTTTCATGTTATTTTATGACATAATTATAAGAAGGGAATTACTATTGAAAAACTTCAGGTCGTTACATTCTTCCCCCCTTAAGAAATTTCAACCCCAAAATTTGACTTTACACAAACATGTGAGGATGTTTCTCCTTCATTTCCTCTTCTGGTTCCCAAGTTGCTTCCTCAAACTTATGGTTCCTCCACAACACTTTAACACGATGGGTTGTCTTATTGCGTAGAACCTTATCCCTCAGATTAAGAATATTTAATGGATGCTTCTCAAATGAGAGATCATCTTCCAGCTACACCACCTCTAAGTTTTGTACATGTGAGGGGTCTGGAATGTACTTCCTCAGAAATGATACATGAAACAAATCATGAAATTGAGCCATATTCGTTAGAAGTGCAAGACGATAAGCCAAAGATCCTATGCTGTCAAGGATCTCAAAGGGGCCAATATAACTGGGTCTTAGTTTCCCTTTCTTCCCAAATCGCATGAATCTCTTTCATGGAGATATTCTAAGGAATACTTTATCTCCAACGTCCGACTCCATGTCCCTTCGACGGTTGTCAGAATAGCTCTTTTTCCGACTTTGAGCGGCTTTGATGTGTTTGTGGATGACTAGAACCTTCTCTGTCATCCTTGAAACAAGATCGGGTCAAAGTAGCCTTCTTTCTCAAACTTCATTATAACGACCCATACTTGACATACATTGTTAATACTTCAAAATTGAATCACTCTTATTACAACATATGACAAAACCACAAAGGACCGTATAGGTATAGTGTCTTTAGAAACTGGGGAAACATAAACAACTGGTTCATAAATCTTCTACAGTGTCTCCCATTTATTTCATCATATCTAGGGTCCCTTTTAGCATATTCTACTTAATATCCATCTTCCTGACCTGGGGAAAAGAAAACATAAAAGGGTGAGCTCAAATGCTCAGCAAGGGCAAATAAAGGAAATAAAAATCATATCATATCTTTATGAAAATCAAAACCTGCAAAAGAGATCATAATATCTTAACATGGAATAAATCATAGAAGTGAAAATGAGATCCCCATAACATAAAACTTGAAACTTTGTGGCATGCACACATAATCATGGAAAATCATTTCTTGTTAGTCATGACTCATTGCCAAGACTATCTTAGTGGACAAAGTCCCTTTCTGAACCGAGTTCACTCCTCGTTTCAGTCCTGTATCACTGAACCGAAATAACCTTCCGTTCCAGCCATGTCTATCTCATGAGATATAAAATCATTACCCAATGCATTGGAGGGAGATATAGGTCCCACCCATCTTATAATGAATCCTTTCTTATGTGTGCCACATAATCATAAAACATACATCATCGCATAACACATATAACAAAAATGGGATTCTTGAAACATCATGACATCATAAATCAATTCATATATGATAAAGGAATTCATAAACATAATTCCATCACAACATAGTCAAACCAATGTAAAAATATGGATAGAAACAGAACCCTTTATTATCTTAGATGGAAAATAATTTTGATAAAACACTTGAATTGAATTCTTGAGGAAAATATCCTTTCTTCTTCAAAAACATTTTTCCTTTCATAACATGTCATACAACTTTAAAATAAAAGAAGTTGATTAAAATAAACTTGAAAACTTGTAAAGGAAGATTCTTTGAAGTAATGTTTTAAAAATCCATTCATGCCGTATAAGTTAAAAAAAACATTCTTCGTACTTTTGTCGGAAAAGTCAAAAAGTACCTCGTACGGAAAAACGACAAAAGATTCCTTTCATATTCTTTACTAAAAACTCACCTAAGGGTAAAATTGGATTTAAACTATTTCAAGTGGATGGAAACAATATTACATATTGAGGGAACATGGATGTGGATGATAAAATACACCCCAGTAAATACTTACGAATAAACAATCTCGGATAAAAAATGAGATTGTGATATTTCCCTTACCTTAGGTCCAATTTGCTTTGTACGTGTCCGAAGCTCCTGTATAATGGTTTAAATAATGTTATTGACTTATTCCAGAATCATACATATTTATATGATATCATATATGGTCATATTATTAGCTTCTTGTTAGTAATATTTCATTGTTACTTGTTACTCGGGTCTTTATAACTTTTTGTTCTTATGCGTGTTTTGTCGAATAAATTCTTATTCTTATCTTTAGGTTGTAGATAATTCATTTCCAGAATGGTATTAGTGTAGTATATACCATATTCATTCATTCAATTCATTTATATAATCATTATGAAATGAAGATCATGTAGAACGAGTCGCATCACATCGTGGAGACGGTATTCCGTACGTACGCACGAGTGATGATATCGTTCCTATGATCGTGGAATTGTATTGGAGTATATATATATATTATTTCAGTATCAATATTACTTAATAATAATCATATATAGTTACTCATTACACCATTATACCCATCCTTGTAAGGTGATGGTGGAAAATAGATTACACCACGGCGTGGAGACGGTATTCCGTACGTACGCACGCGCGGTGATTTCATTTTTCCGTAGGATGGATAGAAGGTGAATTAGGGATGTTTCATATTTATAATAACATATCAGTATGTAAGTAATACTGATGTTATTACTTTATCATGAAACAACTAAATAAGAAGAAGTTGAAGACGAAAGAAATTGAAAAGATCGGTAATGGATATTACCTCTTCTTTGGAACGCCTCTTTGAATCCTCCACTTAGGGAACTAAGAGTGGTCTTTGGAGAAGACCAGGACCTCTAGGACTATTCTAGGGAAGTGGAGAGGGGAAAATGGCAGGGGTTGGCCGAGCTTGAGTGCTCAATTTGGTGTGAGGAGGAGGGGGAGGAGGTGCCCTTTTATAAGGGAGGAGAGGGGCACCTTAGGAATATCTCAAAATATTATTTTATATTAAAGTCAAAATCGGTTTATAATGGTTCCAAAGGGTCTTATTTCGAAGATAAAGTGGGGAAGGGTCGAAATCCTATCAACCAATAGGATTTAGACAAGTTTAGGGTATTATTTTAACCTTATCAATTAGATTTAACTCTAAGTTAATTAATTTAACTTTTACCGTGTCTTTTTGTTTTCTTTCACTATATGGTTAATACACTTACTATAACATGCCAAACGAACCCCAAATTGTTTATTATTAATATATATATCCTTATCTAAGTCATTTGGCCGAACCATAGATTTTTAGGAATAAAATAACAATTAATAATATAATATTTGATTTAAAAACTATTTTGTGTCAATTTTGACACTATTTGATATATGATTTTTGTGAAAGTCATAACAGAATTATATGTTCGAACCAAGTTGATTAAATCAACACTAATATATCATAGTAACCTAGAAAATTAGTGGAATTCATAAAAAGTCTCAAATTACATTTATTTTGGTATTTATATTATCAATTTTGTCAATATTTCATTAATAAGATAATTACTGCATCATCTTTGTGTCATAAATAAATTAAATTATTTGATGTCTAAAAATTACAAATAAAATACCATCATGTAGGAAATCTTTTTAGCTTTCTAATTAATATTTACAATCGAATTTATCTTATGTATAACCCTATATTAAAAATGATTTACTTGTTAAACTTTGATTTTAACTATTTTAACCCTTCTTTAAATAAATTAATAATAAATGTCCTAATCTAATCCAAGTGGGCCTAAATGGTCATATTTTATTCCTAAGTTTGTTTTTGGTCGAATTACACTTGTCCAATAGAATTAGGACATGTGTTAGGGTAATATTAATATCATATTTACCCTTAGTTACCCTATTTACTATTAACCGCGGTAAAAATAGTAAAAAGTTACTATTCACCAAAAAATTATTTTCATCTCATTGAACCACATTTTAGTCCTTGATATTAACCGTGTCTCTCGGATTTTTGAAATTCCATTCACAGAAGCGGTAAAATTAAGTTTTATGCAAAATTCAGTTTTTTAACCTACCACTTAGTGGTTTCACTATTCATCAAAAATTGAAAGTTTTCAGAAAAATACCAAAATTTCACCCTAGGCTAATTTCGATATTCTAAGTCCAAAAATGAAGTCCATTTTGAAAAATAAAATTTATAAAATTTCAAAAAGTGGTTATTACTATTCATAACGGCTAGTTTTAATAGCATATTGTTGTTTAGTGAAACTCGGTATTGCGTACGACGCAAGCTATCGAGGAAGGTCGCGATTGCGTGTAAAGCAAGCCAAGCAAGTGTTGTGTAGAAAAAGATTCCTTTGATGATTTATATAACATAAAAGTCTCGGGTGTTACATTCTACCCCCCTTAAAAAGAATTTCTCCCTCGAAATTCGTTACTTTGCACCAAATGAGGATACTTCTCCCTCATCATATCCTCAAGCTCCCATGTAGCTTCTTCAAGTTGGTGGTTTCTCCATAAAACTTTCACCAAGAGAGTGGTCTTGTTTCGTAGGACTTTTTCGCTACGATCCAGAATCTCTATCGGCTGTTCTTCATAAGAAAGATCTTGCTCCAGCGGTACAACTTCTGAGCTGAGTACATGTGAAGGATCTGGTATGTACTTTCTCAGGAGAGATACGTGGAACACATCGTGAACTTGAGAGAGATTCGGTGGAAGCGCCAATCGGTAAGCTACCTTCCCAACACGATCCAGTATTTCAAAAGGACCGATATATCTAGGGCTCAACTTCCCCTTCTTTCCAAATCTCATAACCCTCTTCCAGGGAGATATTCGTAAGAACACTTTATCGCCCACTTCAAACTCTAGGTCTTTTCTTCGGTTGTCGGCATAACTTTTCTGTCGACTTTGAGCTGCTCTTATGTGTTGTTGAATAGATCTAACCTTTTCTGCCATTTCATCAACGAGATCAGGTCCTAATAGCTTTCTTTCCCCAACTTCATCCCAGCAAGTTGGAGTCCTGCATTTCTTTCCATAGAGAGCTTCATAAGGAGCCATCTGAATACTGGAGTGAAAGCTATTATTATAAGAAAATTCCACCAAAGGTAGGTGTTGATCCCAACCTCCTTTGAAATCCATAGAGCAAGCTCTCAACATATCTTCTAGGGTTTGAATTGTTCTCTCAGACTGACCGTCTGTCTGGGGATGATAAGCAGTGCTGAAACTCAACTCTGTATCCAGAGTATGCTGAAGACTTCGCCAGAACTTCGAGGTAAATCTCGGATCTCGATCAGATATAATAGAAAGTGGTACTCCATGCAATCTTACCACTTCCTTTACATATATCCTGGCAAGCTGATCTAGAGAGAAATCCTCTCTAATAGCAATGAAGTGTGCAGACTTTGTAAGACGATCAACTATGACCCAGATAGCATTATTGCCTTTGGATGTTTTAGGAAGTCCTGTGACAAAGTCCATAGTGATGTTTTCCCATTTCCATTCGGGTATGGGTAATGGTTGTAACATCCCCTTAGACTTCTGTCTCTCAGCTTTAACTTGTTGACAAACCAAGCATCGAGAGACATATTCAGCAACATCTCTTTTCATTCCATCCCACCAGAAGTACTCTTTCAGGTCCCTATACATCTTCGTGCTTCCAGGATGAATAGAAAATGATGAACTATGAGCCTCATCCAGCAACTCATTCTTTAATTCGGGGATGGGAGGAACGCAAACCCGATTCCTGAACTTTATTATCCCATCACAATCAAGGTTGAATTCAGGAACATTTCTCACCTTCTTTTGTAACTCGACATCTTCTTTCTGTGCCTCCTTAATCTTCACATGTATAGATGGTTGAACATTCATTTGAGAAAGATAAGATTTTTCCCCTTCCATTAAAATTCCAAGATCCATCCTTTGTAAATCCATAAATATTGGATCTTTTGTGATCCTCATCATGGATAAACTAGCATGGTCTTGTCGACTTAATGCATCTGCCACCTTGTTTGCTTTCCCAGGGTGGTAATGGATTGAGCAGTCATAATCCTTAATCAGCTCCAACCATCTTCTTTGACGCATATTCAACTCCTTTTGTGTGAAAATATACTTTAAACTTTTATGATCAGTATAAATATCACACCTTTCACCATAAAGGTAATGCCTCCAAATCTTTAATGCAAAGATTACCGCAGCCAACTCCAAATCATGTGTTGGGTAATTTTGCTCATGGATTTTCAACTGTCGTGAGGCATAAGCTATCACCATATCATTTTGCATAAGAACACACCCCAATCCCTTCTTGGATGCATCACTGTAGATCACAAACCATTCTCCACTACAAGGCAGTGTGAGCACAGGTGCACTGGATAACCTTCTTTTCAACTCCTTGAAATTCTCTTCACATTCCTCTGTCCAGACAAACTTAACTCCTTTCCGAGTCAACTTGGTGAGTGGATTAGATAATCGTGAAAAATCTTTTACAAAACGTCGATAATATCCAGCCAAACCAAGAAAACTTCGGATCTCAGTTACTGTTGTTGGTCTTGACCATCTTTCGATAACCTCTGTTTTTGCTGGATCCACAGATATCCCCTCTTTTGAGATTATATGACCCAAAAATGCAACTTTTTGAAGCCAAAATTCACACTTGGTAAATTTGGCATAAAGCTTCTCCTTTCTCAGGGTCTTCAATATAATTCTCAAGTGATCTTCATGCTCTTCCTTGCTCTTTGAATAGACAAGAATATCGTCTATAAAGACTACCACAAATTGATCAAGATAGTCTCTAAAGACTCTATTCATTAGATCCATGAAGATAGCAGGGGCATTAGTAAGACCAAATGGCATCACTATAAATTCATAGTGTCCATACCTTGTACGGAAAGCCGTCTTTGGTATATCCTCCCTTTTGACCCTTAATTGATGATACCCTGAACGAAGATCAATCTTGGAAAAGTATTGAGCTCCGCGTAGTTGGTCAAATAAGTCATCAATGCGTGGGAGAGGATATTTGTTCTTGATAGTGATCTTGTTAAGTTCTCGATAATCAATGCAGAGTCTCATTGATCCATCTTTCTTCTTAACAAATAGAACAGGTGCTCCCCAAGGTGACGCACTAGGGCGTATGAATCCCTTATCAAGATTCTCTTGGAGTTGCTTCTTCAATTCCTGCAACTCAATTGGGGCCATTCTATAAGGTGTCTTTGAAATAGGCAAAGCACCCGGTACAAGTTCTATTGAAAACTCAACTTCACGATTTGGTGGAAGACCCGGCAATTCCTCCGGAAAGACATCATCAAACTCCCGTACAATGGTCATATTCTTAATCGTGAGTTTCTCACCAACCATTTGAGATAAATAACCTTCATTTAGTGGGATCAATACCCATAAGATGGAAGAAATTTCCACTGGAAGGTTATGTTCATCCTTGCATTGGTATACGATCGTAGATTGATCTGGAGTATGAAATGTGACTTCCCTTCTTTGGCAATTGATATGAGCTCCATGTAGAGAAAGCCAATCCATGCCAAGAATCACATCAAATTCCACTAAAGGAAGGATCACAAGATTTGCAGGAAGCACTTTCCCACAAACTTCGATCGGAGAAGAATTATAAACTTTTGATGCGACTGTTGTTCCATTAGGTGTTGTCACAGCTAACTCAACATCTAATTGTTGAGGTAATACGGTGATACCCTTAGAAAATTTTTCAGAAATAAAAGAGTGGGTGGATCCAGAATCAAATAAAACATTTGCTACTTTAGAGTGGATGGTAAGTGTACCTTTCACCACTTCGTTATCGTACTCCACATTGCTGATAGAAATTGCATGTGACTTTCCTTTGTCTTTAGCCTTAAGATTTTGTTGACGTCGACCATCATCATCAACCCTTGGATTTGGGCATTGATTGGCATAATGCCCCATCTCCTTGCACTTGAAACATTGAAGTGTAGTAGGTTCATTCTGTGTATCCCTTCCTTTGTTTGCATCATTAGACATCTTCTTCCCATTATCACGGCATTCAAATGCCCGATGGCCTTCCTTTCCACATTTAAAACATTTACTTGTCCCTTTAAGACAACTCCCTCCATGTTTCTTTCCACACTTTGAGCATAAGGGAAAGTTCATCTTCTTTTCCGTGTGCTCTTTAGATTTTTCTTTGAATTCCATCTTCCTCTTCTTATCAAACCCATGTGACTGATGGGTTACTCCAATCTCCATCTCGACTTTGAGAGCACATCGAACGATTTCCTCGTAGCTATTGAAGTCCCTTATGGCTAACGCCCTTCGAAGACTTGGTTTTAAGCCACTAAAGAATCGATCGATCTTACTCTCAGGTTGGATAATAATACCAGAAGCGTACCTTGCAAGTCTTGTAAAATTTGCTTCATAGGTACTAACAGATTCATCATCCCTTTGCTTCAGTTCAAGGAACTCTTTCTCCATCTTTGTTCGGAGAATACGAGGGAAGTACTTATTGAAAAATAAGTTCTTGAACTCGTCCCATTCCATAGACTCAATTTCATCCCTTTGCCTCGTATTCTTAACAAGATTCCACCATTGATCAGCATCTCCTTCCAAACGATACACTGCTAGGATGACTTTATCATGCTCAGAACATTGAAGAACTGAAAATATCTTTTCAGTAGTACTAATCCATTGTTCAGCAACTAATGGATCAGTAGACCCGCTGAAAGAAGGTGGACGCTGCCTCATGAAGGATTCAACAGAATGTTGCTCCCTCCTTTGCTCGTTTGGAAATCCTGCATGATTCATAGCTTGAGAAAGTTGTGTGAGCATGGCTACAAGATTTTGCATTCCAGCTCCCATATCGTTTGGTTGCTCAGGGGGACAATCATTGCATTGCCCATCGCATTCCGCATTAACACGGTTCCTTCGGGTTCCAGCCATTGACTAAAACCAAGAAGAATAGTGTGAGCAACACTAATTATAATAGGAAACCACATAATTCAAGAATAAAATTTTCATGCTTAAGGTCTTATCCTAGGTTATTCAAGGCCATTTCTAAAACACAAAGATTGTGTTCTATGCTTAGACTTATCCTTAGGGTTCTTACTAAGGCTTTCACATCCTAGTTTCCAAAGGTTGACTATACCTTTCCTCTGATACCAACTATAACGACCCATACTTTACATACATTGTTAATACTTCAAAATTGAATCACTCTTATTACAACATATGACAAAACCACAAAGGACCGTATAGGTATAGTGTCTTTAGAAACTGGGGAAACATAAACAACTGGTTCATAAATCTTCTACAGTGTCTCCCATTTATTTCATCATATCTAGGGTCCCTTTTAGCATATTCTACTTAATATCCATCTTCCTGACCTGGGGAAAAGAAAACATAAAAGGGTGAGCTCAAATGCTCAGCAAGGGCAAATAAAGGAAATAAAAATCATATCATATCTTTATGAAAATCAAAACCTGCAAAAGAGATCATAATATCTTAACATGGAATAAATCATAGAAGTGAAAATGAGATCCCCATAACATAAAACTTGAAACTTTGTGGCATGCACACATAATCATGGAAAATCATTTCTTGTTAGTCATGACTCATTGCCAAGACTATCTTAGTGGACAAAGTCCCTTTCTGAACCGAGTTCACTCCTCGTTTCAGTCCTGTATCACTGAACCGAAATAACCTTCCGTTCCAGCCATGTCTATCTCATGAGATATAAAATCATTACCCAATGCATTGGAGGGAGATATAGGTCCCACCCATCTTATAATGAATCCTTTCTTATGTGTGCCACATAATCATAAAACATACATCATCGCATAACACATATAACAAAAATGGGATTCTTGAAACATCATGACATCATAAATCAATTCATATATGATAAAGGAATTCATAAACATAATTCCATCACAACATAGTCAAACCAATGTAAAAATATGGATAGAAACAGAACCCTTTATTATCTTAGATGGAAAATAATTTTGATAAAACACTTCAATTGAATTCTTGAGGAAAATATCCTTTCTTCTTCAAAAACATTTTTCCTTTCATAACATGTCATACAACTTTAAAATAAAAGAAGTTGATTAAAATAAACTTGAAAACTTGTAAAGGAAGATTCTTTGAAGTAATGTTTTAAAAATCCATTCATGCCGTATAAGTTAAAAAAAACATTCTTCGTACTTTTGTCGGAAAAGTCAAAAAGTACCTCGTACGGAAAAACGACAAAAGATTCCTTTCATATTCTTTACTAAAAACTCACCTAAGGGTAAAATTGGATTTAAACTATTTCAAGTGGATGGAAACAATATTACATATTGAGGGAACATGGATGTGGATGATAAAATACACCCCAGTAAATACTTACGAATAAACAATCTCGGATAAAAAATGAGATTGTGATATTTCCCTTACCTTAGGTCCAATTTGCTTTGTACGTGTCCGAAGCTCCTGTATAATGGTTTAAATAATGTTATTGACTTATTCCAGAATCATACATATTTATATGATATCATATATGGTCATATTATTAGCTTCTTGTTAGTAATATTTCATTGTTACTTGTTACTCGGGTCTTTATAACTTTTTGTTCTTATGCGTGTTTTGTCGAATAAATTCTTATTCTTATCTTTAGGTTATAGATAATTCATTTCCAGAATGGTATTAGTGTAGTATATACCATATTCATTCATTCAATTCATTTATATAATCATTATGAAATGAAGATCATGTAGAACGAGTCGCATCACATCGTGGAGACGGTATTCCGTACGTACGCACGAGTGATGATATCGTTCCTATGATCGTGGAATTGTATTGGAGTATATATATATATTATTTCAGTATCAATATTACTTAATAATAATCATATATAGTTACTCATTACACCATTATACCCATCCTTGTAAGGTGATGGTGGAAAATAGATTACACCACGGCGTGGAGACGGTATTCCGTACGTACGCACGCGCGGTGATTTCATTTTTCCGTAGGATGGATAGAAGGTGAATTAGGGATGTTTCATATTTATAATAACATATCAGTATGTAAGTAATACTGATGTTATTACTTTATCATGAAACAACTAAATAAGAAGAAGTTGAAGACGAAAGAAATTGAAAAGATCGGTAATGGATATTACCTCTTCTTTGGAACGCCTCTTTGAATCCTCCACTTAGGGAACTAAGAGTGGTCTTTGGAGAAGACCAGGACCTCTAGGACTATTCTAGGGAAGTGGAGAGGGGAAAATGGCAGGGGTTGGCCGAGCTTGAGTGCTCAATTTGGTGTGAGGAGGAGGGGGAGGAGGTGCCCTTTTATAAGGGAGGAGAGGGGCACCTTAGGAATATCTCAAAATATTATTTTATATTAAAGTCAAAATCGGTTTATAATGGTTCCAAAGGGTCTTATTTCGAAGATAAAGTGGGGAAGGGTCGAAATCCTATCAACCAATAGGATTTAGACAAGTTTAGGGTATTATTTTAACCTTATCAATTAGATTTAACTCTAAGTTAATTAATTTAACTTTTACCGTGTCTTTTTGTTTTCTTTCACTATATGGTTAATACACTTACTATAACATGCCAAACGAACCCCAAATTGTTTATTATTAATATATATATCCTTATCTAAGTCATTTGGCCGAACCATAGATTTTTAGGAATAAAATAACAATTAATAATATAATATTTGATTTAAAAACTATTTTGTGTCAATTTTGACACTATTTGATATATGATTTTTGTGAAAGTCATAACAGAATTATATGTTCGAACCAAGTTGATTAAATCAACACTAATATATCATAGTAACCTAGAAAATTAGTGGAATTCATAAAAAGTCTCAAATTACATTTATTTTGGTATTTATATTATCAATTTTGTCAATATTTCATTAATAAGATAATTACTGCATCATCTTTGTGTCATAAATAAATTAAATTATTTGATGTCTAAAAATTACAAATAAAATACCATCATGTAGGAAATCTTTTTAGCTTTCTAATTAATATTTACAATCGAATTTATCTTATGTATAACCCTATATTAAAAATGATTTACTTGTTAAACTTTGATTTTAACTATTTTAACCCTTCTTTAAATAAATTAATAATAAATGTCCTAATCTAATCCAAGTGGGCCTAAATGGTCATATTTTATTCCTAAGTTTGTTTTTGGTCGAATTACACTTGTCCAATAGAATTAGGACATGTGTTAGGGTAATATTAATATCATATTTACCCTTAGTTACCCTATTTACTATTAACCGCGGTAAAAATAGTAAAAAGTTACTATTCACCAAAAAATTATTTTCATCTCATTGAACCACATTTTAGTCCTTGATATTAACCGTGTCTCTCGGATTTTTGAAATTCCATTCACAGAAGCGGTAAAATTAAGTTTTATGCAAAATTCAGTTTTTTAACCTACCACTTAGTGGTTTCACTATTCATCAAAAATTGAAAGTTTTCAGAAAAATACCAAAATTTCACCCTAGGCTAATTTCGATATTCTAAGTCCAAAAATGAAGTCCATTTTGAAAAATAAAATTTATAAAATTTCAAAAAGTGGTTATTACTATTCATAACGGCTAGTTTTAATAGCATATTGTTGTTTAGTGAAACTCGGTATTGCGTACGACGCAAGCTATCGAGGAAGGTCGCGATTGCGTGTAAAGCAAGCCAAGCAAGTGTTGTGTAGAAAAAGATTCCTTTGATGATTTATATAACATAAAAGTCTCGGGTGTTACATTCATCCCAACAGGTTGGAGTTCTACATCGCTTCCCATAAAGAGCTTCGTACAGAGCCATATTAATACTCGAGCGGAAGCTATTGTTGTATGAGAACTCAACCAATGGGAGATGCTAATCCCAACCACCTTTTAATTCTAGAGAGAAGGCTCTTAGCCTACTTCCAGCATCTGAATTGTTCTTTCAGACTGGCCATCAGTTTGGGGGTGATAGGCCATGCTGAAATTTAATTCAGTACTCAAAGCATGTTGAAGACTCCTCCAGAATATATATGTGAGCCTTGGATCATGGTCAGAGGCAATTGAGAGTGGAACACTATGCATTATCACCACTTCCTTCACATATATCTTTGCAAGTTGTTCAAGTGCGATATCTTCCCGAATAGCGATAAAATGGGCAGTCATAGCGAGTCGGTCAACCACAATCCATATTACATTATTTCCCTTCGACGTCTTCAGGATACCCGTGACAAAGTACATAATAACATTTTCCCATTTCCACATTTGTATAGGCAATGGATGCACAATACCTTTGGACTTTTGTCGCTCAGCTTTAACTTGCTGACATACCAAGAACCTTGATATATATTCCGAAATCTTCTTCTTCATGTCATCCCGCCAGAAGTGTTATTGGAGATCACTATACAATTTGGTGCACCGAGGATTGATAGAAAATGATGAGCTTTATGAATTATCCAATAGCTCTTTCTTTATCCATGGTGATGAAGGCACACAAAGCTGCATTCCAAACCAAATCACACCATCATCATCGATATAGAACTCTTGCAGCATCCCTTCCTTTAATGCATTCTATTGGAACCATGGTCTTCTATTAATGAATTGGAGTATGGCTTTTGTTTTTTTACAGTCCTTAGTAGAAGTTCAAAATGCGTACCAGCAAAGTGATCATACAGTTCAAGAAGACAACAGTAATGAATGTGGTACGTGACAGAGGCTAGGGGAGATGAGCTGCGTGCCAGAACCTGGTCACCGAGAGAATAATTGTGTGCCACCGCGCAGGGGGTCTAGTTTGTCTATAAATAGAGGAACACCCCTCCTCATTTGCAATGAAGTTCAAGACTTAGAGAATTTTCAAGATCCTGTCGCGCAAGTAGCTGAGTCGCGCAAGTGGTAGTTGGGCCACATAGGTAGGGGTTGCGTGCCGGTTGTTGGTTGCGCGCCCAAGGCGTTTTGGGTGAGAATAGAAGTGAGTTGCGCAGGTTTGAAGTTAATGTAGGTGGTGTCGCGCAGGTGTTTGGTTGATACCTGTGTGCCATTTTGAACTTGTGTGCTGAATTTGTGCCGCACAGGAGACCTGCTCTCCAGGCAGTAAAGAAGCGTGCCAGTGTTTTTGAGCTGTGTGGAAGTTGGGAGATTTCCCAGTACCCTTGAAGTGAAGTGGGTTTTGACTATAGGCGAGATTTGGACTTCAATATAAAATCTACACACAATAGAGGATGTATTCATTTGCGATGAGGAAGAGACCATCACGTCTATAAAATGAGTGTGACTTTACCAAGGGCAGTAAGCCAGGGGGAGTCAACAGAAGTGATGTGAGGGACGCAGTGAGCTATCCCGGATAAATTGAAAAGGCAGTGAGCCTGGGACAGAGTGACTGTTCCCGAACCTTTGTAATCCATATCTAGTGACATATAGTGGAATTAGGTATGACCGAAAACCTGTCTATGTGTGATCCTTGGACATAGCCCTTAGTGCTGAACCATGTAAAAAGTGTTGTGTCTTCTCTGTGCATGTGAATGTTTGCTTTCTGATCATTTTCATCATACAGGTTCAAAAAGTTCCTACCAACGTGGGAACAAGATCCATCACATTAAAATAAAAAATTTTCATCCTGATTCACCCCTCCCCTCTCAGGGTGTCCTGGGGTCCTTCATATTCACCCTATTTTGTATCTCCACATCATCCCTTTGCGCTTCCTTAATATTATCCGGGATGGATGGTTGTGAAATCATTTGGGAAAGGTAGGATGTATCCCTGACCCTTATGATTTCCAAATCCATTCTTGGCATATCCAATAAGATAGGTTCTTTCTAAATCTGCATCATGGATATAGTAGCAGGTTCTTTTCTACTTAGAGCATCAGCTACCTTGTTCGTCTTTCTAGGATGATAGTTAATAGAACAATTGTAATCCTTGATTAGCTCTAACCATCTCCTTTGATGCATGTTGATCACCTTTTGTTTGAATATATACTTTAGGCTCTTGTGGTCAGTGTATATGTCACACTTCTCGACATAAAGGTAGTGCTGCCAGATTTTCAAGGCAAAAATCAAGGTTGCCAGCTCTAGATCAAGTGTCGGGTAGTTCTGCTCATGGATCTTCAACTATCATGAGGTGTAGGCTGTCAAATTATCATTTTTCATGAGTACATAACCTAATCCTTTCTTTGAAGAATCACTGCACAACACAAAAATTCCTCCAATTTTCAATAGTGAGAGTAGATGTGCAGTGATCAACCTTCTCTTTAGCTCCTTGAAGCATCGCTCACATTCTTCCGTCTAAACATACTTTACCCCTTTCCTTGTAAACATAGTTAGAAGGCTTGACAATTGTGACAAGTTTCTCCGAAAACAATAGTAGTACCCAGCTAATACAAGAAAACTAATGATTTTTGTGACACTAGAGGGCCTGTTCCATTCCTCAATCGCCTTTGTTTTTGAAGGATCCATAGAAATTCCCTCACTCTTGATCCCATGTCCCAAGAACACGACTTGATTCATCCAAAAGTCACACATTCTGAACATGGCATACAAATTCTCCTATCTTAATGTCTCCAACACAAGTCTTATATGTTCTTCATGTTCCTCCTTGCTCTTGGAGCAGATGAGAATATCATCGATAAACACTACCACAAATTTGACGAGCTAATGTCTAAAGACTCTATTCATCAAATCCATGAAGATTGCAGGGGCATTAGTAAGTCCAAAGGGCATCACCAAAAACTCATAGTTCCCATACCTTGTTTGGAAGGTAGTATTCTAAATATCTTCCTTCTTCACCTTTACCTGAAGATATCAAGGATGAATATCCACCTTTGAGAAGTATAGATCACCTCATAACTAATTGAACAATTCGTCAATCATTGGGAGATGATACTTTTTCTTTATGGGGATCTTGTTGAGTTCCTAATAATAGATTCACATCCTCTTTTTTCCATCCTTAATCTTCACAAAGAGAACTGGTGCACCCTAAGGTGATGCACTAGGGTGTATGAACCCTTTGTCCATATGCTCTTGCAACTACTTTTTTAACTCCTCTAGTTTGATAGGATTCAACCTATAGGGACACTTCGAGATAGGTGTAGCTCCAGGTATGAGTTCAATTAATAACTCTAGTTCATGATCCGGGGGAATTCCGGGTAACTCTTCAGGAAATACATTGTTATATTCCCTCATGATGGGCATTTCCTCTTGTTTGCCACTTTCCTTCAACTCAACCATTTGGTAGAGGAATGCTTCTTCATAGGGAATCAACACCCACACAATTGAATAATTTTTCAAAGGACATTCATGATTTTCCTTTCATTTCTAGAGGATCATGGGATGGTTTGGAATATGAAATGTTATTCTTTTTTCCTGACAGTTGATATGTGATCTATATAACGAGATCCAATCCATTCCCATTATAGCGTCGAATTCCACCAAAGAAAGTATTACAAGATTCGCTAGAAGAACCTTCCCACATATTCCAACAGGAGAAGAGTCAAACACTTGGGTTGCAATGATTTCACCACTTGTTTTTTACATATATCTCTACTTCATGGTTTCGGGGTTTCGATTCTATAGTTCTATAAAACTTTCAAGATATAAAAGAATGTGTAGAATCAGAATCAAATAAGACATTTTCTATTCTTCAGTGAATAAAAAGTGTACCTTGTACCACTTCATTATCATGCTCCACCTCCACAGTAGTGATGGAATAATCCTTCCCTTGTTCCTTTGTCTTTGGTGGATACTGACATAGATTACCCTCAAGAACTGGAGGTTTAGTGCACTGGTTTGCATAGTGCCCTAGCTCCCTACAACTGTAGCATTGAACAATGAGTGGTTCTCTCCTTTCACCAGCTACATTATCCTTCTTTTTTGTGTCCTTTCGACACTCTTGAGAATGGTGTCCTTCATTCCCACATTTGAAGCACTTCCCCATCCCTTTGAGGCAGTTCCCATGGTGTAACTTCCTACATTTTTGGCATGTGGGTCATTGAGTTTTCTTCCCACTTTTTTTATTAGATCCTCCAGCATGAAACTCTATCTTTCCTTTATTATCACCATAGCCATGGGACCATTATCCAAAATCCATCTCCATTTTGAGAGCACATCAAACAACTTCTTCTTAACTCCAAAAGTCTCAAATTTCAAGAGCCTTTCAAAGGTGTGGTTTTAATCCACTAAATAATCTATCATTTTTTATATCATTATTGATAACAAAACCGGAAGCATACCATGAAAGCATTGAAAAATTCTCTTCATAGGTTGTTACAGATTATCCTTCTTTTTTTTGGAGCTCTATGAATTCTATCTCCATATTTGTGCGAAGAGTTCTTGGGAAATACTTTTAAGAAACATTATCTTAAAGTCTTCCCATTCCATCTCTTCAATTTCCTCCCCTAACTTGGTGTTCTTAATCAAATTCCACCATTGATCGGCTTCTCCATCTAGAGGATAAATGACTAAGGTCACCTTCTCCATCTCTAAACAATGAAGAACAGAAAAGATATTCTCCATGGAGTTGACTCACTCTTCTACCACTAGCGGATCATACGATCTATTAAACGTCAGTGGTCATCATTGCATAAAACATTCGATAGCCTGCTGCTCCGTCTTTGGTGAAGAAGGGTGTTCTCCATTATTATGTTTATTGTTCATAACCTGAGATAATTGGGTAAGCATCGCCATGATGTTTTGAAATCCACCTCCCAAATCATTGGGGATCTCATTCGGGCAATTGTTGCATTGGCCCTTGCACGAGTTGTTGTCCTGATTTCTCCTGGTTTCCACCACTTTCTAAAATAGAAAAGGTTAGAACAAAACATAAGTAAAAAATTCATGAATAAATTATTCATATAAAAAATTTATACCAAAAACATAACATATGGGATCCCAATGTAAATATTCTTGTGTGCATATTTGTACTTAGTCTCATGCTATATGTTTTTTCTAGGGTTCAATAATCCTAATTCCCAAATTAACTAAACCTTTCCTCTTAAACCAACTATAGAGACCCAACCTTTTCTTAAATTACTATTACATCATTTTGAAGATAAAAAACATAATAGTATTACACATAGAGGATCCAAGGGTTTAGTGTCTTGGGAGAAATAGGACCACACTTAATGATCACAACATCAAGTACAAACATTTATTTAATTTCTTCTTCTCTAGATTTTTATTGGAACTTGTCCTCTCCTTAGTACATATAGACACCTGGGGATATACACCAAAAGCGGTGAGCTAGAATCCTAGTAAGAGGATAGATAAGAATAATATATAATGGGGTGAGCATAATCATGACATAGGAAAATGATCATGAACATGAGAGGAGCGTAAATAAAATACTTGAAATGTGGCAATGCATAAAAATGAAACAACATGTATTAGTGGTTAACTACCATACATACTTGTGAACAAATATAGCATATTGTTAACACATCATTTCACATTTAATCATGAGATTCGTCACTTTACCCAATGCATTGGAGCATTGTATAATTCCGGGTGCACCCATCACATTCAAACATTCATATAGCGCTATGTAATTCCAGGCGCACCCATCACCTCATAATATTATCATTATCATGCATTCCACATAGAACATACATCAATAATGAACATAAATAACCCATGGTAAGGAATGGGTTTCATCTCATAAGAATACATTCATAAGATTTGGGTTCCTAAAAGAAAGAGGGAACAACATACATGATGTAAGAACCATCAACCATGAATGAGAGGTAAAAGTTGAGTTGTTAAAAGAATAGTTCTTTTGGAAAACATTTGGTTTGACATAAACTTCATTTGAAAAAATTTATATCCCAGAAAAGGTAAGATAATTATGAAAAAATTATTTTTAAAAAGTGACCATACCAAATTGAAGTGAAAGAGGGAGAACTCGAAGAAAGAAAATTGGGTTCGAGATTTTACCCTTACCTTGTATATGAATGCTTCCTTCTCTTTAATGTCCTGTATAATGACATTATATTTATTAATTAGAAATACCGAACATTTTTACATTAATATGGTTCATTATGGTTTCATTAAGTGATATTATGTGCCTTTGGATGAGAAATAGATTTTAAAAACATTATTTGGGAATGGTTATTTTTATGGTTTTCTTTAGTGGTTCACTTGTATTCTTAAATTGACGTTCGGGTAGAACATCGGTAAACATCCAGAACTAATATTAAATTTTATTAATGAAATTATAGAATTTAAAATTATATTATAATGAGATATATTATATACCATGTGGATGTATCATTAGATAAAAATTAAATGAAGTTTTTTTGGGTTAATTTGGGCGGTTTTTGGATCACAATGAACTTGTTCTAATTTATCACTTAGAAATATGGCCATAAGTTGTTTAGATAACATTAAATAGGATATAATAATTAAAATATATTCTGGATCAACAATAAAAATGGTTTCATGACCAGATCTGAAGGTAGAAATGGAAGAAGAAAGCATGTCGTTCTTGAAGGTGTGAAATTAACACCTCACGAACAACATTCTCTTTAATAAAATAAAAGGAAGAGGGAAAGGATGTTGGATGATATAATATCCCATTAGCATCATAAAATTACAGTACATGTATAATAATGGATTTAAAATACCATTTGGATGATGATAGGTGGGGAGAGATCAAGAAATGGACTTGAACGTGAAATAAAAATAATAAAGGAGAAGAGGGAGAGAAATTACCTCTTAAATCCTCCTCTTGAGATCCTCCATAAAGAAGCTAGGCTTGGTCTTTTGAAGAGACCAGCAGATCTTGGACGTGGGATAGGGGCTAGGGAAGATATTTGGGAAGATTTTAGAGAAGTCTTGGAGCTTGATAGGTGTGAGGAAATGAGGGTGTGAAGGGTGGTATTTATAGTGGAGGGGAGAGGGGTTTCCTTAATATAAAATTCATTAGTTTATTAATTTCCCCTAAGACCAGGAATAATGAGTATTTAATGACAAAGAATATTAATTGTATCATTTGATCCTGAACCAATTGGGATTATATCAGTAGAACATCACACATGACTCTATAATTAGCTTATTTAGCATATTTTTGTAAATTACTGTATTTCACTATTCATAAAAAATTCAAGTATTTTAGAAAAAACCCAAAAATTTACCCCAACCATTTTTTGACATTTATAATCCAAAAATAAAATCCATTTTTCAAAAACAATTTTTTAAATATTATTAATTTAATATTTAATTAAAATCAAAATTTACTTAAAAAATACTTTTTATGATTAAAACTGATTTTATAGTGCTATCAAAAATTACGCAGGGTCTTATAAAATTAACTAAAAAATATAATACATTTATTTGATAATTAATGAATAAATTTTAAGAAAATAATTTTTTTAAAATTATTTAATTAATTACAATTAATTATTTATGACATAAAAATTTTAAAAACCTTTACTAAGGTCAAATTTTCACTTTCTAAGATGTCTAAATTTTATTTAATTATTCATGGGTATGGTTACTCTTATGTTGGATGATTTACTATTAATAAGTGTCATATTAATATTTATAAGGGTAGGTTAATATTCACAAGGGTACGTTAATATTTACCGAAAATTATTTTGGTTTCATTAGACTCCAAAAATCATCTTGAACATAATCGTGTATGTTAGATTTTCAAAATTCTCAATACAGAAGTGAAAACATTATGGTTAAAGGTCACTTATCAATTATTTGTTCATTATATTGTGTTTTAATGTTATTTTATGACATAATTATAAGAAGTGAATTTCCATTGAAAAACTTTGGGTCGTTACACAAGGATTCCTCAATCCTTCAAGGTTTTACCCTCGTTTGATTAGAAACAACACTTCAAGATAAGGTAAATCTTCACATCTCATTTCTATTCAAGTTCACTTTTCATGCAGTATGGATTCTAATTTACCATCTAAGTTTTTTTTACACTTATTACTCTCTCATTACAATAATAAAAGTATTTTTTAAATGGTATGCCATCATTCCCTCTCATTTTACCCTTTTCTAAAACAATGTTTTATACGAGACATGCTGCCCAATTTACATCTCAAAATTCCCTCTTTTACATGATATATTCACTTTTACTTTTTATTTGAATACCTAAGCCTATTTTATTTTATATGGGTATTCAAAAATATTTAAAAGTTAAATTTCGATTTGGGGACTTAAAAATATGAAATCTGTATTTTCTTTCATGTGTTGAAAATGACTTAATGATCATGTCATAAGATCTTTTGTTTTCCATGATGCTGATAAGAAATCCATTATTTATTCTCCCTAGGATTACAATGAAATGATTTATTATTATCTATGCTTCTCACATGAAATTAATAAATATAAATGATGTGCAATGACAGTGCACCATTGCATTGTGTAAATAACATAATCTATAAAGATATCATGTTTTACGATAGCAAGAGGAATAACCTTGGTAATTCTCATTTCTATCTCAAAGGTTATAAATCATTATGATTTTCTTGTGAATGTCTCATTTAATTGTTGTTTCCACATTACCATGTTATGAATGATGTTGTTTATTATTTTTTATCTCTGCTTTTCATGCCTTATTATTAGGCATCATTTTTTTAGTATTTATCATTATCACATTCTGTCGGTATCCCATGATAATTATTGTACTAGGACTCATTCTCTCAAATTTTCTTTTATGTATGTCCCCAAGATATGATATATAGTAAAATTAACAATGGTTGATCCCATGAATATTTCAATCAAGTTGATTTATAATAATGTTTTATGTTTTCATGTATTATGTTTATTATGTAAAAGAAACTGAACTTGACACAATCCTATGTTTTATAACACATAATCGAATGTAATGTATAAAAATTAGGCACTCAGTATATACTACGGAGAAGGATAGGTGATCCAATGGTATTATAAAGAATGATTGTGATCTTGGAATATCTTCCGGTTAAGAAAGGATACCACAAGTCAATGATAATGATTTTGGAATGACTGGTTTTACCCTATCAAGCACCTAACCAAATGAAGGATTTCTCATAATTAATTCGAAAATAGTAGGATCATCTGACCAAAATTAAATATTACTACTGTGGGATCATTCAATAAAAATTCCATGATGGGGATGACTAATATCATGGATTGATGTCATATTTCAATGAGAATATTTCTATCATATACCATGGTGAAGAACCTCATGTTAGATTATTTAAAGGGGAGGACATTCATTCCATTAAATGATCTGAACACGAGAATGGTTTACATGGTATTCATCAGATGAAGGATTCTCATGATCAATCATTTCATAGCCATGAAAGAGGCCTTCATGGTAGATATTTTAGAGAGGACCCCTGGAGTTTCTGGGAGAAATGTTTTTAGGAGTACCTTCCTGATGGTAAAATCTACTTCTGTAATTTGGTAATAGAACAGTTGGATCCTAGGAAAATTTTGATAAATGTATGATGGACTCATGAACTGTAGCGTTTTGTGGAGAATGAATATTGAACTATTCTTGGTCACAAATTTTCCAATGTTGAGTCTTATTTATGGGTTCTCTCCTTTGAACTACTAGGGTTCCAAAATGTGGGGGAGAAAATTTCTTATTTGTGTAATTTCTTGAGAGACAATAATCTTACATTCAAAATATTCTATATGTATCATAGAGTTTTGGTAGAGATATATTCTTAACCTAAAGTGGCCATAAAAGGGGGAGAGTGGTCTTCAGATGGATATGTTGTCTGTACCCGATACTATTGTCCATCTATCACATGAATTACTAATAACCCTCATGGACGAGAGGAATAATACATGTCAACTCCTGAGTGACCATATCATTGTGTTGATTAGTTTCTTTACATGTGGAGGAAGGGTTTTGTTCTTTACTACACATAATGTTTAATGCAATCAATATATCCTAGAAGACTTAAAGAATGTGGTTGTTAATTTATTCTTGTCCTTCCATCATTTCTAGGATGTAAGACGTGACATCTATAGATAGAATGAGGATATATACTCATTTTGTATTTGGATCAAGGATATATACCTCCTTCTATCCACCATTGATTTTAAAGATATGATGAAAATCATCATGTGTGGGTTTGAGAGAAGGGTCTTCCCCCTGTTTTCAACTGGGGTATGATAGAAAGATAATCTGATTGTTGAGAAATAGTATTGTAATCCTTGATTCAAACTATTTGGTCTATAGAGATACTAATAAAATTCCGCCATGTATTGTGGGTGGGATTTTATAACAGGAATTAGGATGTGAACTTGTTCTTTATTGTTTAATTTCCACCCTCAGTGGGTTTTCTTAGGTTCCAAGGTCTACGTGACCTAAGACAATGCCCATAGGGAGAAATCCTCATCATGTTGATGACCTGTAACCATAGAACAATGGTTGTGTTGATTACAGGTAGGATCCATTTACATATAATCATATTCTATTTATATAGGGGCATTGCTGGCCTGTAGATAGAGCTCCCAAATTGTTTGAGATAGTTATAAGTGGAATGTTATTTTTTCCACTGGTTATATCTAATTAGATGGTTAAAGGGGATTTATATATTATATGGATATGTGTGCAGCATCCAAGTTCGGGGCAGTACCTTTGAGATGGTTCTCATAAACCACTACATTTGAAACTCGTTATTTGAAACACTAGGTTGTGAATGGTATCCTCTGTTCAAATGAGGATCCACCATGTACAAAATTTGATATGTGTATTTTTGTAAATTGTTAAGATTTAATTGGATTAAAGGGAGTTATGGTTAATGTGACTAGAGGTATAGATTATAAACACGTATAAGAAAACTCATCAATGTATCATTACAATAAATGATCACGTATAAAATATGTTGTAAAAAATATCCATTTATAAAAACATTTCATTTTGTGAGATCAAAAAAGGGATTGACATATGGGAAACCCATTTATCATTTCAAATTAAAGAAATCACATCGGGTTTAAAAAAAAATCATCCACCTTCATGGTGGGTCTGTTTAGAAAGGAATTTATTCTTGGAAACAGAAACACCCAATTACTCTAATATCTATAAAATGTCAGGGTCCAACCTTCCAATGGAAGGTATTCGTGGAGAAACTTATCCAATGATTCTTAACAAATAAAATTTATTGATAGGATGGAATGATGATATCATCACACCCTTTATGGGGATATTATTGCCTACTCTAAGACTCTTTTATAGATTTATGAAATATTTATGAATATATTTTAAATTAAAAATATATAACTAATCACCTCTATGAATTAATATTTATCTACATATATGTTTTGATAGTAAAATGTCATGAACCACCCCGAGTCGACCCTGAAACGACCACAAGGTCCAGCCCACGACAAGTCCTGAGAGGTGTTCCCGATCCTCGCGGGATGGTGACAACCACTAAGGAAATTAATAGAGTCCCCAAGGGAACGATTTAACCCACATATAAACAATAATAAAAATAGTGGGAAGAAATGGACATCTGAAAATACATTTATATAAAAATTATATTGAACATTATTTATACAAAAAACTGAAAGTACAGTTAAACCAACAACTCAACTGACCAAACCCGATAACCAACTAACTCTATGTGACCCTGCTTCTCACTCTCCAACATAAATATGAAATGTCTCCCAAGGCAATCAAAGTCAAAATGAAACCTATACAAGGGCTAAAAACAGAAGAATATTGTACGCATGAGTATTAAAACTCTGTAGTTTAGCCCAATAGTCTATTCCCAATGCACATCCTTTAAAATAATAGAAACGTCAATTTTAAATTTTAAATACAAATATAAAGGTATGTTTTCCAATTAAGGTCCCATGCTATACAAATAATTACCAGAAAAAACCTACATGTTTTATAAACAATAATTCTTGTAACAATTTTCAAATAGGTGCAACTTCAAAATGAAAATAGTTTTCAAGAGGGATACTATAAATTATTTACAATTTTTAATAAATCACAAAAACTGATTAATTATTCACCCAAACAAACCATATGACAATGGTGAGTACAAAATTTCCCATGAGCACAACTCAAGGGAACACCGCTAGGAACTAGTTAGTTGTGATCCCTAGGTACCTCGTATCTTGGTGAATGTAACCATAATAAATATCTGTTCTTGTGCGCACGAGCCACAAGTAGGGATCATACCCATAACCTAGTGGCCGTCAACATAATCATAATCATAGTTTAGTTAGTGTTGTCATCTCTGATCTTGCTACGTGAAACAGGGGCCAAACTCAACATGATTACTAGCATACTAGTGCACGTCTGCCTACCTAGATACCCAGGATTCCCTTTAGTGATCAATCAAGTTACACATATTATAAAATGAAAATTACACATAAAAATTCTATTACCAAACCATAAACACAAAAAATCACCCAAATATTCTTCACATTTATTTCACGAATCAATAAACCATTAAAAAGTTTCATAAAATAATTTCAAAGAGTATAATGAGGACTTGCACATAAAATCCATTCAAAAATTATCATTTAAGGCCAGAAACCCATAAATAACATAGAAAAACCGATTTGGAAGCACCAAAACCATTTAATAAATCACTTCCATGGACCATAAAATGGCTCTAAAATATTGAACATGAAATACCCATGGAAACCATTTTTACAAAAAAATGACACACATGCCTTTATTATTTTCTCAAAAGTAACATTTTACCGAGGTATGAATTTAAAATTTATTAAGGAGGTGTAAACACATAATTTAATGTAGAAAAACACATTCCTAAATCTTTTAAAACCCTCAGGATAGATATTCAAAATACAACCATTTTTCATAAGGATGTGAAATGGGCCATTTTCCAACAACTCGGGCCAAAACGTGTTGTAAACCAAAACCCATTTGTCTGTAAAACCAAATAAGAAATGGAAATCGATATAAGTACCCAAAAATAACATTTATCATTCTTCAGATTAATTTATAAATCCAATAAAAAAACTTTAAATCACACATCAGACATAAAATCCAACCGTGCAATTTACCAAACACATGACATGCCCTTTTTCAAAAAAACAATTTATTTTAAGAACTTGATGAGGAATAGAATGCCAATTTCATGCCATATTTTATTAGAGATACTGTAACATGTTCAATATACCATAAACCATATTTTAAACCTCACAAAATAGTGGCAAAAGATAGCGGAACATTTAAACAAACACTTGGGGTGCACTTTTATGACAAAACTACTCTACCTTTCAAAAAAAGGCATAAACAACCATTTTTCACACAAATAAATTATCCAAAGGGTGAAAAACAATAATAAACATATGTATCATATGTGAAAAATTAGAAAATGAAGAAATTTAAATGATGAAGTCATGTGCAAGGGATATCCTACCACAAATCCTTGGTGTAATGGAAACACACACCCAATATCACCATATGAGGGATTATAAACCCTAAACCTATGACGACCAGCCCCAAACCAACAAGAAACCCATAAAAATCATAGGATAATAGAACCCTAGGACTATAATCACTAGTGGAGATAATAAAACCATGAAAAAATGAAAGGAGGAAGAAGAGGGAGGAGAAAGGCGAAAGAATCTCACCTTTTCAACTAGAAAACTCTTCGTCTTCCATTAGATATTCACCCATAGATAAAGGGGAATGGATTGAAAATTATTGGAGAGTCTGATAAGGTCTGGAATAACCAGGAATGAATATTTGTGGAAAAAAAGAGTAAGAATGTAATGATTTATGGATTAAAGAATTTACCTTCTCAATTCTGGACAATTTGAGGAAACTTAAGTACTTTCGCCCAAATATGCGATTAAAATGAGCTCTAAATAAGTAAAATAGATAATGGGGGAGAGGATAGGTATTTTTGATATATGTGAGAGACAGAATCACGAAAGAATATTAAAAAATGAAATATATATAAAATAAAACACATATTATTTAAAAAATAGGAAATGAGCCCATTGGCTGGCCTATTACCTAAATAAGTAACCCAAATTGACCATGAATGTGAATTATTAAGGGATAAAAAAGGATATGGTTGTTTGAATATATCAGTGGAGGAAATTTAAGATCTTTAATGGGTGAAAAGTTTTGAAGAAAAAAGAGTTATAAAAGAAACAAATATGGTTTTTAAAACAAGAAATGGGCTCACAGTTGGCCCAAATAATGAAATAACCACCCTTTCTCCAAAAACATATAAAAAAGAAATGGGAAACCCAAATTAGGGTTATTAGACATATGTGGTAGTTCAAAACTCAAAATTAATCTCACCAAATACCAAATAAATGGATCTGTATTTTCAATGAACCGGATCAAAACCATGACATAAAAAAGGAAAAAAAATTGGGTGTGACAATTCTCCCCATCGTAAAAGCTTTCTGCCCCCGGAAAGACAAAGAACATTCAATCTGATTGATCAACACATAAGGATTACTTATAAATATTTTCCAGCCCCCTAATCCTATGACACACCATCAACCATTAATGGAACTTAATACTCTTACCTCAACCAAAACACCAACTCTCAACGACTTCCCGAAAATCAACCAAAAGGTCGAGTCACTCCCTCCACAACCAAAACAAGAACCTTGTCATTGAGACATCAACCATGGAACCCAAGAATCACCCAATCCAAAGAGAACTCACGAAAACCAAGGATTCTAGTGAATTAAAAAATGGACTCCACAACATTAAGAAACAACTAGCACTAGATAAGTTCTTAGGATGAAAAATCAACGAGACCTGTAGTGGGTCTCTCCACCATTAGAACCCAACATGCAATGATAAACAAGAATTAAACATTAACTAGAATTGGGAATCAGATAAGCAAGTCCAAAAAATATCCAATAACATTAAAATTTAATCCAACCACTCCGGACTGGAGGGTACAAGAACTGGGCGAACACTTTCGACACAGATCAAAACCCCCGCCACTCGAGGTTGGAAGAGAAGGGGACCCAATCATTGGGCCATTTATACCAAAAAATAAACAAAGTAACTACCTCGCTGAAATGGAAGAGGGATGATCTTAGCAGTACTTCGCAAAATCCTAGGACTCCTGACTATGTGCCAACTTCACTCCAAAACCTATTTCTAGATCTCTGATGGATGAAGCATCTCTTGGCTCGCAGTTAGGATCTGATAATCCCCTACAAGTAGTCTATACCTTAGTTCCACACAGTACCACATAACATTCTAAGGAAGAAACGACAGATCAAGAGACACCATGAAACTCTCTTCCTCAACAACACATTTTTATCCAAAAAAGAACATAGAGATACAAAACACTATTTTCTCACACTTCGAATGAGGAGTAGAATGAACAAGGCACACAAAAACACCCACCAAACATCCCCAAGGACAACTACTACAACCCAGAGAATCACCATATATGAAAGACACTTTAAATTGATCCCAAATAGCTATCTGTTTCAACAAATAGGCTAAGGTATCATTCTAAGAGGTGGATTGAACATTTGAAACAAATAGTTAGGTTGATCAACTAGAAATCATGCCAATGGAGAACCATTTGTGGCCACATCACAACATCGAACACATCTTTAGAAACCCACTAAACATTACCTCAAAATCGAGCCACCAACAAGATCCCATCTCATGATGCAATAGGAGATTGACATCTAGATCATAAGGATGCATATCGAAAAGACAAAACATCTAAGACATAGGATAACCCATCTACATAACCATCAGTCCATACCAAACACCATAATTTTCAGCTCAAAACAATCTTGAAAAACAAATAAACTAACATGGTGGTTTTTCACATTCACCAAAGGTGTTTCATCAAGTCTCACTCACATGAACATTTACGTGTGACCCCGAGGACTCAAATACCATGCCATACCGGTCATTCATCCATATATACACAAAACCTTTCAGGTGAGAACCCAAGAAAACGATGGATTCAAAAACAAAACATCATCATTAATAAAATAATTTTGTACCTTCCAAAGGCACATTAATAACCAAATCAAAGACCATTTTCATATTTCACAAGACAAGTTGTGCTTCATCAAAAACTATTTGAATAAAAAAACAATCCATTTCATTTAATAGAACTTCCAAAAACAACCATTTAATTTCAAATATCCCTCTCCCATTTAAAAAATTCGGCAAGGTCTATTTTCATAATACGACAACCCTAAAGTCCAAAACCCCTTTCTAGAAAAACACTAGCCACTCAAAACCAATTTTCCAATACAATTTCATTATATTCCAACACATTTCAACAGGAAAAATCACCCCATTTAAAACAGTGTTTAAGAATCAATTTAAAATGATTCACACTTTCAAAACCTTTTATTTCCACAAACCACAAGTTTAGAATAAAGAATATCCAATTCAGTTAAATCATTTCCACTTCCTCCAAAAAATTTGTTAAAAAAACACAACCTTCCAAAACCATTCTTATATTTAGTATTTAAAAAACCCTTTTCCCAATTTCAAAATCTAATACTTAATTTAAAACCCATTTCCATAATTATCGCATAAGTATTTTGAAAAAAAAAATTCTGAATTCATGAAAGGTCTAAGAAACCCACAAAAGGGAACTAGTTTCGGTGGGTGACTTAACAATATGGTTGGAGGCCATATGTCAAACACAAAACCAACACAAAGAAACTTATTAGGACTATTCCCCAGATCCCCATGGATTTCCAAGCCCTGCGATCTCACTGACGCCATTAATCATACTCCCCTTATCATATCCCAACTACAAACAATCAATAGGAATAAAAGAAACTAATAAATCCAGACATCTTGTAGAAACTCGGGGATCAGAATGAGCAAGAGTTCGCGATGTTGTTCCTAAACATACCCCTCAAGTCACAACAATCCTACTCCATATACCTTGTAATAACACAAATAACAAGGGATCACTTAAAGAAGGTCTTCTATGATCTGACCTCCTTTGATACCATTTTGTCACGAACCAGCCCGAGTCGACCCCTAACCATTCCCAAGGGCTAGCCCAACGACAAGTCTCGAGAGGCATTCCCGATCCCCTGAGATGGTGAAAAGCACCAAGGGAATCAACATAGTACACTAGGGAAAAAATTCTCCCATATATAAACAATCTAACAAACAGTTGAATGAAATGGACATCCTAAAATAAATTTATATAAAAACTGAACTGAACACTATTTGTACAAGGAACAAAAAGGAATACTAAACCAACAACTCAACTGACCAAACCTGATAACCAACTAACTCCTTGTGACACTAATGGTAACTCTCCAACATAATTATCCAATGTCTCAAAAGGTGATCGAACTCATGATAAATCCTGCACAAGATCTAAAAACAGAAGAAGACTATATGCATGAGTATTAAAAATCAGTATGTTAGCTCGATATTATATTCCAAATTCAAATGCTTTAAAATAAAAAAAAATAAATTTTAAATTTTAAATACAAATATAATGGTATTTATTCCAAATGAGGTCCAATTCTATAATGAAATTACCAGAAAAAAACTTGTATATTTTATAAACAAGAATTCTAGTTACAATTTTCAAACAGCTGCAACTTTAAAATGAAAATAGTATTATAGAGGGATAATTTAAATAATTTACACTTTTAAATAAGTCACATATTCTGATGAATTCATCAACCAAATAGAACATATGCTCATGGTGAGTACAAAATATCCAAGGAGCAAAACTCATAGGAAACCTGCTAGGCACTTGTTAGTTGTGAGCCCTAGGTACCTCGTATCTCAATGAAAGTAACCATAATAAATATCCATTCTCATGGACATGATCCACTATAAGGGAGAATAACTATAACCAAGTGGTCCCCCAATATAATCATCACCATAGTTTTGTTAGTGTTGTCATCATTAAGCATTCTATGTGAAACAGGGGCCAAACCCAACAGGATCACTAGCTTACTACTACACGTCCACCCCCAGAGATACCTGGGATTCCATTTAGTGCTCAATACAGTCACACATATTACCATATAAACATTTCACATAAAAATTTTGTTACCAAACCATAAACACACAAACATACCACAAAAATGATTCACATTTCATTTACGAATCAATAAACCATTAAAAAGTTTCGTAAAACAATTTCAAGGAGTATAACGAGGCATTGCACATAAAA
Organism: Viscum album; assembly: GCA_963277665.1. Lineage (NCBI taxonomy): Eukaryota > Viridiplantae > Streptophyta > Magnoliopsida > Santalales > Viscaceae > Viscum > Viscum album. Next base: position 1,607,624,178 of record OY728128.1, read on the forward strand.
TCCATTGAAAAGTTCTATTTCAAGGCCAGAAACCCAGGAATAACATATCAAACAAGATTTGGGAGCCCCAAAACCAATTAATAAATCACTTTCATGGACTGTAAAATGGCCCTACAAGATAGATCATTAAATACATATAGAAAACATTTTTACAAAACAAATGCCAAACATGCCATTAAGCCTTTCTCAAAACTAACATTTGACCAAGGTATGAATTTAAATTTTATTAAGTAGGTGTATAAAAACCATTTAAAGCAGAAAAACACGTTCATAAATCCCTTAAAACACTCAGGGTACATATTCAAAAAACAACCATTTTCATAAGGATGTTAAACGGGTCATTTTCCATTAACTCGGGAAAAAACATGTTGTAAACAAAAACCCAGTTGTTTGTAAAACCAAATATGAATTGCAAAGACATATAAGAACCCAAAACACCATTTATAATTTTCTAGTTCATTTATAAATCCAAACAATGACAAGGAATACAACACCAATTTCAAGCCACATTTTTTGGAAATGTGACAATGACCAACCCATTTAGTTTAATGTTATATAGTGAGGATGGATAGTTGGAGGATTCCTAATAAAATATGGTGTGAGAATTATACTAAAATGATTTAGGGTACCTTTAAGGGATATTGTCTCCTGAGTATGGGGTACGATATTACTAGTAATATTCCCCAATAAAGATAGTGATGGTGGTACCCATAAATAATGTGGCCATTTGTGTTTGATATGAACATTATGGGAATATATCCAAATAAGTTTGGTGATAGAGGTACCTGGAAGGAATATTGCCTTCGAGTGGGTATGTGACCATACTGGGAATATAACAGAGATAATATAGTTAAGATTACACACTTTATTTTAAAATCGGTCCATCTCTTTTAGTAATTCCATGATAGACACTAGGCTATACTGTAGATATAGATAATATAGTTATGATTACACACTTTATTTTTTACCATATTTATCAATAATACCACTATAAGGGGTTTCACTTGTGAGACATGTGAGAATTTATTTGGTTAATTGGATGTGTGACTGTTATCCTGTGATAGTTGGTCTATATTTTTACATATTGTACTTGTCCAATTAGTCCATGTGATGTTCCACGATTATATTTTGGGTATTTTATCCATTATTTTTTATATTGGGATAGTAAGTGTATAATATCATAGATTATTCATGCATTCACATGTTGTTTATTTTATGATTAATATTTGAAATTATATGTTTTTTCCTTATGATGTTATTTTGGTTCCATAAAAATGTATTGAATTACCTTCTTTATATAATTACATGTTATTTTTTAGTTATTATGTATGAATGGTTTATGATCAAAGGGGGGTTTATTTCCAAATATTCTACCAAATGTACTGGAATTCTTTTAAAATTGAATAAATAAGTGGTTTTAAAATGGGTTGTTTTGAAAGAATAATTTGGAAACTATTTTAAAGTAAAGTATTTTTTTTATTTTATTTGGGTAGGAAATAAGACTTTGAGTTTTGAATGGAATATTTTTCTGGTTGATATAGTTCTAGTTAACAAAAATTTAGCTAATAGAAATGAAGAAGGAAGGTCTAACAGTGATTTGTGGTATTTCTGATTCATGGATGAAAATGGCTAATAAAACACCATATTTTATATCTGTGGTAAAATTAGTGTTAATACAATTTAAATTTCAATCATCAACTTTAAATCCTTGGGGGGGGGGATTATATTGCGATTGTTTTTCTCAAACCCTCCATATTACTTTGAGTACATGTAGTCCATTTGTTCCTTTCAGGTTCTCTAGATGTGTTTTATACTAGTTGGGATTAAATCTATTAGATTTATTTTTCATATAAATTTCCTTAATACCTAATTTTTAATTAGGTATTTCTATTTTTTTAATAATAATTATTTATTATTAATTAGTTTTAGCTGCATTTTTTAGTGTATTGTTTATTTTTTATGCACACTTTGTAGTTTCTTTCACCTATTTCACATTTATTTGTGAATTATTTTATATTTGTGATTTTTCTCAAGGATTAATTTTCGATACCCATGAACTAGTTACCTACCATTTGGGATTAGGAACACCCTTCGGGCCATGTAGGGAATTGGGTTGGGTGTTGGGTAAAATTGTTGGCTGAACTAGTAATTTTAAAAATGGTATCAAATGAAGTTGATTTTTGAAGGAATATACTCAGGGATATTTAACTTGATATTTTCTAAGTGGTATGTTGGAGATAAAAATATCAGGAATCGTGAGTTCATTATAGGTAGTGCCCATGAATACTCTCTCACATGGATCCTCAATATGTTTTTTGTTATTGGGATTCATGGATTTCATGTTCATGTTAGTGATGTTTTGTTCTACAATGTAATGATGAGTGTTTACTTTGGGTTCATATGTGATTATTTTGGATGGTGACAGAGAAGGGAATCTTTATGTGGGGTTAGTTCATAGGGCCTAGAAAACCATGTGATAAACAAACAGATAATTTTGGACATGCTTTATGAACCATTACACGATTGAAATGTGAAAATTAACTATTTAGACAAGTTGGGAACAATTCAACATAATAGTGGGTTACTCTCTAAAGATCCATTAACTATTAGATTTCCTAGGGTGTTTGGGAAATAGGATAAGAGACATGATGTATATTGTGATATGTTAGAATCATTATATGTATTTTTTTGGGTTGATTCTTGTGTTATTTTTCTTTATATAATTTAGGTATGTGATGTGAAATTAATTTTTTTTTGTGAAAAATAGATTTAAAATAATTATTAGGTGTTAAATAAATGAATTAGGCCATATTTTTAATTTTGGAATGGTTTCATTAAATTTTTTTCCAATATTTTATTTCATTTGAAGTTTGTAAAAATTATTTACATGTGTCGATTGTTTTTAATCAAGTTCACATTGTGTTTTTAAAATATGAAATTTATATTTTATGGGAAACCTGTGATTTCAACATTGGGATATTACACTTGGTATGTGTATGTTAAAGGGAATGTGTTTTGAATACTATTTTAAAAGTAAAATGTTTTATTTATTTTTAAACATAGAATTGTTTTTTTGGTTTTAAAAATAAGTGGTGTTTGTTTTTAATTCAGTATTGGAAAAGTCTTAAATTTAGTCAAGTCAGGTCTGGTTTTGTAGATTTAATTGTAAAATGGTTCTCGATTCTATTTTAATGAGAGAAATACATATTTTAATGGTTCCTTGATTTTTAAAATTATATTATATAAAAAACCATGATTTTTAACAAATCTTGTATTTCATTTTGTCCCTTTTGTGTTTTGGGACAACATGGTTTGAGTATATAGGAATGGCTATGTGAGGATGTTTATCACACATGTTTTTATATAATCATCTCAAAATGGTCTATAGTAAAATTAGAGTTCCCATATTAAATAATTCTCTTCCTTTTATTTAACTCTTCCCAAACTACAAATAGATTATCATTTGTTGATTCCTTCTTAGAGTGTTTTCCCTTAGATTATTTTGAGGTAGTGATTTTTTATTGGATATATTAGAGATTATTGTGACTAGTGTCTTAGAACTAGGAACCTTTCATTAATTGTTGGATATATGATGGTATATTTTTTTTGAGAGACACATTTTTCATCTTGGGATGACAAGTATTTCATAGTCATTATTGGAAACATTTGAATATTGATGAATTATTGACTATTGTTAGGTGTGTCTTTTAGGTGAACTGATGGGTTTTCATTGGATGAAAAACATTTTTGGTTTTTTTCTTATTGATTTTAGAGTAACGTGGCTTGATAAATCCTTCCCAAGTGTCTTATTTTGGTGCCTGTTGTGAGCCTCATTTCTCTTATGACAAAATTTCATACCTCATTGCTTATTAATGCTTGTTGTGTCCCTTATGTGTTGTAAAACATGGGAGACTTTGTTCATATTTATTTACATAAATAAATATCATAATGTTAATATGTTTATATATGAGTGTGCAGTTTGGTTTTTATGTAAGCTATAGATGCCTCCAGACTCTCTTTTCTATTAGAATTACCATGGGATAGTATTATGGGTAGTTGGATCGAAACACCCCAATATATAGAATGTGATAATTATTTGAAAAGGTATTTAATAACATGGAATGTTTTTTGTTCTCATAATCCTTGGATATTAGAAACCTTGAGTTTTGATGATCCGATTTGTGGGTTTTTGGTATATCTTTGGTTAGAGACTTTCTTTGGTGGGTTTTGAACTGATTGATTGTGGTTGTAATTAGCTGATCATGTTTTCTAAATCCCCTTTGCATAATTTGTTAATGTAGTCACTCAATTACGTTATATCATTTTATGGAATGAAGTTATCAATTTTTCTAATATTTATCCTCAATTATAAATTATGGGGACATTGATTCTTAGAACTTTTTTCCATAAGATTTTATATTTCATAAATTTTTTATCGGATCCTGGTCAGGTCTATCTTGGGGATTTACTTAGTTATTTGATCATTACTCATTCTCTTGGGGATTTATTCTTTAATTACATCTATTTTAAAGTCTACTCAAACCTATGAAATTATTTGGGAATAAAAATGATTGGCAGGGAGACTTATAACAACCCGAATGTCAATATGGGTCATATATTATGGGGTTCTAATATGTGGATAATTTTTTAAGTTTCCGGGGCGTTTTAACTCGAAAAAATAAAAATTATTAGTTTTTTCTTCAGTTAATGGATAAGAACCATATTTTGAAGGAAGCCAAGTGTATACACCAACGTGGCTCTATGATGCCCTTATATGTTGTTCATTTTAAATGTTCATGGTTTGGGTAGTATTAGTGGTGCATTGGTTTTTGAAAAACCATGTGATTCATATGAGAGGTTGTGTGGGTCCTTAGTGAGTCTTGGGTGTTCTACACGACAAGAACACAAATAGAAAACCATAAAACAGGTGCATGGATCAACTCTATGATTTTATATTTCCAATTTTAAGTGTTGGACTGTGGATTGTCCAATTATGCATAACCCAGGAGAAACTTTGTGTGGTTTTATTTAGATAGGAAGCTCCCTACACACTGTTTTAACACATTTAGGAAAATCATGAAACATAAATATATAGTCTTCCTAAGAATATTGAATTATATTTTTTCATTTTTTTACCATTTTTAATTAAATATAAAAATATTAAATCACTCAAACACCGACAATATTATATCCCATGAATGATACCCCAAAGGGATCCCTCCTACATGTGTGATTCCACCCCTACAAATAGATCTCCAAACTCCTCTGATTCAGGATTTGTTTCCCTATGATTTCAATAGTTAAGCCCCTCAATAACTCCTAAACATTCTTATCCTCCATCTATTACTTTAATTTATTCCATCCAAACATTGAGACTAATCACTTACATGATTTGTATTAGGTTTTTTTATGGGTCTAAAATTATGATTTTGTGTTTTTACAGTTTGAAGTGACTATCTCCTGCTCTTTTTTCTATTGAAGGGACATGTTTCTGATCATGAAAACATGATTCCAACTCTACTCACATTACTCTGAGCTGGGTATATATATTCCCTTACAAAATTTTACATTCCATTTTATACATGATAATTATAAATTCCTATATTTTAAATACATTCTAATAAACATTTTTTTTGTATGGGATTGAAAATATTTGTTGATGTGTTTGTAGAACATGGCATATAACATGTTCCATGACATGTGATTGTGTAGATTAACACTTAAACATGTTATTGTGTGAATGGATTCAAAAAATATTGTTGAATCTTAGAGTAGTTAGTGAGAATTTTATTTATTTAAAATGGGTGGTACCCCACAATTTTTTTTTTGAAAATAGTTTCAGGTTTCATGGGGTTATTGAATTAAAATTGGGTTTTCTAATTTTTGCGAACATTTTTTTGAAAATAAATTGATATATTTAGAAATATTAAGGGTTTTTTAAAATTAATGGTTAATTATTAAATAGATGACATTTCATGTTTTGGAATTTTAATTCAAAGGGAAAATGTACGGATTTATTGTTTTTATTCCCAAAAGATGAGTCTGGGTTGTTTATTGTTTTTATTGTTGAACTTTTTGTACCTTGGTGTGTTGATTTCATAATGACTTTTTCAATATCCCTATAAAGTAACATCTATTTTAAATGGTTTAGTAATTTTATTTTTTCAAAGCAGTTAAAATTACTTATAGAGTGAAGGCCCATTTGGAAAATTTATTAAAATTGGATTTTGTGGGTTTGATATACCCTTGTTGAGCCCCATTACATTTATTGATGAAATTTATTTATATGCATGTTATGGATGTTTGAAATGTTTTAAGTGATGATATTTTTTGTTTGTGGGATATTTTTATGGGTACTATCTGAGGTAGGAAGGATATTATTATGATGTTAAACTTGGCCTTTATTGTTTTTTATGAGATTATTTTTGATTTGAAAGTGGATTACCTCTAAAAATTCCATGGGGTACCCCATAAAACTTTATGAAAATTTAGAGGATATATCTAAGATAGTTGGGGATAGGTGCTAGCTAGTGGACCCTAATTGTACAAAATACCAAGCTAGGCGGTGTCACAAATGATATTAATTTAGATAGTGTTAGTTGACAGGATGACTGACTATTATCCTATGAATGGTACACCACCAAACATCTCATACCTTTCCCATTAGTTCTCATGGTGTTTTCCATTAATATATAAATTATGTTATGACTTATTTTTTGGATACTGAGCATGTGAGTTATTTAATTTCTATATTACGTATTTTTTGACATGTTGGTTCTTTTATGATTAAGAGTAGACATTATATGGTTTCTAGATGTCAAAATATTGTCATTGTGTAAGAATTGTATGGAATTACCTTATTTATAGAATACATTAATCTTTCTGTTCATTTATTGGGTGTTCAAGGGTTTTAGTTTAAGCGGGGTGTTATTTCTAATGACTTTTAAAATGGTTGTGATTTTTTTTAAATATTCTTAAGGAAGTGGATATTAAATAGTTTCTTTTGGAATGGATTTTTAGAACTATATCGATGTAATGGATTTTGTAGATTTTAAAATGGATTAGAAATTACTGTTTGGATTAAAAGTGGATCTGGATGATTTAAATAGTTTCTAGGTGATAGCTTTCACTTAATAAAAATAAAGAAAATTTTTTTATTCATATTTGAGGTGTTTCTAACAACTTTATTAAAATGTCCTATGAAAACCCATATTTTTATAAATATGTTCAAAGTACTATTAATGGAATTTAAATTATATGAGTTTATATATAATCCTTGGTTGGATCCTACAGGGAACGTTTTTTTTCACACCGTCTATATTCCTTTTGGGATTATGAACTCTAAATGTTCCTTTAACCTGCCCCAAATTTGTTCTCTTCTTGTTGGGATTTGTGTTACTTAATTGATGTCTAGTATGAGTTTTCTTCAACACTATTTTTGAGTGTTGTATTTTTGATTTAGTTTTATTCTTATTATTCAATTAAAATTTATTTTGGCAGTGTTTTATTTATTTATTTGTTAGTTTTTGTTTTATACTTTTTTTAGTTCTTTAACCCTATATCACATCTAGATGTCTATTCTTCTACGAGGATGAAATAATTAGAATGTATTCACTATTGATACCGAGGAACTATTTTCAGGATGATGGGGATTTGGAACACTGATTCCAAATTTTAGAGGGTTGGGTAACATTTCGGGTTGGATGGTATCCTGGACCAGAACATTACGTGGTAGAAATTAATTTAACATTAAAACATAAAATTCAAAGAAAATATATTTTTATAAAAATTAGTTTTAATTCCCAACAACATACTTATACCAAAATCAGGTATAATAATTATTCTTATGTAACTAGTATCGTTATTCATGGATACCTATGTTGAATTAAGATCATGTGAAAATATTTAATTAATTTATATATTTAAATGAAATTAAAACATTAAAAAATCATCATTTTTATATATTAACTAAAAAATCAATCTTTTAATATAAATACCAAATTTTCATCCTATGAAAAATTCAATATAGTGATTTGAATTTTTTTTTTTAAATTTAAAATCTCCAATTTAGAAAAAAATAATTTATATAACATATTATAACATAATAAAACTTATTTAACAAGAATAAAATGATTTCATTTCTAATATAAAAAAATACATATTCTTATAATGAATATAAGTATATAAAATATAATTAATGAATATTCATATTGCATGAAATTAATTTAATATTAAAATTACTTAGGTTGTTAAATAATATCTCCTTCATCGAAATTTATTCCTTCCAATTTTATTTATTACTTAAATAAGTATTGATATTTTTCCTTCATAGAATTTTCATATTCCCGTTTTTCTTATTCAACCATATAGTTTTTCTACAAAACCATATATTGATGTATTTCATTATTCCACAACACTTGTTCTATATAGTCAATAATATTTACTAATTTTTCCTCGTAATAAAAGTTTTCTTCCAATAAGAATACTTTAGGGACCAAACCATGAGATGTATTCAGAACATATTTTGTTAATAATGAAACATGAAATACATCTTGTAAATGAGATAAACATGGAGGAAATTCCACTAGGTATAAAACTAAACTAGCATAATCTATGATTTTATATGTATCAATGAATTATAGACCTAACTTTCCCTTTTCTCTTAAATTCTTTACACCTTTTAGTGGAGATACATTAAGAAAAACAAGATCGCATACCTTGAATAAAATTCATTTCCTAGGGTTATTTTCATAAATTTTATACCTATTTATATCCATCCTCATATATTTCTAATTTTTTCTCACATTTTCTTCCATTTTATCTATAATTCTAAGCCCAACAACATTATTTATCCAGATTCTTCTAAATAAGCTAGTGTCTGACACACCTTTTCCATATAATGCCTCAAACATTTCTCTCTGTATAATAGTATGAAAACTATTACATTGAAAAAAATAAACTAATGAATGATTTTGAACCAAAATTCCCACATAATTAATCGATCAAGTTCAAATCATGTCTTCTAAATTGTGATTTGTTCCCTCTAACTATGTATATAATTCTATATGAAAAGTTGTACACAAAAATTAAATTCATTACCCAATAACATATGAAGACTTTTCCTAAAATTAAAAGCTTTCATGTGATCAAGATAAGATATAATGGATGCAGTAACTATATTAAACCTAATTATTTACATGATATATAGTCAATAAATTTAATATAATGTTATATTATCTCTAATAAGATTTATATGTAAAAATTTAGTTAATTGACCATCAATAAAATAACACACTGTTTCATTGAGTTGTCATTGAAAATCACACAATATATATATATATATCCCCACATCCAATATAGATATAGAATAGGTTGATGAATCCCATTTGGTAATTTTCAATGTGGATTTAACCTATTTAAAGCTAACCATTTCTTACTAATGAATGAAATATCTCTTTCCTGTCTATCCCAACATAAATACTTTGGAGTGTATCTATTCATCTTAGAGATAACAATATGAATTGAATATCTGGAACTATTAGAATCACTCAATAAATATGCATTAGACTAAAATCACAAGGCACACATAATCTCTTTCCAAATATGGTAAGACATTCTACATCAAAATTAGTCTATGTCATCATACCCTTTATAAAAAATTATAAATTTTCCTAAAAAACAACTTCTTATTTATGATATTATATAATTATTTATAGTAAATAGTATTATAATAATACCTTAAATATAATTTAGGGAATCACTTAACGAATAATTTAGAACCCATAATTCATCAAATCATTACCCAAAGTGTCATGGTCCAAATGTAGAATGGTTAATTTCGATATATAATTCTGACTCAAATCATCACATACTCTGCTATCCTTACCTAAATGGAAATGAATTGTGTAGTCATCATCCTTTATCAATTATAAACATATAATGTGTCTCTTGTTAAAATTATTTTTTGGAATATATACATCAAACTTTTCTAAACATAATATATTCTAGACTATACACTATATTAATGATGTCTCACAATTATTAATGTAAATACTATAGTAGCTAGTTTAAGGACATGTGTATTACAATTTTTGTAATGTAATTTTAATGAACGTGACTCATATGTTGTTAGGTGAACATTTAATTTTAAGACACTACCAAGGCCTTTTAATGAAGATGCACTGTATATAAAAAAGTGTCCATTTCTGGATAGTAGAACCAAAATTGGAGTAGTCACTAAACATATTTGTAAATCCCAAAAAAATCCACCACAATCTTTTTTTCAAATGAAAATAATTCTTTTTTGTTACCATGGTAAGTGAATAATATAATCATTCAATGTTTTCAACAAAAACTCCAAAATATATTTCTAATCTATGAAAACTATAAATCTCAACAAAATCTTTAGGACATTTCCATTCATGAATGACATTAGTTTTAATATCATCAACATTTACTCTATATTTATTTAAATCATATCCAAGGAAGTAAATAAACTGAAACCATAATTAATATTTATTATAATTCCCATATAACTTCTTGTAATTAAAGGTTTTGAAAACAACCCGTAAATGTTACTCATGAACATAATAACTTTTAGAATATTTCAGGGTATCATTCATAAACATAACCAAACATGAATCTATGTACTCATTAAAAAATCCATCAATAAGTTCTATAAATAAAATTTGGGATTTCTTTTATCCCCAAGGGTATAACCTCAAATTTATAATTCACATTCATCATATGAAAATATATTTTCATAATTTCTACAACATTCACCTTCATTTGACAGTACACATGTCTTAGATCAACCCTTGAAAAATATAGATCTACATAAAACATATAAATTAATTCATATATACAAGGAATAAATACTTATTGTTAATTGCAATGTAATTCAAATCACTACACTAAATGTAAATCCTCATAAAACCATTATTATTTTTAACAAATACAATTAAATCCACCTATGTTCAAGTGATAGGATTAATTAATACCTTATCAATAAACTCTTATATCTTACTTTTCAATTCAAAATTGTTTAGATGAGATATTTGATAATGATCTTTTTATATTTGCTACATATCATAAAGTAATTCAATAGAAATTTAAATCTCTTGATCAAGTGTAATACCACACTATTTATCATAAAATAAATATAGATATTTATTAACTATAAGTACATCATTCATTTGAACAATCCCCCACTTCCAAAAAATATGTGAAAGATAAAATTCATTTAAATGTTTTAATAGAGTTCTCACTTCTTGATATATTATCAACGGTATGAATTCATTCTTTTATACAAACAGAAACTAATTCTAAGAAATAACTCCATTATCACCAAAATATATATTATCACGGGAAATATAAATCTTTTATATACCTATAAAAACATAAAAGTATACAAGGGAAATAAAAAAAATTGTTAAGGAAATTCTAAAGAAAAAAATATGATTATTATAATTTCCTCATTCCTTTATAATTCCCCGTGGTTCTTTTTTCCTATAGTTTTTTCAAAATTTCATAATGTAAAATTTCCAATTTCAATAACTAGCTGAGAATTATCACTGTGTAATATCATCCCTTTGTCACAATATCTCTTAAAGAATGTTGTACAAGTGTTTCACCAACCTACATTCTTGATAAGTCTTTCTTTGACTATCTGAAGAAGAAAAAATATTGTTTCACCATGGCCATGGAATTCTATGTGATGGTAATATTCCAATAAAAGGGCCAATATAAAGACTTCCATAAAAATGGAAGGTATAAATACATCCTCTACTTAATCATTAATGAAATGTCACTCATGACACACCCAAAATATCTAACTTTGCCAAGAAGTTCTTTTATCACTGTTTATGAAATACATCAAATTAGGTGAGTTTTGAAATGAAATAATAATAATAATAATAAATTCTAAGAATCATCACACACACTCGTAGATTGGAATATCTGATGACACAAAAACATGCATAATTTTTACTAGATGGTATGTTCTTATAATCTCTCATCTTGGAGATTACCAAGTGCAAAATTCTTGAGAAGAATCCCCAACTTCTTATGAGTACCTATACCTGGTAGTCTATATACTATGTGTCCCATCATAGTACATTATCAAAATGTAGATCATTATTTGATAATATTATCGCAGAACATCAAGGTCCTCATCATAGTAAAAAACTACTATGACCTTATCAATGCAATGTACACTCTAGGAAATTATTACAATACAGTAATATAAAACAAAAAAACATTTAATAAGAAGTTTTATTAAAATTTAATACATCAAATATTTATTAAATCAATGTAAAAATAGTTACTCATAAGACACTAGGTCCAAAAGTTTTGTCATACATGGTTTGTCTTGTAATAATTATGAGACTAAAGTTCTCCCATAAACGATTTTTATCATGCTTATGTTGTTGGATGTAATATTGGACATGGTCAAGGGGAAATTCTAGAGATTATATCTCCCTTGGAAGCTCCAATAAATTGGCTTCATAGGGTATCATCCTACTGGGTGGGGCCATCACATCCTTTGTCTGTTTGAATTAGATTTATTAAAACCATGTATTTATAATAATCATTTAATAATTGTTAAATGACTATATTATCAATTATAATGATGTTTAATGGTCTTTTAAATATGATATAATTTACCAAAGTAGTTAATATTTTTTCTATGACCATATTACATAATAATATATTTAACTAAATAATAAGGGAAATTTTAGTTGTAACAATTTGGGTTGTAACAATCTTCTCCTCTCTGAAATAAAATAGATTTGGGAACCTTTGATTCATCACCTCCTCCAGTTACCATGTTGCTTATTTAAACTTTTTATTTCTCAGAACACTTTGAATAGGTGCATTGTCTTATTTTGTAGATCATTGTCACTATAATCTATGATTTTAACTAAATTATATTCATAATAAATGTAATTATCCCATGTTACCATCTCTAGATTGAATATTGTGAGGAGCCTGGTATGTAATTTCTCAATACGGATACATGTAATACATTATGTCCTTGAGATTTGTAATATGAGACATCTAGTCGATAAGGCACCAATTTGATGTGATAATGGATCTCAAAATGGCCAATATATCATTGATTATGATTTCCCTTATTTTAAAATCTCCTCAATTTCTTCCATAGATATATATATGGGAATAAAATGTCTCTAATATCAAAACCAAGATCGTGTCGATGATTTTCAACATACCTCTTCTATTAATTTTGAGCATCCTTAATGTGCTATTTAACAGTCTCACCCTTTTCTACTATTTACTTGGAAATTACAAGACCTTGTAGATTTTGTTCTAAAACATCATCCAAGAATGCAAGTGTTATGAACCTCTTCCCATATTTGGATTTGTTGGGAGCCATTGGGATACTCTATTAGAAACTATTAAATTATAAGAACTTCATTAGATGATGATTTTGGACCCATCCTTGTTTGGATTCCATAGAACATGATCTCAATATGTCTTTTAGTGTCTAAATAGTCCACAAAAACTAGAATTCAGTTTTACGATGATAGGATGTACCAAATTTCATCTCATTGTTTAGTGCATATTGAATAATTGTCTAGAGCATAGAGGTTCATCAAGAATCTCTATTGGATACAATCGATAGTGGTACCCTCTGAAGCCTCACCACTTATCTGATTTATATTCATGAAATTTGATCTAGTGTGAAGTCTTATATAATCGAAATGAAGTGTGAAGTATTTGTAAAATGATACAACACAACCCAGATATCATGGTTTCCTATGGATTTATTCAGAAGTCCAGTGAAAATGTTTATGGTGATGTCTTCCCATTTCTATGTTGTAATGGGTAATTGTTTTATCATCCCCTATGTTTTTAAATTTATCCTTTAACTATCTGACATACAAGTTATATTGATTTATACTCCATGATCTAATTCTGCAAATTTTCCCACCATTAGTTCTCTCATATATTTCGATACATATTTTTTTCCATGACAGATTGTGAAGGTAGAACTATGTGAATAATCAAAAAATCCTTCTTTAAATAAGGATACTATGGTACACATTGTGTTTACCCTTATATATATCCACCTTATGAATTATCATTTAATTATGAGGATTTAACTTTTATTATAGTTTCCTCTTTCTTCATAATTCCCACATCATTTTTATAAGCATCCATTGTATTTTCCATAAGGAATGGTTGTGTAATCATTTCTTAAAGGATTGATGATGTTATTTCATTTATGATTCCCCTAACCATCCATTCCAAATATAATAAGATCAGATCCCTCCCAATTCTCATCAATGAAAGAATTGTGGGAACCTTTTTACTTCAAGTATCTTCCCATTTATTCTTTTTACCAGGATGGTAGTGGATTTAATAGTCAAAGTCCTTTATTAGATCTAACCATGTCTGTTGGTGTATATTCATATCATTCTATGTGAATATAAATTTGGGACTTTTTGATCCATATATATTTCACACTTCTCGCCAAAGAGATAATGTTCCCATACTTTAAAAGTGAAGAATAATATAGCAAACTCTAGATCATGTGTTGGGTAGTTTTGTTCCTTAACATTCAACATCCTTGAAGTATAGTCTATGTATTTTTTATTTTCCATTAACAGATAGCCAAATCCCTTATTCGGTGTATCACTGGATTACATGAAAATTTCTCTTCTTTTGGGTAGTGTGAGAACAAGTTCAGTGATAATACTCCTTTTCAGCTCCTTGAAGCAATCTTCACATTCATTATTAAATGAAAACTAGACTTCCATACGAGTTTTCTTGGTTAGGGGGTTCGAAAGTTGTGAGAAATTTCTCCCAAATTGGTGATAATGTCCATCTAATTCAAGGAAACTACATATATATGTCACATATGTTAGCACCAACCATCATTTTTTGTTTATTTCATTGAAGTGACTATATATATCCCATTACTTGTGATGATATGACCTAAAAATTATCCTTCCATTAATAAGAACTCACATTTTATGTACTTAGAATAAGGCTTCTCCTTTCGTAAGGTCATTATCGCAATGATCAAGGGATCCTCATGCACCTCATTGGTCTTAAAGAATATTAGAATATCATCTATAAAGACTATCACAAATTTTTTGAGGTAATCTCTAAACAAACTGTTCATCATGTCCATGAATATTACTAGAGAATTAGTGACTTCTAATGGAATTACTATGAACACATAGTTTCCATACAATGTACGAAAAGTATTCTTGGGGATATCCTCATTCCTAACCCTAACTTGGTTATATCCCAACCTCATAGTCACATCAAAGAAGTATTGTTCTCTTTGTAACTGATCGAAAAATTCATCAATCTATGGTAGAAGATACATGTTCCTTATCGTGATCCTATTGAGCTCCTGATAATCAATGAAAAATAGAATTTACCAATCCTTCTTCTTGATGATGTGGAATGGTGCACCCCATGCTGAAGCACTTAGTCCTATTAACTCTTTATCCAAATTCTTCTGTACCTACTTCTTTATCTACTCATGTTCCAAAACAAACATTCTATATGGAGTCTTGGATAATGGTAACTCCACAGGTATAAGATTTATTGAAAATTTATCCTCTTAAATATGAGGAAGACAAGGAAATTCCTTTGGAAACACATTAGCATATTCCCTCACAATAGGCATGTATTCGAGGATTATTCATTCCATACACTCAAACATTTGATCTAGATACCCTTTATCATAGGGTAATAATATCATTCTTGAGAGGTTAGTTCTAATAATGATTCATCCTTTCTCCTTGAACATGTACAAAATCAGTGTTCTCTTCATGATAGAGATGGTGATTTCCTTCTCGTCAAAATTGATACCAGTTATATATAAATAAATACAATACATTCCCAAAATTGTATCAAATTACACAAAATGGGGAATGACATGGTCTATTGAGATGTTCAAAAATGAAATTTTAATAGGGTGGGAGTTATATAATAGGGATGTAATAATTTCTCCATTTTTCATTTTCACCAACAACTCTATTTCCATGATTTTTGGTACTATTTGAATAATTCTACTAAACATTCATGATATGAAGGAATGTGTAAAACCAAAATAAAAATGTGTGACTTTTATCCTTAATTAATAACTAGCGTACAAGTTAACACTTTGTTGTTGGGATCCACCACAGGGGTTGTGATGAAAAAATCTCAAACTTGTTGCCTTAGTAGATGTTGGTTGTCTCTGAAAACCCAAGGCTTAGTGGATTATTTTACAATGTGACATGGTTCCTTTCAATTTAAGCAATGAAATTCACACTGAGGGTTGACCAAAGTATTCATTTCCTCTATTTCATTAGCGGGTTTCTCATATCGGAATTCATTATCTAGTTTTCCTTCATTTCTAGATAGAAATAATTTCATTGTTTCCCTTTATAAATTTCCTTGGTGCTTCTTTCCACACCATTGAAAAGTGTGATGTTGAAATTTCATAGCACCATTAGATTTATCCATCGAAACACCAGAATAAAAATCCAATTTTTTTAATTATCGCAATGATACCCTTGAGATTTTCTAATCACTATTTAGAAATTTAGGGCACATCATCCAATTTCCTCTTAACAAAAAATGTCTAATATAACTATGGATATTTATATAATTGGTTTTATCCCAATAAATAATCTATCAACATTCCATTCGTGGGTAAGGATAAATCCATAGGTGTATCATTCACATCTTGTAAAGTTTGACTAATATGTACTACTAGATTCATTATCTATTTCTTGCAGGAAAGGAAATCCATTTCCATTTAAAGAATAACAGCGTGAGTAAAATATTTATCGAGAAGAATCTCTGGAATTCCATCAACTCCATTGCTTCGATCACTTTCTTCCAGCTTCAAATTTTTGATAAATTTTCAACATTAATAAACATTACCCTCAATATGATAAAAAATGGGTAGAAATTTACCTTCCATAGAACATTGAAGGATGAAGAGGATATTATTAATGGATTTGAACCATTTCTTTGCAATGAAGGGATCCAATGATCCATTGAAAGTCAGAGGCCTTTTCCACATAATGGTCTTAATCAAAGCATGTTCTTTATTAAAGGGATTTGGGTTCTCTTCATGATCTAGTATTATATTCATAATATGTGATAAATGAGAGATTATTTTCATAAAGTTTGTGATTCCTACACCCTATGGGTTGTGTATCTGATTGGTGCAGTCATCAAATTTCTTATTACATTGATTGTTTACATAATTTTTCATATTACCGTCCATTGTATATATAAAATTAAACAAAGGTATTAGTATTTTTAAACTATTAAATGTATGTAAGGGAATAAAATGAAATTAAAATGGTAAATTATAAATTAAATTTATTTCTAAACATATGAATTTATTGGATTCAATCTATGTTATCCATGATCTATTTGGTAACATATATTATTATTAGATTTTATTCTTCATTAAATAATGGTTTTTAATGACCTTATGAATTTAACAATGAATGTCCCTCAGGATTTTAAAATATGGTGTGTTGTAAGGAATGTTGTATTGAACCTGGTTATGTTGAGTTAGGTCCGACATACATTGTTGGGGTTATTACCCCTTGGTAAATCTAGGAAAAACCACATCCACTTGTAGTATGAAGACATGGATTTATTTTATTGATGAACAACTTACTTTATAATTACAAAAAGTTATGGATTTTTTCTAATACTTATTCTTATCCCTAATAAATTCACTATAGTTTTCTAATCCTGATCCAAAAAACAACTAATATTTTCCTTTTATTACAATTATAACAACTGTGTACATTATTTCCCATTAAGACATGATTTACTACATAAAGTGCACATAAAACAGCCTGTAAGATCAATAAGTCTAGTTTATTTTTGAATTAGGTATATAGAATAACATCATGAACATGGGATATAACAACATTTTTTAAAACATTTTTAGCATTCTTATAAAATTACAAGGATTTTAAAACTCCACAGGATAACATAGGGACATACATAAGAAATAGTGTGCTATAAAACCTAGTAAGGGAACAAACATGACATGACGTGAATAAATAAAATACATGTTCGATAATTGATGTATAAATAGGGAATTAGATAGTATTAATAATAAACATGAATAATGATACATGATATATAATGATAATCTTAAAGGAAACCTAGGAAATGTGGAAAACAGTATAAAAACTGCATTATAAACATAGTCCAAGGCCAAATTCCAAGTAATCCTGATGGGAAAAGTACCATAAAGGAATAAAGTTCACGAAATATCCCAACATGACCCTCAAGAGATTTAATATTACCAAATTCATTGGAGCACTATATAATTCTAGGTGCACCCTTCACTTTCATTTCAATCTCATGCTTAAGTGTGCCACATAGAGCATACAACATGGATTCATACATCATTATATTTTATTCCACGATCATGGTCTATTGAGAAAATACTTGTAAGTAAAAACATTTACATGTAAAAGTTTAAAATTTGATCACCATTGATAGAAAATTGGTATGGTATTCACTACACAATTGTTTTTGGCATGGAAAATAATGATGAAATTTCAACAGCATTACAACATCACATAAAAATTCATAAAACATGTTATGAGAGTGTAAGGGGTATCTCATCATTTGGATATAAAATGGGAAGTAAAATGGACATGTATAGACATATCCCAAAAGTATAAATTGTATATAGAAGATAATATTATTAGAAATGTGAATAAATAATAGAATGTAAGGATCCCTTTCTAAATTTTAGAATGGAAATGGGTGAATATAAATGATAAAGGCAGAG
The DNA here is from genome assembly GCA_963277665.1 of Viscum album. NCBI lineage: Eukaryota > Viridiplantae > Streptophyta > Magnoliopsida > Santalales > Viscaceae > Viscum > Viscum album. The sequence goes on from OY728128.1 coordinate 1,607,642,983, forward strand.
ATTACTAAGAGTTAATGGGTGTATATCATCATATATAAATAAAATGGATATTATGGGTAATCTGGTAAAACATATCTCAACATTAACAAATTGAAATTGCGATACATAACATAAAAGAGGTGCATGAATTAATATGAGAATAGAGGAATCCCTTACTTGATTATGTGACTCCAAATTCCTGAGATAATCTTATTGAGAGCTTGGTGCAATAGAGGGAGGACTCAAGAGAGGGGAGGAAATATTGAGGATTTGATCCAAGGATTTTTAGGGAATATAAATGCTATATTAGTTAGGTTTATATATGAAATTATTGGGGATTTCAATATTTTTTTCTCAAACATAGGTTTTGAACCCTATATAATAAAATAACCATAACTAAATACCTTCCCATGGTTTTGGAACATAATTTAAAAAATATTGGATTAGTTTTTATTATATTATATTATATTTCCAAGTTCATAACTTAATAAAATAATACCCTTTATTATGTGTAAGTGTGTCATACTTGTAATTAAAGTATTTTTAAAGCTTTGAATATATTAATGCTTTTGAAGGATTCACAATGTCTTTATAGAACTAATCATATAAACATAAAATAAAATTATTTTAAATATATAATATATATTTTCTCATTTATTCTCTTTATATTATTTATTACATCACTCTTGGGTCATTATGTTTTCATAATACAAACATTAAATTTGTACCGTATTTATTTTTTTCCAGATAAATTAAATCTTTCCAAAAATTATGAAAAATTCATTTTTGGATTATTTCGATTATCTAATTCCAAAAAATATATATATATATATATTATCTAAATAATAATATAAATATTTTTTTCACTTTGAAAATAATATTTTACATTTAATGAGAGATGCTGAGTTTTTTCCAATAAAAGTTTTTGAATCTTTTTAAAAATTACATTTGACTTTATAAAAATTATATGATAATATATATTTTCGTAAAATTACGGAATAATAAAATTTTATTAAAATTTTATATATTTTAAAATCCATTAATTCATTAAAATAAATTCTTTAATTGAATTTGAATGTCACCCAAAAATGCTAATTATGCTTTATTGCATCAAAATAAAAATCTTTTATAAAGTAAAAAGAACAAGATTAAAATGCATTCATTATTCTATAAAAAAGATACATTAAAATATTTATTGATTCTTGATATGTATCCATTTAATACTCTCTAAAATCCATAAGATAAAGTTGTGTGATGGAGAGTGATTCATGGGGTGGTTCGGCGTACATAGTTTGGGCCATGATCACAATGATCTTGAACTTCTTCAGTATTTGGTTTCCCTCATGATTAATTTTTTAGATATAATGTAAGGATTTCTTGAGGAAAAATCCCAAAGATTTTATCTTATTTTTTATATCTGATAATTGGGCTTCATATGGTACGATACTACAAGTTGAGGTCATCACTTCCTTTATTTGTGTCAATTGTATTTAATAAATACATATATTTATTCTAATCATGTGATCACTTTTCAATGACCATATTATCAATTATAATGACGATTAATGGTAATTTAAATAGTATATTATAAAACCAATGTATTAAATGTGTTATCTATAACTTTGTTATGTAAAAATACATTTATCTAAATAATAAGAGGAATTTAATTTACAATCGTTTGGGTCATTACAATCTATGTTCTTTTTAGACTAGTCCATCATATAACTAATCTAATTTGGTCAAATTCCACCATTTTGGGTTATTTATATGGAAGTATATTCTCCTGTCGTTTCCTTCTTACTTTGTCTTCCCTTTTTCCTCTATGAAAAAACATTCTGAATAGTCATAGTTTAAATGAAAAAACAATAATAATCATTAAATTCTAAATCATGATAACCAAAATTAGAATCTCTATAAATTGATTAATTATATTAATATACCATATAATATTATTTAATCCGTCCTTTAACTCTATCTATAAGAAACCATCATTTATAAATCATTAAATTTATTTCTTAGAAATTAGTTCATTTTTATTCATGTTGATGATATTCTTAATTTATAGTTTTAGAGAATTAAGACATAAATCATACATAAGAAAACCAAATATTAAAAATTGGATGCTTAAACTTTGTATAAATTTTTTCACAATATAAAAAATTAAAAATTTAACATGTTTTCATTTCATAAAAATTATTTACAGATTTTAAAATGACTTATTTCTTGTTTATACACATCATTAAAACCGGTGAACAATATTTTGAAATGTGTCACGAGTAAAACATGAGGAGTAAGGTAAATATATAAATAAATAAATAAAATATTTAGTCCATTTTAGAACCATGATTTCATAATAGAGAGATATCATTTAACATAATAAACTATTTTCTCAAGTAATTACAACTTGTGAAATTAGCATTACAACCCAAGGATTTTCATAATACACTTTATTTGAAAACCTAAATGAAAAATCATATTCATGAGGGTTTCATAAATAGAGTGAGAACCCTTAAAAAATAAACCTATATAGTTTTTCTCTAAAAGGGAATAATCATTAATTTAAAACAAATGATAATTAATTTACCTTTTAAAGTCAAACTATTTCCAAGAAAATGAATTAACATGGATAAAAATGGTATGACAGTTCCTTGGGACATCATATTCATTGAACCATATAATGAACCATTATAAGTTGAAAAACCTATATTGTAAAATTCTAGAATGATTTTCTGGAGAACATAATCACTAAACAATGTATTAGAGACTTATATTGGTCTCACCCACTATCTAAGATATATAGTGATCACCCTTCATTCATAAATGATTTCCAAGGACCATAACATGTTTCAAATAAATAAAATAGTTCATTAAAATTATCAAAACCGTTAAAATATCCTTCCAAACACATAATTAAAACATTTTTAGATAATGATATATAATTTTCATTTTAAATTTGATCTTTAAAACTAAGATTCCAAGATGAGTTTGGATGTATGGTTTTAGGTAAATTAAAATTGGTAAGAATATTATGAAATCCAAACATTAAATAATGGTTACAATGGTGAGTAAAACTACTAATTAAGTATACGATGAAATAGAACATTCCATTTCCATTTTGTAAAGAAATAAAAACTATTTCATATAAAAAACGGAAAAAGATTCCATTTGGATACCATTGAATGAAAGTAAAAATGTAATTAAAATTTCCTTTATAATTAATTTATCTACTTATAAATACACCAATAAAATACTTTTAAAAAAATATAAAATAATGAAAATTATATAGAATGTAATATTTTTAAAAATTTAAAATGTAGTTTTTAAAGTAAATTGTCTATTAACTCTATTCTGACTTGTCACATATATTCTGTATCTTAAGGAATAATAAATTTATGTAAATTATTTACTTTATATTGATTTTATTTCATGTTAATTAAATTATTATTATTCCTTTAATATTATATATGACCATGTTTTATATATTTACTTTTTTAGTTATGTTGACATCAAATTTTTTGAGGATGTTTGACTCATATGCCGAAAATGAATTTTATAGGATGATTATGATCAAAAATATCATTACTCCATCATCAAAAGAATAATAATCCTAAAACAATTATCATTTTTATAAATTAATTTTAATTTTATAAAAAACCATATAATTTGGTAATGAATATTTAATTATGTTACAATCATGAAGATCATAGGTTCTACGAACTCATGAGTAATGTTTACATGTTCCAAGGAAAATGTGTGAGAAAATGTAAGTTTTATTTTTTCATTATAGGATAGTGATTGTATCAAACATTTAATATTATAATATTCAATAAATATATATATACTAGGAATTTCATGCAGTGATGAAAAGAGAATCACATTGCTTTGGGCGCTGATAATCCAAATGTATGCCAAGATGACGATACATTTTTCAATGTATGGAATGATAATAAAGTATATATTATTTTATATTTCCATAATTATAATTATATCATGAATTTCATCTATATAATTTAAATCTAAAATTATAATTATAATTTAGAGGTGATTAGAAAAAAATTAATTGCTTCATAGAGGTGATGGTATACACATACACACGAACAATGATTTCATTCACCATTTGATGGAAAAGTTAAAGAAAAATAGTTATAACATAGTTATAATATAATATTTGTATATATTAAATAATAATGTTATTATATCATCATGGTTTTAAAATATTTTAAGGAGTTATAAGATGATGTAAAATGAAAACAAAAAATTATAAGTTATACCTCTTCTTCAGTATACAACCTCTAGATAGCATTTTACGCCTTCAAGAATGGTCTTTTGAAGAGAAAGGAGCCTATATTTTATGGAGAGAAGTTTTATTAACTCATTTGAAAATAAATAGATGATGTAGAGTGCATATATGATATAAAGATGATATGAGAGGTGGTTCCCTTTTATAAATGAGGGGAGGGGCACTATTGGAATTTCATAAAATATTTAATTAATATAAATTAGTATTCATGGATAAGTTGGAAGAATTTGAACATTTAAAGATCGAATAAATATATGTATAAATTATATCATCCAATAATATTTGAATAATATTAGGTATTTTTTTCATCCTTATCTCTTGGTTTTGACACACCATTGCCCTTTTGACAATTACCATGATACCAATTTTTTTTACACTTTAGTGGTCAGGAAAGTTACTATGGAAGGAAAAGTTAACAATAAATGGGTCATGGTTTGTATTATCAACCATATATATTTATATTCAATTATTATAAGATTTTTATTAAATTTAAATCTTCAATAAGTTTTAGTTTATTACAAAATATATTTGGTGTCATTTTCGGAACTACTCATTTAATTTGACATTAAATGTAACACCCTTATGTTTTTATTAAATACTTTATTTAAATAATTTTAATTCGTCAGTATCTTTCATTTCAAATAATCATGAGTTTAAACAAACCATGAGATTCCCTCAGTATAAAATTTTCATAATATCCTAGTCGTTAGGCTAGCGTGAATATGTACAACTAGCTTATGGAGATGCATTGTGAAATCTTTTGATTTCAATTACTTGTGAAAAATACAAATCAATTAGATATTTGTATTTTTGTGTAAATTACTATTGGTAATGAGATTAATGAGATATATATTTTATAAACTTAATAAAATATTTTTGATATTAATTTAATGTATATTTTTTCCATAGGGTATGAATAAACCCTATTTAATGTATAAAAACCTATATTTATTTAAAATGGAAAATTTAAAACTTCGAATGGAGAAACCCTTTCCAATTAAGATTCAAACATATTTAAAAATTTATATGAAAACATAAAATGGTTCTTTTGATGTGGGATAAAAAATTTTACATTGGATGAATTTCTGTTATTTTTCAGACAACATTCAAGTTGTGATGAATAGTAAAATACATTAAATTTTAGGAAAACAACATTTTTTCAGTGAAATAATTTAAATGGTTAAATTATAATATTTAAAGGATTTAAATTATAAATATAATATTTTATTATAATTCAATAAAATTTATGTTGTTATATTTAATTTTATAATGAATTTAGTTGTAAAAACATTTAAATATTTTCCAATGATTTACCTTTTAAAAATCATTCCCACTTTTCGACAATGTGAATAATTTTAAAATAATTACTGAAACCTTTATGTTTTTTATTTTTAAAAATGGTTTCCATATTTTAAATCAGTGGGACTAAATTATGTAAATTGATTTATTTTATTTTCAAGCATTAGGAATAGTAACTTTGGTAATTTTTATTAATATGAAAAAAGGGTAAATCGGGTAATTAAGGGTTAGAAACCTGTTATAAAATTATCCCAAAACTTGTCATAAAATCATTGGATGATTTTTTTTTACCAAAATAATCCTTGGGTCAAAATGGCATCAATTTGAATCCACTTGGATGAGATTATGACATTTAATTTATTTTATTTAAATAAAAGTTAAATATGTCTCACTAAAATTTTAATAACTAAATCACTAATAATATAAGGTTATAATAAATATAATTTCAATTATAAATTTAAAAAATAATTTTTTTTATTTGATCATGGTTTTTTATTTTGTATTTGTTAGAAATAAATAATTCCCTTAATGGCTTAAACATTAATGATGCAAAAAAAAATTTAATTGATGAAAAATCAATAATATAGTTTTTATTAAAATAATAATACCAACTAAAAGATCCAAAAAACTTAACCAAATATTATTTTGCGAGTATATCTTGACAATAATCATCCAATGGTCGAGTTATGTACCATTTTAAGACTTATAGTTTGGATTATGACACTTATATTATTTTATTTAAAGTGTTTTTAAAGTTGTCACCTTCATAATTTAATAAGTATAACATTTTAAATATTGGATTTTACATATGTTAAATTCTTTTAAAATTATTATTCTAAAATTTAGAAGTTTTATCTTCATCATAGTATTTTATTTTTTATTATTTACTCAACAAATATTCATATTAAATAATTACACAAAACTATTGTAATAATTATTTTATTAAAAGAAATTTCAAATTAATTTTATTAAAAATATCAAAGTGAAGATAATTTGTGCTAATTCACATGTATAATTAATTTTATAGATTACCTTGACCTCATAGGATTATAATAAAATAATTTTTTAAAATTTATCTTGTTATATGGATATTTTTTAAAATAAATGAATTGAATTGTGTGGAAATTGATACTATTGATTGTTTATCAAAATAATGTTTATTAAATTATTTAAAAATAATTAATTTTTTTTAAATATATAATAATTAATATATGGTATAAAATGATATAATATATTTAATTATGGTCTATTTTACATCAAATAAGTAAATATTTTACCCTGTTAGTATTCAATTACTTGTTACCCTAGTTAAAAATTAAATATAATAACTAAAGGTTAATTAAAAAGATATTGATGAAATTGACAGAAATACTTGCTCAAAATTTATTGGATGATGTGATTAAAACCATATGTCATATCATCTAAAATATTTGGACAATTTGGTGGTTTTTTTGTGGGTTGGGAATTTATTATAAATTATAATTTATGGAGTTTCCAAAAGTGCCCCTCAACTCAATTATAAAAGGATACCTCCTCCCTCGCCTATTCACTTCACATAGATCTTTCAATCTCTGAATAAACATGCCCTTTTTCCTTATAAACGTTCTTATTTATGTTATAGAGGTTATTTTCATCCTCAAAATCCATCACTAGTTCTCTATATAGAGATTTAGAGGAACCACATCGAGGAAAGGTAATCTCTTCTACCAATTCTTTCAAACGTTTTCTTCTGCTACTTCATTGTCATTATTTTTTCATTATAAAGATACATCATGAGTATCACTCATATACTGATATGTTATTATAATTATTAAACAACAATATTCCATATTCTATCCATCTTACTAAAAATGAAATCATAACGCATGTGTATGTACGGCTTATCATCTCTACTCCATGGTGTAATCTATTTTTCACCAGCACCTCACATGGATGGGTGTAATGATGGAAATAATAACTATATATGATTATTATAACATGTTTCTAATTCTGAAACATTACCCACCATCCAATTCAATACCATAAAATAATTATGTGAATGAAATCATCACTCATGTGTATGTATGACATACCGTCTCCACGATGTGATGCGATTCATTCTATATGATCTCCATTAGAACAAGATTATATACATGAATAGAATGAAAAAATATGATATATGTTGTACTAATATCATTCTGAAAATGATATAACTATAACCAAATAAGGGGAATATGATCTTATCTAACAAAACTTGCAGAAGAACATATATCAGTCAATATTCGAACAACGAGTGACAATAAAATATTACAAAAAAATTGATGATAAAATGATAATATATGATATAATAAAAATGACTATGATCCTTGAATAAGTCAATAAAATTATTTAAATCATTATATCAATGTTTTTCATACATGAAATGGTTTTCAGACAAAAAATAATGGATAATTTCTCAATTTCATTATTATTTAAGATTGTTTAAACATAAGTATTTACTGGGGTATATTTATCATCCACCTACATATTTTGTAAATATATAATACTATTTCCATTATTCTAAAATTTTATAAATTCAATATTACCCATTTTTGAGTTTTTATTAAATTGTATGAAAGGAATCTTTTTTCATTTTTGGTATCAAGTATTTTTGAATTTTCTTGAAAAACTACCAGAAGAATATTTTTTATCCTATATGACATGAATGGATTTTTACGATTTCATGATGCCTAATTTCCATGATGTTTCCCTTACATGTTTTCAAGGTTATTTTCAAGGAAATTATTTTCTCTTAATATTGTGTGGTGTTTTTAGAAAAGATAATTTATTTGAATAAGAAATGATAATTTCCTTAAGAATTAATTTCATGTGTTATAACAAAATTAATTTCTATCTAAGATGACATTATTTAAATAGGGTAATATTTATATTACTATTAATAGTATGATTTGATTTTTTTTATAATGGAATACTATTTTTGAAATCCATTTGTTTTACATGGATTATGCTATGACAGAATGATGTTTAAGAAATCCATTTTATTCCTTGGGTTATGCTATGATGAATTATTTTTGTTTTTGTTGAACATGTAAGAATGATTTCATTATGAGATTTGTGAGACCTATATCTCCCTCCAATGCATTGGGTCAAGATTTTTAACTCATGAGATTTATATGACTAGAATTGGAAGTAAATATGGTTCAGTAATGCAGGGATGGAATGGTAATTTAACTCGGTTCAGTAACAAGCCTTGTCCACTAAGATGGTCTTGGTAATGAATAGTGACTAATAAGAAATTATTTTCAATGATTATGTGTATGCCAAAAAAATTAATGTCTTATATTATTACTTTTGGAATTATGAACATTAATTCTTCTGAACTTTTTTCCCATTATATGAAATTTCAATTTTTCATGTGAAAATATGTCTTCCAAAGGTTATATTATTATCTCTTATGATTATTATATGATTTATGTTTCCCTTGTTTACCCTTACAGAGAATTTGAGCTCACACATTCAAATTTTTCTTTCCCCTAGGTCATAAAGATGGGTATTAAGTAAGATATGTCAAAAAGTATTGTAGTTATGATGAAATAAGTGTGAGATAATGTAGATGTTTTATGAACTAGTTGTTTTTGTTTCAATGCTTCTAAATACACAATACCTATATATTTATGTCCTGTCATTATTATATGTTGCAATTAATAAACATCAATTTTCTATTAATGTTAATGTATGTAAAGAATGGGTCGTTATGGTTGGTATTAGAGAAAAGGCATTGTTAAACATTGGAAATTAGGATGAGAAAGTATTTTTAAAAACCCTAAAGAAATATCTAAGAATAGTTTAAAATCATTGTGTTTTAGAAATTACCATGAATAACCTAGGATAAAACCTAAACTTCCCTAAATTGAAATTTTGTTATTGATTATGTGGTTTTCCAGTTATGATTATTGTTTCTCACACTATGCTTCTTGGTTTTAGCCAATGGATGGAACCCGAAGGAACCACATTAATGATGAATGCTATGGGAAATGAAATGATTGCCCTCTTATGAAACCAAAAAATATGGGATCTAGAATGAAAAGTCTTATAGTTATGCTCACCCAACATAAACAAGCTATAAATCATGCAAGATTTCTAAATGAGCAAAGGAGGGAGAAATATCCAATTGAGTCATTCACGAGGCTTCGTTCACCTTCTTTCAACATGTCTTCTTATACATTAGTGTCCGAACAATTTCTTAATACCACTAAAAAGATATTTTCAACTCTTCAATGTTATGAACATGATATATTCATCATAGCAGTCTATGGTTTTAAAGGTAAAGATTATCAATGGTGTAATATTATCTAAAATATGAGGAAAAGAGATGAAATTGAGTCCATGAAATGAGATAAGTTCAATAGTTTATTTTTAAATTTGTATTTACCAGATATTCTTTGAACAAAAATGGAGAAATACTTCCTTGATCTTAATCAAAAGGATGATGAATCTATCGGTACCAATGTAAAACATTTTACAATACTTGCAAGGTACTCTTCTAAAATTATTATCCAGCCTTAGAGTAAAATTGATTGATTGTTTAGTGGCTTAAAACCAATTCTTTTTTGGGCATTAGACAGAAGGTAATTTAATATCTATGAGGAAATCATTCGATGTGCTCTCAAGGATGAGATGGATATTAGAGTAACCAATCGTTCCAATGGATTTAATTAGAAGAGAAAAATAAAATTCAAAATAAAATATAATGACCACATAGAAAAGAAGATGAGTTTTCCCTTATTCTCAATGAGTGAAATGAAATATGGAGGAAATTGTCTTAAAGGGAAAATTAAATTCTTTATGTGTGGAATATATGTCTGTCGGGAAGTTTAATTCTGAAGTGATGGGAAAAATATGTCTAATGATGCGAACATAGAAATGGCTACACAAAATACACCACCTAAAATTCAGTGGTACAAGTGTAAGGAAAAGGGTAATTATGCCAATCAATGCCCTAATCCAAGGGTTATTGATGATGATCGACATCAACAAACTCTTAAGGACAAAGACAAAGTAAAGTCACATTCAATCACTATCAGTGATGTGGAATACGATAATTAAGTGGTGAAAGGTACAATTACCATCCACTCAAAAGTAGAATATGTTTTATCTGATTCTATATGCATATAGTCTTTTATTTATGAAAACTTTTCTTAGGGTATCATCATATTACCTCAACAATTATATTTTGATTAAGCTGTGACAACTCTTAATGGAACAACTGTTACATCAAAAGTTTATAATTCTTCTCCATTTGAAGTTTGCAAGAAAGTACTTTATGAAAATCTTGTGATCCTTCCTATAGAAGAATTTGACGTGATTCTTGGCATGGATTGTATTTCTATATATGGATCTCATATCAATTCCAATGTATGGGAAGTCACATTTAATATTATGGATCAATGTATGATCATATATTGATGCAAGGATTAATATAACCTTATAGTATAAATTTCATCCATATTATGGGTCTTGATTCCTATAAATGACGAATACTTACCTCAAATGGTTAGGGAGAAACTCATAATTAAGAATACACCTTTTTATGAGATTTTGATGATGTATTTACAAAGGAATTGTTCAATATTCCACCAAATTGTGAAGTTTAGTTTTCAATGGAACCCATATCAGGTGTTGTGGAAATTTCAAAGGCACCTTATAAAATATCCCAAATTGAATTGTAGGAATTGAAGAAGAAACTCCAAGAGAATATTGATAAGGGGTTCATACGCCCCAGTGAATCACCTTAGGGAGAAACTATTATTTTTATTAAGAAAAAATATGGATCAATGAGGCTATGTATGTATTATCGAGAAATTAGCTTGATCATTTTCAATAAAAAATAACATCTTCCTCGCATTAATGTCTTATTTGACCAACTACATGGAGCTAAATAATTTTCCACAATTGATCTTCAATCATGATACCATCATTTAAGGATCGAAATGGTAGATATAAAAAATATATCATTTTGTACAAGGTATGGACACTATGCATTTACAATGATGCTTTTGGTCTTACTAATTCCCCTCAATATATTTGGATCTAATGAATAGAGTCTTCAGAGACTTTCATAACCAGTTTATGGTAGTATTTATTGAATATATTATTGTATATTCAAAGGGAAAGGAATAACATGATAACCACTTGATAATTTTACTTAATACCCTGAGAAAAGAAGAATCTTTATGAAAAATTTACCGAGTGTGAATTTTGGCTTCCGAAAGATTCATTTTTGGGTCACATTATCTCAAGAGATGGGATATCTATGGATCCAAAAAAACATACGTTTTTTAAAGATGACCGTGACCAAAAATTGTAACATAGATATGATGTTTTCTTGGTTTTGATAGATATTATCGATGTTTTGTGATATATTTTTCAATATTGTCTAATCCACTAAACATTTTTACATAGAAAGGAGTTATATTCATATGGATGGAGTAATGTGAAGAGATTTTTAATGATATAAAAAGACGGATAGCCAGTTCACCAGTGCTCACACTTCCTTAAAGTGGAGAAAGGTTTGTGATCTATAGTGATGCATCCATGAAGGTATTGGGAGGTGTTCTCATTAAAAATGTTATTGTGATAGCTTATACATCACTGCAGTTAAAAATCCATTGGTAATATTACCCAACTCAGGATTTGGAGTAAGTAGTGGTAATCTTTGCATTAAAGATATGGAGGCATTATCTTTATTTTGAAAGGTGTGATATTTATATTTATCATATACTTTTAAATTCTATTTTCACACAAAAGGATATAAATATGTTCCCCAAAAGATGGTTAGTTTTAATTAAAGATTATGAATTCTCAATACATTACAACCTTAGAAAAGATAACAAGGCGGAAGATAGTTTGAGTCGACAAGACTATGCTAGCATATCATTGATGAGGATCACAAAACATCTGATATTTATAGATTTGAAAAGGATATATCATGAAATTTTAAAGGAAGGGGAGAAATTTAACCTTTTGAAATAAATTTTCAACCATATATACAAGTGAAGATTAAGGAGGTGAAGAATAAATATATAGAGCTAAAAAATATGATGAGAAAGGTTCTTGAATTCAACCTTGATTGTTATGGAATAATAAGGTTTAGGAATCATCTTTGTATTACTCTAATATCATAATTAAAGAAATATTTTTTTGATGAGGCTCATAATTCTTCATTTTGAATTCACCATAGAATCACAAATATGTATAGGGAATTGAAGGACTATTTTTGGTGGGATGGAATGAAAATAGATGATATCGAATATGCCTCTCAATGCATGGTTTTTCATCAAGTTAAAGCAAATAGACAGAATTTTGAGGGGGTGTTACAACCATTACCCATACTATAATGGAAATGGGAAAACATCACTATGGAATTTGTTATCAGACTTCCTAGAACATCCAAAGGCAATAATGCTATCTGGATTTGTTTGATCACCTTAAAAATTTAGCACACTTCATTTCTATTATAGATTATTTCTCTCTTGATCATCATACCAAGATATATATAAAGAATGTTATATTATTTCATTGAGTTCTAATTTCCATTATATCTTTTTGGGATCTGAGGTTTTCCTTGAAGTTCGGGAAAAGTCTTCAGTAGGCACTACAAACAGAGTTAAGTTTTGGCCCTATTTGTCATCCTCAGACAGACGGTCATTCTGAGTGGAATATTAAAACTATGGAAGACATGTTAGGATCATTATCTATGTATTTAAAATATGGTTGGGATAAATATTTATCATTGGTTAATTTTTCTGAAATAATAATAGCTTTCACTCCAGTTTTTAGATGGCTTATTATATATCCCCTATTAAAATAAGTGAAGAACCCCAGCATGCTGATATGAAGTTAGGGCAAAAAAATTATTAGGACCTGACATTATTGATGAAATTGAAGAGAACATCAGATTTATTAAAAAACAAATAAGTGCATCTCAGTTTTGAAAAAAAAATATGCGGAAAACCGAATAAAAAACCTAGATTTTGAAGTAGGTGATACAGTGTTTATATTTATCTCTCCTTAGAAGAGAGTAATGAGATTTGGAAAGAAGGGAAGGATGAGCTGTAGGTATATTGGTCCTCTTGAAATTTTGGATCGTGTTAGGAATGTAACTTACTGATTGGCGCTTACACTGAATCGCTCTCAATTCAGGATGTGTTTCATGTATCACTCTGGAGAAAGTACATACCTGATCCCTCATTATGGGAATGATATCGTCGCTCGTGCATGTCTACAGACTGCCATCTCCTCAGTGTGATGATATTCATTCTACATGATCTTCATTAACAATATAATTATATACATGAATGGAATGAATAAATATTATATATATTATAATAATATCATTTTTTAAATGATATAACTATAACCTAAGAAGTGGAAGATGAACTTATCCAAAAAAACCCGCATAAGAACAAAAAGCAATTAATATATGAATAACAAGTGACAATGAAATATTATTAATAAATGGATGAAAACATGATCTTATATGATATCATAAAAATGATTACAATCCTGGAAGAAGTCAAATACCTTATTTAAATCGTTATAAAGGAGGTTTAGATACATATGAAGGATGTCGGACCTAAGTAGTGGATAATTTCGCAATATCATTAATATTTGAGATTATATATGGGTATGTATTTACTAGGGTTTATTTATTGTCCAAGTCCATGTTCCATAAATAAATAATATTATTTTTGTTCTTTTAAAATTGTTTAAATTCAATTTTACCTATTGGTTAATTTTATTTAATGGTATGAAAGGAATCTTCTATCATTTTTTATACGATATACTATTTTGACTTTTCTAGAAAAGTACAACAAGAAATTTTTTTTAAATTATTTAGAATGAATGTATTTTTACAGTTTAATGATGCCTTATTTCCATGAAGATTCCCCTATAATTTTTCAAGGTTATTTTCAAAGAAATTGATTTCTATTATAATGGTGTGGTGTATTGAGAAAATAAAATGTATTTGAAGATGGAATAATATTTTCCTCAATAATTAACATTATATGTTATATCAAAATTACATTCCATATAAGATGAAATTCATTAAATAGGGTTATGTTTCTATTCTTGTTAATAATATTATTTGATTGTGTTTATGATTAAATGTTCTATATGAAATCCATTTATTTTACTTGGATTATGTTATGACGGAATCATTTTTTTGAAACCCATTATATTCCTTTGGTTATTCAATGATGAATTAATTATGTTTTTTTGAAAAAAAATGAATTATTTCATTATGAGTTGGGTGGGACCTATATCTCCCCCTAATGAATTGGGTAAATATTTATATCTTATGAGATAGACATGACTAGAAAGGCAAGTAAATCCAGATTAGTAATACCAGGCTAGAACAACAAGTAAACTCGATTCAGTAATGGAATTTTTCTGTTATGATGGTCTTAAAAATAAGCCTTGACTAATAGGAAATGATTTTATGTGATTATATGTATTCCACTAAACTTCATGTATTATGTTATGACTTTTTTTATTATGACTATTATTTTTTATGAACTTTTACCACATATCTTGATATCACGATTTTTCATATGTAGGATAAGTCTTTCAAAAGTTTTTTTCTTATGTCTTATGATTATGATATGATTGAAATTTCCCTTGTTTACCCATACTTAGAATTTTAGCTCACCCTTTTATATGTTTATTTTCCCCAAGTCATGAATAAGGATATTAAGTAAGATATGTCAAAAAAAAATTAGTTATGAAGAAATAAGCAGAAGAAAATCTAGTTTTTTTATGAACATGTTGTTTATATTTACTAGTATCTAAAGACACTATACTTATATGGTCTTGTTTTGGATTTATTATATGCTGTAATGAATATAATTCAATTTTGAAGTAATATAAATGTATGTAAATATGGATAATTATATTAAATATAGGAATATAATACTGATATTTGAATGATGTCCCTTAAAAAATACAAATGATCTTATGTTTATCAATAATATTTTTTCTCCACTAGAAATCAACAAAACACAATTAATTTATATTTGTTAAATTCATTTACATAATTTTCATTCTAATTTCACAAGAACTATGTCAGCATTACTTAATCATTTACAATTAATATGGTACCACCAAAAATTAAAAATAAATTATCATACTAATTTTTTTTCTTATTTGAAATAACTATTTATAATTTAACATAGCTCATTTTTTCACTATGAAATTTTTTAGAGATATTAAAACATAAAGAGTGGAAATTTTATTTTATTTATTATTAAAAAAATTATATTAAGGTAATTCTCAAATTCAATATTAAATAAGTTTAAATATTTTATATAATTTCATGGAAATTGTCAAAACAAAAATTTACAATAAATTAAATAATTTTATAAGGGGTTCCATGCCTTATTAAATTATTTTTAACCTTAATTACACAATTTACCCTTACTGAGGTGACAAACGTTTACTATGGTTACATTTTATAGTTACAAAAATAAAAGGAGTCTATTTGTAAAATTTGGACTTATGTATTTATAATATGAAATATATTTTTCATGATTCAATTTCTACAAGTGGAATGAATAAATTTAATATTAAGACCCAAAATTCAATAATTTTTTTTAAATAGTGATTTTAATCCTAAAAAATAAATTATACCAAAATCAAGTATAATATCATTCATATGTAACAAATTAGATAATTACTGGGAAATTATGTTTCTTTATGATAAAATCATACTTTAACATTAAATTATCTAGAGAAATGAAATGATAGCTTTACAAAAATGATTATTTTCACTATTTAAGGAAAAATCCTTCTTTTTAGAAAAATATCATAATTTCAATCAATATGGATTTTGATATGATGAACTCAAAACTAATGTTAATTTTATAAAATAAAACATATAAAATATTGAAATTAAACATTTATAAAAATCTATTTAAAAAATTAAAATTATTAAAATAATAATAAAACTATTTCATTTCTGATTGAAAAACTATATAATATTATTATAGTGAATATAACTATGTAAAAAATAATTATTTATTGTTAATACGTAATTAAGGTTATTTACAATTAATATTACATGGGAAGTTATAATTATAATTATTATCAGAAGTAAAAATCCATGAACAAAAATTGTGTTCTAGTTACTCATTTATTGAAAACAATACCTTGTTAATAAAACATTACCACACATAAAAAATTTAAATGTAATAACTAAATGGTAATCAACATGATATAATGGTTTAAATTAATATTATATATCCTATTTGATTAAAAATATTTAATTTATCTTATAAGGATTAGAGAAGTGTAAAAATGGGTTACCTTCTTAGAAGTCCCCAAAGGTATGATTGAATGAGGAAAATGAATAATAAAAGAACATGTGTTAGCCTATGGGATCAGACATTAGACTAAAAGTGATCCCAATGGTTAATAACATGTGGGGTTATATGGAAGAGACTAAGGTATTATTAGATGATAATGGGGTCTTATGACTATGGTCATGGATAAGGGATTCTAGGATATAAAAATGATAATGAATACAATACTGAGAAAAAAGTGTAGAAAAACTACTTGAGTATGAGTTTTGATGTCCAGAATGAACGAATTTTGATTAAAATGGAGGGAGGGTGTGCCACTGCCGAAAAATTGAAACAAAAATGGATAAATTTTACTGTTTGTGATAGCATGGTGTACCATTATTTCTAGGATTCACCCAATTAGAAGTCCTAAAATAAGCATGGTTATATTAAATTCTTGTTAGGGTAGGTGACCTTCGGGTAATTTTGTCAGGGTGTGAGTGTGTTAAGACATATAATATGTAAAGAGAAACTTTTGTACATTGGGGATAGTCATCAGTTTAATAAATGACCCTAGTGGGTAATATCTTATGGTGTGATAGGAAGGAAACCAAGGTATTATAGGAGACTACTAGTGTTTTATTACAAGGTTTAGGTCCTATAGAGGTTATGTAAATATATAAATCAACATAAAATGATAAAAAAATAATTTCATTAATTTAAATTAAGAATCCATAATAAAAATATTTTCCCCTAACCTTAACCAAATTATCAAAATGGTTTTACTCCTATATGGGCATATTCACGGGAAACAAGGATTCTTTGAACAATGTATATAAAAATACAGAAGAAACCCCTTGAAGTATAAAATTTGAACCTCTTCTCCATAGACATTATTACCTCGAATATTTTCTATATCCCTTACTTATTTCTAGTCAAACATCATAGGATTCCCTCTTCATAAATTTTTAGTATTCTATATCTTATATTGAATTCCATAAAAATATTCACTTTGAATTCATTCAACCTTGGGTTTGATGACAACTATCATGTGGTATTTATACATTCTTGATTTGGTAAAGAATTCACATACTAGGATACCATCCTTTACAAGTCAGTGTGTTTTAGATCCACATATTATTGTGATGATATCCATTTACATATTCACATAGACAATTATATATTCTTAATTTATGTATTAATTTTTTTTAATAATCTCGAATAATATTAAAGGTGGTCCCATGATATATGGATTATTTTTAGATAGATGGGTTCTAAAATTTCTATTTTTCAAGCCATTATAGTAGTTATATTTGTGTTATTGGAATTTAGCATTTGGATATTTTGATATATGGATAATTCAAAATTCCTCTTTTGATTAATTTATCCATTTTGAGGGAATCTCGAACTAGAATGCTTGTTTTGATGTTTGGAAAGTAGTATTGGATGGATTGGTGGCTTGGGATATTTTTACCCATTATAAAATATTATGGTTCAAAATACTATTTTCAGTAGGTGTGGGATCTCTACGCCATAGTGATATGGGAAATGACATGAGGGGTCTGATTTAACCCTACATGAGTAACCCTCACATATTCACTGTGATCCTTATATGTGGGTGAATTGTAATAAGAGATATCACCTATATCATGTCTTATGATAAAACCAGTCAAACATAGATCATCACACTAAGGTGATAACTTTAATAGTTTGTTTAGTGTATGGAGGTTTTCACTATGGGAAATAGGGAAGATAAAAAAACTAGTTCTAGTATTTGAATGTGCTTTTGTGTCATCATGTGTTCATATTTTATGAGTCTGTTGGAAATGAAAGTAGAAGTTACTCTATACTATAGAGGCTATTTTTAGGGATTTGTGGATAATTTGGATAAAACCATTCTAATATTCTACACACTAAGGTGTTGGTGTAACCTATTTAAAATAATTTGAAGTAATCATGATGTTTGGGGGGATAAGGACATATTGAATGAAAGATTATTTAGATATTTCATTGATTGAGCCTGTCATAATTGGTTTAGAAGTCCCTATTTCATTCTAATGGTTCATTGATATTCTTATATAAATAGTAGTCAATATTTCATTGGTTAAAAAGAGGTTTCTATAAGTTTTAGGAAGTATTTGACTTTATTTGGATGATGAATTCTTATGGTAAGATCTTAGGTTATTTACCACTGAGTTTGGCTGTGTTTTATATTATGTACTTCTATCCATGATAGGTGTACATAAATGCTTAAATTGAGGGTATGAATTCAAAACTATTACAACCCATATTTTAGGTAAACTTTTATTTAAATAAACCATATTATGGTAATTCATAATTTTTTTTATTAAAAAACCAAATCTTATAATGTAAGGAAATCATGTATGATATATCATGAAATTAAATGGGTATAATACAGGTAATCATAATACAACATAAAAATTATAGATATATTATAGATATAAACAATTATAGTTTAGTTATAAATATATATTTATTAAAAATAAATTTTTTTAAATAAAAAATTTAATTTGTCTAAAAAAAATGATTATATTTGGAAAATAATTAAATGATGTCAATTAATTTTTTGAAATAAGATTTATTCCAAAAAAATTTTGAATTATAAATTTTTATAAAATTTATTACTTATAATAAATGTTTTTCAAAAAATGGATTAAAAAATACAATAATTATTAGTATAATAATTTAATAACATAAAGAAATAATTAAAGTACTATAAGGAATGAAAATGTAATTATTGATTGAATGAAATTGATTATTTAAAAAATTTCTTTATATTAATTGTTTCTATTTCACTACAGGTAAAATTTCCCAAAATATATAGAATAAAAATTAATTTTTTTTTTACATTATTAAATGAATAAATATTTATTCACTGAGTAGTATTTTTTATAAATAAACTTGAAACCATTTAATGAAAAAAGTCTATTTTTCCAAAAAAATATTAATGGAATATATTTCCATATTTCAGTACCTAATAATGAATTAATTGAATGAGATTTATATATTTCATATAATATAATATAAATAAACATACATTTAATTGTTATTTTTAGGCATGTATTAAAAATAAATTCATTTAATGCCTAAAATGTAGCATTTACGAATCTAATTTGCATCCTTTTATGTGAAATTTTACTGAAAATAATTTTTATCTCGTATACAATTTTAAATTGATAAAATAGTTTTAATATTTTAAATTAGAATCTTCAATATGCATATGGAGGTAAATTAAATATTTTCATAAGAAAATTCTAAGGTAAAATATGAGATATATAATAAATATAAATCACGATAAAAATATAAGATAAGGGCAAATGCCTAAAATATCTCAAATAATATCCCTTAGTTCTGGGAATAATACTAATTTCAATGATGAGAAAATCATTAAATTTTTTATTTTTTTAACTTTGGAAAAATATTTCCCAAAATAAGGAATTGTTACAATTATACAAGTCTCACCCCTTTTCCATACAAATAGAGATATTCACTAAATGTTCATAGACTAACATATGAATGCAATCCCACTAAATAATTTTCCAAATTTAAATTCCAAATAATTATTTCTAACTTTTAACCCCATATTCTTCTGACTATTCCCTAGTACATTTATAAAACTATAAGGCTTCCAAGAGATAATTTTATTCATTCATTGCTTGTAAATAACTATTATACTTTATATTTAGTTATATTTTTCTTCTAGGTCTTCATAAATATTTATTTATCATAATAATAAAAACAAAATAGTATCATTACACATATTGAATAATTATAATTAAAATAAATTATTTCATATTCACACTTATCACATTATTATAACATGTTTTTGTTTTAGTTAGTTCAACCACCTACAGGTATGATAATATAAATTTTTTCACCAAATGGTTATAGAATTGTTTTATTATTATTAATTTAAATTAATTATTATTTAATATTTTTTTTCTATTTTACACTTCCATATTATTATACAATATTTTTAATCATTAACATGTACTAAAACAAGGTTTTTAAGGGCTTCATCTTGAATAATTATAACTAACACTATAATGGATTGAATTTGGATCCAAATGAAACATTATAAATCTTCTATTACCGTTACCTAATGAGTTTTTTTTATAGTTAAATCCTGAAAAATGAATGATAACTGAAATAATTATACCAAAATAGATAAGTAATAATTAACACTACTAACACTGATTCTCAATATTAACAAAAAATATTTAATAACTGTATTAAAAATATTATATATTTTTTAATATTAAAGATAATAAATATGAATTATGTGGTGAAATAGATCTGTGATAAGTCATATATTTTTTATAAATGGTTCTAATGTATATTATATAAATAAGTATTCAAATTTAAGATTTTTTTGATAAACCAAACCCATTTCATTGAGTTATAAACATTTTTATTGAAACTCATCATTATAAGTAGGTTTTTTATTTCATATGATGATAATATATTATATTTCATCTATTTTTATGTGTATATAAATATTATTTAATTATCTACAATTTTAAAATATGGTTAATTCATAAATTTTTATTCTATAAGGGATTTTATTTTCTCAAATTCCCCTTGGGATATAATGAAAATTATTGAGATTTATTTTTAAATGATACATTTTTCTAAAACTAAAATTTATTCTGTTAAACTTTCTCATTCAATATTAGTGATTTATATTCTCATATAAAAATATTTTGTCTTTTGTATATATTTTTTTATAATAATTTTATATTTTTAAGCGTAGTCTAAATCCTCTATAAAAGTTATTTTTCCTCAATATCAATACTGTATCATTCTAAAAATGATTTAATTTCATGTATTATTTTCAAAATATTTATTTTCTCTAGTCATATTCGTATTTTGCATCATACTATTTCAAAATCTATTTTTATTACAAATTTAACTACATAGGATACAAAAAATGTATTCATATATATTAAAATTCTGTTTCTTTTGTTTCTTTTATTTTTTTCTTACACTCAACGATTTTTAAAATAACCTCTACTTATATTCAAGAATAAATTATTTTGATTTATTTATATTTTTTTGAAGTTTTCTACATTTCAACTTCATGAATGTGACTTTTTAATGTTTATCATTTATATTGATCTCAATGAAAATCTTATGTTTTTTTAAAAAAAATATTTGAAGGTTTATGTTGTATTTTTCATCTTTATCTTCAAATGGTTTATCTCCTATGTATTTTTTGTTTATTTAATCACCCTTTGTGTTCTAAAATAAAATTTGCCTATTTTTTAGTGAATCTTTTATATCATCTAGTATAATTAATGATGTTATTTTGTGTGATACTATTGTGGAATATTTCTAATCACATTTATTTATGTTTTCTTTATGATATGATTAATTATAGATTTTGTGTGGAACACATATTTATGAAGGATTATTATGTGATGTGTGGTGTCCAATATCACCATATAAGGCATTATTTATAGATTTATATACTGTCGAATTTTAATGTGTGGACATGATTGGGTATTCTAAAATTTTAAAGGATGGGAATGATTGGATTTTGTCACAACATAAATGGTTTAAATTATTTGGATTCCATATAGTTTCAGGATTTCTAATCCTTATGTTTTTTTCATTCTTTAGTGTCACGTCATATCTTGGTGACATGAAACGTTTTTATAGGTATATTATAGTCCATTATTCATAAATATATTCTAATATTTCTATACAATTATGGAATATATGTTTTTAGATATTTTCAGATTATGTGTTATTATATAAAAAATTATAAAAAATCTATTATTGTTATCAAATCCTATTTCATACATTTTTCTCTCATGTTCATGTTTTCCCATATTCTTATAGCCATACTATTTATTACTCATTGATAGGTTTTTTACTAATAGAATGTCTGATTTCACCACTTCTTATATTTCACATTTCCCTAGATAAATATATTCATGGTTATGTATATAAGGATGGCATATGTAGAGGTGTTTTTTTATATGATGAAGAAAATATATGAAAAAATATTTTCCTTTAGTTAATATATAATGATGCTAAACCATTGGATTCTAGGTATGTGTGATGCATAGTGAGGTGTAATGTTCAAATTATAGAATTATTATAAATCATATATATGTTTTGATTTGGCCACTTTAGTTGTAAATTTACAATGTTTAAACGATTTTTTGGGATTAGTTCAGTTATTTAGGGGGGTTAGGACTAAAAAAACAATACGTAGAACCCTATTGTAAGTCTAAATATATGAAATTGAGCAAAAAATTTTAGTAAAATATAGAGTGTGTTTATTCAAAGCGATGAAATCCCTATACAGATATAAGAGAGTTGATACATGATTTTGAACTATTTAGCCTAGGATTCATAAGCCCTTGATAATACTAGTGTGGTATTACTTAAATCTACAATCAGTGAAACATGAGTTGTCCAAACTATACGCCAATATTGAGACTCCCAAGGGATTGTTTTAGTAGATTCACTTCCTATTTATGAACAATTATAATGGATATAAATTGAAAATAAAGTTTTAATGTATAACTATTTATGTTAAATATGATAATATAAAATTTACAATGAGTAACCAATATTGAAACCAATAAATTACTACGTTAGGACTAGTTTTTATTAGTTTATTTTCTATTAACATAACCATTTTGTTTTTACTATTATTTGAGATACATGATCATGAAAATGAATTGGAGAATGGTATGTGTCTAATAACTTTTTTGGAATGTAAATAGTTAATTGGAAATATTTGTATCAATGGATAAGCATGTTAATACTTTCCTATAATCATGGAAAATAATAGTTTTATAGTATTACTCATTATAGTGGGTTGTATAACATATCTTGAATCTGGCCCTTAACTATTTTTCATTTTTTTAATTACAATTATAAAGATAAATTATATTATTGGTGAGAATTTAACACCATTAATTTTAAGGATTTTTTTAAAAAAATCATATTTTTATCATTTATATATATGTATTTTATATTTTATTAACATTTTGAGTATAAGTAAAAATTAAATCATACAATATATGAGTAAAAAAATAAAAGGTTAAAATTCTTGTTAGTGTATTACAAGATCATAATTATTGGTATATAGTTGATATAAATATTTATTATTTAGATAAAATTATATCTGTATAAAAAATGACAAATTTTAAATAAAAAATAGCTTTGGAATGAAATAAAATGACTCCAAATCTTTTATGGCAATTGTTTGTATTCTAATTAATTTAATTTTATAAATTATGAGATGTTATTAAATTTATTATTTGCAAAAAAACTAAATGATAAAAATATTGATAATTTTAGTAGAATAGGCTAATAACATCGAATAATTAATTAATAAACTACAATGATTTAAAATTTAATTATTTAGAGATGCTTTTTTTATTTGAGAATAATATTAATATTATATATTATATATCATCATTAAAAATAATAATTTACCAAAATACTAATTGTAAAACTAAATTAAAATAATTTTTTTAATTATAAAATGAATGCACATTAATTCATGGATTATTATTTTTGTGAGCTAAATATAAAATAATTTTATATTAAGAATAAATATTTTTCAAAAAAACATTTGTATCTAATGTACTCAAAAAAATTAAATAATAATAAAGAGTGATATTTATGATATTTAATGATAATATAATAAATTATAAAACAAAAATTCCTTATTGGTTTTAAAAGGTCAAAAATTATAATAAATTCATTTTAGGCATACAAATACATTTTTTAAATAACATATCTTTGTTACGGTTATATATATTAAAATTACTTTTGATCACCTCAAGATATGGAATCTAATAATATGATATTAGAACAAGGAATCATCATCTTAAAAATATTTAAATAGTTAGTTTCATTTTTATGAATAAAAATTATTTATTTTGGAATGAAAATTAGTTGATGCATTAAAATTAAATATTAGTAAAAACATAAATTAAAATTTGAAGGCCTGAAATATCCCGAATAAAATACCATATTTATCTCCATTTGATTATTATCAAACAAGACCCCATATAGGAAAATTTCGGATGAATTACATTGGAATCTTGGATTTCTTTGTCAGGAAGAAAGTATTATATTCTTGAAACTACCAACCCACTCTCTTACAAAAATGATCTTCAACCACCCTATAATTAATCAAATAATATTTGGAAAAATCTCCATAATTTGATAAATTTCTATCCCAGATAAATATATTGTACATTTTTCTCCATGGTCTCAATATTATTCCCCTAATCATTTATATACAATAAGGATTTAAAGATATGATTTAGTTTCTTATTTTTATATATTTAATTATTATTCTTAATTTTTCTATATTTTATTACATAAATGTGTCATAATTATAATCCAACACATTAATAATTGATAAATTATATAAATATACTTTTTAAATATGTATATTATAACTAAATCACTATATAATAATATGAATCCATTTCTTATGTCATATTCTTGTAAATGTCTGTTTAACCACAAACAAGGACGACGCTAAAAATTATTATCATGAATGACTATGAAAAATAAATTAATGGTATGATATGATAATAGTGAGTAAATTTTATATTTTTATTATTTATATAATGTGAATATTATTATATGAATTCCTATTTTAACCCTAAATTTATTTTTATTAAAATTGACTAAAACTACATTGTTATGGTTTTGAATAATGTTATAGTAAATAAAAATTATCACCTTTTATAGATGGATGATATATTTAATCAATTTAATGGATCAAGCTAGTTGTTGAAGATTTATTCTTTTTAGGTTTACATTAGAAAACATTGATGGGAAATGATATACTGAATACTAGCTTTCAGTTTTATTATGGTAACTAAGAGTTTATTGTATGTGTCCCATTGAGTAAGAGACACACCATTTGCGTTCACAAAATATATGGAAATCATGTTCAATAAGAATATTGACAAGTTTTAAGGGGTTTTAAATGAACAATTTCATAATGTATTCATAGAATGGATAAAACATCCATTGAAAATGATTCACTTTTTGAGGTTCTTTGGACTCATCACCTATTTGGGATGTTTTCAAAGAGTATATTTTGGTCTGAAAAGGTGTATTGATAATGTAATATTTTTGTGGGGAGTATCTTTCAATCATTAAAATAATGAGGTAGTCACTTCTTGGGAATCCCTTGATAAAGTTATAGAGGTTCAAGGTTTCCTTGGTCGCAAAATATTTTATAAGATTTGGTGCTCTATTTCTTATGGATTGTTACTACTTTGACTTCTTTGACATGGATGTAGTTGGATTTCATATACCCTGAAAATTTATACTCTTCTTTCCAATTGTTTAAGTATAAGTTGGTATGTTTTACAATTAATTATTTACTTTATACCTAAGTTATAATAGTGGTTTTCTATTATTCTTTATGACTTCTATTAGGTTAGTTTATGATATAGTGGAGTAATATTGTGCCATATGGGTTTACACTATTACATCCTGATGAATTTAACTATATTACCCCTGATCTCATGCATATCATAATCATCTTTTCGGTGAAGTAGTGATGATCTTAGTTCATCAATGTTGGATATTTGGCAATTGAAAATAATAAATATATTAACTATATCTTGATCTAGAATCATTTGAACAATAAACTATGATCGACAATGGAATTCTTAAATTATTACCTATTTATGACTTCATATAAACCATTAAAAAGGAGTGTTATTGAAAAAAAAGAAGATTGATTCCCCATGTGGATATTTTTTATGAGTTTCAGTATGCATGGAGTGTCATGTTAGAGTTTCCCATGATTATTTAGGATACAATGGAAGATAATATTAGAGGGTGTATCTACAAAATTACTACGTGGGTATCCTTGATATAGAATGTTGAAGAATCTCAGTTTGAAGATTATAGGGTCAATTTTTTTGGATCATGTTATTTGTAGGGACTATTTAATGAATATC
This sequence comes from Viscum album, assembly GCA_963277665.1. Classification (NCBI taxonomy): domain Eukaryota; kingdom Viridiplantae; phylum Streptophyta; class Magnoliopsida; order Santalales; family Viscaceae; genus Viscum; species Viscum album. The sequence continues at coordinate 1,607,669,862 of OY728128.1, forward strand.
ATCATTATGAATTTTTCAAGGGGAGGCTCACTATTTCCTTAGAGATGTGGTTGGAAGATATTCATGAGTTTCACAAAACAACATTGTTATTAATAAATAGGGTGGAGAGGATATGTAATACCTCTATGGGTTAGTTATAATTTTCTTGGATGTATAGATCAATCATATAGTCCATATCCCAAAGTTTAATTTACTTGAAGTTGAAGGACAAATTACATTGTATTTTTGGGTTGCTTAAGTTTTAGATATTTCTAATTAGAAGAGAGATGAAATATATATGGATTTCATGACATGTTTTCTATGAGTTCGGGTTTGATTTGATGTCATATTTAGGATTATGGACTATTTCATAATGTATTCTAAAATTTTGGAAACATCAGAGATAAGCATTATGGATGACATGTCTTGGTTATTTTTGGAGTGGAAAATAACCACTGTGGGTTTATAGGGATGTTAATATTTTAACATGATCCCCATTTTATAAAATGAGAATAAAACTTTCTATATCATGCTTTTGGTTCTTATCAATGTCTTGTCATAACTAATAGTATGTGTATAGATGATGAGATATAGTATGACATCTAGTCATTATAAGATATGATGATTGAATTTTTTCTAGATTATGGAGATAGTAAGATGATACACATAACATTTTTGTGTTCTCCAATAATAATATCAATAACAAAACCATTTATTTAGATCGATTAGAAAAAATTTCATTCCAAACATGAAAAACACTTTTTTTGACTGCAATGGAGGATCTAGCAATTCATGCACCATAAATTATATAGAGAATGGTAGAGACTGTAAGGGTTATTTGAAATTTGATGAAGGTAGATCAAGATCATCACAAAATAATGATTATCATATGATAATGCCATTATATTTTGGATATGGAGGACATGTATTGATGAAGGTATCTCACCATTTTGGGTAATGGAGTTTCAGTCATGGGAGAAAAATTTCATATAATATGTTGGTTTATTCAAGTTTTTGGATTGCATTGGTGAATATTCTTATATATTTTATCACCATCCACATTTGGATCACATCTATGATGTTTCAATATAAAACAGTATCATTGATTTTTTCATGCAGACTCTCATGTCATTGATTGAGGTGAATTAAATGTTAAATATTATTTTACATTCATAGAGTGTCCATATGACATTTAGGACCATCATGAGAATTTTTTTTGTGGGTGTGTTATTTCATCGGTTTTTGTGACATGGAAAAAAGTGGTTTGGAATAGTTTACTTGGGAATGGTTCATAAAAATTCATTCACAGTATCTTAATTTTTTCAATAATTAATTATTATTATGATTATATATATGACATTTGCATGATTTTGGATGATGATGGTGTGTTATTTTATACAATTTCTTTATGATGTGTTGGGTTTTTTTATTATTATACTAATATCACTATTTTTAAGGTTTCTCATGAATTTTTTTAGAGGCATGCATTTTTTCTGAATTTTTTTATTCTCATGGAATATAATCATTTTTGTGGTTTTTAATATAAGACTATGAACCTTTATGATACATTACCTTGTGTTTTATGGGATTTAGAAGTGTTAATCAGAATATTAAAGGTTTTTAATGGTATAGGGGTGAGTCTTGGATCATGGGGGTCTAAAATAACCATTATGGAGTCCAAGGTGAAGGCAGATTTGGGATATGGTTAGGGAACATCTGTTATTTTGATGGATGGTGAACCAATGGGGTGGAAAACCTATTTGGAAGATGATTGATTATTTTGAGTGAGTTAGTATTGGAAATAATATTTTTTTTAGGGGATCCATTTCATAGGGTGTGGTCGTTCATGAGTTATTTATGGTCTCATGTATTGCTGTGAGAGTAATAAAATCAGTTTCTTTGAGTACGGGGTAGCTACCCATTGTTAGATGTTTTATTCCATGTTGGGTCATATTTAACCTTAATTGAGTAACACCTATATATATATATATATATATTTACCATTTTCTATGGTTGAATATTAATTAGTGATATCAATTATATCATTTCTTATGATTATATTAGTTATAGAAATATCATTATTTCCTTTTGATGACTATTTAAGTAAGTCTAGTGCATAAATATTTTCCCTATAGAAATGGGATTGAAAAAATGTATGTTTCATAATCCGTAGGTGTTTTTTTTGTAACTTGAAAATTATTTAAATGTTTGTTTGAAACCATGAGGGTGGATATGGTTATTTTTTATGTATTGAATTTTGGTTCATGCATTTGTTGAGGCTATCATAGCCGTTTTTGAATTCACCACATCATATTGATAGGTAAACATGTTTACTAAATAAATTAGGGTATGACATTCCATATATCATCTTTTATTCAATTCCCAAGAAACCTATCCAATCCTTGGACTTCATTAGTTTCATTTAACTATATCTTTTTTGGATTTAAACCTCTTTATTTTTTGGGATTAGTATCTCATTATCAAAGGATCCACTCTTATCCGATTTTATTGATTCCCTCATAATATCATTCATTTTTTAGGTTATATCAGTGAAGTATCTCATGGTTTTTTTACTATTTGAATATGATTTTATTATGGTTTTTTATGGTTAGTCTCTTAGGTAGTTCTAATAGTTTTTGTCAATGGATAACCCTTAGTTATTTAACTATTATATTTTATTACTTGATGCTTCAGTATTTAGAGAGAATATGAGACTTACCCAATTTTATGTATGTGTAAACATAGAATTATCAGGATATAGTTTTAAATGAGTATATTTTTGGGATTTTAAAATAAAAGAAAATAATACATAACTAAAAATAATTGAAAATTATTTTGGTGTAATCTCACATACAATTATACTTTCTATCATGTTGTTGTCTCAGGATATTTTCTATAGAGTGTATTTACCCATTATTTTGAATATCAATGCATGTAATCCATATTTCCATTCCTAAAAATTATTTAAAAAGTCAAACAAGATAATATAAATGGCTTTTTTAGGAAATTCACTAGTGTTCTAAGTATATCTCAAAATTGATTCGTATGTGGGGGGGGGGGGTTCATTGGGACTATTTATTTAGTTTTTATTACTGTTATTAACTATTTTTATATAGATTTAATTTATTTCTGATACCTATCACAATGAATTAATCTAATTAAGATAGTAATGAAATATGATGATTACTAGAATAATTAGTAATATCTTACCAATTTTACCCTTATTTTTTATATGAAATTATACGTATACTAAAGTAGTGTTAACTTCTCATTGACATTTTTTATCATTAGTTATGATTTTCTACTATATATACAATATTGATCCCATACTATGACTTTAGTTAATGCATGATATGTGTCATTGATATGGAAAGTTTATAGCCATATTGATATCATTGTGGAAGTATAATAATGTTGTTGATCATGAGATTATGTAGATGGTGTAGAATAATGATTGGGATGATGTTGGGAATGTTGTCTCATTTTGCGAGACCTATAGGGTTTTGGAAAGATTATTTATTCCTATTAATATCTTATTCCATTTAATAATATCCATTCATGAATTATGTATTGTTGTTCCTATGTACCCAAGATTGTAGTATGGAAAACAATTATGAATTATATAATTAAATGTTATTATTGAATACATAATTATCAAAATATCATGAATATGGAAACATTAATAACAATTTTGAATAAAACACCTTGGATTCATATAAATAATTTAAATTTAAATCAATAAGTTATGCCAGAATATTACAAAAAAATTTATATCATTTATAATATATTCCAACATTGTATTGAACATTAATACATGCGTTCTTAGAAAGGTATTAGATTCATTATTCATAGAGATGGCTATGGGAAGTACTTTAAGAAACTAGTTATCATTCAAGTCATACTGAGGATGTTACACTTAGAATGGTTGTGTGCTATAATATTTTTTATTTTATAATACTTTTTATGATCTACCACTGACCTTGTATAATGTGATTTATGACTGGATTTATCTGTATGTTCTAGATATTTTCACAACCTCTTGAATAATGAGGATGGTGATCGGGGACTCCCTCTATACGTATCGTATCTGAATATATATTATGCTTTGTAAGATTATCCAATATATACTCTATTATATTCATAGAGTGTGTAATAATTTAGCCTATAGTATATTATAGTTATGAAATAAATTTATCTACTAACAAAAGGTAGATAAATATAAAAAATTACATTTGATGTTAAAATTTTAGTAATCTATACAAAATCTCCACCTTATTACTATTTTGGTTAAAATTTTCGCATTTTCATCATTGATGGGTACTAAAAATCATCACTTATTGTTCATGACATGATTGAGTCATTACTTTTTCACTATTATAAATGGTATAGATTATCATTGGAAAAGAATTCTAACTATGTTGTCTTCCAAAATCATAACCGTATTTAGAATGATTCTCCATCACCATAAAACTATGAGTTCACTTCATCATCCATCAGTATATTTTCTATATATATTGATGAACTAATTAAATTGATATTTGATATTTTCTATGTAACATAAGTCTTTTGTCTCCTTAATAGTTTAATAAATAATTTTCCTATTAAATTTTCCAATTCAAATAAAGAATTCATGACCATCCCTCTCTAGGAACCCCTATAAAGATATCATTGATGAAGATGGTGGCCAATGAAGCTTGTGTGAAATGGAGGAAGTTTGGAGACTAAAAAATCACTATAAATAATACTACCAAAGCATCAAGAAGTAAAAATTCACTAAAAACACCCAATACAGATGAACATTGAAATTTTAATGTACAAGAATATAATAAGTGAAAAAAAATACCAAATCGATAAACTATTTGAAAAAAATCACACTTAAAACGAACTCTCATTAAAAACATTATGTGAAAAAAGACTCAAAAATTGGCCAAAAATTATTTTGGAGGATAAAACATCATTCCGATATCCATGGTAGAAAATGTCTGTTGATTTTCTTTTAATGAAATTTGTTAAATTGAAATATCAATTGAAATATTTTCATATAATTTTAGTTATTTATTAAATAATACTAGTGTATAATTGGTCTATCCCCATATTAATTGTGGTTCATAATTGATAAAATTGTTACATCGAACTCATATTTTTTAGCGGTCTAATTATTTTCCATAATCCCCTTGTATTACATATGGGTTCCTCTATCTCAAACTGATAACTTACAGAAAAACTAAGGAAGTAACTATTATGTTCCATCTTGATGATCCTAATGTAAGTAATTTTCCATAAAACTAATTGTTTATATCCTTATATATTATCAAAAAGAATAGTTATACATTGTATAAATTCTTATATTTCATCTTCCAGATAATGATAATGCCAAACCAGGTTCAATAAATTGACATCAGAAATACTTCTACCACTGAATATCAATGACTTTTAAAAAAATATGTCAATATATAAATTCCATAGTTTCTTCCTCCATATGTCATGATCAAAACATAAAATACAAAAATTCACCATTCATTATAGACTAAAAATTGAATAATTCATACAAGGAAACACAATACCCATGAACACTTAGTCTTAAAATCTATCTTCCAACTTCATAGGAAACAATAATTCCTCTTTATAACTTTTAATTATGCCTTATCCCATTATGGAAAAATCCTACCATTGATTTCATCAGAAACAAACATTAATAACCATTTTGTATAGATTATTTTTATTTTCCACCCTCTACATCTCTATAACTCCGACCACAAGAATCTTTCAGATCAAACAATATTTCCTATCAAAATTATTTACATTGGAGAAAATCATTATATTAATAGACAATTTAAATTCACACATCTTATAAGGGTACAAAATTGAATTTTAACAACTCCTCTAAATCACCTACAATAAACACTTGACATATATAAATTTTATCTATAACTATTTGATGGAAATATAATTAACTTACATTATGGATAGTGCTTCAATTGGATACCCACACTGGCATCCATCTTACTACTATTCCTCTTTAGGTAAACACATATCATATTGAGCTCTTTTATATCTCTTTAAATCCTCTAACATATAAATATACATATCCCTATAAAAATTATCCCATAACAAAACATAAAGATACATCATTAAAAAATGTGAGATATCATAGATTTCACATCAAATATTCTCGCTATTATATTCATGGATTCTATATAATCTACTAGAAAAATCCTACTAAAAATGAAATATCCTTCCTTGTTTATAACATGTTGTATATCACTCTATGAAAATAAAATAAACCAAAAATATATCTATAAAAATATTGTTAACACTAATTATTTTTTGTATTATATTGGTATAATTTAATGTTTCTATCTAATGGGGTTGACATTGATTTCTATGTCATTATTTTCACTCTCTTAAAGACATTACTTCTGTATTCTTTTTGAGAAAAAATAAAATTTCATTTATTCTAACCACTCTCAATTATCACCACCAAGATTTTGATTCCTCTTAATGATCATTTATCTCATATATTTTAAAAAAATATCATTTCTCATCTCATGAATATGATTAACATTCAGACCCACCAGGATCATGTCATCCATATATAAGAGAAGGATGATAATAATCACTTATATAAGTATTTTCGATAGAACCTATGATATAATTTTTTCTAGAAGAACCCATTCTATTCCAAAAAGACATCAATATTCTTATTTCACTGCGTATATTCATGTATCAAAATATATAGACTCTATTTAATCTTAAAAACCATATCCATATATTTTTATATGAAGTCAAATGGTTCTTTCCAATAGATTTCAACATATAAATAACTATAAAAAATATATTTTTTAACATTACATTTCTATAAATGTAATAAATAAAAAGAAACATGATGTAGCATAATCAAAATAATAGTATCAAAAATAACTACGGAAGAAATTTAGAGAGTTTAGAACTACTTGATTCTACTAAAAACCTTTCACAAATAATTGTGGCTTGTACCACTTCTTGAATACTACTTAATTTTTCAAGAATAAGATCATTGTTTTTAAATTGATTTCCTCCCACACAGTAGTTCTGTTAACTCTCTGGATTTATTTTCATGGAATTCATCAAATTCACCATTCAGAGATTACTCTTAAATATAATAATCATAAAGATGAGTAAATTTTTATTTTATTTTAGTCTCTCATATATCTGTTGGAAAAATATATTGAAAATTAGTTCCAAACCTATATAAGGATAATAAATTTTTGGTAATTATTTAAAAATTCAGTTAGTATTTCAATCTACATTGACTAATAGATTCCATGATTTCACTATCCAGTTATTTTAATCGACCTATCATATTACATGATACATAAATTAAATTATCTATCAAATGTAACAAATCATCCAGACATTTGGTGCCTCCTATGCTTTCTATTCTATAAATTCTTCCAAAGTATTAGTTATAATGACCTATGACCTGGTCAATTTTTTATTTTCTAAAAACATCAATTTCGATCAAATTCCAATTTCTTTAGATGAAATATTCTTTGAAGATAACATTTCTCATTCTAATGACTTTCTAAGAGTCATTATCACAATGTAAAAATCTAACGTTTAAATCTTAATATGCTATAATGAAACATATTTTTTTAATAGAACATGACTATGTTAAAATATTTATAATTCATTTAGAATTGAGATAAATGTTTTAAAACATTTATATTGGAAAATTTCATTTGTTTTTTAGTCCAAATATGCTCTGTAATCTGTTGTCACATTATTGTAGAAGGATTGGTATTAAATATATACAGTGGCCAATTGACAATTTTCGCCAAATAATACTTTGAAATTATTGAATATAGTATCTTAATAAAAATATTATTAGATAGAATGTCAATAATATACTCTACAGTGAAATTTTTCCTTAATGTTACATGTTCCTTCTTATAAAACAAAATTAATTTTTTCTAGCAGAAATTTTGGGAATTATTGGTAATATATTCTTCATAATTATAAATTTTTACTAATTTTATCTTACATTATAGTGTAGTTTTTACCACAGTCATCTATATAAAATACACTTTTAATACATCAAATATTATTTCATAAATTAATGCCATTAAATTTTTATTAATTCTTAAATAAATTTCACTATGCTCATTGGCCTGTCATGAGAATTTAATTTTTCATTGTCTTAATCATCCATTTGTATAAGATTTAACTTTTGGTACATATGAATTCATCAATTTATTTTGAATAAAAACTTTACATGGATTATAAGTATATACCTCTCATTAATTTTTGAGTCCATGAGATTTAGATTCTGAAAACCATTTTTTAGTTGAACATAAAAGTTCATCTCAGAATGAGGTTTTAGAAGATAGCTGCAAAACTGAAAAAAAAAGTAGTAATCATTAAGTTGATTGATAATCAATCTGATATTACTATTAGAAAAAAGATTTTATGCATTAAATATATGGATATAACCATTGAACTTCATGTAATAATTCACACAAATTTTAAAATATATTTTTGAGTCCATATTCTTCTATCTAAGCTTGAGAAAATAACTAATTCTATAAACCTCATACATTATGAGATCCCTATAGACCTGAGAGGATTCAATTTTAATTAAAATTTTAAAATTACAATTCTATATAATGATTTGAGAATCTTTATTAGTCATGTAACCTACCCATGTACAATATAATAGTAATGTTAGAAGAACTATTTCAAAACTTTCACAATGAAAGGAATCAACGATATAAAATATCGAAGGTTCTAAAAAAGGGATGATAATCAAAAATATTCATATATTATCAATAGATACAATGTTAGTAAAATAAAATGTTCTAGATAATTTACATTCAGAATCCACACTCTGATACCTACATTATTTTCTTGGTGTCTCTTATTTCGACAATTTATATATACAGGTCCAGGTGCTGCTGACGTAACTCGACTTATCCCCCTTTATTCATCATCTTATTTCATCCAACCACTCAATAGAGGGTGATGTCCTCTACCATTTTCATAGAGTGTGGTTCTGGTAATTATTGGGAATATCTTTAATCTAAGATATTTATCTATAATGATATCTCTAACATCATAAAAAACTTGGATATACTTCCTAAAAGAGTTACTAATGGATGTTTTACAATTGCATGCATCAATTACAGTAGTGGTAATAAAAGTGAAATAACCCAAAAATAAACGATGAAAATTATATTAATTGACTCGGGGGAAAAAGTAATTTTAAATTATTAAAAGTATTATCCAGTGGTATTTCATAAAAATAATCATATGGAATAACCTCTTTATAATGAAGACCTTGTACATTGGTATTGGATTCTCAAGGATTTTCACTAGAGCGTCCAACTTGTATACTAAATTATTCACCTTTTTTATTAAAAAAAAATATTCCAAACCAATGGAATCTGAATAAATCTATGTGCATTCATCTCTATGAATTCTTATAACACATTTTGTATGATTTTCATTTCTAATTTGATAAATAAATAAGATAAACGTATTTCATGCATACATTTTTGGGTAATTTAATACATTGATTTCTTTATTTAAATTATTAGTTTTTCATATTACTAGACAATTTTACCTTTTCTTGTTTTATGGAAGGATACAGAAGGTAACTAAAAAGAAATAGAAATATATGTTTTTTGTGATTGAAATAAACTATCATCTATAAGTGTAGATAAGAAAAGCAATATCATATTTTTGGAGCTAAATGTTTACATTTCATAATGGAACAATATTCGACGGAATTAGAAAAAGAAATATAAAAGATGAGTAAATATTAAACAATGAAATATCATCATAATAAAAGAAGTAATGAATGATCCACCAATTCCATACATTACTCATCGTGTAGAAAATACACATCGGGCACCTTTTGGAAACTGAAAATTAGATATAAATTTATGAGGGTTTGATGTAATTTATTATAAAAAGTAATGCTAAAAATCACAGAAGGACATCTTAGAGGGATCCTAGATGTGAGAAAACCACTCCCATATGATGATGCACCACCATTGATACCTTATTCTCAACCAATCTTCACCTCCATTGATACTCAGGTATCTATATTGGTCATTTTCATCATGCTTAACATGAGTGAGTAGTTTTCTTTCTTTCAGGTGATGTGATTATTAGGGGAAGATATGTTAGGGATTATTCCTATTTTGTTTTTAGGTTTTGGATTTCATAAAATATTTTTATCAATTAAAATTATCTTTCTTATTTAATTTCCTGAAAATTATATTGAAAATTGAAGAGTTTTATTTTATTGCATCAATTAATTTCCTGAGTTTTTGTATGATCATTGTACAATTTTGGTTGGTTTTGTTTAAATAGGGATTTGGGTCACCATTGTTTTTGGTTTTACCTAGTGGATGACTATTACAGTGGTGAAATCATCTGAATAAGGTATGGTTCCCAGACCAAGGATCCTTCCAATCCCAATTCCAACACCAAACAAGAACAAAAAAATCAATTGAATCCCAGGTGCATGAACATGAAAATCACGAAACCCGACATAACTTATCTACTTATATCAAAAATTATCATTGATATATTATTTTTGTTTCTCTAATCAATCAATAAATTGATTTGAAATGTTTTAATTGATTTACAGCATATATATCATCCATATTGGTTTAACACTCGGACTTGCAAAGCATGACACTTTTGTAGTTAGTTTTCTGTGTTTTTTTATTTATTAAATTTTTGTATCCCCATAGAAACTTAATGACACCATAGGTGCATTCAATTTTTTGCACCATTTTCAGGGATGTTTTTCCCTATTTTTATGTTAATTTAAAAATCTTGATACTTGTTTTTATTTTAAGAAACTATTTTACAGTTGTTTATGTTTCATGGTTGCGTGAGGGAGAAATCCTTTACATGAATACTTCACACACAGGATAGATAAACTGGAAAATTTTAATCTTACCAAGATTTGGTGAATACATTACACAACTAGAGAAAATATCATGAAGATACTGATAATGACTAGTACATCATGGTTGGAGAAGTTCCAAGACCCCTACTGGAGATGCACACACGTATAGATTGTGGGATACCATCCTGGATGGTTCCTTATCCCAGTATAATGGTGTTTCTATTCATTTCATCATAGTTTGAGATAGAGATAGAAACTATCCATATGGTATCAAATTCAATCCAATTTTTGGGACTACTACATGAGTATTTGAACATGAACAAAGGGCGTTTTCTTGAACTATTTGAAAATTTTCAATTTAATAACGTATCAATAGATGTGGTATGGATAATTTTATATAAATATTCAAAAAAATAATAATAAACAAATGGAAGGGATTCAAATCTTCCCTTTGTATCCAATCACTATATGGGATGAGTTTGTGAGAATCTTTTTAAATCAATTTTTCCTTCTATCTAAATCAATTAACATTAGGGTTGAAATATTAAATTTCATTCGATTTAATGATGAGTAAATTTATTGTTTTTGGGAAATATTCAAGGATTAAACACTCAAATGTACTCATAATGGTATTGAAATGTGTTTTCCTACTTAAACATTTTATATATGTTTTTTGTAGGTGAAGAGGTCAATTGTAGATGTTGTATTATACAGACTGCTAAGGAGGAAGTAGTCTGAGGAGAGCTAAAATGTTCTTTATGAGATTTCCATCAACAGTTTCCATTGGAATACAAAAACCACCAAAATATTTGATGTGAATATGGTGGAATATAACTGGATAAATGCTCAAATTATGTCTATGAAAAGGAATATGAACATGCTGATGGACAACAAAAATTACCAAGGTATACACTATGAAGATATAAATTATTTAGATTATAATCATCCAGATTGTGAACTGGGATGGAGTCCCCAACATCTGAAATAGGAGAATAAAAATGATTACCAAGGAATTTAGTCAAGACTACTAGGTTTTCAACCCCATTAAAAAGGGCCAACACTGACCAGCCAAGTCCAATCAGTAGATTAAACCCGTTCATCATTTATAACCACCATAAGAGCAACACATAAAGAGTTTACAGCCTACTAAAAGGTTCATGGAACTGTGATCAATTAATTGATATATAATTCATAAAATCAATGATCTACAATGAGGATTTTGGAAAATAAAGTAGATCAGATCACCGTGAAACTTAGGGAAAGGCCTAGAAGAGTACTTTTAGAATTCCCACAATAGAATCCTGATGAATTATTGAAATATATATTTCATATAATTGTATTAAAGAACTAAGTAATTGATATCTAATTTTTAGAAAATAATGAAGATCGTCTAGTGGGAGAAAGAAAAGAAAACCATAGAGAAGCACAAGAACATAATGAAGAGGAAACACCGCCACTTACCAGTCACAAAAACCATTTCTGGATGGGTTTAAGAAAGTAAATGTCGATTAAAGTAAAGAAGAGTTCTTAGAGATATTAAAAAAGTTCCATATCAACATTCTATATTCTGAAGAAAATGCAAATGTTCTCATCTACATAAATTTCATGAAGAATTTGGTGATGAAAAATAAAAGATCAAAGAATTACCCACTATTCCACGGACATGGGAATGTTCAGCATTTGTATCAAGCATCCCATTAAATATTAAAAGTGATCTAGGTAGTTTCTCTTTTCTAATTATTTGTTTTTTCTAATGAGTTGGGTATTGCATTATGAAATTTAGGTGACAGTATAAGTATAATATCATGTAGAGAATTCAACAACTTGGGATTGAGATAGATCTATCCAATATGAGTTATGGTTAATCTATCTAATAAAATGATGGGAATTCCACAAGTACTACTTGAATATTTCTTCACCAAGGTATAATAGTTCTATTTTCTCGGGGATTTTCTGGTGATGGACATAGATGAGGAGAAGGTGCCAATAATATTTGGAATACCATTCCAAGATATGTGAATTGAAATGATTGATGTTCACAATGTGGAACAGAATTTAAGAGTTGGTGGATCATAAGTGAAGTTAAAACTACATCATGAAATGAGTAAATTTTAAGAAACACTTTTAGAGTTCACAGAAGATATGTTACACCTTGGGTTTTTATGAATTATTATTATTTTAGTAATTTAATATTATATGATGGCTTGAAGTGCATGATAAACCATATTAAGGTTTATTTACGAAGAACACCAATATTATATTGCTCTACAAAGAACACTAAGATTATATTTCTTTAAAAGAACACCATGTATTGATCATGTTAAACATAATTATGAGTTTCTTCGATATCTTATGTTACACACAAGACATAGTTTCACTGAACAAAAATATTTTTATTCAAATAATTTTATAGGTATTAGCTATTCAATATAATATAATATATGAACTTTATTAACAAAATTATGAATCGATGGTTAAATTTTTTTTATACACTGAATTATTTCATCATCAATAAATTATACATGAAAATAAAAAAACCAATTGAATACAAATTATGTTGTTTATGAAAAAACAATTTGTATGACCATGAAGGGTTTTTATCTTAATATATAAAATTGATAAATATTAGTGAGAGATATTAATGAAATATATGTATTATAAATTAAAGAATTTTTTTTATTCATCCAATTTGTTTTGTAGACATTAAATAATAAAAAATTGTGTTTTAGCAAGAAAAATAGTATTATTCTAAAAGGCAGTTTTACCACCTTTTAATGGTGGACTTGTTATAAAATATAATTTTCGAAAGTTTATAATTTTTATTTGAAAAAATAAAAATTATTTTTGAAATAGGATAAAAAAAATTACTTTTTGTGTGTTTTTCTTATTTTTTGAGAAGTTTCATTTTTTATCAAAACTGTAGAACACTGAACTTTAATTGAAAACATCATTTTTTTTCAATTTATTTATATAGTTAAATTATATTTTAAATTTGTTTTAATTTTATTTAGAAAAATTATATATATTTTAATTCAATTTAGGTCATTGTATAAATTCCAAATTGTAATTTGATGTAAAAAATATCACACATTTGATCATTTTCACTTTAAATACATATTGTTCCTTCCCGTCTATGACATCATTTTAAATTAATTTCTACCAATTATGTGATTGGAATTTTGATACATGGATTAAATTTTAAAATTATAAAAATTTATAACTTATTATAAGTTCAACATAATATTTTTCAAATACATTACTAGAAACAATTAAAATTAATTTCAGCAGTTAAGAAAAAAACAAGTTTACCAAGAGACTAAAATTTAACTTAAGGGCCCAAAATGACCTATACACATGTACAAAACCCATTGTATGGAACTATTTCACATAATTGTTTTCCCTGTGTAAAAAAAGTTCATTATTGGAGGCATATTATGTAATTAATACCTATCAATAGTTCGTATCATTTGGTATTTACAAAATTTTACTCCCCCACCACTATAAAAGAGAAATCCCCCCAATGTTACTCACACACATCAATCCCTTTTTCTCATAAAAACCATTAAAAAATATGAACCCCAATTCCCACATATAAACATATAATCCCCAATTTTGGAATAGATTAAAATAATAAATTCCTCTTGTGAAAACATAATGGTTTAACCTGAAGAACATTTAATATTCTTCAACGAGCACTTTTGTATTATTTTTTTCTCCACACCATAATTTACTATTATTACATGATCATATAATATCCTCATTATCCTAAATATTAATATATTTAACTTATTTTATGTTTACTACCTACAGATTCACACACCTCTATCTAATGATAAATGCTATCATTGTTGACGTGTATGACATATTACCACCAAGAAAACAGATGTCTTTCATTCTTTCATTACCATCTCTACACGTTGTGAAAAATTATGAAATTAAAAATTTTATATTATATATATTATATTAATGATATCTCTATTCTTATTAAATTATTATATAACACATAAATTCAAACATTCAATTTTATGACAATATGATGAAATCATTTTGTGGAAGTGTATACTACCTCCTCCTAAAAGTGATGTGATCCATTTACACTATAAATGGAATGTATTTATGATAATTTTAGTAAACAAATGAAATATATATGGAATAATAATTCTATTTGAATGATAATATATTTTTATACATTTATTTCTTTTACTTACTTTCATTAAATATGACAATAAAATAGAAACAACATTCATTCATATGTACAACACATCATATCAAGGAATAGTGTATCCCATTTAATATTTCTATATTTTATAGATTATTATAGATATATTTATATATATAAATAATTTATATGATATTTATTTCATGGGTTATATTCTTTATATAAAGAAATAATGGACAGAAATGGAACAAAAATAACATATCAGATCATTTAAAAAAAACAAAGCAGATATTACCCAAAACGAACCATTAACATTGAATTTGTAAGAAAATGGTAATATATTATCATAATTAAATAATATATGGTATGATATATGGGTTGTTATATCATGAATTTAATTTTATTTCTTGATATTCAGAATTTAATTTTATATTTTTCATTCACAAATCTGAAGATTCAATGTTTACTGAAGTAGTAAAGGGATTTCTAGTCTCACAATTATTTCTATTAGAATTCTGCCAGATATATCACTTTTCTCTTTATGGTGGTGTATATAGAGCCCATTAATTTACTCTACGATCCCTATAATTAAATTTATGTGTATTTAATTATCCACTTTATGATTTCTCTTTCTTGGGTTTTTTGGTTCAAAAGCTTAAAAATTAATTAGGCAATTTTGTCTCAAATGGACTCCTTTGAGACACATGATATGTCACACACATAAATTATTTTACATGGTTTATATAATACCCATTTAAATGTTATATCATGAATTTAATTATATTCATGTTATTTTATGATTCATGAAATTTTGTTCTTTCGTGAATACTATGATTCAACGTTACCAAAGTAGTAAGATTTTACTGCTACAATCTCGTTATTTATAGAGATTATTTATGATTATGATTCAAATAAGGAACTTTTACGATCCATATCACAAGAACTCTCATGAATTTTATTCTACTATAGTTATTAATTTTTTATAAAAGTAACGGTACCATTGTATCCACTCTTTGGTACATGATATAATTAATAATGTATTGTCATGAAAATATGACTTTATCTCTCACTACGGGTTGAAATCTGTGTTATTAAAAAATATGTTTTAAAAATGTTTTTAAATGATATTATGAGATTATTTTCAATGAAAATGATTTTAATTTATTTTTTAGAAGGTGTTTTTATTGATTTTAAAGATCCCTTTATAAGTCTCAATGGTTACTTTCAAAGAAAAAAGGTTATAAAAAGGTATAGTTTTTTAAAAAGTGTTTTTCAAAGTAAGAAGTAAAGTTTCCTCAATATATGTTTTAAATGATTCTTTAAAAAAAATTAAAATTTAAGATGAAATCATTTGAAATAGTTTATGTTTTTTTTGTATATGATTTAAGGAAACCATTTTCATTCTTTCGTTGAATGGTTTACATTTATGATGACAAGTTTTTGATGAAACATGTTTCTCTTACCTGGGTTATACCATGATAAACCACTTATGTTGCCCACTTCCTTTCATCAGTTATTTTATGAATAATTGATTATGAAACCATTATTTTTCCACATGTTATGATATTATTAATTGTTTATAATACATATTTTAGGTTATGATATTATGAATATTTATGATTTTGGGCACACTTGTGTGTTAGTTTTTATTATGTGATGGGTGGAACCTATACCGACCTCCAATGCATTGGCTAATTATGGATAAGTCATTGTTATATATTTTATTAGTAAACCTGATTATATGTTCCAATTTTATTACTGAACATTATTACATATTCAAAATTTTATGCATTAACCTAATTACTTGTTGAAAATGTTATGCGTGAACCTGATTATAGGATCATAATGCTATGCCTGAACCTGATTACATGGTCATGATGTCATGTGTGAATGTGATTATATTTTCCCAATGTTATGCATGAACCTGATAACATGTTCAAAATATTATGTGTGAACATGATCACATGTTCAAAATATTATGTGAGAACCTTGTTACATGTTCACAATGTTATGCTTGGACATATCATTCATGTCCATAATGATATGCATGGACCAGGTTTCATGTCCATAAATTTATTTGAAGGACTAATTTCATGTACATAACTTAATGATTGAACCTTTCAATATTTATATCTGTTCAAAATGTTGTACGATGATGTGTATACTGACTGTCTATGTCTTATTCCAATGTAATACTCTTATAACTAATGTTATTTGACTTAATTATGATTTATGTCTTATTTATTTCCAATATTTATAAAATTACTCAAAATTATGTTCTATGATATGAAAGGTATGATCTCGAAATGTTATGATTATGTTCTCATAAAATTATTTCAATGTTATGCTTATGTATCTCTGGTATTTTTAAACTTACTGATCACTTTAGATCATCCTTTATTAAGTTTCCTTTCCCAAGGTTATGAAGAAAGGAATTAAGTTGGAGTAATAAATGGGAAGATCTTTGTGGGAAACATTGAATATCATTAATTAATTTAGAATATTGTGTTCTAGGTTTCCAAGGCAGAAAACTATTACGATCATTAGAGTTGTAATTTTTTTAATGTGTTGAATATTCATCCAAAATTTTGTGATATCAAGGTATGTAACACGTGCATCAATGTAGTTGGGGTTAAAATAAAGTTATAGTTGACTTTAGAAGCGTGGATAAGAAAACTTTAGTGAGATCCCAGAGGATATTTCCAAGTGTATTCCTTAGGACTTCTCTAAGGATAAGTCTAATGATGAGTACGAATTTAGGAAAATCTCTTGGATTTTTTTTAAAGTATTGAGAGAGTGGTTTCTATGAAATTACTTCACATTATAGATACTACAAGTGGATGTCTTATAGGAATAGAAATATGTTTTGACTATGGAAATAGTAACATAAATCATGTTACTTTAAAAGGAAAATGAAAAGTACAGTTAACACAATGGATGCGAATAATGGCCTCCCAAAGGTATCATCGACTGTCGAATGCAATTAATGTGATAATTATTGGCATTATGAAAACCAATGTCATTGGGGGAAATATTATAAAGGAAATTAGATAGGTTGTTAGAATAATGTTCTTTCTACTGAGGATGAAGAGACCACATGCGACATATAAAAGGTATGTTCTATTCTTATAGTATTGTTTATAAGAATGATAAAATTTAGTAACATGAATTTTAAGACATTATTTGTATTTCATCTTTTAGGAAAGAGGTATTGTGGAGAAATATGAAAAATATTACTCATGGTTTGAAAAAGAAGTGTGATGACTGAATTTAACATGTATTTCAATTCAGGAATTATGTTAAATGAATCCTAAATTATATTTTCAAAAATGTGTTTTAAAAATATATTGAATGGTGCTAATGACCTAGAAAGGTTATTTAATGGAATGTTGATATTGATATTAGTGGAATAAAAACCTATATGTGTTCCAAATGTTGATAAATTTTTTTTTAGATTAGATAAAGAGATTGTTGATAGGTAAAATTTAAATTGGATAGTGTTTATCACCTTATAACTAATAATGGATTTGGTTACAATGTGGTTTATGTAATAATTATTTTAGTTTATAGTGTTTTTTGTATTTAATAATATATCCAATAATCTGTGTTCTATGAAAGGAATGATGATGCTTTTATGTATTCAATATGGTTTTATGGTAATTTATTTTATTACTATGTTTTAGGAGAATACATTATGAAGGTTATAACATGGTTTGTATGTTACAACCAAGTGTAACTTTATAATATAAAATGGATCAATGTTAAGCGGATTTTGAGAAATTTAGTGACCTTCATTCTAAATATTTGGAATTTCATCTTTTAGAAGGGTTTTATGGGTATACATTTATGTAATGGTTTGAGATAAACATTGGATAATATTTTAGATAATAATATATTACTTTACTATATGAAGATTTATGGAAATTGAATAACTAGTTCAAGCCTTTATTTATGATAACTGAATATAGATGGAATGAATTATATGTCTATCTATAGCTCTTATAATCCCTTAGTTCATTGGAGGTAAAACCCACATTCATTTTATAGATTAAAAGGTGAACTGGAAATTGATAAAGGCATAACCAAAGGGTGATATTGTGATAACAAAATAGAATGAAATCAGGTAATTATATCTTCACGTGAAAATATTCAACATTTGGAAAAGGGTATTGAAATGAAATTTTGTTCTTTTATCAACATTTTTTATGATATTAATGAAATTTTTCAAGACACTTTGGTTTATTGATATGCGCCCATTAACATTATCCTTACCATGTTCACTATCACTCTCCATTAGGACTTTACAATTAGATTTCTCTTCCATGTCCATGTTTTCACTTTCCACTTATGTTCTTATATATGAAATAGTAGTTATGAGTTACTTTGGTTAACCATTGTGTTGATAACTTTCTCTTTTTAATGGTTGTTTTACTATTCATTTTCACAGTGTGGGTTTCTATGAAAATACCTTCTAAGTATTAAACCATTGATAGCCTAGATGAATTTTGAGTGTGAAATTCATTTTAATGGGGTAGAATGTAAAACCCCTAGTTTTTATGAATTATTATTTTTGAATAAGTTAAAATTATTTGAATGGTTTCATTGCATGCTACATCATGTTATTATTGATTTATAAAAAAACCCAAGATTATATTACACTACTAGAAACACTTATATTTCCTTTTGGTACACAAAAAAACTATGTTTGTCTTGTGTTACACACGATGCCGAGTTTCTTCGATAGCTTGCATTACATGCAATCCAAGTTTAACCAAACTACATTATTATAATTAAAATATTGTTACAAATATAATCAAGCCATTTGGTTGACATATATGAATAATATTTACTAAATTTTGAATCATTGGTTCACACGTGTTTAGAAAATTAATTCTTTGGTTATTAATTCATTAAAAATTTAAATAAACAACAATTGAATATGAAAGATGTGATTTTATAAAAAATATTTATACCAAAAAAGGTTTTTTATATTATTAAATTAAATTAGTAAATAATATTTAGAGAAAATATTAAAATTTATATATTAAAATATTGAAAAAAACTACATCCATCTAATAAATTTTACAGGCATAAAATAAAAGCAAATCCCATTTTTGGAATAAAAACAATATTATTCTAAAAGGAAGTTTTGAAGACTTTTAATGAATGACTTGTTTTAAAACTAATTTTTGATACCTTAATATTTTTTATCTGAAAAAAATATTATTCTGGATAGTGTAATATCAAAATTTACATTGCTTTATTCTTTGGTATTTTTCTGGGAAGGTTTATTTTTTGATGAATAATGAAAACACCAAATTTTAAATAAAAACTTCATTTTGATATAACATATTTATATAGTTAAGTTATATTTTAAATTGGGTTTATATTATATTAAAATCAATTATACATATATTAATAAAATTTAGATTATTTTAATAAACTTAAAACTAAATTGGATATAAAAACATTTCAAACATTTGAACATGGTCACTTTAAATACCCATTGTTTCGTCTTGTCTATGGGATTATTTTAAATTAATTTAAACCACTTATGTGGTTTAAATTTGATATAATGGAGTCCATATTTGGAATAATCATAATTTATTGTTATTAATAAGGTCAAATTAACTTTTTTACAATAAATATTATTGAAAATAGTAAAAATTAATTTCAGCGATTAAGAGAAAAATGAATTTACTATGAGACTAATGTTTAAATTAAGATCCAAAATGACCTAGAAACATGTCCAAAAACCATTTTATGGAAATATTCCTGTCATATAACCTATTTTATCTAACATGTATCATTATAGGAGGTAAATTATTTAAAGGATACCTCTCAATAGTTTTTAATGTTTCTTATTTATAAGAATGTCACTCCTCTTTCACTATAAAAGGGAACTCACCCCCATCACTTGTTCACACCACTCAGGACCTTTTTCCAAAAAAAAAGATACCCAAAAAAGAAAATAATTTCAATCCTACTAACCTAATCATAACTTTAGGATGAAATCAAGACATTTAAGTTCATTGGTGCATACCAAATAGAGATACCCGAAGAAGAGGTAGTTTTCTTCAATGAGAACTTATGTTTTATTTCATTATCCACCCCTTAAATTACTATTATTTGAATGATTATAAAATTACCTATGTATAATAAATATAATAAAAAAAAATTTGGGTAAATTTTACTGCCATAATCGTCACATACTTCTACCAAATGAGAAACAACATCATCATTAATGTGTTTGGGGGACACAGCCTCTCCAACTGATGTCAGTTGTTTATCCTTTGCCACCTCTAAATGTTACTAAAAATAATGCAATGATTATTTTTATTAAATATATATTATTTATGATTTAATTATTATTATTTAATTATTATGTAACAAATACCTTCATAGATTCTATTATTTGAGAATATAGAGGTATCATTTGTACACGTGTGGACTAACATCTCATCAAAGCATTGTGATTCATTAAAAGTTAACATTGAATGTATTAAGGAATTATTTTAATGAAAATATATGATATATATTAAATAATTATTATTTTTTAACAATAATATACATAAATATGTTTATATACATATATTTCGTTTACTTGCCTTCTTTCAATATACAAGAAAATAGAAGCATTGTTCATGCATACGTACAATATACTGTATCCATTGGAGGTGTGTCTAATTTTATATTTATATATGTTAAATATTATGATAAATAATTATGTACTAAATATATATGATATATATATATATATATATATCATTTTTTACATTTTGGAGATAAGAAACTATTGTTCAATGAAAAGGGAAAAAAATAACATATAAAAACATATAAGATAAACCAAGATGATATTACATGAAATGTAACTTTAAAATTGAATTTGGTAACATAATTACATAATCAAATCATATATGTTATGATATATAATAATATGTATCTTTTTAAAATATATAAAAAACTATTATTTATTATACAGGAGGTTTGAACACGAACGAATAAAGTCAAGACTTAAGGTGAGTGTTTTCTCATATCACATTTATTACTTTTAGATATACACTATATTCAAAAATTATTCATGTTTTGTGGTGTATATACTGAATTATTAATAATTATATAAGAAGTTTAATATATTTAATGACATTAAAATATTCAATTTATTTCATTATTTGACGGATCTCACGATTCAAAAGTCACCCAATTAGTTGGGGGACTTCTAGTATAACATATATTTTGATGAGACTTATTCCATATTCACCAATAATTTCTTTTTTGTGTCATATATACCACACATGAATGCATTATATGATCCTTATCCTTAAATCTTTGAGTATTTACATATCCATTTGATGATATCTCTTTCATGGTGTTTACAGTTGAAATGCAACCTAATCTTTAATCTAATTTTATCTCATTTTTCATTCTTTGAGACACATGTTATGTCATGAACCTATATTATATTACATGGTGTATATACTAAATTTAAAATTTTATATCATTATTTTCATTATATTCATGATATTTGATGCCTCATGAAGTTTTATTCTCCAATGGGGATTATGATTTAAAGTTACCAAAGTTGTAAGATTTTATTTCTTCAAACTCATTATTTATTGAAACTGTTTATGATTATTCTTCCATTGATTACAACTTATCATGCATCTCTCAAGAACTCTAATGAATTTTATTTTACTATGTTTACTAATTCTATATCAAAGTAATGGTATTATTTTTTCCACTCATGGGTAATTAAGATAACTAAAAATGTAATTTTTTTAAATCTGGATTTATCTCTCTCTTTGGTCAGAAATATATATTATTCAAAAACCGTGTTTTTTAAATAAATAAATAAATAATAAATGATATTTTATGAAAAAATTTCACAAAAATTTATGCGAAAGAAATTATATTTTAAAAGGCGATTTAATTTTTTTTCAAATCTTTCTTAATAAGTATCAAAGGTTACATTCAAGGAAAAATAATTTTACACATGGTTTAAAATTTAAAAACCATATTTCAATGAGTAAAGGATATTTTACTCAAGAATTATCTTAAATAATCCATTAAAAACTATTCTCTATATTAGATGATTTTTTATATAGTTTATGATTTATTATGGATATTATCCAATTTAACCATTCCTATTTTTTTTGAGTTGTTTATGTTTATGATGACTTGTTGCTTGAAAATAATTTCTCTTCCACAAGTTACACCATGATAAAACACATATGCAACACAATTCTATTCATAAGTTATTATATGATGAAATAATTGTAAAACCTATCTATTTTACCTAGTTTATGATATGATGATGCATTTATGTCACACATTCCATTTCATGGGTTATGAAATTATAAATGTTTATGATCTTTTGGCACACATGTGTATGATTTTAATTATGTTATTGGTGGGACCAATATCTCCGACCAATGCATGGGTTAAAAATAGATAACTCACGAGTATATTTTTCATGCATAAACTCAATTAAAATTTCACAATGTTATAAGTTAACATTATTACATATTCAAAATGTTATTCATGGCCATGATTACTTATTAACAATGTTATGTGTGAACCAGATAACATATTCACATTGCTATGTGTAAAACTGATTACATGTTCATAATGTTATGTGTAATCCTCTCTATATGTTCATAGTGTTATGGGTGAACCTTATTACATGTTCAAAATTTTATTCATTAAACTGATAAGATGGTCACAATGTTATATAAGGGCCTATATTTAAAATCTATAATCTTGGGTGTAGACCTGGTTTCATGTCCATAAGTTTATGTGAGGGCCTGATGTCATTTCATTAACGTTTTGAAAGAACCCGTTTCTATTTATACATTTTCCCAATGTTATAATATGATGTGTACGAAAACATTCTATGTCTTATCCCAATGTTATACACTCATGACTAATGTTATTTAATTTACTTATGATTCATGTCTTCTAAAATTCCAATCATTATGTCATGACACATGATTATGATCTTGGATATATAGGGTTTGATATTCAAATGTTATGATCACATTTTTAAACCATTATGCCTATGTTATTGTTACATATATCCTTTATTTCTACCCTAATTTACCATTTGAGCTCACCCTTTATTATGTTTCATTTCCCTAGGTTAAGGAGAATTTTCTTACGTAAGTGTACTAAATGGGAATCCCTTTGTGGGTAACATTGGATATCGTTACAAAATATAGAAGATTTTGTTTCATGTTTCAACATACACTCAACTATTACAGTCCGCGTGAATTTAATTTTTTAATACGAGGAATATTAATCTAAAATAATGTGATATAAATTTATTTTATGCCTCTACCACTATAAGATTGTCTACCACAAGAAGAGGACCTTACTACCCATGGAAGAAGAGCTGATGCAACTATTATTTAAAGTGAGAAAATGTTGAGGAAAATTAAAAATATACTATAAAAAAGATGAAGATTGTGGAGAAAATTAAATTAAAGAGGAATTAAATGAATAAGAATATGTTTGGACACTTAATGAGTTTCCATTTTATTATACAAGAAGAGCAATGAATTTCTAGATTGGGCCAATAAAAATTGAGAAGGTGTTAACTAATGGACGAGTAATTGTTTTTTAGAAAAGGGAGGGGACCTATATACCTAAAGGAATCATGGAATAATTTTTTTTGATATATATCAGGTAACATATTTCCATCCATCTAACACCTGAGCTGATGTAGGTATGGCCAATCAAACGATATTAAACAAAATTGCGACCGGGAGGCAACCTAAGTTTTTAATATTTTCCATTATTAGTTTTATATTTTTAGGCACATTCAATCTTCTATATATATTTTAAATTTCATCTATATGGACTATACACTCACTAATTTATTTTTATATAGGACCATCACGACTGGAAAAAAATGGAAGGAGGCTTGTAAAGAAGATGTAGGACTACTTCACACTGCCAAACCCATTCACATCAGAGATCAAGAAAATACATTTCATGAGGGAGATTCAAATCGTGAGTCATGATAATGGAGTACTTATAAAGATGAATTTAAAAAATAATACAAAATGGTAGTAAGAATTTCAAATCTAAATTTTACTACAATACCCCACATTTAATTTATTTGAAATCATTCACTGCCAATTGCATGCCTACACATCATTCATTCTTTTATCAACTGAACTAGGAGGCAAAAATTGACTACAATAATTACCATTCCATGTAATTTAATTTCATTGTTCAAAAATTTAAATAAGAAAAGTTTTTGAACTAATTGGGAGAGTTAAGCATTTCGTTTAGGATTTAAAAAATTCAGATTAAATGATCATGTGGATTTTGTTAAATGAAATCTTTCTGAGATTTAGATTTCCTTGAAATTTTTATGTTTTCATTAATCTATTTAATTATTAAAATAAACATTCAAGAGTAGTTGTCCCAACCCTTCATCTAATTCTAGATACATCCTTTGAGACTAATATTTTATATTCTTTCTGTTTTATATTTATTGACAGACTCGAGCATATTCTATTCAAGAACATTCTTTTCAGCTTATCAAATCTATGACTAAATAGAGGAACATTTAATATGATTGAGGAAATATTTCTTAATAACACTGTATACATGGACCCACCATTCGTTAATCCTTTTTAATCATAAAGAATCCATGAATATTCATTTCAGGACAAGGGGTATGTTACAAACCTATTTTATTATTTCCTATATTCCTCTAAATGATTTCATGATATTTAAAAGAATAATTGAGGGTGAGAGATTTCCCATGGAGGATTGGGATATTTTTTATTGAGATGAAATTGAAGGAATATTTTTTATGATCTAGTCAAAGGACATTATATTTATCATTACACATTATCATTATTCAAATCTATTTCTTAAAAGATATACAAAAATTACTGAAAAAAATGATAAAATTGTATTGTGTATTCAAAAGATAAAAAATCTCCATTTTCTAGACCGATGATCTTTTCATCATATGCGGCTTGGGGTGGATGTGTGATTTGACATAAGAATATCTTTAAAAAAATAAAACACATAAAAATAAAATAAAAAAAGAAAATGTTGTTTTTTCATTCATTGTGTTAACATGTATCATGAGCCAACATTGAGCATTTAGGGGGTATAACATCTATAAAGGGTGATCATTATAGGGTATATCTATTGATATCATGCACTATAATTTATATACAAACATAAATTTTGATCCTTATTTATTCATGTCATTTACCTAACATCTGTAAATTATCAGATATATTTGATCTTTAATGGAGAAGCCCTCATTATTAAATGTGATTTATGTATTTACATGGTGGAGGTACAAGATTCCTTGAAAGCCTATGGAAGGTGAATCATTTTGTGGTATATGTTGAATTATATTAAAAATTTTATCCAAATGATTATGGAAAATATTTATGTGAGGTAAATTTAAAATGGAATGATAACAAATAGAAAAATGAATATAGATGTGTGAACTAGATGGGTTATTTTAGCAGAGAAAAGTAAAATACTTGGTTGATTTGTTTCCTTAGAAATTGAAGTGTTTATGAACTGTCCATGTGTGATGATCAAACATTTAATTTCCGATTTGACAGATTACTTTTATTGGAATTTGATGTAAATAATGGAGTGTTGAACATCCTCTGTAGTATGTTGAGATTTCATCATTGACGAAAATTCTAAATTCAAGTGTGGGTGTATTTGTTAGGTTTATTTTAGGTATATATATTTGGGTTTATGAATGATTTTTTTATTTTAATTATTAATATTTTGAGTTACACTATTATTTGTATTTTTTGTTTAATGGAAGGATACAATATGAATTTAAAAATGGGTCAAAAGGCATGGATTTCATTAGTAAAATAATATTCACACCACTTCTTTTCACCTGTGATGTGACATCAGAGTTTTTATTCTAAATTATAACATTTCATAAAGGAGGTTCATGTTATGGAGCTGGAGTAGTACATATACATGTTTTTTAAATATTACTCAACAAGAGTTCATTGGGAAAGAAGGATCCTCCATCGTCACAAATGACACGTCTTGTATAAATTTCAGATCAAGAACATTTAATGAAAAAAAAATAGATACACATTTTGGAGGGTTTGATTACATGGATTATTAAAATACACCTTTATATGCCTGACATGATATCTCAAAGGGATCCTGTATGTGAGAAGAACATTTCCAGATGATGAAGCACCACAATAGATCCATGATTTTCCGTCATTATTTTCCATCATTCCTTCTTGGGTATCCATGCTACTCGTTATCATCAAGCCTAGAATGAGTGATTAGTTTTATTTTTTCCGGTGATCTGATTATAGGATTATGTTTTGTTAGGGTATGTTAATGTTTGAGATAGTTGTAACTCTTTTTTAAAATTTCAATTCTCATCCATTTGAAAATACATGACCATTTTTTTTAAAATCAAATAGTTTATTTTATTGAATCAATAAATTTCCCTAGTTTGTGTTTGACTCTTATGAAATCTAGATCATTTATGTTTAAAACGGATTTTTATTCACCTAGTTTTGGCATTTCAGCTAATAGATGACTATTGAAATGGTGAAATCATAGGATTAGTTTAAGGTACCCAAACTAAGGATCCCTGCTGACCTGATTTAGAAAAAAAACATAAATGAAACAAAAATCAATCAAATCCCAAATATAGAAACCTAGAAACACTCAACAGGGAATACCTCATATCATTATATCAAAACATTTCATTTATACAGTATTTCTCCTTATCCAATCAATTAATAAACTTCTTTGAACTCTTTAAAGAAATATAGGGCATATATATCATTTGTGTGGGTTTGACACATGGAACTTCCATGTACCACACATTTCTAGTCATTTTTTCTAAAATTTATTATTCATTAAACTTTTAAATCCCTATAATAATTTAATGATGCCTTATAGAATATTAAAAAAACTAATTCTTTATATGAATCATATTTTCCTTCATATATATAATCTAAATTTCATGGTTTGTCCCATAAAATCTACCAATCATGACATTTATTTATGTTACTCAATATTAACTGAGGAAATATCTCCCATTGAATCATCAAAATTAAGAAAATATTATAACATGAGAATACAATACAGTGTGATTTCAAGCATTGCTAGACCAAAACCATTAATACCATATGATGGGGTTTACAACTGTAGATCACCAAAATATAAATCAGTATAATAAATATGTTGTAAATTTTTTTTGGAAACTATTAAGACCAGAAGAACCCCACATCTTTTATGTTATAGAACATACGAAATCAATAAATACCCAAAATCAACATGTCATATTGAACTATTCACACACATAATACAAACTCTTACAAACAAATATTAAAGGGAAAACCAAATATTTTAGGAAATTTTTAACAAGGACTTACGTGGTTCAAACACTAGTTTTATGTGTATGAGAGAACATTTTTTCTTCATTTCATTTCAAAAATAGTAGAAAATTATAATGACTACTGAAAAAACAAAAATAGGATCACTGATATTTCTAAATTACATTTGTACGTGTGGTACCAATCCATATTAATAGAATAACTCATCAAGTTGACTTCTTCCACTAACCTATGACGTTTTTTAGGGTCCCACTATTTTACTTGTTCACATGTGATTTCTCATAGATTTCTTTTCCTCTTAATTACAACATCTAGTGAATTGATATTTTTTATCTTAAATTCAACCATGATGACACTTTCATAACAGCTTCATAGAAATCCCACTGAGGATTGAACATAAATATCATCATCAAAAACAATTTACACACCATAAAATATGTTATTTCCTCATCATGATGTTGAAAATAGAAAATTATGTTTTGAAACATAACTTCTATTCACATACAACATATATAATTTCACTACATGTAGTATAAGAAGGAAAAAACCTATATTTTAGCATTTCTTCTTCTAAAAATATTAATTGAATCATGGAAAAAAATTAAATTTACTATTGTTAATGCCTCAGTGATGAAACAGAAAAACCAGCATACACTTAAGCAATATAAACTAACAACCATCCCAACAAATAATCACTAACCTAAAATCATACCCAAATATAATAACATAGTACTAAATGATTATATCATTATGTTTCCCTATATCAACCTCTCAAACAATTTTTCACACTCATTCACCAATGATAAATGTTTTGATTCTTCTATCCCTTCCATATAAGAACACATCTACACCTTATATCTCAACTATAAACATATCATCATTTTCATCGAATACCATATACCAAACCATACCATATATATCAACCATAAATCACCACATTATAACTCCACATAACATCCTTATCAGAATATGAGATTGTGAACATAATGGACATCAGCCTCATCCCTTCCTATTACAACGAATGATCACCAACATGTGTCACATCCTCTATCATATTGTAATCAAATACCATTTTAACACTATAACCTGTAGAAATTTCACCCCACACATCATAACCATTCCACATATTTAAGAGATAGTGAGGAAGATATAGTAATTATCTATCCATCTCCTCACTAATTTGGATATTGGGGAAAACATTTGAAACCAAAAAAAATTGGCATCATTAATGTTATCTAACTCTAGGGGGGTGTGTATGTAATCACAATAATAAAATACATGTAGTACATCCATTAACAATATCAACATAGATGTTAATTCCAATATAAAACAACTAAATAAAAATAAAGAATTTTTGTATGACCAATGTTAAAAATAACAACCAATTCCACCACTATAGCACAAAAAACCATAAATTATCGCACAAAACTATTATAAAAACATTGTATTGTCTTCAAATTTAATCATTTAATTTTACCATATCTCTTTTTATCAGTTTCTCTAACACATTAAATTGTTTATTCCATTCATTTAACCATATTTAATTTGAACCATTCCTTTATATAACAACCAAATTCATCTAATCCATTTCCTAATCATTTTAGTTAATCATGATCTAGTCGGAGTAATAATTACAATAATATTCTGAACAATCAGGTATCTACAGAATCCAAACTTGTAAAACAAACCACAAAAACCATGACACTAGACTTTCCAACATCCCAAAACTAAGAACAAAAACAAAAAATTGAGCATATTCCAAACATTGGAAGGGAATCAAAATCCAAAACAACTAACAATAATAACACAATAGAAAATCATATCCAAAATTCACTCTTTAATCCTACTATTAATAAGAATTAAATCATCACAAGCATAAGTAACATTACCAAAATTAAAAGTTTCCCCCCAATACATTCATTATAAAATATTATTGAATACCCAATTAATAGATGTGATTAAATGTTTTATATATAAGAAGATAATATTTCTATAGTTCAGCCACATCGTTTTGAATTCATCAACTTATCCCAATAATTAGAATTAACATAAGTCTTATCCAATCCTATTTTCCTAGTTCCGTTTCATTAGTTTAGTTATTAATCATCATTTTTTAATCCATATCATACTCTCCAAACAATACACAAGTATAAATTTTAAATAATTTCACATCAATAAAAAAAGAGATGTTTTAAATCATGTTCCTTAACTATAGTATAAAAAATAACTATTTATGAACATGGATTGGGTGGTTATAAAATTTTATAAGATTGTAAAATTAAAAAAATATTAAAGAATAGTAAAATCCATCCAATCCAAAACACAAGCCCAAAATAAATAGAGTATAACTTCAATAATAGCATGTCAACGAATAAAGAAATATATAGGAAAAATAAAAGGGGATTTGAATTTACAATATATTGTAGAGTGATAGGTCTCTAGAATTCAAGTGTTAAGGAAAAATATAAAGTCGCTTAATGTATCTAAGGTTGAATGTATGTTTTCTTGGGATATGAATAAAAAAATGTAATCTAGATACATTTGAATATTTTTCAAAATTCATATGGAAATGAGACTATAATAGAACCAAATTGTGACAGGTTATGGTCACACTATGTTCCATATTTGTCTATAACAACTCCATAAATCATCACATGATCCTTATTTATCATCCCTTGAATCTATAGATCTAATTTACTTTTCCTCAAATCTACCAATGGAGGCTATATTTTAATTCATGTGGTCATGCAATCAGAAATGATTCTTCATGAAACATTGAAGAACCATAAACCATGGTATGATGATATTGGGTTGTCTTGATGAAATGATTTAAAAAAAATTAGAGAAGCGTGAAACCCTAAACACTAAGAACCATTTTATAGAGTCTATGACCATAACCCAATGAACTTTCATATTAAATTAAATAAAATACCTAATACATTTCACATTGTGGCCAAATCTCCTCTTTCTGTGAGAAAATTATATTAAAGAGTAACAAAGATCAAAAAAATACTAATGTATGGTTTCATAACACTTATGTAAAATTGACCTAAGAACCTTAATTACTTGAGAAAAACCACCCACATAACTGCCATAATTCAATTCCAAAATACATGTCACAAAACTACCATTACATAATTTTAAGGGAGTGATACAACTAAAGTACATGGCATAGCTTCCCTTTCCACCACTAATGGTACTATGTGTACAGTCAGGACACAACCCAACACTTCCATCCAAAATATCAGTTTTAGAATTTCCTCCCAATGAATAACCTTCTATGGATACATATAAAACCCATAAATAAGTGAGGGACTAATATTTTTTTAATTCCGTCACATTACATTCCTCTCAAATTAATCTCATCCTTTTGAATCAAAACAAAATTCCAAGGGAAACCAAAAAAACTAAACCCAAATATTTCTTCAGATTTACCTCACAAATATAGACAATTCCATAAATTAGACAAAATTCAACAAAAATGAATATATTTTAATGAAATATAATATCAAAAATCATCTTGAAAATTTCAAAATATATTTAAAAATATCAAAATAATAGAAAATTTCCAAATAGATCAGGGTAATTAGTATGCAACTGTAATTCATGTTTTTATATACATACCTCTATTATATTGAAAACCTATTAAATAAATTCAAGGTAAAATAAATACCATGAAACACGTTCTCCCAAGGATCCTAGATCTAAATCAAATACTCTAAAAATATGGAATCATAAAATACAATTGGTACCAAATCCATGACATTGGTGTTGACTTGAATATATAAATAAATCTAAAAATTAATGAAAACATTATATTTTTTAACAAACTATAAATAATATTCTAACTATCATTCCACCTTCCTTACACAATATAACATGTCAAAATGTTTAATAAACTAGGGATAAATCTTACTCAAACAATCATACCTCTATTATATAAAATAACAATAAACTAAATAGAAAATAAGCTATTTTATGTTGGACTATATTGGATTACTCCACTAATTTAAATAATACTTATAATGGCCCTTTACCTCTTTCATATACTATACAATCATGTGAACATTCTTGGTCTTTCTCATTTAAATATCTTATCAAACAGTAGGAAACTCACCATCCATGGTCCAAGAAATAGAGATATTCGTGGTTTTTCATAAAACTTATTGAAAAGATGTTTAATAGTGGAACAATAAAAATTAAAATTATATGAAAGTATGATCTAAGGATAATTCTTAAACGATAATCCATCCATATAATAAAAATAATTGAACATATCATCTAGAAACTAGATGGTTTATTCTGTTTAACCATCCATATAAGGATATAAAATATTTTTAAGGAATATTTTACTTTCCAAAGAATAT
The DNA here is from genome assembly GCA_963277665.1 of Viscum album. Taxonomy (NCBI): domain Eukaryota; kingdom Viridiplantae; phylum Streptophyta; class Magnoliopsida; order Santalales; family Viscaceae; genus Viscum; species Viscum album. The sequence continues at coordinate 1,607,702,643 of OY728128.1, forward strand.
TAATGATCATTCTAGACTGATGGGAAAAAATGGGTATATTGATAAGAGATGTTGGTCTATGATTCACTATTAATATTAACAATATCACCCACCCAATGTCTTTCAAAAAGAAACCTCAATAACTGACTCTCTGATTTCTAATAATTGAGAAGAATTGGTCAACTAATCCATAATCAGCCAAATAAAATCATATCTTTTCAAATTTAAATTAAAATTTGTTACATAATATTTCAATATGTCAAAAAATTTAAACATAGAGAAATAAAATGGTTGAAACAATCCACTAGTTAATTGATTCTCTTTCTTAACCTACCGAAATACTAAACAACACAAAAAAACACTTATGTGAATTACTATATCTCTTACCACCAAAACCAATTCATTAAGTAATGATACATCGATGATATTCCATTATCTCATTTAGTGAGTAAGAAATAAATCTCATGAAGAAAATCCACTCACATAGGGAGTGGAACATGAAACCTATCTAAAAACATTTGATGTTGATCATCTTCCAACCACACCTTAGGACAATAATTTTGATATAATTGACCTCGCATCACCTTTACCTTCTTGGTTACCCACTGAGACTTATCCACCTACTCTAAGAGGGATTGTTTTTAATGTAATAGAGTACATGAAAGCCATACCACCAAACAAATACATATCAAGATATATCGCAAAAACTACCCCCAAAACATTCAAATCCTCCATAAAATCTTGAATAACATCTCCTCAATAATTCATACATAGATCATCAGTATTTACATTCACTTTACCTATGTTTTACGACCTCTTGGTGTCATATTTCTACATGGGGTTCATCCACATCTACAGGAACGTATTCAAATACCATTAAGTAAAGATATTCATCAATATTTTGTGATTTTTTAATAACATAGAGAATTCAGTTGTGAAATAGTATTGTCACTAAATAAAGGAAAACTATAATGCTTATAGATGAATATAGTGGGTGGAATTGTTGTTCCCATTAATAAATAAGTGAAAAAAATCCTTATGATATCACCACATGTTGCTAAATTAATTCAAATAAAAATTAATATGGGAAGCATCACAAAAAATCATGAACATTACTGGAAATACATAAAACAAAAGTATTGAGGAACCGATCAAAATTACCATTAAGAAATTGAAAACCTCTTGAAAATGATTAATCCAAAAAATATATGGTAAATCCTTTTCAATGATTTAATCGGGGCTGTAATTAAAGAAAAATTGTACATGAAACAATGATTATATCCTAAAACCAGGGAAAATATATAACAGTACAGTAGTATAGTGTGATTCTATGAAAACCAACATTCTTACAACCCTTAATTATGATTTATTATACAAAGATACATATAATAAAATCATAAAAATCAAGATGATTAGTGTAATTGGGAAATTTTATGCATAAAAAAACTCATAAAATAAGGATAAAACTACTTAATTAAAATTTATAATGTGATCCTAGATTCCATTGATCTTTAAATTATTTTTTGGATAACCTCAATATGTAAGAAATGGGTGAGTTATAAATCCATGTTCTGAATTAAATAATGCATAAATTAATTTAAATTAGTACATATGAGGTAAGAAAAAGAACAAGATCAAATATAAAGGTCAGAACCAAAATCATGAACATAACATCATCAGAAAAATGATAACATCAAGGAATTAGAGTAATGTTGAGACAATATTAATCATGGAATCATATTCACAATTCAAGAATACCAATTCTGATATAACAAAATCTTTCATAGTCTGATTTTCCATTCTATATCCATGGTATCACCTGATATGATAACATTACCAAATTCATTGGATGGCTATATGGTTCTAGGAACAGAAATTACATTATTATAATATTCATGATTTTTTCTCCCATATAAATTATACAACATAAGAGTATATTTCATCACATTTAATCCCATGACTAATAAGTATGAGATAAATAAATTTATATCTTAAATTAATGATGGATATATATATATCTATTTGATTACATTTGATTATAAGTGGATATGGGTATCTACAAAACCAATTTTATTCATAGAAAATCATGGGCTAATTTAAGAAGCATAATAAGATTACACAATGGTTCCTAGAAGGGTTTAATGTGTGTGAAATGTGGTCTATTGTTACATTGTAATATATAGTTAATTAAAGGGATGTGTACACACAAAAAAATGTTTAACAATTGGTAATCAAAAAAGCATAATTAAAATATAGTACTCCAATAAAATTGAAGTGGGGGAGAATCTCAAACCTTGAAAGGGTGCTACTTAAAGCTTTCAGGGAGATTTTAAAAAACATGGTAACATATTAAGATAAATTTATAGGGGATTTGGAGAAGAAAATTAGGGAAATTTTGTTTTATGTGAAGAGGTATCATTGTTTGGGTTGGTGTTTATAAAAAAATAGAGATGAATTATTAATTAATGTATAAACATATGTTTTAGACTTTGAGATACGAAATAATCTAAAATAAAAACATTACCATTATTTTTGGAAAATATTTTTTAAAAACTATAAGTGGATTATAATATTTTTAATGTTTATTAAATCCACTACATAAATTAATAAATTTCTAATGTGAAATTCACTCCTCATAACAATAATGTTTTAAAAAACATTTATATGTAATATAGATTTTGGGGGATTTGATATTAGACTGTAAAATTGAGAAAATAACGCCAAAACAAATTTTTTAATGTGGATATTGATTTATTGTCTTCGATTCCTATTTTAATATTTATTAAATCAATTTTCTTCTATTATGTTTTAATATAAAAAAATTATATTCATACTATATTGAATTTTTAAAAAAAAATATCTACAGTCTTGGGAAAATTATGAAAAAATGCCTAATGAATATTTTTTAAAAGATGAATTAAAATATTAAATTTAAATAAAGAACATAATTATATATATATATATATTAATTTCATTTTTAAATATATCTATTTATCTCTTGAAAAAAACTAGTTTTCATGACATAAAAACATTATATGCCTTTTAAAAATTACATGAAACTTCATTAAATTATATAATAACTTATATATATATATATATATATATAATTTTAAAAATTTATTTCATGTAAGTAAAATTTATTCCAAAACTCCAGGATATATCTGAAAAACAACATTTTAATCAAATATATATATATATTCTCCTAGGGATAGAATTTTGGTTTCTTAATATAAAATATACTTTTTTATTGAACTCATATATAATCATGAATATATATAACATAGTAATATAAAGGGATCTACATAATGATTTTTAAGTAAAAATAAAATTTATAGATTCATACGATTTGGGTGTAAATAGATAACCCCTTATTAGGACATCATATTCTCTAAGGGTAAGGTGTGTGGTGGTTGTATATTCTTAGGTTAGTTTAGGGAACATCTGTGGGGTGGTGATCTCTATAATATGGAAAATATCTCATAAATTCTTTCTATTATGGTTTATCTATTAAATCTGGGATTGGTATTGGTCAATGGGGAAGCCTAGTGATATCATCTCTCAATAATGCTTTAAAAATGGGATAATAATGTATGGTCCAAATGATAGATTCTGCCACATTTTCAATCATTGTCAATTGGAAATTATTATAACCCTTGATGTATAAAAATATTAATGTTCATAGAATATTTTATATATTTCTAATGGTTATAATTATTAATGATATATTAATCCCAAAAAAATAGTTCTATATTTTATAACATCAAAATTTATGTATAAAGTATAGTGAATGTGATTTCTATAACAACATTACATAATATGAATTTTATACATTCAAAATGGAATTTCATTTTTCAAATTGTGTTTCATCTAGTTATTCCCCATTTAGAAATTTCGACCATGAAATTTCATTTAGTTAAATAAAAAATTGTGAAACTTGTATTTCAACACCTCTTCTGGTTCCCATGGTTTCCCTTCAAACATTATACTCTACCTTAGTAAATTCTCTAGGTGAGATATTGTTTCATAGAAATTGGGCCCTAAAATATATGATCATCATAATATTCTACACATATTAATTATTTTCTACATATGTAACACCTCTAGATTCAATATATTCAAGGGTTATATTACATTCAATTTTAAGAGGGATATCTGGAACACAAAATGTACTTCAGATATGTTAGTCATGAGTGCTAGAAAAAAAGTGAAAATTTTTATGTGATTAAGGATGTCAAAGGGGACAATGTATATAGAACTAAATTTACCCTCTTTACTAAACCACATGAATTTATTCCATGGTGATATATAATGGAACACCATATTTCCAAAATTTAACTCTGTGCATAATTGAAGATTGTGTGTACAGTTTTTTTTTCAACATTGTATAGATTTTTCAAGATTCCACATAGATTACACTATCTCTATAGTCATTTATATTATAATAGGTAACATAAGCCTTTTCCCTCTGAAACCATCCCTGTATATTAAATTCTTACACCTCATCCCATTCAAAGCATTATACAGTGGAATTTTAATGTAAGAATAGAATATATTGTTATATGACAACTATACTATGAGAAGGTGTTGATATACAATCCCCATAAATCCATTGAAATTGATCATAAACTATACTCTTGTTTTTTAATAGTTCTATTAGACTGAACATAAATATAATGGTTATAATAATATCGAAACACGTATCTTGATCCAATATATGCTGAAAGCTTCTCAAGAACCTCAAGGTAGACCTATGATCCTTATAAAATAAAATGGAGAATGGTACTCAATGAAGTATTTACACTTCTCATATGTATTTTTTAGTGAATATATCAAGGGATAAATATTATTTGATAGTAATACACAAACATTATATGAAGAACAACTAAAACCAAAACATTTTTATTCCCTTTAGTAGCCTGGGGAAGTCCTTTGACAAATTCAATGGTTATGTTTTCCCATATCTACACAAGTATGGATAATGGTTTCATCATACCATTAGACTTTTATCATGCATCATATACTTTTTGGCATAAAAACATCAAGAATCAAATTTTTCATTCTCTCACTTCATGTTATACTGTAAAATGTTTTGATTTAGATATTTGTGTGGCTTAGTGACATGTGGATGAATTGAAAATGACGAGATATGAGAATCATATAGAAGTTCTCTATATTGTTTCAGTATTGATTTGTGACATATTAGGATACCAAATAATATAACTCCATCTTTATAAATTTTAAACTCTGAAATATTCAATACATTTTTCTGTTTCTTCTTATCATATTATTGGGCCTCCATTTCCCTATCAATAATTTATGGTTGAGAATTTATTCTAAATAAACATGATGATATTTATTTTTTCATTCTCAAGTACATAATTTGAATTTCCAAGATGATGGTTCCCTTTCAATCCTCCCCATGGATAGTGTTGAGGTGTCCAATCAACTAAGAGAATCTGCCACATTTTTTGTCAACAAATGAAGGTAGTGGACAGACCTGTCATAATCCTTAATAGGTTCTAACAACCTTCATTGGTTCATATTAAGTTCCTCTTGTGTGAATGTATACATGATTCTTTTATGATTTGTATATATATCACACGTCTCTCTCCATATATAATGTATAAATATCATAAATATTAATACCACTACAACCAATTCTAGATCATATGTCGTCTATTTCTTCTCATGGATCATTATTTGACAGGAAGCATAAAATATCACATTTTCATTTTTCATGAGGAAAAACCAATATATTTTTGGATGAATCATTAGAGATCACAAATACTTACCCAATGGTTAGTAATGTGAGAATATGTATGGTGATTTCCCTATTTTTAACACTTCAAATATCTCCTCAGTTTCCTTGATGTAGACAATCTTCAGTCCCATTCGAGTTTTCTTGGTTAATTTGTTTGAAAATTGTGAGAAGTTCCAAAAAAAATTGTGTCAGGTCCTACATAATCGAAGGAAACTAAAGATACCTATCTAATATGTTGGTCTTTTTTCTCTATTACATACCTCTATCATTAAATTATCCACTAACATGCCATTACTAGTGATTACATTTCCTTGGTATATTAATTTCTCTCTCTAAAACTCTAATTTATTAAACTTAATATATAATTTTTCATTACCATTTTATTTATTATAGCATTAAAATGATCCTTATATTCTACCCTATTTTTAGTTTTGATTAGAATATCCTCAAATAATATGAATACATATTTTTTAATTTAATACAAAATGAATTTATTAATTATAGGTTGATAAATACAACATTTGTGAGTCCAAATAAAATTACAAATGACTTTTAATTTCCATTCATTATAGTAAGAACATTCGTAGGGATATCCTACTTCTTCTAAATTTCATAAAAATATCTCAATTGATGATCTACCATAGAGATGTATTTTGTTCCATGTAAATCATCAAACATGTCATCAATCAAGGGAATAGGATTCTTGTCCTTTATCATAACCTTTTGGATCAATTGATAATCAATAAAGATGTTCCTTTTCACATATATATTTATGAAAAAGGATGGCCACACCCCATGGTGAATAAATTTGGTATAAAAACACTTTATCTAGATTATGATATAGTTTCTTTCTCAACTATTTATGTTCAATATTTTACATTCTCTACTTAATATTATTTATTTGAAAATCTCTAGGTATATGTTTAATTAATAGCTCAATGTTCGTGTAAGTGTAAGATTAGATAAGATTTTGGGTAACACATCAATTAATATTTTTTTCAAATCGGAATATAATCAAGGATGATTTTTTACCCATTATAAATTATTTGATGTAGATACACTTTTCTATAATGAAATAATATATGTTCTAAAGTTTATTATTCTATTGGATATCTTTCGTCCGCCTTGTAATTATATTGAATCTGAGGGAGAATTGACACAAGGAGGGTGATTTACTTCTATCGGTTATTTAAATAAAATATATACAATTAAATCTAATATTTACATAGTATTGATTCAAATTATATTAAAGGGATTAACATAAGATTCAATGGTAAATTAATCCATGAAATATTGGTAGGGAAGAAGTTATATATATTTGAGTGAATAATTGTCCCATTTTTCATTATTTGTGTTAACATGGAAAGCATGATTTGATGTGGTATTTGAATTATTCATTAAACCATCCATGTAGATACCCTTTAATTTCTCTTAATAAATTTGAAATATATCAATGTATGTTTTTAAATATAGGATCTTAGACTGATAATGATTTTGGGAAGACGTAATCCATGAATTAGTTTTCTAAAAGTATGAAATATATATTATCACGCACACACATTCTTATTGAAATAATAGATATATTATAAATGGAGGCTCAAATTTAAAATATAAAGGAACTCATGAATCTGTAGCATGTGATTTATCCTAGTATTGACTTAAATTTTGTTATCACTCTATGTTCAGATAAGGAATCCATTTGTGGGTACATTTAGTGAATTAAGTGAATTAATGAATTAATTAATTTAATTAATTAATTTAATTCTAAAAAAATAATTAATACAAAACAATATGTGGTTATGGAGAATATATAGGGTTAGTTTCATAACCCTTGGATTATTTAAAGAATTTTCAAACATTCTTCATTGGTGGAATGATATCGGATGATGACCAAAAAACAGAACAAGGTGAATCAAGGCAAACTGAATGGAACCCTATTCTCAATCATTGGAAATTTAATTCTTCAGCAATGAATGATCCAATCATAAGGTAGAAAATAAATTGTGTTAGTTTCCACCATTTTTTAATTAATCTATCATGAAACCTGAATCTATATTGATCTCTTGGATGTTTCCAACCTTCACATGAGCCGCATTGATTAAAAAACTATTCAATTTATTTTCTATTTTAATCCAAGTTTCTCACCCTGTTTTCCCCTTTATATAATATTTATCTAAGATAACATGGAAAAATATATTTATCAAACTTTTTATGGTTCTTTTCACTAATCATTATTCTAGTTCTTCACCATTAGACTACGTGGTTCGGGTTCGATTTTTCTTGGCATGTTTGAGGACGGTCAAACAACCAGAATCATAGAATATTTGTGTGTGATGAATAGATTATATTTTTAAGGATTAATATGGTATAAGTTTAGGATTATTTGTGATGGATTCATGGATATGGGATCTAATGTGGAGATGGAAGTAGTATGAGAGATGTTTTAGTGGCATGTGGGCTTCATACGTGACAACCAGATTTAGATTTCTGGAAAAAGGTTTTCCAAAATCGATGACTGCTGGTGATATAAATTTTTTTCCATGGTCAAATGATGGTGAAAGGATATTTTAATAGTGTATATAGAAACTTCATTACATCTCTATAACTCTATTAAAATATCAACTACACACTGTGTAGTCTGAAGAACACATGTCAAGTAGTACTTTGGCTACCATGGATAGGGTTTCAAGGAGAGTTAAATATCACATATTATGTGCAACCCCCACCCACCACATAAACTAATGTTGGATTCCTTGTTTGTGTCTTGTTATTACATATAAATGTACATGGATAGGCACAAACCATGTAATGGTCTACAGAAAGAGTACACGGGTAGGCCCAAGAGCACATGGATTGGCCCAGGGAGGCCAAGACATGTTGTGTAGTAACCTTAAATGCCTTGTAGTAAAATATAGACATATATTAATGTACAATAGAGCAAACATCAAGGATTCCTAGTGAGGTCACACACCGCATGAACCCCTTACACATCTTTTACTTCCTGGTGAATCTTCAAACTCTTGTATCTTCTTCATTTTGACTCCGATCATGAAATGTGAGTAGCATATCATGATTTTTTATATATATAGAATGTGATGGTAACATTGATCATTGATTCCGAGATATGATATATGATAATTAGAGTTTCACTCTAATTCATGTGGTGCTTGATGAAGGCACTGATCTGGAAGGATCAACAGATAGTTACAGACTCTTGTTGTGATAAAGAATGGGTCCTCCGCCTATTGGGTGACACCCTCCTGCTGTGATATTCTATGGGTCCTCTACCTACTAAGTGAAACCTACTTATCTGACAGGGAATGGTTGTTCAAACTAATGAGTGGCACCATCCTACTATGATAGGGCACATGTACTCTACCTACTATGTGGAACCCAAAAACTATGATAGTCCATGGGTCCTCAATCATTAGTGTGTCACCCTCTTGCTATGAAATGGAATGGTTCTTCAATCTATTGAGTGGAACCCTCATGTTGTGACTAGGTATGAGTCCTCTACCTACTAAGTTACACCCTTATACTATTACAGGGCATGGGTCATATTACAAATAAGTGTATCCCTCCTTCTATGAAATTTAATGAGTCCCCTACCTATTTATTGGTACCCTACTTCTGTGATAGGGCATGGTTTATATACCTACTAAGTGGAAACCACCTTATATGATAGGTAATGGAGCCTTTACCTACTATGTGGAACCCTCCCGATGTGACAATACAAGGTTACACTAACTAAAAAGTGGAACCCCCATTCTCTGATAGATAATGGTTACTCTACCTACTGAGAGGCACCCTCCTACTATATCCAGATATGGATCCTCAACCTACTGAGTGGGACGCACTTATTCTGCATTTCATGGGTCCTCTACATATTGAGTTGCACTCTCTTACATTAAAAGGGAATGGGTAATCTATCTAATTAGTGGAACCATCCTTTTGTGACAAGGCATGTGTCTGATACCTACTGAGTTTTACTATATGAATGTTACATGGAATGGTTCACCTACCTATTTTGTATCACCCTCTTTAAATAAAAATTCTTGGGTCCTCTTCCCACTAAGTGCAACCCTCATGATATGATGGGGAATGGGTCCGCTACATACTGAGTGGAACCCTCCATATTTGAAAAGGCATGGGTCCTATATCTACTGAGTGGAATCCTCTTATTGTACCATTTAATGGGTCCTCCACATATAGATTATTCCCCTAATCTGTGAGGCCTAGTGGTATAGTGTGGATCCCCATAGTTTCTTCTTTGAAAAATTCTATAAGATGTTGGGAATAGATGATGGAATATTAGAATAATTGAAAGCATTATCTACATAGACTAGGATAGGATATTGAGATCCTCCTTCTCTCCCATTAGGATTTATTTTATGAGAATATATATATCTCTATTAATGGATTTTATTTCACTCTTTATATGGGTTTTCTGGTCTACGACTATCCTATCTCTTATTTATCCCCCTCTAGTTTTTGAGGTGTCCTACTTGGTAGAATATACTCACCCTGCATGTTATTTTCCTATATGTTTTTTGTATTATGAAAATGATGGATAGTTAATTTGTGGTTTTAGAGGAGCTTAAGGATACTTGGGTTCATTTCACTAAATTAATGTGGCACAGCCTCCTACGGGTCAGGCGGGACGTGGTGGGTGAGGTCTTGATATATTGGTATTAGAGGTTGTTTGACCTTGGGGCTATGTTTGGAGTTAGGTCCCTTTGGGAGGTTTGGTTGGGATCTCATAGAAATAGTGTCAAAGTTTCCTAAGTGTAAATTTTAGGCTAGGTAACCCAGTGATGGTGCAACAACCATTTTATTCATTCGTTATGACTCTGACTACGTGTATGTCAAATGGATATACAAAGACATTAGTTACAAGGAAAATTGGTACATGAATCATTTAAGATTGACTCCTTTAACTATAATTCTTTCATTATATCACCATATATATTTTATCATATGAATATGGTATATATTGATCAAAAATCTAGGATTCCTACATGAAAACAACCAACTATGCTGATGATTTCGGATCATGACGATGATCCACTGATTCATGAGACCATAGTTCAGGGTTCATAATACAAGATCATTCCACCAAAAGGGATGAAAGTAGAACCCCAAAATTATGAGTATCATATTGTTCCAGTATATAATTATGGGGATGCACACAGTCTTAGAACACTCAATGAGTTCTAGCACCAGTGGTCCCAGAGGTTCTGCGGTGAGCTTTATCTGTTGGCAGAGAATAATTGTCCTGTGTTGATGATTGTAGTTTTCAAGCTCATGTAAACCCCAACTGATTATATGATTGCACTAGTGGACCACGTTTTCAATAGAGAAATTGGTATCTTCTGGAGTTTATTCATTCATACTCATAATGACCTGACACTCTCATATTTCAAATAATAACAACTATTTTGTCTTGAGTACTACCCCTCATTATTTTTCTCCTTAAGAATTCAAAAGATTTTGGATATGTAGTAGGGTGAAAAATAGTTGTTGATTATGTTGTGAGGTTAACTGGTATTACATGGTACTCCCTCTACATGACTCAGGATGGTTGATTTTGGGCATTGAAGTTCAAATATGTTCTCTACAAATACATTTGTGCTAGTGTGCTTCCCTTATGAATTCCCACATATTTTAGAGTTTTAAAGTAGGCGATCATGATAGAAAGATTCTTATCAGAAGAAATCAAATCTTGTAGATCTAAAAGTGGGCATCATAATATAGAGTTGTTTGTAGTAGTTATAATTAGTAGTATCTTTTTGTAAGAGATATTATTAGAACCAAAATTGGGCACATTGTCATGCATCTTGAAGATTTCATAGAGGAACAGAGATTCTTAGATAGGGGAACTGGTTTGAATGTGATGGGTAAGGCCACATAGAAAAATATTTCCCAACTTATTATGCTGATGAGGTAAGAATATTCTAGATAAAACACCATGACAGAGGTTTCACCAAAATCTTAAATCCTTATGGTGAGGCCCAGGTGGGCCAATAGAGGTGAAGATTCAAGAGGCATATGTGGGTCTCTATGAGGAGGATAGTATAATGCAGGATGATGTAAGGATATCCTTCCACCACCACCACCATTCATCCATCCCACGTATCAGTGAACAAGCATTTGGGGTCGTGGATATCTGTAGGTAGTGGAGGAATACGAGCCAATAGCTCCTAAGATGATTAGAGGTATGATATGTGTTTATTATACTCCTTATTTGGTATATGTAGTAATAGGTTTTATTAATTACATCATATCATTACTACTTGTGAGAGTTATGGGGATCTTAGTAGAGGCTTTATCCGAACAAATTTACCTTGATGTTCCTACCGAGGAATGCATATTTGATATCTTCTATTTGATATAAGTGAAAGCTATCTCATGGGGGTGAAATTTTCTCCTGGTAACTTTTTTAAACATTATGATACCTTATGATTCCATATTGGGTATGTACTAGTTTTTCATGTTTCATTACAAGATTGAAAGTAACTGCAGATGAGTAAGAAGCCTTCAGAATGATGGGATGAGATTCTCCATTGTGGGGAGAGTGATAACATGGTGGAGTTGGTGGGTATTACGAGAAGGCAGTTTCAACCCATCACCCATAAATTGGAGAAATTATCCACAGATTAGTGGACACTTTTTCATCTAGGTTTTTCAGTCATGGATGATTATATGGGAATCTTCTCCAATGGTATTCTGGGACTACCTATGAGGTAGGAAATGCAGTGTTGTATCAGATATCACACCATTACCACTCTAATATCTTTTTTGACCTATTTTATGGTGCCTACTGAGCTATGGGAGCTTAGGGTGTAGCTATACGACCTTAAATATTGGGTTTTTATCATAGGCGATGTGTCCCTCTAGGTAGCACAAGATTTGTTAAAGAAAATGGTAGAAGGGAGATTCTGAATTATTTATATTATCATCTTCTGATCCATGAAATGATAATGAATAAGTTCCCTCTTTTGAGGAATGAAGAGCTCTTTTATCTATTTAGATTTTTGAGATGGTTATTGAGGAACAATCTATGGACCATCTACCACCAGTTGAGGGTTCTTGAAGATGATATTTAAAATATAGCATTCTGAGGTAACTATACACACTATGAGTTTCTGGTGATTCCTTTTGGTGTGAAAAATTCCCCCACTATGTTTATGGATATGTTGAACTAGATCATCTAGCCATTCTTGGACTGTAATTTTTTGTTATCATTTCTCAAATACTCATCTAATCTACATCATAGGAAGAGCATAGAAAGAACATTATTATGGTCATATACATGCTTCAACAACACCAACGTTATGATATTATCTTGAAGTGCCATTTATGGATCCCTGAGGTTCACATTTTGAGGCATGTCATTTCTAATTTTGAATTACTTTTCAAACCGATGAAGATTTATGTAATGATTTTTTGGGATCCACCCAAGAGTCTGTTAGAGGGGATGAGTTTTATTTTCTTGGAGGGTTACCATAAGAGGTTTATGCTGGAATTCTCCAAAATTGCATCCCCTTCGACTAACCTGATGAAAAAATGGTAGTAATTTACCTAGACTATGTTGGGAAAGGGATCCTTTGAGTTGTAAAGGCTAAGGCTTATTAGTGTTCCTATTTTGAGAGTATCAGAGGAGGGCATGGAGTTTTTATTGTATTTTAATGCCTCTAGTGTTGGGATCAACTCTGAGTTAATGTGAAGGAAGGTGGTGATCTCATATGGGTTGATGATGTTGAGGCCTCATGTTATTAAATACGTGACTCATCACCTAGAGTTGGTAGACATAGTATTTTCTATGAGTATGTGGACGCATTATCTTATAGGAGAGTGCATAAATATTTACTCAACCCGGTATAGTATTATTTTTTCTTCAAGTAGAGATATTTGAACCTTGGATAGTGGAATTTTTTGGAGTTCATACCTTATTATAACATTGATATAGATTATAATCCTATGAAAGGAAACACGGTTGCATATTAACTTAGTAAGAAGTCTCATTCTTGCATGGTGGATGAGTCATATGAGTATTTTTAATTGTTACCGCTGACCCTAGTATGAGGGGTCAGTTTTTCTTTAGATTATTGTATTGACACCTTTACTTCTACATAATGTTAGGGAAGATCATTTGGGAGAAAACGACTATAAGGTACTATGTGACTAGATATCCTTAGGATACTAAGATGATGAATTATCTAAAGTAAAGAATCATGTTATAATATTCTAGGGACAAAAGGTGGTTCTGGTCATGATACGAGAGGGGGCGATGATGGAGTATCAAAATTATCCTTTGTTTTAACATAACTATGTAGGGAAATTTTTTTGGAAACTTGATAAAATAATTTTATGGGAAGTAATGTGGAAAAGAATGGGTAAGTTCGACTCTAGGTGTATAACATGCCCACAAGTGAAGTATGAGCACCAAGTTCTAGTATATTATTTGTATCCACTTGTGATCCTACAGTGTAAATGCCATGATAATTACTTAGACTTTGGGGAAAGGATTCAACAAATATAGTGAGGCCTTGATGTTGTCTATGGGATATTTCACCAACATACAAATTTGGTGCACCTAAATGGTATCATTGTGCAGAGTTTAGTGGATTGATTTTGTCATTTGTAAATGTGGGAGATTGTACATCATGATTAGATGACCTAAAATATTTTCTCTTACCATTATGCTTGATCCACATCATGGTTGGGGATAGGACTAAAGAAGAAATGTAGAATATTTCTATGGATTAGTGACACATTCCTCCCTCAGATAGATTTTAAAACTAAGTTCACTATAAAGGTATGAGTGGATATGATGGGATCTTTGATGTCTGACTTTTTCATATGATGGGACGATGAATTACATTTGGTAGAGTTTACTTATAATAATAGTTATCACTAAACTATAATAATGGAACCCTTTGTGGACCAGTATGACATAAAATGCATGTCACTCGTATGTTGGACTGAGACCAGTGAGGAATATCTTATTGGGCCAGATATGGTAGAAGCCAAGATGGAGAATGTATAGAATATCTATGAGATTATGAGGACATCCCAGAATAAGTTGAAACCTACTGTTGATTTACTTCTTAGACACTTGGAGTTTGAGTAGGAATCCATTTTCCCAGACACTCTGCAAATGAAAAGGAATTATGATATTTATATGGAGATTAAATCTATCTGAAATGTTTATATAGACATTTGAGATACTACATAGGGTTTCTGAGGCTGCATACTACCTTTCCCTACAACCATAGCAGTAGTGGGTGAATGACGTCATCATGTGTCACAATTGGGGAGATACGTCCATGCTCCTATGAAAATTACTGAATGGGGTCTAGTCATTGAGGATGGAGGCACTGTCATGGAGTACATGGTTGTTATTGAAGATCACCAGGGGAGGATCCTATATGGAAAGAACAATCCCTTGGTTCGTGTATTGAGGTAGTAATGGAATATATAGGGGTCTCCTGGGGGTTGTATATCCAAAATGTGGTCTCAGTATCCCCACAATTTTCTATAGTATTATACTTTTAGGGGAAAATTTTTGGAGAGAATAACGTAGAAGAATTTTTTCTTTTATATAACTTTTATATATAAGGATTTATTTAGAGCAAACCAAAAATATAATAAGAGATTCCAAGGACTGATTAGATTTAAATTAATTATAAAAATACAAATTATATTAATGCATGCTCACAATTTTATTAAATAATGGAATTTATCATTATTCGAGTCACTACTAGAAATCGAAGATATCACCACACTTATATAGCCACGATATAAAAAAACGTGGCTACACCATAACATACTCCCACAGGTCATATGATATCCATGGTGTTACGCCCCCAACCCCACCCTCATCGTGATTCCACCCTCGATTGCTTTTCCCTGGTCGCAATCTCTCCTCTTCGTGAGTTGGTGAACATCCTCACCCAATGCTTCCACCCAACCTCTCGTTATCCTCCTATGAAGATGTGTCCACCCAACCATGGGTAGATTCTCCTCTGATGAAGTGGCTACCCAATCTCAAGACAAACTTCTAACGATGATGCAACCACCCAACCTTGGGAAGATCCTCCTCCGCCAATGCAACCACTCAACCTCCTCGTGATCCTCTTCTTCCGACACGGCTCTAGATCTACCTCCGCCTTCGAGACACCATCCTCCTCAACTAACCAATGTGTAATGTTGTTTTTTTATTCACACATTCTAGGCTCCACTCTAATTTTCACCGGTGGGCGGTCCATGACTTACAACTTGTGAGTGACCTATAGTAGGGTGTGTTAGGTTTTGTTTTTTATTTCCTTACATAATTATTATATTTATGTTTTTTTTTTGTTTGAATTATCTCTTATTTTATCCAATACACAATATCATATATATGAACTATGATGGTTATAATTCCTCACATGGCCAGGGATTTTTTCCATAGAGAATGGTTTCTTTGATTTCAAATCCGTATCCGGTTCAATTTTCATTGGGTAAGATTTATTGTCTTCTTAATTTTCACATTTGTAATTGATAGAGTATATTTATTTTTAATTATTTCATCATGTATGAGTTCATTGATTTTTTTATTAGGTTTGATTGTCTTATAGATCTCAAATATTAAAATTCAAGAAATTAAAAGTTATAATGATATGATTTTAAGATGGATTAATGGTCTATGGTGAGTACTGAATTTTTTTTAAATATGTCGTATTTATTTTTTAATATTACTTTTTTAATGTAAATCTATGTTTCATTGTTATGGATATATTACATATCATGATATTCTTGTAGTTGTTGATTAGATGTAATATTTGGAGTATTATACTAAATTGAATGTTGATTTGCCAAATTGTTTTATGGAAAATAATTTTTCCATATATATAAAATACAATATGATTTTGATCAGTCACATATAACATGTGTGTCTTGAAACCACAATGTGATATACGCATATGATATTGTTTCCCCATAGGGCCTTATTCATTTCCCCTTGGGTGTTTAGCCTTAGGTTTTTCTTCTAGAGGATAATCAAAACAACCCTATACCTCCCTACCAATTCTTATAAAAATAACACATTTGGTTAAGAATTGGTTAAGATAAGTGTTTAACCAAAACTTGATTTATCAATTTATTTAAAATAATAAGGATTTTCTATATTGTTTCTTTAACTCCTCATTCTTAGAACTATGGGTTTTCAATGTAGATTGTTGATTACCTCAAAACAATATCTATCTATATAGGTCATCCAGGGATGGATCATGAATTTTTCCTCAGGTTTAGTAACCTATTGATGTTTAAGAGTTTGCACATACCTACTGGATGTTTGGTGGATGATAAATATAATATAAAATCTATTAGAAAGGTCACTTGTATTTATATTTCTTTTCATATCCAAATGAGACTATTGAATACTCCTTCAAACCTTGGTTATTCATTGCTTCTTAGAATTATCTTCTATTCATAGTGTTACATCCTTTAGTGTTATACATTTAAGTGAATATGTTTATAAATTTTTTTTATGAAAATACAAAATTGAGATACCAATGGGGATTTAGTTTTTGATTCATTCACTTCTATCAACACTAATTATCTCATATGATAGGTTATTTCTTTAATTATAGACTCAAGTAAGTGCGAGTTAAAACATTTTACCTTATCCACACTTTTAGTAGTGGTCTGTGTATGAAAATTTTAAGATTTCTATGAGCACTTATCTATCATATCCTTGGACCTAGTTAAATATTTTCCCATGAGAGCTCCGCCTAATGAAGAATCCAATATTTTTCTTTCACTTTTCATAAGGCCTCGATATAACTAGTTTATGAAATTATGATCATAAATGTTGTTTTGATGTGGTTTACTAGCAGTAAACTTCTAGAACATGTCCCAATACCCATAAAGAGCTTCTTCACTATAACTAATCATGCTATAAATCACATTTTTTTACAATGTGATCCTTGAATCATAAAATAAATTTTAAATAATGGCTCTCTAAGGCTCATAATATCGTGTGACCTATCCAAGTTATATTTAGTTCATATATTCTTTTGTTAATACCTCTATAGAGAATGGTAATTCCTTCCATTTTATTTGAGCTTATGAAATTTCTGTCATTTTTAAGGAAATACACATGGTTCCATATTCCTTTAAGTTCTTTTTGGGGTCTTCAACTACCAAACAATGAAAAATAGGAAACACTTCAATTAGAACATGATTTAACTCAAAGTCTACATAATTATTTGGAAACATTAATCAAGTATTCTAATAGTTAGAATTTTGTGCACAAAAATCACTAATTTGACGATTTAGTTGAACTAGGTTCTCTTCCATATTATCACTATTTAGTAAAAATCATGAAGTATATGAGGATTAATAATTTTTAATAAAATATTAAAAAACTCTATCTAAATTCTAATTTATTCTTAAATTTATAACTCAAGATTGAAGCTTATCGCAACCAATGGATCAAAAACAAAGAGGGTATTTTATTTAGATTTGATCTGGTGATGTAAAAATTTTAAACAAGGAAACATTTATAGAAAATAATGAAGGGTGGGGGGAGGGTGCAGGGGGGAAATGGGTGTGGGGGAATGAGGGTGCAGTGGGGGTGGGGGTGGGGTACAGGGGGGAAGAGGGTGTGGGGGTTTCTGTGAGGGAAGGGGGTGTAGTGCGGGCAAGGGGTGTATGGGGATGTGGAGGTGAAATCATAGTATTATAAATTATATATATATATATATATATTAAGGAACAAATTTTACTATTTTTTATTAGCTTTTTTAAAAAAATTGGATTTTTATTATGAAATACATTTTACTGTTTTAATTTTGGATTATAAGTATACTGTAATATAGAGGTATAATGCTTGGTTTAGAGAATTTATTGGCTTTAATAAAGATTTAGTTTAGGTTAATTCATTTAATTTTTATTTTCACTGGTTTAATTTAAGTTGGGTTGTCTCATTTCAAGTAGTGTTAGTTTAATTCCATTTAATTTAGACTAGTCTAAGTATAATTGGTTTAGTTTAGGTCTACAACATTATGTTCTTATTTTAGTGAATAAATTTGGTTGGATTACATTAATTTAGATAGATACTGGTATATTTTATTATGTTTTATTTAAACTATGTAGGTTTTCTCATTTCTAGTAGTATTAGTTACATGCTCTATTTTATTTGGATTAGGTCACATCTATTTGGTTTAGATTAATTCCATATATTTGGTTTAGTTTAAGTCCATATATTTTAGTTATTTTAGGTTTAGTGAATAAATTTGGTTTTATTAGTTTTATTTTTTAAGACTATTTGGATAATCATGGTTTGTATTCTTGGTTGATATTATAATTGGAGAAGGTCATTTTGGGTATTATAATCATGTAAAATTTGAAGATGGTTTGTCTATAGTTGGTTCAGGATTTTATTGATTCAATTATGAAAATGGCATTTCTGGTGAAACATGGTGTGGAGTAGTGGTGTTTAGTATCATTGTTATGGAATTTTTTATGAGGTGATGCGTATTAGAAATAGGGAGTTGATTGGTATTAATGGGGCTAGAATAATGGTGATAGTGACTGATGACATAGATCTTTCTGTGTCACATGATTTCAACTCTCACATGGATCTCGAGACATTTATAATCTCCTTTGAAATCCAAGTGTGTGGTTGAACAAGTTGCTAATATTAATTTTAGAATTTGAATTTTGGCGCATGGGGTAGGGGTAGAAGGGGTAGTGGGGGTGAAGGGGGTGGGTGGGGGGAATTAGTTTTCTCATTTATGTTTTATCAGTATTTTTGGGGAGTTTCTTCTTGTTGGTGTTTGTGAGGGTTCTTCGGGGGGTGGTGGTAGGGGTCGAGGACTACTAATGGGGGGTGGCAGAGTTTTGTGGGGGCTGCAGTAGGGGGTGTTGTGGGGTCAGGTGATGGGGGTGGGGGATGGTGGGCAGAGGTCAGGGTGATACTGTTTCTTGGGGGTGGGGGTTGGGATGGGGGTAGGGGGTCTAGGTGTGGGAGGGGGTTTCTAGAGGTAGTATAACAATATGTCCAGTTTAGTTGGAAATAGGTAAAAATATGGATTGAATTGAGGAAAATTAATGTACCTTGCTAGCTCAATTAAGGAATCATATTCCTTCTAAGAATAAATCTAATGAAAAATATAAATTCATACTGCCTAAATATTTTAAGATCTGGTAATATAAAAATATTGAAAGAATTAAAGGGTTCTAGACATTTCAGGTCTATAATTATGGGATTTTTTAGGTTGACATCCATTTCTCAGTAATTTTTCTCTAACAAAATATCAACAAAAGACCATCTATATTCCTATATTTTATTTTTTATACATATTGGAAGATGTAATTTAATGTGAAGAATGAATAAGAAAAAATGGTTAATGTTGTTATGTATATATAGTATAAAGCTATTAAATCCATCATGGTAAACCAGTTTGCAAAAATTGTGCACATATGTTTTGAGTGCAGGGTTGATGTGAACACATCTTCAGGGGTTTTGGAAAAAGTTATAATGTCTTTCATCAGAACATTTCTTTGATTATGGAAAATATCACATTAGTATTCATTTCAAAACAAATATGGATGATAGATTATAGGATCATTATAATAGTTTATCCAACCACATAATCATTAGTACTGCATCTTGATTCATGTTTGATGCAATCAATTTGTGCATGCTATTTTGCTTATATATTTTTCATAGATCTAACCAAAACAATTAGTTTTAGGGTATCATTTAATTCTTACCTATTTCATGTCGGTATTGGAACATGATTTTACAATAGTGGAGTTATATAATTCATTAGTTCGGTTATCTAGAGTGGATGGAACCCATATGGTATGCATTTGGGCATTATAGTTCATTCATTTACTTAAAAACAGTTCATCATCACCTATTATATAATTGCCTTTCTCACTAATCATGTTCCTCCCACTCCAATATTTTGGTTCAATTAATGATGAATCATCATATCAATGGAATTTTGTTGAAGTATCTTGGGACCCATTCGTGTGTGTTGCGGAAACCGCCATCGAAGGTGAAGAGGTTCGACCCGATTTGGTTTGCCGCCAATGGTTTAAGGTGAGATTTTCCTTCATTATTCAATGCACTGTAGTTTATAATTGGTGTTTTTGTAATTTTAGATCCCTTGTTAATTTTATTATAGAGTTTTGATCATCCTTGAGGTGGTTTCGAGTGACCGATGTCAAGGTAGACTCGCCGCCTATGGATAGGTAAGAATATATATAATAAGTTCTCCTGTTATATGTATGTCCGCCCACAGCAGCGTGAGTACATATAAGGAGATAAGTGTGCTTATATATATATATATATGGAAAATGCATATGTTTGTGGGTGATAACGAGCTTATGCATGTGAGCATATATATTAGGATCCTCTTGTGTGTGTTCAAGGCCATACAGACAATACATAGGGGTTATGGCATCCTTATGAATATGAAAAGGTGCATATTCCCCAATGATGGATGGTGCAGCTTAGAGTTGTCACTAATTTAAAGTTACAAGCGTTGAGTGTGGAATGACTTTTTTGAGGAAGAGTCTGTCTCCTAGCCTCTTTAATTCATGAATTTAAATTACATTAAGATGCCTTCTTAATTCCACTTGTTTATATTAAATTTCAATTCCTGATCAAGTGTTAATTAAAATAATTGTTTCATTTGACAAAAAAAGTCATGGTTTTGTAATAGAACCATTCCAATGGTGGAGAGCTATCTACAAAAACATTGAGTGGTAGTTTATGCTTATATATTTTCCTGGACATTATTGCATTGATGTTTTCCTTACAACTAAAATTATGACTTATTCCCACACATCTATTTATAGAGTTTTAAAAAAATGTGGAAATAGGTTTATATGAGGCCACCGTTTTATGGAAATCCCAGTTCACTACCATAATTATTGGGCTTCTCCTCCCGACTCACCTTTTCCATCGGGCTCCCCCACTTGAACCCTCGCCTCCCTAACCTCTACCTTGCCGACCATTGCCTCCTAGCCCTCTCCTCCCACTCTCAACCTCCACCTCCCGGCCCTATCATCCACTCTCCTACCTCCACCTCCGGGTCCTCCCCTCCCCCCTCAGCCTCCCCCTCATGACTCCGCCCCCCCTCTCCAACCTCCGCCTCCCAACCATCCAACCACAGCTTCTCGGCCATCTCCTCCCCTCCCCGACCTCTTCTCCTAACCTCGACCTCCCTACCTCTTCCTCCCTGCCCCTAGCCCCTCTCGTCTCCCCCACCTCCGACGACATCCCCCCCCCTTGGAAAACTCTCCTTAGGAAACGTCCCGGACCAATTAATGGCATCTATGTTTGGATTTTATTATCATCCTTGCTTTTTTAATATTTCTAAACTAATCGTTTATTCTTATATCAATAGCCTCAACAAGTTGACTACACAATTTCCCTATTTAATTGTTTATTCTTATATCCCCACCAGATTCATTGCATCTTGGATTAGATTTTCATCCCAAATTTTTATTGAAACATCCTTTTCATAAATTATTATTTCATTATTAGGATAGTTAGAAAAATTATTTTTTCAATCAGTTTTTTAACATAGATCAGTGAGTATTTCTATACTTTTATGGATTTTAAATTTTTTTGGTAAGTGTTCAAATTTAAGAGTTTAGTATTTTATTGATATGGGTTTTTAATTTTATGGGATTGATGGTCAAGATGGGGTTGAATGAAGCATCATCTTGGATTCCTCCTTCTACATTTTGGCAAAAGAGGAAATCGTTCATTGTTTTTTTGGGGAAGGAAATGAATTTTCCTACATCATAATTTTAGTACTCTCTTGCCAGTAAGTTCATTAACTGACATCAATTGAATAATTTTATCATGAGGTTTATTGAATCTATTATAATTTGTTTTTTGATTAGGGGATTCTTGATTCCCAAATTTTTGTGGTTTATTATTCCTCGAGAGATGATTATTATAGATGTTGGTCTCATGGAATGTGGTCCTTTATAGTATGTTGTGTGAAGATGATGAAATGGACTCTAGACTTTTAAATGGATTCTGAACAACTTTTTGTTACCATTTTTATATGATTTCAATGATAACATGTTTACCTTTTCAAGTCAAATTGTTTGTCTATTATTGATAATCATATTGACACACCTATTAAGCTCGATTCAATCACCTATAAGCTCTCAATACCATCTCTTGCGATGATTTTCACATACGTGAAGTTCTCCAAACCACTACTCTTAGTAATCTAGATTAAGAATGTGGTGAAGGAATTTCGGAAAATTATTTCTTATGAAAATATAATAATTTTTATTTATCCTATTTGAAATTCAATCAAGATATTTTTTCTTGAGGCAAGGTGATCTCAAAAGAACCCACTTCACAAAAGTATTCTAGGATCTCACTATAGAGACTACCACGACCATATTGGACTTTTTGTTTCACACAAGAACATGATCGTCACATCATTACCATTATAATTCCCTCTTTTATGGGTGTGCCCTTCCTAGCTACTTCTCTATCTTCACCATGGCCAAAACTAGTCTGTTACCTTTCTTATGATATGAAATTCCTTCATGATGAACCAATCATGATTTTTGTAAATATGAATATTATTTGACATGGAATTTTCATATTTATAACTTCATCTAATGATATATGGATTAACCTTGTGAGAATAACTTCATCATAGATATTTATAAAAAAATATCAATGTAACTCTAAATGAGAGCCTACTGCATGAAGATATATGGATCGACACATGAAATATTGTTTATCTATCACACATTAGTTCAGTTGAAGATAGTTTTTGTTTTGATATACTTGGTGCATTTATTATATTATTTTTGGTTATATGAATACACTATTCTGGTTTATTGTGTTACTTTCTTTGTGAATTTTTTAAGATGTTCTTTTTTACAATAGTTTTTGTGGATGAGAACTAATATGTTCTACCTTGTGTTATAGGTACTTGTCAGCTAGTTCCAAACATCATTGATAGTTTTTATTATAGGGAGAATCATGTAAGTGAAGTTATTTTTTTATATTTGGAGATGTTTAATTCATAGTATGTAATTAGTTTTAGTGTATAATTTAATTTGGATAGTGATAACCATGTTGATATTCTTTGTGATAATTATTGTAACTCATTCTCATTTTTTTAAATTGTTTTTAAACCAGTGAAATATATTTTGTGCTTGGGAAATTTGATCAATGGTTAGTAGATCCTCTGACCAGATACAAGCCAATGGGTTGGGATGTAAGTATGGAGGGGGACTGGTAGGAGTAGGGTGGAGGGGGATTGGTAGGGACTGGGGAAAGGGGAAACTGGCATGGGGGAGGAGACTTATAGCGGGTGCAAGGGGGATAGAAGGGGGTGAAAGGGGGATGGTAGGGGGTGAAAGGGGGCTCGCATGGGTAGGGGGAAAACTGGAAGGTGGGGTAGGACTGGCAGGGGAGGGGTGGAACTGGTATGGGAGGGGAAACAGGTAGGCGAAGGGGGAACTCATAGGGGGAGGGGACTGGCAGGGGAGGGAGTGCATGGGGCAGGGTGGGTGGGGTGCAGGGGGGACCGGAAGGGGGACTATGTGGGTGGTGGAACTGGTAGGGGAAACTAGTAGGTTGGGGGAGGGTGTTCTGGGATCTTTTTAAAGAGGTAGGGGTTGGGGGAAATTGGCAGGGTGGGGCAGGAGTGACTGGAAGGGGGAAGACAAGGTGGGTTGGGGGTGGACTGGTAGGGGAACTAGTCGGTGGGGGGAGGGTGTGCTAGATTCTTATTCAAGGGGAAGGGTAGGGTGCAAGGGGTGTTCGGGGGGGGGGGGGTGGATAATGTGGAAGGGGGAGGGTGCAGGGGGTATCTAATAGGGGGTGAAAGGGGGAATGGGTGTGTAGGGAGGGTGTTCAAGGGGCTGCAAGGTTAATTTAATGAATTGAATTAGTTAAATGGAACCGAACATGTTTAAATTGGCGCAAGATTGGTAATGCCTCATGTAGTGAATTATGTTATGGTTATGCCTCTTTTCTGAAGTTTAATTGGATGGAATGACACTAGATATCTCCTTAGGATCCACACAATTGCGTCAAATGGATTCGTAAGTCATCCACCATATTTGATTCATGAATAGGTATGAAGTGAGATGACATTGGGATCCAATCCATAACCCCCCATAAGGAATACTATTTTCAAATCATTCTTAGTAAACCTATGAAAAAATTGATTGTTATTTTCTCCAATTTTTACATAGATATAGGTTTGGTTTGCAAAATATAGGGGGGTGTACAAGGGGGTTGTTTAGGGGGGAGCAGGGGGCAGGGGCTTTGTAGGGGGTGTACTGTAGGCGTGGGGGTGAAAGGGGGTTATCCATGGGGTGGGATACTCTAGGGGGTCTGCAAGGGGGAGGTTTAGGGGGAATGGGGGTGCAAGGGTGTTGTCCAGGGGGGGATGTTGGCTGTCTAGGGGGTGCAAGGGGGCAGTCCAGGGGGTGCAAGTTTGTTGTCTAGGGGGTGGGATACTATAGGGGGAAGGGTGTTGTCTAGGGGGAAGGGGGTGCATGGGGGCTGTCTAGGGGGTGCAGGTAGGCTATCTATGGGGTATGGTGGTGTAGAGGGTGTTCAAGGGGGTGCAAGGAGGTTGTCCCGGGGGCATGGGGTGCAGGGGGTGTTCAATGGGCTACACAGGGGGTGAAAGGGGGCTATCAAGGGGGTGCGCTACTACAAGGGGGTTAAAGGGGGTATTTAAGGGGGTTGTCCAGGGGGCTGTCCAGGGGGGTGGGCTACTATAGTGGGAGAGGGAATGGGGTTGTCTAGGGGGCATGGGGGTGCAAGGGGGATAGCTAGGGGGATGGGGGTTGTCCCCGGGGGGGTGAAAGGGGGATTTATAGGGGTGTGCTACAATAGGTGGTGCAAGGGGATGTCTAGGGGAGGCATGGGGAGAAAGGGAGCTATCCAGGGGGTATAAGGGGTTTTTTCGGGGGGGAATGGGGGTGTAGGGGATGTTCAAGGGGGTGCAAGGGAGTTGTCCATGGGGCATGCATGTGTAGGGTGGTTTTCAAAGGGGCTCTCTAGGGGGTGAAAGGGGGTGTCTAAGTGTGGGCTACTACTGGTGGGGTGTTAGGGGGAAGGTCAAAGGGGTTTTTAGGGGGGTGGGCTACTATGGGGGTGAAAGGGGGTTTTCCAAGGGGATGGGGTGCAAAGGGCTGTCCAGGGGGTGTGAGGGGGTTGTCTAGAGGTGCAAGGGGGTTGTTCAGGGAGGTGGGATACTGTAGGGGGCTGGAAGGGGCTGTCTAGGGGGAGGGTAGGCGGAAAGTGAATGTTTAAACAGGCATGGGGTGAAGGAGGGTGTTCAAGGGGGTGAAAAGGGGTTGTCCAGGGGGTATGGGGGTGTTAGGGGTATTCAAGGGGATTATTCAGGGGGTGCAAGGGGGGTTGACCTGGTGTTGGAAGGGGTTTTCCAGGGGGGCATGAGGGTGAAGGGGGTATTCAAGGGGGTTCATGGGCTATCCAGGGGTGTAAGGGGGTTGTCCATGGGGGAATTGGGGTGAAGGAGTGGTATTCTAGGGGGTGCAAGGGGGTGTCAAGGGGTTTCAAGTGGTGAAAGGGGGTTGTCTAGGGGGCATGGGGATTCCATGGGGTATGGGGGACTAGAAACTAGTAATGGGGGTGGCGAACTAGGAGGACTGATTTTTTTATACCATTTAAATGATATAGACACAGTTTTAACCGTGGTAGTAGGGGCCTAGTGCCAATTTTTATCTATGTAAATAGGATCATTATTCCACGGATAAACCATGGAACTAAGGACCCAAAGTCCATGGTTAGAACCATGTAAGTAGGACCCCTAATGCAACAGTTTAATCGTGGAAATTGGCTCCAACTTCCATCGTTAAAACTGTGGAATAGGCACCTACAGCCACAGTTTTCCAAAACCATGTCCATATAATATTGACACGGTTTTAGGGCCTACAACCATAGTTCCAAACCATGGCCATAAATGAATTTTCTAGTTGTGAGTCTTGGATTGAAAATTTGTTGTCACAGTTGAATCTGGACCACTGGATTTACCATAAACATAACCTAAATAATCTTAGCATTTATTGTTCGAATATGATAGTTGTTGAGGGTAGGTTATGTTAACTAATTAATTAAATTATATAATTGAATCGTTTAATATCACAGACAAAATTTATTTCCATAAATATGTGGTTATAGATAATATATGGGGTTATCCGCATAACCATGAGATCATTAAGAGAAGGTTCTGCCATTCTTCATCAGTAGATTAATATTAAATGTCAACTGACAATCAGATCATGGTGAATTGAGGTCCAGTGAATGAAAAATACCTCTTCCATCATTGGAAACTATGTTCTTCACTCAAAAATTATCCACTATTGATTCATGATTTTTTTCTCAGTTTCTATAATATTTTTAATTAATAGAGATTTAATCTTGTATTTTTATCATTTTCTGGAAATTTCCATCCGTTGTATGATTCTCGTTGATAAATAATTTTCTTATTAAATTTTTTATCTATTCTTATTCCATGATCCTCATTCTGGTTTTAAATTCTTTTTATCCTTGTACAATATCTCTAGGATATTATTGTTCTTCAATTTTTTTATGGTGATTCACCCCCATCATTCCTTGAATTTTTCATCATTACACTACAATGTCATGTTTCAACTTTTCTGGGAGGATTTGTGTGTGATCGAACCCCCAAAATCCAAATATATTCCAGTGAAATGAATTTATTTACAATTTATGGATGATTAGGGATTTAACACAGGAAGTGGATGATGTATTAGTGGATTCAGGATCTAAAGTGGAGTTCACCTCATCCTCATAAATTCATTGGTCAGATACAGGCATTGTGTGGGAGGACCATATTCTGATTTATGGCCAACAGAGGGATGAAATCGATGTCTAAAGGTGATATCCATCAATTTTAGTGGTCAAATGGGAATTGATAGTGTAATAAATGGATGAACATATATCTTTATGATAGAAAAATAATTCTAGAAAAATCCCAACATCTCACTATTTAATCTGATGAACATGTGGCGTATGGTCTCTTGTTTGAAGTGGATATGGTTTTTGGGTTAGATAAACATCACACACCATGTTGAGAACCCAAATTACATGTTACTGGTTACAAGAATACCAGTTTTTACTCCAAGAGTACACTCAAATGGACACATCTAGCTACACCTCATGTACTGTTACATGGCTAGGGTACACATGTGCATCTTAGAGAACACATATTATCCTCAGGTTAATGAGACACTACATGTAGTATGCTTATCATATAGTACTACATGGTAATTGATCCTTTTATAGGAGAGGATAGGGATATGAGGCTTGGTTAGGTCACATGCTATGTGGACCCCCATAAATGTCATCCACTTTTTGATGAATCTTCTACCTCTTATATCTCTTTTATTTGGGCATGGATTTTTTATTGATAGTTGCACACCTTGGAGGTTTTTTCATGTAAAATAATATGGTGGCCTTCATATATGATTTTTATTTATGGTGTGATTTGTTCCATGAATGATGATTCTTTATGTAATCTATGATTATGTTAGTGATCAAGAAGTATAATGAGAGAATGGTACCCTCCTGTTATGACCAGACATGGATCCTCTACCTACTGAGTAGATTCCTCCTATTATGATAGGGAATTGGTCCTATAATACTAATTGAAGATCTCCTATTGCAGCAGGGCATGGGTCATCTACCTACTGAGTTGAACCCTCCTGCTAGGATAGGTAATGGTTCCTCTACCTAAATAGTAACACCCTCTTACTGTGACAGGTCATGGTTTCTATACCTAATGAGTTTCACCATCATTTTATGATAGGGAATGGTTCGCCTACCAATAACATGTAAATGGTTCTCTATCTACATAATAAAACATTGCTGTTGTGATATGGAATTGTTCCTCTACCTACTAAGTGGACCCCACATATTGTGGAAGGGCCTGGGTCCTATACCTATTGAGTGGAACCCTTCTATTATGATAGGTCATGGGTCCTCTATATACTGAGTGCCACCCACCTGTTATGACTAGACGTGGGTCCTCTGCCTATTGAGTAATACCCTTCTGTTATGATAGGAAATGGGTCTTATAGATAATTAATGGCACCCTCCTACTATGAAAGGGCATGGTCCACCTACCTACTAAGTGGAAACATACTATTTTGATAGAGAATAGATTCTCTACCTACTAATTGGAACCCTCTTATGGTGATAGGACATGGGTCCTCTATTGGGATAGTTTAACCCTCCTTCTATATGATGACTTGGTTCTTTTACCTACTTAGTGAAATCCTACTATAGTGAAAGACCATGGGCCCTCTAACAACTATGTTGAACCATCTTGTTCATATAAGTCATGTGTTCTCTGCCAACTTAGTGGAACCCTCTCACTATGAACATGCATTGTTCCTCTACAAACTAAGTGGAAGCTTTATATTATGACAAGTTATGGGTCCTCTATTTACGTAGTAGATGCCACAAGCTATACCAAGTCATGGGCCCTCTACCTAGATATTATGTCCCCTTGACTATGTGAATATTGGTGAGGTGTGGCTTCACACTGTTACTTATTCTGATAGATATGTTAGATGATGGGAATTAATGATTTATTATTAGAGTATTTGTAAAATTTTTATCTTGGGATGGGCAATAAGTTGAAGATCCCCATTAACTATCATATGGGATTATTTTAAAATAATATATATATATATATATATATGTTTTCATATTTCTTTACTCAATTATTATGGGATTAGTTTTCTACTTATATCATGTCTCCAATGGATCCCCTTCTTGTTTTTAGGGATTCCTACCGAGAATGTATATACTCAAACCTACATGGGATTTCCCAATGCATACCACGTCTTGTGATTATGTGAGGTAGTTCAGCAATGATTTTATATTCGGTTATGGATACTTATGTTCATTTCACCATGTAAGATGGTTGAATATTAAAGATCTATATCCAATATCTCTCATCACTTATTTTTCCTTTTGGTTTTAGGTTGGGACATGTTTTCTCATTGGTAAATTATTTTTCTCCTTTACATTTCATATTTTACTATCACACTCTTTATTATTCCCTAGAGGATATCACATGCATGTTTTATTCTCTATAAGTTTATCTTTTCTATTATATGTCATATGAACTTCTTCATATCGATTATTTGGTGTGTGTGAGTGTATAGGTAATTTTGGAAAATCTCTCCCATTTTAGTTATTCCTTTCAGCACTGCTTTCTATCCACTGGCCTTTAAGGTGGGCTTATGGTAGTTGTGGTACAACCTCATGCTGACCAGGTGGGCCTTGGTGGGTCAGGTCATGAAAAATCATGATATAAATTAATGTGTATAACTTGGATAAAAAATTATATTTTTATTAATAAATTAGTAACATGTTTACTTTTCACTAGTTTGATGTCAAGATCTATTTTAATAGTTCTGATGGAATATTCCTATCCATTATCTCTTGTACTGATATGTTTTTTCCATAGGTTATCT
This sequence comes from Viscum album, assembly GCA_963277665.1. Classification (NCBI taxonomy): domain Eukaryota; kingdom Viridiplantae; phylum Streptophyta; class Magnoliopsida; order Santalales; family Viscaceae; genus Viscum; species Viscum album. Next base: position 1,607,732,926 of record OY728128.1, read on the forward strand.
TAAAAAACTCTTTAATTAGTGTATTTATTCTCATTGACAATTTGTTCCTTATAGTTAAAGAATTTAACCATCACCTAATTGTGGAAAATAACATTCAATTAATCTATCACATAAGGGGTTTCCCCCCTTTAACATTTTCCTGATCAGTACACCCTATTTTCACACCAAAAATAATTTACTAGTTCCCTTCAATAAATCCCCAGGATGCTTCTTCCTATTCATTTGACATGTGGGATGTCACACAATCTTGTCACCATGATAATTCTCTTATGTTATGCCATAATTAAACTCTATTATCTATATAATATATCAAGAACCATGAAACTGTTGAAATTCATGGATATATATTTTATTATTGAGGGAACATTGGATAATTTTTTTTATAGATTTCAATGTAATAAATCACAATTTATTTTCATATATTCCTCTTTATCCCACCACAAATTCATTAAATGTTACATTCATGATCAATGACAAATCTAGGGGCCTATAATGTATGTATTTTGTTTTTTTATTATACAAACCCAATTCATTCTTCCTCTTTTTTCATGAGGCTAAGAAACTCCCCACCATCGTAAGTTAGAGAGTGTTCGAATATTATTGGGTAAAAAATATTTTCTAGATTTCTTTCCACTCCATTGATTCAATACCAACCATTATTTTCAGATTCTTCATCAATGTTCACAATTGATCATATTCTCCATCCATTTGATAAATATTTATTACGAAATTTTCATCTTCATAGCATTGATGTATATAGAATCCAATTTCAAATTGGTTGATCTGTTATTCCAAAGTTATGGGATTAGATAGTCCACTTAAATTTAAAGGCTTATGTCACACAATGGTATCTATTATAATTTTCACATTATAATAGGTATGTGGGTGTTCCTCTTGATTATTGTTTCTATTAAAATAATGAGTTGATAAAGTAAGTATTAAAATAATGTTCTCAACTCCTACTTTAATCGGTTTTTTAATCTCACATAAATAGTCATTACATTGCTTAATACATTTGTTGTTAACATAATTCCTATATTTTATGACCATTGAATGAACAAGATTTTTCAAACATTTAAACACATAAAAGAGAATAAATGAACATTGAATGGATGGCCCATAATTGATATATACTCCTTAACTGATTAATCTCTAGGATTCAAACTAAGTTATCAATGAAATACTTCTTAACATTAAATTCCACATGCATTTTTTCCCCTTTATAGTAGTTCATAATGACCTTGTGAATTTACCAAATAATATAACCTAGGAGTCTCAAACTAGGTGAAAATGCCTTTTTCTGCACGAGGTATAGGTTGAGTAAATACAGAATGATCCCTCTCATGGTTATTTCCCCATGGTATATCTATATAAGTTTGACATTCTCTTTTAGTACCCATACATGGATTTTGATTGTTGGAAACCACTTTTTCAATAAATTACCAAAATTTAGTGTTGTTTTCCCATAATTAGCCTAATATAAATTTCTTTTCACTAATTTTTTATAGTCCCAATTCCAAAAAAAACAACAAGAGCTTTCTAGGATACCAACTATGAAAACCCATATCTTTTATACAATTTATTTAGAAACTTACTAGATAAAGATACACATAATAAAAACCTAGATATGCCTTTTTTTTGTAAAATTAGATACATAAAATAACAATGTAAAACATGGATATAATGATATTATTAGAACATCATAATGTTACCTTAGGATACATAGATCATTTAATACAACACAAGAAATCCTAGAAATGTACATTTGAAATGGGTGAATGATAAATCCATGTAATTGATTTAAGAAGGCATTACATAATATAAAGTAGTATATGTGATTCGTAATGCATAAAAAATATGAAATATAAAATTGAGAACAATAATAATGACCATAAAATCATGAAATAAACTAATAACATCATGGAATCTTAAGAATGTGAAAACAGTTTAAAAAATGAATTCATAATCAAAAGTCCAGACTACCAGCCAAGGAATCACAACATTGTGTTATTAGGGTAATAACTCAATAACAATTAATTTTATCTCAAGAGTTAAAAAAAATTCCCAAGTCATTAGTGGTTAACAGAATTCTAGGTCCACCCCTCACATTCAGGGGATGTACATGAAGTTGAGTGCCACATAGATCCTAAAATATTAGAAGGTAATTAAACAATTTTAATAATATTATTAAGGAGTGTGGTATAAATAAAGAGAAATAACTAATAAATGATTAAAAGTTACATCTAGTTGAATACCCATGGGTGGAAATTGGGATTACTATTCACAATAGATATGTGGGTATGGAAAAGAAAAAGATAATTTCATCAACACAATTGGTGTAAATAATGATTCATATAGGGGTTCTATGAGATTGAAATGTGGTCTATCATTATATATAAATCCTAAGGATATTAAAGAGATTCATAAAAACTGATTGAAACATGAATAATTGGAAATCATAAGTCTTAATAAAAATAAAATATTTAATATAAATGAAGAGTGAGATAATCCCTTACCTTCAATGAGCCTATACTTGATTGGTAAAGGCTCCTGCTGGGCATCCAAAATACCCAAGATGAAATCCTGGTGGGGGTGATTTTATGGGTTATTGTATTAGTACTATAAAAGTTACTATATTAGGTACCATGTGGTGCTATATTTTCTAGAACTATTCATATATTTTGGGCCTTCATGCCATCTGTTTGGGCCTACAAGTCAAAGGGCCTTAGAACCACTGAGGCCTTCGATCCATGGGGCCAACAGGCCACCAAAAGGAAATTAGTATATAGTATCTTTAGGCCACTATAAGCATTTTTTACACTAGTATGTTGGGCCATAAAGGCCCAATATGTATCCCAAATTGAAAAAATAGTAACAAGCCCCAGAAGGGGAATAAAAGAAAGTAGCATCCCCTAGAGTTGTCCCAACCGAATTAGATGATTGAGAGAATATTTATATTTCCATATGTATGAGGAACTATGAAACTCTGAATGTGGAAATTAAAGTTGATTAGCTATAAAAATTTGGAATCTAGGTGCCTTCAAAGATACAGATGTTGGAGGGAAGTCATTACAAAATAGAGTTTGTTCTTAGACCTTCAAGGGTCATATATTGGGTCTTTTACCTATGGGACTTAGAGTCATGTACGATAATTGTGCCTCTATGACTACATGTGATGTAAGGGTTCACCATACGCTTTTAAAAGGGGGATTATCCAAAAAAATAAGTTTTTTGGGCTTTTGTGGATAATCCCTTTTCTGGAGAGGGTGGTTCTAAAAGCATGTGAAAAGCTTCATAAGATCATGGAAACACTTTTGGGGTGATTTGGAGAGGTATAGGGATAGGATAATTATGGTAAATGTCTTTTTATTGAAGATTAATGTGGGGAAGGGTGATTATTGCTAGAAAAATGGAGGATAATTCTTTATTAATTTCTAAACATACATTTTGGACACTAAGTAATAAAAAACAAAAAACCATTAAACATCCCATGTTTTTTTTCTAATTTTTCTACCGAGGAGGAGTGGTTTTCAATTTCTAATAGGTTAATAATCAAACTCTTTATGATAGTAACATTCAGGATGTGGAAGTTATTCATTCTCATAAAGATTTATTTTTAAAATCATGAAATATTGTATAAGTTTTGTGAGATTCATTATACATAAGTAAAATTAATCAAATAACTAAAAAATGAATTATTATAAAAGGGTATACTTTTTGGGTAGTTTATTACTTTTACAGTATTTATTACATAACTTTTGGAATAATATGGTTTCAAATAAAATAAAATATATTTATTGGGGATTTAAATTTTACCCATGATTTTGATTATATCAGGAAATGATGTAAAAATCTCCATTGGTTAATTTGGATGTGGTGATTTTAAAAATGATATATAATTTACCAAAATTATTTTCATAATATATGATTTTATGATTTATAAAAAATCATTATTTATTGAAATATAATAGTTTCATGAAACATTTAACCCTATTAACGTTATAAAAATCATACGTGGCTTCATTAAATAGTATTATCACTTATATTAAGATAAATATAATTTAACAATAACATTTTATCAAAATAATTTCTTTTTCAAAACACATGGATTTTCCATAATGAGTGTATTAGTTGAAACTATATATATTTCTGAAAATTAAAATTTAGTTATCATCATATCAAAACATAATTTTATCTTTGTAAAATATAATCATGTATATATATATGTAATAAATAAAGGGGATCAATACAACTAATTTTTTATTGAAAATAAAATATTCAAATTTTTACTACTTATAGTTAGAAACATAACCCTTAATTAACCCAAAGTAATCCCTAAGGGTATAGAGTGTGATGGTAGTACTTTCTTAGGTTGGTTTGGAAAGAAATTAATGGACACTAAAATCTCTAAGCTTGAACATCTCTCACAAACCATTTCATTCATGTTTTAATTATTGAATCTATGATTTTCCTTAGACAACAAAAATCCCAAAGATTATATCTCCCTAAGATGATATGATAAATGAGTTTCATAGGTTTAAATCATGTAGGTCGAGGCTATTTCGTATTCCTTAAGTGTAAATTTGACATTTTCATAACCTTTAATATATATTAATCTCAAAAATAATTGTAGAACTACTATTTTATCAAATTTTATGATTTATAATTTTCTTTCATTCCTTTCAAAAAACTATTCATATATTTTATAACTTCAAAATTATAAAATGAAATATAGTGAAAGTTTTTTTAATAACTACATTACTTAATAATTCATTCATGATTCACATGGAAATTTCATTTATAAATTTTTCAACATTAGAACATCCTCAAAAATAGTTTCCTCTATCAGTGATGGTTGGAATGCTACTCCCTCTAGGGACAATACATTCCAAATTAAAGGAACTACATGAGTTCAAAAAACTCATTTTTATGTCAACCTATAACACCCAAATATTTAAAAAAATCGTTATTTTCGATTGCGTATATGACATGAAACAATGAGAATAAAGAAACCATAATATGTAATTATTTTATTGTAACTTTTATAAAAATTCCTTTTAATTGGTGGGAATTAATATGTTTAACCTTATTATAAAAAATATATAATTTTACTAATCAATAAAAATGTATTTATTATTAATTAAAAAATAAACTGATAATTTATAGCTGTTATTTTATTTGAAAGATATATTTTCATAAAAAGTGGGTTTTATAGCTTTTTTAAGAAGAATATTAAAATTTATATATACAAAATTTATAATTTTCATTTAATAAAAATAATATCATTATTTATATCATCATATTAAAATTATATTCGAATTCATATTTTTTATTTTCTTGAAATGATTGATTTTCAAGTGAATAATAAAAAATATTGGGTTTAATTGAAAATATTATTTTTTTAAAAATTAAAAATATCCAAATTTTTTTTAAAATTTTCCCAATGTAAACATTGTTATATTATATTATAAATAATCATATTACTTTTATTTGAATCAATATTATAAGGGAATTTAATTTATTATTTTTATACATAAAGTTGATTTTTTTTGAAAAAATATTTTCTAATATATTTTATATTTTTATATTAAATTAATTTGTTCAAATTATATGAACTGAATCATTAAAAAAATGGAGTACATATTTTTAATCATTATGTTTAATATTTTGAATAGGTCCCGTTTTATTTTTGGTGACTGTGAGTATTCTACATTGTAAGTGTCACCTTGAAAAGTGTAAATTAGGTAATTATGGTAATAAATAATATGGAAAAGTTTAAAAATTGACCCTAGCAGTTTTATTTATCTAGTGGGACTAGTATTGTCAGTACATGACCGACCATGTTTGGAAAATATTGTAAATTAGGGCCATGTTTTTTTGATTTTTACATGTATTGTATTTAATAAAAAGATATAGTCAAAATGAAACCATAAATTTATTAATATAAAAAATATTTTTTGATATAGATGAAAACAAAATATGTTGGGAAATAAGTGTCTATTTGAAATAAAAAAATCATGTTAATTTTTTCCCATTTTTTGGTTGAATAACTTCCTTAAATGTTTACAAAACACCAATACATTATTTACAGAATTTATAGAATAATAAAAAAAATTAAATAATATTAAATATTTAAAAAATGGGTGAATTATTGGGTTCCACTAAATTTATATACAATTATAACAAATTCAATATGTTTCAAGGATTTATGTCGGAGTTTTATTTATTTCAAGTTGTTTCCAATGTCAAATTATGTGTGTGGTTATTAAAATGATATTAATGGTTTTTATATAAAATAATATTTTGTTAAATTAAATAATAATCATACAAACTTTAATGTGGAAAAATGGGATACTTAATAGGAAAAAATTCCTTCTATTTTAAATTTATGATTTAATTTTAACAATATAATTCAAATTTCCCCCTTTTAATTCCACAAAGTCCATTACTATGCTTAACATTAAAATTGGTTGACCAAGGGGGTTAAACAAAAATATATGGTATAATAAAATTTATTAACATATATAAATTTAAGTTTATGATTATAAAATGGTCATATCCCCATTATGTTTTAATCCGTGTCATTTTAGATCCCTTTTACGTTATCTAGACACATATTATATAAAAATATTTCTTGTTTTTTTTAAATGGAATGGATGATATTTTATAATAAATATTATTTAATTAAATAATTTAAAATTACTGAAAATTATATTCTTAAAAGTTATTTTTATATAGTTTAAAATATCAACCATAATTATTTTATGGGTTAATTTTTCATTTATAGTAAATATAATTACCCCTAAAGAGTAAAAACATTGTTATCATAATTTTCATCAAAAAGTTTAATAAAGGATTAAAACAAAATGACAAGGCTGAAAGACTGAACCAAATTCTTCAATTTTTATTGGATGGGATGATTTTCATTCATAATAATCATAGATTCTATTTATATCAATTTTTTCAATTTTAAAATGAAAAGTAATTTATACTTATTTAATATTCTTATAAAATCCAATAATTCCCTTACCTCAATTATAAAAGGGAACCCTCTATCCTCTGTATCCACACATCAACATCCTTTTAGCCAAAACCTAAACAAATCCATTCTCAAAAAACCACATCACATTATATATTTATTATTTTAATAATAACATCACCATTAGAGGGTTTAAGGTGTAAATCAAATGAGGTTGTCTGAAGAGGAGGTATAGCTTCTCACAAAATGTTTCAATTTTATTTCTTCTTCTCCCTCCATAAAATATTCTTAAAAATGATGAAATAAAAAAATAGTATCTTATATATACAATTTATTTGTATGTAAATTTAATACCATATATTAATCACCTCTTCCCTCAATTGGGAAATGAAACTATAATTTGTGTCTATGGTAGACAACTTACCCAAGAACTGATGTAATTCGTTTTCCATTACCACATTTCATGGATGGTTATAAAGATTGAATTAATTTTCATATATAATATTAATGACATATTTATCATTATTAAAATATAAAATATCATATAATTTCATACCATTCCATCTATTGAAAAATGATAACATCATTTGTTTGTATATGTGGGATACAACATCAATGATGAATTGTGATTCATTTTCATTCACAACAACAAATGAATGATATATATATATATATATATGTGTGTGTGTCTGTGTGTGTTTATTTAAATGAATAATATGTTATTTAAAATATATTGATCATTATTTATAAATAAATTAACACATATGTTACTTAACTCATGATCAATGAAAGATTGAAATATTACTCTTCCTAACGTACAGTTTATCATCTACCTAATTATAACATTGGTCATTTTTCATAACCGTGCATTATGGAAGGTTTTGGAATTATAATTTTAATATAAAATTGATACTTAGTTCATGAAAACTCTTCTTGATATAATTTTACAAAGAACCCTTTTACCATAGTCAAACTACAGAAGTCATTTTGGACATATGAACCGAATATCACCAAAATTTCCAACATGAAATTAATTCGTTAAGTAGTTAAATATAACAAGGAAATATATAAAATAAAATGAATAAAAATCATGAAAAATAATTATATGCTTATAAATAATTAATATCTGTTTTGATTTTAGATTTTTAAGAATGTATGTGATGAGTCAGGCCTTATGTAAGTATTTTCTTAACACACTTTTCATTCATTGGGTTATACATCTACTACATTTACGATGATATTCCATGATTATGTGGGTAATGTACTCTGATTTTATTATGTTTTATTTTCACCATTAATTTTTTATTTATATTTGTTATATAAAATCAATATATTTACTATTTTATCACCTCAATAATATAACCTTTGTAAGGGTTCTTCGCCTCAATTTTGTTTCATTGAGTCATATTTCAGAATATGCACCTACTTATATTTATGAGGTTTATATACATATGTTTTTACATGATACATCATTCATATATTAATTTTAATGAAATTTAATGTTTCATCTATTGTTATTCGTTCATATATCTTAGGATTCAAAAGTTACCAATGTAGTAATGGTTTATTTTAAAATCATGTAATCATTCCAGATTGTCTCTATTGAAGTATCCATAGGGGTAATTGTTTGACCCTTCTTTCTTAAACCCAATATATTTTCTTCTCATACGGTTATATTTTAAAATAACATTATTTTTATTTTATTTTCCTCTCTGTAATTACAATATATACCGAAATAATGTTTTTAAGAAAAATATATATTATTTTTATAGTTGGTCGAGAATAATTTTATCAAATATTTATATTTTATTTAATATTATTTATATATTGTTTTTCATATTTTTAAATGATTTATTGAAGGCATTTTTACCCATGATTACCTTTTTCAAAATGGCTTATAAGGGATCTTATAATTTTCTAAATGATATACTTTTGATTTTTTACCAAAAAGGAAAAAATTATATTTATTTGAACTTATATGGCATGAATTTAATTTCCCACTATCATACCAGAAAAATTATTTGATTATCCTTATATATGATTCTATGGATCATTTAAATGAATATATTTTTCCTAACATTCTCATATTTTTTTATTTTGAAAATAGTTTTTTAAAATTAAAAATGGTATTTTTATCAAGAATATTTTAATTGATCTAATTATTGTATTTATATTTTTTAATGATAAAAACACTTTATTTTACTTATTCTCAACTTGGAATATGTTGTAATCATTTTTTCCTTATTGTTTCTCTGGTTAATTTATGGTTAGATTGATTGGGAAATATTAACATTTCATAAGTTAGTTTTTAAATACAAATGCTTTCATTGATAATTTATTGATTATTTTTTTCATAACATTCATATGATGAATTCATTAGACATAGCTAGTGATGGGAATGTCCTGTTATAACCCCTCAATGTGTTTTTTGGTCTCATGAGATAGACTAGGTTGTGTGTTTGTTCAAAGACTTACCCATTTATGTATGTCTTCTAGGAAAGATTCCTTAATGGTTTGATTAAGATATATGATATTATTAAATTCATAATTTTAAGATTATTTTTTCATGTTTATTTGATTATTTCCATATTTGAGATATCCATGCATAATTTTTAATCATAAGTGATTATTTATATTTTATTTATTTGTTATCATTTATTCCAACCATATTATTCTTCGAGCCCAAGATATTGATTAGAATTCAAGGTTTTTCAATTATTCACCATTCGATATTTATTATTATTTATTTAATAAAATTGTATTTCACTGTACATAACCATTAATGAGAATCATATCTCATCCATTGTTAGTTTTCATTTCACTAGTATGTGAGGGAGAATATTGTGAATGATATCAAAGATAAATCATATTTCTTTTCGTGTATTTTTATATTTATAATGTAATATTAGAATTACGTATGTATCTAGTTTACCGATACTATTAATATATTATTACATTTTGGAAGCGGCTCCTTGTATCTAATGACAATATAATAATTCAACAACTTGCTCTATGATACTAGGTTTGGGGGCTTTATTGTTTGTACCTGAGGATGTTTAGTTGAAACATTAGGAACTAGATTTAGGAAAAAAAATGATTAGATAACACAATCCAATGACTAGCTATGAATATATGTCTAATTATATCATTGTATCTAAATAATCCTCATATACGGACTATGTGGTTTTCCAAGAAATAAATCCATATCTGGATACTACAAGTGGATGTGCATTTAACATTAATGAATTTATGGGTAACAACCCTGAAAAGATTTCGTAGAATATGTATTATGCATAATTATAATGTATGATGAGTGTAACCTTATATTGAACTGAGTATGTGACTTCATATCAATATTCTTGGGTCAATTCAAATCTTATTTTTGAACCATTATAGTTAATGAGTTCATATAAACTATTGAATCATATTATATTTCCTAGTGATAAGGTATAAAACTTAAGTGTGTTGGGTCGATAATTTTAAGGTTGATATTATGTTTAATGGAAAAAATACTCCTTTTTATATTCAATTTGATAGGTGTTTAACATTACTTAGGCTGTTTTGACAGACATTTATTACAATAAAATCATTTTATTTAGTATATGTGAAAATGTTTATTTTAGTAATAATGAATTTTGTTTTTGGAAAAAAGCTTAATGTTTTTGATAACCATTAGGTTTAATATGATCTTTGATGTTTATTTAATTATGGGTTATTATAGTTTTATAAAGAAAAGTATTATTATATAGAGAACTGTTGGATTCAAAAGTTTTTTTGGTGATTCACTGATAAGTATTTTTTTTAGATATTATGTATTTTTATATAGGAATAGAAATTGAATCATAATTAGGAGTCATATATTATTCTGATGTTACATTATTGTGATTTAAGATACTTAGGTAAATAAAATGAATATTTTAATGACTATATGGTTAGGAAATATACAATTATGGCTATTTGAATTTATGAGGGACTAATTTTTTTTGGGAATAAATTTTCATAGGCGAATATGTCGTCAATTATATACTATAGTGTTTTTAATATTGTTTTATTGAATATTTAATATTGAACATTGTGTTTTATTGTTGAAGAATTTAATATTAATTTTAAATTTTATTGTTTGGTATATTTTAATATCATATACTACCCATTTCATTTTTTATTAACATTTAATGAAAATAGGAATAACTTGTTACCATTTTGTAGACTAGATGATCCTTTATAAGTTTATTTTATGAGTTCAAGCATGAAAAATTCATCGTAAAAACTCATCATTTAGAGGAAATATTAAATTGTGGTGTAATTTGATTAAAAGATGAAATTATATATGTAAAGTAAGTATATTCTATTTTTTATTAGTTAAGAAGGTAAACGAATTCTTCAAATTTTGGAATTGGATTATGAAAAAAAGTGTATAATTACATTTATTTCTAATGAATTGATGGTCTCTTTCACACCTATATGATTTACTATTTTTTGGTTACTAGCATTCTCATAATCATTCCCTTTCTTGGGGTCAATAATCTCTCTAACTCTCAATAATTATTCGAACAATAATTTTAATTCCATTTCATTATATTCAATTACCAATAATGATATCTTATTTAAAAAACCTAATTATGTGTTATTCCAGTTTCCATCTATATTTTCATTTCCCTCTATTAAGTGGATGTTTTTTAACCCTTTTTATGATGAGGGTTTTCAAAAATGTTATTTTAAATGTAAAATACTTCATTATTGAGGTCATTTTCAAATTACATCTATAAAATTTACTAATGGGGAAGAATATAACACACTAATATTTAAAAACTAAAAAAAATCGATTGATTATATTAGACATAAGACCATGAATAAACGAATAAAAAAATATAATCATTTAAATGATACATTCATAACATAGCCTTTAAATTGAGGGATATAAAAAATATTGAACTTTTAAAAAAAATATAGTGATACTACAAAATAAAAATGTGTTGATTTATTCTTATTAAATAAAGACATAATTTTTAGCAAACACATTTAATTCCACAAAAATATGTTCACTTCAAAAAAATTATTAATTTTTGTGAGAAAATGTTATAGTTAATTTAAATAATTATATAAATTGTATTTAATAAAAATAATTTCTTTTTTCAAATCATCATATCAAAGTTATTATATATTGATTTTTTTATGTTTTCTGAAAAGATTGATTTTCTAGTGATTGAAAAAATGGTACTGTTATTTGATGAAAGCTACACTTTTTTTAAGAATATAAAATGAACCATGTTTGTTATAAAATTGTATAAATGTAAAATTAGTTCTCTTAAATTATAAATAATCCAATTCAGTTCAAGATATTAAATATTATAGTTATATTTAATATAAAGACATTTGTATACTTAAAATTACATTCTCTAAAAACTCGTTTTTCATATTTCTATTAATATCCATATTAAATTAATTTATAAAAATTATAGACTCTGAAGCATGACAATAAAATTGACTAATTTGAATCATGTGGTCCAAATTTTTTAAATTGGTCCCTTTTATTTTTAGTCATTATTTGTAATAACTATATTAAATTAGTATCCCCAATGTAAGGGTAAATCCGGTAATTTAGATTAAAAAAAATATATTAAGGACTAGAAAATGACACTAACACTTACCTTAGTCCTATTTTATGTGTGTATTTTAACCATGTATATTCATTTTTTTAAAATATAGAATCCTGGTGCCATATTTCATTGATTTTGAAAATTATAATATTTAAATAAAATTTATAGTTAAAATGTTTCTTTCCTAGTTTTAATGTATATAATATTTTATGATTATGATAAAATAATGTTATGTTTAATTATAAATGTTTATTTAAAATATAAATTAGTTATTATTTTATTTTCATTTATTTCAAGTTTTTTTTGATTGGACAATTTCCTTAAATGCATGAGTAACACCGATACAGTATTTATTCAATTAATAAGATAATAAAATATATGATATTATGAATATTATAAGTAACAATATTTTAGTTATTTATTGGGATTCATGAATTTTAAATATAATTATAACATATTATATATTTTAGAAATATTTATATTATAATTCCTCTATATTCATGTTGTTTTCAATGTATTAATGCGTGAATAGATCATAAAATTTCATTCATAGTTTTTAACCAAAATAATATTTTCTAAAAATAATTTAAAATTCATAATTCTATTTCAATTAGAGAATTATGTTATTAAATGGTCAAAAAATTTATCAATTTTCTCTTTATGATTCAATTATTGAAAAATCCATTACCATCTCTAAAGTTAAAATTGGTTATATAATGGGTTAAACCAAAAGATAAGGTTTAAAATAATATCCAAACCTATAAAATGTTTAATGGATTATTATATTAAAAAATAATTACTTATATTCCAATATATGTCATTCTAGAATGATTTTACATAAGAAAAATAATATTATATTGTAATATTTCTTTTACTTTCAAAGAAGAAATTAATGATATATTATAATAAACAATATTTTATTAAATGATTTAATATTCCTAAATTTACTCTCTTGGCACATGTGATTCAGATATGGTTTAAAAATATCATCAATGGTCCATTTATGGACTAATTATACTTTTATATTAAGTATCATGACACGTAAAATGTAAAAAACATTGTTCTCGTGGAAATCATCAAAAGCGTTAATGGATGATTATAACAAAAAAGATAACAGTGAAAACATCAGCCAAAATTTTTCATTTTTTATTATATTAGATGATTCAAAATCATAACCATGTTATATTATAATTATATCAATGTAGTTCTATTTTATCATGAAGATTAATTTATAGTAGTTTAATAAATTAAAACTTATCAAATTAATTACATTCACTCATTGATAACAGGGAACCCCACTCCTCTTTTATCCCCACATCATGGCCCATTTGTTTAAAAAAAATGAAATACCTTCCTAAAACCAGTTCCCACATTCTAGATGTATTATTATGGGCTTAATATAAATGTTATATGGATTAGTATGTAATGAAAATAAGGTCATCTAAAGAAGATTTATAACTTTTAACTCGTTTTTTTGTTTTCTTTCTTATTCTACCTCTCTAAAACATAGTAAAAATGAAATAATAAGAAAAATATAATTTATATACTGAGATATTTTTTTATTAATGGAATTCCATATATATATATCTCCTTCTATATCAAATGGGAACTAAATCTCTTATTCATGTGCACTGTGAACTACCTTCTCCCAACCTTATCAAATTCATTTTCAAACACCGCCTCTCATGGGTAGTTATTTTTATGGATTTAACAGTTATATATAATATTAATGACATTATTATCATTATTAGAGGAGTACATATTATCTCACTTCTTACATCAATATCCTTTGAAAAATGATTAAATCTTTCATGCATACGTGTGGACTACCACCTTCAAGAATTGTTGTGATTCGATTTCAAAAACCACATCACATGGATGATATATATAAGTATATTTAAGGAAATAGTATAGAATTTATGATATATTTATAATTATTAAAATATATCCAAATGGTTATTATGAAATGGAAATGTTACTCATGCGTACACACATCTTACCATATTCAGGATTGTAATATAGATCATTTTTTCATAACTATCATTTATAGATGGTTTTAAAATTATAATTTATGTTTAAAACTGATAATTAAATAATTATTATCATTCTATAGGTGGTGTAACACTGAACTATTTACCTCATTAAACCTACCAAATTTAGTTTGGATATATGAACAAAATATCATCAAAATGTCCCACCTAAACTTAATTGAGTAAGAAATTTAGTATAAAATGGATATAAATAACATAAAATGAATAAAAAATGAAAAAGTTATTATGAAATAAAATAATTTACATAATTTTATTATTCAGGAAAATAAATAAGATATATGATGAGTCAAACATGAGGTTAGGGGTTTCATAAATCAATTTTTATACATCAGGTAATAATTATACTTCATTGTCAATGTTATTCCATGATTATGTGTGAGAGGAACTCAAATTGTATTGTATTTTATTTACAATTGTTTTTAGCTTTAAATTTGTAAAAAAAATAACTTTATTGAATAAATTCTGACAAAAATGATACTATCTTTGTAATTATTCTTCGTACCAATTTTTTTCTCTATGAAATATTTGATAAAATGTACATATTTATGTTTATGAGGTGTATATACTAACTCTATGGAATGAAATATCATGAACCAATTTATTTTCACAATGTTTAATGTTTCATTTTACATTATTATTTCATCCGGATTATGATTCAAAATTTTCTAATGTAGTAAGTGTTGATTTCAAATTCCCATCATTATTCAGGATTGATTATATGCCAGTCTCCAGTGGTGGAATTATTTAATAATTCTATATTGAAACCAATATATTTTATTCTCCACTATTTATTTATACAAATAATAAAAGGTCCTTTTATTTTTCTCTCTTTATATACACAATATATTGACATAATGTTTTCAAGGAAAACCAAAAAATATTTTCATTCTGTTGAGAATCATTTTCATCCATATAGATATATTCCTTAAAAATAATTAATTTTTTAAAAAATATTTTCTAATTATTTGTGAAAAAACATTTTTACCCATGTTTATCATTTATGTAATGTTTTAAAAGTAATATTCTTATCATTTTATGAGTGGGGATGTTTTTAATTTTTAATGAAAATCTATAAAGAATCAGATTTTTATCATATATGGCACAAAAACAATTCCTTAATGTTATGACCACCCATTGAATTGAATATTCATTTATAATTTTTCAGGGTTCATTACAATAAAAATATATTTAAAAATATTCATTATTTATTTATTTTATAATTTTATTTTAATGTAAAAATATTTTATTTTTCAAGAATGATTATAATGATGTTGTATTGTATTCATATTTATGAATTACAAAAACCCATTATTTTACACAAGATCCATTGGGGAATTTTTGTAATGAAATGCTCGTTATCCTTTTTTGGACAATTAATGATCAGTTTTATTGTGCTAAATATTAACATTTTATATGTTAGTATTCAATATTAATGTTAATGTTACTTAAGTATTGATTATGTTATTCACCCATTTCTTGTGATGAATACATTGAACATTAAAACTGATGGGTGGGGCCCTTTATATCCCTTCAGTGCATCGGTACATCTCATGAAGAAATCTAGTTTGGGTATTTGGAAAAGGAGTTTTTCATTTCTATAATATATCATACCATGAGGCTTTGATGGTATTTTTATAATGTATCGAATTATTTATTTCATCATTATTATATTTTTTTATGGATTTCCATGTGAGTATTTAAATGGTTATGATATACACAGAAATTTTTCAATCTCACATGATTACTTATATGGTATTATTTGATCATAAATTATTCCTTATATATTATTCTCCCTAATAAATATAATAATTATAGGTATTGTTTTTAGTTATCCACCATACTATATTGTTTATAATTTATTTACTCATGTAGATTCCATTGTATGTAACCCCTACTAAGCATCTGAGATCACACTTATTTTATTTTTCATTCCACATCATATAGAGAAGGATATGGAGAATGATATCAATTTTAGGAGAATATTTCATAATCTTGGTCTTCAGATTTACAATGTAGTGTGGGGATAATATATATATATACACACACATTACCAAGAATATCAAACATTTCAGTGTTTTAGTATGTGATTCTTTGATTCTAGTACCAATGTAATACAATTACCATCAAACTTCATCTATTATAGTTAGATTCTTTACACACCCAAACAATATGATAGTGTATAAGGGCATGTAAAAAACCTTAAGATTCTAGGAAAGATCTACCGTTAACATTGAGTATATTATTATGTCATAATTAAACACTTCCATGAAATTTTTACGAAACTCATGGAACATGTTTCTCACAAGTTAAATTTAAATAGCTATATAATTATTCTCCACAAAGAAGTAAAAATAATATATAAGTTCCCATAATGAAATAATAATCTATTCTTTGAGATATCCTCCTTCATCATCACCTGAGGATACAAAGACCCTAGATAAATCTTTAAAATATGGAATTATCCTTCAAACTAATTGAAAAAATTATCTTTCTGCATAAAAGGATAATGATTACTAATTACCACTAGATATAATAACATGTGGTATATGAATATCATTATAAAATAATTCTTGTTTTTTATGAGAAATACTGAATCACCCCACTATGACATAATGGGTCAGATGAAACACTACTACATCAAATAATTTATTTTAAAGTTCAACTCCTATACCTTTAGAGGATCCAAACAATAAACATATATATAAATCAAGGATCCATGAAAATGTAATACTACCTTAAAGTCGATATCTTATTTAGAGTGTGGTGAAATAACCCCTACTGGGAAAATTTTAAAAAACTCCTAGAAATCACTGACCAAGTATAATATATGAACCTCTACCAACCCCAATAACTAATTTTATAGGTCAAAAAATAGGCTCTGAATTCTTATTATAATTGTAATTATCCCACACTCCAAGGAACATTATTACATTCCTTACAACCACATAAAATATATTTCACTTCTAAAACAAATTCCTTACCATATTAATAAAACACAAAAAATCCATTCATAGGATGAAAATGTGTGGTTGTATCAATAGAATATGAAATATCTAAACTAAAGATGATTCCCCATCCTTATTTCAGAATTATGGTACACATCAAGAAAACTCAATTGAACCATGCATGGCATAGTCAATGTCTTAGGAATTATAAAACTCTCCACCTTGAGTCCCAGGGTAGAGTCTATAGAAACTTAAATAAATGAGTGATATTCTCCATAAAAAATAATTTGAATGAGAATGTAATAGATAAGTATGTAAAAAATCATAAAATATTTGTAAATTATGATGTTTTCATCAATATTTAATGTATTTGGAAACAGTCTACTCCTTTTTACCATTGATCCTTCTTACCACTACATACAAGGCCATACTCATCCATGTTCCCCCAATGGATGAATGGATTCAAAGTGATATTTTCTATTTGCTTCATCACCCTCTGTCTAAAAAATTCCTATAAAATTGTTAATGACAAGGCCTCTAAGGTAACTACTACTGAGGTTGAACCAAAATCTTACTTCCTATGCTGCAATAGCCACTAAAGAGATCCAGGTATTTTATCTATAAATAACCATGACATCCGTGAGATGAAGAAAAACTAAATTTGATCACTACTTCAAGGCGTGAAAACTGTAATCTCTATAAAAATTCTAGGAATGCGTCTAGGCCCAAATCCTAGAAGGTTATAACCTCAAAAATATAGACATCTGATATACTCTATCTACAAACATTCCCTTATGTATATTATAATGACACCCCTCTAAAATCCCTGTGAACTACACATGAATCCTCTTAATCTTGTCTATATTCTATATGACCTCCAAATACATAAAAAAAGTAAATGAGACTTTAAGAAATTGAATTTCCAAAGGAAATACATCCTCAAAATTATATTCCCTCAATTCCTAGTTTGAAAAAATGTTATGAGTTAACTAAAAAAAGATCTTGAATCATTTCTTAATCTCTTGTACACATTATCTCCTCTATAATAGAGAGTGAAACACTTTACACTTCAATTCCCACATCATTCATTAAAGGGATTCTACAAGGAACAACTTGTTGGATGTTTTCCATGGTATATTTTTATTCTTTCACCCTTAAAAGATAACATACACTACCAATGAGAATATCCTCTAATTTTACCAACATAAAGTAATGACCAATAATATTTCATATTTCAAATAAAGTTGAAATAAATATTTTTCTACACAAAATAAATCTAATTTTTTAGATCTGATACACTCCCCTCATGATTATTTAAACTCTAACTCTAAAACACAAGAAATGTACTCTTTTAAGACTCTTCTTAATTTACCAATTAAAACATTATATTACTAACCTGGTCTTACAAATTAAGCTCAATGATTTGATCTACATATTGATGAATGCTAGAACCTATATCTACAAAAAAATATAGAATCCTCTATTACTGGTTGCATGAAATTTTTAAATTTTAATTTAATCAAATTCATTTAAATATCCATGAATGTTTCCAAATTCAGCAATAAGTTAAAACATTAGTGATGAAAAAAAATACCAATAGTCTATAGCGAATGATCAACATTATATCACCAAGGATTTCCATTATTCTTTAGGGACATTAATCAAATCACAAGGGGAAACAATAACACATGTAAAAGAAATTATCCATTCCTATATTTGACCACGATATTAACATGTATTATTTTTACAAAAAACATGTGATCCTCACGATTTGATAACTCCAATATCTATACTAACTCTCATGATACCATATTTTTATTATTTTTCTTTGACTAGAAACCCCTCCTAGACCTACCATAAGGATGAGGTAGATCCCCAATGCCTTATTACTGTAACATCCCAAGTAAGTAATTAATAATAGATATTTTTATCTATGCCTATTAATGAATTAGATAGTGTTTTAGAGGCTTGAAATGAAAATAAATCCAATCTTAAGCATGGAATACACTAATATTTTTAAAAGATTGTTTTACTACCCTTTGATGGAAAACCATTTTTGAATCTATCTTTTGACAATTTTATAAACTATGTTTGTCAAAATAAACTTATTCCTTATGATTGGGACATCAAAATTTACTTTGTGTGAATTTTTGGTATTTTTCTGACAATGTTCGTTTTTTAATGAATAGTGAAAAATACTGCATTTTACATCAAAACTGCTTTTTAATCTAATTTATTTATATGATTCGATTATATTTTGAATTGGTTTTGAATTGAAATTAGATTATATATTTACCATTTAATCCAATGGTAGTCATTGGAATCAATTTCACTTTGAAATTGGACTTAAACTGGTGTCAATATTTTGATACTTATTGTTTCATAAAAAGTAAAATGTGGTTCAATGAGATTAAAATAATTTTTTGGTGAATAGTAACTTATTAAGTTTTTAATCACGATTAGTGGTAATTAGTGTAGTTTAAGGTAAAAATAATGCATTAATAATATGAAATGACATGGACACAAGTCCTAACCTTATTGGATGTGTCATGGCCGACCAAGACAATCCATGGGTCAACTTGGGGACCCCATGGAGCCACTTTGGTTGGGAAATGACATAAATAAATTTTTATTTAATATAAAAGTAAAAATGACACAAACATAATATATTTTACAAAAACAATTTTTATATGGGGTTATACAAGTCATATTTTTTACTATAAATATTCATTGGAAAGATAAAAAGATTTCCTACATCATAGTAGTTTTTTAATAATTTTTTGACATTAAATAAATAAATGTATTTATGACATAATAATGATGTAGTGATTACCTCATTAATAAAGATTTAAATAAAATGAAAAGATAATGTAAAAACTATGACCTACACATGTCCAAAACCTATTGGATGGGTGGATTTCGAACCCTTATTACCTTATCCTCGAATTATATCAATGTTGGACCTTTTGAATACGAAAATCATTTTAAAATAAAGTAACTTATCTTTACTTTCCAAGTGTGCCCCTCCTCGCCTCTTATAAAAGGCCTCCACCTCTACCTCTTTTCCCACACTCCCAAAGCCTTTGGATCGGCCAAAACCTTCCCATTTTGTCTCTCCACTTCCCTCTCTTACTCCTTGAAACATCACTTTGGGAAGAAGTCTTCCCAAGGATGCCTCTGAGCTCAAACCAAAGGGAGTTACCCGATTTTAAGGTAATGTCTTCTTTTGAGTCCTTTTGTTTTATTTTGCTTCTCCAACCCCCTAAACTCTTTTTATTATTTTCTTTTGTAACAACTACAGTATCCTCAATATACTAAGATGTTTTTATAATAAGGATTCGAGCTACACTTACACACACCTACATCTAATTGTTAATGAACATACTGTTTCCGTGGATGATGAATTTATGCCTCCCGAAATGATAATTGATCAACATTATTTTAACACCTCAAAAGGTGTCCATTAAGATGTCACTATATTTATATATGATATATAATATGTTTATGTTTTACTGAAGCTTCTGTATTTTTCATTTTGGGCATACCTTTATGGTTTCCATTATGGGTAAACACGATATCTTCATTTAAGGAAGTGCGGACTACCGCCCCCTCAAAGTGATTTGATTCGTTAAATACCATATGTGGGGCGTATAAAGTATGGAACTATGATATTATATATGATATTATACTGGAATTATAATATACCTTTATATCATTATTATTCCATTTTATAAAATATGAAATAGAAATGAAAGTAGCGTTCATGCGTACGTACGGCTTACCGTCTCCATGAACGGTGCATTTCATTTCTTACCTCTAAATGATTATGTAATATTATAAATTCATGTATATACTGGATATATATGATACATACATCATGATTATAATTCTGGATATAATGGATACATGAACAACTTGTAATTATAAAGGGTTTATTTTTTACTCAAGTACCAATGATCGTTAAAATGACCGTTATTAACTTAAATAATTACATAGTGTTCATGACATAAAAATAAGTGATATAAAAGTAATAATGAACATAAAAAAAGGTTCTTAAGAAATTATAAATTAACTCAAGTTTTTTATTCAGGACATTAAAGAATGATCGAGTCAAGTCGGACCCGAGGTATGGGACTTCGTCTCAATCTCCTTTCATTGAGGCATATTTTGTTTTATACACAACCTTTTTTTATATGGTGTATAAACCCCTTTGACTTTTACGTTTATTCAAAAGGAATCTTTTTTATACGAACCATTTACTAAATGACAAAAGGGAATGTTTTTGTCGTACGTATGCGGCGACAACGACTTCTCCGCCGTCGTGACCGTTATTTGAGTTTCGGCTTCCTCTACAAGCCATACCATTTTTTAAAAGAAAAATAAATACCATGTTTTACTTTTCTTTAATTTTGGTATTGAAAATGGTTTTCATAATGTCTTTATATCAATGTGTTGTATTGATATATTGTGATTGAAAGGTGGAAATGTTATGTTTCCTTTATTCATGTTTTATGTGATACGATTATGTTGAGGTTCTTGGAAATTATTATGAAGACGGGAAGTTCCGTGATAAACTAAGGGCAGGTGAGCCCGATATAGCTCTCTAATGCATTGGGTAAAGCGAAGGAGTGAAACTTTAAGGTTTCTCTGAAGAGATTTAGGGAATACGGTGATGGGTATTCCAAACGTAACCAAGAGGGTTACTCCCTACGTAAGAATGTTATGAATGCCTCAAGTTACCTTTATGTCTTATGATTTCTATGATTTATTCATGATTTGATGAGGTATGTTAAAGTGCTTATGTTTTATGGGTAAAGTATGATCTCATACTTATGTATATATGTACCCATGTTTCCTTTCCATATTTTTATATCCCTTACTGAGCTTTTTATGCTCATCCCACATTTTTTGAAATGTTTTTCACAGGTCAAGGGAAAGGTACATGATATGATGATAGTGTCAAGGAAGTGTCAAGAAAGAATCCATGTTTATTTTAAATATGTTTCCATTGATGGAATGAAGAATACTACCTTTATGTAACCACTTTGTTTATATGTGGAATGTAATGCAAGTTGTATGATCTAATTATCTAAAACTCTAAACCCGAAAATATCCTCAATGTGTAATCTTATAATAACTCAAGATTAAGTAAGGTTTAAGGCTGGGGCCTTATAGTTGGTATCAAAGGTCGGTTTAGATAACTTTAGGAGTTAGAATTCTATTAAATGATTATCCAAAAATATTTTTTTTGAAAGGATATATCATTTGAATATTACCGTGTTGCTTCATCTAAGACATGTTTGTTCAGAATGGTTTTCCACAGAGGAAACAGGGAAGCAGTGCTAGGAAGGCATACAGAAGGAAATAGCCTTCCAAATCAGCATCCTGAGATGGTCGGAATTGGAACTGAACAGTTTGTTGCAGTGATGGCACAGTTGACTCAGGCTATAAATGGTGGTGGTATCCATGCACGAGATCATCCAGATCAACCGCAGAGGAACATGTCAGTGGTGGAACATTTCATGAGGCAACATCCCCCATCATTCAGAGAATCATCTGACCCTGTGCTAGCTGAAGGGTAGATTAAATCACTGGAGAAGATTTTCGATGTCATGGGGTGTTCAGAAAATCAAAAGGTTGGTCTTGATATTTACCATTTGGAGGGTGAGGCAGATCAGTGGTGGTCGATGATTAAAAATATCAGGGACGCTGATGAGATTGATGCTCTCGACTGGGATGAATTCAAAGGTTTGTTTCTTGAAAAGTATTTTCCTAAGGCTGTTCAACTTAGGATGGAAAAGCAATTCATGGAATTGATGCAAGAGGAAGACTCAGTGGTTGCCTATGAAGAAAGGTTCACTCGATTGGCAAGGTATGCTCCAAATTTTACTTGAGACCTTGATTGTAAAATCAATCGTTTTTACTCAGGATTAAAGCCAAAATATCGAAGGGAATTAGCTTCTCGTGAGTTTAAAAGTTATGAAAAGCTTGTTCGATGTGCTGAGAAGGTGGAAATGTAGTTTGCCGACGACCAAGTGTTCTATAACAACCAGCATAAGAAGAGACCGAGGTGGCAGGAGAAAGGTAAAAATTCTTCAAAAAGTCTGATGGTAAGAAAACTAAGTTTCCAGTTTGTGATAAATGTGGCAAAAGGCATGCTGGGGAATGTCTTCTGAATTCTGGAAAGTGCTACCGATGTGGTAAGATGAGACATAAGGATCATGATTGCACTGAAAAGGATCAAGGTGAAGGTAAGACCAAATTTGATTTACAGTTAGTGAAATGTTATAAGTGCAATGAGATGGGTCACTATGCAAACGAGTGTCCGACAAAGAGCTTGAGATATGGGAAGCAGTTAGACTACAAGCAGAAAGGAATCTTTTTTATACGAAGCGTTTACTAAATGAAAAAAGGGAATGTTTTTGTTGTAGCTATGCGGCGACAGCGACTTCTCCGCCGTCGTGACCGTTATTTGAGTTTCGGCTTCCTCTACAAGCCATACCTTTTTTTAAAAGAAAAATAAATACCATGTTTTACTTTTTTTTGTTTTGGTATTGAAAATGGTTTTCATAATGTCTTTATATCAATGTCTTGTATTGATATCTTGTGATTGAAAGGTGGAAATGTTATGTTTCCTTTATGCATGTTTTATGTGATACGATTATGTTGAGGATCTTGGGCATTATTATGAAGAAGGGTGGTTCTGTGATAAACTAAGGGTGGGTGAACCCGATATAGCTCTCCAATGCATTGGGTAACGTGAAGGAGTGAAACGTTAAGGTTTCTCTCAAGAGATTTAGGGAATATACTATGATGGGAATTCCAAACGTAACCAAGAGGGTTACTCCCTACGTAAGAATGTTATGAATGCCTCAAGTTACCTTTATGACTTATGATTTCTATGATTTATTCATGTTTTGATGAGGTATGTTAAAGTGCTTATGTTTTATGGGTAAAGTATGATCTCATACTTATATATATATGTACCTATGTTTCCTTTCCATATTTTTGTATCCCTTACTGTGCTTTTTATGCTCATCCCATGTTTTTTGAAATGTTTTTCACAGGTCAAGGGAAAGGTACATGATATGATGATAGTTTCAAGGAAGTGTCAAGAAAGAATCCATGTTTATTTTAAATATGATTCCATTGATGGGAATGAAGAATACTATCTTTATGTAACCACATTGTTTATATGTGGAATGTAATGCAAGTTTTATGATCTAATTCTCTAAAACTCTAAATCCGAAAAGATCCTCAATGTGTAATCTTGTAATAACTCAAGATTAAGTAAGGTTTAAGGCTGGGGCCTTATAATTACAATATGCCATGGGTATGAAATTCAAACCAAGATTATAAACCAAATAAATATAATACATGACCCATTTAATTCTATGACCATAAACATGTACATAAATAAAATCCATAATATAAAAAACCCATTATCTTGTAATTCATATGAATATCATAGGGAATAATGCCTCAAAAAACAATGTACTAAAAGAAAACACATAGGGCAACAACTCTGACATTATATCCAATTATCGAGTTAGTAAGTAATATCTCAACCACTGATTCCATCCTAGAAACAAATAATAAATGTTTAAATATATAGGTGAGATGCTTGTATACTCATTAGGATCCTCTTTAAGGCCTCTAATAAAATTCTGGAAGAAGTATACTAATACATTAGTAAATAAATAATATAATCAAAATGCAACTGACAGATATCAAAAAACATGGCACCACACCAACTCACATTCACTAAATATAATATCCATGTATAATTACATATTATAAGTGGATTATTACAAGATGTTATCAGACAAACACATCTCCATTTAATATTGTCTCTACATCATAACACCTAGCATCATAATAATTCACTGCCTTTCATATAACGAGACATTCACACCTAGAATCTTGTACATAACCACATCAAGATCATTATTATATACTTCATTCCGTAATCAAATATTTTCATATAATAAACAAACACTACATATTTATCAGAAATTTGTCTTTTTTATATGATGGAAATCAAACCCATACCCTTTTTCCCCTATTTCTTGAATCAAGTATGTGTGACATCCTCTATCACATTTTCACTACATCACAACGTTTTCATGGTAACCTATGTAAATTAAAAAACACACATCATATATTTTCTATATATTGATGATAATTCATTGAAGTTCAAGTACTAAACCATAAATTCTCTTTCCAATTTAGTTATTGAAGAAAACACTATGAACCTAAAACATTTAGGCATTCGTATGGATATCTTACCTATATTTGGTGTGTAAAAATTCACCAGTATACATATATTTATATATAAATTATAACCACTCACATGTGTAACTATAATTTTAATATCAAGAAAACATCATTAAATATCATAATCATTAATATATTACTACTACCACAATAAAAATCACATACATCATTTTACTTCAAACAATACCCAACTTCTAATAAAAAACAGGCGCAATAACACAACATTCTCCATCCATATAATCATATCATTTATTCATATCTATATTTACTATTTTATAATCCATTTTATATTTAACATATCATTAATTTGTCAATATTTGCTATCAAACTACTCATTGTACATCAAACACATTATTCAAATCCATTACCTATTTATTTGTATCTCTAAAAGTTTCTTAACACCCCCGTGTATATTACCAACATAATTAATTAAAACCATATTCTATATAACTATGAAACTACTCAACAACTAGCATTATCCTTCTATCATGGCTATAAAGTCTTTGTTACCATTTCTAGAAAATATCCACTATTTACACTATATGGAACACCCTTTCCAAAAAACCCTTATAAAACCTATCAAAAAACGTACAATATCCCACCTACTATTAAAAAATCAACCAATAAATATCCCCACACTATCCATGGAAACCATTCATAATGCACACTATACAACCCATCCTAATGACCAAAAAATAACCTAAACAAAATAAAATCGATGAAAAATTATAAATAAAAATGGAAAAAAATTTACAACCACAAACCACAACAAATAATATAAAAATAAAATAAAAAATTTAATCATTTGTCATCATTTTCAAATGAATTAATTCACCCGTTTCTTAAAAAAATTTCTGAAATTTCCAAATTTTTTAAAAACCAATAAAATACCCTAATTATGTTATTATTAATTCATGATAGTTGATTCATACATTTAAATAGTATTAAATAATGTTTCTCCAAAAAAATCTATCAATCCATATTCATCAACATTTCCCAAAAATTTGAATTGACTTATAGTACATGTGGCCCACTTTTTGTAGCCCTACTTTATCACATTATTCTATTATTTATATTTAATTTATTAATCCATACCATCATAGAAAATAATAAGGATTCACAATAGTAATAAAATTATATAAAATAAGAGAAATAGATTCCTTGAATCCCCAACCTCAATAAGATATTAAAAAATCTATATGCACGAACAAGGATAGGTTGATCAACACATTTAGTATATCTTTTGAGATAATTCGAAATTAATCTAGAACTCATTAAGCTTCATCAAAACCAAAAAATATTAAAAAATAAATATCGATAAGTAATTATATCCTCTTTTTGAATAAACATATGAAAGGAACCCAAATGAAAAGATGATTATTGGACCATTGATTGTAATGTGGATTACATCAGGAAACTCAACATTAAATTCAAATTAAAATGAACGGAAATTCTTCAATAAAGTACCTATTATCACATTTAGTTCCCAAAAAATTAAAGAAACCTATAAAAAATCAAAACAGAATTGGTATTTATACTAAATTTGAATTTTGATGGAATCATGGTATGATAGGTCATAGTCACACCTCGAAGGGGATTGTTTGAGTTCACATATTGAAATAACTCAAAACCCACTTCTACCTTTTCCTAAAACTCGTAGTCATGATTTCATTCACTATATATATTAAAATGATTCCATTACTCAACCAATGTTCTATGAAAAAATACATGATCCTTCATGGATGATAAAATAACCCAGTCCCATACCCCAATAGAACTTGAGAACCAAGAAGCTGTTTTAATAAAAAAATGTAGAACAATTAAATCATCCACCTAGGGATTCATACCATGGATGACATGGTCACTCCATTGTGGCCACTCATGTAAAACTAATATTAATAACAAATAATTTTTCTGAAAGGATTAATTCTCAAAAAATCAAGAAAAATTCTAATATAAGTGTAACATACAACCACAAAATCATTATGTATTTGATCCTAACCCTTTCGTAAGAATGACTTCGGTTCAGTTATGACCTGAAAAATACCCCTCAAGGAATCAATATAATTTCTATTTGAAATAATTTGTTAGTTATTTTCCATGAATTACACCCCAACCCCTAAGAGAATATCACATGAAAAAAACATCATGACATACCACATACAATTCAATATATTCAATTACTAAATTAAATAACTCATATAGATAAATATCATATTCGAAATACGAACCATTTTCCAACCTTCTAATGTCACCTCCAACACATATAAGGAACATTGTAATGGTACCAAAAATTCTAACTATTCCCAAAAAATATATATGGAAGTATTATATTACCTAATAAATATATATTTTATAGTTTTCATGGAACTTATTAAATTTAATTTTTGGTGTACACCAGATAGATGATTTTATAGTCAATATAACTTCACTGAATGTGTATTATATATATTCTTCAAATCTATTATTTTCTTCTCTTCATAGTGAACACATCTATAAGTGTCAACCAAATTATATCTCATTGCATTAATCCATTCATAAAAATATTATATCAACTAATATTTGGTGATTTTATTATTATGGGACTTTTAGTAGTAATATATAAATGTTTATCATACTTAATGAAATGATTATTGATCTTTTTATTTAAATTTAGACCATTTTGATCACAGATCTATTATCCTCTATGTAGGGTAATTTATCATTATGACTTAGTTTTGAAAGTTTTCCAATTTATTGAATTATTTTTAAACTATTTCAATAATAATTTCACTTATTAACCTTTAATATCATAAGATAAAAATATATTGGTCATTTGATAATCAAAAATTACATTGCCTTATATATAATGGAAATTTTTTGGAAACAATTAATAAAATTCTATGAAACATATGATGGAATTTCATTGAAAATTAGTTAATTTTCTTGGTGGTGATGCTTCATCTTAGGATTCCATGTGTATGGTTCTAGTTTTTGTCAATATGTATTATAAAATATTCATTTAAAATTTATGTTCCTCAATAATTGGTAAATATTTAGATTCCACACTGTGGTAGATTGAAAGTATGGATCCCTTTTTTCTAGTGTCACTTTGGCTAGATTAAATTCCTCCCCGAATTCTATTTTTTCATTAAATCTATATAAATGATATTAAAAATCCTTAATAATTTTTAAAAAATTACTATTAAGGGTTGTCCTTAAGAAAAAACACCAGTATATATAAAAAAGAAGTATTAATAAGTGTAATGTAATTATGAATATAAAAAAATTTATCAAAAGAATTCATATTTTCTATATTGTCTATTTGAAATGATATCTAAATATGAAATGAAACATCTAACCCTAAAAAAATCCAAACATGCGTACTTATTTAATTTTTTAGCATAACAAAATAACACTATTATAATTGTATAGGTTACTATGGTACATTATTTGGTAGATCACCATTTAATTTGATGACGAGTAGCATTGATTCACTTCAAATATTTAGTTTTCTAATGATTATTATATATAAGAGGATTGTGTGTATGTATATGTTTTTTTATGTACTTTTTCAAAAATATGGAATAAATAGTTTTTGACTTGGGAGTAAAAATTATCTTCAACAAGATGAAAATAGAATAAGTATATGAAATGGAAAAATATACTATGAAGTGGGTTTTAACTTAATGATTGTTAAATGAATTATAGGGATTAGTTTTATTATAGAATACATTTTTAATTAAATATATTAATTTAAAACCACTATAATCTAATGATCCTTTAAGATCTATAAGAACACACTATATTGATCCTCAACATACTGAATGTCCCTATAGGGTTTTTATTTTATATATTATAACGGAGTTCAGATTTGTAGTGTATGTTTAGAAAATATCTTATCTACTAAAGTTACGGCCTTTCAATAGAAATCTAATACCTCTCCCTAATGCATTGGTTAGATTCCGCTTTCACTAATTCACCTAAATATTAATTATTACTAACTAAGAAATCAGTATAGTGATTCATTTAGAATAGAAGACAAAGATAACAATATATTTACGGATTTAAGCCTTAACAATATTCAATGAACACCACTTTTAAATAAGAAGTAGCAAAACTAACCCTTGTATCCTAAATCTTGTGTCTACTTTATTACATTGGAAGACGATACAAGGGGTCAAATCATAAAAAATTAAATATTATACTAGTCTTATTAATCTAGAAACATAAATGATTCCAATATTACATTTGAAAACCAAAATTACAACATATTGTTTTAAAGAATATCATTATTACCTATAGAATACCCATTCGTCGAATTCATATTACACATCTTGATATTATGGAAATGGAAATGAAATAATGTTGATCACAATATCTTAGTAATGGTTCTGTTTAGTGGAAGTTATCATGAATCACTAATAATAATCAACATTAAATGGTAAATATCATCACACACGTGCCATTTAATCAATAAAAATTGGATAAGGAATAATCAATATGGAAAGGTAAATAACATTAAGAATATTACATTTAATTAATAACTTTAATATAATGATTATATAAGGATTAATCAATATAGAAAGGTATTAAACTTAGCACAAATTCCATTTAAAAAACATGACCATCATTAATAGATAAGTCATAATCAATATGTCAGGATAAATAACATAAAACACATTCTATTTAATCAATAAATTGGGAATGAAAATGAATCCATAGATAATATCATTATGAAAATATCATGGATAATAATAACTGAATTATAACCTAAAGAATTTCTTAATTATTGGTTTTTAAGATCTCAGGCATCATGATACCTCTGCATTGAAGACCATTCATAAGATTGTTTAAAACTGATCGGTAAGCATACACCAGAAACCCATTTAGCTAAGTCTAATTAAATAATTCATCTCATGAGACTTTCAATGAATTGAGGATCTATATAAAATATCCCCCACCAAAATATAAATATCCAACACAATCCTCAAATATCAAAGGATCTATTTATTTCATGGATAATATGCTTTATCAAAAAAATTTGTATCGAGTAAGGAATATAAATTAATAATAACATACCTAGTCAATAATATAACATTAAAAGTAATATAAAATATGTAAAAATGATATATATTATAATTAACAAGTGTATAAATGATAAATAATATTGATATTTATGGGAAATGTAATGTCTAATGATAAAAATAAATTGAATATTTAAAGAAAATTTTAATTATTACAAAAAATTAATCAAGAAAGATATTGTTAATACTTTCTCTAGCCTAACTAATCATAAAATATAAAAATTAATTAAAATGATGGTATCAATAAAATATATACCCAGTGGAATATAAGTACAATAAAGGGTTTATTTCATTGATAAATGGACATACCATAAAATTTTCATGAAAATCAATATTGGGTAAATAAAAATTTCAATTTGAATTTATTTTTTAAAACTAAAAGTTGAAAAAATATTTTCAAATAATAAAATATATAATAATAACCTTGAAAAAATATATTTATTATTTCAAAATTTGAGTTTTCATGGTGGATAAAATTGCATACTTTTCATATATGATAAAACAGTGATTCATTTCACATTTTCTGTAAAATCCAAATGGCCCTTCTCTTCAAAATGACAAGAAGATTCCATTCATTTTAAAAAAATAAAACATGGGAAAAAATGTTATAAGAAACATTATAATAATTTTAATACCTTTTTAAAAAAAATATTATTCATTGATACAAAA
Source organism: Viscum album (assembly GCA_963277665.1). Classification (NCBI taxonomy): domain Eukaryota; kingdom Viridiplantae; phylum Streptophyta; class Magnoliopsida; order Santalales; family Viscaceae; genus Viscum; species Viscum album. The sequence continues at coordinate 1,607,764,510 of OY728128.1, forward strand.
AAAAGGATTTTTTACTGATGAGGGAAATGAAGTCCGGTCTTATTAAAAACATTTGTTTAACCATTTTAAGAACCAATGAGTGGGAAAAAGGTATTATTAATTGAAATTTCCATTAATAAATAGACCTTAATAAAATTAAAGGGGATTATTATCCAATGGTAAGATAATTTTCTTTTATAGATGTTCAAGTATAAACAATCCAAATTAAAATGAGATTGTGAAGTAAACCCTTAAAAAGATAATGATGTTAATGTGAGAATTATCAAATGAATTGATTATGTGTATGAAATGTAAATCCAAATAAGATATATTAAAATAAAAAAATATACCGTAAAAATTCATTACATGGATAATTTTCTAATATTAAATACATATAATAAGTAATTTAACCTAATTAAATGAAATTGATTTATGAAATTCATTGCCAATTGGTAAATTCCACGTCAAGAACCATTGAATGAAATAATTCAAATTGAAACTCTACATATGGTGAATTGTTTTGGAATCATGGTATAACATTAAAAATTGAAAATATATACACCATATAAAATAAATTTTGTTTATATGGTTATGATATGCCACAAGGAAGGTAAATTGAGATGAAGTCCCTTGCCTCACTCTTACCCTAAATTGAACATGTGTTAATCTCATTTATTAAGGTTTAAAAAAAATATAAATATATTAAAATACCATATTAAAATTTATAATATCATATACTATAATTTTATAACATATTATTACATGTTCATTAATAATATTTAATTTTTACCCTTTCTTTGGGGTTTAATTGTCTTATTTTTTCATGAGTTTATTTTCATCGAATTTGTAGTTCTTGTGCATAGGATATTTATTCTTCATCTCCAAAGTGATTTGAATTTTTAAAATATCATATTTACTCTATTTTTTATTTTATAACCCCTCATTAATGTTGTACATTAAAAATGAATTGAATCACCTCATTGAGATGGTAGGTTGTATGTACGCACGAGCGACGATACCATTCCCTTAACAGGAGGAATTTTAAGGAACTGAGTGATATATTAATTTTATATAATCCATATAATTTCATATATATAACACAAATTCATGAAATTTATAGTACATACCTTCCATATAAATATAATGTGAAAAATAAATCACATCGCTTTGTGCGGCGGTAGTCCAACATACATATGAGCAATGCTATCATATTTCAAAAATAATGGAAGGTAGAAAGTGTATGTTATATTATATTTAAATTCATATAATAATATCATAAATCTCATATAAATATGATTAACCAATAATTTTTTCAATCCATGAATGGTGGGGATTGAAAATTTATTACATCAGTTTGCGAGGTGGTATTCCGCTATACATATGATCAACAATTTTGTTCCCCATTTTACAAAAGTTGATACAGATACAACACCTAAAAATAACATAAAAAATCTCATTATATATAAGATTATGTGGATATTATATAATCATGGATTAATTGTATTTAAACCAATTTTATGAAGAAAAAATATAAAAACACATGTTTTAGAAAATTGCCTCTTCTTCCAACAACTTCTTTTGGTATTCAACTAAACCATTCAAAGGTTAAATGTATAACAAAACCAAAGACTATAGGATTTTGGAATAGGATTAAGGATGTTATTTGGATATTTATTGTCTAAAATAAATTTTTTCTGATGTGTGAAGAGGAGAAAAGTGGGGGTGGCCTTTTATAAGTGAGAGTGAGTACACAAATAGATGTTTTGAAAAGATAAATTAACACTAAAATTTTTTTATGCTTAAATCCTAAAAAACGTGTCATTATAGACCCTTATATGATATAGTTTCTAATTAAGGAAATAAAAAGGGTTTTTTTGAAAACTTTTGTGTTATTTTTAACCCTTATCTTCTTAGTTTCACCCCTAGTAAACCCATTTTTACCTTAACCATGGTAATTAATTTTTATTTCTATTTTCACTACTCATTATGGTAAAATTTTAAGTTAACCTTATTAAATAACATAAATTATGAGTATTTTATATTTGGAGTTCATTTCTTTAAATTTAATTTACATATATGGTGGAATTAAATTAAAAATAAAACCAGTAGACGTGTCAAAAAACTGGTTTTCCAAAAAAAATTCAAAAGATCATAATGTTTTATATAAAAATTCCATATAAAATTGTTTCAAATGACCTAATTTAATTATATATTAATATAATTGAATTAATGTTACTTTAAAACCAATTTAAAATATAATTTACCTTTGTAAATAATTTATACTAAAAGACAGCTTTCAATAAAAATATTTATTTTTTTTATTCATCAAATACATAATCCATTCTGAAAATTCTAAACAATTCACCCAAAGATAGTTTTTAAATTTTAATTTAATTTTTTTAAATAAATTTTCAAAAAAAATATAAATATTAACTTTATAATTTTTGTGCAAAGCACTATGAAACCACCTTTTACAAAAAAATATGATTTTCAGAAAATATTTCTTTCTTATTTTATATTATTCTTATTTCATTTATAATCAATAGACAACTATTGAATTTTTCTACCAACGTGGAAACCATAGTGTTTTTAAAATTTACTTATTACTATTCGTAACATCTTATTTAATGCATATGTTATAATTATATACTATAATATGGTTCATTTAGACATGGGGTTTCATGTTCCATTAGCTATCGAAGACCGAAAATTTATTAAAATATAAATATATCATAAATTATTCGGGAATTAAATTCTCAACTGTGGTTATTATCACATGTCATATATATTACCAAACAAAATTTTATTCTTTTATAATCTTAGGGTATTTAATTCTTCCTCCATTAAATAAATTGTGTCCTAAGAATTTAATCTTGATTTCTGTAATTAAGGGTTTGAAATTCCAAAATACATATTTTGAAAACCTAAGTTGTAAAAAAGGCTAATGAAACAACCTATTAAAGAGGGATAAATGAGTGTAAAAAGTTCATCTATAATAACACATATAAGTATTCCAAATATGATAAAATTGGTTTCAAGTGAATATATTTACATGGATGAAAAGAATAAATAATTATGGAGAGTGCTAGTGGACATTGATCACAATAATGTGAATTAGAAATGAAAAGTTAAAGACTTAAAAACCAGAAATCTGTGATCATTTAAAATACCAATTGATTCATTAGATATTAATAAAATAGGATAATATTTTTGTTTCAATATCTTTTTCCTAAAGTTGATGATTTATTTTTCTATCTATGACTATAAGAAAATATAATTAATTAATATCATTCTATTTTATATTCATAGATTCTTCCTCTGGTTCTGCTTTGATCAATTTCCTATTTATCTCATTCTCTATTAATTGAATATTGAAGAATTAATATTTGGTGCTTGAAGAACTAAAATTGAATTATAACCGATCAAAAGATCCATAAAAGTGTGAGAAGTATTTTCTTCTGAATCTAAATATTACCCAAAACTAGTATGGTTAAAACAATATACTCAATATAATATATTAATATATAAACCTCAATAATAACACCACTAGTTCATCATTTATATTTATTAATCAAATATCTTAACTAAAAACTATGAAAAATTAAGTAGGAAATAAATTTTTCTAGTGGAAGGGGATAAGCTATTATCATCCTTCGCTTGTGCTTCCAAACCCCACGACCTTGTAGGATGTGATGGGTTTTTTCCTAGAATACGGGTTGTCCTTTTTATAAAACTATATTAAAACAATTCCAATAACATTAACAAATTATGATTACCCATAATTAGCACAACATAAAAGATAAGATAAACCTTAAAGGATAACAATACCTTTATTATTATGTCCAAAAAATGTAAAGTCATTCTTCCTTAATTTTTTTTTAATATATTAATCCATTGTGTTGTATTCCCATAAATGTGTGGAAAAAATATCATTTATCGTGTAATATTCCTACAATAAAAATTTTAAAATGGGGGTTTTTTAAAGCATTATTCTTATTATAATCCCTAAACACATAAAACAATGATGGTATTCATAAATGTTAACATAATGAATACATATAATTTTCTAAAACAAAACACAATCATTATTTGTTTCATGATTCTTATAACCAAAATACCATTGATAAAAAATACTTCTACAATTTAATTCCTGAATCCCAATACATAAATACATAAACTATTTTATTTCAACATAGGTCCATCCTTGGTCTAGGGTATACCCTTTATATAGGGGAATTCAATAAGATAATGCACAAGTATACCCAAATTTATTATAATGAAATATAAATGGATCCATGGAATGGAATATATTTCCTTCAATCAAACAATTCATTTTTCCTCATAAATTCATTTCTTTATTCCCTTATTTGCAGATATGTATTATATTAAAATTACTTTTAGGAAAATTATATTGTGTCCCTTTCCTTGTTTCACACTTGAAGGAAATTGAAATTCATTCATCTGTATTCTACAGAACTTGATCTATTATTGCAACTCATTATCTTCACGGGTGATTCGAAGAGTTGTTTAATATAATGGTTGTTAATCATATTTTTTGATAACTAATTTTTAATAATCATGATATATTTCACCTTTTCCTTTATAACATTTTTTTGATCTTAGTCACAATATTTTCCTTCATATTAAATGTTTACATGATTATTTTGAGTTCCATCCATTGACTAAAAAAATGAATAGTGTGTGAAACAATAATCATATTAAGAAAACCATATAGTCAATTGTCGGATGTTGAAATCATGACACCTTATTTTAAATCTAATAAACCATATATTTAACATAGTTCATTCATCATCATCATCTATTCAAATCCTTGATAGTGGTTTTTAAATAAAATGTGAATTATCTAAAGAACATCCCCTGGTAGTGCCAACCCAACTATAAAGTAAGGCCTATCACCACATTCTAAGAAATGGTCAACTCAATCCCAACATGCCATTTTTAGAGTTATTACCCCTTGTTATAGCTATTCCAGAACCATGTCCACTTAGAGTAATTCGATAGGGGTGTATTTCCAGGAAAAACACATTATTATATATTCATTTCCAGAACATTAGGTTATTTTTCTATACCTTTCCTCATGGTATATCATAGTTCTATGGTCCCTAATATATATATTCATAAACCCTGTTACCAAGTATTATACAAAACATTCTATGAGGCACAATATAAAGGTCTTAACCCCAGTATCCCAATGTTGGTGTCTATTATATTACATTGGCATATGTCACAAGTGGTCACATACCAAAGGACCGAAACATGGCACCAACCCTTCATTTTAATGAAAAAATTAAAACATATTTTTTTAAAATTATATAATTATTCCCTGCAGAATATCCATTCATATCAGTTAGAGTACACTACCGATATTATTTTATAAATCAAAACAATTTGAGCTTAAATTCTTAGTAAGGTTAAATTATAGAGGAATATATCATACATCAATAAGTATAATTAAAATGACAAGGGTAAATATCTGAACACACTGTCCATTTTATAAATAACTTTACCATCATGATTAGATATGAAATATTTAATATTCTAATGTAGATAACATACAACAATGTAATTTAATCAATTACTTAACTATCATGATTATATAAGAGATAATAAATATTTCATGGTAAATAACTCAAGACACATTAAATATAAATAGCTTTACTATAATGAATATTTGTGAAATAAACAATATGTAAATGTAAATATCTCAAAACACATGCCATTTTATAGATAAACTGAGAATAAAAAAGCATCCAAATATAATATCATTGCAAAAATATCATGGCTAATAATAACTAAAATCTTAATTATGTAAATGAGTAATTCATATACATCAAGATCCCATGTATTGTGATACCTATATTGAGAAGACCTTTCATGAGACATTTTTGAACTAATGGGTTTCCATATATGAGAAACCCATTTAACAAAGGATATCTAACTGATTAATCTCATGAGTCTATCGATACATTGATGGGATAAATATAATGAGTACACACCTGTATCAATATTTCGAACACATTTCTCGTATATCTAATGATCTAATTAATTCATAAACAAAACACATTATCAAAAAATTTCCATATAGAGTATGGAATACTGATTAGAAATAATTTACCTAGTCAATCATATGAATTTCAAAGTAAAATATGATTGCTAGAAATGATATACCGATTATGTAATAAGTATATACATGCTAAATATTTTTTATATTTAAGGGTAATGTAATTTTCTATGATAATATGAAATTTTATATTTAAAAGGAAAGTTAATGATTCCAAAAATTAAAAAAAATATCAATACTTTCTCTTGTCAAAATGATTGTAAACCATCCATAGAAATAATAAGGATGGTGTCAATACAATATATACATAATGGATCATAAGTTAAATAGTGGAATAATGAATAGAAACACAATAAAATTTATATTAATAAAATTCTTGAGGAAAATAACCTTTTCATTTGAATAAATTTTTTTTAGTAAATGTTTAGAAAATATTCTGAAAATCATTTTCTTTGTACATAACATTTTAAACATATATTAAGATAATTAAAAAATAGATTTGTCAGGATATAGGAATCTAAATAAATGAATTATGTGTTAAAAAATATTACTTTTACATTTTTAGTAAAAAAAATTGTCCTCATTCTGAAAATGACCAAAATATTCCTTCCAAAACATTTTTGAAAAAGTTAGACCTGGGTAAAAATGTTTTTAGTAATCCATTTTTAGAATGTTAAAGCTTTTTGGAAATTTTTTTTGGGGAAAATGGCCAATGAATATGGCCCCATTATCCTATATTCAGTGTATTAATTTATTACATTGGCATGTTATACAAGGAATCACATCTGTAAAGACTGAATTGTTTAGTATAATTGGTAAACTATTTACATACTTGATTCCAAAATTACATTTTAAAACATTGTTTATAATAAAAAATTGAGAATGACAATATTACCTGTATCATATAGATTCATATCATTCATAGTACACTTCATAGTTTCTTAGGAAAGGAAACAAAATATGGGGGATCTGAACTAATTATTTAGGATTAATTACATGAGAAACTATCATGAATTAATAAAGTATAACCAATATTCCAAGGTAAATAAGTGAACACACAGGAAATTTAATCAATAGGGTCAGGCTATAATACATATATAGATAATATCATTGTGAAAATATCATGATTAATAATAACTTAATTCCTATGGAAATGTTTAATTATTGGATTTCACGATCGTAGGCATCAGGATACCTCTACCATCAATACAATTTACAATAAGTAATAAAACAATAGGTAAAACCCCATTTAAATCTAGCATGATGATTTATCATGATACCTACCGATTCTTCAAGGGGATATATAATTTCTTTCCCCACCCATCAAATAAGGTCTAAATAATTTCCCACATAACTAATAATATATTTAACTTATGAATAATTGTTTTTACCACAAAATATAAATATTTTGTAAAGAGAATAGTTTAGTCAATATTACCCCAGATTAAAAAATAACATTAAATTTATAACATAATATGTATAAATGATATATCTTTAAGTAATAAAGGTATCCATAATAAATAATATGAATATTTAAGGGAAATTGAGTGTCTAGTGATCACAAGAAAGTGAATAATTCAAGGGAAAGTTAATAAAAAAAATGAATGAATGAAGTGAATTTCAAAACAATATTTGGTCTATAGATAATTAATAAGTATGGTATCAATAAAATATATCCCTGGTTTAGTATTTTTAAAATAAAAAGTTTTTTTGTTGATAAAGAGAAAATCCATAAAAGATCTTTCATGAAATTTATGAGAAAAATATACATTTCATTTTGAAAATAAACTTTTGAAACAAAAATATCACCTAATATTTTGAAAATATATTTATTATAAAATAACCTTTTAAACTTAAAAATAATGTTTGAAATCGTTTAGTGTTCATAATGGTAGAAAATTTCATACATTTCAAGTACCTTAAGACAAATATTTCTTCCACTTTTTGAAAAAAGAAAAATTAGTCGTATTTTGAAAATGATAAAAATATTCCTTCCAAAAAAAATTAAAAAATTAAAAATGAGAAAAAAAATTAATAAATATTTGTTAGATGGTTAGAAACATTTCATAAAACATCTTTAGAAAACACTGTTTTGGAAGAAAATAGATTCTAAATGAAGAGACAAATGAAGTGTCATTTTCATAGAAACATTTTTTCTATAATTTTTATTATCGAAGAGTGTGAAAATAATTATATTTCTCTAAAATATCATAAATAACATAATGAGAATAAAATTATATGTGTTCATTATAAAATGATCAAATAATATCCATCCATTACAATTTTAAAAAACAGTCTTGAATAGAATGAGACTATGAAATAAACCCTTTCAATGACCCTAACAATGAAGTAAGAACATATCAATGAATATATTATGTGTATCAAAATTAAAATACATAATATAAGATAAAATAAAACATAATACAATCAAAACATATTGCACTCATAATCCTAGAATATCAAATACTACGTATTAGTGATATAACCTATTGAAAAGAAATTATATTATGAAAATCTTTACCAGTTGAAAACTTTTAGGTCAAACCCCATTAAATGTAATAATTCAAATTAATAATTAAAATTACATGAATTATTAAGGAATAATAATATCAATTTTCAAAAGGGGATTATATATTCTATATAAAACAAAATCGTGTAGAACATAAAAATGTGCCTTAATAAAAGGAAATTGAGACTAAATCACTTACCTAACTCTTCCATTTGGTTGAACATGAAATAACCATGTGTATATAGGCTTTAAATATGTTAGTAAGTTATAATAGAATCAAATTAATATTTAAAATTTCATATATGATAACTTTATAACATATTATCATGCTTTTGATAAAAAAATATATTTATGTTATTTGTTTCAGGTGTTAATTGCCTTGTTTTCTCATTGGTATTTTTTCATGAAACATCATGTTATTGTTTATAATAAATATTTTAGTCATCTCATGAATAATAGTAATTATATAATTATAATATTTTACATTTATTACTCTTTTAAAAATAATCATGAATGAAGTTAAAGCAAAATTAACTATGTTACAATCATTTAGACTGTAGATCATTTGTACACATGAGTAACATTTACATTTTTTAATGATCACTATGGAAAGGAGGTATGTAATATTATATCCTTTAATTATTATAATAATAACAAAAATATAGTATTATTTCCTTAAATATTCTTATATATATCATCTATGGCCAAAGGTGTTGAAAAGGGAGTTATGTCACTTCATGAAGTTGGTAGTCCACACGTACATGATTGATGTAATCATATTCTATGGTAAGAAATAAAATGATATATTATGTTTTAATAACGATAAATTTAATTCCCCGAACAAGGTTACCCAATGTCGGGGCATTATTACGTATCATTGGCATGATAAAAAAAGATCAAGTCTCATTAGATCGATTAGTTTAGTAGCCTTGGAAGTAATGGATACATTCATAAGGTTTACATTACCTAATAAAATGGAAAACTACAACAACATTTTTTCCATAGACAACGCTGAGATCCCATAGACTATCCCTGCAGGTTATTCATAATATTCTTCTTCGTATCCTGGGAAAAATAAAACATAGAAAGGGGTGAGCTTAGATTCTCAGTAAGGATAACAATAAATCAGAAACTTTCATAAATAATCATAAACAGTTAAGGCAGTGTATAATACTAAAACAAAAGCCTTTTTAACTTGAACATCATCATAATATGGAAAAGATAAAATCAAAAAATTCCATTTACTTATTCACATGGATATTCTACTAGTCAAATAATCACATGCAATATCAATATCTACTTTCATAATGATGGAATTCATAATCCCATACTTCATAACCACATAGTCAATGCATTGGGCCAAGAATACAAATAATATTTTTTCAAGGCCTTCTGACAAAAAACTAGTTTGTCTCGTGAGACCTACCGATGCATCGAGGAGCAATATCAAGCTCCACCCATCAATTATTAAGTCCAATGCATTCCTCATATGAAATGTTTCAAACATAACATAAATATTCATATTAAAACAAGCATACGAAATGTCAATACTTTATCCATAAACCTTGAATGTTGTAAAAATAACACATTCGCAATAAAACATATCACCAAACCTTCAATATAATATGGAAGTCTTTTATCATAATAAATCAACTTCAAATAATCTTAAAATCCATCAAAGGATATTGACATAGATGAAAGCAAAATATTTTTTTAGATAAATATCTCTTTCTATTTTGAAATAATATAAGAAAAAATTATTTTGTAACTATTATTATAAGCTTGTAAGGGAAGATTCCATGATGTTATAATAGCGGAAAATATCTGCACCTGCCATATAAGTTAAAATAAGACATTCTTACCTTAATTTTGTCGAAAAGGTTATAAGGGACCTAGTTTGGAAAACGACAGAAAGATTCCTTTATAAATATCATGTAAAAGTAACACAAGGGTATAAATTACATTAACCCATATTATATAAAATATTAAGAATGTTTTGAAATATGTTTTTAAGAAACCTAGATGTGGATGATAAATAGGTCCCAGTAGATACTTACGTAAAAACAACCTCGAATAATAAAGATATTCTAAAATTAAGCCTTACCATGTAATTTTCCTTGGTTGAGGGTACGTCATCCTCAAGTATAATGGTGATATAATTGTTACTAAATTATACAAGAATCATATACATTAATATTATATCATATTTGATATTTGAACATTTCTTGGTTAATAATATCTTACTATTGTCATCATTTCGGGTGTTAATGGATTCATTTTCCTTTATATTTTTTAATATGTGAGTCATATTTTTTATGGATTTGATGTGTCTTATTATTATCTAGAATGATATAAATTCTTTGAATATTATTTTTAATCATCAAATTAAAATTATTCTTGAATGGATACGATGGTTAATTAATCTCATCGCGTTCGTGGAGACGGTAATCCGTACGAAGGCACGAGTGACAATATAACTATTTTGATGTTAAAATTATATATAATTGGATGGTATATCATATATACAGAATAATTATCATGTTATATTTATTATTTACATCAATTAGACATCATTATTATACACATCCAAATAATAATGTATTGAATAACAAATACACCATGACGTGGAGACGGTAAGCCATATGTACGCACGTATGGTGACATGTCATTCAAAGGATGGATAGAATAATGAATATGGTTTTACCATATTTATAATAATATCAAAGTATATCGAAGATAATGTAGTTATTATTTCATAATATAATCAACAATGAAAAAGGAAGTGGAAGATGAAAGGAAATTGAAAGAGGTTGTGAGATATTTACCACTTCTTCAGCTTCTCCCTTTTGATTTGATCAAAAGTGATCCATCGGATGGCTTTCTGTCTAAATTAAGGCCTCTATGAGGAAGGTAGGAAAGTTGATATGGTATCTTCACAAGGGTTGGCCGAGCCAAATGGATTTGAAGGTGTGAATTAGAGATAATGGTGAGTGTCCTTTTATAAGAGGGGTGAGAGGCACCTTAGGAAAAGCAAGAAATATTATTTGATAATAAAATCATTTTCGGTTTCTCATGGATAAAAAATGAATTATTTAAATTCAAATGTGGGGATGGGTCGAAAACCACTCAAAAAATTTGTTTTAGATAGATTTGGGTCACTATATTAACTTTATCTATTAGATTTAACTCTTAGTTAAATTGTTTGACATTTTCCATGTTTCATTTTATTTTTTTATTTAATGGTCAATAAACTAACTATATACTTCCAAGAGAACCCCAAGTTGTTCATTAAAGATACACCTATCATTATATAAGTCCTTTTTTTGAACCTTATATTTTTAGTAATAGAATATCAATTAAAAATATAATATTTGTTTTAAAAACTCTTTTATGTCAATTTTGACCTTATTTGGTATTTCATTTTTGATAAATTTATAACAGCACTATTATTTCGAAAAAAAGTCATCTAACTAGCCCTAAAATGTCATGTTAACATATAAAATTAGTTGACTTCATAAAAAGTCTCAAATTACATTTATTTGGATATTTATAATATCAATTAGTTTAATATTTCATTAACTAGGTAATTACTGCATCATCATTGTGTCATAAATAAAATAAATTATATAATGTCAAAAAAATATAAATAAAATACAATTATGTAGTAAATCTGTTAATCTTTATAATGAATATTTATAGTGGAATTTATCTTATGTGTAACCCTATATTAAAAGTGGTTTAGTTATTAAACTTTGAATTTAAAACTTTTAACTCTTCTTTGAATTAGATAATAATAAATGTTCAAATACTATCCAAGTGGACCTAAAAGATCATATTTTATTCCTAAGGCTGTTTTTGGTCAAATTTCACTTATCCAATAGAATAAGAACATGTGTTACAATATTAATAATATCATTTTACCCTTAATTACCCTATTTACTTTTACCCGTGGTAAATCAAAGTAAAAAGTTACTATTCACCACATATTATTTTCATCTAATTGGACCACATTTTCCTTAATAATATCAACCGTGTCTCTCGGATTTTCAAAAATCAACTCACAGAAGCGGTAAAATTAAGTTTTATGTAAATTTTTAGTTGCTCTTAGGTGGTGGGTAAAAGATGGTAAAAAGTTCAATAAAATTTTTATATATCTAAAATTATTATAAATTGAATGTAATTAATTACATTTAACATATATAGGTATTATGTATTTATTTTGAGCTAAAATAAATTTAAATAAAATAAATAATTATTTAAATAAAAATTCGGTTTTAAACTATAACTCAGTGGTTTCACTATTCGTCAAAAATTGATTATTTTTAGAAAAATACCTAAAAATCACCCTAAGCTAATTTTGATATTCCGAATCCAAAAATGATGTCCATTTTTAATGATAAAATTTATAAAATTTCAAAAAGTGGGTTTTATATTCATAATGGCTAGTTTTATTGGTTGTGGTGTGTTAGAACACGAAGTTGCGTAAAACACACATTATTGTATTATTCAAAGAGAAGTGTACCGTGGAATCTTGGGGTGTTACATTCTCCCCTCATTCAAATAATTTCATCCTCAAAATTTATAGAATCTTACTGCATAAAAAGACTCAGGTGGTTCTTCATCATATGTTCCTCAGGTTCCCATGTTGCCTCTTCCATCTTATGGTTTGTCCATAGAACTTTTACTAGACGAGTCATCTATATTATCAGCACTTTTTCTCTTGTATCAAGAATCTTGACAGGCTATTCACATTAAGAAAAATTGGATTCTAGTTATAATTCCTCATAGGTTAGTACATGATTTGGGTCAGGAATGTATTTTCTCAATAATGATACATGGAACACATCGTGAACTTTGGAAAGACTTGGTGGCATTGCAAAATGGTAACATACTGCCCCAATTCGTTCTAGAATTTTGAAAAGGCCAATGTACCTAGGAATCAATTTACCCTTCTTACCAAAACATATAACACCCTTCCATGGAGATACCTTTAAGAAAACATGATCTCTTACTAGAAATTTCAAATACTTCCTTCGGTAATCGACATATATCTTCAGCCTACTTTGAGCTGCTTTGATGTGGGTTTTGATTACCTTCACCTTTTCCACCGTTTCCTCCAGAAGTTCTGGGCCTACGAGTTTTCTTTCACCAACTTCATCCCAACAGCTTGGTGTGCGAAATCTATTTCCATATAACGCTTCATATGGTGCCATTTGAATTCTTGAATGGAATATATTTTTATATGAAAATTCTACCAGAGGTAAATATTGATCCCGCATACCTTTAAAGTCAAGTGAACAAGATCTCAACATGTCTTATAAGGTTTGAATAGTCTGTTCTGATTGTCCAGCAGTTTGGGGGTGGTAGGCAGTGCTCAAATGAAGCTCAGTATCCAAGGATTTCTAAATTCTTTTCCATAATCTTAATTTAAAATGTGGATCACGATCAGAATCAATCGATAGTGGTACTTCATGAAGTCTTACAACTTCATTAATATATAGTCTTTCTAATCGTTCAAGTGGTAAATCTTATCTTATAGCACGAAAATGTGCCGACTTGGTAAGATGATCAACAATGACCCATATTGCATCATTCCTTCTAGGAGTATTTGGTAGTCCCATGAAAAATTCCATAGTAATATTATCTCAGTTCGACTCCAGTATGGGAATAGGTTGCATGACTCCTCCAGGATCTTTCCTTCCAGCTTTCACCTATTGACAAACTATACATCTTGACCCAAAATCAACAATCTCCCTCTTCATGTTGTCCCATCAAAAATTTCCTTCAAATATCTATACATCTTAGTACTACCAGGGTGTATAGAGAAATTGGAACTATGAGAATCGTCTAACAATTCCCTTTTTAGATCAGGTATATCAGGAAAACAAAGTCTCTTCCCAAATTTCAAAATTCCATCTTCATATACAAAGTCACTCAATCTCCCATCATTCACAGCCTTAATCTTCTTTTGAAACTCTTCATCATCAATCTGGGAACTCTTTATCCTTTCTATTAAAGATATTTTGGCAACAATTTGAAAAATCATTGATGTTTCACCATCTATGGTTATTCATATATCCATCTTTACTTGATCCATAAAAATATGATCCCTTTAAACTCTATTCTTGTTCAAAACTCCATGATCCTTTCTACTCAAAGCATCGGCCACCTTATTTTCCATCCTCAGGTGGTAGTGTATAGTTCAGTCATAATCCTTTAGTAGTTCAAGACATCTCTTTTTCCTCATGTTGAGTTCTTTCATTAAGAAAATATACTTCAAACTCATGTGATCATTATATATCTCACATTTTTCACCATAGAGATAAAGTCTCCATATATTCAAAGAAAATATTAAAACTTCTAACTCAAGATCACAAGTAGGATAGTTTCACTCATGAATTTTTAGCTGTCGTGATGCATAGGAAGTAACCCTACCATTCTGCATAAGGATACAACCAAGTCCTTTCTTTGAATCATCACTATAAATAACAAACCCATCATTCCCTGATTGTATAGTCAATATAAGAGCATTGACTTATCTTCTCTTTAGCTCTTCAAAACATTCTTCACACTCTTTTTTCCAAACAAATTAAACCCCTTTTGTGTGAGCTTTGTTAATGGGTTTTCCAACCGTGAAAAATTCTGGATGAAACGTCGATAATAACCTTCTAAACCAATAAAACTACGTACCTCAGTTATACTTGTTGGTGCAGGCCATTATTGGATTTCCTTGGTCATAGAAGGATCAACAGAGATTCTATCATTAGAGACAATATGTCCATGAAAAGAAATCTTTTGAAGCTAGATTTCACACTTGGTAAACTTACCATATAATTCGTATCTTCCAAGAGTCTTCAGGATAATGCGTAAGTGATTTTCATGATCTCCATAGGTTTTAGTGTATACCAAGATATCACCAATAAATACCAATACAAATAATCAAGATATTCCTTGAAAACAATTTTCGTTAGATCAATGAAGATTGAGGGTGCATTAGTCAATCCAAAAGGAATTACTGTCAACATGTAATGTGTATAACTAGTTTGAAATGCTGTTTTTGGATTGTCTTCCTTCTTCACACAGAACTAATGATATCTAGATCGAAGTTCAATCTTTTAAAAGTATTGATCTCCATGAAGTTAATGAAATAAATCATCAATGAAAGGTAGGGGATACTTGTTCTTTATTGTTATAGCATTGATCTGCCTATATTTAATGCACAACCGCGTAGATCCATCTTTCTTTTTAACAAAAAGTGCAGGGGCTACCCATATAGAAACACTAGGGAGAATAAATCCCTTATTACTCAATTCCTCTAGTTATTTATTTAGTTCCACTAATTCCACAGTAGCCATTCAATAAGGGGTCTTCGATATGGGCCTTGAACAAGGAATTAATTCAATGGAAAACTAAATTTCTTGTTCTAGAGGATGTCCAGGTGAATCTTCTAGAAACACATCAATATATTCGTTCACAATAGGTACATCCTCTATTTGAACATTCCATTCCCCACCCAAAGTTATTTCATTCTCTTCCTACCTAATAATTGAATCTAGTTGAGCAAATGGGGGTGGATCTAGATAAGAATCAGGTGGTGATGATTCTACTCTAATGATAATGTATTCTTTATCATAAGCACCAAAAATAGTAAACTCCTTCTTACAATAAATTTTTGAATCATGGTCCAAAATCCAATCCATACTGGGGATTATATCAAATTCAATCATGGGTATGATGATGAGATCATCAGATAAAGAATATTTATATGCCCTAATGGGGAATGATTCACAAAAAATTATTGCAATGACACTTCACTTAGGTGTTTTGACTGACAACTACCTTGTTAAATCAAATTTGAAATATCTAATTGTCCTTGGAAACTAGGAAGATATGAAATAATGCGATGATCCGGAATCAAATAAAGCATTGTCTAAACATGAGGAAGCCATTAAATTACCTACCACCATTTATTTCAAAGCTTCAACCTTAGTAGTAGTGATCGCATAATCTTTTCATTGATCCCTTGGCCTTTTTTGAGGTAAGTTCTTCTGACGCATAGTACATTAATTCACATAATGCCCCCTTTCTCAAAAATTTTAGAATTCAACATCATCACCCTCTTTCTTCCCCTTGCCATCATGAGCTTGGTGGCCTTTTTCACCACACTTGTAACAGACTCTCTTTCCCTTTAGGCAAGTACCAGGGTGTTTCTTCCCACATTTACTGCTTGATGGATATTCAACTTTTCCCTTCTTCACCTTATTTCCATTTCCAGAGTGTTCAACAGATCTCTTATTCTCTTTTCTTTTCTTTAAAGTCGTAAGACTTAGAGAATTATTTTTCTATTTTGATAACACATGAGAAAATATCTTCATACGATGAGAAGGATTGTGAGACTAATTCTCGACATAGAAATGGATTTAACCCATCACAGAAATTATCAATCTTACTTATTGGGTTACATATATAATCTGCAGCATGACTCGCTAACCTTGTAAAGTTAGCTTCATACTTTGCGACATTCACATCCTCCTTTTGCCTCAGACTCAGAAATTGTTTTTCCATATCCACTTGATGGTAATGAGGAAAGTATTTTTCTAAGAAAATTTCATTAAACTACCTCCATTCCATATATGATACTTCATCTTCTTCCTTTTTGTTTTGAATCAATGACCACCATCTATCAGTATCTCTAGTGAGGCGGTAAACTACCATGAAATTGTTTTCCCTTTTGCTACTCCCCAAGGTGTGGAATATTTTCTCTATGGAATTTATCCATTACCCAGCTACTAATAGATTTATACTCCCATTGAATATTGGTGTTTTTTGCCTCATGAAACGGTCTAACATTAATCCTCCGCATTGTGGATCAGGGTGCTCCATACGGGTAAGTTTATTATTCATAACCTGTTTGAGTTTTCCCAGTATGGTGATAATCTAATCAGCACCAGTTTTATCACAAGCTCCACTATAATTATCTTGAGTAGTAGGGAAATCCCTACATGGAGTGCGTGCATTGATACGGTTTCCATTACTTCCACTAGTCGCCATTTTTAAACAATGGCATAAACAAGATTAGTTTATGAATCTCAATACATAATTCCAAACTTGTAAAACACTTAACATAAATTGAAGAGTTTATGGATATAATCCATAATCGAAAAAATGTTTTCTTTGAGGAAGAATATACTCATAAAACCTTCATAATGGGTTTTAAAAAAATTGAATTATCTTAATCATATCCCCCTGGAGTGTTGTAACCAAGAGTGCAGTAAGGCCTGATGTCGTGCACTAGTTCTTGTTCGAGTCTAGCTCAAAGATGTGTTTTTGGGTTTTACCCCCTTGTACATCTGTGTTAGAGCCACATCTACCTGATCGTACCCAGACAGGGATGTATTTCTTGGAAAACTCACAAAATCTCTACAATACCAAAATTATAGGAAGTTCTTATATACTAATCCTCAAATTATATCTTAGGGCTATGTGCTCTAATCATAGTTTATCTAAATATATTTTTGAAGGTTTGTACTAAACCTCCCTCTGATACCAACTATAACACCCTAACCCCAGTTACCTAGATTCGGTGCATTATTACGTATCGTTGACATGATCAGAAAAGATCATGTCTCGAAAGATCAATTAGTTTAGTAGTCTTAGAAGTACTAGACACATTCATAATGTTTACATTACATCATAAAATAAAAAACTACAACAACATTGTTTCGATATACAACAATGAGATCCCATATACTATCCCTACAGTTCAGTCATAAATTACTTCTTCACATCATGGGGAAAAAATTGAGAAAGGGGTGAGCTCAGATGCTCAGAAAGGATGACAATAAAGTGGAAACATTCATAAATAATCATAAACATTTAAGGCAATGTATAATAATACAACAAAAGCCTTTTAAACATGAACTTCATCATAATATGGAAAAGATAAAATCAAATAATTCCATTTAATTATTCACATGGATATTCTACAAGTTGAATAATCACATTCAATATCAATAGCCACTTTAATAATGATGGAATGGATAATGCCAGACTTCATAACCACATAGTCAAGGACTTGTGCCAAGACTACAAATAATATTTTGTCAAGGCCTTGTGCGAAGACACTAGTTTGTCTCATGATACCTACCGATACATCTAGAAGCAATAGCAGGCTCCACTCATCACTTATTAAGTCCAATGCATTCCTTAAATGAAAAGGTTTAAACATAATATAATCATTAGTATTAAAACTAGCATACTAAATGTCAATACTTTATCAATAAACAATTAATGTGTAAAAAAACAAATCCACAGTCAAATATATCACAAAACCTTCAATACAATATGGAAGTTTTTTATCATAATAAATCAACTTCAAATAAGCTTAAAACCCATCAAAGGATTTTGACATGGATGAAATAAAAACCTTTTTTTGAGAAACATCTCTTTCTATCTTGAAATCATTTAAGAAAACATTTATTTTGGAACTATTATTATAATCTTGTAAGGGAAGCATCGACTATGTTATAATGGTGGAAAATTTCCGCACCCACCGTATAAGTTAAAAAAAGACATTCTTTCCTAAATATTATCGAAAAGGTTATAAAGGTACTTGTTTCGAAAACGACGAAATGATTCCTTTATAAACATCTAATAAAATTCAAAAAAGGGTATAAATGAATTTAACCCATATTCTATAAAATAGTAAGAATTTTTTGAAATATGTTTTTAAGAAACAAGGATGTGGATGATAAAGAGGTCCCAGTAGATACTTACGTAAAAGCAACCTCAGATAATAAAGCGATTGTGAAATTAACCCTTACTTTGTACTTTTCCTTGGTCAAGAGTACGTTAAACTCCTGTATAATGGTGAAATAATTTTTCTTAAATTATACATGAATCATATACATTAATATTATATCATATATGAACTTTTAAAATTTCTTGGTTAATAATATCTTAGTATTATCGTCATTTCAGGTGTTAACGGATTCATTTTCCTTTATATTCTTTATAATGTGAGTCAAATTTGTTTTGGATGGGATGCATCTTATTCATATACAGAATTATATCATGTCTTTAAATATTATTTTTAATCATCGAATGGAAATTAGTCTTGTATGGATACGATGGGGAATGAATCTCATCGCGTTCGTGGAGACTGTAAATCGTACGTACGCAAGAGCAACAATATCATTCTTTTGATATTAAAAGAATATATAATTGGATGGTATATTATTTATATAGAATAATTATTATATTACATTTAGTATTTAAATCAATTACACATAATTATTATAATCATCCAAATAATAATGTATTGAATAACAATTACACCGCGACATTAAGACGATAAGTCGTACGTACGTACGTATGGTGACATCTCAATAAATGGATGGATAAAATAATGAAAATGGCTGTACCATATTTATAATTACGTCACATTTTATATAAGATACTTGGGTTATTATTTTAGAATGTAAACAATAAAGAAAAAGGAAGATGAAGAAGAAATGAACTTGAAAGAAGTTGTGAGATATTTACCTCTTCTTCAGGTTCTTCCTTTTGATTTGATCAAAAGGGATCCATAGGTTGGATTTATGACTAAAGGAAGGCCTCTAGGATGAATTTAGGATATTTTAGAGGGTATTTGGGCTGCATTTGGCCGAGCCAAATGGCTTTGATGGTGTGAATTAGATAGAAGGGGTAGTTCCCTTTTATAAGAGGTTTGAGGGGAAACTTAGGAAAAGCAAGAAATATTCTTTTATAATAAAATCAGTTTCGGTTTATAATGGCACCAAAATAAATTATTTAAATTCTAAGGTGGTTATGTGTCAAAAACCACTCAACCAATTGGTTTTAGATAGGTGTGGGTCACAATATTAACTTTATAATTTAGATTTTACTCTTTGTGAAATAGTTTGACATTTACCATGTATCATTGTATTTTTATATTATATAGTTAATAAACATACTATATACTTCCAAGTGAACCCCAAGTGGTTTATTAATGATACAAGTATCATTATATATGTAATTTTTCTGAACAATAGATTTTTAGGAATAGAATATCAATTACTAATATAATATATTTTTTAAAAACTCTTTTATGTAAATTTTGACACTATTTTGTTTTTTGTTTTTTTTTAATTCATAATAGCATTATTACTTGGAAAAAAATTTATATAACCAACCCTAACATGTCATATTAGCATAGAAAATTATTTTAATTCATAAAAAGTCTCAAATAACATTTATTTGTATATTTATAATATCAATTATTTTAAAATTTAATTAATTAGGTAATTACTATACCATAATTGTGTCATAAATAAATTAAATTATTTAATTTCCAAAAAATATAAATAATATACCATTATGTAGGAAATATTTTTATATTTAATATTAATATTTATAGTTGAATTTATCTTATATGTAACCTTATATTAAAAATGGTTTAGTGATTAAACATTGAATTTAACACTTTTTACTCTTCTTTGAATTAAATAATAATAAATGTACTAATCTAATCCAAGTGGACCTAAAGGATCATATTTTATTCCAAAGGATGATTTTGGTCAAATTTCACTTATCCAATAGAATTAGTACATATTTTTGGGTAATAATAATATCATTTTTATCCTTAATTACCCTATATAGTTTTAACTATGGTAAATAAAAGTAAAAAGTTATTATTCACCAAAAATTATTTTCATCTCATTAAACCACATTTTACTTACTGATATCAACTGTTTCTGTTGGATTTTCTAAATTCAACTCATAGATGCGGTAAAATTATGTTTTATTTAAATTTTCAAATGCTTCTATGAGGTGGGTCAAAGACAATAAAAAGTTCAATAACTTTTTTATATATCTAAAATTATTATCAATTGACTCCAATATATTACATTGAACATATATAGGTATTATGTATCTATTTTTACCTAAAATAAATTTAAATAAAATAAATAATTATTTAAATATAAATTTAGTTTTAAACAATAACTCAGTGTTCTTCACTATTCATCAAAAATCGAAAATTTTTAAAAATACCAAAAATTCACCCTAAGCTAATTTTGATATTTAGAATCCAAAAATGATTTCCATTTTGAAATATAAAGTTTATAAAATTTCAAAAATTGTCTTTTACTATTCATAATGGCAATTTTGATTGGTTGTGGTGTGATAGAACTCGAAGTTGCGTACAACACACATTACTGTGTTATTCAAAAAGAAGTGGACCATGGAAGATTGGGGTGTTACAAAAAATATGTCATTAATATCAGAATTTTTTCAATTACATCGCATATATTCAGTAAATTTATACTTTTCACCTTCCTTGTAACGTGTATGTGACAAACGAATCACTTCGCAAGGTGATAGTTCTCTATACACACGAGTGACATTATCATATCCCCTACAGATTGATAATAAAAAATGTATATATATGATATAATGAATCATGATGTATAATTATGGTATAAATATCATATATATATATATATACTTTATATCCATCATTAAACCCAACAAGGAAAGGTTTTAATGAAAAAATAATGACATTGGTTCGTGAGGTGGCAATCCGCCCTACACCCGAATGATGATTGAGTAACTCATTTCATAGAACTAGAGATATTTTTTGGTCATTAACTTGGAATAAAAACATATCATTACACATAATATAATTATAATATCATATCAACCTGTCTTAATATAAATTTAAGTAGTTGGAGGTTGGAATAAAATAAAGATGCTCATTGAAAAATGTAACCTCTTCTTCGGGTAACCTCCTTAGCTTAGAACCAAAAGCCATATAAGAGTTCAATTTCTACCAAAAATAAGGATTCAAGGATTGGAGGATTTAATTTAGAAATTTATTTGAGATATTATTCACTAAACCAAAAGTTCTGAAATTTTTTAAAAATAGAGGATATTGGATATCCCTTTATAAGTGAGAGGAGTGGAACACCTATAATGATTTTGAAAAGAAAAAGGTGTACCAACATTATTATATTTTCACATGGAATAAAAAATGGAGTATTCTTGAGACGTAGAAATTATAGGGTCTAAATATGTCCTGAAACTAGATTTTATATATTTTTATAAGTCATTTTCTATTAAATTTTCAGTTTAACTCAAGATAAATCCATTTTCACCTTTATCATAGTAAATAAGTTTTTTTGTTTTTACTATTAATTATTGAAAAAATTTAAGTTCAATATATTAAATAATATAAATTATTATTTATAAAAATATGTAATTAATTTTTCCAAATTACATTCATAAAATTCAATGGATTTCATTTAAAATTAATCCTACATACCTGAGGAGAAAGAGAGTTTTCAAAGATAAAATGTTCAAAATGTTTACAAAGTATTTAAATAAAAATTCAAAATAAAAATGATTAAAATGACATAAATTAAATAATACACATATAATTTAATTAATTTTACATTAAAACCAATTTAATATTAAATTTTACATTATAATTATTTTAAACAAAAAGTCAGTTTCCAATTAAGTTCACTACTTTTCGTTATTCATTGAAAAATGAAAGACTTCAAGAAAAATCATAAAAACTCACCCTAAGAGTATATTGATATTCTTATATTATAAATTTGTATTTCTTTATTAAATAAGATTTTTAACATATCCACATATTAGTTTTATAATATTTTTTCAAAGATTGACTAACACATCTTTTAGAATGAATACAATTTTTATGAAACATTTTTTTTTCTTTTAAAATATTCTTATTTTATTTCTAATGAATACATTACCATAACATTCATATAGAGTTAGTAATTTTTATACTCTCTAATTTAATGCATAGTATATAATACTATACTATATTACAATTCATTTACACCTGTGTTTATATGTTATGTAAGCTATAAAAGGGATAAAATTGAATGAAAAATACATTAGGGGTTATTTGAGCTTGGTATTTCATGTCACATACATAATCAGATATGGTGTAATAATTTTTAAACCATTGGTTTTTAAAATCTCCCCAACATAAATAAATTTTTTCTTCACAACATAAACTTTACCTCGGTAATTAATGGTTTTGAATTTGGAAATACTATTTTTGAAAAACCCACATCGTAAAAGGGGTAATAAAACATCCTCTTAATGAGAGATAAAGAGAAATAAAAAGGTAATGTCGGATAAAAAATTATGAGGTTTCTAATAACACTAAATTTGGTGGAAAGAGAAGATATTGACATGGAAAAGATCCTAAATAATTATGGATAAATATAGAGGTCATTGATAATAAAAAAGTGAATAATCAATAGAAATTTAAGGTCCCCTAAACCGTAAATTTGTGACGATTTAAAAGACCATCAGATAAACATAAATTATATTATTTAAAACATTTTTTTCAATATCATTTTCCTATATTTTAGGAGTCAATTTATAATTTTAGAATCCAATGAAATAAATATGCTCAATATGTTTCATTTCATAATTACAATTTCATCCTTTGGTTATGCTTCGATCAATTCCCAATTCTTCATTTAGTAAAATAAAATAATATCTAGAATATATATTTTTATACCACAAGCAGTAAATAAAACTTTCAATGAACATAAGATCAATAAAAGTATGACATGTATTTCTATCAGTCTCAAATTATTTTTCAAAAACAATATGGTTATGTAATGTTATCCAATATAATACATTAATCAATAAACCTAAATAGTAACACCACTGGTTCATCATTAATACTTATTCATAGAAATATTTAACTAAAAAAACGAAATGTTCACCATGAAATAATTTAGGCCAATAGTAGGAATTAAAACCATATCATACTTTGTTCATGGGTTAAACCCTTACGATTGTTCCAGATGTTGTGGGTTTTCACCCATCATGTGGAATGTTCCCAAAAAAATATGACATACATCCTTGAAACAAAATTTATCATTAAATTACCTTTTTACTATGGTTTTCAGTGAAACCTATTTTATATAGGGTCTAACAATCCAATTTGACAATCATTACAATTTCATTAATGATTATATTAACCATATGGGCTACCATCACCCTTAATGTTATGTCTATAATATTTAATGAGATTATTCCCCAAATAAATCTTTCATTAAAACAGATAAAAAATGGGTTGTATTAAAATAATTTTCTCCCCTAAAATACATAATATTGGTATAATACCATCATATAAAACATTAAAATGGGTGTTTAATACATATAACTTTAAATTAAACTTAAACTCATTAACTAATGATGGTACTCATAACTCATAAGTCAAAGAAAAAAAATATGCTTCTAAAATTCTACACAATCTATAGAGGTTTTATGATTCTTATAACCAAAATAACATTTTAGAGACTACATAAATTTTAATTCTTGAATCCAAATAAATAAATACACCATCAGTTTTATTTCCATATAAGTCCTTCAATGATACATTGTTTAACCATTTGATGTTAGAATTGACTTAGACAATATGTAGGTTCCCCACATATAATAAGAAGGACGATAAATGGATCCCCATGATAAGATTTATTTCCTTCTATCGTAATCTTTTTTTATCATCAATTCAGTACTTTAGGACCTACTTTTTAACATGTAAAATATTTTTCCAATCCTTTGAGATAATTTTTTAAATCTAAATCTCTTCCGGTCCAATATATTCCATTAATTTTCATCATCTTTTGAAATCCTTCATCATGGGTTTTAATAAAAATGTGAATTATCATAAAAATATACCATTGGAGTGTGAAAATTGGTGTGTTCTATGTCGCATTGTTGTATACCAAGTAATGACCTATTCAAGTTAAAGTTCACTCACACATGTAGTTCCCTATATGGACTTATTTCTAAGAAATTCTAAATAATCTCTTCTATATATACACATTATTATGTTATTCTATGATTATTGTCGATGTCCATCATAAGGTTTGGATTCCTAATCTATGTTTTCCTAAATATAGTTCCTAAGTTGCTACAAAACATCCTCTAATACCAATAGTAATGAACACAAACCATGTAGTCCATAGCCTATATCTTACATTTTTACATTGGAATAAGATACAAGGAATTGCATCCTGAATAACCAAATAGTTTAGCAGTATTGATAAACTATATACATACATGATTCCTAAATTACATTTAAAAACATAAATTATAACATTTTTTATAATATAACTATTCCATATAGAATATCATTACATATAGATCATTGTACACATTATGTATTCCAGGGAAAGGAACAAAAATATGGGTGATATCAAGTGATCAGTAAGGGTTATGCATTTCCAAATATATCATAAATAAATAAATAAAAATCAATATGGAAAGGTAAATAACAGATCACACATGTCATTTAATTAATAACATAGTTGTCTTAATTAAATAATAAATAATCAATATGTTAAGGTAAATAACTGAAAATGAATTCCATATAATAAATAAATTGAGAATTAAATGCATCTAGAGATAATATCAATTGTGAATATCTCGTCGATAAAAATACTTTATTCTTAACAATGAAAATTTAAAATAATTAGACTTCATGATCTCTGGTATCATGATAACTCTATCATCGATACCATTAACAAGAAAGTTTAAAACTATAGGGAAAACCCCTTTAATGATATCATGTTGATTTGTATTATGATACATACTGATGAATGAAATTTATATACAATTATGGTCCCCACCCATCATATCGGGTCTAAATAATTCTTCATATATCAAATAATCATTTTAATTCTTGAACAGTGTGCCTTGCCATCAAATAACTGAATTGAATAATGAATTCATATTTATTAATATTTCCAAAAAAAGAAAAATAAAATTCAACATAGAACACTATACATAGAAATGATATACTTTTTCAAAAATAAACATATACATGATAAATAATATGGATTCTTAGGGGAAAACTAATGTCTAATGATCAGAGGAAAGTGAATAATTTAATGGAAAGTTAATGACTATAAAAATTATCAAGTAAGTGAATGTCAATACTATAAATCATCAAAATAATTATAAACCCTCAATATAAATATTATTGATGATATCAATAAAATATATAACCAGAAAAGTATATTTTAAATAATGTCTTTTTATTGATGAATAAAAATACCATAAAAATAAAAAACAATTTGAGAAAATATATAGTTTTAATTTTCAAAATAACCACTTAAAACTAAAATATCACAAATATATTTATATGAAAATAACAATTAAAATTTATAATGGATATTTTAAAACATTGAGTGGCCATGATGGCTAGAAATTATGTAAAAGTTGAGTACATTAATACATACATTGCTTTCAATTTTTGGACAAAATCCTTGTGGGGATTGTTTTAAAATGAAAAGAATATATCTTTAAAAATATTTTATAAAAACACAAAATTGGTAAATATTTCTTTAATGAATCGTGTGGAAAATGATGAAAACATTTTTAAGTCAGGAGATTCTTTACCATAGGATACCATGAATAAGCATAGGATAAGAAAATTAAATGGGTATTTTTACTTGAATATATCATTAATAATCATAGGATAACCAAAGGATAAGAAACTTAAATGGGTTTATTATATAATTATAAAATAATTTATATCAGCTGAAATTTAATAATAAGAAACCTCGATTCGAATTAGAATATGAAATAAACCCTTAAAATGATCATAATGATGAAGTCAGGATTAATAAATGAATAAATTAAGTGTATCTACTATAAATCCATATAAAACAAGGTTAAATACTAAATAATAAAATAAAAAGTTATTACACACATAGTCATAGAATTGCAATGACTAAAAATGACTAATTCAAACCTGTTAAAAGAGATTGTTTCATGAGATTCTTTACTATATGGTTGCTTTAAATTCAAATATTATAAGAGGATATAATTCAAATTGAACCATAAAGAACCATGATTTATTAAGGAATCATGATATTACATAATAAAGGCTAAGTATATACATAATATAAAAGAATTGGTTTATAACATAAACATGTCTATCAATGAAAAGAAATCAAGGAAGAATCCTTTACCTCAAACTCCCTTTAGGTTAAACAATATTTATATACATTATAGTTGTTTTAAAGTGTCATTAAATTATAATAGAACCATATTAATATTTATAATATTATATGTGTTCTCTTTATAGCATATTATCACCATATCGTATATAATAATTCAATTTTCTTGTTGTTTTATGCTCTAATTTTCATTGTTTTCTCATTCATTTGTTGTCATGAAATTTGTTATTCTTGTTCATATTATATAGTATAATGATTTCTATAATAACAATAATGGAATAATTATAATATTTTAAATAAATTATACTTTTGAATCCCATTATGAAATATGGTTATGAAAAAAGAACTATGTTATAATAATGGAGACGGTAGGTCGTATGTACACCTTAGTATTGTTTCAATTTTTCAATGATTGTTATGAAAATAAAGGTAAGTAATATTTTCTCATTACAAAAATAAATTAATATCCTAAATAATATATTATGTATTTAAATAAACTTGTATATACCATACATGTGGTGTGATGATGAAAATAGAGTCACGTCACTTTGTGAAGGGGGTATTTCACTTGCATATGAAAAATGTTATCATTTATCTGTAAAAGAAAGAAAATGAAATAGTACATTATAAATGGCATTGAATGTCGTACACATAAGTGAAATTATTGTATTTTAAATGGAATGGAGATATAAAAAGGCATGTGTGATATTAAAATTATTTAAGTATAATAATTTAATAAATATCATAAAAAAATTTAAACCCATCATTATTTCAATCCTTGAAAGGTGGCTATGGAAAATGATTTACATCGGTTTGGGAGGTGGTAGTACACCATACATACGATCAAAGGTGTCATTTCCAATTTAATATAAGATGATATTGATATAGTTCATTCCCTTAATATAAAAAATATTTGTTTATTGAATATACTGATGATATATATATAGGAATGGTTAAATTAAATTTTATGGAAGTAGAATCAAAAACAAAATAAAAATGCTCAATAATGATCATTACATATTCTTCAGACTACATCATTAGGTTTCCACCAAAAACCAGCCTAGGTTGGATTTATGATCAATCCATGGCCTCCTAAAATGGGATAGGAAGAATAAATGGATTTTTATGGGGATTGCTTAAACAAAATGTTTTCTTATGTGTGAATAAGAGAGGAGAGAGGGTGGCCTTTTATAAGTGGAGTGGATGACACACATAAAAATTTTAAAATATAAAATGATACCAATGTTTTTTCACTAAGAAACCCCCATGATGAGTTATTATAGACCATTATAAGTCATAAGGTCTATATATTGCTAAAATATGGTTATTGTAAAAAATATAGGACATTTTCAAAACTTATCTTTTTAGTTTAATCCCCAAATAAAACCATTTTTAACATAACCATGATAATAAATTATTATTATTTTCACAGTTCCTTATGGTCAAAAACTATGTTGAATGTGTTAAAAAATAAAAATTATGTTCATTCAAAATATTTAATCCATTTTTTCAAAAATAAATTAACATAAATGGTAGAATTCAGTTTAAAATTAATTAACTAGATGCATAGAAACATATTTTTTCCAAACAAATATTTTAGAAGATTAAAATTTTTTTATATAAAAATGAAATATGAAATTTATTACAATGAAATAAATTAGTTATATTGTAAAATAATTGAACTAATTTAAATTTAAAACTAATTTAAAATATAATATTACGATGTAAATAATTTAAATGAAAATACAGTTTTAAATAAAAAACAATATTTCTTCAATATTCAATGAAAAAGTAATCCATTGTAAAATTTCTCTAAATTTAACCCAAGAAAACATTTACATGTAGACTTAAACAATCATTTAATTTGTTAAATAAATTTTCTAATTTTTAAAAAAAATATTTCATAAATATGTATGCAAAGTGTGTTAAAACCACATTATAGAAAAAAAGTACTACTTTTAGAAAAAAATTATTTTTCTTTATAATGATTTCTATCTTATTTATTATAAATTAATATTCAATGAATTTTTTTAAACATTTTTAAACAATATTATTTTATTAATTTTGTGTGTACTATCTATTACCACCATTTTAACAACTATATTATAAATATATACTCTATTAATGTTCATTTTGACTTGGGTTTCTTGTTCTTCAAGTTATCAAAGAGAAAAAAATAATAAAAAAATAAAAATATTATATAGTCTTAAGTTGTTACATCCTTGTATAATTTTGGTGTCATGTGTAATATATACTATTAAACCCTATATTCATCTTTTAAAATATCAGGCTCTTATACAAACCACACATGCTCATATTACAATAATTGTTAAAAATATTCAAAGAAAATATTCATAAATGTAGATGAATCAGATCCTTTTGTGTATCTATTTAGGTATCCAATTATGTTTCTTAGTGAAAATATACCCCTTTCTCCATGTATGTAATCTTTTTTATAACTTCTTCACAATAAATGAATAGTTCTCATTAGAATAATTTTTTAGCATTTTTACGCTTGTACTACCTTTACATAACAAATCCAATTCTAGCAATCAAGCTAAAAAAAAGTTTTTCACACCTATATTATAATTTCCACCATTACTTAGCTTTCATCTATATATATTGTAAATTAATAACTATATTTTTATATATTGTATTTTATGATGTTTCTCTAATCCCCTTTAGATTTTCAATTTCTTTCATTTATATTAGAAGCAAATCAATGGATCTTAATACTTTTGGTTCATCTTTTATATCTATATTAATAATTTAATATCATTGTTCATATTCATAGTTTATGGATATTAATCTAAAGGGATATAAATATAAACTTATTGGACTAAAATGTTTCTACAACAATATATTTAGTCATTCATTAGTGCTATATTCTTATACATTGGTGGCACATAAGGCATTTTTGATGTGAGATTTTATAGTTTTTTCCAAAAAATTGAATTAGAGTGAAAATATAGTCCCTATAATTAATTGTAGATATCTTCCATTAACATTTTATGTTATGATGATTCTATGATGTCGCATGTTATCTAATTCAAGTACTATAATTTTAAGTCTTTAAAAACAAATTATTAGATTAAAACCTATATTACTTATTTTAATTTTTTGATAATTCTATATGATATGGAATTTTATTTACTTATTTTTATTTTTTATTGTATACCAAATTGAATTTTTTAGATTATGAATAGATATTTTACTCATTTGATATGTCAATAGTTGATCACTTTTCTATATAGAGGATTTATTCTACACAACATTTCTGTTAATGTTGTCATGATATGTTTATGCACATAGTGGTCTTTTATCGATTCCCTTTTGATAGGATGAGTTCTACATAGTGTTAAAATGACATCAAAACCTTGAGACTGAATGAAAGAAAACACTGGAACTAAAATTCATTCTAGGTGAGACCCATGTAATATGTTTTGTGTAATAATTCATTTTACCCCAACAATCACCTTATATTGATTCTATCATTTCTCCCTAAATTGAAATGTTTTATTTTTATTTTTAATATTTTCTATGTTTCTCAGCAGTTACATATGCATCTTATTGAATGAAAAAAGAACAACACTAATGTTTCTTAATAATTTATTATTCTAAAATTCATCAGGATAATGAAAAAATTATTTAGCTATAAAATTTCATAGAAAACACTAAAAAAAATTCTACAAAATAAACTAAAAATAGTGAAACAATATTTAAACTCACATATCAATGTATAACACTTTATAAAATTCATGATTTTAATTACATATCAAAAATAATAAAATTATATTCACATATACCCAAATTTATCTTATGTATAAGATATATTAGGAAATTTCATATAAATACCTTGAATCATAAAAAACATAAGCTGCTACAAAAGTAAACATTGTGTGAATTGTATTCATACCCCTAATGAGAAAAATGTTTTTCAATCATTTAATGAAGA
Organism: Viscum album; assembly: GCA_963277665.1. Lineage (NCBI taxonomy): Eukaryota > Viridiplantae > Streptophyta > Magnoliopsida > Santalales > Viscaceae > Viscum > Viscum album. The sequence goes on from OY728128.1 coordinate 1,607,796,057, forward strand.
CATATATGAAATATTAACCCCTTAAAATTAATATTCATTTTAAAATCATATACATTATTCGAAAAAGTTCCATATTTCAGCATGATTTAATCTTCATTCATATATTTCTCATTTTGTGACAATTTAAGTAGTCTATCATGTCTATAATATCACAAATGACTCTTAAATAGTTAACTAGATAACCCGTTTCCAAACCCATTATATAGATTATCTGGTTATTATTCTTCTATAATAAAAAATTTATTGAATTTCTACTCAATGTTTCCCAAACCACTTGCTAGATATGATAAATAATTATATTTGGGTCAATCATAAGCAATGTTTCTAACAAAATATAATGTTATTTAACCATTCATTCTGAAAACCTATATTTTCGTTGACCGAGGTCATGAAAAATATTTCATTTTAATGAATTTTACATAACGTATCTAATGAGATTTTAAATATCACCATATTTTCACGCATATTCCCTTTATATATCAATAATTATTTATATTTTTTATTATTATATAATACCTTAATTAAAATTAATATAAAAAATATATTAATTTATTTTACTTTATACAACTCTTAATCTACGTCATTTATCCAAAAGTAAAATTTCATAATATTTGCTTATATGTAAATTATTATCAAGAATAACATACACTAATAGGTCTATCATAATTTATTAGAATCATATGTAACAAAAAATCCTAGTAGGAGTATGCATGGTGTGATAGGAACATAACACCCACTGTTCTTTGGGGATCATAACCCCTTGTTCATATAAGTGGTCCTACCAAAATTCCAATTTTATTTGGATCACTACTCATGAGATAACTTATAAAAATTAAAATTATAAATCATTATATGTACAAATAATATAGAGTAATTACCTTGAATTTATTAAACCTCCTACAATCATGATAATTGTATAATTTAATTATTTCTTATCACATATCATTCTTATAACTCCATGTATTCCTGGAAAGACATTTATATGAAGTCGTTTCACACATAAAAGTAACTCATATATCCAGTCATAGTATGGAAAATTTATATTAATTTATTATAAAGCATTATATATTCATAATAAGTGATTAATTCTTATAGTTAGTTGTGACATAAACATTTGTGAACATTTAGTAAATAAATAAAAGTATAAAAAAATTATAATTAAATATGATTTATGTAAATTTCATATATATAAAAACATGGATATTTAATATTTATATTAATATTAATGATATCATATTATTAATTTAATGTTTATTTGATATGTAATCGTTTTTATTTTACGTAATTATATTTATGAAAAACTTTATAATCATTTAATATTTTAATATTTTTTTGAAAATATTGTATAAAAAAATTGATCATGTGGTCACTTTCATTTTAAATATGATAAAATACATCAAAAAACCATTTTGAAAGGTTAAATAATTTTATAAATAAGTCCATTAAATTTGAAGACTTTATATTGTTATATATGTAAATTTCAAAAATCATTAGAAAAACTTTCAAATTTCAATATGATTTAAAATTCCTCAAAACATTAAATTAATATATCAAATAAATCAATATTAGAGATAAATAGGATAGTTTGAATCACATTTTAGATTCATAAAAATCATGGAGGGTGAGCACTTCTAATATATTTTGAGTATTTGAAAAAAAAATATTTACAAAAAAGATCTATTTTTTTAAATTTACCATAAATTCCCTTTCTTATGTGAAAAAATCTATCCATGTGTACCCTACTTTAATACCCCAACTTTAATCTACCAAAGAAAACGTGATGTTAGGGACAACAATAACAAATAAATAAACCAAGACTAATCCATAATGAGACATCAAAGTACACACATGGTATTAAATCTAAAATTAAAAAAAACAATATAAATATACACCCATGATGTTGTAAACAATTATGAAATTTATACATGAAAACATGAATTTGATCTCCCACTTAGCTAAACATATGGAACATAAATTTAATGAACATAATTGTGTTTCTTTATTCACTAAAAATAATAAGCACAACCCAAAATCAATCTCTAAAAACCATTTAGAAAATACAACCCAAAACACAATAAAAATTTCCTTTGACAAACATATCAAACAACAGTTCTACAAATCAGGTATAGATCACATTTAGAGTGTGGGAAATAATTTTAGTTGGCATGACCAGTGGCCCTATTACTATTTACCCAAATATACCAATGTATGTATGAGGAAAATAAATAAAATAGGAATTTACAATCTACATTCATGCAATATAGGTCATCATATGAAAACTTGGCCATCATGACACATGAACTTGCATGGTTTTTTTATTATAGATAAATGACATCCATTATACTGAGGAAGCTATAAAACCTCTTCTATGATGTATAATGTAAAATATTACACATTTTATTATTATAAATAATTAACTTTTTCATGTCAGACTAGATATTAATCATCCCTCAATGAAAATTTATTATTTATATAAGCAATTCTATACAATCTATCGGTATAACCATGGTCAATAATTAGAACCACTAGATTGGTTCCTAAACAATCATCTTTTTTTACATGAGAGAAAAAAGATTAAATCAAAAAGTCTTCCCATAATTTCTATAATTTTGAACATGGGTGATAAGTAAAACTATATTTTGTCCTAGGCTATCTACTGTTTATCCCATGGGTGATAATAAAATATAGTTGGAGTCACAGAATATCTACCAATATTACCTGGGTGGGTAAGAATTAATTTTAGTCTTCCATATGACCTGGAACACATCTTCTTAAAGGAAAAAAAAATTGGGGTATTATCTTCATACACAATACTAATAAATGAATGTGACATAGTCTAATATAATTGACAAACAACTAGATAGACGTGGTAGTGAATCCCTCAGTAATACATTGAGTTTTGTCTTTGTTTTATCACCGTTGGAGATATATTTCACCATATATTTCTGCATCGTAGCCCTAATTTCAAGATAAAAATTAATTCATAAATGAAATACACCTCTTAATCCCTTTCTTCTAGATACCATCATGCACATCTATGAACCATATATCCTAATTATAAATCCTTGCTTCTTTTCATTATCATTGAGATGTTCATAAAGCTCTATAATTGAATCCAATCCATTTAAAATAGTATTAATTGACTCTTACTGTATAGAAATTACCTTTTCAATAACTAATATAATAGTTGATATATCCTATTTATGTCAAAAACTAAACAGAGTCTGTGTCAAATTGCAAAACCAACATTCAAGGTGTATTTTCTAGTACACCTGGGTAGATCCATGAACCATACATTCTAAGATTAAAAAAGATATAGGATAGATAACCTTTATTAACTCAAAAAAAATTCCCTCTATAAATTGGACCCAAGAAACAGTGATTTCATCTTCCCACTATTTTAGTGATGATAACCAAAAGAAATGGCCATTATTATCAAATAAACCATTAACGATTTTATAAATTCAGAAGATCATAATACCTTATGAATCATGTAGATTATTAAACCAAAAAATAATACAAAACATCCAACTCAATGCATTAAGGGTGGATTTCCATATCCAATAAGAGAACTCATAAACCTTACTGATAATAAATAATATTTGTACCTTCAAAATCCCTCTATAAGAATAATGGAAACATTCAAATGATATTCAAAATTCATCCCATTATATTATACAATTTCAGGGTTTTCTACCATAAATAATACCCTTAATAATATTTGATTAATTTTTTTAGTGATCATAAATCACAAATATAGGGTGGAGTGACATTATTTGGAAATGAAGACCCACTTCCTAGTAAAATTGAAAATTTTGAATCCGTTGGTCCAAATTTGGGTCAACTAAACACAATCCCACATTAAATCATATTTTATTACACATAAAATATTCATATAGTGAAATATTATAAAGAATCTCTACCTTAATATAGAGTTACCAAACCATTATCTACATTCATCATTGTCATATTGAACCATTAATCATCAACCAACTATAGAGTTTTGAGTAGAGTGATCAAAAAAACCATGACTAATAATGTGTGGATGGTCCATGAAATATCCAAATTAATATTATATAAAAAATAACCATAATAGTAACACAATAACCTAAAATTTGATCCAATTAGACTAAAATTCCAAAATAATGTCATCAAATAACATATTTAAATAGAATTAGATAATAATAGAAAATTTCTGATCCTCGTCTATATTCTCTATTCATCACATATATAATCAAATTTATCTAGGGATAATTCTATAGTGATCTCGTTGAATCATTATCGATTACTTTAAATACACCACAACAAAAATAGTTGGAAACCAAAGGGAAACATAAAAAAATATAAGTGTATAAAAATAAAATATGAAAAAACAATTAAAAATTATAATAAAACCACCTATAATCAATTGGTGTTTATTGTAATATGAACGAGGGAAGGATTACATCTAACGAACTTCTATAAAACCCATGATAAAATAAAATTGTTGGTAACTATAAAAAGGTGGTTGTGATATTCCATTTTAAAGGGAATACTAGGTGCATAGAGATTCTTCCTCAACCACATAATATTAAACTACGTACTAATTATAGGGTTATTATCTTCCCAACTCCCTAGACTTGTGGACACCACCAGCTTTCTCTAATGGGTACACAAAATCTCATAAAATATTAATTGATCACATAATAATACTACTCTCTTAATGTTTGATCCCATTAAACTCAAAAAATTGAAACCATTTTCAACAAAGCATTTACCACTCACCGCTTAAATAGACCATTTAAAACATTATTATAAATCTTGTTTCCCCTTCCTCATTTAGAATTTCAAAACCCCCCCACATAATGCATAACCAAATTCAATTTCCATCCTATTTAACAATTATATAACATTGTAGTCCATTATTCACCCCCCCCCCAAAGTGACACTTAACCATGATGTTCATTTGAATACATTTTCTACCATCCAATTCATTGAATTGTACATGATATTATTCTTTATTCTTGATTCTGAGTTGAATTTAGTTTTAATATATTTACATCTGACTAGAACAAAAAAAAATTACTAAAAATTTCACAATATAGCATAAATGTCACTAAAAATTTTCTAATAGAAATATATAATTCTAATTGTCAATTATCATACTAGATAAACCAAAAAAATTAGTCAGTACATCAGTTCTCAAAATCCTTCAAAATTTCATAGGAATCAATATTGAATAATTTTTTTCTCTTGTTCATAATGTCTTAATCCATGAATACATTTTTTCCTCAATAATATATAGACACATAAAACTAGAAAAATTAATTTTATGATACCGAGAGAGACTTTAAATATCAGAAAATTTTAAAGATACATTTTATGATAGTATTGAAATATTCCCTCTCTGAGTGCCTCTCAAATTGTGCATCAAATTATATATTGAAACCATTATCAAAGGTAAAATAATCTACCTGAATTATATAGATTAATTATAATATATTGCATTCCATGGGACAAATTGTTTTTATAAATATACCCAAGTTTCTATAGAAAAATCTCTATCATCCATATACAGATTTTAAAAAAACTAGAATCCCAAAGCATCACAAATATTTCACAAGGCTGGTGTTTTTTTCAAGCTATATGTTGAATACTAATAACTATATTATTCTATTTAAAATTTAATGGAATAATAAAATACACTATCTTTAGTTTTCATTCTTGAACAACTAAGTAATGTACTAATCAGATAGGACTAAAATATTGATTCAACTCATCTAATGGAAAGACCATTTAATTTTCATTTGATGCTCCCACCCATATGAATTCCATTATCACTTCTCCAAGAACATATCCTTATCCTACAACAATAAAATTCTATATGCTATTTCATAATAATTATATATGAATATTCATAATAAACCACCATTATGCCTCACACTAGGGTTTATTATCTCTACAGTCTGCCATGCTCTGTAGTAACCCAGCCCTAGTGGCCCAGATATGGTGAATGATTTAATACATTGGAATAAGATACAAGAAACCACATCCCAAAGGACTTCATAGTATAGTCTTCTTTTTAAACTAGATACATACATGATTCTCATGTTACGTTTCAATACAAAAATTACAAATTAATATTTTTAAAGAATTTATTTCTTCCCTATATCATTTTATTATATATATTTTGGTGTACACATTATGGATCTTGGGAAAATAAAAAAAAAATTAAGTGCAATAAAAATGTTTATAAAGGGATAAGTATATTGGAAGTTATTGCGAATCAACAAGGAAAGTTATATAACTATAAACAGATTCAAATTAAATAATTTCACTAGAAAATCTATATGTTAATGAAAATAACTAAAAAAATTCTAATTAATCAATAACTTGAATATCATAACTACATATGTCATAGTAAATATGGAGACATAAATAATATAAACACTTTCCATTTAATTAATAAACCAATAATGAAATGCAGCTAGAGATAATATTATATTGAAAATATCATGGATAATATGACTCAATTATTAATGAAGGAAATTATTAATTATTGTATGTAATGTTACCATGAACATGGTACCTCTAACATTAATATATATATCCTGAATAATGTTTATATCTAATGGGGAAAACCCATTTAACTAGGCTATCCAACTAATTCATCTCTTGAGAATTTCAATGCATCATGGGGCTATATATAACTAGGCCCACCTAATTCCTGCATTTTCATATCATTTATCTGATATAAAATAACTGATTTAATTCATAAATAATGTTCCTTATCATCAAATATTTGTATTGATTAATGAATATGTATTTATCAATAGTTCCGAGGATAAAAAAGACTTTAAATGTATAACATCATATGTAGAAATGATATAAAATTTAAACAATACGAATATACATGGTAAATAAAATGTTTATTTTTGGGAAAATCTATTTTCCAAAAATCACAAGAAAGTGAAAATTTCAAGGGAATGTTTTTTACAATAAAAATGATTCAATTTAAGTGAATGTAAATACTATCCTTGGTTAAAATAAAAAAATCATTCAGGGTGATAATAAGAATGGTATCAATACACCATAATACCTAGTTTATTATATGTAAAATAAAGGTTTATTTTTATTGATAAAAAGGTACTCTAAAATATCATTAAAAACATTCTTTATCTAAATAACATTTTAATTTTGAAATCACTTTTTTTAAAAATATATCATTTTGAAAATACACTTCTTTGAATATCACTATTCTAAAATATTAATTTCTAGAATATTAGGAAAATATTTCTTTAAAAATAACATTTTAAACTTTCAATCGATTTTTTAAATAAATTATTTTCATGTTAGTAGGTAATTCTATAGTAGTTTTTCATATTGAAAAGAACATTCCTTTTTCACAGTAAAAATAGAAGAAATGTGATATGTTTTAAAAAGGATAGGATTATTCTTTTGAAAACATTTCTTAGAGATATTAAAGGTGTAAAAAAGAATTTCATAAATTATTTGGAAAAGGATGAAAAAAAAGTTCAAAATAATTTCCAAAAACAGGGTTTTGGAAGAAAATAGATTTCTGACCTAAGAGATAGATGAAGTAAGATTTAATTAAAAATTGATTCTCAATTAATTTAAGTACAAAGAGTGGAAAATGATACTATTTATTGAAAATTTAAGGAATAACCAAAGTATAATAGAGTGAAATGGTTTATTTAGATAATGATCATTTAATTCCCTTCAACAGAAATTCACGAATAAACAATCTCAATTATAATTTGATAAAGAAATAAACCCTTACAGTGACCATAATGATGAAGTGATAATTAATCAATGAATTTATTATGTGTATCAACTGAAAATTAAAGTAACAAAGTGGAAATAAATCATAATATAATTGATGGTCATTACATGAATAATCTTAGAATATCAAAAATGATGAAAATTTAATATGACCAAATGAAAAGAAATTGATTTATGAAATTATCTACCACTTGGTAACTATTAAGTCAAATCCCCTTTAATGAAATAATTAAAATTGAAATTTCAAATTCCATAAATTATTAACAAATAATGATATTACATTCAAAAGGGAATTATATACACCATATAAAAGAAATTATATGTATAACATTACAACATGCCTTGTTGAATGAAAATTGAGACAAAGTCACTTACCTAACAATTCATTTTTTTAATGATTAAAAATCAATTATAATGGTATTAAACAAGTTATTAACTTAAAAATAGAAAAAAAAAATAGCATTTATAATATCATATGTGATCCTTTTATTATCACGACCTGTCCCAATGAGGCCAGAGCCATGACTCCCCATGCCTACCTCTATAGGGAATGGGAAGACATACGCTTCCCAGTAGGAATATCACACACACGGGAGGACATATCCAATCTATCATGTATTCATTAACCCAAAAAAACTCAATTAAACACTATAGATTTATAAATAGCAAGGAACTAAAATCCTTTCATACATATATCCCAAACTAGAGTTCAATGGAATTATTGAAAAGGAAAAAATACACACCCACAAAAAGAAAACTATAAACCATTCAAACTGCTCAAATAGAAGGGATCGATGTCAAATTCAACCATAGGTAAGATTCATGGCTGAGCTATGAAAATCACCTCAATCAATCTAGCTAACTATGCTCTGCAAGCCTCAGGTCCTTTATGGACCCCGTTCAAAGGCTCATTGTCAGCAAAAAGACAAAAAAATGTGGGAAAGTATTTTTCAGGGATGATTATAACAATGCTCAATATGTAACCTAGAAACCCAAACTAAAATGGGTTTACAGAAAGGAAATAGGTTGTTATACCTAACAATAGAGAACCTAAATGAAAGAGAAACTCTTTCTTGAACATCCTTTTTTATAGACGACTAATCACCTATGTCAATGAGGGGTGTCAACTAAGAATGCTGAAACACCACAGGGAATCACAAAATTAACATTGAAATACTCATATCATACTCCAATTATCTTGAGGATTCTACCTCATAGACAATTCCATATTCTAGTTGAGGCTCTAAAGGTATCACTCGTCCCAGAGAACACACTCTATGAGATCCCTTATCCTAGATGAAACTCATTTGATAGATGAAGACCACAAAAACAACTCTATCCACCCCAGTTTTCATATCCAAGAAGATACCACTCCAACAGGTATCACAAGAAGATGGTACAAATCCTCCATCCTAGGAGGAATACATATGATAGAACATTCTCCCTAGATCTCACCACTTATAAATTCACACTAGAACTTAGTGGATTTTGACACCCATATAGGGAATACCACCCATCCCAGATGAGGGACACAACCAAACGTAATGGGACCACAAAAATACTCATCACTCAGAAATAGTATCTCACCCATAACTATTGGATGTATAAAAAACCAATCTTGAACACATAAGACCACTCTTCCTCAGAAAGGGGGTCACATCGAGGATACGTTGGGGTACCCCACCAACCAAATCTAACATCCCATAGATCACATTACTCAGACATAGAATCTCTTCCCATGTAGTGTTGGTCACAAAAATTCCACATACCCCACCTGGTATGACTTTTTGTGTAGGGGATTTTATCTCTGATGATACCACAACCCTGTAAAAACATTATACTGAGTAGGGGATCATACACATTACAATACCAAAAAACAGACTGACTCTAACCGCTATGTATGGGATCATATATCAAATGATACCAGAAATCCTACTGTTATATCCTATTAGAAATGAGATTGTGTCTCATGTAGTGTTGGTCATGAATATTCGAAGAACCCGATCTAAGGAAATTATATTCTAGAGCATCCTAATCAGCCTCTCTGGAGGGATACAACAAATCTAATAATATGATAAAGGATCACACACCAGGGTCTCTATATTGATTCAAAAACTCTATACAATAACATACTATCATGGCAATCAAATTCCTATACTGAGGACAAAATACAACACTAACCCTTATAGGGACAGACCAATGGACTCACTGAACCATTACTGGTCCAAACACCACTAACCTGATCAACCCACAACATCACCTCTCAGCACATCTCAAAGGCCCAAAATATGCCCACCATCTCATTTAACATGTATCTTTTATTAGGATAGGCTACACAAATCCCTAAATCAGATCCCCAAAGAAGGGTATATGCAAGGATGAATTCTCATCCAAAAAGTACTAGATGGAATTTAAGGTGGTATGCATGGTGTGGGACCCCACCTAAACACCCAACCATGTCCTATGAATGAATAGCATGGCATAACATGTGGGCATACATGGTGTGTATGGGTTCTAAATAACATGTCTTTACTCACCCTATCCCTAGATGTGTTCTTCCTCAACATGGACCAATCAACCATGTCTGACACATGAAGAACACCCTCTGGTACACAGTGTGTCCCGGTCAACCAACCCATTGGCCATGTCATCAACCCATGCTTGTTTTGGGAACCCCATGTTCATGTACTTTGGTTGTGTAATTTCAAATGATTGTGTCCCATCACATGGAAACCCTTATCATGTCCCTTGGCCATAAGGCCTGGGGTCACTACATAGTGTACCACACAGAAACATGGAATGTGGTCCCCAAAAGTCATATTCCTTGAATAGGAAAAATACATGTCTTCTTCCACTGAACCACACGGTGTATGAATGATAATTCTGATGCGAATTACATTATGAGAGACATAATCGCCCTAGTTTCCACCAAAATCAATATATTTTTCCCAATGGGATCTCTAGCAGTCGTAACAGGGCTTTAAAAATTCCAAAGTAATGAATTTAATGAGTATCAAGACTAACAACACAAATCTCCCTACCTAATGGAGAAATACTAATGCTTCTCAGTCATATCCATTCTCCAAAGCCACAACACTAAGATATAGGAGTGATAACCATAAAATTAAAATAACAGAGGTGCATATTCTCTTTAGATTCGTATTGGATCATCTGTTAGTCCAATAGGAGAGGATAGGGGTCTGGATCCTCTCTTTTGTGTGAACTAAGGGTGAGAATACGAGTGTTAATAAAAAATTTACTAAATTAATAACATTCATGTAACACCCTTCCATCAACTAGATTCCAACCCCACACCTAGTGGTGACAAATTTTCTGTCATGCCTAGTGTAAACATGAAATCCTGAACTCAACTATGGTCTCAGATTTCTAATCCAAGACTCTATTATGAGTAATTCGACATTTCAAAAAAAACAATTCATGTGTGGTAAGATATATTTAATATTTTTTTAAATATCACTATGCCAAGGCTCTCTGGGCCCCGAAATCCCTTCCAAACTCTGCACGTAGCATCATAAATATACTACCCTTTATCTCATATCAATTATTTTTTTGATCATCTACAGGGACAATAATATTTTTCAATGATTGATCTTTGATTATGGTACCATCATTTTAAGGTGAACGAAGATGATATTATAAAGATCATGTTTCAAACAAGATGCGAGGATTATGAGTTTATATTTATGCCCTTTGGGATTTCTAATGAACAGGATGTATTTATTGAACTTATAAATAGAGTTTTACATGACTTCTAGGATAGGTTTTTTGTTCTTCTTAAAGATGATATTGTGATATAATCTACAAGTACTGTGGAACATAAAGGGAAACTAATAATTTTTTATCCAAAACTTAGAGGAAGAGAAACCATATAGATAGTTCAGTATGTGTGAATTGTGGTTGTTAAAAAAATCTTTTCATGGGTATATTGTTTTTAAATGTGGAGTAACTATTGACCATTCTATAACAATAGATGATGTAGAATGTCCAATACCAAGAAATGTGAAAAATATTTTTAGTTTTTTTATTCTTTAACTACTAATGATTTATCATAAACATTTATCAATTACATATCCCACTCACTATGTTAACTTGTAAGGTGTAAAATTAAAATGTATGAATTAATGTGATTATTTTTTTATATAATTTAAAAATTATATTGTTGAATTATTCATTTATTCCACTGCCTTCTAGAAATAGAGAATTTCTCATCTATAGTATTTCTTATTTGATGGTACATGGTTGTGTTCTAATGGTGAATAATCAGTTAATAGCATATACCTAATAGAAACTAAAAGGTCATGAGTAAAATTATCATATAAATGATCTTGAATTAACTTCTATTTTTATCTTTAAAAATACTAGGGAATCATTTATATTGAGTAAGATGTGAAATATATACTAATCATAAAAAATTAAATTGTATATTCACTAAAAAAATGTTGAACATGAGCTAGAAAAGGTAGAAACTAATTAAGGATTATGATTGTATGATTAATTAACATACTAGAAAAGTAAAAAATGTAGATAATGCTTTGAGTTAGAAAAAAATACTACATTGACCATGTATTTTTTATAAAATGACACTTTGATTATTGATTTAAATAATTTTTTCTTAGAAGTTATGGATTAAATAACTTCAAATCATTTGTTTCCAATGTCATTATAATGGCCTATATCCGAAATAATTAACCCAGACCAGAAATAGGTCATTATTTTATTGGAAAAGGTAAAATATGTTATCAAAGGTAATTTTCAAAAGTTTAATGTTGATGAAAAACGTATTATGAAATTTATAGTGATATTATGTGTGCCATTTGATTACTAGTTGAAGAGATAATTATTGAGTGAAGCTCAAAGTTCCCTATTTTTCATTATCCAATGTATCATTAAGATGTACAAATTAATTATAGAATATTAATGGTGGGATGGAATGAAAAATATATTTCTGATTATAAACTGAAATGTTTGACTTCTGAATAGGTAAAGTAGGAAAAAAATTTACTAAAGGGTCTCTTCATCATATTCAAGTGCCTGAGTGGAAATAGGATAATATATATATATATATATATATAGGGATTCCATGGTGGGATTTTCAAATATATCTCAAAATAATAACACAATTTGGGTGTTTTTAATTGGATTAACTAAATTTTCATATTTTCTTCTAATTTGAGATACTATGTATATAGATCAGCTTTGTTGATTGTATCTCATTGAGATAATTAGGTTACATAGAGTTCCCATATCTATTTTATTTGGTCATTATCTTTGGTTCGCTTCAACGTTTTGGAAAAGCACTTCAAAAGTCATTGGGTAATTAATTAAATTTTTAGTACAACATTCCATCCTCAATATAATGGAAACTCAGAGTGAATAATTCAAAATTTAAAATATATAATTCATTATTGTTCAATGGATATCACGGATTTTGAGATCAAAATATCTCATTAGTTTCATTTTATTATAACAATTTTTTTCATTCCAATAAACAGATTGAACCTTTTGAGGTATTATATGGAAAGTAGTGTAGGACTCTATCTTTTTTAGGATGAATTAGCTCATAGAATATTATTAGGACTCGAATTGGTAGAATAAATGGTATTCAAGGTAATGATGGTTTAACAACATATGAGTATGGATTATAGTAGGCAAAAAAATTATGTTCATACATGGAAGAAAGATATTTCTTTTTCGATGTAAGTAATCATGTTTTTCTTAAGGTATTTCTATAGAAAATTTTAATGTATTTTAGTAAAAAATTAGAATCCATGTCCAAGGTTTGTTGGACAATATAAAATCTCGGATAAATAATGATAAATTTTTTAACAAGTAACCTCGCCTCTAGGTGTATCCATGGTACATAAGGAAATTCTTGTTTTGATGTTAAAAAACATGTGTTGACTACATCTGAATTTTTGAGCCCTGAATATATTCTATTGGAAGATAAAAGTTCTTATGATGAATAACCTGTTCAAATTATTGTCGATAGAGAGAATTTTTTTCTAAATGATGAAATTAATCAAGTAAAGATTTTTTCGAAAAGTATTGTTGTTGAAGAGGCAGTATGGGAATCTAAAAGTGTTATAAGGGAAAGATATCCCAACAAGGTTAATAAGTTAATAAAATTGCAAGGATGAAAATTATTAGAGGGGAATAATGTAAAAATCGATGAAATATCAAGATAAATAATTATTATTGATTTTTAATATTCATTGTTTGGATTTTATATTGTTATATAAATTATAAACATATTATGAATTTTTAAAATAAAAATGAATAAAGCTTTATTTTAAACCAAATTGGGTTTTCATGTATTATATTCATTTTTTATAACATGGTTTTAAAATTATAAAATTTTAATTTTAAAAAAATTAACATTATAATTTAGAATAGAATATCAAAATTATTATAATATTAAGTTTTTGATAATTTTCTGAAATAATTGATTTTTATTTGAATAGTGTTAAATTCATATTTTTATTGAAAAAGATATATTATTTTAAAGAATTTTAGAATTAAATTTTAATTTTCTATTAATTTTAAATTTTCGTTAAATCCATTTTATTAAAAATAATCCTATTATGGTATTTCAAATGAACTTTATACCTGAATTTGATATAAAAACATTTTTTACTTAAAACAAAATTTTATGAAATACCCATTTTTCATTTTGTTTTGCCATTTTAATTTTAAATTAAATTCTTCAACTACGGTGTTTTGAATTTAGAAAATTTTCTTTGATTTTTTAAATCTGGAGGCCCAAATTTGGAAAATATTTCCCTTTTGGTTTTGTCATCATGAATAGTAACCTTACTAAATTTATATCACCTTGATTAGGGTAAATTGGGTAATTTAGGTTACAAATTATATGATGAGGACCCAAAAATGACCCTAATAGTTGCCATATTTTTATTTTATGTGTATATATCTTCCAAAAATAAATTAATTTTAAATATATGATATTTTTTCAATTTGGCCATGATTATGACATTTATATTTTTTTATATAATGAAAAGTATAAAATTTCATTTTATTTATATTTTTATCTTTAACTTTTTACAAAGGTATAAATAAAGTCTATGTTTAGTTAAAAATATTTATTTTAAATGTAAATTAATTTTTTTTCATGATAATTTATTTATAATTTTTTCTGAAGAAATAATTAGTTCAAAGGCTTATGCAGATCTAACATAGTGATTACTCAATTAATTGAAAATTAAAATTAATGATATTAAAAATATTAAAAGTAACATAAATTGAAATAATTATTATATTCCATGAATTTTTATATAATTATAACATAGTAGGGAACTGTGATATGATTATATTCTAATTACTTCTCCTTCATGTTTTTTTTCAAATTTAAATTAAATAAATAGTTCCAAAATTGATATTAATGATATTTTATAATAAATAATTTTTTATTAAATTATTTAAAGTTCTATAAAATATTACTATAATTATAGTTCATGGTATATGGTGAATTTTATCTACCATTGCCCATTATATTTCCTTTTTCTTTTAATTTTCACATTATTTACCCCTAAAGAGTAAAAAATATTGTTATTACAATAAACATCAAAAGGGTTAATAAGTGAAACAAACCAAAAGATAAGGGTCAAACCATAACCTAAAATTTTTAATATTTTATTAGATGACAATATTTATAATTATCCTTATGTTATAATGAAATATTAACAATTTTCATCCATTTCAATATTAAAATTAACTTACATTATTTTAATAGTTTTAGAAATTCTAAGAGTACACCTCCCCTCTCTTATAAAAGGGCACCTCATCTCCTATTTTATTCACAAATAAAAAGAATTTAGGTTCAAAAAATTCCAATAAAATTTCTTGCCTTACATAACTACACACATTAAATATTCTTATTTTCACAAAACCATTCTAATTAATCTTTTGGTTTAAACCTTAGGAGGTCTAATGAAATGTTGGTACTGCTCTTAACTAAGAATTTTATTTTAATTATTCTTATTACTCATTAAAATATTCATAAACCATTATTAAATTCTAAAAATATATATTCCAGGTACTAAGATGTTATTATTTTAATGTAACAACCTATATCCATGTCATCTTACATCAAATGGGAAATAAGACCATAGTTCAAGTGTACGATGAACTACCACATTGAGAAACAATTTAATTTTTTTTAACACCATCTCTAATGAATAGTTATAACGATGGATGTAATGTATATATATGATATTAATGAAATGATTATAATTCTAAAAAGAAAATAGATCATGTAATTTCTTACCTTTCCCTCCATCTAATAATGATAAATTCTTTCTTTTATTCATGTTCATTACCACCTCCACAAAGAGATGTTATTCCTTTCTGATCAATGCATCACATAAATGTTATATATAAGTTTATTTAAATAAATAACATTATATATATTATATAATTTTCATTATGGAAGGTTAAAATAACACTTACCTTCTTTTCATCAAGATCATTGGGAAATTGAAACATTACTCATACATTTGTATGACATGTCGTCTACAGGATTGTATCATGGTTCTTTTTCCATAACCATCATTAACGATTGATTTTAAAATTATAATTGATATATAAAAAATGAAAATTATTCAATTATTATTAATATGGATATGATTTAATAATTAACTCCTTAACCATTTTCAACCTACTAAATTCATTTTTGTTATATGAGCAGAATATCATTAAAACATCTGATGTGAATTAAATTGATTAAGTAATTGCATATAACATGGTAATAAATAATATAAAAGTAATAATTAACTTTAAAATGGTTTTAAAAAAATTATATAATTAACATAATCCTATTATTCTAAATGGAAAATAATATACTTGATGAGTCAGAAAAAGGGTTGTGGACTTTCATTAAGAAATATTATTTTTATGTTTCACTTCTAAAGTTTTTTCTTCTATAACGTCATTTTCTAAAATATCTTATTTATAAACTTATTTGGAAATATAATAATTATAAATGAAATTTTATTTCTCATTTTACTTTCTTTCATAGGTTATCAAAAGGAACCTGTTTACAAAATGTTTTGGATTTTTTTTCAAAAGACAAAAGAAATGTTCTTTTTTTATTTATATGGAAAAAACTACATTTTCCTGTTACTATAACCATTAATTAATGTATGGGTTCCTTTATAAGATTTTATATTTTATTTAGAAAACATATATCCCTTTATTCTAAATTATTTTTGTATTGAAAATGGGTTTTTAAAAGGAAAGGGTATTATGATATCTGTATGTTTTTTGAAATTAGGTTCCAAAGAGTTTTTCAATAGTGTTATGATGGAATGGTTCATGGAAAAATATTTTATTAATGACTAGGTACATAGAAATTTGGTTATTATGGGTGATCCTGATATATATTAGGATGATGGGTAATTCCAATTTAGTTTTTATGATGTGTGGGCACAAATAGAACTCTAATACATTGAGTAATTATATTATAAGTAAATTATATAGTTATTCTAATTTTTATGTGTTGTATAATGTCTCTTTGAATATTATATCCCTAAGAAACTAAATGAATTTTATTTTATTTGTTATATATTTTCCTGTAAATTATTTGATTCTAATAGTTAAGAAAGGATTATGGGTTTTCTTTTGAGAAAAATGATTGTTTTTTAGAAAATGTGTTTCATGGGTTCTCGTGATTTCTGAGGAACCCTCATGAAAATGATTTATTCCTTTATGATTATTTATAAGGTGTTTTATGAAAAATGTATGGTATTAAATATGATTTCAGGATTATGGAAATGTTTATTAGAGCTCAAAGTTTATTATATTAATGGAAAAAAACTATTTTTTGATCTTATAGTTTTAAAATGTTCAATGGGTTTCTTCCTATATTTTTTTATTCCCCTTGATGATATTTTTGTGCTCACACCATTTTTTAAAACAAATCACCAGGTTTAAGGATGTGTAAGGACAATGAAGAAGTCATGCTTAAATTCATGATGATTTTTCATGAAAATAAAATGTGTTTTACGTGGAATGTTTTAATTTATGTGAAAATTGGGTACTTAGTAGAAGTGTCTGATTTATACTATAACATTAGATATGTAATATTTATCTCGTAATTCTATAAAAATCTAAAATTAAAAATATCCTCAGGTGTAAGATAGTGATTACACTTCTATAAATTCAATTTATGGAATGATTTATGTTTGGGTTCTTATAGTTGGTGTCAGTGGTATTATTAGATAACATTAGAGTTGAGGATAATGATAATATAATACCCTTCAATGATTATACTTTATGGAAAGGTTAAAAGATATATTATTTAAAATTACAATGTTTCTTTATTTAAACTACTTCTATTTAGAATGGTTTTCTGAAAAGGAAATAGGGAATCTAAAGTTGGAAGGTACTAAGAGGATGGTATCCTTCCAAATTAGCATCCTATAATGGTTGGAATTAAAATAGAGCAGTATGACTCAATAATGACTCATTTGAATTGGGCTATAAATGGTGTTGGCATACATGTTAGAGGGAATCCTTGTACACTTTATATGAACATTTCTATGGTTGGTCATTTAATGAAACCCCTTATTACATTAAGTTTAACTTCAAATATAGTTCTATTTTAATGATGGACTAATGAAATGGAAAAAAAATTATACCATGCAATGCTTAAAATATAAAAATTTAACTCATTGAATTTAATTTTCTAATGGTTAACCTGATATATGGTAGTCTTTTGTTAGGAATAACAATGTGAGAGCTGATAATGATTACTTGTAATAAGATATATTTTAGAATATTTTTCATCAAAATTATTTTCCGAATGCTATCACAATTAGGATAGAAAAACCATTCTTCTAATTAAGATAAGAGTAAGATTATTCGGTAGCCACATATGAAGAAAACTTCTCTTACCTGCAAAAGTAAACACTAAATTTTTTTACTATATATTTATAGTAAAACTAATTTGTTTTACTCAGGAATGAAACCAAGATATTGAAAGTAACAATGTTTCCATTAATTAAAACAATTATAAACATTTTGGATGTATTGAGAAGGTATAAGAAGAGTTTATTGATTATGTATTATATAAATAAATATACAAAAGGACAAGATCGTTGAAAATAAAGAATAATCAACCAATTAAATTTGGTGGTAAGAAAAACAAGTTCCCATCTTGTGACATGTGTGTTAAAAAGAATCTGGGAAAATGTTTTAAAAATATGTTAATTGTTTCTCATGTCAAAATTATATAAATGTGACTCATGACTACGAGAAAAATTATCTAAAAAATAATGAATACTCAATGGTAAGATTCTATAATTGTAATGTATTGGTGAATTAGGTTTACATGTGTTTGAAGTTAGTAACTAAGGTTATAAATCATAAATAACAAATGAAAAATGGTGTATCTAAATCATGTGCTTCTATTATGGTTCATGTTGGGCCATCTAATGGATTTGTGACTGGTATTTTACTTGTTTATTAAAAAATAGAATTCATTGATAAAATCTAGAACATCACATTTTATTATTTATATTTAATTTACAAGTAAAAGGGGAATATCTCATTAGTTAAAGAAGAAATAGCTTTTGGTAAACAGTCATAGTGTAAAAATTAATGAAACCAATATTTATAAAAATATTCATATTGTCATTACTGGAATTGTCTTTCCTCTAAATCTTCTTGAACTACCCATGGTATAGTTTGATATCATATTAGTAATATATTTACTTTTAGTTTATCATTATAAGAAATATTGAAAATCCAAGAAAGTTTTATTCAATGATTTGATAACTTTGATAACCAACCAAGATGAAAATGAATTTTTTATAGATGCTAGTGAAAGGTACATAGCATATGTTTTTTGAATATTATGAAACTATTAACATTATTACTTTACTAGTAGTAAATGAATATATGGATGTGTTTCCTAATGATATTTGGTTTTTTTTTATTTATGATTGTGAGATGTAATTTACTTTTGAATTTTTCACTGATGTTAAGAATTTGTGAAAAACCCCTTTCGAATGACTCATGTTGAACCCTTGGAATTCGAATGGTACTTACAATATTTGTTAAATAAATGATTCATTCTTACTAGAACTACACCGTAGAGTTATCTAATCAAATTTGTTAAATATAATGATTGTTCAATGGGACATTACCTTGATTATAAATCCTTGAATAATATCACTATCATTTGACTCAAATAAATCATTGGTTTGATTGGATTCAAAGAATTTAATATCACTTAAATACCACTATCATTTTACTTCTAGTGGGGCCCACACCTCAAGTCAGGCATCAATGCCCGAAACAGCACTGTAAAAATCTTCCTTGACGCCAGGGTTTCAACGCCACGGATGGCGCTCAAAATGGACAGTGGATGTGCCCACGCCATCCAAAACAATAACTCCTGGAAAAACGCTCGTCCACTTAACGGTCGTGTCACGTCCCTCAGCCCCTCGTCTCAGGAATTAAAAATTCCCGATACCATCTCAAAAAGTCTGTATCGACGCCAAGAAGGCGATTTTGCAGACAACATGCAAAATGGACAACCGTAATGAAAATTACAGACGTCTGAAGAGGGGATGAATTCCCGCTTGGGCTGGACTGATCTCGACTGGCCGGTCCGCCCAGCCTGGGCCAACCCAAGCCGGCCTGTGGCATTGTCATGCAGGCTGGCCATGGACTTTCGGTCCACGCGCATCCCAGCCATGAGGGATGGTTGCGCCTGCCGCGTGAAGACCCACGTCTCACAGGTCTTTTCCCCTCGCGGGGGTCGCGCACCGCGACCCCGCGGTCGCCGCACCCCGGCTGCTCGCCGCCGCCCGCGCCTCTGGCATACTGCCAACGTCCCCTGCCACCTCCGCTCGGCCTCACGCTGCCACGGCCGTCGCCTGGTGTAACCAAGCCTCCACCGCTCCAATGCTCACACGGGCGCCTGACCACGGTCGCCTCCTCCGCTGAAGGCCCGCCGCGCCCCCCGCTCACCCGGCCGCTCCGCCTCAGCCGGCCGAAAAACCTCCAAACCACCGGAAATTCCCGCAAAATTTGACGAACGACCATGTCCTCCTCCGAACTCATACATCAAATCCTAAAATTGTGTTTTAATTGTCACGACCCGTCCTCGGGGCCCGTGCCGTGACTACCCCAAACCCGCCTTCCATAGGCCAGGGGCTGGCGAGTAGCACCAAGGCGTAAATCCCGGTAAAAAGGGAAGGCATTTCCTTTGTAAAGTAAACAAGCACCACAGAGTAAGCAAGCGGAAAAGTAAACACTAAGTAAAAACAGAGTACAAATGAAGTGCGGAAAAGTAAATGAGCCAGTATAAAAACCCAACTGAAAGTAAAGTACAACTCGAAAGGGAAAACAGCAACTGTAAAGTAAAAGCCGCTACACCGAGCTGTCCACTGGAAATCCCACCTGAAGGGTGGGTACAGATAGCTCCAATGCTCCTCGGGTCCCGCCGTCTGCTCCGAGCACGTCCCGCCCAGTGTTCCACCTCCAGGTACCGTCCTGCTCTGCAAGCCTTAGCCACGATCAACGTTGTCCGTCATCTGCAACCAACACAACGTAGTGTGGGCATAGCCCGTGCAGGGGTGAGTATAACGATACTCAATAGGGACCCCGAGACCCTCAAGGTCTCACTAAAACCCACAAGTATAACCACAAGAAGATCTCAACAGATAACCTCTACTTAGATATATGCCCATACATATACCTAAGTTATCAAGTAACCCATCTCAATCATTAGGCAAACTCAAGGTCAAAAGTCTCAGCTCAAACCAGGATTTTCATCATCGAAACGGTAACTACTGAAGAGCTCCGTCTCTGGAGTGTACAGTGGTCCTGTCACAACTCCGAGGTACTGCTCACTAACTTAAGACTGCTTTAGTACTCCACCTATCGAGTATTGCGGGCCAGCTGCTACCACCAAGCACTCCCATGTGCCTCTACAACCAAGCGCACCACTGTCGTGGGTCTGCCGCTACAACCAAGCGCTCTCATGTGCCGCTACAACCAAGCGCACCTCTGTCGTGGGTCTGCCGCTACAACCAAGCGCTCCCATGTGCCACAACAACCAAGCTCACCTCTGTCGTGGGTCTGCCGCTACAACCAAGCCCTCCCATGTGCCGCTACAACCAAGCGCACCTCTATCGTGGGTCTTCCGCTACAACCAAGCGCTCCCATGTGCCGCTACAACCAAGCGCACCTCTGTCGTGGGTCTGCTGCTACAACCAAGCGCTCCCATGTGCCGCTACAACCAAGCGCACCTCTGTCGTGGGTCTTCCGCAACAACCAAGCACTCCCATGTTCCGTTACAACCAAGCGCACCTCTGTCGTGGGTCTGCCGCTAGAACCAAGCACTCCCATGTGCCGCTACAACCAAGCGCACCTCTGTCGTGGGACTGCCGCTACAACCAAGCGCTCTCATGTGCCGCTATAACCAAGCGCACCTCTGTCGTGGGTCTGCCGCTACAACCAAGTGCTCCTATGTGCCGCTACAACCAAGCGCACCTCTGTAACACACCGAGTCATTCGATCAGCAGTCGTCGGGTCTCAGTCTGCTACATGGTCTCCGTGCTCCGCCCGTTCGTCTCCGGGAGGGTCCGCTCCACGAGCTACTGGTCGATACTCCAAGTATCACAAAGTCCCGCAAGGAAGTATCTCAAAGGACCACCTCATCATAGAGGTCTCAACGCAACAGACGGCGCGTCAATCGGACGCCCGGTCTGAGAGTTATTGGCTTTTTCGTCCCAGGGGCCCGGTTGGTTTTTAAGGAAAAACCAACCCGACCGTACTCCACTTGCGTCCAAACCTCGGGCGGAGTGAGCCCAAATATCCGTCTCACTAAGAGGAAACTAACAAAGTTGACGGCACGTCAATCGGACGTCCGTAGCTCAAGATATGAGTGTTTCCTCTCCGAGGGCCTGGTTGGTTTCGTGTACGAACCAACCCGGCCGAACCCAAAGTATTCCGAAACTCTCGCTCCAAGGATTGTGTTGCCGCTGAAGGTGAGTCGTTTGGAGGCCCGTAGCACAAGGTACGGGCGTTTGAACGAAAGTCGTCCGAAGACGGGGAGTCTGGGCCCGGGCCGACCCGGTCCGGCTCGGGCCGGCCGAGCGACCGAGCGACCGACGCGGGGGAAAGCCGTCGCCCTGCGTGACACCCCCGCGGCACCTGCGGGGTGTCGGCCAGACAGCCAGACGCGCCGCGTGACAACCCCGCAGCCCCCGCGGGGTGTCGCCTTGGACACCCCCGGGGTGCCGCGTGACAACCCCGCGGCACCGGCGGGGTGTCGCCCTAGACACCCGCGGGGTGGCGCGGGACAACCCCGCGGCACCGGCGGGGTGTCGCCCTAGACACCCGCGGGGTGCCGCGTGACAACCCCGCGGCACCCGCGGGGTGGCGCCCTGGACACCCGCGGGGTGCCGCGTGACAACCCCGCGGCACCTGCGGGGTGTCGCCCTGGACACCCGCGGGGTGCCGCGTGACAACCCCGCGGCACCCGCGGGGTACCGCCCTGGACACCCGGGGGGCGCCGCCGCCTCCGGCCGTCGGCGCCGCGGCCGACTTCCGCGGGCCGCCGGAGTCGCTCCGGGGGCCCGTTTTCCTTCCCGTCTGCGCCGTTGCTCTTCCCGGGACTCGTCCTTCATTGCGGAAACATCAAACATCTGTTGCGGCACGTTCCGTCGTCGCCCGTCAAATCCGCACAAAACGAAGAACGGCGGAGGGTCATCGGGCCGTGTTCGTTTGGCCCGCACCCTCCGCGTTAGAGATAATCAACGAGAGAAAATAAAATTTTCAACACATGAACCAACAATTTTAATAAAATAAAATTGTTTCTTTGATTTCGGTTCTTTAATTTTTAAAGAATGTTCACGGGAATATAAGGAGGGGTATTTCCAAAATATAAAATCCCTACCTCACTGGACGTCGCGCGTGAGCGTTCTTCGCGGAAATTGCTCATCGCGGAAAGTGGAGATTGTCGCGTCATCGTGGAAGGGCGTCGCGTCGTCGCGGAACACGGCGTTGAGTTGGCGAACACAACGCACCATGAAACAGCAGATTTAATTTAATTAATTAAATCCGTGTTTTGGTTAAGAACCACGAAGGAGATAAAAAGGAAGGTCCGAGACTCTTACCTCAAGCAGCCGATCGAAGATCCGTCGCGGAGGAAGAGATGTCACAGATAAACATTGTCGGTGTCACGGATCACGGTGTCGTGTCGTCGATTTCCGGGTTCGGCATTCTTCGCGTTCTTCGCGTTCTTCGTGAAGGAGGCTGACGGTTCAAGGATCCTTTCTCAACGAGTAATCCTCCAAAAGAAAAAGGTTGGTCTTATTTTATTATTATGCCAACACACGAAAAAGGGTAAGTAACGACCCATCAATTCATTGAATTAATTCAACGAAAGAAACAGCTCATTTAATTTAAGAAATAAACCGCCCAATTAAATGGTCTGTTAAGAATTTAGAAAACGCGTCAGTTGACTTTCATAATGACGGGTTTTCGCGGGTGCGTTACTTAGCGGAAAGAAACGGCAGGGCTCGTGCGGGCCCCACCTCACAAATATCCTACAAAGGGGGTAGGCTATTTCTGGATAGCATCCTATCCGGTTCAACTAATTTCAAGCTGCCTTTAAGTGGCTTCAAGTGGCTTCTATGTGGCTTAAGTGAAATAAAATAAAGTTGTCGAAAAATTATTTTATTTCTTAACTTTAAGCCCGAAAATTAAAAACCACACCCGAGCAAACGCAACTCCGGAAGATGCATTTCTAAGCGAATACCGGCGATTCGATTTCATCGGTGCCCTCAGAATTCGATTCCGGGCACCGGTTCAAAAGTTAGAAAAACTCGCTCTTCCGTTCACTGAATGTACCCGAGCCAAACTTCGGAAAATGATTCCGGGCACACCAGGCCTCGGAATCAGGTGCCGTCAGAAACTGCGTTCTTGTAAAATTCCAATGAAAATTAAGAAAAAAAAATTCCTTGAAATTTACGGGTCTTTACATTACTCCCACCACAGGGCTTTACGTCCCCATAAAGCTTCACCACAAACTTAGGGATACAAAGGCGGTACTGAGCACGCATCTGAGCCTCCCGCTCCCATGTGCTCCCTAGAGGTTCTCGTGCTGCCATCTGATACACACAAGAGGAATCGATCGTCCATGTAGGACCCACTCCTGTCGATCCTCTATCCCCACCGGGACCTCCGTAAAAGTCTCCCCATCATCCAAGTCTATATCCTCATGGTCAAAGATGTGCGTCGGGTCATGCACGTATCTTCTCAGCTGAGATACGTGGAAGACGTCGTGCACCCGGTGTAATTGAGGTGGTAGAGCCAGGCGATAAGTCACCTCGCCAATCTTGCTGATGACCTAGAAAGGCCCGATGAAGCGTGGAGACAACTTGCCGCCTCGTCCAAATCTCTGCAAACCACGTCGAGGTGAGACCCACAAGACGGCGTGGTCGTCATCCTCGAACTCTAGTGGTCTCCGCCTCCTGTCAGCATAAGGCTTCTGCCGGCTCTGAGCTGTACTCATCTGCCCCTGGATGACCTGGACCATCTCAGGTCCCACAAGAGCTGCAAGATTTCTTCTTTGCCGATAAGAGAAATCTGGTCCCATCCCCCTAGATGAACAACATTCTTTGCCTAATACTGTCAAACCCGACATGGATGATACTAACCCATACCAAGGATGACGTCGTAAGGACTCGATGCTACTACAAAGAGATCCAACCGTTACTCTCGCCTCCAAGGGTTGAGTCATACTGTCGGCATCAGTGTGTGGTAACTAGGTCTCCTCCAGTAGATACTTCTCAAGTGAGGGTCAAGTCAACGGTCTAAACCAGAACCTCTTAGTAAAAACACAAGAGAGGACAGGGAAGTAAATGCCACAAGAAATGGTGTCTTTTATTACTGCAGCTCAAGTACAAAGACACAAAGCATCTACAAACATATATCAAAAAAACTAGAAGCAACATGAACAAAAGTCTCCAAGTCTGGAGCTAGTCCCGCTCCTTTCCATCTGCTCCCGGAGCCACATGATCATAGGCCTCAACTGCCTGAAGATGAGCTCTCCCATGTCCTCATGTCCCCTACGGTCGGGGTGGACCGCCTGGTGGTGGTGGTGGCAACACCCCGAAGCGCCGTCCACCTCCAGTTGCACGGCCAAATCCCCTGTCATGGCTGCCTTCTCCTTGCGGCCCGCCCTGATCGAACCTCTGCGTCTGCCTGGGGGGTCCTTCGTTCGTCTGCTGGTCATCCGTATGGCGGGTCGGACAGTCACGAGCCATGTGACCAACCCCGCCGCAGGAGTAACACTGCC
This sequence comes from Viscum album, assembly GCA_963277665.1. NCBI lineage: Eukaryota > Viridiplantae > Streptophyta > Magnoliopsida > Santalales > Viscaceae > Viscum > Viscum album. Next base: position 1,607,822,191 of record OY728128.1, read on the forward strand.
CTCTCATGGCAAGTCGTTGCCCATCCCGAGTGCCTCACGAAAACGATCCAGAGTCATGCTGTCGACCACCTGTAGGTCCAGTCCTCTTGGACCCCTGCGTCATCCGTCTACTGCCCGCTGCAGAAGACTCTGCCGCATGCCGGTAAGTGGTGGGTCCTGCTGCTGGAGACTGCTCAGCAAGGAAACTCTCCACTAAGAGGGCTCTCTCCAACACCTATGCCTGAGTCGGAATGTTGAGGGAGATCATCGAAGCCCTGATCTCATGCCTCAGTCCCTGCTCGAAGGTCCGGGCCCGGAAGAACGGGTCCCGTACCATATCTGTGGAGTAGCGGGAGAGATCAGTAAATCTCGCCGAGTACTTGGCCACTGACTTGCTGCCCTGCCGTAGCTGTAGTAGCTCCTGGATGCGCACTGCTCGGAGGGTGGCTGGGACGAACTCGGAGCAGAAGATACTCTCAAAGTCCGTCCAGAGGAGAGACGCCTCGTCGTGCACCTGGAGCTTCATGCTCCACCATCTGCCTGCTGCTGCGTGCAGGAGACTCGCTGCGAGGATCACCATGAGATCTGTTGGTGTCCTCACTAATCTGAAAACCCGAACAACTGCCTCCAGCCAGTCCTCGGCGGCCTGAGGGTCCGTCTCCCCACGGAACCTGGGCGGTCGCTGGCGCTGGAACTCATGCAGTGCACTAAGGCGACGTGCATCGTCAGCGGCTGGGGCTGGTAGCATCGGTGCCTCGGCGGGTATAGGTATCGTCGGTGCCTCAGCTGTCAAAGGGCCATGTACTGAGTCCTCGACGCTCGGTGGGCTCTCGCCACGCACATCGCTCGGAATACTAGCTGGCTGTTGTCGTGGGTCCATCCTGAAAAGGAAACAAGTGCGCCACGGTCAGGACAGTATACCTGGTGAGCTGACACAAGTAATCACAAAGAAAACATGAAACACACATGCAATCAATGTTTTCGTGAATTAAGTCGGAAATCAGAAGTCAGGGTCCTGCTGTACGGATACGTTGGCCGCCTCACCAACACTGGACTCCCTGGACTGATAACCACACCCAATACGCAACACACTATTGCTTCACATAGAAGAAAGATCAGAGTCTGCGGTAGAACCGACCCCTTTGATACCAATTTGTCACGACCCGTCCTCGGGGCCCGTGTCGTGACTACCCCAAGCCCTTCTTCCATAGGCCAGGGGCTGGCGACTAGCACCAAGGCATAAATCCCGGTAAAAAGGGAAGCCATTGCCTTTGTAAAGTAAACAAGCACTACAGAGTAAGCAAGAGGAAAAGTAAACACTAAGTAAAAACAGTGTACAACTGAAGTGCGGAAAAGTAAATGGGCCAGTATACAAACCCAACTGAAAGTAAAGTACAACTCGAAAGGGAAAACAGCAACTGTAAAGTAAAATCCGCTACACCGAGCTGTCCACTAGAAATCCCACCTGAAGGGTGGGTACAGATAGCTCCAATGCTCCTTGGGTCCCACCGTCCGCTCCGAGCACGTCCCGCCCAGTGGTCCACCTCCAGGTACCGTCCTACTCTGCAAGCCTCAGCCACGATCAATGTTGTGCGTCGTCTGCAACCAACACAACGTAGTGCGGGCATAGCCCGTGCAGGGGTGAGTATAACGATACTCAGAAGGGACCCTGAGACCCTCAAGGTCTCACTAAAACCAACAAGGATAACCATAAGAAGATCTAAACAGATAACCTCTACATAGATAAATGCCCATACATATACCTAAGTTATCATGTAAACCATCTCAATCATGAGGAAAACTCGAGGTCAAAAGTCTCAGCTCAAACCAGGATTTTCATCATCGAAACCGTAACTGCTGAAGAGCTCCGTCTCTGGAGTGTACAGTGGTCCTGTCACAACTCCGAGGTACTGCTCACTAACTTAAGACTGTTGTAGTACTCCACCTATCAAGTATTGCGGGCCAACTGCTACCACCAAGCGCTCCGATGTGCCGCTACAACCAAGCGCACCACTGTCGTGGGTCTGCCGCTACAACCAAGCGCTCCCATGTGCCGCTACAACCAAGCGCACCTCTGTCGTGGGTCTGTCGCTACAACCAAGCACTCCCATGTGCCGCTACAACCAAGCGCACCTCTGTCGTGGGTCTGCCGCTACAACCAAGCACTCCCATGTGCCGCTACAACCAAGCGCACCTCTGTCGTGGGTCTGCCGCTACAACCAAGCGCTCCCATGTGCCGCTACAACCAAGCGCACCTCTGTCGTGGGTCTGCCACGACAACCAAGTGCTCCCATGTGCCGCTCAAACCAAGCGTACCTTTGTCGTGGTTCTGCCGCCACAACCAAGCGCTCCCATGTATCGCTACAACCAAGCGCACATTTTTCGTGGGTCTGCCGCTACAACCATGCGCTCCCATGTGCCGCTACAACCAAGCGCACCTCTGTCGTGGGTCTGCCGCTACAACCAAGCTCTCCCATGTGCCGCTACAACCAAGCGCACCTCTGTCGTGGGTCTGCCGCTACAACCAAGCACTCCCATGTGCCGCTACAACCAAGCGCACCTCTGTAACTCACCGAGTCGTTCGATCAGCAGTCGTCGGGTCTCAGTCAGCTACACGGTCTTCGTGCTCCGCCCACTCGTCTCCGGGAGGGTCCGCTCCAAGAGCTACTGGTCGATACTCCAAGTATCACAAAGTCCTGCAAGGAAGTATCTCAAAGGTCCACCTCGTCATAGGGGTCTCAACGCAACAGACGGCGCGTCAATCGGACGCCCGGTCTGAGAGTTATTGGCTTTTTCGTCCCAGGGGCCTGGTTGGTTTTTAAGGAAAAACCAACCCGACCGTACTCCACTTGCGTCCAAACCTCGGGCGGAGTGAGCCAAAATATCTGTCTCACTAAGAGGAAACTAACAAAGCTGACGGCACGTCAATCGGACGTCCGTAGCTCAAGATATGAGTGTTTCCGCTCCGAGGGCCCGGTTGGTTTCGTGTACGAACCAACCCGGCCGAACCCAAAGTATTCCGAAACTTTGAGTGCGATAAACCGAAACGACCGACTCGCTCCAAGGATTGTGTTGCCGCTGACGGCGAGTCGTTTGGAGGCCCGTAGCTCAAGTTACGGGCGTTTGAACGAAAGTCGTCCGAAGACGGGGGGTCCGGGCCCGGGCCGACCCGACCCGACCCCCCCAGGTTGGCCCGAACCGGGTTGGGTCCGACCCGGTTGCCCCGGCCCGGCCCGGCCAGGGCCGGTCCGGATCGGCTCGGCCGAGCGGCCGACGCGGGGGAAAGCCGACGCCCCGCGTGACACCCTCGCGGCACCCGCGGGGTGTCGGCCAGACAGCCGGACGCGCCGCGTGACAACCCCGCGGCACCCGCGGGGTGTCGCCCTGGACACCCGCGGGGTGTCGCGTGACAACCCTGCGGCACCCGTGGGGTGCCGCCCTGGACACCCGCGGGGTGTCGCGGGACAACCCCGCGGCACCCGCAGGGTGTCGCCCTGGACACCCGTGGGGTGCCGCGTGACAACCCCGCGGCACCAGCGGGGTGTCGCCCTGGACACCCGCGGGGTGCCTCCCATGACACCCGGGGGGCGCCGCCGCCTCCGGCCGCCGGAGTCGCTCCTGTGGCCAGTTTTGCTTCCCGTCTGCGCCGTTGCTTCTCCCGGGACTCGTCCTTCACTGCGGAAACATCAAACATCTGTTGCGGCATGTTCCGTCATCGCCCGTCAAATCCGCACAAAACGAAGAACAGCGGAGGGTCATCGGGCCGTGTTCGTTTGGCCCGTACCCTCCACGTTAGAGATAATCAACGGGAGAAAATAAAATGTTCAACACATGAACCAACAATTTTAATAAAATAAAATTGTTTCTTTGATTCCGGTTCTTTAATTTTTAAAGAATGTTCACGGGAATATAAGGAGGGGTATTTCCAAAATATAAAATCCCTACCTCGCTGGACGTCGCGCGTGAGCGTTCTTCGCAGAAATTGCTCGTCGCGGAAAGTGGAGATCGTCGCGTCGTCGCGGAAGGGCGTCGCAGCGTCGCGGAACACGGCGTTGAGTCGGCGAACTCAACGCACCATGAAACAGCAGATTTAATTTAATTAATTAAATCCGTGTTTTGGTTAAGAACCACAAAAAAGATAAAAAGGAAGGTCCGAGACTCTTACCTCAAGCAGCTGATCGAAGATCCGTCGCGGAGGAAGAGACGTCCCAGAAGAACGTTGTCGGCGTCGCGGATCACGGCGCCGTGTCATCGATTTCCGGGTTCAGCGTTCTTCGCGTTCTTCGCGTTCTTCGCGTTCTTCGTGAAGGAGGATGAAGGTTCAAGGATCCTTTCTCAACGAGTAATCCTCCAAAAGAAAAAGGTTGGTCTTATTTTATTATTATGTCAACACACAAAAAAGGGTAAGTAACGACCCATCAATTCGTTGAATTAATTCAACGAAAGAAACAACTCATTTAATTTAAGAAATAAACTGCCCAATTAAATTGTCTGTTAAGAATTTAGAAAATGCGTCAGTTGACTTTCATAATGACGGGTTTTCGCGGTTGCGTTACTTAACGGAAAGAAACGGCAGGGCTCGTGCGGGCCCCACCTCACAAATATCCTACAAAGGGGTAGGATATTTCTGGATAGCATCCTATCCAGTTCAACTCAGTTTAATCCGCCTTTAAGTGGCTTCCAAGTGGCATAAGCGAAATAAAATAAAGTTGTCGAAAAATTATTTTATTTCTTAACTTTAAGCCCGAAAATTAAAAACCACACCCGAGAAAACGCCACTCCGGAAGAGGCGTTTCTAAGCGAATATCGGCGCTGCGATTTCATCGGTGCCCTCAGAATTCGATTCCGGGCACCGGTTCAAAAGTTAGAAAAACCCGCTCGTCTGTTCACTGAACGTACCCGAGCCAAACTTCGGAAAATGATTCTGGGCACACCAGGCCTCAGAATCAGGTGCCATCAAGAACTGCGTTCTTGTAAAATTCTGAGAAAATTAAGAAAAAAAAATTCCTTGAAATTTACGGGTCTTTACAGGAATGATCAGAATTTATAATATATGACCATGGGCTTTGTTCGAGGATCAAACAACAATTTGATGCATATAATTGAACTCAAAGTAGGTGCGGGAAAAGAAAAAGAAAACAACAAATCCTACCTTGTTGGGATTTGCCCGAAGCTTCGCCGCACATCCACCGGAGTTGTTGTGCCTTACCGGAGAGGTGGAGGGGAGGAGGAGCTTCCTCCATCGTCGTTGGGAGCTATTGGTGCCAGGAAAAAAGGGGGAGAGGGGAGGGGTGGGTTAAGTGTTTAAATAGAAAACACTTAACTACCCACCCGTCGGCCCGAACCTGAACATCTTGCAGGGTCGAGATTAAGCCTCCCCGGAGGTAAAAACCATGATCTGAGCGCAATGGTGGTCACAAAATATTAATTTGAGGCCCTGTTCAAAAGTTATTAAACTCAATGCCCGAGGCCTCCAAATTACGAACCACCCCCCCCCCCCCCGGGGCCATTTTTCACTGAAGACCCGCGCCCGTGAAAATTAAACCCCTCCTAGGGTAAACGGCACTCTCCGAACTCAACGGTGCCCTCGTTTTATTATACAAGCCACTGTTTAAGAGATACGGGAGTTTAACCATTAAACGAATAAATTAATTAATTAATTTATCCATTTAACATTCTGGTAGCGGTCGAGGGGTCCAAACGTCCCGTGCCGACATCCTTTATGTAGTTCCTAGGGTAAACACCCCATTTTTAACCCATCCGTAAACTCAGATTTAGTATCTAAAGCACCGTTTAAGAGTTATCCCATTTATATGGTGTGTCCAGTGTGAACCCACTGAAAATTTAATTCCGGCCACACCGTTGCTCGGAATCCAACGCTATTTGAAGGCTCTACTCTTGAATAACATCAATAATATTCCAAAGTCTATTATAGCCAAAAACCAGGTTCTTACTGCATTCCCTCATTCATTATTTTCCTCCCTGAAAAGAAAAAACAGGGAACAACTCAAGGTACTAATCCCACACCTGGCTCCCTCGTACCCAGAAGAACTCTTGCATAGTCCTGCATCACTACACACAGACCAAAGGGTCTGATCTGTTCATGTGAGTTCTGCCCTTGCCGATGACGTGCATAGGGGCATGCACACATCTTCTCGGGTAAGTCATGCGGGAGACAACGTGCACCCACTCCAGACCTTGGGGTTAGGTCAAGGCTGTATGGAACCTCGCCATCCCTTTGCACGTTCTCGAACAGCCCAAAGGCCCTCGGGGGTATCTCACCTCCCCGATCGAACCTCTACGTCGCACGACAGTACTGGAATTACCACCCACACCATGAACAAGGCCCGGTGATTCCCTATTTCAGAATTTCCATATGGTGAAACACCTAAGGATATCTGGTCACACAAGGTTTCACAGTCGGTGTCCCTCGACCAAGAATCTCTTACATGCTCGAGAATTGAATGAGTCTACATCATAGACTAATAGAAAAGGTCCCACGCCTTTTAACTTACCAAATTAGGGTTACAACAATGCCATGCACCACCCTGGTAACAACACAAACAAGGAGCAGGGAGAAAGTATTTCACACATAGAGTATAACAATTCTACTGCAAAAATTATAAGAGCTGTAGAGAATACTTCTTATCACCTCATGCTCTGCAGGATGGTAGACCTCCAAAGCTCGCGACTGTCTGCGGTCCCAACTGTCAGCTCCCGGAGCCTGACATGGACCGCCTAGTGGTCATGGGAAGACCTCATATGGTCGTCCCCCACTACCATCTCCTCCCTCTCCACTTCTAGCACCACCTCTCTGGGCGCTACTCTGATCATGGTGCTGCCTCCGTTGTGGTGGTGCTCCTGCTACCTGCCCGAATCTCTCCACATGCCTGGTCGGGCAGTCTCGTGCCAGGTGACCTCACCCATCGCAAGTGTAGCACCGACTCTCTTTGGGCCGCACGGGTGCCCTCAGGCTCCACTATGGTGTACGACCATGCCCCTGAGTCCGGTTGACAGAAAGCCACCTGCATCGAGTTTCTCCATGTCGACGCTCGCTAGCTGCGAAAGACGTATTGGCTCCAACGTGCCTGCTGCCACCACCAACTCTCGAACGTGACAAGAGTCTCTCTATCACCAGTGTCTTCTCTAGCACCCTGGCATATGTGGAAATTCCCAAGGGTACTATGATGGCACGAATCTCTTGGCAGAGACCCTACTCAAACATCTGCACTCGGATGTTGTCATCATAAACCAAGTCTTGGAAAAAGTGTGCATGATCTGAGAAAATAGCCACGTACTCGGCCACCATCATCCCTCCCTTCTGAAACTGTCGGAGCTCCTCAATCCAAATGGAGCGTAAGCATGAGGGAAAAAACTCCTCATGAAACAACAACTAAAAGTCACTTCACAAAAGCGACGACTCGTCAATAACCTGAGTCACCAGTCTCCACCAATGCCAAGCTGCTCCACAGAAAAGGTTGGTGGCCAAAGCCACCATAAGATCTGATGGTGTCTGCACAAGCCTGAAAAGGAGAACCACTATCTCTAGACAAACCTTTGCTGCCTGTGGGTCTGGCTCACCACCGAACCTTAGCGGCCTCTGTCGGTGGAACTCACAGAGCACGCTCAACCTGCGCTCGAGCTCAACCTGCTCTGCTGAAGCTGTCTACTGCTCAACAGGTGGGGGTACTACTACCGGGCCACCCAGAGAAAGGGGCTCGCATGATGGGTCATGGACTGTGGCCTCGTAGCTCACAGGGTCATCGTCATGAACCAAAGCCGGTATCCTAGCTGGCTGCCCTCGCGGAGGCATCCTGAATTTTATCGAGGTGTGTCGTGGTCAGATGAGCATATATGTATATAAAAGTAACAATAATGGAGAGCTGACTCAAGGAGGACAGTCAAACAATCATTCCTATGTGATGCACAAACCAATTTTCCCTGCAACAAGTGTCTCAGCTTGTCGAGTCAACAAGCGGGTTATCAGGGTCCTGGTGAATGGATATGTCGGTCGTCGAACCATCACTGGACTCCCTTGCTTGAGAGCCGCTCTCGAGAGACATTAACATTGTTTCCCTATATCCCAACTAATTCCTTTTTAGTGACGTCCTAACAAATTCCCAAGGAACGAACCACCTCTGATACCACTTTGTCATGACCCGACCCTACTCGGGCTCGAGCCGCAACTACCCCAAGCCCGCCTCCATAGGCCAGGGGCTGGCTACAAGCGCCGAAGGCTAAACAACTCGGGGAGGCCTATTCCTGAGTACCTGTACACCCACATGGAACACACTCAGTGTAAAAGTGAAGAGTAAAAGAAAAGAGAAGCAGAGTAAAGTGCAAATTCTATATATATATATCCCACAAAAGTGCATTGACCTCTAAACAGGACAAAGTACATGCTGAAGGAAAACTGTAAAGAAAAAGGGAAAAACGCATGCCCAACCAGAAAAGTGCCATAACCCGGAAATAGGTAAACAAAAGAGAAATAGCTGAAAGGGTCCCCCACCTGGAACCCGACTCAGACCACCTTACGCAGTCCAAGCTCCCGAACTCCAAAGCTCTACCGAAGTCACGACCAACTTGTCTATTGTCTGCAAGGGCACACCAAGTACGGCCAAAGCCCAAGCTGGGGTGAGTATAAAAATACTCAGTAGGATGCCTCGAAGGCTCTAGGGAGCAACAAAGGAGGTACTGAAGAGGTGAGTAGCAGATCGAATAAGGGAAAGTAAAGGGGAACAACCGAGTTTGCAGTAAAGTGTACAACTCAACCCAACAAGAGGAAGAAAGTAGACTCATCCAGACACAAGGAGCTAGAAACGGTGAAAAGATGAACTTCTCTTCGAGTCTTTGCTACCTATATCAGGAGAGTAGACTCATCCAACCATAAGAAGCTAGACATGGAAAGCATGTGGCATACTCCGCGCATCTTTGCCTCTCCTGGAGGGAGAGTAACCAAGCCCAAAAAGTGGGTACTAAAACAAGGTATACAAATATATATATTCTCAATAAAGAATCACAAACAAAATTGTAAGGGGATATCCATCCCGTATCTCAGCCCAAGAAAGTGAGTAGCCAACAGTCCCAGAAGTAAACACCATTGATGCCCAGCATCCCGCACGTCTACCCCGAACTGCAAGCCAAGGGGCCCAAACCACCGAAACTTGACACTATCCGCTTTGGGCGGCACTGACTCGCAAGGAGGTGTCTCGGTGGGGAAAGCGCCCCTCATACTTGAGAGTTCTGGAGGAATGTCGAACCACACCTCGACATTGCATCGCAGTCGAGAGGTCTCCTCAAAGTCGATAGGCGACCCCCTTCCCAACCCCATTGAAGGGCGATCCCTGGAAGTTGATGGGTTCCCACTGGAGGGAGACCCGGAAAGAGTTGATGGGTGCCACACTGGCCAGTCCTGTAAAAGGGTAATCCACTAGAGGGTGACCTGGATAAAGTCTTCGATGAGGCCCAATTCCCAGTCCCAAAAAAGAGTAATCCACTGGAGGGTGGCTCGAAACCGTCATCGGGGACCACTTCCCAGCCCCACTGGAGGTAAACCCAGAACTGCTCTGGTCATACCTGCTGGATGGTACTACTCAGTGAACACCATTGTAATGGCCATACCTACTGTATGGTAACCCACTGGACAGCCCTCCTGGAAACAACCTCCTGGGTAAAGGATCGGTGCCCGCATAATGTGTTGGTCACACCGAATCCATAAGAACTCTACCAGGGAACTCGAATCACCTCTGCGGACCAAACCAACAAGAACAGAACGAGGGGAAAAGCACTCAATCCTGCTGGTCGAAACCATTGTGAACAAGACCAGAGGGAAACTCAACCCCACCGGTCAACAAACGAGAACAGAACTAGGGGAAAACTCAAACCTGCTAGTCAACAAGAGAGAACGGAATGAGGAGAAAACTCCACCCTGCTGGTCAACAAGGGATAACGGAACCAAGGGAAAACTCAACCATACTCGTCAAAAAGAGAGAATGGAATTTGGGGAAACAGTCGATAACCGAGAAACCCTCTACGTCGCGAGAGGTCAAAAGTACATAAAGCAGAATGCGACACACACATGGGGCCCACACGACTTGTGGCCCCAAGTCAACCCCAACCGAGCTCACAAATGTTCTTAGGTACAAACAACCACATGTACCTCCAAGCGTTCTCGTATACTCCCAAATAATACCACGTCCTAGACCAAAGGCTATCGTGCACATGGCACCCAACGTCAACGCGGAGGTGTAACATAACAACTCCAACATGCCACCTCAACGGATGAGGCACAGACAACCACATCTCTTTAAACACCAACAACAATCTCCCAGGAGTGAATGCGATCACACGCCAAGGGTTCTCTGCAAACACGGCAGGAATAACCTCCACTGGTACACCTTTCATATTTCCACATTTAATAAGATCACTCAAGAGGCTCTACACACATGAACAGATTAAACTGTTGTAATCCTCGCGAAAAATCACGCGATATTGACTACTTACTCGCCCCAAACAGATATTCGATGGAAAAGTCACCAACACCGCCTTATGCCTGAACGACGTCCCGTGATCCCAATCCTCGGCCTCGAAAATAATTGGGTTCATCGCACCATTGAGATCCCCTCGGGAAAACACATCAAAAAGACTGCTCACTTGAGTGCAACGGATATCCAGAGAAAAAGATGCATTCCAGCGCACCGCACATGAGCGGTGCTACGTGGGACCCACATCCCGGTCAAGAAACACAAAGAAAGGATCGCACCGTTGATATCCTCTTGAAAAAGTACACAAGTTTTACTAATCACTTGTCCAAAATGGACACTCTGTGATAAAGCTGGAAAATCACCATTAACTCCCAAAACGGCCCCCACGGGGCCCATACCATCTTGCGGAATTAAAGCGGGAGACTGCGCCAAGGCAATGCCCTCAGAAAAATACCAAAAAATGACTTCTCGCACGCCTTGAACGGATGTCCAAAGAAAAAGTTATAAAGCGCTGCACGCAGCTCGAAAGACGGGTTGTGGGGCCCATGCCTCAACTCCAGCTTCAATGCCTCAAACCACACTAGAAAACTCCAGCTCGACGCCAGGGTCGCAACGCCACTGACGACACTCAAAATAGACATTGGATGTTCCCACGCTATCCAAAACAAGTACTCCTGGAAAATGGTTTCCACTTAACGGTCGTGCCGTGCCCCCGCGCCCCTCGTCTCGAGAATTGAAAATTATCGAGACCATCTCAAAATGTCTGTCTTGACTCTAGGAAGGCGCTTCCGCAGACAGCATGCAAAACGGACATCCGTAATGAAAATTACGGATGTCCGAAGAGGGGAAAAATTCCCCCTTGGACTGGACCGGCCTGGACCGGCCCTTCCGCCCGGCCGGGGCCGGCCCGCGCCAGCCGGCCCGACTCGCAGCGCCGGCGCGCAACTCTGCTGCGCGGGCCTGCCGTGGACTTGCTGTCCACGTGCCGACTGGCCACGAGGGTTGGCCGTGCCTGCTGTGTGAAGACCTGCATCTCACAGGTCTTGTCCTGCGCGGGGGTCGCGAAACGCGACCCAATGGTCGCCGCACCCCAGTGGATCGTCGCCGCGCTGAGGCCCGCCGCCCTCTCCTCTGGCCTACTGCAGATGCCCCCGACCACATTCGCTCGGCCTCACGCCGTCGTCGTTGTAGCCCGCCCGAACCGATCCTCCGCCTTTCCGAAGCTCGCCCGGCCGCCTAACCCCGACGGCCTCCTCCTCTGATGGCCCGCTGCGCCCCCAGCTCACCCGGCTACTCCGCCTCAGCCGGCCGAAAAACCTCCAAACCACCGGAAATTCCCGCAAACTTCGACGAATAACCACGTCCTCCTCCAAACTCGGATTCCAATTCCGAAAAGTGCGTTGCATTGATAAGAATTTATACAACACGAACATGGGCTTTGATCGAGGACCAAACACCAATTTGATGCATATAATCGAACTCAAACTAGGTTCGGGAAAAGAAAACGAAAATGACAAATCCTACCTTGTTGGGCTTTTCCCGCAGCTTCACCACACGTCCGCCGGAGTTTTCGCGCCTCATCGGAGAGGTGGAGGAGAGGATGAGCTTCCTCCTTTTTCATTGGAAGCTGTTGGCGCCAGGGAAAAGGGGGAGAGGAGAGGGGTGGGTTAAGTGTTTAAATAGAAAACACTTAACCACCCGCCCGTCGGCACGAACCCAAACTTCTGGTGGGGTCGAGGTTAAGCCTCCCCTGGGGTAAACGCCACGTTCTAAGCACAATGGAAGTTTCAAAATTTTAATCCGAGGCCCCGTTCAAAAGTTATTAAAATCAACACCCGAGGCCTCCAAATTACGAAAACGCCCCCGGGGCCATTTTCCACTAACGGCCCACACCCACGAAACTTACACTCCTCCTAGGAAAACAGCACGCTCCAAACTCAACGGTTCCCTTAGTTTTCCAATCTGATCCACTATTTAAGAGATACTGGAGTTTAACCATTAAACGAATAAATAAATAAATTAATTTATCTGTTTAACATTTCGGTAGCAGGCGAGGCGTCCAAACGTCCCGCACCGACAAGATTTATGTGTTTCCTTGGGTAAACACCTCATTTTGAACCCATCTGTACACTCGGATTTAGGATCTGAAGAACCGTTTAGCATTTATCCCATTTATTTGGTGATTCCAGTGTGAACGCATTGAAAATTTAATTCCGGCCACATCGTGGCTCTGAATCGAACGCCGTCTGAAGGCGCTGCTCTGGAATAACCTAAAAAAAATTCCAAAGTCTTTTATAGACAAAAACTGGGATCTTACACATCTTGTTTTTGTGGATTAATAATAAATTAAAATCTACTCCTTATAAATTTATAATCATAAAAAATGGATTCTATATTTTTAATCTTGAAGGTTAATATTATAAAAAAACAGTCCATTATTTTTTGTCATTATGAATAGTATCCTTAGTAAATTAATGTCAAATATTAAAGGGTAAGTCAGTTAATTTAGGTTGAGAAAAATTAGATAAGTACTCCAAAATGGCCCTAACACTTTTATTAATTTTTATTGTTATATATTGTCTATAAATATCCAAATATAAAATATACGACTTTTCTTCCATTTTTCCAAAAATTTTACCTCTAAAAAATCAAAAACGACATTCTCTTTGTTTTATTATCTCTGATTTTTAAAAATGGGATAAATAGAGGCTATGTTAATCTATAAATACTAATTAAAAATATAAATAAATTTTTATCATTTTAATTTATTTCTAATTTTTAGTGACAAAATAATTACCTTTAGAGATTATGCAACATTGAAATAGTAATTATTTAATTAATATAAAAATAAAATAAATGATATGAAATATATTAAAAGTAATATAAATTGAAATATATAATGTGTCCAATTAACTTTTTTGATAAATAAAACACGTTATAGCACTACTAAAGTATTTTATTATAATTCGTTTTCTTTCTTGTTGTTTTCAAAGTCAAATTAAAATAATTGTACATAAATAGACATTAATGATAACTTATAATAAATATATTTTTATTAAATGATTTATAATTATTAAAAATGTTATCCTCTACCAAGTGGATAATATATGGTTTATTATATGAACCATGTTAAATTTATTTTAATTTTTCCTTTTAGCTTAAATATATTTACCCCAAAATAATAAAAAAACATTGTTATAGCTTTAATTATCAAATGGGTCAACGAGGGGTTAAAAAAAATGGTCATGGTGAAACCATATCCTAAACATGTAAAAAATTAATTGTATAATTGGAAATATATTTATTCTCATCTAATATTTTTAAATTAACAATTTGGTTTGATTTTAATTTGAAAATTAATTTATATTAATTTTATATTTTAATAAATTCTGAAAGTTCCCTTCCCAACTCCTATAAAGATGCACCTCCACTCCTATATTATTCATACCTAAAAATACTTTTGGTTATACCAATAAATATCCAAATAATTTCTATATATCCCTCCCCATGTACTAGATTTCTTGTTTTGATCATAAAACCACCCTAGTGGAGCTTTTAGGGTTAGATTTAATATGATGTTTGAAGAAGATGTATAGTTCTTAACGAAGAATTTTTATATTATTTATATTTATAACTCTATAAAATTTTAATAAACCATGGTTAAATAATAACACAAGTATATTTCAAATATTGATATGTTATTGGGATAATTTAACAACCTATATCTATTAATCTTCCATCAAATGTGAAAATAAATCACCCTTCATGTACACGATAAACAATATTCTTGTGAAACGATGTAGTCTGATTTCCATCCCCATATCTCATGTCTGGTTATAATGAGGGATTTAATTTATATATATTACATAAATTAAATATTTATAATTCCAAAACGAAAATATATCATGTAATTTCTTACCTTTACATCCATTGTATAATGATAACATCATTCATATATGTGTGTGCATTACCTCCTCCATGAAGTGATGTGATTCATTTTTCATCACTTCATAAAATGGATGCTATATATAATTATATTTAAATAAATAATATTGTATTTATTATATAATGGTAATTTTATAATGATAAAATAATACTTACCTTCTTTCCATAATGATATTTGAAAAATTGGAAAGCTACTCATGGGTATGTATGTCCTACCATCTCCATGATTATAACATAGTTCATTATTCTAAATAATCATTAATGATTGTGTTTAAAAGTAAAATATAAGTAAAAAATTATAATTATTTCATTATTATTATTTTTTAGATTATGGAATAATGTTTACTTTTACTATTTTTAACCCACCGATGTCATTTTGGACATACGAGCTGAATATCGTAAAAACATTTGACATAAATTTAATTTATTATAACATGGTATTAAGTAAAATAAAAATATTAAAAAACATTAGAAAGGTTATTAATCCTTTAATTAATAAATATAATTCTTTTATTCATGAAGAGAAATAACATACGTGGCGAGTTGGACACACGGTAAGGGATGTTCTTTTAAAATCATTTTTAATGTTTCCTTTACCACTCTTTTTTTACATGTCCATGGTTTTTAAAATGTATTTTTTATAAATTTATATGGATATAAAATAATTATAATGGAACTTTTATGTCTCTATTTACTTTTTCAATGTTTTTCGTAAGGAATCTATTTATTAAGGTTTTCACATTCTTTTCAAAAGTCAAGAAGAATTTCTATTTCAACGTATATGGAGACAAAAAAAAATCATGCCACCATAAATATTATTTTATGTTTGGATTACATTATAATATTTCATTTTATATTTAAATATAACCACTATTTTCAATTGTAATCATCTTTTTTTATTGAAAATGGTTTCTTAAAAGGATAGTGTATTTTGATATATGAAAGTACTTTTCATATAGGTTCAAAATAGTTTTTCAAGGGTCTTATAATGAAATTTTGAAATACTAAAAAGTTTTATTCATGGTATGGTATTGGTGAGACATATATATATCATGATGATTAGTGAACATGATATAGCTTATACGATGGGTATACTTAGATAGTGCTCGAATGCATAGGGTAATTATATTGGAATTCAACCATATTGTTATTCTAATTTGTATGGGATACTTAAGGGTTCTGTGAAGATGACATCCCAAGTCACCTAAATTACTTCTCTATGATTTCTAATGATTTTTCGTAAAAATATTTTTATTTAAAATTTTAGGATATGATTATTCCTTTTATGGGTAAAAAATTATGTTCTTAAGAAAATGTTATTCATAGGTTCTTACATTTTCTATGAAACCATCATGATTATGATTATGATTTTATTTTTTATTAAAAATACATTTAGGGAAAACCTTGTGTATAAATATTTATTTTATGGTAAAGTAAATTATTATTTTAAATCAATGTTTATTTTGTGATAGGAAAACTCTCCTTTATGATCTCATTATTTTGAAATGGACTAAAAGGTTTCTAATAATATTTTTACATGTCTTTTATTGAGATATTTTCACTCATCCCAAATTTTCAAAAAAATTCTAATGTTTTAAGAATTAGTAAGGAAAAATAATATTTCAAGTTAAAATATGTGAATATTTTTCATGAAAATAAAATTAAACGTATTTTAAAATGTTTATATCCTAGAAAAAATAGACATGTTGTTGAAGTATCTCTTTTATGATATTTGGTTTTTATTTTGTTATAGTTATGAAAAAATTCTATAAAATGATAATCTTAAAATGATCCTCAAATTTAATAGAGATGATTATATTATATAATTTTCATTTAATGAATTATATATGGTTATTTTATTATGATTTGGAACTTTCAATGTTATCATTTTATTTTTATTACCATATTTCTAGTTGTTAAATTTATTTTTCCACTATGTTTAGTATTAATGAAGAAGCTATATTACTACCACCATAACACATTAGACTATCATTGTTATTGAGTAGCCTCTAGAATACGGTGAGGTTCTCTTGAGGCCAGGTGGTGCT
Organism: Viscum album; assembly: GCA_963277665.1. Lineage (NCBI taxonomy): Eukaryota > Viridiplantae > Streptophyta > Magnoliopsida > Santalales > Viscaceae > Viscum > Viscum album. The sequence continues at coordinate 1,607,838,647 of OY728128.1, forward strand.
CATATTCGGTTACTTATTAGTGAATTGGTCCAGGGACATCACAATGTGGTATTAGAGTTATGTTCCCACTTTCATACTATTTTTGTCTTGTATATCAGAGACTATGAATGTGTCAAATATTGGTAAATGGACCACGTTTGGGAATTTCTAACCAATACTTGGGGGGAAATTATGTTTCTATAGATAGGATTTTTTTTGGATTTTCTTTAGTATAGTTGATTATTATCTCACCTTGAGTGAAGAAATGTTGTTTTTTGTTAATTATATTTGGAATTTATCTCTTGAACTGGTATAGAAAGAGAGGAGGTGTGTTCATGAATCATTTTTGATAGATAAGATTCACATACCATTAGCATGCATATCTATATACCATGCTTGTGTGATTTCATTCCATTTATATTTATATCATTTATCTGTGTGATATATTTCCATGTTATAGTTATCACATGTGGTTAGTAAAATAATGTGTCTATATCAACGGAAATGGTGCTTTCGTATATATATTAATGATGAAATTATATCTAATATTTATACATTTAATTAAATAAAGGAAATAGCCTTAAATTATTTAAGGAATTAAACAAAATTTTTTCCTTTTAAATTTTAAAAGGATTATAAATATCTTTTAGTAAATTCAAGTAATATCTTATGTTTGTCAGTTAAATTAGAATCTAATTTTATCTTATAGAGAGGTCACCTCCATAACTCAAGAATGGATACCCACATAAATGGATATGTATATTCTTGATTCGAAACTTGTTCATTGATATTTGTATTTTATATTTATATAATAAAATCCTTAATGGTTAGAGTAATTGGATTTTAAAAAAAACATGTGATTAATGAAGGATATAAATTTAATTTTGTAACAATTGTAACTTAAAAATTATCCTGCATCTATAAATTAGGAATGAAAACCAATATAACTGCATCAATATATGCTCAACTCAACCCACATAGGTCGACCTTGGAATTATATTTCTATATGATAAACATTTTATGGGTGTGTAATAAAAATCATTAATTATTAAACTATAATTGGGTTTTAATTAAAAGATATTAAAATTGTACTGTATAGAGATTTTCCTCTATAAATTGGGAATGGATACCCACATAATTGAACAAAGGTTGGTATGACGTGACCCTTGTAGGTTGACTGACTTCTCATATTCCTTTGAGCTAAGATAATTGGGGGAATATTTTTATTAAATAGGATTGTTATTTAAAGTGTTCATATCCACTCATAAAATGTTTCATATAAGTTTATGGTAGAATATTAATTAACATATCCCCTTAATATGATAAAATAACATTTTTTATGTTTTTGGGCCTTCTTGGTATGACATTTTTTTAATTAAAATTCTAGTTAAAACCTAAAGAGTTTTTTCCTCTATAGATTTTGAATGATTTTATTAAACTTATCCCAGTTGTGAGAACATATTGATTAGTATATTATAGAAATAAAATTTTAAGACAATTCCCCTAGAACAATATGTGGCATCAACTAAATAAAGTTCCAAGTACAACACATAAAACAATCTTCTTTGTAACTATTACATGACATTTTATTTGTCTGACCCTCTCCAACAATTATATAAAAATGTGAATTTATGTAGTGGACTAAATCAATAATAATAATTTTTTAGTACCAAGATGATAAGAAATAAGAAAATATTTAGGAGGTATGTTTTGTTTTTAAAGAGGATTAAGCAGAAAATAAATCAACTCACTTTGTGAAATGGGGTAATCAGATTCACCATCATATTCAGGAAATCATACTCCCAATTATTAATAATGTCCATTAGTTTGGGAAGGTGTTTTCTTGGAAAACATTTTATCGGACTCACCTTGGTTCTCAAATGTAAGGATGATCATAATAAAAAATGGAATCAGATTCTATATAGATCTGCTGTAAATCTAATGATTCTTTTATGTTTTTTATTTCTCTAAAATAATAAGTAGGTTGTAAAAATTTTGATGTTAACTTGATAAAGAAAATAAAGATAATAGGTGTTTCCAATCTATTAAGGTGGATAGAAAGAAATATGTTACTAGAATAGTAGGAAGTTTTATAATGTGGCATTATAAGTCAGATGATGTGGAAGCTGATATTAAATGTTTTTCAATGTTATGAATAAGTAATCCATCCATTTCTAGAGTATTTTTAAAAATTGTTTCAAGATCCATCATAGTGGAGGATACACTAATTCATCATAATGAAGATGATAATGATAATAATATGTAAATTGACACTGATAAATTTATCGGATTCCGGATCATCAATCTAAATAGAAGAAGAAGAAGAAACATTCTTAGATATTTTTGGAAGTTCTTTCAAAGGGGGATAAAAATCTTGGAGAGTTTTAAGAAGAATTATTTTATTCTTCAGTTGGTATATATCATCTTAAATGGAATATATTTTTTCCAATTTTCACATTTGAGACAAGAGAAATGTGGTGACGAATCTAAAGTGTTTATCCTAATGATGATATAATGATGGGATGATTAGTCTTTCAAATGGTGTAGGGAAAAATAATGAGATTTCTTCAGTTCTAATTTGTTAACAAGTGGGTCTAAAAAATCAGAATGAAAAAATTCCATTATCATATTAAAGAAATCGTATTCTGAAATCTGAATTAGAATCAGAATTGGACTAAAGTTTTTTATAATTTTTAAGTGAGATAAAGATAAAAAAAATATTTAATAAGATTTAATAAGAATTGAAGAAGATATAAATATATATAAATTTTCAAGTTAAATCAAGATTTCATGAAATTTATTTGAGTGGGAAATTATTTGAGAATCCTTCATAAACCTCATTTGTTACACCTATAAAAGGAGAAAGTACATTATACTTTCTAGTAGAAAAACTATGCAAAAGTAAGGAGAAAGAAACTCTAAATTTTCAGGGAGAATTTTTTTTTTGAATTGGGAATTCTTGAGAAATTTATCCATATAGAGGAAGAAAGTAAAATATAGAAGTTAATATTTACTGTTTCCAGAATAAACATAGAAATTAGACTATGATTTGGTAATTCAGATAAAATTAGTTTATAATTGTCTCAAAGGTATTTTTACAGAGCAATATTTTTGTATTGAGAAATCAGACATGGGAATCATTGGAGGGAAATATGGTGGAGTATCATTATAATGTCCAGGGGGTTCTTACCCATAGCTGGGTAAGAATGTAATGAAATTTATGGAAACAAATATTTGTGGAAGTTGACCCAGCATCACTGTAACATTGTTTCTATAAGAACATTGTATTTCATCTTTATGATACTAGAAGCACATGCACTGGTTTATTAAGAATAGTGTTATATGAGTGTAAGGGAATATAATACCCTTTTTCTTCCACACAAATGATTTTTTTAATATTGATTATGTGGCGTTGGATTATTTATGGACTATACCAAGGAAATAGCTACTCTGGTTAAGTAGTGACCTTATAAATTATGGTATTACTATGGATGTGTTTCTTTTTTTATTTTATCAGGGAAAGAAATCATTAATAAAAGGAAAATTTTGTTTTATTGGTAAGGTAACCTAAATAAAAAAGATATCATTGATTCACCTCCTCCCCCTCTCAGTGATAAAACTATCTTGATTAGTAAATTACAAGTGGTATCAAAGCTGAAGGTTCCCTTCATTCACCTTTTTATGAAGTTTTAAAGAATAATGTTGTGATAGAGAATATCAATTATGTAAATATTAAGGGTATTATGTTCTTTGATGGTATGAACAATCATATCTAGAATGATATAATATTTCCTTATCTTATGTCTATTGTAAAAGATGTTCTTGAATCCATAAAAGATAGATTTGTATTATATTGATGATAAAGTTCCTCTCACATCTGTAGATAAGAAGAATCTTGAAAATTATGGATGGTTCAATAATTATTTAATCTCATATCTTTTTTAAAGGTAGTTTTTAGGAGTAAAATGTGTTTCCACCTCCAAAGTTATATGTGACAAATTAAAATATATATATGAAGGAAATATGGAAGTGAAAAAATAAAAATTAAAAATCTATGGGATGAAGTATGGAGATCTGAGGATAGCTAATTGTGAATATGTTGGTGGCTTCATTACTAGAGTAAATGACATTGTTACCACTATTAGATGTCTTGGTGAAAATTTAAAAGATTCTATAGTATTTTAAAATGTCTTAAGAATTATTCATTAAACATTTGATGCCAAAGTCTCCTCATTAGAAGATATATAACTTCAAACACTATATCTGGATGATTCTCATAGAACTATTATAACTTATTAGATGAGAATAAAAAAAATTGAAGGAAAAAAAAGGTGATAGAGAAATGTCTTTCAAATCCACCAAGGAAAAAAATTAAAAACATTATTGAGGAAGATGATGTTGATGAATCTGACTCAAAAATGAGTTATGTAAAAAACATGATGAATTTGAATAACCTTTTTTCTAAAAATGTAATAATAGGTATAGGAAATTATAAAGGTAAACATCCATTGAATTGTTCTGAATGTGGAGGAGTTGGGAACTTTTTGGTAATTTTCCTTAAAGAAACAAAGAAGAGTATAGTGATAAAGAATAAAAAAGGCCAAAAAATATTATAGAATAAGAAGGGTGAAAAATATATTTTTTTTCTAGCGGTAAATATAGAAAATTTATGAAATATAAATGGATAATTTTAAAACATAAAGATGAATAAGATGTTGTTGGTGAGGCAAAATCCTAAAAAACTATTGATAAGTATGGAAATAATTTTATTGCTATAGTAAACCATGAAGATTTTTTATGTATCTGTTCTTAGGAAGAAGAACCGAAATTAGAAATTCATCTAAAAGAAGTATTGAAATCATGTATGATGATGACTGTGAATCTTAAAAAAGTAACCAAGAATCTAGAAAGTGAATAATGTTCAATAAACATTCAATAATGTTTTTCTGATGAGAAAAATAAGTTTCTAAATGAGATTTATGATTTGAAGAAATATATTGAGAAAGGAAATAATCGTAATGAACATATAGAAGTGAAGTTTGTTGGAAAATAAGAAGAGTTTCAACATATCCAAAAAAACATTCTAAAGACAAAAAAATTGGTTATAAGTTTAAATAATTCTATATTTGATGTTAGTGAAAGCTCTATAATGATTAAATCCAATAAGGATCAAAAATTACCTTCAAAGGATGAGAATAAAGTATAAATTTTTCCTGAGAATAATAAATATGGGGATACTATGTATGTGTCAAAAACCCACAAAGTCGTGAAGTTATATGTTTTTAAAAACCTTGAGTCTTAAAAAATTTCTATTACATCTATTTCTGATGAGGATAAAACTAAAAACAAGTAGAAGAAAAGGATTCTGGTTGATAACAGTAAAGTTAATAATTTATGAAAGATCAAATAAGAATGATGAGTATAGTGTTGATAAAAACTCATAATTCAGGTCATTATATAAGTTTTCGAGGTAAAGATTCTTTCTATGGGTACTACTAGTATTTTAGTGGATTTCAAATAAGTTAAATATGATTTTTTTCAACCAACAATATTATTATTATTCCAAAAATTATAGAAGGGAAAATTTGATGGGGAGTTAATACCTTCAAAAGAAGATGTCTAAGAAGGATGTATAGAAGAACCCTAAAATATTTTTTGTGAAAATATAAATAGATTCCAAACCATGGGAAATATTTTTGAATGATGTGAAAACATTGGACACCATGAAAAATTATATTTTATTTTGTTACTTTCACAAAATCATTTTTTCAAAAAAATTCAAAATCCAGAAGATAAAAAAGATAACGGGAATGAAAATTATCTTATTCTATAAACCGGTTTGAGTTCCACAAAAGGAGAATACCCTTGGATATTGGATAGATGGTGTTTTAATCATATTAATAGATACTTAATGTTGTTAAATAATGCGAATTACTTCAAATAAAGAATAATGATATTAGGAAATGATGAATCTCTAAGAATCAAAGGTGTTGGATCTGCCATCACTGTGAAACAAAAATTAAATTCCAATAAAGGTTTGAATGTTAATGGGATGAAACAAAACTTGCTAAGTGTTTCAAAACTCTGTGATGAATTCAAAAAAATTATTTTCAAAAAATATGGGTTTGTTGTGAATAGTGTGGATATTGTAAATATAGTTATAAGAGGAAAACATACAAAAGGAAATTGTTTTCAAGTTGGTGAAAAAAATACTTATGTTACTTAGGTGAGATAGAAGAGAATCAGTTAGGGCATAAAAAGTTAGGAAAAATGTTTCCTAGAAATATAAGAAAGTAATCAACATGATATAGTGTTCCTGATATTCCCAATATTCCAATAAGAATATATTTGTATTTCACTATTAATCAGAATGAAAAAAATACTAATTTCATTCATAAGAATGTTGAGATTTGTTAAAAATAGACCTTGGAACATATCCAATCCGATATTTGTGGGAAAATGAGAAAATAATAAGCTAATGGACCTAATTTCTTTATCACTTTCATTGGTTACTTTTGTCACAATATTTATGTTATGTATATGAAACATAAGTTAGATGATCAGAAAATGTTTAATATTTTTCGGAGGAAATATGAGAAGGAATGTGAGTATTCGGTGAAGAAGTCGACAATTGGAAATAGTGGTGAATACAAAAATGATGAATTATAAATTTATCTTGAGAAGCATGGAATTTGGCATGAGTTCAATTCACCCAACACTCCTCAACAAAATGGCATTGCTGAAAGTATGAATAGAAGTCTGGTTGAAATGAGGATAACTATGTTACTTGAACATGGCCTCTCTCATTACATTTGGAGGCAATCCATGAGTACTGTTGTTTATATTCAAAACTAATATTTCTATAAGAAAAGTTCAGATTGGAATCCATATGAAATTTTTTATGACAAAACCTAAAGTTTTAAAAACTTAATAGGATTTGGGATTCCATGCATCATAAAGAAAAATGGTGGAATCCTTGGTAAGATTGAGCAGAAAGGTGAAGATGGAATTTTTCTTGTATATGCTCTAGAAGTAAAAGGATACATATGCTTAAAAAATAAATAGGAATAATTTTATATTTTATTGATGTTAAAGTAATTGAAGTTGATGAGGAAGATATATAAACTCAGGATGATAATGAATTTGAGCAGGATTATAAAATTTTTATGAAAAAAATCTGATAGGGATACTGACAGTGGTAATCCTACTGAAGAAAAAGTATCAGACTTAGCTATTACAGGTGATGAGGAAGAAGCTAAAAATCATATCCTAGATAGAGGAATAATGTGGAGGGTAAGAAAATTATGGGTGGAAACATTATGAGGTTCAACCAAGTATAACATTGAAATTTGTTAAGCACACTTCTTTTTATTCCAAAGTCGATAAAATAATGTGAATGAAGATTTTGAGCATCCTGAATGGGTTCATAACATGAACGAAGTGGTGGATTGGATGAAAAATAATGTGACATGGTAACTTTGACCTAATATAGATAAAATAAATGTTATTAGTAAAAAGTTTGTTTTCTAAAACAATTTGAGTGAAGAAGGTGCTGCGATAATGAACAAGGAGATATTAGTGTGAAAATGCTACTCACAAATCAAATGTGTAGATTTTGATGAATATTATTCGCTCGAGAAAATTTTAGAAAAAATTAGAATCTTGATTTCTATTACAACACAATGAATTTAAAAAAAATCAAATTGATATGAATTCCTCATTTCTAAATGGGGATCTTGATGGGGAATTTTACATTTAACTACCATGTGGCTTTATTGTTGAGAATGATAAAAGTTATGTGGGAAAGTTGAAGAATTCCTTGTATGGGATAATGAAAGTTCCAAGAGTATGGTATTCCAATGTGGATACTTTCTTGGGGAATATTAGTTTTAAGAAATGAATTATTTAAATAAATCGTTACATCAAGGAAATTCATGAATTTTTCCTCATCATAATTGTTTATGGCTATGACATTATATTTGCAAGGATTGATGAAAGATCATGTGAATGATTTTATAAATAGATCAAAAATTTATTTGATATGTCCATGATGGGATAAATGAAATAATTTCATGGGTTACAAATCTTATTGAATAAAAAACTTGTTTTTATTTCTCAATAAATGTATTCTATGGAAATCCTTAAGAAGTTCATCAAGGAAAATTCCAAACTAGTTTCCATAAAAATTTAGTGGGAACCAATTTGAAAAAAATATTTATAATGAAAGGATGTTTATCAAAAATAGATTTGTAAGCTAATAATAAGTTTATTTTATTTGACTTCTCAAGACCTGATATTTTTTATATGGTTTCCTTATGTGCAATAATCCAAAATGCTCCAAAATAATCACATTTTTTTCATGAAAAAGAAATCACATACATATCAATAGAAAATAAAATTTCTGAGCCAGGTATGTTAGCCCAAAAATTATTGAAAATTTTGGTATTCTTATCCTGATTATATCAAAAATATTGATTATAAAAATAAACATCTGGTGGAGTTTTCATTTTGGGAAAAAATTTTGTTAGTTGGAAAAAAAAAGAAATAGAATTTACCAAATCCTAGCACGGTTGAAGCTAATTATATTGTTTTTACTCAAGACACAACCCAACTTTTATAGATGAAGACTTGATTAAAAGACTAAATTAATTAAACTGACGTTATCATTTCTCTTGGTCTGTGATAATTAATGTGAAATGAACCTTAATATAAATCAGGTACAACATTAATGTTCTAAATAAATTGTTATAAAATATCAGTTTATCAAAGATAATTTGAATAATAATTAATTAAATCTGGAGTGCATTCCTACATTTTAATAATTTTCTGACATTTTCACAAAACATTTACCAAAAGAACCATTTCATAAGCGAACGATGAACATGGGATTCCAACTTCCTTCTCATCATGTTTGAGGTATTTGTTATCCCCTCTGCCATCTTTACTTTTGATAGTGTTGTAAAAGGGGTAGAATTTTTTATATATCTATCCATTTTTATATGCAAAACATTTTAAGATAGAATGTAAAAAAGGGGGGTTCTGTGAAATCTATGATTTTATCATTATAAATAATCAAAGTATTCAATTTTTTTTGATTGGTTGTATGAAATTTTTTAAAAAATTTAATTGAAGATGTAAAGAAAGATGTGAAGAAAATATGAGGAGGTTCTCATGATCTATATTTCTAGATAAAATGGTTTTTCTATCAATAATTATTGTTTCCTACAATGAGTTTGCTCACATAGGCTTAGAATTGTTAATAAGAAATCTGTATCTTGAGGTTACATAGTTCTATGATTTATAAACCTTGGTTGAAAAAAAATATAAAGGGGGAGATTGTTTGGACCAAGAAGATAAGAAACATGATCGAAGGAATATAATTTTACTTTCAAGTATGTTTAACGAGAGAGAAATAACCACACTTTTTAAGAGAGGGTAATCAGATAAAACATCATATTCAGTAAATTGGACTGACAATTCATAAGAAATTCCATTTAATTGGGAAGTTTTTTTCTTGAAGAAAAGGTTTAACAGACTAACCTTTGGTCTAGAATGTAAGGAAGGTCCTAATAAGGAAGGTAATATGATTCTCAATGGATCCAATGTAAATCGGATGATTATTTTCTTTTTTTTATTTCTCAAAAATCATATGTAAGTTGTAAAACTTGTGATGTTATAATGTTTAAGGAAAGGAGAATAAAAGGTGTTTCTAATCATATTCGAGTGTTTGGAATGAAATATTTTGTTTGAATAGTGTGATGTTACAAAACATTCCACTCTAAGTAAATTTTTTTTGAAGAATATCTTAAATGTTTTTAAATTCATGAAGAAGCCATGATTATAAGAAAGATTTTAAATAATTGGGGAGTTTTTATGAACCAAACTTTCCATTTTCTTGTCCATTGGTCTTGTATTACTAAAGACATATTAGTTTAAATAACTTTCAGAGTATCATATTCAAAAAATGAAGGAGTTATTAAAGTCAAAGATACTGATACTTGTCCATCATAATCGGTATGTCATCGTAATCATTAGCGAAAGAATTATTTTCATGTAGATTTTTTGGGACCAGTGAAAAAGAAAATAATTAATTTTGACTGGTGCCTATACTATGACAAATTTAAAGACTGATCTGTAATGTAGTCAACCATCTTAATCAAGATGAATTACTGGTTGAATGATTATTTTATACTATGAAGTGGGTCATGAGAAAAGAAATAGAACTATTCATGGCTTCTATGATATGTTTTACAATTGGGTGAAGATCTATCAGAATAGAGGTGACATTGATTCATTATAGTGAAGACGAGAGTGATAATCAAATATAACCTAACACCGATCAATTAATAGGATTCAAGATCATCGGTTTGAAGGAAATAAGAAGAATAATCATTCTAAAGGATTTTTTGCAGTGTTGTCAAATGGGTACTGGAATCTTGAAGAGTTTGAAGAATTAAATATTTTTTGCTTCGGTTGGTATGGAGCATCATAATAAGAAGACATGTGTTCTACATTTATCAAAATTGGTACAAAAGAAATATGTGGAATATTGTTTTTATCTTAATCATAATGAAGAAATTGAAATTGGAATATTTGTATTTCAATTGGTAAATAGAAAAGAAATGATATTTCTTTAGTTATGATTTTTTTATACGTGGTTCATGAAAATCAGAATGACTAAATTCCTTTAACGTAATAAATAAATCATATTTGGAAATCAGAATTGGACTGAAGTTTCTAAGAAGTTTTAAGTGATCTGATATTGAGATAAGTTTCAAGAATACATGATAATAGATGAAAATCCTTAAAAAGACCTAAATGTTTCTAAAATTCAAGTGAAATCATTATTCCAGTAAATTTGGTTGATCGAGAAAAGTTTTTAGAATCCCTTCTGAATGTCATATCACTCAACTATAAAAAGATAAAGTACATTTTAATTTCTGATAGAATTATTATTCATAAGTGAACAGAGAGAGGCCCCGAATATAAAGGGAGAAGAAGTTTTTGGATAGGAATTTTTTTAGAAATTTAGAAAGATAGGTAAAAAAGGATAAGAGAGTAGATCATATTTAGGGATTCAAAACTAGACTATGAAATTGTATTGGGTTTGCTAAATTCATGTAGAACCAGCTCAAAACAAATCGGTGGTATTTTAATAGAGAAATATTTCTATATTGAGAAATCGTACATTGGAATCATAATGGGAAATTGGACTGTGTATCATTACAAAGTCTAGGAAGTTCATGCCCGTTGTTGGGTAAGAAAGTGGAGAATTGTTTTGAAGATTTTGTGAAAGTTGACTAAGTATCACTCTAATAAGATTTTTAGAAGAACATTGTATTACATATTTATACTAAATAAAGTAGATTCACTATTTTATTAAACATAGTGATACTTGTGTGTAAGGGAATATCCTATTCCTTGTATTCTGCACAAAATGATTGGTTTATAATGGATTGTGTTGTATTGTATTTGTTTCCAAACCATACCAAGGATATATAAACTCTTATTGATTAGTTAACCTTATAATTGCTTGTGTTCATGTGGATGTGGGTTAGATTTTTTGGCTGGGAGAGAAATAGTTAATAGGAGGTGAAGGATGTCTCAGAAATGAAGAAATATAAAATAGAAAAGTACCTCTGATTCACCTCCTCCCCCTCTCAGTGATACAGCTATCTTGACTATGAAATTATAAGTGGTATCATAGCTGAAGGTTCCTTTTTTTACTTGTAATTGATGTTTTAATGAAGAATTTTGTGATTGAGAATATGAATTATAAAAATGGTAAGGTGATTATAGTATTATATGGATATTGGGTATGATGTCACCTTATATTATGGATATTGGGTATAATGTTATGGAATTCACAACAGATGTATTTACTCCTATTTATGATAACATTTATCTTACATCTGTTAAAAAATAATCTTGAGAATGATGGAAGGGCTGATAATGCATTACTCTTATCACTTTATTAAAGTGTATTTTTTGGAGTAAAAGGTGTTGCCACCACCAAATTTATATGGGATAAGTTGAAAAACATATACGAAGGCAACACAAAAGTGAAGAAGGGAAAATTAAAAATATGGAGGCTGGAGTATAAATATATGAATATGGATGAGTATGAATCTATTACGGTCTTATTTACCAGGGTAAATGACATTGTTATCACTATCATATGACTTCCTGAAAATTTAAAATATTCTACAGTTTCTGAAAATATCTTAAGAAATATTCCTTGAAAGATTGATGACAAGGTCTCCTCTTTGGAAGATAGAGATATTGAAACTCTATCTTTGGATGACCTTCATAAAACTCCATTTACTTATAAAATCATAAGGTAAAAAGCTATGAAGGGAAAACAAAATCAAATAGAGAAATGTTTTTTGAAGCAGCGAAGAAATAATAGTTTAAGATGATCACTAAGGAAGAATATGATTCTTTCTCTGAACCAAAAATGAGGTATGTAAAAATCATAATGAATTTTTATCCTTGTTTTCTAAAAATGTAAAAATATGTATATAAAAAGTTAATAAGAAACATACCTTGATGATTTTTAATGTAGAGGAGTTTGGTACTTTGCGGCTAATTTTCCTTGAAGAAATAAAGAAGTGGGTAGTGATGAAGAAGAATGAATGCCAAGAAGGATGTAGAATAAGTAGGGTGATTAGGTTAAATCTTCTCCCAAAGGGAAAGAGATAAAATTATCTAAATCTAAAAGGAAAAGTTTCATATATAAAGATTATGAAGAAGAATATATTGAGGCTAAATATGAAAATTCTACAGAGAAGTCTGACAATACATTTACTGAAACTATCAACAATGATTAGTTCAAAATTATAAGTTCAAAAGAAGATGAAACTCAATTTTAATTTCAATTGAAAGAAGAATTTAATGATTTTATGAAGAATATTGAGCGGATTTAAAAAGAAATCAGGAATCTAAAAATTTTATAATCTTTATCAAACAATCAAGATGGTTTTCCTGATAGGAAAATTAATTTTATAAAAGAGATTAATGACTTGAATAAATATATAGAGAAGGAAAATAAGCATAATGAACCTTTAGAAGTGAAGTTGAAGGGAGAATAATAAGGGTTGGAACTTTTCCAATAAAATATTTCAAAATCTGAATAGAGGTTTATAAGTTCCAATAATCATATCTATTAAGTTGGTGAAATCTCAAGAAAGGGTAAACCTGCGAAAGTTCAAATGTTAACATCAAAGGATGATAAGAAAGAAAAAATTGTTCCTAAGAAGAAAAAATGTGTGGAAGCAATGTATGTGGCCAAAACCAAGAATGTCGAGAATTAAGATGTCACTTAATACCCTAAGTTTGAAAAAATTTCTATTAATTAGGGTTCCAATAAAGATGAAAAGAAAACTGATAATAAGAATAAAATTATAAATGATAACAAAAATGTTGGTGGTCAACAATGATTATATGAGAAATATGAGATTGTTGTTGATAAATATACTCACAATTTTGGTTAGTATGGATGTTTCAGGGACAAATGTTTTTTCAATGGATATTGTTGGTATTCGGGAAGATTCAAACATATGGAAAATATGTGTTTGTTCAACCAACATCATTATTGTTATTCTAAAAATTATAGAAATGAAATTTTTGATGGGGATTCAAAACCCTTAAAAGATGAATTATTAAAAGGACTTTTAGAATTAATCTAATAAGTTTATATTCAAAACTAAAATTAGGTTTCGACATTTAGAAACTATTTTTGAAATATAAGAAAAAATAGGACACCTTGCCAAAGGACTTCTAGTTTTGTTACAGACACAACAAATTTTTTGCATCAATTCTCAGAACCAAAAAGATAATAAAGATAAAGGTAGAGAAAAAGATCTTATTATAGAAATTATTATGAAATCTAAAATAGATGAATGAACATGGTACACGGATATTAATTGTTCTTATTATATGACTGGATAATTTAATATGATACATAAAGTGAATGACTTAAAAGAAATAATGGTGAAATTTGGAAATGATTAATCTCTGAGAATAAAAGGTGTTGGATCAGCCATCATTGGGAAAGAAAAGTTGAAGTCTCAGAAATAAATTTATGTTGATGGGATGAAACACAACTTTCTAATTGTTTCAAAACTCCTTGATTAATTCAAAAGAGTTATTTTCAAAAAATATGGGATTGTTTTGAGGAGTGAAGAAGATGGAAATATTATTACAAGAGGCCAATGTAAAAAAACAAAAAACCTGTTTCAAGTTAGATAAATAAAAAATCTTTTTTATTAGGTATGGTTGAGGTGAATCATGAAATGTCTCAGATTATCAAAGTATTATTTTTTGGATATGATTATAATTATTTTCAAGACCAAGCATTGATATGGTGTGCGATTTTGAGGATTGGTGTTCCCAGAATAAGTTTTTGAAATATATTAAATATATTTAACAACAAACACATTCAATTTTACTTAAAAGGTTTAATAACATCTAAATGGGGGTTTGAATAAAAAATATGATTGCACCATTGATTTTATAATGTGATAATCACCCTAGGAATAACTTAACCATATTTAGTGCAGGTAGCTTGTTCCAAATCCACCGCGAGCATAAAATGAATGAAAAAATTTAATTAAATTATTTTAATTATTTTTTTATGTAGAGATGCAGCAACCTAAACCTCACTCTTTAAATATGCACTTATTTAAAATTATCAGGTTTAGCTGTGTAACCCAACTAATTGATGAGAGATGTTGTAGATGATCCTATTGGAGAACGATGTACAGATTAGAGATCAATGAGTAGTATATGATAGGATTGAGGGATCTTTCCAAATAACGTGATGAAGATTTTTTCTTTTTCATTGATAAATCCAAATCAAGGTAGGGAATGTGTTTTGTTTCTATTTATTCATCGTTCTTTATTTTTATGGTGAACACAGATCAATCGACCAACAAATTTATTCGCGGATCATGTATATTTGTAGGATGGGTTAGTTTAATCAAGATTTCGGATAAATTCTTCATGGTTAATTTTTCCTTTGATTCTTCATTTTTTATTCTAATAGAAACAGATCTAGATCTATATGAATATTGATCAAGGTTCATTCCTCTATATTTTTCTTGGGATTTTCTCCCCCTATTCTTAGTTCAATGTGGGCATTCTTCATTAGGCCCATGGTTTGACATATCCAAATTTATTGATCATTGTGCACCCATTTCATGGTGCAATGATCTGATATCAATGATCTGGGATTGGAATGACATGTTGGTATTATGATGATTTAAGCGGAGATGAATCAGATGATAGTGGATACCTAATTTTTCCTTCAATAGCGTTATTCAGCGCACAATGAAAAATGAATCTTAGATCCATTTTCTATGCAGATTTGATGGCCTAAACCAGATATTTGTCCACGGAAAGCCTTGTATGTGCTGCTTCCTTGAGTTTTCCAGAAATTCATGGATAGATCGGAGGTTATAGAAGTGGAGAAGGTGAGTATAGAAAGAACTAGTGTTTCTTTAAAATCATGTGGTACAAGATTTATAATCTAAATCTACACTTCGTGTGTGGACCCCCTTTACGTCAGCTAGGGTTTTAGATATGATATAAGGATCACATGACATTTGACCCTATCAAATTTCATGTTATCCTCCCTAGAGACTTTTTATGTACCTCAAAGGGTTCATAGACACGAGGTGAACTATATAGTAATCCACCACACTGTGTACTCCCCCACACAGACATAGCCTGAACTGGGTACATGGGATAAGACATATACTGGTACATAGGAACATGTACACAGGATGAAGTTGTGTACTATAAAATGGGTTGACTGCAAGGTAAGTATACATATTGTGTACTTCTATAGACACATGGCTTGATGACACGGGTTGTTTACACAGCCTGGACCCATGATCAAGAGACATGATGGGAGATGCCAACTACAAGCCACGTACTTTTCTATACATGTCTCAGAGACCTTGTCAACAATATCTTGGGAAACAATTGTTAGGGTATGTTCCCATTATCATTCCCTGAGGGTTAGTATTGAATTGTATCTTACTTCTAAGAATATGAACCCTTCAGCAGTACTTATTTGATTGGGTCTTCAAAATCCCTCTAAGAGGCACAAAGCGAGATCCACTACCCATATTAATTCCCTTGGTGGAGTTATTAGTATCTTTTACACCAATTCTACATGGGAACTGATCCTCTACTTAGTAGGTTAATCCATATTGGAATCCAATGTGGGTATACTATGTTTGTGACTTAGTTGTAGGATATGTTTCTTTGTTGAGTATATCTAGAAATTCATGTCATTTGTGGTGTAGACATTTTTATATAGATGTGACTTTGTTTTCTTTGTTGAAAGGTTTTTGGTTTCTACGTATCGGACTGAGTATTTTTATACTCACCCATAGATAGTATTTTCCTATATGTGTCATGTCATGTGAAGATGATCATCCTTTTGATAGAGCCCAAGGTGCACAGGGACCAGACAATTCATATTGAAACCAGACAAATGGAGTTGTGTTCCTATGGCTTCTGATAGTAGTTCTAGTAATTAAATTCAAGTTGGACTTCTATTTCATATTCATTTTTTTTTGAGTTTTAATTTGGACCTGTTGACATTTCTTTTCTTGTTTTCAAACTCATGTTTTAGGATTTGTATGTATGCATGTATGGTTGTTACGCTATTTTTAAATTTCAGCAATGTATAGTATTATATATGCGTACATGTGTACAAGTACATAGGGTAAGGCCTCCCATGTCATTGATATTCATACTCGGTACTAGTATCCATCCCCTAGCCTATTGGAGGATGTCATGGGGAGTCGCAACACAAGCCCCTCTGGGATGGGTTGTGAAAAGGTGGTATCAGAGCATTCAGTTCTATATTACAACTGGAGTATGTGAGATTACTTTGGGGAAATAGTGTTAAGTGTTTCGAGATTGGATTTTATGCCAGAGACTTGAGTGTTGGTGTGGCAACATACGTATCCAGGCAGCAAGACTCTGATCACCTACTTTTCAAACCAGTATATGAGAAAACGGGGTTCAAGGAAAAACAATGGTACATACATCATATAGGAATGGGTTTTTTTCCAGGTCCTTCTTGAGTCATCTCTCCTGATATACTCATTAATCGTGTCACATCTTTTTTACTTTCAGGATGCCTTTTCTATGTATGTAAACTAGGATTCAACATTCGGATCATGAGGATGATCCCCTTTGTGTTGAGGCATCGACACAAGGACATGTTCCTGAGGTGTTAACTATATTTTGTGCACCATTCATACCACCACCCATAGAACAACATGAGGTTCCCGCAGTACCAGCGGATGAGGTTCTCATGTTTATCATGCTACATGAATTTCAATGATAGAGACCCATTAGGTTCCTAGGAGATCCAGACCCACATAAAGATGAATACTAGTGTGAGTGGTGACCCATGTTTTTGATCTTATTAGGACACTTGTTGATCAGATGGTGGCCCAAGAAGTGATCCTTCTTCATTACTTAGTAGGCTGATGGTGGGGTTTAGTGACCCAATATTATGACGGGGAGACACCTTCATGGACACAATTTGAGTTAATTTCCAATGAGGAGATATCACCATATATGATGAGGGATTTCCATAACTATGATCTTATGCATCTCCATCAGGACTACGTGATAGTAGATGAGTATTCATTAGGTTTTACCAACATCTCAACGTACTATATGGATACATCTTTCGATCTGTTCTTCTGAGCTCAATCATTTGTGTGAGGTATTTATAGATACATATGATATAGTCTTATCTATATGTGTATTCCTACTTATGAAGGGTTCATAGAGTAAGCTTTGGTGTTTTATTGTTTCTTGGATGAGCATATACAGTAAGTGGTTCCCAGTAGTAAAAAATCTGAAGTAGAGACCACAATAGCGGGAGCCGATTTCAATCATAGGGAACTGGATGTATGAGATGTTTTTGGAGCATTTCTAAAGAAAGAGGAACTATGGTTCATGGATCACATAGTTGGTTGAGTCATCCCTAAGAGATGTAGTGATACTCATGTGATGGTTGGTGATATCTTGATTTATATCGTTTATCCTATCATACAACTTAAATATAAAATTTTTATGGGACACTGTGGTAGAGGTAGTGTCAAGATCAAGTAGGTTTGTGGGGAACTATACTTTAAGGTAGAGCTGGTAGAGTAGAAATTGGCGGTAGACAATTTGACTTGTTACCACTACCACCCTTAGGTAGTCCCCTCCAGGCTCAAGTATCTAGAGGACATGGGCAAGGATAGCTGAAGGGA
Organism: Viscum album; assembly: GCA_963277665.1. Classification (NCBI taxonomy): domain Eukaryota; kingdom Viridiplantae; phylum Streptophyta; class Magnoliopsida; order Santalales; family Viscaceae; genus Viscum; species Viscum album. Next base: position 1,607,856,916 of record OY728128.1, read on the forward strand.
GTTGAATCTTATGACCCAGAGGCTTCAATATTTATTCTAGGTATGATATCTATCTTTTGTACCATATCATTAGTAGTAATAGACAGAGTTTCTATTGAATTCTTTCTTTACAGATATCTTTTTTGAGATTTGGATATTCCAACTGAGCCCTTGGCTTGATCCTTTTGCTTGGAGAATCCAAATCGTGATGATATGGTGAACACACACTTGTGCTGCCAATGTGACATGACTTTTAGAGGTGAGAGGATCTATAGGAATTTCGTGGTAGTAGTATTGAGGTCATACATAGTCATTATTTGTATGGATTGGTTATCTACAGTGCATAACCAAATTTACTATTTTAGTATAAGGGTGTTGTGTGTTAGTAGTAAAAGAACCAATTTTTCCTTGTTTGGTGAAAAGGAAAACATGTAGAGCAGGATGGAATCATACATAGGAGGGTGCGGCTAATTAACCATCATTTGGATACCATAACCATTGGTGTAGTAGATGTTATGAGTTCCTAGTTTAATACAATGGTAGAGGAGTAAGATGCTTTATTCCCAGAGAATGTTCCAGGTTTACCTCCCCATCGAGAGATAGACTTCTGTATTGATACATACCCTAGGATGGCACCAATATCTATGCCAGTATGTCAAATGGATCTTATAGAGCTTCATGGGATGAGGGTGAAGTTTGAGGACTTTTAGAGGAAGGGATTTTTTATAACCAAGGATTTTACTTAGGATGGCCTAGTTTTGTTTTCCGTAAAGGAATATGGGAGCTTCAGGTTTTTTGTAGACTACCGGTGCTTGGACTAGGATATTTTGAAGAACAAGTATCCACTACTAAGGTTCAATTTCTTATTTGATCATTTGGGAGCGGAGTGATGGTTCCCGAAGGTAGATATCCAGTCGGGCTATCTCCATATATGAGTACTGGATGAGGATGTTCTTAATATGACATTAAGATGTTTCTACAATCACTATGAGTACTTGGTGATGCCCTTTGGATTGACGAACAACCCTACAGTGTTCATGGGACTCATGAATTAGATCATTCAACCTTACATAAACTAGTTCATTATAATCTTCATTTACGAAATAATGTTTTTGTCACATCCATTAATTATTTTAATTTTATTTTCATTTAATTTCCTTTCTTTCTTTGTTTTGGGTGTTTCCCATGAATTTTAGTGGAAATGGTGGGTTTTCAAAATTTCGTCCAAACCGTGAGGCCATTTCCAGATTTAAAAATAACTTTTTCCCTTATAAATTCTTCATTTTTTTAACCTTTTAAACCAATTTCACTTCTTAATTGGAATCCATTGGTATATTAAAACCACCATATCAATTTGGAACCCATAAGAATCCATAATAATGATAGATTTGGGTTTTTAATTAAGGTGTTGTGCTAGCCCAAAAGGTCATTTCCTCGTTTAATTTTCTTTTTAAGTGTTTAATATCTCATTAATGTTTTGTGATTTTTTAATGATTTAAACTATCACATGAGACCACTTACACAAGGCACCCTCCAATTATATCCTCCCCATCTTTAGAGTTCATAAGCATCGCAAATTTGGGTGAAAATTCTTAGGATTTCTCAAATCATCCAGATTTGAAGACGTAAATTGTCTCTTTAATACCTCCTTCAATTTTTACTCTTTTTCATTCCTTTATGTTCTCACATGACCTCATCAACCTTATTTGAACCTCACTTGAATTTTTTAAATTTTTTAAATTTATCTACTAATTTATTTGGGTCATTTTATTCAATATTTCATCAAGTAAGTGTTTCTATCTTCATTTCCTTCCTTATCCATAAGGTTAGTTCCACTTTTCTTGGGGTTCTAAAATGTCTGGCATATAGGGTCCATACCAAGGGTTTGATTTTGTGTTTTTTTTCTGATATCATGTGTATTAAATCATGATTTCACTTTCTTTTGGTGCGGTTTTGGTGCAATTGATGTTTCAGACAACGATTTGGATTTTTTGGCACAAATGGTAGGTGATTCCATGTGTAGTAATCCTAATATTAGTTATCTTTGCTTAATTTATATTTTTTTCATGTTATTATTACATTATGTATGGTGTGGAAACAATTTTTTTAGTATTGATTAAGCGTTTAATTTCAAAGATTCATATTTTTTTTGAAATTGTGTGTTTTTCATGTGTATCGTTTGTGGTGTTTCGAGTAAAACTTATAACACTTTAGAGTGGTTTAATAAGTGTTTATAGGGCTGAAAATTATGTTTTGGATTGTTATTGTTGTGATTTTGGCCTAGAAATAGTGTTTTGAACTTGGTTTTGTGTGAAAAATAGGGTTATACCCCTTTGGATTATTTTATGAAAATTCTAAATGATTTATTAAGTTAAACAAAGTTGGAAAAGGATGTACATGCACTATGTTGGTGAGTGTGTTGACATATGATTGATTTTTTGAAGGTAAATTTGTGATTTAAGATGTCAAGTATTTTAAGAATTTTTTTTAAATTTCTAAAATGTTTTATCAATTTTCAAAAAAGCACAAAACACATTTGTGTGCTATTTTGTGTGAGTATGTTGTGAAAAATGAGTTTTTTTTGGCGAAAGAAGAATCATGTGACATGTGTGTGGGATTTTTGGTGGGTGTGTGATGGGTAAGTGGTATTTACATGTAAAAATTATATTTCATTGCTCTTTGAAATTTTTTGAGTACAGGATGGAAACTCGGGTATCTAGGTGGGTGGTCGTGTACTAGTATGCTTGTGATCCTATGGGGTTTGGCTATAGTTTCACATAGCAAGTCTGACAATGAAAACACTAACTAAACTATGATGATGATGATGATGATGTTTGGGGGCCACAAGGTTATAGTTATGATCCCTAATACTGGCTCGTGTGCACGAGAACATATATTTGTATGGTTACTTTCATCGAGATACGAGGTACCTAGGACCCACAGTGAGCTAGTACCTTGGGGTTATTTCCTATTGCTTGTTCTGCTTAGATGCTTTATGATTACCTTAGGTATACGGTATGTTGGATGAAAAATTCAGTAGGTTTGAAATTATATTTAAATGTATTGATTCTTTAATGTATCCCACTTGAAAACGTTTTTTATTTAATGTTTGATCTCATTAAAATTCTTATTAGCATTTCATGTTTATGAAAACATGAAAGATTTCAATCCTTGAATGTTTATCACATGGAATATTTTAGTGGTGGAATCATACTGGCCTTTTTCTCATGCCCTACATACACTCATGGGTGTAAGTAGACTTGGTTATTTTATTTTATGTTTGGGTAAAGCTTTTAGTGCCAGTGGTTCAGATTTCTATCAGTCCTTCTTGGTGTAGTGTCGTGGAGATGGCTTGATGGTGGTGAATATTTCTAGGAGGAGGTTCATGGGCTGTCCATTTTAGATTTATTCATTATCTATGGTCTTTATGAATTATTTTAAACTAAATAATTCAATTCTGAATTTCTTTAAAAGATGGTTTGTTTTTAAAAATCTAGATTTATTATATAGGATTTGTTTTCTTTTTATGTTTATAAACTCAGGTGAATCGCTACCAAATTCCATTTTGTGATACCCGCGAACTTTTTCCAGCATGTGGGGATTGGGAATGCCATCTATCCGTGCCACAGGCCGGGGCGGGTGCCATTTTTTATGGTCTCCAGATTTGGTTTGTGACAAAATGGTATCAAAGGAGGTTAGATTCGTACACTTTGGGTTATGTTAACCGGGGAAGAGTCAGGATAGTCTGAAACTAGGATTTTTGGGACTTGACATTCCGGTTATGAGTTGTATACTAGGCCAGCATACCTCATGATGGGATTTGAGTCTCCAGGGGAAGTTGGGATTTATCTTAGTCCTTTTGTTTTCTTGGTTTGATGATGATTAGGGGAAATGAAAAGAGAGTTGAGTTAATTATCTCAGTGAGATCATAGGGCCCAGATAGCCTTGTGGATTTGGGGATATTTCCCTAGAACACTCTATATGATAGTGAATTGATCGGTGTATGGCCTCCATCTATATGTCCAAGTCAACCACCAAAACTAGTTTCCTCTCGCATTGTCTTGTGTCTCTTTGTGTTGGAATCTTAGAAATTGGTTTTAAAGAAAAAAATAAATTTGTTTATGAAATGTGAATTTTTATGAAATTATTATTCAGTAAAGTGGAAGTGTATTGATTTTTAGAAAGGTGGAACTGAATTTTCATAATTTTTCTTAAATGGAGAATGGTGTGTTTGTACCTATTTTGCAAGCAAGAACTATGTGAAAGTGGGTTTTGAAAAGGTATTTCCAATAGTGTTTCCTAAACTATTGAAATTAGTTTTAATGGGATGTAATGTTTTTGAGGTCATGTGTGGATTTTGGAAAGGGATTTTGATTTTTTAACTAGATATAACATGAAAAGTTTTATGAAAATTTGGAATCGTGTTTTGAAATGAGATGAGTTGAGTTCTCAATTTAATATGGATTTATGAAATAGAGTTTTTTATTAAATTAGAAGTGTTTTGAAATGGGTTGAAATGTTTTGAAATTAATGTACAGGAATTAAAATTCAGTTTTTTCTGAATGATTGGTGATTTTTTGAAAAGTTATAGGAATCATTGGAATGCTATTTCAAATAAGAAGAGATGAGTTTTCAAAGGAATTGAGGTTGACGTGAGGGATTTTTCATAAAATCGGGAGTGTTTTGAAATGGGATGAGATTTTTTGAAATTAATATGTATGAATTGAAAGTGAGTTATTATTTGAATGATTAGGCCTTTCAAGAAAAAATTATTGGTAATGTGTAAATTGGGACTTCGATTTGGTGGTTAGCATTCTTGAGAAAAAAGTAAGTATTGGTTGTCTTTTTTGGTTTTGAAAAGTGGAAATTTTTTGTTTTAACCATTGATATTTCCATGGGAGACCACATGCATGGGGTTACATGGAATGATGGATGGTTAATTGAATGGATGAATGAGTGTTGGGATTGATATTAGGAGGGTGCCCGGTGTGGCATAGAAACATGAATGTGTGAGGCACATGGGGTACCATTGGTAGATACACTAACAGGTGAACCAATTATTTTCAAAGAGATGATTTTAATTGAAAACATGATGTTTGGAAGACTGGTTTGGGATGGTGTTTCTTATGTGATTTTTGAATTGTTTTCATTGTGGGATGTTTTGAGTCCAAGAACCCACTCTTTTTTTAATAGTGTTGTGGGTTTATCTTTGGTAGGTAACCTGGGATGAAGGGATGGTTAGTGGTCTCTTTTGAGAAAAGTTTGGGAAGCCATTATGGTGGTTCCCCTCATCCATTTTTCTCTATTTTGTGGCACGTTTTGACAAATGGACCAACTTGGTTGGGTCATTGGGATTTTTCTTTGGGTAAGGTATGCCCCCACTAAGAGTTAATTCAAAACTGAAGTGCATCCTAGATTGTTTCGCCATTGGAAGACCATCTAGTTGATCAATATAAGGAATATTTTTCACGATCTTTGGAGATTGAGTCTACACCATTTCTTTTCTTGGTTTTTTGGATCCTCTTATAGCATGAATGTGCTTATGGAAGGTTTAAAGAGACATTAGTTTCTTATGTTACCTGATTCATCGAAGGTAGAAGTGGATTGGGGTTGTTAGTGTGGATGGTTTCAATGAGGGCCTATGGGTCCTTCATAGTCTCTTTGAAGTAGGGGTTCACGTTAGACCACCAGTTTGGGAAATCTGGTCTGGAGAGGCTATTTTAGATGCCTTCTATAATTGTGTGATCTTTGTGAATGTTGCATAAGGTCCCTCTCCATGTAATGTTTCTATTAGTCACAATGGTCAAGTTCAGTGATTCCTTTTGATGTCATGTTCTTGTTTGACTGTAAAGGTGAAGTTGTACTATATTTTGTGAGTCTTTGTTTTTTTAGAAGTGTGTCTCTTTTCAGGAAATCTAGTCAACCTTTTTTTAGAAGAATGTGTTTCTATATATCCTTTTCTCCTTCCGTTTCTCATCCAAAAAAAACAAGGGGTGATGTGTGTTAATCTTCTAAGCCCTTGTTTCAGAAATATGTCATGTTTTGGTAGAGTGAGTTTTGGAGTGTGTTATGTCTTGGTGAACCCATATGTGCTTGTGGTGTATTTTTTACCACTAGAATAAAGAAGTTCCACTTTGTGGTTTCCAAAGCCTAACTGTGAGGCCAAATATGCTTCAATCCTTTGAGCTCCAGCCATAGGTCCCAGAGAGAATCTGGCGCGTAGTTAGGGGAAATCCTAGGGTTGTTCAAACCCTTGTGCAAAGTCCTATCCTCCTTATGAAAGATGGTAGTATTTTAAACCTCTTGGGTCATCGTCTTTCTTTTGTTGTCCTCATTCGAAGGAAAGAGGTGGGAGGAGCTCGGTTCAATGTCATTCCTTCCCCCATTGGGTGTTTTTGGACAAAGGATTGAAATTTGGCAAAAGAGGTTGAGCACATAGTTAGTAGTAACCTTCCCCATTAAACCATGTAGATAGAATCATTCCCACAGTTAGCGCATGGTTTCCCTAACCGTGCAGACTAACCGTGCGGTCATCCCAACTATTTAAATTTTCAGTCTTTCTGTGACGGCTCATGCTGGTCAGTTAAGATCATTGGTTTATATGGTGGGGAGACCCGCTATGATTCTCATGTAAGTTCCTTTTGAAATTTTGAATGGAAGTTTACCCCTTATTCTGGGGAGTCTGTTCAGGCCTCCCCTGTTAGTGTCTAGATTCTATCTTGGGAAAATTTATGTTGTCTCTTATGGTGGGGATCCCATTTGTGTCTCCTCATACTAGTAACTCAGATTTTCCCTTAGTCTTAGCTTTGCAGTAGGTAGTCTTGTTTGGAGCAATATAACAACCAATATTTTCCTTGGGTAAATGTTGAGATTGGAGAGCACCAAATGGATTAGTTTTAGCAACTTATGTGTAAAACTATTCATTGATGTTCTTCCTTTGGGTAAATTTCTTGAGTCTTGTTCAGATATTTTTTGAAGAGTTTTCTTTTGGGATTAAGTCTGAATGTGCTCGATCTTTTCAAAAATGTGGTGTAAGTTTTGGTTTGTGAGATTATTTCTTATTTAATTTATCACTAGAGGTGTTTTGGCCTTTCGTGGTTAGGAAAAACTTGGAAAATTATTCCAATTCAACGTTTCAGTTAGGCTTGGTTTTTGCTTTTGGCCTTTCTGTGGCTTCCCGTGAGGATCGGGAACGCCCTTCGAGCATTGCCACGGGCTGGGTCGGGTGCTGGTTTTGATGGTGAATAGATTTGGTTTGTGACATGTGTACTCACTATTTGAGAATAAGAATGAAAGACACTTGAAAAGAGTTCAGGACATACTTGAAGAGAAAATGATTTCTAAAAACCTCTCGAAGTGAAAATTATGTATTCAAGTGGGCCACTTCCTATGAAATGTTATCTTAGAAAATAAAATGGTAGTGGACCCGAAAAAGGTGGAGATAGTATTAGTATGGGATCCAACCAAGTGAATGAAGGATTTGTAGATATTCCTTGGGTCGGAAGGATATTATAAAATATTCATAACTGATTTCTCCAGAATATCAGCACACATGAATGCGTTGACTCGAAAGGGAATCATTTTCCATGGATAGATAGGTTCCCATAGGCTTTCCAATAGTTGAGGTAGAGTTTAAAAAATTCCCCCATCTTGAGATTTCTAGAGGAGGGTGTCGATTAAATAGTATTCTATGATTCATTAGGGACCAAACATGGTCATGTTATGATACAAAGGAAAGTAGTGAATTCCAATGGTTTATGCCAGTTCAGACCACATGATCTGAACTACATGACACATGATCTTGAGTTTGCATTAATAGCCTTTTCTCTAAATATGTGCAGACAATGCGTTATGAGAGAGCGGTTTATCATGTACTTAGATCAAAAGTTTCTCATTAATATCTTCTCTGAGAAGGTTATTAACTTGGGGAAAAGGAGATAGTTATATTTCCTCCAAGAATATGAATTTAAATTTTATTATATGACTAGGAAGGGGAATGTGGTTGTAGATGCATACAGTAGGATATCTTCTTTTCAGTTCTTGAATGAGGCATCAGAAAAGTTGTACCCTTTTTGGTTATCCTTTGTGGATAAATATGGTGAAGATTACATCCAGTTGATGTTTGTTACCCCACTTCTCTTATATTAATTTAGGGAGGAACATCTAGGGGATACAAACTTTGAGAACCTTAAAACTAGGATACCCATAGGGCATGCTTCTAATGGATTTTCTAAAGGTGGGGAGCACGTCATTATTATCATAGGACGCATGATGGTACCAGTGACATTGTGGGAGGATGTTCTCAGATTATTTCATACATGTCCCTTGGATGTACATCTAGGTTTGGAAAAGATGTACTAGGTCCTCAAAAATCCATTTTGGTGGCCAGGGATGAAGAAATGAGTTACATAGATTGTCTTTCGATACCTTATTTGTCATCAAGTGAAGGTATATCAAAAATTTCCAGGGGATTTAGCTAATCCCCTTATGGTTCCATAGTGGATGTGGGATGGGATATCTATGGAATTCATGATGGTCTAACCACATACATATTGGGGACTCAATTCCATCTAGGTGATTATAGACCGACTCACCAAGTCATCCCACATCCTATATATCCAATAGTAGAGTTAAATAGAGAGCTTGGGAGGCATCCACAAATAAGAGATACTCAGACTCTATGGAGTTCCATCGATGATAATTTCTGATCGTAATTATATCTTCACATCCTGGTTATGGAATGGATTATAAGAGGTTCTTGGGACTAAATTATCCTTGAGCACATCATTTCACACACAAACAGATGTATAGACTAAGCATACAATTCAGATTTTGGCATACTTTCTAAGAGCTTTCATGTTAAACTTCAGATATATTTTTTAGCTTTATCTTCCACTAGTGTATTTTGCGTAAAAAAAATTTATAATTCCACCTTCGATATGCCAATATTTGAGGCTCTATATGGATGACCTTGTAGGTCACCACTTTTCTGCAATGACCAAGTAGAGTTAGCACCCATGGTAAAATAGTTAGTATGAGAAACTACCAAGAAGTTTCAAATCATTCATGATCGGATGAAGACCCATAGTTCCATCACAAGTCTTATGTTGATAGGCGGTAGAGGCCTTTGCAGTTTGAGGAAAGAGACCGTTTATTCATAAGGGTTTCACCTCGGTGTGGATTACTAAGACTTTTCTGAGGAAGAAAGTTATCTCTAAGGTTCATCAGCTCTTTCCAGATACTAATAAGGGTTTTCAAGGTGGCATACCGCATTCCTCTACCACTATAGTTATACAAGGTACACGAAGTCTTCTATATGTCACAGATAATGAGGTACATGCATGACCTATCACACATTATTGACTGGGATGAAATATATATCTTGGATGTAGCTTGCTTTTCTATGTACTCGGAAGAGATCTATGATCCGTTGGAGAGAATCCTTCATGGTAAACAAATTTCCTTGGTGCATGTATAGTAGATGTATTAGAGTTTTCAAGATATCACATGGGACCGGGAGGCTCAAATTCAGGTTCAATAACATCATTTTTTGATTAGCCCTTGTTTTTGTTTCTTTGGGTATATAAAGCTCCAAGGTGGGCAGAATTTAATGTCTCGGTTTTCTAGTATGTTTTTTTAGATATTATATGGATTATTGTTTAGGCCAAGTGCTAAGACAGTAACAGCCCGAGATTTTATGAAAAATATTCTTTTTATTTCACTAATGTCTTGTATTGTACACTACACCAAAAGGAGCTTTCACAACACGCATCCTTGACTTGCCTTTCATTACACGCAATCGCGACCTTCCTCGATAGCGTGTGTAGTACGCAATAACGAGTTTCACTAAACAACGATATGCTATTAAAATGTTATTAAAACTAGCCGTTATGAATAGTAATAACCACTTTTTGAAATTTTGTAAATTTTATTTTTCAAAATGGATTTCATTTTTGGATTCGGAGTATCGAATTTAGCCTAAGGTGAAATTTTGGTACATTTCGGATAACTTTCATATTCTGATGAATAGTGAAAATTACTAAATTTTAATTAAAAACAACTTTTTTAATAGAAATAATTAATAGTGATAAATTATTAATTTGAGTGGTTTTAAATTATATTTAGAATATATTTTTACAATTCAATACAATGTTGGTCATTGGATGTAATTTCACATTTACACCATACATAAACAAGTGTCAATCTTTTGATAGATATTGTTTCTTAAAAACACGCTATTTGTTTTAGCAGCGGTATTTAATTATAAAATTAATTAATGCAACTTTTATGTTATGAATTTGGTAAATTAGACTTCATTTTTTAATATGAAATATAGCTTAGGATGAAATTTTGGCATTGTTCTGAAAAACATCAATTTTTGATGAATAGTGAAACTACTAAGTGGTAGTTAAAAAAATTAATTTCTTCATAAATCTTAATTTTACCTCTTTTGTGAATGGAATTTCAAAAATCCGAGAGACACGGTTGATGTCAGTAAGTTAAGTGTGGTTCAATGAGATGAAAATAATTTTTGGTGAATAGTAACTTTTTACTTTTATTTACCACGGTTAAAAGTAAATACGGTAATTAAGGGTAAAAATGATATTAATATTACCCTAACACATGTCCTAATCCTATTGGACAATTGTATCTTGACCAAAAACAAACTTAAGTGTAAAATATTATCATTTAGGCCCACTTGGATTAGATTAGGACATTTATTATTATTTAATTCAAAGAAGAGTTAAAAGAGATAAAATCAAAGTTTATTTACTAAAACATTTTTAATATGGGTTTATACATAAGATAAATTCGATTATAAATATTCATTAGAAAGATAAAAAGATTTACTACATAATGATATTTTATTTATCATTTTTATACTTCAAATAAATTAATTTATTTATGACACAACGATGATGCAGTAATTACCCTTTTAAGGAAATGTTAACATAATTGATATTATAAATGGTCAAATAAATGTAATTTGAGACTTTTTATGAATTCCACTAATTTTATAGGTTACTATGATATATTATTGTTGATTTAATCAACTTGGTTCGAACATATAATTCTGTTATGACTTTCACAAAAATCATATATCAAATAGTGTCAAAATTGACACAAAATAGTTTTTAAATCAAATATTATATTATTAATTGTTCTTTTATTACTAAAAATATAAGGTTCGGCCAAATGACTTAGATAAAGATATATATATTAATAATAAAAAATATGGGGTTCGTTTGGCATGTTATAGTAAGTGTATTAACCATATAGTGAAAGAAAACAAAAAGACACGGTAAAAGTTAAATTATTTAACTTAGAGTTAAATCTAATTGATAAGGTTAAAATAATACCCTAAACTTGTATAAATCCTATTGGTTGATAGGATTTCGACCCATACCCACTTTAACTTCGAAATAAGACCCTTTGAAACCATTATAAACCGATTTTGACTTTAATATAAAATAATATTTTGAGATATTCCTAAGGTGCCCCTCTCCTCCCTTAAAAAAGGACACCTCCTCCCCCTCCTCCTCACACCAATTTGAGCACTCAAGCTCGGCCAACCCCTGCCAAAATCTCTTCTACACTTCCCTAGCAACATCCTAGAGGTTCTGGTCTTCCTCAAAGACCAATTTTAGTGCCCTAAGTGGAGGTCTCAAAGAGGCGCTTCAAAGAAGAGGAGGTTCGGACACATACGAAGCAAATCGGACCTAAGGTAAGGGAATATATCACAATCTCATTTTATCTGAGATTGTTTAAACTTTGGTATTTACTGGGGTGTATTTTATCATCCACATCCATGTTTCCTCAATATGTAATATTATTTCCATCCACGTTCAATTTTTTAAATTCAATTTTACCCTTCGGTGAGTTTTTATTAAAAGATTAGAAAGGAATCTTTTGTCGTTTTTCGTACGAGGTACTTTTTGACTTTTCTGACAAAAGTACGAAGAATGTTTTTTTTAACTTATACGGCAAGAAAGTATTTTTAAAAAATTATTTCCAAGAAGCTTCCTTTACAAGTTTTCAAGTTTATTTTTAATCAACATCTTTTAGTTTAAAATTTAATGACATGTTAAGAAATGAAAAGTGTTTTTGAAGTAGAAAGGATATTTTCCTCAAGAATGGAGTTCAAGTATTTTATCAAAATTATTTTCCATCTAAGATAATAAAAGGGTTCTGTTTTTATCCCTATTATTACATGGATTTGATTATGTTGTGATGGAAATATTTTTATGAATTCCTTTATATTATATGAATTGTTTTATGATGTCATGTTGTTTAAGAATCCCATTTTTTATTACATGGGTTATGCGATTATGTATGATTTATGATTATGTGGCACACATAAGAAAGGATTCATTATAAGATGGGTGGGACCTATATCTCCATCCAATGAATTGGGTAAAGATTTTATATCTCATGAGATAGACATGGCTGGAATGGTAGGTTATACCGGTTCAGGGAAACAGGACTGAAACGAGGGTTACTCGATTCAGAAAGGGAATTTGTCCACTAAGATAGTCTTGGCAATGAGTCTTGACTAACAAGAAATGATTCTCTATGATTATGTGTGAATGCCACAAAGTTTCATGTTTTAAGTTATGATTATTGTGATTACATTTCACTGCCATGATTTACCCCATGTTATGAAATTATGATCTCTTTTGCAGGTTAAGATTTCCAAAAGTTATGTGCTTATGTATATGATGTGATTGATATTTCTTTTGTTTACCCTTACTGAGCATTTGAGCTCACCCTTTTATGTTTTCTTTTCCCCAGGATATAAAGAAAGGTTTTAGGTAAAAAAAGGAAGATCTTTATGGGAGATTTTGAAGATCTTTCACCACGATTAGAAGATTATATTCCGAGTTTCCAAAGACACTAAACTATTACGATCCTTGTGTGTGTGTTTTTTGTTATGTACTAAGTATTCCGCAAAAGTAATGTAATGTTCATGTACGTCAAGCTTCGGGTCTCTACAGTTGGTATCAGAGGAAAGGTTTAGTCAACCTTTGGAAACTAGGATGCGAGAACTTTAGTGAGATCCCTAGAGATATTTCTAAGGTATGTCTAGGGATGTCCCTAAGGATAAGTATACGTATAAGATACAGTCCTAGAACTACGGTAACGATCATAGAATTTAACCTAAGAAGTTAGATATTGAGGATACTCCCCCTTTATAATGTTGTTTTCTCTAGCATGATTTTTGCCTCTCACAAGATTTTTTTTGTGTTTTAGTTAATGGAGGGAACCAGAAGGAATTAGGTTAACATTGAATCCAATGGACAAATTGGTGACTATGAGCAACAAAATTGTGTAATTCCTAGAGAGAAAGATCTTGTGATTATGCCAAATCAGTCATCACGATATATGATTAACATGGTGAAATTTAGTGGTATGCCTAATTCATCAAAGAAGAGGAAGATAGACTATTATGCATGTTCACATGTTGAGGAGCATAAAGAAAAGAAGATTGAGATTTCTAAAGAAGGGAAAATAAACCTTGAGGAATACCTCAAATGGAGGAACCGATGTTATCTGTGTGGAGAAAAGGGTCATAGAGTGACAGACTGTTATGGAGTTCAATGTATTATTTGTGGAGAACATGGGCATTACCCAACTCAATGCCCTGACCTAAAAAGTTACTTCTAGATCAAGGAAGGACTTATTCGGGGACAATAACTGAAGAGGATGGATTGAAGTGTTTATGTATTGGTATTCAAGAATAATGTTGTTGAGGTACTTTTATTGTTGTATTATTCTATTGTGTTTTTCAATAATTTTAAGGTACCGGTAACCATGAAAAGTGATTCAAATATTTTGGAAAGTAGATGATATGCGCATAATGAAGGGATAAGGAGAAAATGAAATGTTTGACATTATTCATGAGCTCATGATTAATATAAGGACTAAGTGATATCATGGTTTGAGTATATAAAATTTTGAGGATTTTGGTATGTGGAAGGTGTTAACTTTTAACTACATTCAAGTTTTCACTATGGTTCAATGGGTATTCAAGAGAATACATGATTAAGGCCTTTGAATGTTTGGAATGTGACCAACAAGACATATATATGGGGATTAACGATAGTATTAAATCTCTGGTAATCGTTTTCACTATATTATGAGAGTGGACTGCAGTATTATGGATAAGCCTAAAGATTAGAATGGATTATGTTGGACATAAGTTAGTATTGTTTAAGGATAGAAGTTTTTTAGATATTATTGATGGGATGTTATAGTAATATAGTTTTAGAAAAAGGACAACCTGCAGGACGAGCGACAGCCCATCGCGTCGGACAAGGCTGTGGGAATCGAACCCACAACCGAAATGCGACTGGCCTTTATCGCCTACCACTGGCCTACAGGAAGTCCCTGTTTAGTAGAAACTAGTTTTATTATATTAAGCAGTATGATATATGAAGTATAAGTCCATTTTAGGAACCATATATGATTAATCTCACTATAGACCGACTTATGTATATAATTTTTTCTAACCTTTTGTTTGAGACAGATGGAATGACCCGTCATTCTATCTCATAATCTGATAACACTTCACGAATAACAAATTCAACTTCATTTATTTAAGAGATGAAGTGGAAATTGTTCAAGGCACGAACAACAGTGAGATTGTACCAAAATAAAGTAAGTATTTATTCTAATTCTAATTTTCAACTTTAGGGAAATGATCTTGAAAACAAAAAATGTTGTCCTAGTGATCTTATACCTGATGAATCAGATGGTACCTTATATCATCACAAATCTATGAATTTGTGATTACTGGCTTTTCCATAGCCATGTTCTCTACCACTCTCCATCAGAACATGATGGTTAGATTTCTCTTCCATATCCATATTTTTACCTATGTGGAAACCCAACGATTAGTTTATTTGGGTAATCGTTACATTTCACACTTTAGTTTTTAAAGCCAAGTTTTGGTATTCCTTTTTACGATGTGGGTTTCTATTAAAGAAACTTTCGAATAGTAAACCATTTATAACCCTGATGAATTTCGAGGGCGAAATTCATTTTAAGGGGGGTAGAATGTAACAGCCCGAGATTTTATGAAAAATATTCTTTTTATTTCACTAATGTCTTGTATTGTACGCTACACCGAAAGGAGCTTGCACAACACGCATCCTTGACTTGCCTTTCATTACACGCAATCGCGACCTTCCTCGATAGCCTGTGTAGTACGCAATAACGAGTTTCACTAAACAGCGATATGCTATTAAAATGTTATTAAAACTAGCCGTTATGAATAGTAATAACCACTTTTTTAAATTTTGTAAATTTTATTTTTCAAAATGGATTTCATTTTTGGATTCGGAGTATCGAATTTAGCATAAGGTGAAATTTTGGTACATTTCGGATAACTTTCATATTCTGATGAATAGTGAAAATTACTAAATTTTAATTAAAAACAACTTTTTCAATCGAAATAATTAATAGTGATAAATTATTAATTTGAGTGGTTTTAATGTATATTTAGAATATATTTTTTCAATTCAATACAATGTTGGTCATTGGATGTAATTTCACATTTACACCAGACATAAACAAGTGTCAATCTTTTGATAGATATTGTTTCTTAAAAATACGCTATTTGTTTTAACAGTGGGATTTAATTATAAAATTAATTAATGCAACTTCTATGTTATGAATTTGGTAAATTAGACTTCATTTTTGAATATGAAATATATCTTAGGATGAAATTTTGGCATTGTTCTGAAAAACATCAATTTTTGATGAATAATGAAACTACTAAGTGGTAGTTAAAAAAATTGATTTCTTCATAAATCTTAATTTTACCGCTTCTGTGAATGGAATTTCAAAAATCCGAGAGACACGGTTGATGTCAGTAAGTAAAATGTGGTTCAATGAGATGAAAATAATTTTTGGTGAATAGTAACTTTTTACTTTTATTTACCACGGTTAAAAGTAAATAGGGTAATTAAGGGTAAAAATGATATTAATATTACCCTAACACATTTCCTAATCCTATTGGACAAGTGTATCTCGACCAAAAACGACCTTAAGTGTAAAATATTATCATTTAGGCCCACTTGGATTAGATTAGGACATTTATTATTATTTAATTCAAAGAAGAGTTAAAAGAGTTAAAATCAAAGTTTATTTACTAAAACATTTTTAATATGGGATTATACATAAGATAAATTCGATTATAAATATTCATTAGAAAGCTAAAAAGCTTTCCTACATAATTATATTTTATTTATAATTTTTAGACTTCAAATAAATTAATTTATTTATGACACAACGATGATGCAGTAATTACCCTTTTAAGGAAATGTTAACATAATTGATGTTATAAATGCTCAAATAAATGTAATTTGAGACTTTTTATGAATTACACTAATATTATAGGTTACTATGATATATTATTGTTGATTTAATCAACTTTTTTCTAACATATAATTCTGTTATGACTTTCACAAAAATCATATATCAAAAAGTGTCAAAATTGACACAAAATAGTTTTTAAATCAAATATTATATTATTAATTGTTCTTTTATTACTAAAATCTAAGGTTCGGCCAAATGACTTAGATAAAGATATATATATTAATAATAAACAATTTGGGGTTCGTTTGGCATGTTATAGTAAGTTTATTAATCATATAGTGAAATAAAACAAAAACACACGGTAAAAGTTAAATTATTTAACTTAGAGTTAAATCTAATTGATAAGGTTAAAATAATACCCTAAACTTGTCTAAATCCTATTGGGTTATAGGATTGCGACCCATACCCACTTTAACTTTGAAATAAGACCCTTTGGAACCATTATAAACCGATTTTGACTTTAATATAAAATAATATTTTGAGATATTCCTAAGGTGCCCCTCTCCTCCCTTATAAAAGGACACCTCCTCCCCCTCCTCCTCACACCAATTTGAGCACTCAAGCTTGGCCAACCCCTGACAAAATCTCTTCTCCACTTCCCTAGAAACATCCTAGAGGTTCTGGTCTTCCTCAAAGACCAATTTTAGTGCCCTAAGAGGAGGTCTCAAAGAGGCGCTTCAAAGAAGAGGAGGTTCGGACACATACGAAGCAAATCGGACCTAAGGTAAGGGAATATATCACAATCTCATTTTATCCGAGATTGTTTAAACTTTGGTATTTACTGGGGGGGTATTTTATCATCCACATCCATGTTTCCTCAATATTTAATATTATTTCCATCCACGTACAATTGTTTAAATCCAATTTTACCCTTCGGTGAGTTTTTAGTAAAAGATATGAAAGGAATCTTTTGTCGTTTTTCGTACGAGGTATTTTTTGACTTTTCCGACAAAAGTACGAAGAATGTTTTTTTTAACTTATACGGCAAGAATGTATTTTTAAAAAATTATTTCCAAGAAGCTTCCTTTACAAGTTTTTATGTTTATTTTTAGTCAACATCTTTTAGTTTAAAATTTAATGACATGTTAAGAAATGAAAAGTGTTTTTGAAGTAGAAAGGATATTTTCTTCAAGAATGGAGTTCAAGTATTTTATCAAAATTATTTTCCATCTAAGATAATAAAAGGGTTCTGTTTTTATCCCTATTAATACATGGATTTGATTATGTTGTGATGGAAATATTTTTATGAATTCTTTTATCTTAAATGAATTGTTTTATGATGTCATGTTGTTTAAGAATCCCATTTTTTATTACATGGGTGATGTGATGATGTATGATTTATGACTATGTGGCACACATAAGAAAGGATTCATTATAAGATGGGTGGGACCTATATCTCTCTCCAATTCATTGGGTAAAGATTTTATATCTCATGAGATAGACATGGCTGGAATGGTAGGTTATACCGGTTCAGTGAAACAGGACTGAAATGAGGGTTACTCAATTCAGAAAGGGACTTTGTCCACTAAGATAGTCTTGGAAATGAGTCTTGACTAACAAGAAATGATTCTCTATGATTATGTGTGAATGCCACAAAGTTTCATGTTTTAAGTTATGATTATTGTGATTACATTTCACTGCCATGATTTACCCCATGTTATGAAATTATGATCTCTTTTGCAGGTTAAGATTTCCAAAAGTTATGTGCTTATGTATATGATGTGATTGATATTTATTTTTTTTACCCTTACTGAGAATTTGAGCTCACCCTTTTATGTTTTCTTTTCCCCAGGATATAAAGAAAAGTTTTAGGTAAAAAAAGGAAGATCTTTATGGGAGATTTTGAAGATCTTTCACCACGATTAGAAGATTATATTCCGAGTTTCCAAAGACACTAAACTATTACGATCCTTGTGTGTGTGTTTTTTGTTATGTACTAAGTATTCCGCAAAAGTAATGTAATGTTCATGTACGTCAAGCTTCGGGTCTCTACAAAGACATCATGCAATTCAATGGCTCAGGTACCCGAAATAACTGTTCGAAATATATTAAATATATTTAATAACATGTGCATGTAGTTTTCCTAAAAAAGTGTAACAATTTCTAAATGGGATCCCGAATTATAAATATGAGGGAACCATTGCGTTCAGAATGTGAGGTTTATACTAGGTGTGACTTAACCTTAGTTGATACAGGTTGTTTGTGTAAAAGCCTCTGTAGGCGTAAAATGAATAAAATAAAATAGTTAAATTACTTTAAATATTTTGTTGATATAGTGACATAGCAGCATAAACCTACCTCTTTATATACTTTCTTATCGAAATTCATAGGGTTATCCACAAGACATCGAGAATTTATTAGATCCATTAGATCCATTAGAGAAGATCGTGTTGGTGGATGACCAGATTAGAGATCGATGATAAGTGTAGGATGACATTGAAGGATCTCACCAACGAATGCCTTGTGACTTCAATATTTTTAATCGATTGACCCAATTCAAGGTAGGTCATGTTTTTTATTTTTATTTCTTCCTCGTTCTTGATTCATGTGATGAACATAGAGCAATCAACCAATGGATTGATCCGTCGATCATATTTATTTGTGGATGGGATAGTTTAATTGGGTTTTGGGTGAATTTATTCATGATTAAATTTTGTTTATTTTTCTATTATCGTTATAATGGAAATAGATTGATATAATATTGAACATTGATGAGGGTTAATTCCTATATATTTTTCTTTTTCTTTTCTCCCCTGATATTACGTTCATCATGGTTGTTCTTAGTTTGTCCCACGATTTGACATATCCCAATCAATCGATCATTGCGCACCTTTTCCTTAGAGAAATGATTCAATTTATTATATTTGAGATTACCATGGAACAATGGTGGTGTATTGATGGAAGCGGTGATGAATCAGATAACATTGGGTACACTATTTCACGTTCATGGGTGAAAAACTAAGAACTAAACTATGATCCATTTTTCAAGCATATTTGATGAATGGAACCTGATGTTTTTCATGTTCAAGTATAAGATGAGGAATTTACTTGATTTTTAGGCAAGGCATGGCTGAATCAGAGGCCAGAGCAGTAGATATGGTGTGCAAAGGAGGAAACAACATTTCAATAAAATACCACACTACACTGTGTATAATCTGGATCACCACACCACGTGGGGTCCCCTTTTGGAATTCAGGGTTTTTGGTAATATATAAGGATCAAACGATATGTGACCCTATCACATTCAATTTGACCCATCCCTAGAGACTCAGCATGTACCTCAGATGGTACACAGACATAGGGTGTACTACATAGGCATCCCACACGCTATATACACCACCAGACTAACATGGCCTAGACTAGGTACATGGGTGAAGCTATCTACTAGTACATGGTCACATGTACATGGGGTCAAAACATGTAATGGAATACTGGTAGAATGAACATATAGCCTAAATGACGCGTACTTTTACACAAACCAAAATTGATGAAAAAGGTCATTTGCACATGCAGGAACTAGAGTCAAGAGACATAGGGTGTGACTCCTACTACATTCCACGTTCTTTATTATACATTACCTAGATACCTTTTCTTCATTTTCTTAGGCATGTTTCATTAGGGTGAATTAGCCTTATCCTTTCCTAGAGTGTAAGTATGGAATCATATCATACTCTAAGTACTTTGATCCCTTCAATAGAACATCTTGGATAGACTCATTTTAATCTCTCTGAGAGGCCTAGAGTGAGATCCTCTATTCATTATCATGCCCTATGTGTAGTTTTTTGTATTTTTGTGACAGAAACATCATGGGAACTGATCCTTTACCTAGAGGGTTAATTGAGATTGAGTTGTTGGTATAACCTCATGGCCTTGGCAGTGACCCTCATATGAGTATCTTATCTCTTCAAAACTTCATTGTGTTCTTTATCATTATAGGACAAGATGAGAACAACCACTTAGATGGATTTCATCAGTGTTGTTAGACATAAGATTATGTTCTCCAGGATAAGTTTTTTTGTGGAATCTTCAAGCTGTAATCCTAGAATGGTATACTATGGTTGTGAAATAGCAATATAATGTGGATCTTTGTTGATTATATCTGTATATTATTTCTAAATGTGTTGTAGAAATATACCTGTATAAAGTTAAATGTATTTCTTTTGAGCTATGATTTTTTGTTTTGGGGGGACCTACTGAGTATTGTTATACTCAACCCTATATAATGTTTTTACACAAGTGTAATTTCTTGTGTAGATTATTAAACTTTTGAGTCTTAGGTGGGCTTGGACTAGATGGTGCTTGGTTAGATTGAACAGACCAATGTGTGTTCTTTAAGCTTCTAAAAGTATTTCTAATACTTAATTTTTGGTTGGAATTGTGTTTCATTCCCTTTGTGGTGGGTTTGTATTTGGACCTATTTATATTCCATTACTTCCTTTTTTACTCTGGTAATGGAATTTAGATTTATACATGAATGGTTATTGAGTCTTTTTTACATTTCACCATTATATAGGCTTTGATATGTTTTCTTGTGTATAGGAACTTAGGATAAGGTCTCCTATGTCGGTAAAATGCTTACTCAGTGCTTGTCACTATCCTCTGGCCTATTGGAGGAAATCATGGGGAGTCGTGACGTGGTCCCCTCTGGGACGGTTCGTGAAATATCAATTATGGTATAAAATTTCGGGAATCATGTGTCCAAGAAACATGAGAAATTTATCAAAGAGAGATAGTGTCTTTTATATTCCTGAAATGTCAAGAAAAATAGATTGTTGTTTCACTATTTTCTCGAAAGGAAAAATTGTTAATTCAGTGCATTAAAAAGTTAAGATTTGTTCAATTAAAACCCTATAACTTATCCATTATTATATCTATAGTCCAATGAGAAAACAATCAACTAATTTAGATAAGTACATCATCATATTCTTTGAATACTTCACTCTCATTTCTTGTGTAATGTATACCAAACATAAGTCATATACTTTGAAAATGTTTAAAATTTTGAAGAATCATCTGAGAAGAAATATGAGTATTCGGTGGATAAGTTGAGAACTGATAATGGGGGTAAATATAAAAATGGATAATTTGAAAGTTATCTTGAGAATCATTTAATTAAATATGAGTTCAGTTCACCATACACTCTTCAAAAAAATTTGATTGGTGAAAGAAATAATAGAATTCTTGATGAAAAAGGGATAAATATGTTAATTGAACAGGTTCGCTCTCATTAATTTTAGAGCCAAGCCATGAGAACTAGTATGTATATTAAAAACTGATGATTATTTAAAAAAATTTAATATAGGACTCTATATGAAATTTTTTATTGAAAAAATTTCTGTTTTGAAAAACATCAAAGGTTTTAGGGTTCCAGGAATCATAAATAAAAAAAGTGGAATCCTTGTTAAGTTTGTGAAGAAAGGTGAAGATGAAAATTTTCTTCACTATTCTCTATAATTAATATGATACAAATGATTCAACAAAAAAAAGGATTAATTATTGATTCTATTGATGTGATTGTTTTTAAAAATTCCAATAAAGATAAAAAACTTGGGCTGATAAGGAAGCTGGGCAGGATAATTTTTTTAACAATTCTAATGACGATACTGATAGTAGTAATCCTACTCAAGAAGATGAATCAAACACAAATATTACAAATGATGAGGAAAAGACATAGACAAACTCATCCCATGTTGAGGAAGAAAGTGGAGGCTCAGAAAATTATTATTGATCAACATTATCTGGTTTAAACAAGAAAAACATCAAAAGTTGTTACAATCACTTTTTTATATTAAAAAGTCAAACCGAATGATGTGAATGAAGTCTTTAAGCATCTAGAATGTATTCAATCTATGAATGAAGGTATATATGATATAAAAATTAATTATATATGGGAACTCCTACCAAATAAATATAACATAAATTTTATTCATAAATGTTTTTTCAAAAACAAGGTGAATGAACAAAGTAAAGTTATAAGGAACATAGAATGTTTAGTGTGTAAAGGATACTCACAAATTGAAGGTGTTGATTTTGGTAAAACTTTTTCTTTGATGGAATGGTTACAAACCATTAGAATATTTCATTCTATTTTTTCAGAATGAAGTGTTTAATTTTTTCAATTGGATTTTATGTCGGAATTTATAAATGGGGATCTTGATAAGGAAATTCATATTGAATAAGCATGAGGATTTGATATTTGGAAAGATCAAAGTTATGTGTGTAAGATTAATAATTCCTTTTATTGTTTAAGTAATGATCCAAGATAAAGGTATTCTAAATTGGATAATTTGTTGAGGAAGTTGAATTTTAAAAAATGAAATGTTGATAATAATATTTACATCATGGAATGTCCTGAGTTTTTCCTTATAATAATTGTTTATATTTATGAAATTATCTTTATTGGTAATGATGAAACATATTTTGAAATATTTTTTGAAGTGATCAGAAAGTTTTTCGATATGTCTATGATAGGAGAAAAGAAACACTTTCTTGGGTAAAAAAATTGATAAGAAGAAACGCATTTTTATTTATCAAGAAAAGTATGTTAAGAAACTTATTAATAAGTTCGACATATAAAATAAAAAACCAATTTATATACTGATTTTAGTGGGACACAAGTTGAAAAAAATGGAGAATACAAGGATATTGATTATAAATAGTTTCAAAATATGATAGAAAGTCTATTGAATTCGACTGCATCAAGATCTGACATTGTTTATGTTGTCACTTTATGAGAGATATTTTAGAGTGCTCCAAAATAATCACATTATTTGTATGGATAAAGAATTATCAGATATATCATAGGCACATAAAATTTAATAATCAGTTATATAGATCAAATATTATTTACTTTTTCCAATATTTAGATACTGATAAGGTGAGAAATGTTGATGAAAAAATATTCACATCTAGTGGATTTTTATTTCTTAGAAAATATTTGTTTTATTAGGATAAAATTAAATAGAATTTAGTAAAACTTATCATGGTTGAATATGATTGTCTTGATGATACTCAATCCACTAACCATCTTATCAAGATCAATACCTTGTTGGAAGATTTACTTGTTGAAGTGAAGGTTCCCCTTCTCTTGGGTTGTGATAATAAAATTTTAATCATCCTTTCCAGAAATCTGGTATAACATTCTCATTCCAAACATATTGATATCAAATATGATTTTGTAAAAGTGCATGTGAAGAGTAATGAATTGAAGATGGAGTATGTTCCTACATCGGAAAAAGTTGCAACCATTTTCACAAAAAAATTACCAAATGAACATTTTCATAAGTAAAGGTTGAACATTGGAATCAAACCTCTTTCTCGTCAAGGTTTACATATGTGCTTTTTCCCCTATCTCATCTTGTATTTAGATAGTTTTATCTAATGGGTATAATGATTCATAAATATATCCATTTTTATATTCTTTACCATTTAAGGAATCATGTAATAATGGGGACTTGTGGGTGATCTATGATTATAGAATTGTAAATGTATAAACTATTTTAACTGTTTTTCATCATGGCTGTTGGGAACTTGTGTTAAGTAGGTAAGTGAAGAAGTGAAGAAAGATGTGAATAGAAGATGAAGAGGTTCTCATGATCAATATTTTTGGATACCATAGTTTTTCAGTCAATAATTCTTGTTTCTGATAATGATTTAGCTTGTGCAGGATTATAATTGTGGATTAATAATCTGTAGCTTGAGTCTACAAAGATCAGTGATTAATAAACCTTGTTTGAAATAAAATCCAAAGGGGGGTATTTTTATGACCAAGATGATAAGGAAGATGATCTTATTACAATGTTTTCTTTTTTTGTCAAGTAAGTTTAAGAATAAATGAAATCATGACACATTATAAAAGAGGGTAATAAGATTCATCATCATATTTAGATAATCAGACTCACAATTATTAAGATTCTCCATTCGAATGGGAAGGAGTTTTCTAAAAAAAAAAGTTTTATCGTACATACCTGGAGTACAAAATGTAAGGTAGATGATAAAAAATAATTGAATCAGATTATTCATGGATCTTATGTAAATCTAATGATGATTTACTATTTTTTATTTCACATAATTCATAATTAAGTTGTAAGACATGTGATATTATCTTGATAATTTAGAGGATAAAATGTTCTTCCAATCATATTTAGGTAATTGGAAAGAAATATGTTGTTGGAATAGTGGAAATTTACAAAAGCTTCCATTGTAAGTCAGAAGATACTGAAGATGATATTAGATTTTTTTTTCAAAATCATGATCAATTCAGGCTTACATAGAAGAAGTCTAAGAAGAGGAATGTGTGGGTAAAAAAACATTGTAGTATATTTCCAATGGTAGGGGATTTATGGACACATATTTTATTAAATATGTTTATTGGGATCAGATTCAGAAAATAATGAAGTTACTAAAGTCAACGATACTAAAAATGATCCATCTTATATGGTATGTCATCATAATCATCAATGGAATAATTTTCATTAGGATATTTTGGGACAAATAAAAAG
Organism: Viscum album; assembly: GCA_963277665.1. NCBI lineage: Eukaryota > Viridiplantae > Streptophyta > Magnoliopsida > Santalales > Viscaceae > Viscum > Viscum album. Next base: position 1,607,881,776 of record OY728128.1, read on the forward strand.
GAAAATAATTAATTTTTAGGTCCAATATAAAAACAAAGTCAAAGGATAATCAACAATGTAGTCAAAAATTTTAATCAAGTTAAATTTTTTGTTAGATTGTTTTGTTACAGTATCAAGTGGGTCAAGATAAATAAACAGAAGTATTCAATGTTTCTATGGTATGTTTAAAAATTGGCACAAGATCCATCCAAATTGGGGAGAAACTGTATCATCAGAATGAGGAAGTGACTTATAATTAGATTTAAACTGACAATGAAAATTTCAGTAGATTCAGGATCATCAGTCTATGAAAAGAATAAAAATAATATTTCTTGTAGATTTTTGTAAGTTCTACAAGAGGGGGAATTAATCCTGAAGAGTTTGAAGAATAATATATTTGTTCTCATTAGACGGTATGAATCATTATTATAGGAAGACATATGTTTTACATTTGTCACAGTTTGTATAAGATAATTATATTGAATAATTTTTCATCATCATCGTAATGAAGAAATCATAATGGGAATATTAGTCTTTCAATTGGTGTAGAGAAACATAATGGGATTTCTTCACTTTTTATTTTTTTAAACTGGGTCAAACAAATCAGAATGACCAAATACCTTTTTCATAATAAATAAATCATGTTATTCAATCGGAATAGGAATTAGAATCAGACTTAATTTTGTTAAGAAGTTTGAAGTGAGAAAAAGTTATGAGAAGATATGAGAAAATTTTATTAGAGTTTGTAACATTAAATATGTCAAAAAAGTTTCCATATTTAAAGGGAAAAAAATATTTTGGGAAATCTGGTTGATTAGGAATAAATTTAAAATCCCGCTTAAACCTTATTTAGATCACCTATAAAAGGAGACACTAATTTTTACTTTCTAATATATGTATTGTTCAAATGTGGAAAGGGATAAGAGCTGAATTTATAGGGATAAAAATCTCCAAGATTGTCCATTCTTGAAAAAGATATCCAAACAAGAGAAGAAGGGGGAAGAGAGAAGATTGAATTCAAGGTTATCAAACAAGAATGAGAAATCGGATTGGGATTTATGAATTCAGAAAAAAGTAGTTTATAATTTTCTCAGCGGTATTCTGATGGAGCAAAATTTCTATATTGAGAAATCATAATTTTTAATTAGATTGGGAAATTATACTAAGTATCATTACAATGTCCAAGTCATTCTTGTCTGCTACTAAGTAAGAAAGTGAATAATTTTTTTGGAGTTAATAATTTTGAAAGTTGATCAAGTAGAACCATAACCTATCATTTACAAAAAAAATAGTACATATTCCCATTACATGAATCATGTGCATTTTTCTAGTGAACATAATTGTACATGATTTTAAGGGCATATCCTAACTAACTATATTCCACGTAACTGGATTGTTTTCTAGTAGATTGTGTGGAATTAGATTGTTTCTAAACCATACCAAGTATGTATCTAAAATATTGGAGAATTGAACCTTATAAATTATTCTATTCCAATTGATGTGTGTATTTTCGTTTTCAATTGGGAAATAAATCCATAATAAGAGGTGAAGGTTATTTCAGTGGTAAGGAAACATAAAAGAAAAAAGATATTACAGATTCACCCACTCCCCCACTCAGTGATAAACCTATCTTGATTAGGAAATTACACTAGTTTTATAAATATCAAATACCAATGTGTGGATATTAATTTTGGAGTGAATTGAAAAATTCCTAGGTATATAATGTGAATATTTTTCATGAGCCTCTACTGATTCCCTTTTTATTGTGTAATACATATAGGTCAAATATAAGATACTAGTGACCTCTTAGTTAGTGGAATGACTACCGATATAGGTGGGTGGATATTTCATAAGGTGAGTCGTATTAGAGATATAAGAATCATATATTCTTAAGTTTAAAAAGAATAAAATTACTAGATAATGGTAAAACATTTATTTAGTATTGTGAATGTAATTTTGGTGATGTAAGACATAATAAGTCATCATCCAAAAAAAATTACATTGGATAATGTGACCCTTGGTTGATCATCTCTATATATTATCACATAACAAGAATGTGTTGTGCCTTTAAGAATATGAATCAATTGAAATGGTTGTTATCATTATGTTGTTGTCATAAATATGTAGTACATGTTGGTATATTTGGTTTTCATTAAATAAAGTATTTGTGGTATGATCAATTTATGGTTAAGTGGTAATCGTTCATGTTTTGAGGGTTTGAGCAATGTGATCTCAGTAACACCATGAGAGGTATTACTTTACCACTACCTAGAAAAATTTCCATTAGTTATTTTGGGATATGTTCATAGGATACTATAAGAGTAGGATAAATTGAACATTAATATCTTTTCATGAGAAACATCGACCTATGATGTTAATACAGATTCAATTTGTCCAAGTTCTAGGAATGATAATGTAAATGGATCCAATACTGAAACACTGCTCCCCACTCCCCTGGTGTGGTGCGTTGATGTCCCTATCACCTAGGGTTTCCTGCCTTACGCGGTTTAGCATATTTAGAACTATATATTTGAATAATTGTTGCTCGGCCTTGGATCATTCATTCTCTATCACTCTCTAGTCCACTTTTCCTCAATTGTTTTCCACCGTTTATGTCCGGCTCGAGCTCCATAGCTTGGATCTGGATCATATCTAGGTTTCCTTGGTGTCGATCAGTGTTCATTATTATGGCATAGATCTAGTTTTCGAGTGGTGATAGTATAGTGCCTCTCCAAAACGACGAATATGAACTTCTTGTGTTTTGTGGTTCTTTGAATGTAGGTCTTCGATGAAGGTTTTAGTTTCATCTCTTTCGACAGTTGATGGTTGCTCGAGATGTGAAATAGCCGACTTGTTGTTTTTGATGGGTGGTATGCCAGAATGGTAGATTATAGGACAGTTCATGTTCGGGTCATCATTTGGTTGTGTTTTTCTTTCACCGATAGACGTTGTGGTCTTTATGCACCTAGCAATGCTTTCCCCTCCAGTTTCGATCTGTTTCAGATCGTTGCCACCCTGATTTGGTGTGCTCTTTTGCTTTCTTGCTGCGTTCTTGTTGGGTTTCCTCTACCTGGTATCATTCAAACTAAGGTATTCAAAGATCAATGAAGGGAACGGCTCTTGGAGGTGGTCCATTCTGCAGATATCTTGGTTTTTTGTAGATCTTTTAGAGATTTTCCCCTGGTTTCACTGTTAACGATCCTGGAATGGTGTTGTCTTATTCTTGAGGTTCTCGGTGGAGGATGAGGGATATACCTTGTTTACTGTAGTGTGATATTGATGTTGATTGTTTTTTCTTCAGTTTTCCTCTTTCTTTTTTATTCTACTTGATCATGAGAAACTAATTTCCTTGTGTGTTTTGGTTCACCCGGTTACATTTGGAATGGCGCAACAATTTGCACATGTTGTTGGGTGGGAGAGCTAGAAAGAGGGAGGGATGTGTTGACATGCTTCATCCTTCCATGTGCCATCTCTTTGATGGGCATATGGGTGCCTTTCCATGTCATCTATTCAGAGATTCTTCGGATTTTTTTCTGTTGCATCAGGTTAACATTATTGAAGTTCTCTTTATGCTTTGTTGGGTGGGCGCCTCACAAGTGAGAAAGGTGTGTTGGAACCTTTCATCCAGATCTCCTCCTTGTCGTTGGTTTGGGAGGTTCTCTGACATGTTGCGCTACCAGCACAGTGAAACTTCTTGGCAGAGGGGGCGATGCAATTTCTTGATGGGACTCACTTTTCGATGCTTGGCAAGGGGGTGATGAGGTTTTTCTGATGTCCACTTGGAAGTGTGTTTCTTATGATTGTGTTTTTGCATTTTGTTTTTTATGTCTTGTGTCCTGCTTGTAGTGGTTTTCCTCTTTCTCATTCATGAATAGGGTTTTTCTTTCTTTATCAAAGGGGGATTTCTCCTCACCCTTCAAAAGGAGTCTTGTTTAGAGCATCAAAAATTCCTCTATGAATGGATTTGTTCAAGTTACATATAAGAGTGACTGGAGAAAATCTATGTGGTGGGAAGTGTTCCACTAGTTGTTCAACGATGGAAACCTCATTTTTAATGGGGTTCAATATTATTCATATACTTTAATTTCAAGTTGAAATCCATTATAAACAAATTTTAACCCATAGAAAAACTGTGTTTGGTGGTGGAATAAGAATATTTCATGGTGATTGGGTATCATTTTTTAGTAAAATAAAAACTAAAATGATCTGATTGTGGGGAGGGAGATGTTTATCATAGGATGTGTCCCTCATGTAAGGGATATCCAATAGAGGTGAGACAAAATGTGGTGTGATAATTGTAGTTTCATGATGTGGATGGATATGTAATGTTAAAAAAACTTGTATTACTCAGTGTACGTCATGTTTCCACTCATATATGATTTTGGTTGAAGCTGAACATTAGCTGTGAGATTAGGATAACATATGGTGAACTGAGAAAAATAGTTTCTCATGTAGTGTTGATAATTTTATTGGGGGATGATAATAATTTTGGGTAACATATGGTCAATGATGAATCAATTTTTTGGAATAGTCACCCTAACACTAGTGTCCCCCCACTTAATGAAGGGTAACATGAATATTTTTTATTTTACATAAGGGGAACATCAAGTATTATTATGGTATTGAAGGGTAACATGAATTTTTCTTATATTAATAAATGTGTACATAATGTTATATTAAGTTAATAAAAGGAAAAGTGACCTTTTATTATGTTACTGAAGGATATTATGAAGATATCGTTAGTTACCAAAGGGTATTGTGATGTTTTCTTTAGTTAATAAAGGTTAACTTGAATTTTTTTCTTGTAATTGAAGGTTAATTTGGTGTTTTTTAATTTATTCAAGAGTAACATTAATTTTTAATAAGTTATCTAAGGTTTAATTAATGTTTTCTTAATTTATAAAAGGTGAAATTGAAGTATCCTAAAGTTTCTGATGATTGACTTAAATATTTATTATCTTAATAAAGGGTAACATAAAGTATTCTTAAGTTAAATAAGGGTAACGAGAAATTTATTTAAGTTAAATAAGGTTAACATGATGTATTCTTTTGTTATTAATGTGTAAATCAACATTTAATCACATAACCTATTAACAAATCAAGGTTAATACAAACATCCCTTTATTATTATTATCATTCAACTCCATATCTCAACAATTACCCAAATCAAAAATCCAATTTAATTGACCTGTTCCATTATCCTGAATATCCCATCACTTTTATAATCACATCATTATATTAATTAATTTACCAATTAATTATTCAAATTCAAGAGGAAATTTTCAAACATGAATATTGAGATTTCAAAAATTCCATACATGAAATTATAATAAAGACAATGGTATATTCAATTTAGACCACATACATCAAGATCGTTGAAGGACAATCGCTTACAGAAATCCACAAATTGAAGTGGAATGTTCAATTTCACAAAAAATAACTTGATCCAGATCCTAAACCTATATCCAAGATCAAACAGAGTTATATATATCAAAAAAATATCTACACCCATTCAAACATAAGAAAACTATTCATTCATCATTAAGAAAGAGAGATGGGAGAGAGAGGAAACCACACAGTAAGGAATCACTCATAGGGATAGGTAAATATCCTTCAATCAGATATTTGAATCACTAATAAAGAAGTTTTTATGGAATTATAATCCTCTCTGGGATCTCAAAAAATGGGAGAGAACCTATTTGATCAAAAGGGGTGAATGAGGGTGAAATATGGGGGTTTGGGAGTTTTAAAATAAACATTTGCTGAAAATAATCCATGATTCATTGTTTCCTTGGTATGGGGATCAGTTATCCAAAAATTTCATCCTAACAGTGAACCCCTCTTCTGGGGTTGCACGGTTACTAAAAATAGGGTGCACAGTTTTTTAGACTATGCACCAACCATGAAATTCACCTCTATCTGGGGTTCCATGGTTTTCTGGGACATAGCACATGGTTTGGGAAAATCGCGCACCAAATGTGCAATTCCCAAAACCCCTAAAAAATATCCAATTTCACTTGAAAGATCCCCCATGTAAATCCCCAACAGTATATACCGAAAACAAGTTAAATAGTAACTAAAAATCATCATGATACATCACCTTAAAAGGTTGGTATCTTACATTCTCCCCAACTTATAACAACCCATTCTCGAGTTCACCCAAAAATATCTAAGATTCAAAGGTAAAAAGATTGGTCCACTAATCCATCATATATACTTCTCTATTCCATGTTTCCTCATAAACACACCCATGTATCTGCAATATTTGAACTATCGGCATAGTATTTCCCCCCAAAACATTTTCATTGTGATCCACAACATGTATTAGATTCTACTCGAAGGACGAATTGGTATCAATTTCAACATCATCAACATCGATTAGAAAATAAGTGCCGAGATGATATCTCCAAAGCTTTGATAATTGAAAAACATCATGTATAGAATTTTACCTCTATAGAATAAGAAGTCTGTTTTACACCAGGAACAATTCTCTTTAAAATATCAACGGTTCCAAAAAAAACATGTTCTCTAACTTGCTCTGACTCCAAATAATATGGTGATCCAATCTTGGTGACACCTTAAGTAATTACATGATCACCCACTATAAACTATATGTTTTATCAATTTCTATCTTCACATGACTTATACCCGCTCTGATCCATAGCCAGGATTTTCAAAATTAGCTGAACATGTTTTGATGTCACTTTCACAAGGCTCAATCCCAAAAAATCTAACTTTCCAGCCTCCATCCATCATTAAGATGATGTACATGGTCTACCATAAATATCCACTTATGGTACCATTTGAATAGTTTCCTTATAACTATTTTTATATTAAAACTCTAATATTTCAATGTGATTCACTCAATACACACCAATGTCAAGAATTCACAGTTGTAGTATTTCCTCAAGCACTAGAATAGTACATTTTGACTACCCATCTCTCTATGGCTAGAAATCTATACTCAACAATAGCTATGTACCAAGCACCTTTTTAAAACCATTCTAGAATCATGAAGCGAAACGTGAATGATGATAAAAAACTATACTGTGTGGCATGTTGTGCAGATGGACTATCTCATAAATGTAAAATTCTCACAACTAATCCACTAATTAAGACTCCCATATTGGCAATAAATGCACTACCTTTTCAAATAGTCCATAATAACCAAAATCGCTTCATTCTTATGAGGTGTCCACCAGAGGCCAACAATGAAGTCCATGGTAACATCATCCCAAATACATTCTGTAATAGAAAATGGATTTAGTAAACCATTAGTTCATTGATGCTTGGACATCACCTATAAAAAGGTGTAGTATCAAGTCGTGAGCACTGCTATCTCTTTTTTCATGCTCAGACACCAATACTGTCAATGTAGTTAATGATAAATTTTCATCAAACATGGATGCACATCCCAATTTGAGGCATAAAGATCATGCATCATATCCTCTTGTATGATCGTAGGCACAACCATTGGATTCATGACATAAATGATCTCATTCTCATTTATAATCCAATCGGAAGGAGACTCCCCACAGTTAAGGATTTACCTTGAGACCAAAAATTATAGATCCTCATAATACCTCTCCTTAATCAGGCTCAAAAGTGTAGACTCAATAGAAATTGATATGAGGGACATATACTCTAGGTCCTCTTGAACCACAACATGCTTCTCTACCAGCAAAGCCATTATCATCCACTCAGAACTAAACTCCTGAACTTTCAAAGTCTTATTTTTCATGATCAAAGCATCAACAACATTGATTCCTCTTCTAATCGTATATTATAACACAAAATCAAATGATTTCATATACTCTACCCATCTCTACTACCGAATATTTGAATCTCATTATGAAAATATATCATTTAATCCATTTTGAATAGTATACACATTAAAATTTTTACCCAATAGATGACACCACAAACCCTTCAAGGAATAAACCACTACAGCTAATTCAAGGTCTTGATTAGGGTGATTCCATTAATGTGGCATGAAATTTTATGACCCTTATTCTTTAAATCAATCTCCCTACATCAACACTACACAAGGTAATATCTTAGATGCCTCGTGAAACATGGTATACTTCTCCCCAGACCGAGGTAGGATCAAGATTGGTGTGTTATTCAAATGATTCTTCAACCATTTGGTGTAATTCTCACAAGATCTAAACCATTAAAACATGACCCCTGTCTTGATCAATCTCGATATAGGTGCTTCTAAGATGGAAATTATTTGATGAACCTTCGATAATATCCCACAAATCCCATAAAACTGTGAAAATCATATAATTTTTCTCGATGTTCCCCAGAAACCATTGCCTAAAATTTATTTTGGTCCACCAACACACCTTCATCTGAGATTATGTAACCCAAGAAATGTGCCTGATTAATTCATAGTTGACACTAATATAGCTTGATGTATAGCTGATTTTGTGTTAGTGTACTCAGTACGGTTTCATGATGTTGGGCATGATTTTCATGAGTCTTGGAGTTCACCAATATATCATCAACAGTAACTAAATAAACTAATCTAGGTACGGGTGGAATATTAGGTTCATCAAGGCCATAAATTCAATTGGTGCATCTATCAACCCGAACGACATCGAAAGAAACTCAGAAAGAACATATCGTCTTCTTAATGTAGTCCATGGTCTATCATAAGGTCGAACTCTCAACTGATGATACCATGATCTCAATTCAATCATGGGGAAAACACAAGATCCTCTTAACTATACCTATAGATCATCGATATGAGGAAGAGGATATTGGTTCTTCCCTATCATCTCATTCAACTTCTAATAGTTGACACATAAGCCCAAGTTCTTGGCAGCCTTCTTTAAAAAAATTATTCGAGAATCCCACGGTGACTCACTGAACAGATAAACCCCCTATCCATCAACTCTTTCAGCTAAGTTTTATTCTCTCAAATATCTATTCATTTCATTCCATATGGTGTAATATAAATTATCATTGTGCCCGAAATAAGCTCTATAATAAAATTTTCATCTCTCTCAGGTATAATCCATGAAAAGTACTCAAGAAAAAATTCCCTTAGTATTGTCTATTGCGGGTGGAAAGAAACCATGCTTCACAACGCCATCATCCAACATTAGAATTGATCCCTGGGAAGAGATCTCATCTATTTGTTGACGAATAGGCCTACTATGACCCGCCTTGATATCCCAATATTCATAGAGAATATAATTTTCACCCCAAGGAGATGTAAACGTCACTCCCTTATTGTAGGGATTGATATGAAACAAACCATTCAATAACAAAAATAAAATCCAATACTGACATATTAATGATATAGAGATCCAAAAGAAAATGATACTCCCCAACCCTATGAGAAAACCATGTGTAAAAATATATTTCTCTCAACCATACCCCCAATGTTGTATCAATCATCATATCCCCACTCATAGACTCCATCTCCAGACTCAACTTGTTCACATGTTGTACAGATATAAAAGAATGTGAGCCTTCAATTTCAAATAATGAACTGAAAGAATATAAGCTATAAGAATTGTTCCAATAACTGTTGATGGTATATTATAACTATCCACAGGTGTAGGCTAAACTGTAAGAAATTTTCATTACCCTCTTCCCTATGATCTAGATCGAGTCTTCTATACTACTATACTCTGCTAATATGGGCACTCTTTCCTAGAATTACCACATCCACAACCTCTAAATCCATATCCAGTATAACTCTAGTTTCTAAACTGATATGGTGTAGAATACCCTCTTCCCATACTTTGGTTTTCTCAATCTACTTCATCATTAACCATTTTCCATGGGTTCTTATGAAACCACTATAGATTCCCCATCCTACCCAAAGATCAACACTCTAGCAGTGGTCAAGGGAAATTTCTATGAAAGTGACTTGGCCTACCACACTGGTGGTAGAGCACTCGAGTAAGTTCTTGAGAAACTGATCCTTCCCCCTTGACACTCTACTAGATATCACCCTGACTATAATTATCAAAGAGATTTAGCCTACCATTTCATGATGTACCTTCTGGTCATCTTGCAGAAACAAACTAACCTCCACTAGAAGTCTCCTCTAGTTTCCCCTTAGAAATGAGAGCCTGATTTACCAATTTTGAAAACTTCTTCATCTTGAAGATGTAAAAATGGGAATTAATTTCCCATTTAAGACCATCCTAAAATATTTTCTCTACCATAGAATCATCTCCTACCAATAATGGAACAATGTGTTTTGGTCTTTTAAAGTGACCATCATAGTCCATAACTGATATACTCCCCTAATACAAACTCATAAACTCCGTTGATCTCTCTTACATAATCATCTCAGGGTAACAGTGCTCCATGAACTTCTCTAAAAATTCATTCCACTCTATATTATCAGTTCTACATCTTTATTCTAGATGTCCCAACAATGCTTAGCTCGACCACATAACATGTAACCATCCAATTTGACTCTCTTCTTAGCATGATTCTCTAAGTGGTCAAGAATCATCTTGATAGACTCAATCAAGAACTCAGCTCCCTCAGGTCCACCCTCTCTAGTAAATTTCATAGGGTAGTACAACAAAAACTCCCAGGTCAATCTAGACATACTTTTCACGACCCTACCTTGGTCACTTTCCATAAACTGTATAAACTGATCAAATTTCTCATGGAACTTATCTCTGTCTCTCTAACCAGAACAATTTGTGACTCAGGTTCAAGTGTCAGAGGATCATTTCTAGTTATTTCCTCCTTCTGTCATATCAACAATCACTGTCATGAAGTCATATCTCTGTAATTCCAGACACACATCTTAGGAAACATAACACACCAATTATATCACCAAAGGTTAAATAACATTCAACTATGACAACATAATTCAATTACAACAATACCACCCTAGGTAATTGGTGTTTCCTCCAAACGTGGGTTACTTTTTTCCATGCAAGATATTATGACCAAGGCATGAATCTTCAGAGTATCATGTTCACCTTTTGCAAATATTTAGAAAAAATGAAAAGAAAAATGGGCTCTGATACCACTTTGTAACATCCCAACCTGGGTTCCACACACCAGTAGCCCAAGTTGGTTGGTCACCTGACCTCAAGCACACCTCCCCATGTGCCAAAGGCGGTCTAATAACATTGAGGGTATAATATAAAACACGTTAAGATGAAAACCTCTTTATAAAATTAATACAATGTTGAAAATAAAACAATAATGACTAATTTATAATAAAAATACTCAGAATGATTAACCGAAATCAATACATTCCAATATCACAGGATGAAACAAAACGGTGACAACTTACCATAACAAAAATAATAGATATGTCATAATATATAAGTTTCAAGTATAAAATAAAAAGACTAAAAGTAATGACACTCAAAACTCCTAAGAGGATCCTGAATCATGTTTGATTCCCTCAACGATAATTTTTCCAATCTCATCCATCTAACATAGGGATCCTTACCTTATCCAATCCGGCTAACATGAATTCTATTCAGGTACTGATCAGGAATCCTAAGAAGAGTGTCAGTACAACATAAGAGTCCAAAAATGATGTTATCTAAAATAATATCTAGTATATAAAAATGTACGAAGTTGTATAAAGAATAAAGGAAAATGAATTAGTAAACTATTTATATATTCAATTATTCTTTATTCAACTAAATATATTTCATAGGTTCGCAACGACACCCTAATTGTGAATAGCCGCTTTCAACTATACCAGAGTATTAACTATATCACATAGAGAACTACAATTCTCATAACTCATGGGTTTTCATTTATCATTTCATTTCAATTCATATCATGACCATTTGGAACTACAGTTTAATTGCAATATCATGGGCCTATAATTTCATGTCTACCACCTCTTAGGTATTTGGAGAATCAGTACCTTTCCCAAACCCCAGGGGTATTTAGGGCCTTAGTTTGTGTCCCATAAAATAATATTCACATGCATGCAATTAGGACTGGAACATCATGGCTAGAACCCTTTGGTTATTTTTAGCACCAGCATTTTCCCCACATATTTTCTTAATAAATCACATATATCACACACATCAAATTTAACCAGGTTAATAGTCATCAACCCTCTTATCAAAAAATCACATTATGATAATAACATATCAATTATCAAAAAAAAATCATGATTTAACACTTTAATCACATTGAATTATATGAACAGTTCGCCATTAAAATAGTTATCAATGTTTAATCACATAACCCTTTAACCAATCAAGGTTAAGCCAAAACATCATTATTCCGATTATCAATCGTTTTCATATATCAATAATTATTGAATTACACAATCAAATTTAATTTACCAATTTTATAATCTGCAATATCCCTTTAATTTCATAATCACGTCATTCCATTAATTAAATAACCCATTAATTAATCCAATTCAATATGTTAGTACCCAACATAGCTATTTTTATTTTCAAAATTCCATACATGAAATTATAATAAATACTATGGGATTTATAGTTTATAAAACCTACCTCAAGATTATTAAGGGACACTTGTCAGTGGAAATATACTAATTGAAGTGGAATGTTCAATTTCATAATGAAGAACAAGATCTAGATCCAAAATCATGATCCAAGATGAAACAAAGTTATATATATCAAATCCTAGATCCAAATCCATGCCAATAGAATAGAACCAATACCTCTTAATCAGGAAATATGGTTATGAGATATATGAAATGACACAAGAAGGAATCACATGCTGGGAGTGGTATAGATCCTTCAACTGGATCTTTGAATCATTGGGAATGGTGTTATTAAGGCCATGGAATCCTATTTAGGACCTCAAAAATTGATAGAGAACCTATTAGTCCAATTGGGTGAAAATGAGAGTAACATTTTGTAGGGTCACAAGGTTTCCAAATCATTCCCCTAACTGTGCACCTCACCTCAAGGGTTTCATGGTTACTACTATGAGGGCACATAGTTTTTCAAACAAATAATCAGTAATGAAATCTCAATCTATATGGGGTTTCTTGGTTTTCTTGGGAAATTTGAATGGTTTAGGAAACCATGAACCATCCAGGAACTTCTCAAAACCCCTTTAAAAATAAAAAATCTCACATGAAATCTCCCCAAAGTAAATACAAATAAATATATTCTCAAAAATTTACAAATAGTATATTAATGTGAGAATTTTACATCTCTAAAAAACGTTTTTGTATCATACATGTTCCAATCAGGTTAGTAAACCACTGAGAACATGCTTATATGAGAAATTCTGATGGTGGGAGGTGCCAATGGAAGGAAGATGGCTTTGTTCTCTCCCGGTTGGCTCCCCCGAGTGGTTTCATCCCCCCTAGGGTTTCTTCCTCCCGCGATGGAGTGCTGCCTCTAGGACACTACTTCTTTCTCCTCATTTTCCCTTGTGTGTCATTTCCATCATCGGTTCCTCCTCAGACCAGTTCTCTTAGGTGTATCTATCTCATTCGGCATCCATGGATTGGGGCATGCTTCTTTGATGGTGAGTGGTTGACGGCATGTTGGCTCTTCCTGGGCCACCTATTCTGCACTCTACACTCATGATCAGGTTCTCTATTCTTTTTCGGACTAGGAGGGTATGATTCATGGAGTTTTTGGGATTCGTTGTCTGGCGGTCGTGGTTCTCCAAACATCTCCCTCTTCTTTTAGGGTTCTGACCCATTTCCTCTTAAATATCTACTTTTTCCAGTTCTCCCTAGGATTTAATCCCCAGTTATGTTCTATATTTGATTCCATGCTTCGATGCAGATTTCATCCTTTTTTGGATTTTTTTTGTTTTTGAAATGGGTTTGGTCCAATTTTCTACTGGTGTTTCATTGCGGATGTGGGTCATCGGCATGTTGACTTTGGTTCGTGTTTCTCGAGCGATTCAACGGTTCTGTATTTTGTTCTATGGTAGGGTGGGTTCTGGTGGTGTCTTGGATGGCACTAGAGTTATATGGTTTTGGATGATGCGAATGGTGCATCAGGTTGTGCCTCGTGTGGCTCCTGTTCGAAGTCTGATGGATGTTCACAACGGTGGTGCGGCGTATCCTCCAGCGCAATTATTGATTTGAGGTTGACTGTAATGGCAGCGAAAGTGTCTTATTTCTTTTATGTTGATGGTTACAGGGCTTTTTTGCTGTTGTTTTTTCCTTCAATCGCCCATTTCATTCTCTGCTCTGGATCCAGAATTCCCCTACTCTCTCCAAGGTGGAGCTGCATAGAAGCGTTCAATGCTATTTGGGAAGTGATTTTGAGTGGTCAGATTCAGGATAAAGATGGTGATGACGGCTTGTTTCTCAACTATGTGGATTTGTTCAGCTCCGGTGTTGATGATGGTGTTGATAAGTAGTGTGTTACTGATGGTGAAAGCGGGACGCAAGTTGGCTCATGGCCCGAGTATGGTGTTGTATGATCGGTTTTAATTTTGAGTTATGGGAAGTTTATGTCCTTTGAAATTTGAATTTGCAGTGGGTATCTTGTAGTGGTTGAATTTGTAACATTTAGAGTTTCTTTGGTTCACACTTATTCAATAAAAGTGTCTTTTGAAAATAAAAATATGGATTATGGTGGGAGGTGCCAATGTTCAATGCTGACCATATGATCTAATCCCTATGGTGCAGAGCACCATAGGATAGAAAAGTTAAATGGGGGGTGTGATTAAGGTTTCTTGGGTTAGGTGAGAGATATGGAGTGTCATCATGGAATTTTATAAGTAGTAAGAGGGTTGACTTATATTCGAGAAATCTCATGTAATGCACTTAGAGTTGTGTCAGAATCCCATCGTACAGTCAACAATAGAACAGTTCCATTTAAATTGGTTTATATACTAGCATATGTCAGGTATTATTTTTATAATTTGACTAAGGATTATTGAGGATTAGGAGTGATAAGTTTGGGAGGTTTTAAGATCTAATTATTTATATGAGATGAGAAATCTAAAGGAATTTTGAATTTTTAATCTTGTGGATAGGTTGTTTTTTAAACCATGATTTGTAATATAATTTTGAGAGTTATAAAACCTTGAAAATGTATTTTTTTGGATATGTTTTGGGGATTATAAGGTGCCATGGTCTATGAAATAAGTCTAGGGAGTGTCAAACTTCGAAACAATAGTTTCATGAGAAATATCCTAGGGCACACGGTTAGTACTAATAGTGTTCCCTAACTATAGAACCTGTTCTGTATAGGTGAAAAATATATTTAAATAAAGAAAGGAAATCATTAATTATGAAAGGAAAATATTAAATTTTAGATCCATTCTCATGGTCGGTGTTTGGTTTGATAAACAATATTCTTTAACCGTGCATGGTGGGGTTTTTTTAGAAAGTGTGACTGTAAATTTGGTAGATGCTTTTTCAAGCCATATGGCCAAACCATAAAACACATTAAAAAGTAAAAAATAAAAAATTTCCACTCCACCGTTATAATTTTTTATCCTTCTTTTCTTCCTCATTCTCCCAAAATCTCTTTTGAACATTCCCTACTCTCCCTCCCTTACATTATGAAAGATCTCCTCTGTTTCTTAGCCAAATCAGACACTATCACTTGTAATTAAGAACACTCACAAAGTATATCACTATGCTAGCTTACTTTCTTAATTTATTCTATTATATAGTTGTATCATTCCTTTCTTGGACAATATTTCCTATTAATAGTTTTTTTTCTAGTTTCTCATTTTCTTTCGTTTTAGCTTGAATCAAGGACCGATATCGGCCGAGTGAAGATTCTTGAGCATTAGGAAGGTGGTCTAGTTTCCATTAACATAGAGTTTCACTTTTTTTAAAGCATGTATATTTTTTATCACACCAAACACACCCATGTCAACATAGTTTGAATGAAAAAATGTCTTTTATTAATGTATAACCATAGTTGAAATCATATTTCTAAGGAATTGTCCATAATTTATCAGACCAACCAAGGTCCGCATAAGGTCCACGACAGTTTTACAACCTAGACTTACTCATAGAAATGAATTTATTTAATCAGATAACCACATCCAAAAATTGTATTATATTTTTTAGGAAATTAATTAAAATAGTTCAATGTACCAAATAAGTACATGGATGAGTCTTGGCCTTTTGATTAGTCACCCATGAGGTGCCTATTTTAATTATAAAACCTCATGTGTATGAAAAATAGGTATGTTTTGTAATTAAAATAAGGTACCTGGTCCAATATAATGGATCTATCTTAATATGTGATGTCATAACCCAAAAGGAAATTGAAAACTTATATCCATTAAAATCTACGGTTTGACTAATTTCTAATTAATTAAATACTGGATCCTTAAAGCCCTTGGTTTTGTGATATTTTCATTAATAGAATGTTGATGTTAAATATTACTGAGTTTGATATCATAAATTCATGATGTTAGTGAGGTGTGTTTCCCTTAATCAAATAAGTTAGTTTTTAATGAAATTATAGAACCTCAAGGTTTTATAATTAATGTAATTCTTGGGAATTACTCCTAGAAATATGGATTTCTCCAAATAAATTTTAATTCCCTATCCTTTTTATGCTATTTTTTATGTCTTATGTTTATTTATGTATATTTAATTAGGAATAGATTTGGATTTTATTTTAATGATTTATTTTCCTTATAGTTCCTTTGAATGCTTCCACTTATATAAATAAATTTCAATGACTTGGTCAAAATACTCATATGAATTATATATAAAACGTGGTACATACCTTGGGAAACTTTTGGATTCTAGTTTAGAATACCAAGAATGAACCTGATGGATATCATGTTATTCATTGATGAAAATTTCCACTGGAAGTACAAACTTGAATCCAGTCAGTATCTTACATTCATGAATTCCTTTTCTGGGTATTGATGATTCACTAGAAAACTCTAGAAAATCTATAATGCATGTGATAAGCTCCCATGATCATTTTGATGTCCTTGTACATGTAATTACTTGGATTATATCTTTATATTCCAAAAAACTCTATGAACATTACCTTGTACTTGTTCCTTGGTATTGGTAAGAGCCCTTTTAGAAAGGTCAATTTTGATGGTTCTTCCCTCAGATTCAACACCAGATCTAAACACTATGGGTTGATCACCAGGGTTGGTTTTAAAGTTTTATACATTGAATTACTTGGATTAATCCTTGGATTCACTGGGTTTTGATATATGGAAATCCCAAAACCAAGTACTTTGATACTTTTTATGACACCATAAACCCATTTCACTCATATGTAACTGATCCTGGTCAATCAGATGGCCTCAAGAACACCTATCCATACGCTAGAGTTTATCAACATGTAGCGAGTGTCTAAGATGGTATATGGGGGTCTATACCATCAATATCAGAGTGGATCACAATGGTATAATAAATGAATAATAATAGAAAAGATAACCAAGGACAACCAGAGTATTGGAACAGATAAAAATCCAAATAAGAAAAATAAACTGAAAAATAATTATAATTGTAAAAAATAATGTCAATGTCGTGATGATATTCAAAAAAAGAACAGGCATACATGGAAACATGAACATTTAAAAAACAATTATATCAAAAGAGTAATATGGTAAGAAGGAAAATCTAAAATAACAACACAATCCTGATCTCATTATTGTGAACCTAAACTACCATGACTTAAGAAAACCAAGCATTCATGACTAGGTGCATTCCCTTATCCCAACCTTTATCCATGAAATCTATCTGGGTAACAATTAGTCGCCAAGACATGATGTGAGATAAAATTTGCAGGCCACCACCAATGGCGTATCTAATAATTCTATTCTTTGAATATAAATGTAACATCATCCAGGTATAAAAATAATAAATATAATAACATTCGTGAAATAATTACCATGTCTAGATCATCTCTTTATGGTATGCTCGACTGACCATGACCACTTTTTCCTAAACCAGATCCATCTGAATTGTTAACCTATAAATAGTTGGGGTATAAATAGTATAACCAAAGTTCACAAGTATAATCAATATATAAATTGAGACCCAATGTTTAAACAAGGCATCCATGTAGTCAAAATAGATGAATATGACCCAAGGTGAAACCAAGGAATCCTTGAACTTACAAGGAAAAACAATCTCACAAAAAATAATCATGTTACCAAGCTATATGGGACTCATTGTAATATAAGGGGAAAACCCACAACATTACACTAGAAAAGGGTAAAACTGAGTCCACAGAACATGTCCTCAATAAATCATGATCTATTCATAACTATAGCGCAAGTAGAGAATCTAAGGTGTCTTGTGTCTCATGAAATAAAGATGAATCCAATGAGTATATCCAAGAAAATATAATTTTATAATATTAATAGAATAAATCATTGGTATCATGTCAAGGAATTCATGTAATAAAAAGATGAAGACTAAATTCCCAGGTTTACATCTCCCATGGAAACAGACTCAATGAATCTGGGTGGCATGCTTTGAGTGCTCAATGCATTCCATTAGGATTCCATTACTGGATGAAATCTGACCCCTCTTTTAATAATAAAAAATCACATAGAAAATTTTGGTATCTTAAATTTAAATAAAACCTAAATTATATTTGGATATCCAGAAATTGTACAATTATCATTTTTTTCAAACCATTTTCATTTCATTTATAAATGATAAGTCCTCTCATGTTGTGTCATACCATTGAAAATATCATTACAAGAATAATTAGTTCTAATTGAATCATACATTTCCCATTAAAATGATAAAGTTAGTTTATATAAATTGACTAAATCCCATTGTGAATGCTGATCCAAAAATAGAAAATGGTTTTTTTGTTAATAATATACAATTTTCATATAGAAAGATGCATTCTACACTCAAGGGTTGGGACAAATTGAGGTAATTAAACTCTAATTAAGACCATGGGATCTATTAGTGTATTTAGGTTCCAAGAAGGAAAACTAATTTATGGAAAATTAATTTTAGAGTAAAATCATGTGTAAAACCAACATGTGGTACAATGGAAACAAATATAAATGATGAGACCTGAGGGAAATTTATAGACCATATAACTTATGGAAGTAAAGAAACACTCATATAGTATCAGGATTTGATTTGTCCTAGATGGGTAGAGGATAGATAAATAGAAAAATACCCTAAAATAGGTCATATTAGATCACCTGAAAAAATGATAAAGATAGATAGATAAATCTAGAAAGGAAGGTAACTGATTGAAGCACTTATAATTGGATAACCAATGTGAGGAACGATGGTCAATTAGAGAACATATGAGTGACGATCTTCACAAACTATGAAGATGTCCAAGGGAAGATCCATCCTAAAGATAGAAGTGTTATGTGTGGAGAACAATGAAAAATAGAGGACAAACAAATAAGTATCCAAGGGAAAAAAGTAAATTCTACCCTTTACAAAAGAGGAACATGGTTTGGCTACATGATTTCTCCAAAACGTGCACCAACTGGGAAAACATACTACATAAGTGGAACTAAAAGTGTATGATAGATTCAGATTAATGAAAAACTGTGCACATTTCAGGTGTCCCCTTTACAGCATCGCATATTGTTAAAACAAATTATAATGCGTCAGGGGAGTAGTTTACACAGCCCTTGTTCATGTTCTGACGTCTCCAAAACCAAGAGCTCTAGTCTATTAACAAGCCCTAGATTCTCTTGAATCCCCCATAACCTCATTAGGCACATATGTAACAATAAAACTAGATATTAAAATGTAAATTTAAGAGACTTTCACCACTATGAAAAACAAAAATTCTATAACCTGCCACACTTAAGACAACTCATCCCCATATTCCCTCCTAAGGGTGGAAAACCATTTTCTGAGAATAAATTCAACCACAAAAAATTTATTTCAACTTTTATCCCCTTGGTATCATCCTATATGTGGGATTGATTCTATAACACCCAGACTTAAGGAATTAACCTACCTCATATAGCATTCTTTTTCTGATCATTGATATAAATAAGATACTCCTCATAAGAATCATCATACACTAAAATGAAATCATCCAGATGAAAGGTATCTTATGGGTCTGGGTGATAATGATGTAGATAGGATATGTGGATGATATCTTGGATGGATTGGTATGTTTAAGTAAGATCTATCTAATATGTTACGAGTCTGATCCTTTCTGAAATCATGAAGGATCCAACAAACCTAAGTTTCAACATACCTTGTTTCAAAATCTATTCATTCCCAGCATAAGTGAAATATAGAATAAGCCTTGATCCAATACCTTTAACTCAAAAGGTTTTCAGTGGTGATTCGAATAAAACTTCTTCCTAGATAGAGCTCTCATGTAACTTCTAATAAGTTGTAATTACTCTAAAATATCCTAAATGATATGAGGTCCTAGTAGTAATTCCCCTCCATCCTCTATACATGATAGGATTGTATGGAACAACCTATTGTATAAATCCTCCAAAGGATCCATCTATATATTAACTTTAATTATATTATTGTTTTTGAACTCATCCATAGGTATTTTCTTTTCCGAATAACCTCCCAAATCAAGGGTGTATTCTCTATGAATCTCCTATAACACCTGAATTTAATGATTGAATTGTCCATTGGTCTGAGGGTGGAATGTTGTAGTCAAAAGTGCCTATGAATTTAATTCCTTCTACAAACATTTCCAAAACCAAAAAAAGTTAAGGAGCCTTAATTTCCAATACAATAGTCCATGGGACCCTATGAAGTATTATAATCCCCCATACATAAATCCTCCAAAGATCATCTATTTAAAGGGTCTCTCCGATTTTTCAAAATTGATTGACATTGTTAAATCTTTAAATGGTCACCCATAATAAATTTCTATCTCGAGGGGATCTTGGTAAGATAGAGACAAAATACATGGTGACTTTATCATGTTTCCATTTTGGAATGGGAAATAGATGTAAAATATCCACTAGTCATAGGATTTTTTTGTTCACCTACAGATAGGTGGGACACTTAGTGAAAAAAATCCACTATCAACCTCTTCATTCCTAACTGCCAATACTTGAGGCATAAGTCATGGCACATCTTTGTGGGGATGGATTTTACCTACCAACCTAAATCATTATATTCTAACATAAATTCCTCTCAAACATTTTTTAGGAACCTAGACACACACATAAATGTTCAATATATCATCCCCATCAATGACCCCACCTAGTTGTGGGGCCTTGCTTGAAATAATTTCCCTTAGGACCAAGCCCTCTTGGCCAAATAGCTATCTCATTTTTACCCTATCCATAAGTGATTAGTTCACTACTAAATATTTAATAATGGGTTATTATGGCCTTCATTTCCCATCAGATGCAACTCTGAAAAGACTTCCATTAACTTCTTTACACTATTGGCTTCCTAAACTACATGGGTATGAGTATTCTTGCTACGAATATCCGAAACTGAATTTCCCTTCCCTGGATTATAAGAACATTCAAATTAA
Organism: Viscum album; assembly: GCA_963277665.1. NCBI lineage: Eukaryota > Viridiplantae > Streptophyta > Magnoliopsida > Santalales > Viscaceae > Viscum > Viscum album. The sequence goes on from OY728128.1 coordinate 1,607,903,123, forward strand.
GTATAATATAATAATTTTACCCATAATTTCTCTTAGAGATTCATGTCACACAGGTAAATATATATTTAATCCTCGTGTGGTTCATATACACAAAAAATCATTCTCCCATCGACTATTCCCTTTAACAACGCTAGTAATATACTATAACTACTGGCATGAGGTCATGAATGAAGTAATTTTACTCATGAAACCTCAAATATTGAGACCCATTCACCATATATAATTCTACCTATATCATCATGGCTCCTAGCCCGATGCTCGAAGAATCACAATAGGACATATAGGTTATTCCCAACATTGAAAGAATCATTATTAGTACTAAGGTAAACCAACCATTAAACTCCTGAAATCCCCTCTCCCATATGTCATACCATAAAAATTCAACACCCTTATTATTCAATACCATAATAGGTGTTTCTAGGTGTGAATAGTTTTGAATGAATCAACTATAACATCCTACTAACCCCAAGAAACTCTTTATGACAAAAACATTCCTATTTTGTTCCCAAGAAACCATTGCACTTTCCTTTTATAGAACCATAAATATGACTATTTCCAATATTATGTGACCCATATAGTGAACCATATCAATCCAAATGTGAAATTCTAAGAGCATTGGAAATAATATGTGTTCTCTCAGCACTCTCAAAACAATATCAATATCTTTTTAATGCTCATTTATAGTATATGAGTACACCAATATTTCATCCATGAAGATAGACACAAAATAATCCAGATACGAGTCAAAAATCTAATTCATAAAATCTATAAAGTTTGTTGGTGTCTTCATCAAATTGAATGAAATAACCAAATACTCCTAAAGGTTATAGCTTCTTTAAAAATTTTATGGGGTGTGTTTGAAATAATAACTCAAACCTGATGATAGTATGGCAACAAATTGATCTTCAAGAAAACCCAAGATCCTAGAAGCTGGTCAAAGATGTATACTATAGTAGCAAAGGGATACTTGTTCTTAACCATAAGCTGATTCAATTTCCATAAATCCATGCAAATCAAGAGGGTAGCATCTGATTTATTAGAAAAAAATTTGAGTGAACTCCATGGAGAAGTATGGAGTCATATAAACCAATTGGATTCATTATCCTCAAACTGATTCTTATGTTATTAAAGTCGGGTAGGTGACAACCTATAAGCGCGATAGATATTGATGATTCTTCTAAAACCATATAAATAGTAAACTCTACCACTCTCTCAGGATGTAGTACAAACTAGTCTTCATGGAAGAAATCCTTGAATTTATTCACCTCTAGAGGGAAGTTAGTTCATTGTATTCCCCAAACACTCAAAAAAAGAATAGTATTCTAGGATGTCACTCAGCCTGACCCATGATCCTCTAGTCCATCTCAACTCACCAAGACATCCCATTCACCCTAGTGAATATATTTTCAACACTTTGGTGAAGTGAAAGAAACCCTTTGGTGATAGAAATATATTAATCATGATAAATAACCATGCATCCCATCCATAGAATGATTTCGATGATCATTATCTCAATAAAGAAGAGGTATAATAGGAAATGATAATTTCCAACATCAAGTGGAACTGTTGACATTGGCATACAATTTTTAATCATACTCAAAATAGTGTATCCAAATTAATCAATAAATAAAAATAATTAATCACAAGTCCAAGGCTTTCCATGATTTTTATGGAAATGAAATAATGTGAAAATCCTATATAAAAAAGCTACTGAAGTAGACGATTCCAAGATAATACCTTAGACTATTGACAACCTAGAACCCTTAACCCAAGTTATAGACTACACTATGTATATATAGCCTAATTTAGGTCCCTATCGTAAAATAGACTACCCAAAGTGGGTCCACTCAGTCGGTGCTTCATATCCTAAATATAGACTCCTTGACCAGATACACCTCCTTAGCCTATACGAACAATGGTATTTTAGATTCCAGCCTAGAAAGGATCTACCAATACTACTTCGGAAGTAAGAGATAGTGTGGTTCTTTTTCCACAAGAAACAAATTAAAAGGAATTATAAAACCTCTAAAGATGGCCCTTTTTTACAATCTCATCACTCAACAGGTTCTTGGTCTCACTGAGTCTTTTTTTTACCTTACCATCCACATGGATTGAATATCATAGAACTACATGTGTAGATGCTCTGGACTTCACTATTGTTTCCTCCGAAAATGGTGATGACCTCATTTGTTTAAGGTTCAAACATTCCGAGCGGTTTATAACTAGTTTGTTCATAGAACCAGAAACATCTAATGATTCTATATCCATTTGGACCTACTTTCCAACAGTAGGTGCTCATTAGTTATGGACCGATGAGACTTAAGAATTTTCATTGGTCGAGAGGATGGGAGGTCGGACTCATCACACCTTTTTGAGGGACATTATTGTCTAATTTGGGACTCTCTTTATAGATTTAAGTTATGTTCGTGAATCCTCATTAAATTACAAAGTATAAAATGAGCTTCCCTATAGATCTGACAATCAATGATTGATATGTAGGAAATTTAGTGAATCTTTTATATGTATTCGAGGTTCTTCATAAATAGAGAATCATCTATATTTTTTAGATATTCTTAGTCAATGGTATACTTTAATACATTATATAAAAGACTCTTGGTCATTATGATGACCATACTGGTTTTAAAGCCACTCAGTGGGGGACTTGAAGTTTATTGTCATTCAGAAGGACATGGATTATTTTAGAGTTGGGATCGTACCCACAGATGGGCTACCTACATATACTTTATTTAGAAAAGGAATCAGAACCCAAGTAGTTCGAGTAAGGGAATATGATGTTTATGCATGATTGATGGCTCAAAGAAAGATGTCATAATTACTTTTACACTCTAAGATCACGTGAGTCATGCTCAATGTGAGAAACAAGAGGTATTGGTAAAACCAGACAATTGTGCCATGGAAGATGCAATCATAAGAAATGATGTGGGGCTTATGTATGTTTGACTGCCCAAATAGATAGATATTGGGACTTATTTCAGAGAAGAAGTCCGGGAATAGGGTCCATTAAGTTATATGTTATTTTATGGAGATTTGGGTACTTTAACTTGGGGCTTACTCCTATGGAAGATTCCCAAATTAGGAGGGACTTATGATTGGGTTTTATTTCTATGAAGGAAGCCCAGATCAAGAAGTAAATTAAGATTGGTTAAGGGAAATTAAGACTGGGGATTACACCTGATAAGGAGGACTAGGTTAAAGGGATTTGAAAACTATGGCTTACTCTTAAGGAGGAGGCCCAAGTTAAAGGAATTTTAGAATTAAGGGACTTGGGGATTACTCTTATGTAGGATTCCCATATTTTTAGACTTTCAGATTGAGGATTACTCTTGAAAAGGAAGCCCCGGTAAAGGGAATTATGGTTGGGTCTTACTCCTGAGGAGGTTTCCCAGATTTGGGAACTTTGAGACTGGGGCTTACTCCTGAAAAGGAATCCCAAATTTGGGAAATTATGACTGGGGATTACTTCTAAGGAGGATGCCCAGATTAGGGGACTTGGGGCTTACTCCTAAAGAGGATGCCCAGATTTGGGGACTTGGGGCTTACTCCTATGGAGGATTCCCAAATTAAGAGAACATGGACTAGGGATTACTCCTAAGGAGGTTGCCCAGGTTAAGGATTATCTCATCTTAAAGGATGAGGTTGAATGAATGAAATATCTAACCTTAGTGACATAAAGGTGTGTAAATCACTATGTTTTGAGAGATGTTCCATATAATTCCTTTCAAATAAAGAAGACAACAAGGGAACCATGCCGAATAAAATGGCTTTAAAGAGGGTTTTAAAGTTGAATATTGAATAGGAGAGGTGGATAGGCATAAGAGAGGTGAAATGGGCACAAAGGGCACTCAAAAAGAGAGGGGTGCACAAGTCATGCATGGGCACGTAAGTCCTTGGCACACAGGTGTACCTGCACATCACATGGTTACTTGCGCGACAGTCAACCCTTAAGGTAATACTTGGGCGAGACTTGGCTCAAGCCCTTAGTATTATCCCGGGGGGATTCTAGAAGGGTGGCGCGCAAGTTCTGTTGAAGGGGTAAGGCGGTGCGCAAGTATGACCATTTCCCTTAAGGGCTGGCCACTTAGGCGCGCAAGTGTTGATGAGTTTCAAAACTTAGGCATTTCTCCCCCGATTTATATCTTCCGTTCTAGATATGAAATTAACTTAGAAGTGTTCAGAAGCTTCGAGAAGAGACTAGGGCGCCCGGAGCTCGAATCTGAGTTTCTATAATTTTTTCCTCTTTGAAATGGGGGGACCACCAGGGGTATTTATATACTTCTAAAGACCCTGGGTGAGAATCAAAGAGGGCACGCAAGTCACCAGCACGACCATTATGTAGCGCACAAGTATACTTGCGCGACCATGCTGAAACTTGTGCGACCCCAATGGGAAGAAATCCTTTTTCTTTCCTTTGTCTATTTTTGATGTTTCTTCAAAGGATGAATCACTATGGACTAAGGTATTCCCTTTTTTCAGTCATTAGTCTTTGTGACAGAAAGGAGTGTCAACAAAAGTCCCCCCTCGGAGTTGGATCCGAAAGAAATGAGGATGTGACTCTGAGGAAAAGAAGAAATCCATGGAACATGTGGCACGCAAGTTTTGGGCACTCATATGGCGTCGCGCGGGCTTCAGCGTGCTGGCTGTGGTGCGCATGGCTATGGCCTGGCCTATATATATGCTTCCATTATTGTGCAAAGCAACCAACTTTGAACAGTTCGAGCTCTCTCCACACAAGTTTCCTTCAGTGCGCAGGTTGCTACTTTTCCGCAGTCTTTGCTTCTATTTGTGTCATGCTGCTGCAGAGGTATTTGGACTTGCGTGGTGATACCTGCGCGCCAAAACTTTCACGATACACTAATACTTGTGCGCCAATTTTGGGACTTGCGCGCCTTAATGACTTTTCCATTTTTTCAATTTTCATCACAAATTTTATGAAAAATCAATCCACTTAAGAGTTAATTATTTGACCTTTGTGCAGATTCAATGGCTCCTAGAATAATTGGAATGGCTGATGAACTGGCTAGCAAGAGGATTGATTACATGATGAACATTATTGGCTATGATTACTAAGATATCTACAACAGCACTCTCCCAAATTTGGCTAAGTACTTGAAGAAATATCATATTAATTTCCCACATAGAATCTACTTGCCTCTATATGGTCATGGTCATCTGCAAGGAGTCAATGTTCTAGATGAAAAGAACTATATACCTTCGATGCAGCTGTACGGATACACCTCTATTTCGGTTATGCTGTGCATTAAGAGCAACAACAATGGTGTGAACTTTCAAAAAAAATTCCATGCCATTTCCTTGCAGATATGAAAATGGAAAACACATGGGCTGAAATGTTTTCCATTGCCGGTTAGTGTAGAGAAGACAAACATGGAATTATAACAATATCTGAAAGGAGTAATCTCTCCAAATGTCTCTTTACTTCCAATGATTTACTCTCAAATCTATGTATCCATCTTCCAAGTCTCTTGGATAGAAACAACATCACTCTTTGATCAGCAGAAAAGTTTCTCAAACCGCACTCAAGAACATTATTTTACAATTGTTCCAAGAAGCGCTAATATCACTGCATCTCTTATTGTATCCAGTTAAATGAATGAATTCTAGGTGCTTTCTGATGATGCTCGGGATGCTGTAAATCAAATGAAGAGTTATGTTGAACGTCTTTTGTAATTCCTGAAAATGAGAAGAGACACCAGTCTATGGATTTCCTTCTAACTCTTGTGCATCAGTGAAAAAAACTTTCACCTTCAATTATTTGTTCATGATTTCTTTTTCTACATGCTTTAAATTTTTACCTAAGCCAATAGGCCTAGTAAGCATAGTTTTATTAGGATTATAAAAATAACCCTACAAAATTTGAATCTTTTAGTTTTTCAATATTACCTAAATCATACGAAATGAATGTTTAGTGAGCTGGAACTTGACTTTTATTCAGAGTTCCCTTGTCTTTTGTGGGCAGTTTAAATTCATGCATGTTGGGCATAAAAAGGCTTATGTTTAAGGTCAAAATAGCTTTGACCAAATGAATTAAAATTGACTCAATTCCTTGACAATTTGTCTGAAAACATATTACCACACTCAAGTATGAGGGAAAATATGTAAACTATGACTTAAGAAATTTTGAATTTCAGGGATGACCTGAAAAAGGGCAAAAAGGAATTAAAAGTAGTAGTTCCCAAGAAAGAAGTTACCATTTTTTAACAAACCCGTTAGGGGGTTGAATTATGCAGGGCCACCTAAGGGCATTGGATGCATAGTAAAATATAGTATCTTTTGGCTGACAGGTCTGTTTTGTAGACTAGTTATGAAAGGCCGCCTAAGGGAACATGCTGCATAGTCAAGAAAAATAACTCTCAGAAATTTACTTTTCTAGTGCTAAAAATCCAGTGGAAGTTTATGGAGATTCAAATTTTCCAAAGCATATAGTTTTCTGTATGAACAACGATACTTGAATATGGAGAGGATATTTCCAATCAAGATTGTCTAAGAGATGTATGAATGTAACTCCTACGAAGGTCTCACCCAAGCGTAGGGAAGAGAAATATAAACCATAGACTTGGAATACTTTCAGATCATGAAAAAGAACATGGGAGAAATATGTTAAGGATGGATATTTTTGCAGATCCCTACATATTTTCATTAATACTAATAAGAAAAAAAGAGGTTTTCTTCCCAAGAATGAAGTTACCATTATTTAAGAAACCCATTAGGGGGTTGAATTATGAAGGGCCACCTAAGGGCATTGGCTGCATAGTCAAATAGTAGCATCTTTTGGCTGACAGGTCCGTTATGTAGATTACTTATGTAAGGCCACCTAAGGGAATGTGCTGCATAGTCGATCAACAGAACTCTCGAGTTTCGGACATTTTGTGACCAGAAGTCAAGAAAAGGATTATGGAGATCTGAAAATATTTAAGGTTAGGAGCATGACACATAAAAATGGGTATTGTCCAATTTATGTAGAGATACACAAATCAATGCTAATAATAATCATGTTGTGGTTGGGTCCTTAATTGAGATGCTGGACTTCACAATGTATCCCAAAAGGATGGGAATCAAGCCATCCGTATTTCTTGAAATAAAGTTTAACTTCATGTGGGATCAGAGTGTGGAAGATCTTAGATTAGGTTCATAGATCTTGGACCATAATAATGAATACACAGTGTGCGTTTTCATAGGGGGACTTCTCGGTCAGGGGACTGAAAGTGGAATTTGGGGTTAGGCCCAAAAGACTTGGGGCTGGATTCGAGAGACACTCGAACGTTCTAGCGTATCCCATAAGGATGGGAATCAAGACCTTGTAGTTCTAGAAATACCCTCTGTATAGATTTGGTTCGTACAAGTGAAGGGTGAAAGGGGACTTTACTACAATGATGGTTTGACCCAAGATAAAATATTCAGGAATTTCCATGTATGCACGTAGTTTTTAGAATATAAAAAGATTTCAGATCAATGTAAATAATGAATCCCACTCAGGTGAGGTTTTCGAAGAATGTTGTAGTTTATTTTCATACAAGACAAAAGTTTGGTAAAGTTTAACATCATATAGCAAGGAAAAAGTTGAACCAATGTAAAGATATTGATTCTGGGGGAGGTTTCATGAATCAACATCATATGAGACGAAGGTGAACCGAGGTGAAGAGATTGGTTTTGGGCTTAAACATTAGGAGGTTGCCTACGTACCCAGCCTAGAAGGAATGTATCAAAGTCCATGTAGCTAAATTAAAAAATGAAATAGTGATCAGGTTGTTCTTGGGGAAAAAAACCTAAAAAATGGTGTTGGGATTTATGCATGGTTAGCGGCCCAGAGAGGGTGTTACGGTTGAAGTTTACTCTATGATCATGAGATTCATACTAGGTGTGAGAAACAAGAGGTAGAAACAACCCTAATGATGAAATGTTTAATGTAATACAGGACATATGAAGGGACTATGTAGTTTAAAGTCTTCTAGTGAGGACTATTGGTGTTTCACAATTTAGTGTCATGTAACTGGGACAAAATATAGTTTAACGTCTTGTAAGACATATTATAGGGACTTCTGTATAGTTTATCATCTTGTAGCTAGGAATATGGGGACAATACAGTAACGTCATATATGACGTATTAGGAACTTTTTCACAGTTTACCATCATGTTGGACAAAAAAGGGATGATAAAGTTTAACGCAATGTTGGAAGATAAAAATGAAAATAGTTTAAGGTCATATGCATGGACTGATGATGGTTAAGTTTAACGTCTTGCTGGACATAGGGGAATATGCAGTTTAAAGTCTTGCAACATGGACAACACAGTTTAACGTCATGTTGGACGATAAAAACTGCAAATAGTTTAAGGTCATATGCATGGACAAGTGATTGATGTATTTTGCGTTTATACAAAATACTTCTTCACAAATCTGGCATTGGTTGGAGTAGTGATGAGTTCTCCAACCATTGAGATTAAATAATAAGCTCCGTTAGAGTTGAACTTATGTATTGAATAAGGTCCTTCCCATTTTGGTTCAAGCTTGGGATGTTTCTTTCCTGGTATCATTGGAGTTCTGGGAACCAATACCAATTCTACCTAAATGAACGAATGAAGACAAACTTTTTTTGTTGAAATCTCGTGCTATTCGATTTTGATAGACTTCCAAGTGATGCAGGGTGCACAATATTTTCTCATCTAACCATTCCAATTCATCCAATCTCATTTGAGATTGTTCATCTGTAGATGACTGATCACAAATGGCTACTTTGAGCAAAGGTAATTGAACATCAATGGGAAGTAATGATTCTATTCCATATACCAGTGAATATGGAGTTGATCGCGTTGTAGTACGGGTGGTGGTCAGATAAGCCCATAAAGCATGAAATAGTTTATCAGGCCATGACTTCTTATCTTTATCCCCCATCTTTTGTAGTATATTTGAAATAGTCTTGTTGAAAGCTTCTATATGGCCATTGGCTGCTGCCTGATACCAATATGAATGGTTGGATTTGATGTTGTATTCTTGATACAACTTCCTCACCTCGGATGAACAGAAATTGGTGCCATTGTTCGTCAATATGGTATAAGGGACACCAAATCTGGTAATGATGTTAGACTTGATGAAGCTAACAATGCTTTTAGAACTAACTTCTTTGAGATGTATTGCCTCTACCCATTTGGAAAAGATGTCTGTAGGAGTAAGACTATACTTAAACTGCATGGATGTAGCTAAAGGGTAAGGTCCCACCACATCCATTCCCCATGTAGAAAATGGCCACGAGTATTTAGCTGTATGAAGCAACTCTGGGGGATGATGTATGAAGTTGGTATGTACATGGCATGAATGACACTTCTTCGTGAAATCAACACAATCTTGTATCATTGAATGCCAAAAGTATCCAAGCCTTCAAATTTGATCAGACAGTCTATGTCCAGACTGATGGGCACCACATACTCTTGCATGCACTTATTTCATGACATCCATTGTCTCTTCACCATCAATGCATTTGAAGATAACTCTGTCAAAACCACGCTTGTAGATAATTTTCACTGGGTGATCTGAGATATCATAAAGAGTAAAATTGACCACACATCTCCGGACATGTTCTTTCCTGGCTCTATCAGGTGGAAGTGTTCCATTTTGAAGGTATTCCTTGATAGGTGCCATCCATCTTGTAGCATAACCATATGGTTAATAGATGGGACTAATTTCATTGATTTCATCTGTTATGGTTTTAACATAAGCTGAAATTGTACGAAGGTGGGTAATACTGATGGTTTTTTTTCGATTTTGATCTGCTAGAGCTGTGGCTATATTAGACAGTGTATCAGCTTGGGAATTTTGTGATTGCGGGACATAAGAAAATGTCGGTTCTGAAGAAAATTCCTCCATTAACTCTCTGACATAATCATACAAATGGATTAGTTCTTCTTTTCTGATGGCATAATCCCCATTGATTTGTTTGATTACCAGGTCCGAATCACCTTTCACCTTTAAGTTATTCACTTGTTTTTGAAGCGCCAACTCCAAGCCTACAATGAGATCTTGGTATTATGCTTCATTATTTGTACTGCCTCCCAATAATGGGAAGTAATAGGATAACACTTCCTTTTCTGGAGAAAATGAGAACAATTCCTAAACCAACTTTTCTGAATTTAGAATCCTCCATTTTCTTCCTTGTTGGACTTCTGGAAGCACCATCAATGTACATTTCCCATATTTGAAGAATATCATGAATAGAAAACACTTCTTTATTATGAAGTTCAATATCTGAAGATGTATCTTCTACTGAAGGGTGCTCAACAAGGAAATCATCTAGAGCTTGGCCCTTTATTTCCTTTTGAGACACATACTGAATAACAAATTACTGCAAAATAACTGGCCACCTTGCCAGACGTCCTGTAAGAATTGGACGACTAAAGATGAATTTGAGCAAGTTATTGCGAGATACCAATTGGACCTCGTGATGTTCCAGGTAGTGTTTCAACTTCTGAACTACAAATATTAATGCTAGGGAAACACTTCTCAATACTTGAATATCGGGTATCTGCTTCAACCATAGTCCGACTAAGATATTAGAGGCTTCTTTCATTCCCAGCATCATTCTTCTGAGCAAGAAAGGCACCCAATGATTACTCTAATGATGTCACATAGAGGTTAAGTGGTCTTCCTTCAATAGGTTTCATATGTACCATTGGAATCCAGAGATAATTCTTGAGAATATCAAATTCTTCTTGACAATCTTCAGTCCACTGGTAAGTGACTCCCTTCTTCATCAATATGGTGAAGGGTAAACTTTTACCTACCAAATTGGAAATGAAGCGCCGAATATAGGCTAAGTGTCCTTGAAGTCCTCTCAATTTTTTCAAATTTCGAGGAGGTGACATACCAAGGATTGACTTTGTCTTCTCAGGATCGACTTTGATACCACAATGGTGTACAACAAAGCCAAGAAATTTTCCTGAGGTTACCCCAAAAGCACATTTTAGGGGGATCATCTTCAAATTGTGTTGTCGAAGTTTGTGGAATATGATTTCCAAATCATCCAAGTGATTAGAACGTTTTTTGGATTTAACCACCAAATCGTCCACATAATATTCAACAAACTTCCCTAAAAAGGGTTTGAAGATACGATGCCCGACACGCTGATATGTTGCGCCTGCATTTTTTAGGCCAAAGGGCATTACTCGATAACAAAACACACCCTAAGGGGATCTGAAGACTGTAGATTCTTCATCTTATGGAGCCATTCGGATTTGATTATACCTGGAATATCCATCCATGAAGGAAAGTGCTTCATAGCCAGCTGTTGCATCAATTAAGAGTTCTGTGATCGGAACAGGAAAATTAGTCTTAGGGAAATGCCGATTAAGATCTCTTAAATCAATTCAGACTCTAATTTGTCCATTCTTCTTTTTCACAGGGACAATATTATCCAACCATTTGTGATATTGAACTTCTATGATGAAGTTATCTTTGATAAGCTTATCCACTTCAGCTTCAAATTTGGAATCATAACTTGGGCGTGTTCTTCTTGCGGCTTGCTTGAATCCTCGATGTTCTTCTGGAAAACCCAAATGATGAGTAGCAACATCAGGATCAAGGTCTGGAATTTTTGTGTAGTTCCAAGAAAATATATCTCTATTTCGCTTCAAAAATAAAATATAAATTTCCTTATCTTCAAGAGTCTTGGACGCACTAATTAAAGTGGGGCGTGGATATTCTTTTGTACCCAGATTTATTTCTCTGAGTTCATCCACGGTAGTAGACATACCCTCTTGAAATGATGGAGGATAATCACTGAGATCTTCCTCTTCTTCATCAACATGTGTTATTTCTTCTATTTTACATGCATTGTAGATGATGAAGTATAATTTCCATGATCAGAAGAGATGTTAAAATTTGAACATCTTGAAGAGGAAGCTTCCATTTCTGACACGATTGATGATGAAGGGTCTTTCTTGGGTATTAAAGAGGAGATGATGGATTGAGAATCGACATCATCGTTCACCTCTGGAATTGATATAACTTATTATGGAATTGTTGGTGAAGTATAGACTTGCTGGATTTCAGCAGATGAAATGAAGACATCCACATTTGAGCTTTCATTATTGCTTAGCGAATCACCAATTTATCCCATGTTGTTTGGCTTGATTTCCATAATTGACATTATGAAAGTTTCCATAAGAGTATTTTGATTTGTGTCTATCTTGTCAATTTGACTGATAGACAATACATAATCTGTACTCACATGTGCAAATGGATTTACTGGATTCTTTTCCAAACCAAATGGAGCATTAACCTTGTTAACCTCCCTTATTGTGGTTTTCTCCATACCCTTCATGTGAAAAAATTCAGCCTCAATGAATTGAGATTCACATGTCCTGAATAGGGCTTTATCACCATACAGTGTCCCAATTTGACCATCGAAACAATATTTGACACATTGATGGTATGATGAAGGGATATGCACATGTTGATGTAGCCAAGGTCTTCCAAGAAAGATATTGAAGGGTGTATCCTGATCAACAAACATGAAATCTGAATTGGATACAAGATCTCCAAACTGAGTTCTGAGTGTAATCTCACCCAGTAGTTCTTATTCATTTTTATCATACCCTTGAAACATCAAAGTAGATAGAGATAAATCAGATTCCGTGAGGCCCAATCGAAGTGTACGAATGGGGATGAGGTTGACTCCTAAACCATTATCAATGAAAACTCTTCAGATGTCTACACCATTGACCATTCCAGATAAGAACAAAGGTCTAATATGTCCATGCACGACATCATATTCATCTTCATTTGTGAAAGATATCAATTAAAGTCATTCTACAGGATTATTCTCCACATGGTAGACTTCAACCGCAAAAATTTCAGTTTCATACTCCTGGGGACTTGACAAATCTTTAATGAGTGCCTCCCGAAGATCCATTGATAAATTCAAGGCATCCAAAATTGATAACTTGGCTGGTACTTGGGCCATGTGTTTCAATATATCATACTTTTGATCCAAAGGTCTGTGTTTCCCAATAGGAACATGTGGTTTAGCAGGTACCTTGGAAGTTGATGCTTTGGAAGTTGATGCATCTTATATCAGGGTAGGAGTTGGAAATACTCATGGCTTTGGAAGATTGGACCGACTAGGTCTTTTTTACTTATTGAGAGGACGAAGGTGGAACATCCAACTAATCCTCCAAAATAATGGTTCGAAGACAGAATCTGCTATTGGTAGAAGCATTTTCTTGTTCTTGTTGAGTCTACTGAAGGGATCCGCCACGAGTTTCTTCTGCATACACAGTTCTGGCAGGGGTGGAATTAGAATAGTGGATTCTGGGATATCCATGTCTTCCTCTATATCCCAGGCCTCTAGAACTCCCTCCAATTCCTCTGTTTGATACAAAGATCTTAGGCTCATAAAAATCGAAACTGCGATTGGTATAAGGATCTGTTAAGTGAATCATGTTAACAGAACCAAATATTAATTCTTCATCTGATGAAGAATCTGCCTGACTAGTCAATTTAGTTTGTGCCGTTTGGTGGGGAGGTGCCCGTTGCTTCAAAGTAGATGGAATAAAATCTTCCAGAGTCAAAGACAACTTGGGATTTGACACAATCTCATCTTCTTCTGATTATTCCACTTTGATTGAATTAGGTCGTTTCTTTGAGGATTCTCCATCTGATGAAGGGGGTTTTACTATAGAATTCGTAGCAGAATACACAATTTGTTTCTTCTATTGCGTTTTTGAAATTTCATGAGTCTGATTGATAATTTTTTTGACCATCCAATCATCATATTTCTGCTCATTTTTTTTTTCAACTTCCTGCCACTCACCTTCATCCTCTGGATTTGTAGTAGTAACACCTGCTACCTGAGCTGAAGAACCTTTCAATTTGACTTGTCCCGAGTTGACCATTTTTTTACAGGAGGTCCTTGATGACAAAACACTCCGGAATGGGATTCTCCAACATCTGTTGAAATGGGAAATAGTTGGGATGATCTTCATCTCCTTCCATGTTCGGCTTTTTGGCCCTTGGCAATTGAACCAAATTATTTTACTGAGCCGAAATGAAGTTTTTAGGAACATGTTCATTTTGGAAAGAGTAAAATTTTCTCCTCATATCCTCAAATTGTTTCTGTATTTCATCTCTTTGATCATATTCATGAAACAGCCTCTATTGTTGATGCTCAGAAGGTAGATCCCTTCCAGAAGATAAAGGTTTTGAAGTAGAAACAGGTACAGGTGCATGTTTAATCATAACTGTAGTAGTCTCTTCTCTACCTATTCTCCTTCCTGGAGTTGATGGAATTACACGAGTTTTATCATTAGTCTTCATAAGAGAATCTTCAATCTGTTGAGCAATTAAAGTAAGGTCTCAAAACCCTCCTGTATATTTCACAGGAATCAACGGCATGTGTAACTCATCACGCATATTTTCCACACAAATTGGAAACAATTCCTCTTGAGGGAGTGATAAGCTTAGAGAATTTGTTAATCTTTTCCAGTGAGCAATGAAATCTGAAACCCTTTCATTCTCCATTTTCCTACAATTTTTATGAAAAAAACTATTGTCTTCGGAAAAGTTAATCTGAATTGAAGAAGGAATCGTTGACGAAGATCTTCCCATCCAGTAATTGACCAGGATTGCAATCTTGGGTAGTAGAGAAAAGCAGGCCCTTGTAATGACTGTACAAAACACCCGATCTAAACTACTTATTGTTGCTGAGGGGTTCCCATCATAGGATCACAACGAGAAACAAAATGTGTTAAGTGTTGCTCTGGGTCTCCCGAACCATTAACGATTGGGAATGTGGTACTTTCAAAATTTGATGGGGGGTGAATTGCATCAACCCATTCGGGGCAAGCTCTCTTTTATGGTTGAATTTGAGCACGCTTTCCATCCATAGCTTCCAACTGAGATGTTAATGACTCAATATTAGTTATTAACTTATAAGAAACATCCATTTTAGCTTGGACATGAACAGGTGCACTGACTGGAGCTTGGACAGATATGGTGGCTGGTACTGCAATTGATGGTTGCACCACTGATTGTTGTTGCACTTTCCCTGTAGGATTGGACCTGTGAGGGTGTACTGATAGAGGAGGATATTCTTGATCCATCTCAGTGGATGCAACAAATTCCCTTGGCTGACTGACTTCAGCATGCTTAGGAGGAAGACTACCCTGAAGTAGTTCTGCATTCATCCTCCCCAATTCCTTCATTTCTTCCTCCTGTTGTTCAAATATTTACTCTAGTGAGAGATATTGGCCTTCTCTAGAGGAAGGGTATGTAACATGTTTCTTTCCTTTCCCCTTCTTGGATCCCTTTCAGAGAGGGGTAAGTGGTTTACTTGAAGGAACACCCAAATTCTGGGTAAGAATTTGATTTCGTGTACGCACACCTTCTTCATTTGTGTCTATGCGTACAACCTCTTGAGCAGGAACCTCTTCATCTAATCCCTCTGAGTGAGCCTCATATGGTGGATCAAAAAAAACGGCATTGATTATATTAATTGATGCATAATGCATTGCATCACTTCTATCCGCATTTCGATGATATAGTCTTCTTCCATGTCTCTGATGAGACACTGCCTTTTATTGATTTGATCCCTCAAGAACTTCTTGACGAACCATAATTTGGGGGGAATCTCCTGATAATTTGGTTCTTTGTTCCCCTTGGGGCTTCTTCTCTAATCAAGAGAAGACTGACTTTCTCTGAGGAAGAAATTTAGGATTTGAAAAAGACCCCAGTCCGGTGGACTAGGTTTGTTCCTATTATTCCTGCTCAACTCCTCAAATCCTATTTGTTTATTCCGAGGGTTGGATTAAAAGAGTCTCCAGTCTGGAAATCTGGGGTGGTTCTTGACATGCTATTTATGAGAATTTCTTTAAATATCTCTTGATCTTGTGGACTTTAGTTCGGAAATTGGTTGGATGCATCAACCTTCATCCACTTTTATCACCTAGCTCAAAAGACCGTTGGATGATTTCTAACACTTCTGTCACTTGATGATGTGCTTGCTCAATATGAGAGGTGTGTTCAATATTATCATTTTCTTGATGCAGGAGTAATTCAACAACTTGTTATTTGTATGCTTGATTTTGAGAAGAACTAGTTGAGGCACGTTCTTGGGCAAGCCTTTGATTACAAACATAGCCAATTGACTATGGTCGGTCATGGGCAATAACATTGTATGAGACCATTTTCGGCAGGCTTTGCTGACTGGAGAGTATAGTGAAATGTAGTGCTCCATGACCACCCAATCCCATGATATGAATACTAGATGAGGCATTGGTAATTAACTGGCGCAATATTTTTAGTGCGCCAAGGCATGAATGTTGAAGGGATCTCTTCTGCTTTTCAGCCTTAGGATATCGAGAAATTGAGAGAGAGACCAAGTCAATTTGGTGTTGTAACCCTTCTATTATCTTGACATGATTTTCATATTCATCATAAGATAATATTTTATTTTTCAACTGACAAAGAGATTTCCATATGTTGAGATGAATATCATGAATTTAATCTTCCATCAACATCTCAGGAATGTCATACTGACAGCCAGCCAAAGGCCAAAACATGATTGGCACATCACCTATCACTAGTTGTTTTCTCATATTCAGTACTTCCTATTTATCATTCAATAAATATTCTTCTACCTGATTAGACCAGAGTTGGTGATTCCTTGTTCTTTTATCGGATTCAACAAGATCAGTAGAGAATTCACTGATCAAACTAGAAGATGAATAACCCAATGGTGGTTCAGAGAATGACCTACACCCCGGGCTATCTTCTGATTGGAAAAGTATTTCACCTTCTAATGATAGAGCATCAGACATGACTGGCTTCACATTTGAAAGTGCCTCAAGATTAGAGGGATTTCTCATCACTACTGTGGAAGGGACTTTCGCAGCTAAATGCATCATCATGGGGAGGACCACCATGGTGGGTTACAGCAAAAGATGAGACATTTTTCTCCTTGGTCTTCTGGCCACACAGAGGGTTCCTGTGGCTCTCATCTGAAGACAAAACTTCGAGATCGACCGAATTGTCATGAAGAAAGCCTTCATGAGGAAGTGGCTGATGAAGAACTTCAGGATTAATGTTACCACTATTGGGAAATGTGGGAGTATAATATTGAATTCCAACAGATAATTGTCTGAGGGATTCAAGATCTCCAACATCGAGCAAGGCCTTATTACAAATCGGCTCTTGATTTCTTGACTGTGGTGGGTGGGTATTCTTCTTAGACGCCTTCTTAATCACATTAGGAACCACTAGTTGACAAAAGATGTCATTATGGGCAGGTTTATGTGCCTGCTCAAGAGAAATGATCAGGTTAGTCTGATTATCTCCACTCAAATCAGGTGTATGTGCATGACTTTGTTGTCTGTATGATATGGGGGAGTACGCCCCACAACCCTCTTGGACTGGAACAGAGGTGTTTGTCTGTTCCGGAGTGACATGTTGATGTGTCACTCGACTGGTAGGGATAGATTTATGTGTCTTTCCCTGAGATGATGCGGAAGCTGTTATAATATCCTGGCAGACATCCAGAATATGAGCAGGGATTTTCTTCTTGTGACAATCGGGTCCTGGTGACAGCACAGCCACCCCGCCTTAACAAGGACGTCAGGTCCTTGCATATCAAGTACCAACAGTTGCCCCCGTAGACACATGGGGCCCACCCCAGGGTCCACCCACATGCCTGAATGGGTCATCTGACTAATGACAGTCCCCATAGGCCAACACTTGTCCTTTCCAGTGTGATTTTTCCCCACTCACACACATCCTGGGAAACTTCCTAGAAGGTCACCCATCCTGATCAATACTCCAAGCCAAGCACGCTTAACTGTGGAGTTCTAATCAGGTAGGCTCCTGAAAAAGAATGTGCACCTTGTTGACATGAGTCATATCATATAGTCATTTAACCCTTTGTCATTTGGGGATGTTACAATCACCCCCCCCCTTTAGAGCACAACTCCCTCGTTGTGGGCCCTACATCTCAACCCAGGCAGTGCATCACGCACTTAAGGCTGGGTTCCTCCTCTGATGCCAGATGTGACAACCGGGTCCCGGTGACAGCACAACCACCCCTCCTTAACAAGGCCGTGAGGTCCTTTCCTACCAGGTACCACCAGTTGCCCTTGCAGACATGTGGGGCCCACCCCATGGTCAACCCACGTGCCTGAACGGGTCATCTGACTAATGACAGTCCCCACAGGCCAACACTTGTCCTTTCCAGTGTGCTTTGTCCTCACTCACACACATCCTGAGATCCTTTTCAGTGTTCTTTGTCCTCACTCACACACATCCTGGGAAACATCCCAGAAGGTCACTCATCCTGATCACTACTCCAGGACAAGAACGCTTAACTGTGGAGTTCTAATCAGGTAGGATCCTGAAAAGGAAGGTGCACCTTGTTGGCATGAGTCATATCATATAGTCATTTAACCCTTTATCATTTGGGGATGTTACACTTATGCTATTTCACCATTGATAGAATGTGCTTGGTGACCTCAGCTACTGGAATGGGGATATACATCCATTCTATTCTTGGAGTACGTGTATGTTCCTGCTCCATTCCTCCATTTTCCTATCGGTGAATTCTGATAGTACTCAAGTGTGGGGATAGAGAGTTGATTCTACCTCCTATTTGTCACCGGATCTTTGTGAAAGGCTTCTCTCAATGCTACCAAACGAGACTGTTGGCAGGCTTCATCAATACTAGAAGGTGTATGTTCCTTCTGATTGCACTCCGCCAAATTTGGTTGATGAGCTTCCTTCAATACTAACATACGAGGCTGCTGGAAGGATTGATGAGTGTAAGCAGGTGTATGTGCATGTTTACCAGTTGTCAACACATTGGGTTGGCGGGCTTCATCGTATGTAGTCAGACGAGCCTGCTGACTAGCTGATGATTTATAAACAGGTGTATGTTCCTCTCTATTGTACTCTACCAGAATTTCCTGGTGGGATAGTAGTGCTGCTGCCAGACGAGTCTCCTGGACACTGGAATTAAAACGGACGGGTGTGTGTGCCCGCTCGTTGCTTGCCATCAAGTTAGGTTGGTGGAATTCTCCGGAGATAGAAGAGATGAGAACCTACTCACTGTTGACCAGATTTCGCCTCTGGCGGTTTGTCTTGCCTGCTCGGGTTCAAGGAACCTGATACGAACACCTGGAGATGATACCCTCATCTTGTTTAGGGTGCACTTCCATAAGAGTCTGGCGGAAATTGATGATGGGATCCCTCAGGAAGGACTCCTGTCTTCTTGAATTAAGGCCTTAAGTGGCCTTCTCATTCACCTCCCCAGAATATGGGAGAGAATCGTGATTGGGTTCCAAGGATAACGACCAGAAATGGTTGGAGATGGTGGTTGGCATCACCTTCTTCTTGATCGCTGGTCGTCGCTGTCCAGACGACCAAGGTAAATTATTGACTTTGAGGGCTTGTCGAGTGGCCTCCGGAGTCGGAATAATACCATTTTGATGGTACTCCTTAACCAGCACATTTGATAACTAGTGTTGAAGATGTTGAGTAGGTGATGTCGTCCTCAGATCGGATGACTATCCAGCAGGAGTAGCAGCAAAAGTATTCACCGCAGAGGTATTCACAAGTGTAAACATAAGAGAAGTCATTTCTGTAACTCATAAGATCTTGGAAATGAGTGCCTATTTGATATAACAGACATAATCAAGATAAGTCCGTCCACTACTTCTTTTGGATAATCACATATGTTATTGACTGTTTTGTTGGCCCTCTCATTGAGTTTAAATAGTTGCTAAACAAATAGGAAAACATCATTTCAACTTGGTTAAGGATTCACGTTGGGTTCACCATTTTTTATTTCCTCTGGAAATAGGGATGACCTCATTTGTTTAAGGTTCAACCATTCCAAAATGGTTTCTAACAGGTTTGTTCGTAGAACCAGAAAAATCCAATTATTCTATATCCATTTGGACCTACATTACAAAGTTATGTGGTCATTAGTTATGGACCGATGAGACATAATAATTTTCATCGGTCGAGAGGATGGGAGGTCGGACTCATCACACCTTTTTGAGGGGAATTATTTTCTACTCCGGGACTCTCTTTATAGATTTAATTATTGTTCGTGAATCCTTATTAAATTACCAAGTATAAAATGATGGTTCATTTAGATCTGACAATGAAGGATTGATATGTAGGAAATTTATAGAATATTTTATATGTAATAAAGGTTCTTCATCGATAGAGAATCATCTATATTTGATAGAGATTCTTAGTCAATGGAATCCATTAATAAATTATATAAAAGTCTCTTGGTCATTATGATGACCATACTAGTTTTAAAGCCACTCGGTGGTGAACTTGAAGTTTATTATCATTCAGAAGGACATGGATTATTTCAGAGTTTGCATCGTACCCATAGATGGGATACCTAGGTATCCTTTATTCAGAAAAGGAATCAGAACCCACATAGTTTGAGTAAGGGAATATGATGTTTATGCATGATTTATGGCTCAATGAAAGATGTCATAATTACTTTTACACTCTAAGCTCATGTGATTCATGCTCGGTGTGAGAAACAAGAGGTATTGGTAAAACCAGACAATTGTTCCATGAAAGATGCAATCATAAGAAATGATGTGGGTCTTGTATGTATGACTGCCCAAATAGATAGATATTGGGAATTATTTCAGAGAAGAAGTCTGGGAACAGGGTTCATAAAGGTATATGTACTTTTATGGAGATTTGGACACTCTAACATGGGACTTACTCCTAAGGAAGATGCCCAAATTAGAAGGGACTTATGATTGGGTTTTATTTTTGAGAAGGAATCCCAGATCAAAAAGTAAATTAAGACTGGTTAAGAGAAATTAAGATTGGGGATTACTCATGAGAAGGAGGCCCAGGTTAATGGGATTTGAAAACTGGGGCTTACTCCTAAGGAGGAGGCCTAGGTTAAGGGAATTTTAGAATTAAGGGACTTGGGGCTTACTCATATAGAGGATGCCCATATTTATTGACTTTGAGACTGGGGAATACTCTTCAAAAGGAAGCCCTGGTTAAGGGAATTATGGTTGGGGCTTACACCTAAGGAGGATTCCCAGATTTGGGAACTTTGAGACTGAGGCCTACTCCTAAAAAGGAAGCCCAAATTTTGGGAAATTATGACTGGGGCTTACTCCAAAGGAGGATGCCCAGATTAGGGGACTTGGGGCTTAATCCTAAGGAAGATGCCCAGATTAGGGGACATGGGGCTTACTCCTAAAGAGGATGCCCAAATTAAGAGAACTTGGACTGGGGCTTACTCCTAGGGAGGATGCCCAGGTTAAGGATTCTCTCATCTTAAAGGATGAGGTTGAAAGAATGAAATCTATAACCTTAGTGACATAAAGATGTGTAAATCACGAGGTTTTGAGAGATGTTCCACATAATTATTTTCAGATAATGAATAAAACAAGGGAACCATGCTGATGAAGATGGATTTAAAGAGGGTTTTAAAGGCTAAATATTGAACAAGAGAGGTTCATAGGCCTAAGAGAGGTGAAATGGGAAGGTAGGGCACCCAAAAAGAGTGGGGCGCGCAAGTCCAGCATGGGCGCGCAAGTCCTGGTTGCGTAGGTGTACCTGCACGGCACATGGGTACTTGCGTGACGGTCAAACCTTAAGTTAATACTTGGGCGAGACTTGGCTCAATCCCTTAGTATTATACCTATGTGCATCTAGAAGTGTGGCGCGCAAGTTCTGTTGAAGGGGTAAGGCGGCCCGCAAGTATGACCATCTCCCTTAAGGGTTTGCCACTTATGCGCGCAAGTGTTGATGAGTTTCAACACTTAGGATTTACTCCCCCTCTTTAGATCTTCCTTTCTAGGTATGAAATTACCTTATAAGTGTTCGAAATCTTCGAGAAGAGGCTAGGGCGCCGGGAGCTCAAATCTGAGTTTCTGGAATTTTTTTCTCTTTCAAATGGGGGGGACACCAGGGGTATTTATAGGCTAGTGAAGACCATAGATGAGAATCAAATAGGGTGCGCAAGTCACCTACATGACCATTATACGGCGCACAAGTATACTTGCGCGACCATGCTGAAACTTGCATGACCCATGTGGGAAGAAATCCTTCTTCATAACTTTGTCGATTTTTGATGTTTCTTTAAAGGATGAATCACTTTAGGCTAAGGTATTCCCTTTTTTCAGTCGTTAGACTTTGGGACGGAAAGGAGCGTCAACAACTATCTTATCAAGAACCCTCAAAACAATGTTTCTTATAACTGAAAAAACTACTTCCCTAACGTGAGGCTAAACCATCATTCCCACTTCCATCTGGTTCCCTCAAATTTCTCTTAGTGATAAGGACCTAGTTCAAAATCCCATAAATGATAGTTAAATGGACTACATTTACTAGATATCAGATCAAATATCTATTCTCATAATCAAATCAATTAACTCAATAAATTTCATCACTATAAAGGTAAGGTTAAAAATGATATAACTCAGCAAAGCGATCGGAATAATCCATAACTGACGGGGTCCCTTACTCCTTGTTCATAAATTATCTACATCTTTCTTCCCTTAGCATCTCCAAATGTACAATGTACTAGAAGGAATCCGAGAAATCTCTCCAAACAATCTCTTGATGATGGTATTATTGGGTAATAATGTCCCACTAGGTCCAAGAAGAACCATGAATCTTATAAGAGATAATATTGAACCTCATTTCTAGAGGTAGCTACATATGCTTAAATAAGGATATAATGGCCTTGATCCATGTTTCAACATCCTAGGGAAACTATCCCCATAATAATTAGCTGGATGTTGCTACTGGAACTCTTGTTTAAACTCTTCCACTATAGGGGAAGGTCATGGGGATCCCTCTATGTCCTGTTTGATCCATGGAATACCCTCTCCAAACTAGGAATTGAGGCCAAAGTCAGGTATAAATGGATTTTTGCAGGTTTCACTAATGGTGGTTTAGGTACCACTACCTCAAGAGCATGGTCGTCGCCACCTTCTGGGAACTTAAATTGAGGCCATTAGGGTTATATATAAACAATATCCAAGAACACGCATCAGAACATGATAATAAATGAATTGAAGTTATTATAATATAAGTAGAAGAAAAATGTCTCACTACCCAAAATATACTAACCCATCTACCTAATATCTATGTTCAGGGTATTGTTCAGGGTCTGAGTCTAAATTTCTGAGGCTCTGGTATATAGATTGTTAATTAAAAGTTATAGAGGAGAACATACTTTAAGTCTTAATTGGAATCCCCATTTAATGGATACCAATTTATTTTTTGAACTCAACATATCATAAGTTAGTATATGTGTATATCTATATATCTGTATATATATATATATATCAAGGTCTAGTTTGATGAATCTAGTAGTCCCAAGTTATAAATTTCTTCTATCTATAGGTTACAGTTGGTGATATATGTAACTGAGTCAAGGTTTTTACAATGGTTCAATTATATGAATCCCCACTCTCAATTTACTAAGGCACATAAACTCTTTAAATTGTAACTGGTGTCCATGTAATTTTATACAACTGACATTTTAGTCAGTGTGACCAATGGTCCATTGAAAAAAACACTATTATTGGCTAATTAAGCTGTCAACATCATACTATATAGGAAAACACCATTTAGGTTAATGAAGACACATTAATTATTCCTTTTAAGTTTACCTGAAAACAAACAATAACACAATATATAATATAACATCAAAGAAGTAGTAATATATAATAAGCAATGCATTCAGTAAGTAAACATGGTTTTAAATAGTTAATGAAATATATATCCTCATGTGCCTATAATTATTCAGAATACACTACCACTTTTCCATACTAGGCTATGGGTAAAGATAATATCCCAAATAGTAATAAATGACAAAATCCATGTGTATCACCCAATGAGGAAATAGTATGACCAAAAAAGAACATTCTAGATCATCAACCATTATGGAAAGGAAAATAAGATCTATTACCACTTTGTGACATCCCATAAATAGTTCATTCATAATTTACCAAACTTGGTTGGCCATGTGACCTCAAATGTGCCTCCTAATATTATAAAGGTTGTAGACTAGATACTAGGATCTAAGTTGGTATTTTGGGAAGACTATACCCTTATGATCAAAGTGGAAAATAAAGGTATAATAAATGAAAAAAAATAGAAAAATAAAACCAAGAACAACCAAATAATCAGAAAATATAATCTTCTAGATAAGATAAACAGGCTAACCAACAAAAATTAGCATTGTATGCCAAATCATGTCCATGTCTAGATGTTATAGAAAAAAGAGAAGGCATACATAGAAAAAGGAACACATACAAAATGATTATATCAAAAGAACAAAAAGATCATAAGGAATATTCCATATAAAATCACAATCCAATGCTTGGTAATGTTCTCTTATGCTCCCATTCTATATGAAGATCAAAAATCTATCACTGAACACATTCTCTTGTCCCTACTTGCATCCGTGATGTTTTTCTGGGTACTAATCAGGGGCCAAAAAGGGTGTGAGATTTAATTAACTGGCCACCACAAATTGTGTCCATAACCAGTCGTTTATGTTTATATAAATGGACCAATATATAAGTGTAAAAGTAAGAAGTATAATAATATGTGTGAAATAATAACCATGTAGGGATTGTCTCCTTATAGGATGATCGGTCAACCATACCTTCTTCACCCTAAACCAGATGTAATTAAACATGTGACCTATAAATAGTTAGGGTTTAAAGAGTATAAAAAAGGTTTCCAAGTAGAAGTAATATATAAATTGGTACCCAAAGTTTATCCAAGGTTTCTAGATAATGAAAGTATAAGAATATAACCCAAGGTGAAACTAAGCCATCCTTGACCTTATAAGGACAATCTAGTTTAATCAAAATAACTGTGCACCCTAGCTATAGGGGTCTAAGTGTAATCTAATGGGAACTCCCTCAGTATTTAACTAGAAAAGTGTCAAAATAAGTCAAAAGAAAATATCCATAGTAAATCACAATCAAAGCATGATCAGATCCAAAGGCGAAAAATCCAATACTCCTTGTGTTTGAGGATGTCAACATGAATCCAAGGAGTGTATCCAAGGAATTATAGTTTTCGGATATAAAGTGAGTGAATCATTTGTACTACACTAATGCATTTATGTAAAAATTAGACAAAGACCATATTATAGGTTTGGTATCTCTCTTGGAAACTAGATCAATGAATTGGGTTGGCATTCACAGTGTTATCAAGGAATTCCCTGATGAATCCAATGCTAGTTCACGTATGACCACTCCATTAACATGAAAAAGTACCATAGTAGTAGTAAGAATAATACATTTAAATAAAACATAAATTCCATGTGAAAACCATTCTACCTACCAATTACCAATTAATTCAAGCCATATCAATTTCATATAAAAATTAAAAAAGGTCAAAAATAGTTTCATATCATTAAAAATATCATTACAAAAATAATTAGTTCCATTTGAATCATACTTTCCACATTACAATGAAAGTGTTCAATTATTTAAATTTATTGAATCCCATTATGTATGTTCAGCCAAAAACACCAAAGGGTGTTTTGGTTAATAAAAAACAATGGTCATATTGGTTGATACTATTAACACCCAATGGGTTGTACATGTTGAGTATATTAACATCCAATGAGGACTCAATGGTATACTAGGGTATTTAGGTTCTATGATTGGAAATAAATTTATGGTAAATTATTTTTAGAGGAAAAGAATAGGTAAAATTGGAATGTGGCATAGTAATTTCAAAAATTAAATAGGAATAAGGGAAATTTATAAACCACTAACCTTATGTTGGTAGAGGAGCACTCATCAAGTATCTACTTTTAATACGGCCTAGATTGGGAGTAAACAATGAAATAGAAAAATATCCTGAAAATTTGTAATATTTTCCTTCCTAGAAAAAATGATAAATATGGTGAAATAAACTTATAAAGTAAGGTATAATATTATATCACATACTATTGCATAATCAACACGACAAATGGAAGTCTTATTAGGGCTTGAATAAAAGATAAGCTTCAATACCTATGAAAAGGTCCTATGGAATCTCCAATAAGAAGAGAGAGGTTTTGTTCATAGAGAATAAATAAAATAACGGGTTAAGATTATAATGTGTCTAAGGAAAATTGTAATTTTACACTTATTTAATGGGTAACATGGTTTGGACACATGGTTTAGCCACACCATGCACCAACCATGTGGGCTCATCACCTAATTGGCCCTAAGTGTGTGGGACAGATGCATAGTTTTGTAACACAGTGCACAACCCGCACAACCCCTTTGAAACACCCCACATGGTTTAACCAATCCATGAAGCCCTAGGGGAACGGTATAGAAAACCCTTATAACTCATATTTATTCTATAAAACCAATATATTTAGGATCTGAATAAGCCTCGTAGTCTCTTGAAACTTCAATAACCTCACTGAAAATTTCTATAAAAATAAAGCTAAAATTTAAAACTGAATTTTAATATATCCATGCCTCTAAGAAAAAGAGGGATCTTACACTTATTCTTGGGTTATTGGGATTATAGTTTTGGGTCATATGAAAACATTATTATTCCTATGAATACTTTATTTTATCTTCTGATAAGAGATATTTTGTCCTATACTGAAGCAGGTGGTGTATACTAGATCACCTCTTCATTACTAATTTCATTATTTATATATTTCACACTATTATGTTTTATACACATGGGCTGGAATTAGTTATACACTATTTGTGGTGTCTTACTGAGTTTTAATCACACATTCCTCATTACTCCCCTTAGTACCCTTTTAGATCTTATGGATGTAGGTTAAGACTTGGTCGATGATTCTTTGTTATTACTCATATTTGAGTTGGACATTGCATGGGACCAGCAGACTGATTGTGTGCTCGGAATACATAAAAGAGATGGGTTGTTAATCAGTTTCTTATTCTCATATATCCATATTGTATGTTTATCACTAGTTGTTTTGATATATTTCTTGGTACCGGTTTCTTCATTCTACACACATGGGTGAGTTTACTTGGAACTTTTTATGTGATCAGTTTATTATGATTATCATTCTTCAATTTATTTCATTTATTATTCTTCTTTATTTTGTACTAATATAGAGGGTGTAATATCCCCACAATACCACCTTAGACCTACATTGATAATCGATATCCTCTAACCTACACAAATCTATTCTTGAGGCCATGTGATCCTCTGGTTCAGTTACTTATGAGTGAGTCAGGCCTAAGACATCACATAACTCAACCTTATCTTCCCTACACTCTGTTATTTAACAATTTTGGAGGCACTTGTCTTGAGAGTGACTTCAAATTATTTAATAGGTCACAATATTTACAAAAGAAATCTACACCTTTTCACTTATAAATGGGTACTCCTTTCCTCATTTTCCCTCACTCTAAAACTCTAATGATCATGTATTGTGTGGACTACCACCTCTTCGAATAAACGTGTTTCTTATTTTCCATCACTTTCAGACATGGATGGTTTTATATTATTATTTATAAGTTTATATGATATTAATTTGTAATATATGTCATTAATATGGAGTCATTTTAATAAAACAAAAATTAGTTATATTTATACAGTAATCCATTGATATTAGTAAAAATCCAGAAACTAGTTCTTCACCATTTTCATTTTCATGAAACACGACTAAAACTCCTATATAATGGAAATATAACATTATAATTATTTATAGAAAAATAAATTCAAGAATATTTTTTGGATTTTAAATGATTATATTAGGGATAAAAAAGTAATATCAATGCAACATTTATAAACCTAGTTCAAAACAATTAAGATTTGTAACACCTGGTATCAAAAAGTGATTTCAATAATCTAATACAAGAAGATAATTTTTATTAATGTAGAGTATAAATATAATTACATATGAATAAGTTTATGAAATAATTAATTAATATTTTTATATTTATCATATAGTATTTTAAATCATTCTATGGAAATAATTGGTAAATTTTAGGGACTTGGTAACTCAAAAATATTTCTTTGAGTTGCATAATTTCTTATTGAACAACATTTTCAAAAGAATTTACATTTTGATTTATTTTATTTTTGTATTTATATGGAAAAATATTTTTTTAATGATAATAATTTTCATTTAAGGTATTCTATTCATTTATCTTAAAAACATTGGAGACTTTTTGAAAAGAAACTCATAAAAATATCTTTTACATCGATGTTTTCAAAAAAAACAAAAAATAAATTTTGTGATTTTCTTTCCATGTTAATATCTATATTTCAAATGATCTATATATATTTAATATATGTTTTATATTTTATTACAATATGAACCCTTTTGGATAATGATATTTTGATATCCTATGACATGTTAAGTTCATGTCATGTGATATGTTAAAGAAACCCATTGTTCTCCCATGGGTTTTTTTGTTATAATATTGATTTATTTTAAGTGGGAAACATATTTATATATGATGACTGATGAGGTCCTTTATTACTATCAAATGCATTCGTATAATATTATATCTCATGATATATTCAGGTATGGTGATGATAGTTTTGTATACATAGGCGTGGGCATGATGGGTTTTGTCAAATTTTTAAGTGTGGACATAATGAGTTTGTTCACGTAGGTGTGGGTATAATGGGATTTCTTATACATGTATTATTATGAATATAGATATACCAAATTTTCATGTTCAAAGAGTTATAGCACTTTCCCAAAAAAACTTTTCAAGTTATTTTAATTTTCTAGATGCATTTAATTACTAATAAATTTCATGTTTTCATGATTATGAATTTTCAATTATCCCAGACCTTATGTCATGTTTGTATGTTATATGTTTTGTCTTTTATGTTTCCTTAATGATATTTTTATGGTCTAATGTTGGTTTATCAAGTTTTTTTATTATAATACATAGTATTATTATCTCTTATTTATAAATTTATGTTTTATTTATATTCTACACATGTTTATGATCTTACACAATTTGATATATCTTTTCCCTTACTGATCGTTTTAGCTCACCCATTTTTCTAGGGGAGGGTTCAATTATTTTGGATATTAGTTTAGTTACTTTAGAACTCAGTTTCGTTTTTTTTTAAGATTGCATAAGGTAAATTTATATAAAATCAAAGTAAAAAATCTAAGGGATGAGTCTAAGTATAGGATAACATCTTCGTGTTTTCATTAAATATGGATTATATGGTTTTCTAAATATTAGGTCACTATATGGATTTTAAATGTGAATGTGGTTTTGTTTTATATTAATCCAAGGGTAAAAACCCCAAAATATGTTGGTCATGTATATCTCATACATGATTTTAATGTATGATAAATGGGTCCTTAATATGCAACTATTTTGACACTCCAAGAGGATATTGTTTGGTTAATCACATTATCTTCATAAACCACTATGATGGATTTCAATATATATAACTAGTTTAGTTTGAAATCCAATCATGGATAACCTAGATTTAAACCTAGATATTCATAGGCAAATGTATGCATATCATTTATGATATCCTTCTTATGTTTTTACAGCTACTTATATATTCAACAATTACATTAAGTATACTCATTCACAATTTTCATTTAGTCAAGTTCATGATGGGAACCTAAAAGAAATGAGTAAAAATGGTTGTCATGGACAATTTGGATATTTTTTCAATGTGAAACATAATGAGAATTGGAATGGAATGAAAAATCTGGTTACAATAATCACCCTACTATCTCAATTTATGGGTAACAACCCAAATCATGTTGATCTTAAAAATAAACCATGGACGTAATGACTTGCTATTGATTCTTTTATGAGGCAACATCCTCCCTCTTTTAGTGGGTCTTTTTAACTAATGGTTTCTAAGTACTGGATCAATGCAGTAGAAAAGACACTTTTCATTCTCAATTTCTTGGACCGTTAGAAGTTTGTTTCAGTCATCTATATTTTAGAAGGTTATGATAACCGTTGAAGGTGTCTCATTAAGAACACCATGGAATGGTAGGACATATAGTCATTAGAATGGGAAATTTTGACAAGTTATTTATCACAAAATACTTTCCAATGAAAATTAAATCAAGGATATAGTAGGAATTATTTGAATTAAAGATAAATGAGGATAATTTAATTGGGTTATAAAGAGAAACTTTCAAATGGATATTAAATTATGATAAGACACACTTTTGGAAGAAAGATCAATTTTCTACATGTAATAAATGTTCGACGGAGAACCTTTGTAATTATCTTAAGGTAATAGGGAAGTGTTTTTAGTGTGGTAATGTAACACCTTGAATTTAATGAATTGTTATTTTTCAGAACAAAATAAATTTCATAGATAGACTACGTTACATGAAAAAACATTGTTAATATTACGTTATAGACAACACTGATTTTAGCTTGCGTTAAACGAGACACTGAGTTTTAACAAACCACGATATATGATAAATATTGTTATTTAAACATGACCGTTGTAACGAAGTAATTAAAATTATAGATACTAATAGTAATAAATATTTCAAATTTTTATGTAAAATTTTTATATATAATGAAATTTTATAGATGAAGAAGTAATTAATTTTTATAAAATTCTTTATCTATTTCTACATACAATTTTCTCAACACTTATACTATCGCATTCGGGAACAAATAATAAAATTAATTTTTACCAATTTTAGAAATTGTATTCTAAAAAATAAACTTACTTTCTGAAATCTTGGTATCAAAATTATCTTATAGTGATGTTTTGATATTTTTCTAAAAAGATAATGTTTTTTTAAATAGAGAAAAATACCAGTTTTTATTAATAATTTTCACTTCTTTTAAAGATTTGAAAAACACAAAAAAATTAAGATGGTTCTAGAAGTTAAATTTGTTCAAATAATTATCTATTAACAAAATTTATTTCATTTTAATCGATATCATATTTTATTTTTAATATAAAAAAACCTTATAAACATTTGAACATTTCTTATTTGAAAACCTGTTTTCTCGTTGCTTCTATGAAATTAATTTTAAATTTAATTTTGTTACATATATTAGTGAAATTTAGAAAAATAGATCAAATATTTGGAATAAGTATAACTTATATTATATAATAAGGTAAAATTAATTTTCTAATATAATGAATAGTAAAAAAATAAAAATTATTTACCATGGTTAAGTTGAAAATGTGTTTAACTGGGCATTAAACTAAAAAGATAATAGTTAAATATGACCCAAAACTTGTCCAACACCCATTGTATAGCCCTATTTTGAAATAATCTATTATAGGATTAATAATGACTCTATTTTTAGTCTTTTGACATGTGAAAAAGTTGGAACACCTTTTTCTTTTAAAAAATTACAAGTGTGCCACTCACCTCACCTATAATAGGACACCCCCATCACCTCTCTTCTTGAAACTTCTGAATCACTTTGGTTCATATAAGACATACTCAAATCACTTAATTACTTCCCTAATTTTATTTTATATGCCTTAGTTGCTTTAGGATTCTCTCCAAATAAAGAATTATGTACAAACCTAAAGTGGCTCTCTGAAAAAGATAAGGTTTAAACATGTACGATGGAAGTCAAGAGTTAAGGTAAGTTATTTTCGTCTAAAATATTACTTCTGTGAGACACATTCGATATCCACCACATATTAATTTAATGTGGGGTATATAATTCGCATGAATTTATTTTATGAAAATTCCCTAAATGTTATATTTATTTACATATCATTTTTAGTATCTCTCTTTCATAGGGTTTATGGTACAAAAGCTACAAATCAGTAAAGTATTTTTGTATCAATTTTCCTTCTTTAAAAAATATATTGTGCACATATCTTATTTTATAAGGTGTATATACCAGACCTTTGACATGTAATATTTGGAAATTTTCTTATTTTAAGGATATTTTATGTTTCATTTATTCTTTCATGGGGATCAAAATTCCAAGTTACTAAACTGGTAAGGGTTTTATGATACAATCTCATTGTTCATCCACATTGTCAAAGAATATGCTTCCAATGATGAAATAATATGATTTATATCTCAAGAAACTAATGTATTTTATTCTCCTATTTTTATTTATGAATAATACATGTTTTTAATTCATTTTTTATCTTTATAAACAAAATATTTCAAAATAAAGTTTTTAATAAAAATTGACTTTATTTCTCTCATCAATCTAAAACCCTTTCTCTTCTATGTCCATGTTTTCTAATGGTGTTTTAAAAAAGATTTTAACCTTATTATATGAGAGTTTAAAGAAATTTTTACCCTTTTTTAATTTTTAAAAATGTTCAAAAAGGAATTTTACTTTAATTTTCCAAACTAGGCTCGTTTTCCTTTTACCAAAAATGTGAAAGTAATCTTTTTCAATATGTGCACAGTGTGAACAAAATTTTTCACAATGATGGCCATTATCTTCCATGAATATTACTTTATAATTTTTTAAGTATATTTTTAATGAAAAGGATTTGGAAAATGTTTTATCTTTTCAAAGAGTTTTTCCTAATGTTAAATGTATATTTTCCTTAAAAATGTTTTAAATGATTTCTAAAGAACTCTTTATAATTTTTCAAGATTTATTTTCAAAGAGAAATATTTCCAAATTAATTTTTAATGTTTTGTTTTAAAATTTTACTTTCAAAGAATGGCTATTTTCTTCAACAACCATTCGAAGAGATATTTGAAAATAATTTCCCCTCAAATATGACATCCTTTCATATTACTTATGATTTATGAGGTATATGATCAAAGGATAACATTCTTAATATTTTTGAAGAAGGTTTATGTTTCTCATGAAAAGGTTTTAAAGGAACTCATTTCTATTACACAAGTAATACCATGATAATATACATTTGAAAAATAATTGTTTTTGCACAAGTTATTCCTTTATTAAATGATGAAATGACTATGAAACCTATTTATTTTCCACAGATTATGTTATGATTAAATTTTTATGAAACCCATTGATTCTCATGTGTTCTGATATAATGATTTTTTTTGATATTTTGTAATATATATGTGTGTGATTTTTATTATGTGATAGGCAGGACATATATTTCTATCCAATGTATTGGGTAACAATTAATGTTAAATGATATCAAAGGGTACACATGAGGTTATCCCAAGCTTCAAAATGGATACATGGGAGGTTAACCCAATCCCAAAAGAGGATATATATGAGGTTATCTGAAAACCAAAACTTGGTAGAAGAGAGGTCATTCCAAGACTGAAGTAAGTAAATGTGTATTGTCCCAAGCCTAACATGTTATGAATGTCATCGTGGGTACCCTTGACATAATATTTTCTAGGCTCATATGTATGCCAAAAATCTATGACTTATACTAATATAATTTTCTCATGGTGCATGTTCTTTGATTCCTTTATGATTTATTTCTCATAAACATCCATAATTTATGCAATGAATTAAGTTTATGATCTATGATATACAAGGTTTGGTTTTCAAATGTTATTATCATTTTCTCATACCATTATGCTCATGATATGTTGATATATCCATTGTTTACCCTTTCTGATCATCTAACCACACCCTTTATTTTGTTTCTTTTCCCTAGTTCATGATTAAAGGTATTTTTTATGATATGTGTTTGAAGTGTTATAGTTATGAAGAATATAGTGGAAGATGATATATCACATCTATATACTAATTGATTATGTGTCCAAGTATCAAAACTAATTAGACCTAAATGGATCTAGTGTGGATTATTATGTAATGTAATGAATATTCACCTTTTAAGATGTAATATTTTTGTATGATAAGTTTATTTGATTACGTTTTCTATCAGATCAAGGTCTTGTTAGCCTTTTGAAACTATGATGAGAAAACTATAGTGAAATCCCTAAGGATATGTTGAAGGATAATTCTACGGATGAATCAAAGTATTATAAAAAGGCTTTGAATTTTGGTAATGGATAGAGGGAGTGGTTTCCAATAAATTATATCCATGTCAAGATAATACGATTGGATGTGAAACTTTCATAGAGGTTCCTTGAAGAAATAACTATGAAAATGGTGTATTGATTTGGACTTGATTGTCACCGAGGGAACAAAAATGGTCCTTGATTCACACTGAGTTTAACACAAATGGGGGATATTATTTGAAAATCCACAAAAACTTTATGAACCAACTTCAAGGATTTAAATCTTTGAGGACCCTAAATGGCCAAGGATAAAACTAAGGAATTATATATATAAAATAATATTTCACAATTTTGAAATCCTATTGTTGATTTTCATGATTATGTGGTTTCTCATTAAGATTATTATTTCTCATAATATGATTTTTTGTTTTAGTCCATGGATAAGACGAGGAGAAATCATGTCAAAATTGAATGTGATGGAAAATTACGTTTTTGTGAGCAATGAAATTATATGATGACTGACGATAATGATATTTTAATTATTCCTAAATATTTATCATGATATATTATTGACAATGTAAAATTATGTGAGATTCTTAATGTATCAAATAAGAGGAAAATGTGATTTTACGAATGTTCTTGTGGAAATGAAAATAGAATAAATAAGATTTGGATTTCTACATGTCAACAAGGAAGGAATAAATAACCTAGATTAATATCTTAAATGGAAGGAAACATGTTTTCATATAAAGAAATGAAGTTCATAGAGAAAAAAGTTTCTAATGGATTCGATGTCTTGTGTATTGGAAACTTGGGGGTTATATGATCTAATGAAAAAAAATAATGATTATACCCAAGACCATTGAATGAATTTTTATATTACAACTAGTGAATTGAAATGATTTAAGTGTGTATGTATTTGGATTCAGTAATTATGTTTTGGGAGTGTTTCAGTAATGGTATTTTAGTTATAAGAATCAAGAAACATCTATGGATTATGTAAATTTTGGAATTATATATTTCTGCATTTACTACTAAATTAAGAGTTTTAGATTCCATAACAGAATTATGATTTTATGGTTTATCAAAAGATAAATGTCTTATACACCTATTTTGAGATTTTATGTGATGACAGTTTATAAATATTTAGTATGTTTTTGAGATAAATTTAAGGTATTACAACACTTTGTTTTTTAGGAGAAATTTGTTTTTATGGACATATGATAAAAGTTATTGGTAACCATTAGGGTTTATCTTGTCATTGATGTTAAAATAATTATGGGTTATTACAATTTCACAACATTTTTATTAATATAGTTTTGGAAAATGGATAACACATTGGTTGGGAGAGAACATGTTGCATCTAAAAAGGCTACAGGGATTAAACCCTCAACAAAAGTGTGAAAAGGGAATAATACCTACCCCTAGCCTACACAAAATATTTTTTATAGTTGTAAAACATAAAGACAAATATTGTTGACTATGTATCTCAATGCTAATTATTTCATAAAGTAAATTCTGATAGATTAAGGTCTAAAAGGATATTATAACCATTATACATTGCAAAAATAGAATTTGGAAGACTTAACAATGGTTTTTTTATCAGACTCCCCAAAGAATCTAAAGGGAATAAGGCTACATGGGTTATAGTCAGTTGCCTTGTGAATTCAGCACACTTTATCTCTATTAGATATTTTTTCTATTTGGATAATATTTCCATCAGATATATTAAGGAAGTGTTGAGGATTTCATGGAGTACAACATTATATTTTAACATATTTGAATGTGAGGTATACCTCTATGCTCTAGATAAGTCTTCTATAGGCCCTAGATATGAATCTATGTTTTAGCACGATGTATAATCTCCCAATAGATGTTAAGAATGAGAGAAATATTCAATCCCTATATATTATTATAAAAACATGTCTTATTTATTTCAAAGGTGGTTATGATTAACACCTTATTATAGTTGAGTTTTCATACAAAAATTTCTTCCACTCAATAATTCATAAGGCTCATTATGAATCCATTTTTTGGAAAGAAGTGTATAACTCCAACGTACTGGAATGAAGTTATGGAAAAAATATTGATACATGAGTAAGCTAATTAACTAGTAGGGAAGGTTAGATCCATTTAAAAAACCTAAGGGAAAAAATTTATATAAATGTAATGTAGATAATAATTGATATGATCTAGAATTTTAAGTTAGTGAGAAGGTGTTTCTAAAAATTTCTCCATGTAAGAAAAAATGGAAAAATAATTCATAGTTTTATCGATACCTATGAAATTCTTGAGGGCATAATAACTATATCTCAACGATTTGAAATTCCACTGATCCTCTATCAGGTTCTTAATGTGTTCCATGTATCTCTCCTAAGGATATACATATATGATCCATCACATGTAATGAACTTAGATTCCATACCATTGGAGCTTGATATTTCTTATAAGGAATAGAAATTAGATATTGAATATTGAATAGATTAAGGTCTACAAATCAAGACAGCACAATAGATCAAAGTTTTATTGAAAACCCACTAGTTTGAAGATGCTATATGGGAACTAAAGATAAGGAAATAGAATCTTCATTTTATGGATTCCAAGTGAAAAATTTCAAGGGACAATTCATTTTAAGGGGGTAGAAAGTTACACCCTATTTTTTTATTTATTTTTACCGAGGAAATTAAATTTCATTGATACCTTGAATTTCACGAACCACCATGTTAACCTATATTTACATGCAACACTAAGTTTGTCTTGTGTTATATGGGACACTTATTTTTAAAACCCCATGATATATTATTAATATTATTAGATAAACATGAAATTTATAAACTAGATGTTAAAAATTTTGAAATGAAGAGTAATAACTTCTTTTAGAATATAAATTATAATGGTCTTTTATAGAGAAACCATATTGATGAAAACGTATATAAATTTTAGAAAAATATTTATATCTTTTGAAAATACTACTTTCTCAAAAACATTGTTTTTATTTCATTTTATAAACAAATAAAAATAATAATTTTTTCATTATTAGTAATTGAATTGGAAAAAATAGACTTCCTTTTTAAAATCTATATTTTAAAAATATCCTAGAGTGAATTTTAGAGAATTTTCTGAAAATATAATTTTCAAGTAAATATTGCAAAATAATGTTTTTTATTAAGAATTGTCAAATCATTTAAACATTTTAAAAACATAAAATTGTTTTAATATGGTTTTAAAGTTATAATAAGTTAAATAATATATGTTGATCCAATTTATTTCATTGGAATAATTTTTACATTTAATTTTTATATAAAAACATTGTAATTTTTTGAAAATTTTCTCTTTGTAAAGTCGCTTTCTCATTTCATCTATGAGATTAATTTTAAATTTCAATTTTACACATATATAAAATTAATTTGAAAAAATTGATTCCATATTTTAAATTAGTATAATTTATATAATATAATAAGTTCAACTAAATTTTTGACCATTTTTAATAGTGAAAATAGTAAAAAGTATTTACTACAGCATTATTGAGAATGGGTTTTATTAGGGTTAAACTAAAAAGATAAGGGTTAAAAATATCCCAAAATATATCCAACACCAAATAGATAGAAATATTTTGATCAAATATTTTCTAGATTTAATAATGGACCATTTTAGAGCCTTTTCTATGAGAAAAACGTGGGAACATCATTTTATGTTAAAAAATTACAAGTCTGTCACTCATCTCACTTATAAAAGGCCACACTTTATCCTCTCACCTTGACACTTACAAAACCATTTAGTTTAGAAAACATATGAAAAAATCACTCCTCACTTCCGATATATCACACTAGATCCTTTATTTTTTTTATTAATCCATCATAATATGAAATTATGTATTATCCTAAATAGGGTCTCTAAAGAAGAAGAAGTTTTAACATATAAAAATGATTTTGATCGAATATCTTCTATGCCCATGTTTTCTAAAAAAAATAAAAAATTGTTTTTATATTACACTATTATTGATTAAATTCATTTTTCCCTTATTTGATATTTTAAAAAAATTGAAAGGTATATTTAGGTTGTTTTCTAAACAAAGAATGCTTTTATTTTACCATAAATGTGAAATGAAACTTTGTTTTATCATGTTAGATAAGGAAAAAATTTCTCTCCACCATAAAAATTATTTTATTTGAGGCTTTATTTATAAAATTTCAAGGTTATTTTCAAAGAAAATATTTTGGAAATTTTTTTATATATCAAAAAATGATTTTTAAAAGTGAGAAAAATATTTTCCTATAGAAATTTTTTAAACGATTTTCAAATGTTATTTTATATGTTTTCAAATGTTATTTTCAAAGAAAAGAATTTTATAAAAAATTATAAAATTTAGTATTCAAAATCTATTTTCAAAGAAAGGTTATTTTCATCCAGAAATTTTCCAAGTGACCTTTTGACACCACACAGTCATGGGGTGTGGAAAAATATGATTGTTTTCCCCTAGAATTTTAGTAATAATAATAACCTATTTCATCTCCCAGGAGTAGTGTTTCGAATCCAGATATTAAAAATGTGAAAGTGAATTTAATGATCTGAATTTTTATGACTAGGTAGTAATGGTCTTGGTTGGGGAAGATAATTTTAGAGAAAATTGAATGGGTTCTAGGTTTGGATTATCTCTTGTAATGTTATAATAGACCTTTTAAAATTTAATATTTTCTTTTGATTAATATATTTAATGGATGGTTTAACAATTATTTATCCATGTCTACCTTAGATTAAAATCGATTGAGAGTGAGAATAATCTACCCAATTTCTTTGGTTGAACTATTCTCCATCAATGGTATATAAGGCATAGTGGCGTCCCATGGATCACCAAGGAAATTAAAAGTCATTAATTATGTACCCTAAGTTCTTATATTATCCCACTATGTATCCCCCCATATTTTCATAAATCACTAAATACTTCGCTTACTAATACTTGACTGCCTA
This sequence comes from Viscum album, assembly GCA_963277665.1. NCBI lineage: Eukaryota > Viridiplantae > Streptophyta > Magnoliopsida > Santalales > Viscaceae > Viscum > Viscum album. The sequence continues at coordinate 1,607,941,972 of OY728128.1, forward strand.
ATCTGTTTGATCAAATACCCAGAATAGAGAGATAAAATTTCTTTAGAAAATGAATTTTTAGAATGTTAATATTTGAAATAAATAAAAATTACTTCCCAATATAATTATGATTTCTTAAATTGAATGCCATTAAAAAACTAAAAGAGCTGTAATATTTTGATAAAACTAAGACTCCATCATTACATTAGGCTGCCTTCCCTTTTCCCGATCACAGAATTATTTGAACCCTCCATTAAGAAGGAAACATTGGATGTAGGTGAGGTAGAATACATAAAAAAAGAAAAAAAGAAAATAAATTAGAGAAAAAAGATCCTCCAATAGTAGTATCACGTGTTCTCTACTTCAGATCCTCTCCCCTATTTATTTGGAAGAAAATTTCTCAATTTATAATGGATGATTTTATTTGGGTTCCTTCATAGAAAATATGTTCAAATATTTTTTTTAAAATTATAGGGATATGTTTAGTGTATCTTTAAAGATAAACCTGAGGGTAATGGGTGTTCCCTTCTTTTGTGAGGATAAATAGCAGTAATGATCCTTATTTAACTGCATTGCGTGTGTATAGTGCAATGTGATGTGGATAGACCCAGCATGGAAGAATGGGATTAATGATAGTGTGGAATTATAGAGTGAAATGGGTGCACATAGAGATGTGTAAGTGGTGGTTCATATTTGATAGTAGGCCTCTAGAATTATAATTATCGAGATTTGTAGTGTGTCTACGATGGAGTTCCCCTAGTCAGCAATAATGGAAGCAGATTGAACTCTAGTGGTGGAAGGTAAGGTCGAGATGAAATCTTATAGTGGCTTCCATAGTGGTTATCCAATGGTTTTTTGGCAGGGTAGGTTGGTTTCTAGTGATGGTAAACTCTCAACGGAGGCTCGAGAGATTCTATTATGTCAATGGGGGCTCACGAGGCACTGTCGGCTCAACTGTGGCTTGTGAGTCACTATCGGATAAACGGAGGTTTTTGAGGCACCTTTGTTTCAACGGTGCCTCATGAGGCACCGTGGGCTCAAAAATGGCTCAAAAGATAGCTTTTTACCAACGGTGGCACACGAGTCTGCATCGGCGTGGTAGTAGCTCATTAGATACCATGGATCTCAAAATAGTAGTGGTGCTCTTCATTGAACTTCCCAAGGAAGTGGTTTAGTAGAGAATGTGGTATTGGGGAAACAATGGTGTTATGGACTTCTTTAGACCCTCAAACCCTTGGAATACTGGTTGGAAATGTATAGCTATAGTGGCTCTAATAATCATTCGGAACTCAAATTGGCTGGAGGGGCTTTTGGATGATCATTCAGGGATAACAAGGTGATCCCTTTTGTTTTTAGGGAAATATTAGTGGGGAATAAACTCAAGATGAGATTCTAGTGCATCAGCAATGGTGATATTTACAATAGCAATAGGTGGTGGTGACTTTAGTGGTAGAGTGTAGAGGAGAAATCTATCTGAGGCATGGGGTCATGAAAGATAGTTGTATAGAACCTTTCCTTTTAATAAATGAATAGTATCCCCAAAATAGTGTGTCCCACATTAAAAAGATGAATTGTAGGATAGATGGTTTTAAGGAAATCACATGGGTCTCACATGACAATGAAGTCGTTTAGGGGCCAGCTACCCCTCTTTGGCTGTCATGCAACACTATGTACCATCGATGATCTCCTCTCACCAGTTATTAGAGTCTCCCCAAGAACCAGTGTAGTTATTTGTGTAATATTTACCCATGAATTCACCCTCTGGGGGGCTATATGGGCTTGATGCCCCCAAGAAGATCTTAATTAGACTGCCCCACCCAAGGCTCGCCTGGCCGACTGATATTTGTGGGTAGCCTAAGAGGTGTCCTAGAATGGGTTTATGGGCTAGCTCGAGCATAGCATATTTTTTGTTAACTCCTATGAATAAAAGTTTCAAACACATAGTGGAAGAATCCAAGGTAAAAAAAATTAAATTCTACATTTCAAAAATCATACATTCCAATTCATTTCATAAATCCATCATAAAATCATTTGTAATATTTGACAAAATAAATTACAAAAAATCATTCTCCAAATTCATAAATTTATTTTTATTTCCCATTATTTATTAAAACTTTATAATTCATGGGTATTATTTTTGTAATTATTTTGAAATAATTTAAAATTTATTAAAATGTGCACAGAAATATCAATCTATCAAATACCCTTACACATAAACAATGATTGTCCTCAAGTATAAAATCTCAACATTGAAAATCATAGGGCACCAATGTTACAATTATTAAATTTATAAAGTAATAAAATTAAACTATTGCCAATTTTAAATAAAATTTTAATATTTCAAATAGAAAATCAATTCAGATTCCCATTTTTCAAAGAACTTATCAATCAAGTATTTTACTTTTTACCTTTTGAAAATTATGGTTCTCTTCCTTCATCCATTCATTCTCCTTAATTCATTATTACTAAACATGAAAATTCATGATTTACCTCAATTTTTAATCTTTTCAGTCATCACCCATGATATAATTCAATTATATTTATTCTCATAGAAAGTGTAAATGTTCCTTATCCATAAGCTTGTTAATGAACTAATTTCTACACTTTGTAAAGTCAAAAGTGACATAATGTCTTGGGGTATTCCAAGGAATGTTAAAATGACTTTGAGAGATAGGTTTTTTAGGAATTTATGTTTTATAAATTAAGGCTTAATTAGGAGGTTTATCACTAAATTTATAAATCACGATTTTAGAATTACAAGTGTCATGTAATTTTCCCCTTTAAATTTTAACAACTCTAAATTTCCCTAAGATCAAATAAGTTCATGATCAAAATTAGTGATAATGAATGATTGGTGAACCCTCTTGAATTTTTCTCTACTTTTATACTCCCTTTTTTACTTTTCAAATTACTTTTTCACTTTTTTGTTTTTAATGTTATTCATAGAATAATCCTCACATACACCACTTAACCACATACAAAAAAATCATTGGTCTTGTGATGGGAATTTTTTATTCTTATAAGTCACAACCCATTCTATTGATTTTGTTGTCTCTTTTTTTCATTTTATTTTACTTTTAAAAAAAGGGGGGAATAAAAAGTACCATGGATGAATCAACATCCTTCGTTGTTACCCAAATTATGACCCCCACACTTCTTCTTTATAGTGTAAATCATTCATTTCTTCATGACTCACTTCACCCCCACACTTCAACTTAAAAATCTCATGAACATACTAAGAGGAATGTAAGAATGGATAAATATGGCTTAAAATATGGCTCATACCTAACAATGTCATTCATGGAATCTATTGGATAAAAATTATTAATTTAAATGAGGATTTTAAGGATAAGGTCTTTACAAAATATACCAGAGTCATTTTAAATGTTTTTTTGTATAATAATACCTCTGACAAGTTCAAATCGAAGTTCCAGTATGTGGTAGTTCCGAAGTCACTCAATAAATATACACAATATGAAATAGTTAGTACTTAGTCTTTAAATACTATCAATAGTGGGACATTTGATATTGTAAAATCATTTAATGAATGACTAATAATAACAAAACAATTCACATGAATTTTATAAATTTAAATCATAAAAAATTATTGGGAAACATAATTTACAAGAATAATAAAATTCCCTCAAATAATTAGTCCTTATTTAAATATATATTCTCCACTTTAATAAATCAATTATCCATTTTACTCATTAAATCTCAATAACATTAAAATCTAAAATATGGAATCATTGGATTCCAAAGAAACTCATCTCTCCTTGGATAGTCTAGTAATGCATAAATTCTATTGGGGGCATGAAATTTCTAGTTTACCATGGATGCTGGAATTTCCAATTCGTAATAGATTTCCAGACACATGTAGGAACATGAAAAAATAAAGAATGAAATATTAATATCTATATTCCTATGTAGATTTTTCTCAAATTCATTCTCAATTCATGGGGTTTCCAATTGACTTCCTTCATGGTGGTACAATAAAACAACTCATACCAGTGTAAGACCTACTCCATTAACGGACAATGATTGAATGGGAGAGGTTACTAAATATTAAATCCTAGGAAAATAGTAAAATCTGGGTGTCCACCTAGAATATCCTTTGGTTAATATTGTTGTCTTTACCTAACCTTATTGGACGAAATTAGTAGATGGGTTAAATAGGTATGAGCTCCTCCACCAGTTCATAATTTATATTCTCATGTAACTTTTTCAGCCTCATTCCAATGATGGTGAATGATTTTACTTCCACTTCTCCCTTAATATGAACTAAAATAAATAGATAAAAATTAGCATGTACAAAATGTCCTTCCCACGTGGAATGAATCATACCTTTCATTAACTTCAGTATGGATTTTTAGAGTAAGACTTCGTCTCTAGGTTTAAATGTATTTTTTTATCATTTTGTTATGTTATACTATGGTTCTCCCCTTGTAAATTTTGGAGTTTTCAAAATCTAATCTTCTTATTTCCTCAAACTCGTGAATTTGGTTCTTTATATCTCTCCCAGCACTCACCAAATCCAAATTCATCTATTTTATGACTCAATAGGCTTGGATATCCAGATCCATTAGAATATGAAAACTTTTACCATAAACCATCCTATAAGGGATCTTGCCTATAGGTGTGTTTTAATCTATCTCATATTCCCATAAGGTTTCATTATATTTTTTGGATCCAATCATTATAATTAGTTTTATATATTTAATCTAAAATACATTGTATCTCTCATTTTTACTCTACAACTTGTAAATGTTTTTAAGATGATAAGTTGTAGATGTCTTGTGTTGAACCCCATACATTTTAAGCATTGCCTCCATCTTTCTATCTAAAAAATGAGTACCTTGTTCAGTGGTGATTTCCCTAAAACTCCAAACCTAAAAAATGTTTTATTATTGAAGAAAACACAATAAACATTGGTATCCTCAGTTATGGTGTCCTTATCCTGCAACCTCATAGAGACAAAATACACAGTAGAAAAAATGTAAGAATTACCAAAATATATGGGAAAGTATCCAATAAAATCAATGCTCCAGACTTCAAAAATTTTACAAAAAATGGAATTATCCTTCTTTAGAAACTTCCTAAGTGCTGAATGATTAGAAAATACAATCACTTTAGTTCAATTATTTCACAATGTCTCTTGGAGTCAGCCTTCTTTAGAAAGTGCCAAAGTTCTGCATGATCATAAAATACGATCACTTTAGTTCCTAGTATATAATATTTAAATTTTTCAATGAAAATACATCGGAAAGAAATTATTTTTTAGGATTTTTGTAATTGGTATGAGTCACATACAATGATCTTGAGGAATATTTTATGACATGTGTCCTTCTTTAAATTCTTTGGGATTGGATTTTTCATAAATATTGGTTTGATGCACCACCTAGAAACTCAAATATGCACTCCCAACCTGGGGGTTGGAAAATTTTTTGGGTAATCAATATTGAATTTTTATTATCAACTGCCTCCCTTAAATAATCATTTAAAACAAATTCTGCTCTATTTAAAATTAACCTTGAAAGAGGTAGAGAAATATAAAAAAAATTCTTGATGAATCTTCTCTAAAACCCCACATGGCCCAAAGATGATCAAATATTTTTAACACTGGTGGGTAATGGAAAATAATTAAGCAATTCATCTTTAGGCTTATCTACCTAAAGGAATTTTTTTAAATGATATAACCCTACCCTATCCATTTTTTAACCATAAAGTGACACTTCTCAAAGTTAAAAACACAATTTTATCTATGAAGTATTTCAAAACGTTTTCCAATATCCCTAATTAGTGATAAAGAGAGTTTCTATAAATACTAAATTAATCTAAAAAATGCACCACATGGTCCTCAATGTGATCTAGGAAAATACGTACCATACACCATTAGAATGTACATGTATCATTTTACAATTAAAAATGAATATTCTTGTAAGAAATATTCAAAAAAAGAAGGTGAAGATTATCTTCTCTTGTTCTTCTAGGGAAAAGGGTACCTAAAAATAAATTTAGAATTAATCCATGGAACAACAATGGGTCTTTCCTGCCAACCATTCAAGCTTGTGTTCTATGAATTGGATGGGAAAGTTATCTTTTTGGGTGAATTAATTCATTTTCATATAGTCAATGAGTGTTCTTTAGTTGTTTTATAATCTCATAGGTATTGATTTTTTATTCTCATTTTTCAATATTTTCAAACCAGTTTTCTTATGAACCAAATGAATGGTGATGACCCATTGTTAGTCAGAAATTGGGTATATTATGTTTGCTGCAAATAGTTTTTCAATATCTTCTCAAACAACTTCCTTAATGGTGGGTTTTAGTCTCTAATAGGTTTTCTTAATATGTCTAGAGCCTCCCAATATAAAAATAATATTGGAATAGGACTTGGAGTTAATTCCTATGATTTCTATTAGGCTTTATCCTATGGATAGAATGTTTTTTAAAGCGTTCAATTAAAATTTTCCCTCGGTCTTTGGATAGGTTAGTGATGAACACTGTAATTTTTTTCCATCCATAAGATTAATATATTTTAAGTCAGAAGGCAAGGTTTTTAGTTCAAGTATTTGGAGTAATTCCAATGACGAGATTGAATTAAAATTTGCATCTTCAAAATATTTCATTTCCCTGTAAAAGGATATTATATCAGGTTTCTCTAACAAAATTTCATAGATTTCATATATTATTTATTCATGAGAAAAACTTCTTCATTTTAGAGTATTCACTTGTTTCGTGGTGTTTTTAGTATAAATTATATCTTCTAAGGCTAAAAAATATCTAATAATACATCAATATTCCCTGGTCTTAATACCCTCTTCGTGGATAATAACAAAGAGTGATTGATAGTTCGAAGGCTTCATCTTGGAGTCAGGAACATTTAAGTATACCCTACTATCTCCCATATCCATTATAAGGGTTACTACATGTTCATTAATAATCATATTGTTCTTATTTAATAATTATCTAACCAAAATTATGGGTGAATGTCCTAGTGGTTTATCTTCCTCCATTTTCAAAACATATAAATTTTATGAAAATTGAGTTCTACCATTTCCACTATAACATACTCCAAAAATATAGCTAGCAAGATAGTAAGACTATTTTATATTTGGAAAACAAAACATGTGGGATTTAGTTTTCAGATTTTTAAATATGAAAATACTTAGTTATACATGACATTAATGGAAGAACCAAGGTCACACAAGGCATAAATTGTTTTTAAAGATCCAATGGTATAGGGAAAAGAGAATTTCCTTGGATCTTGACATTTATTGGTTAATGGAAGATTTATCATGGATGAAACACTTATCTTAATATTGATTATTTTATTTTCATCCAACTTCTTTCTCTTGGAAAAAATATTTTGGAGAAATTAGGCATATTTGGGGATTTTAATTATTGATTCCAAGAGGGGTATTTTAGTCTAAACCTTTTGAAATGTCATTTGGATCTTTTTTATGTTTATCTTCCTCAAGCTTCTTAGACTCTATACATCTAGAAGGTAATGGGAGGGGAATGTCTTTCATCTCCCTTTCTATCTTTTTAATGGAGTTTCTGATCATTTCTTCTAAAATCATGTCTTGGGTTCTTCCTTTATCCTCTTCAAGGTCACTGTGAGATTCATTTGGTTCATGTGCCTAGATCTCCTTACCAATAATTGTGAGGAACATTCTCAGACATTCATTTGGGTTCAAGATTTTATTATATGAAAGTTTTTTGGGGTTTTGGATAGGTTTTCCATTAGATTAAAAAACTTAATTGAAAAAACCATTAATTTGTTTTTCATCCCCTAAATCTCTATTCCTTTTTTATTCCACTATTGTTGCACTAGATAATGTTTATCCATATTATTTTTGTTTTAATGGTGGTGGTTGGTGGGATTTTTTTTTATGCAGATTCTTCTGTAGTTGTTGGAAAGGGGGTGGATTTTGGAATTACTATTGGAAAGAGGGTCTGGTATGACTTTGTTGACCCCCATATCCCTAATGGGCTTACTCTACCCTCTATTTTTCATTCTATTGAAACTTTCCTGGTTGGAATGTAATTTGTTATCTCTAAATACCCTATATAAATGATAACTAATTAGTTAAGTGATTGGGTGATGAACATAAACCACATACCATAGGTGAGGCATGTTTTTTATTCAATTATTTTACTACTATCTATCCTATAAGGCTTTTCAATTCATCCATTTTAGTTTTAATTAATATTGAGGAGTTAGATTTTTTTACCTCATATATTACTCTTATTATTTTACCTATTTATCCAAATTTTTGTGAATTATGTGAAATATTCTCAATTCGGCTCCAATATTCCATTCATGACTTGTCAATAAATGATTTTTTTAATTATACATCCAAGTTGATTCAATAAATATCTTGTATTAGTTGAAAGAAGTATATGCTGAAGTGATAATCTTCCACAACTTGGTGATGATGTCTTTCACATAAATTTTTTAATCTTTCCCAATATTCGTAAAGGATCTCTTTTGTAGCTTCCATGGTGTCATAGATATCTTTCCTTATTATAGTGATTTGGGAGGCTAGGAAGAATATCATCAGGAAACTTATTTGAAGACCATCATAGTAATGGATATCTCTAGTTTTTATGTTGTACGACCATTATTTAACATCTACTTCTAGTGAAAAGGATAATTCCCTCCACTTGAATTGTTCTTATTCCACTCCTATTGGATTACTGACAGATAAAACATTAATAGCCTTTTGGATGTTCCAGTTCCGGTATTCCCCAACAATGTCATGAAACTTGGGTAACACAGGAATCATATTTACTTGGAATTCAATGTTTTTTTGTGTAGATCCATGGTCAATATTTTATTCGGATTGGAAAATTATAGGGCACAATGGTCCCTGAGGGTCTTTTGTGGGTGGATTTTCATGTCTTCTTCCTCAGAGAGGCCACCTGATGTATCACTTGAGTCTTATAAATTCATTTTTTAAAAGTGGTTTTCAAGGTGCTGGTTCCTAATCATGGATGGAACATTTCTCTCAATATTAGTGTTAAGATGTAGGATTTCCTCATTCGATGTACAAGTCATGAAAGTTTTATGGATTTGATTTAACATATACTCCCCAGTAATGATGTTTAGATTCAACACCACATAGTTGTGGGGTGTTGCAGAAGATGATTTTTCCCACCAAAGGGTATAGTAGTAGTAATGACCTAAGTCATCTCCCAATATTAGTGTTTTGAATAATGATGTGAAAAATAGGCAACTGAATTAGTGAATAACAATTTCAATGACTAGGAAGGAAGGGACTTGGTTTGTGAATATCATTTTAGAGAAAATTGACTTGGATTTAGGTTTTTATTCCCACTTATAGTGTTATCAAGTCCATTTTAAAATTTAATATTTTTTTGATTAATTAATTTAATATATGGCTAGAAAATCATTTATCCATGTCCACCCTTTTATAAAATCAATTGATAGTGAGGATAATCCTCCCAATTTCCTTATTTGGACTATTCTTCTTCCAAAGTGTGGAATACATAGTGGTCTCCCCCGAATAACCTATGAAATTCTAAATCATTAATTGAGTACCCTAAGTGATCAAACTATCCATTTTGTATCCCCCACTTGTTCAAAAATCACTAAACACTTCTCTTATAGAGCCTAGAACACCCAATTGGTGTGATCCAATAATCAAAAGTGGGAGAATAAAATAATTTAAACAAATTAATTTTATATTTTTCAAATATGAAACAAAACAGAATCACATCCCATTAAAATAATAAATTTATAAATTGGGGTCTATTTAATAAACCAAAATAGATATAAGAGTTTGGTAAAATATGGACACCAACATTATAATAGGTCACCTCTTCTTCACCCAATCAATGAAAGGTTCTACCCTTCCATTATAAAAAATAGTGGGGTAGAAGAGGCAGAAGAAAAAATAAAATAAGAATGAAACTAAGAAGAGAAAAAAAAAGTCTCTTGAAGCGGTAGTGGGTTCCCTCTCTTCTGTGTCCTCTCCTGTAATTATTTGGAAGTCACCCCCTCTATTTATAGAAGTGGGTTTTCTTTGGGTTCCTTCAATGAAAATATATTCCATTATTTTTTTGAAAATACATTATAAATGTTCGGTGTATGATCAATGTTACACCCAAGTGTATCGGCTGTTCCCATCTTTGGGAAGGAAAGATAGCAGCAGAGATCCTTATTTTTGTGCATAGATATTTCAAGGTATAATTATACATGGATAGATCCAATGGGAAAGTATGGGATTCATGATAGCATGGACTTGAAGAGTTCAAGGGGTGTATGGAGGGATGTGGGAGTGGTGGTGTATCTCCAATAGTGGGCCTCCGGAAAGCTCAAGATCTTTAGTTGTAAGGTGTCTGTGATGGAGATCCTCCTTCCAAAAATAGCGATGGAAGATTGAACAATAGTGTTGGAAGGTGATCTTGATCTGCGATCCTCTAGTCGATTCCATAGTGGTTTAACAGTGGTTTTCAAGTGTTGCAGTTCAGCATCCAATAGTGAAAACTGCTAAACAATGGCTCACGATACACCATTTTCTCAATGGTGGATTACCAGTCATTGTTGAATCAAAGGTAGCTCACCAATCATCATTTAGTAATTATTGGATTAGGGGTCACCATTTTATCAATGGAATATGCTGATTCATTATTGTATTAATGATGGATCATGAGTTATTGTTGTACCCATGATGGCTCACGAGTCACCATCGGCTTGGCAATAGCTCAATAGATATTGTAGGTCTAGACATGGGAGTGGGGATCTTTGCAGAAATTTTCCATGGAAGTGGTCCAGTAGAGAAGAAAAAAATGATGAAATAGTTGTATAGTGGACATATATGGTCCATTAACCCCTTGAAAAAATGGGTGGCAATGCGTAGCAGTGATGAATCCTACAATACTCCGACCTCCAAAGTGAATAAAAGAGATTGTAGATATTTTTTGGGAAAGATGATATGATCCCTGGTATTATTTTTTTATATGATAGTGGGAAAGAAAATTGAGATGAGAATCAAGGTTATCGACTTTGGTGATCATATTGATAACAGTAGGTGGTCGATGACTTTAAGTGGTGGAGTGCAATGAAAAGTTATAGAAGAATCTATTCAAGGAGCGAGGTCTGGAAAAATAGCGGGATGGAATTGTTCAATGAAATATATGAACATTAATCCAAAAATACCATGTTTCACATGAAAAAATTGTAGTGGGAGTTTAATGGTTTAGAATAAATTTCACGGATCCACTAGTGCAATGAAGTTGTGAGGGGGATGGAGAACCCCCTCCCACTATCATGCACTACCACGTGTTATCGATGCACTCCTCCATCCAATGCATGGAGTTTTCCCATGCACCAGTGTAGTTATTTCTCCACGATCTTTCTATGGATTTACCCCCATACGCCCTGAATGGGCCTGATCCCCCAATTCAGCTATGACTCGAGTGAGCACCCTACGGCTGGCCTGGGTGGAAACCCCTCAGGGTCCGGCTAAGAGGCAGGCTATTTTTGTTGATGGGATAGCTCAGGTTCATCTAAATTTTTCTAAAATCCTTATGAAAATAGATTCAAACACATCATGTAAAAATCAAACATAAAACATAATAAAATTACACATTTCAAAAAATCAAACATTCCCATTCATTTTGGAAATCCATGGGAAATTCATTTATAATATTTGAAAAAAAAATCACTAAAACCCATCATCCAAATTCATTTTAAAACATTATTTAAAATTTTCCATTATTTATTAGGAAACTGTAATTCATGGTTATTATTTATTGAAATTAATTTGAAATAATTTCATAATGGATTAAAAATTTGTATGGAATATTACTGTGTCCTATACTAAAATCATTTTCCATATAAAGTGACATTCGTTGGTGTTACATATGCTTTATTTAGGTATGATCTAAGGATATAATTATTATTATTTCTATATATATTTTAGGTTAATGATGAAAATATTTTTATGCATCTTGTTTATCTTGAATGGGTTATACCATGATAAAATGTTATTAAACCAGCTTCATTTTCCACATATTATTTTTTAATAAAATTATGAAATAATTATGAAGCATGTTTCATTTGCACGTGTAATGTTATGATGAAATGTTTACAAAACACATTTCTTTTCATGGGTTGTAATATGAAGGATATTTTTGAAATTTTGGGAACAGATATTTATGATTTTCATTATGTGATGGGTGGGATCTAAATCTAACATCAATGCATTGGGTGATGATTAATGTCATATGATCTCAAAAAGTACATATGTAGTTATCCCAAACCTGAAAGATGGTACATGAGAGGTTATCCCAATATCAAGATAGGGTATATGCGAGGTTATCTAAATCCCAGAAGAGGGTACATGAGATGTAATCACATTTCTAAAGAAGGTACATGGGTGTTTTTCCCAAGCCAAACATGTCATGAATTATATAGTGGGTATAATTCAAATAATATTTTTTATGTTTATGTGTATGCCAAAAATCTATGTCTAATGCCAATTTTATTCTCTCATGGATCATGTTCTTAGATTACATTATGATTCATATATTATTAACTACAAATATTTATGCCAAGACTCAAGTTTATGTTCTACAACATGCATTTCATGGTTTTCAGATGTTATTATGATGTTCTAAAACCCTTATTCTCATGATATAATGATATCTCCCCCGTTTACCCTTACTACACATCTTATCTCACCCTTTATAATGCTTCCTTTCCCAAGGTTATGAATAAATGTATTATTTATGATATGTCTAAGCAGGGTGCATGTTATGATGTACATAGTGGGAGATGAGGCACCTCACTTATGGATCTGTGGTTTATCTGTCTATATTCCCGAAGGCACTATACCAAAACAATTCTGGTGTAGATTGTTATGTAATGTAATGAATATTATTTTATTAATATTTAACATTAACATATGATAAGCTCATGTCTTTAAATTTAATGTAGTACACTAGGTCTACAACAATTGAATTACTACTAAGAGGTTGATTAACACTATAGAAGAGAAGAAGGTCGTAGTTAATAATACACTAGCACTATAATGCTACAAGTTCATGGAGTTTGGACATTATGTGAATAAATACCCCAACCCTTAATCCAATGAAGAAAATAGTCTTTATAAAACTACCAAACCAAGTTAATAAAAAATCTAATTTTATATCACTACCACTGAGGTAGATCATCATAATGAATTGATGCATGGTTAACTTGATCTATGTTCTACATCTAGTAATACCTTCTTTGATTCAGTTTTATCACATTCGTTTATATCACACAAAGTTTCTAAAAAGCAGAAATCACCAACCTTGGCTATAAATATTTTCATATTAGTGAAAACCTTTGTTGTCACAATGAGCACATCTATGCTTTAAAAATATTATCCGATTGAGAAATTCGAGAGGATAATTATTTGGGATCTCATTAGTCTTCCTTTGGTAGAATTTTACATAATATAGGGTATGGATTAGATTTCCCATAAAAAAATGTAAATTGTCATGATAAAAAAGTATCATTCCAAATACCAAATAATATTATTATCATGTATCAAAGAAAGGATGATTATGAAATCAATATGAATGAAAACTCTATAATTAATGTTATGATACCCAATAGCGAGAAACACATGGATCAAATAATTGGTTAGGATGTCAAAATTGATAATATTTCTTAAATAAATGAATATACAGATGTATTTATAGATAAACTCTATGGTATTCCTCATGAGCGTAAGGTTTTTTTTAATAAAAATCTTATATGGATCCATACCTATCTTAAATATTTCATATCTAGTGTCTCACATTAAATTAGCGATGTTAAAGAAAAAACTACATGACAATCTGGAAAAGGGTTTCATATATCCCAGTGCTTAACAACAGCGTAACCAGTCCTCCTTTTCAAAAATAAGGATGGATTGATGTGTATTTTAATTACTTACTATGAGTTTAATAAAATTAAAATAAAAACAAGTAACATGTACACTATATTAATTAAATATTCGATTAGATCTGAGGATCTCAATAACTCTCAAAGATTTACCATCAATGTGGATTCTATTAATAAATTTCAAAAGGGAAGAAATATCTATGATGGATTTCCATACAAGGTATGGAAACTATAAATTTATAATGATATCATTTGTAATTACTAATTCCCCTGATGAACCTATAGATCTAATTAATAGAGTTTTTAAAGAGTACCATAATCGTTATTTTTCAAACATTATAGATTATATTCTTATATATTCAAAGTCAAAGGAAGTGAATGAAGATAATTTTAGAATTTCCATAAATACCATGAGAAAGGAGAAGTTATTTACCAAATCCAATAAATTTTAATTTTTTCTATAAAAGCTTTAATTCTTGGGTCATCTAATCACAAGATAGGGAATATCAGTAGTTCCATCAATGACAGAAGTTTTCGAGAAATGGATTAGACTGATCACTATAACTGAGATCCATAGTTTTCATTGGTTGGAAAAATATTACTCACACATTATGAGAAATTTATTATGGAAAATATCCCCCAACCATGTTGAAATAGAATAGAGTAAAGTATATTTGGATAGAGGAATGTGAATAATTTTTTAATAAACTGAGAAAGAGGTTGGTCACTATTAATGTACACACATTACCCAACCATGGGGAAGGGTTTGTAATATTAAATGAAGATTTAAAAGATATTTTTCCTAACATACCAATAAAAAATTATGTGGTTATTTCTTATGGTTCCCTCCAATTAAATATAGAAGATAAAAATTACTTAAAGCATTATTAAGAGTTTGTGGTAGTGATCTTTTCATTGAAGATTTGGTGACATTATATCTTCGAAGAAAATCTTGATATATATATTGATAATAAGATCTTGAAAAAAATATTAACACAAAAGGACTATAATATACACCAAAGGATATGGTTTCAGTATATAAACTATTATGAATCCCTCAAACATTACCACTTAGAGATGGGAAATAAGGTCGATGCTGCTCTGAGCAGGAATGATCATCTCACTCTCCCTATGATGAGGATTGAAAATGACCCAATAATCATAGATCTATAGATAATAAATATTTTAGTTATAATGGGTGTAGATAAATCCTATATATCCCAAATAACTTTTCAACCAACCATTCACATAAATATCAAATAAACTCAAAAAGAATATGTAAAGATACATAAAAGTTAATTAGTATTCTAGAGTTCAACTTTGAAAAATATAGAGTTATAAGGTTTGGAACATTGATTTGAGTTCCAAAAAAGATATAATTAAAGAAGGAAATTTTGGATGATTATCATTTTTCATCCTTCTTTAACCATATAAGAAACACAAAAATGTATAATGATATGATGAAAAAAAATTTGTGGGAAAATATGAAGAGAGATATTGTAGAATATGTATCTCGATGCTTGGAATTCCAGTAAGTAATGTTTTAATGACCAATGTATAATGTTATGTTGAAAACATTACACATAAAACTATATAAATGGGAAACAATCGCCAATGAGTTCATCGTAGGACTCTAAAAAACTTCTAAAGGCCAAAATTTTATTTTTTTGTATAGTCTAATACAATACAAAGTCTGCGTAGTTTATTTGAATCAAATAAGAATTTCCATTGAGTAACTCGTCAAGATATATATACAAAAAGTGGTGATGATACATAGAATACCTATATTTGTTTTATCTAATCGTAATATTAATCTCACATATAGTTTCGAGAGAATTATTTAGAAATATTTGGAGACTATGCTAAGATTTATCACCTCATATCATCCTCAGATAAATGATAAGTCTTAGATGACAACTCAAACTCTAGAGTATATTTTGAGATCTTATTCGATGTATTTCCAAGGATGTCAGGAACAACACCATCCATTAATATTGTTATATATAACAATAGTTTCCATTCTATCATTTATATAGAACTGTAAGAGGTTCTATTTGGGAAGAGATACATGACTCTAACATGAAAAGATAAAGTTGGAGAGTGGAAATTTATAGGTCATAATCTTTTCCAGGAAATAATAGAGAAGATTCAAACCATTCAGTAGAATATAAAAGTAGTATAATGTTAATAAAAAGGTATGTATATGATCATCTATGAGATCTATAGTTTTGAGGTTTGTGACAAGGTGTGCCTTCAAATATCTCCATGGAAGCGAGATATAATATTTGGGATGAAATGGAAGTTGATCCACTGATATTTCAAGCCCTTTAAAATCCTTGAAAATTTTATGGTTATAGAATATCTTTTAGTGATCCATCCATATATTTCCCAATTACACGATGTGTTCCATGTATCTCTTTTTATAATAAACTAACCAAACGCTTCACATGTGCAATGCTCAGAAGCTTTGCAATTAAAACATGATCACTCATATAAGCAACAATTGGTGAAAATTCTGGATCGAATAAATAAGGTCTTATGGAATAAAAATAATCATATGGTTACAGTTCTATAGATAAATCAAAATATTTAGGAGGTTTTATCGAAGCATGAGGATGTCATGAGAGAATAGTCCACTGACATTTTTTCTTCCATGTAATGATGTTTTGAGAAAAAAATTACTTTAAGGGGGTAGAATGTAGCAGCCTAACTTTTTCCCCCTTAATTAAATATTATGACATTCTCCATACATAATAATAAAATCAAACAATAAGTTATATGTGAAATTAATTGGTATAAATAATAGTAATAAAATTATAAAATATATATAATATATATATAACAATAAAGATAAAATAAATTCACTTTAAATATCGAAGTAATTAATATATATAATTAACTAAAAAATTTCTTATAATTTAAATTTATTTTATTAAATGAATATTTTTCAAGTAATATATATATATATATATATATTACAAGAACTAATTTTAAAATAATAGTTAATGTGAAAACAATGATTACTTAAAAAAATTCACAAAATTTAATGATTTTATTTTAATGTAATGTTTTTAAATTTTAGGATGTGAATTTTAAATTTTTAAAATAATTTTCATTTATCATATTTATTTTATCTTAAGACTAATTTTTGTTATTTTTTGGAAAATATTAATTTTCACGTCAATAGTGAAAATATCGATTTTATTAATGTCATCGCTTTAATGAAATCATTTTATTATATTAATACACTGATTTTTTTAAACATTTTGTGATTAAATATGATATTATAAAGTATAATAAACCAATTTAAAATATAGTTTTTAAATTACAAATTCATTTACAATATTTTAAAAAATTATATAGCATTTTAGTAAAAACAATTTTTTGGACTATTTTATTTAATTAATTAAAAAATTTAAAATGAAGTTTCTGATTTATTTTGTTTTTGAATATGTTATAATTGAATTATAATTACTATTTTAAATTAATTTTAATTAATTTAATTGATAATTTTACCTTAATCATAAACATTTTCCATAAAAAACAATTTTTAAAAAATGGGTATCTTGTGAGTTTGTGTTAAAATTAAATTTTCATCAACCTAAGATTTTCATTTAACAAATATAATCATTTTTTCCAAATTATTCAGTAAGTCTCATTTAATTTTTAGTTATAAAGGATAAATTACTGAGGTAAAAACTAGTTATCGTGGTGAAACATAAAATGGTAAAAATGGGTAACCTTAGAAGTAAAGGGGGTAACATGTTTAAAACTTGTATATTTTTTAATTTTAAATGTTTTTATTTTCCTTATCTTCCCTAGAATACATTTTTTTACCAATTCACATGTCACTTGGAATAATAGTGACTTCCCATTATTGAATAGTTTTGATTATTTACAAATAATGCCTCTCCTTTACCACTTATAAAAGGGGAACTAATCTCCTTACACATCCTCACTCCAAAAACCCATAATTTCTACAAATAATATAAACAAACCTCTTCTATAAACTCTTATCTACGTTAACGAGTTTCTTTAATTATGAATAGACCAAGTCTCAATGGATTAATCGCCTTCTCAAATGATATAATCCCAAAATGTGGTATAAGTTCTTAATCCCCTCTTTATTTTTATATTTATTTATACTCTATTCTTACTCCTATAATTTAATTTTTTAATATTAAAATGATAAAATAAGTATCATCATTATATTTATATTTTATTATAATCATAAAACAATCATTAATTACCCTCCCCTTTTTCCTATTAAGAAAAATGATAATGTAAATCTCGTGTTGTGCTAACTATGAACTCAATGAATAATTTTCTTTCATTTTTAATTCTATTATAGATATGTATTGTATTATTTTATATTTTATAAGTATATATAATATCTATAATTAATATATATCCTTAATATGGTAATTTTTTAATAAAACCAAATGTAATGATTGTTATAAAGTAATCCATAGATATCAATAAAAACATGAAACTAGTTATTCGCCATATTAGTTTTCATTAAACATAACTAAAACACACATGTAATGGAATTATAAAATTATAATTATCTATAAAATAAATATTACATAATCAGTTATGGTTTTTAAAAGAAATTATTTTTTTAGACAAAGAAATATCCACCACACTTTTACAAACCCAGTTCAAAACGGTTATGATTATTAACATATGATGTTGGAAAAAGATTAAAATAATCAAATACATGGAGAGAATTGTTATAAGTTTAGAGTATTAATATAATTATAAAATAAAAATTTTATTAAATACTTAATTAATATTTTTAACTTTATAACAAAGGAGGAAAAAGGAATTCTACGGAAATAAAGGGATTAGGTAACAGACTTGGTAATATGAAATCCTTTCTTTGAGTTGTATAAATTCTTATTAAAAACGGTTTTTACAAAAAAACATTTCAATTGATTTTATTTTCTTTTTTTTTTGTAAAGGTTTTTTTAACCAAAATTGATTTCACGAAAGATATTATTTTCATTTCTCTTAAAAAACAACACTTTTTGGAAAGGGACTTGTAACTATGACTTTTACATCAATGTTCCCAAAAAATGTTCAAGAAATCTATTTATTGATTTATTTTTCATGTCACTCTCTATATTTCAAATAATATAACTCTCATGATGAGTTGTTTTATATTTTATTTTTTTATGAACCCTTTTGGATAATGATATTTTGATATCTTATGATTTTATAAGTTCTTATTATGTGATTTTTTTTAATAAATCCATTCGTTTTCTGTGGGTCATTTAAGTTATGATGATTATAATTTTTAAGTGGAACACATATGTTTGGATAATGACAGTTGGGGTTCTATATCACCCTAAAATTCATTAGTATACGTTTATAATTTTTTTCATGTTTTACTTAGTTTTTGTTGGATTAGGTGTCCTAGGACCACTATTTATACTTTTATTACATGTATATTCAATGTATTGAATATTAATTATACATATTATTAAATATTATTCATTATTATGCATGGATTTAACATAATATTTTCCTATAGTATTTGTCACATTGATACGGATAAAACAGTAACCCACTATGACGATAACTTTGAAGTTATATGAAAATATTCTTAATATAGTTATGCTCTTGGGTAATATAATATAATGTTACACATAGTATCTAGACCCTCAGTTGCAAGTAATCATAAGAGGATGAGGATTCATCTCTTAAATTTCTCACTTTTTAATCTCGAACATAGGATAATATGAGAACATGTCTAGCATTAGTAATTCCATTTGTTTTGGTGTCATTAGATATTATTATTTGTGAACATGTGTAATGGTAATTAAACATTAAAATAATAATTAATTCATTTCATGACTCGCAAACTTAGATTTTTTGACGAAATCCACAATTAAATATATTAGCAATAAGGTAGGGTATGTTGGGTGCATCATGATTAAAATGTCATTAATGGATAACTCATGGAAGGATTTTTCCCATCAATATTTATAGAATATTATATTGTGATCCTTGGATTGGAATATAATCTTCTCCCTAAATTCTATAGTCATATTGTATTAACATATTTATTCTAGATAGTTAAAGAATGACATATAAATAATATAGCTTGTAGGCACATTTTTACAACCTACTTGATGACTTATTATGATAAAGGGGTGATATTATAGAGTGGCCATTCATATGTGGTTGTCATTGTTATAAAATTATGTTCATTATGTTGGGAACTTTGACCCATTGCTAGAAATTAACCTTAGACTTTAGGTAAAACTACCAAATGGTGACAAGAATTAATCTTTGAGGGTCAAACACTTAGTATTTTTTATGATCTCAATTAAATTCGATTTGAATTTATTTAATGGAATAAATATTATTCTCAAGAACAAATAATAATTTCATTCAAGTAATATTTATTGCATAAATTAAATAAATATTTATACATCGGATTTTGAGTAAAATATATTTAATTATTTCGTTGAATATTCAATAAAATATTTATGTACTAGTTTTTTCAAAAAATATTTATTGAATAGAATAAAATATTTTTTTCGGGTATTAAATAAATTCTAGTGGAGTTCAAAAGGACCAAGAGTGAGTCTGGTTATAAAAT
Organism: Viscum album; assembly: GCA_963277665.1. Taxonomy (NCBI): domain Eukaryota; kingdom Viridiplantae; phylum Streptophyta; class Magnoliopsida; order Santalales; family Viscaceae; genus Viscum; species Viscum album. The sequence goes on from OY728128.1 coordinate 1,607,962,467, forward strand.
ATTAATTAACAAGTTGGTTAAATAATACTTGTTATTCTGTAAGTTGGTTTGAACCACAAAATAATATTATTATTATTTAATTATGTGGCATTGGGGTATACTAATGGTTATTATGGTATTTAATGTTTGTAAAGTATTACATAATTATTTCAAACTATACCCAAGCTCTATAAATAGGTAGTTATGTCTATTGTGTAGATCATAATTTGGTGAAATCCAAATAGAGAATTTTTGCACACAACAAATTCTTTATCGACTCCTCTTTTGCTCACCCTCTAAATATGATAAATGCAATATATATTTCTTCAATAAAAAAGAATGATCTATAATGAATGAACAATGTAGGACATTTGAATAATTGTGCTAGAACCCAGATATCAAGTTTCATTTCTCGAATATCATTGGGGTAAGTGTGGATCACTTCAAGAGGGATTCTATCCTTAGATCATCATAGCATAATTAAGGCATTACAAAATGGAATTTTTAGAATATAAACATTCATCGATGAAGAAATGTGATAAGACGATGTATTAATTTCCTTAGATATTAAATAAATAAATAATAAATTTGACATGAAAGATCCTCACTCATGGTTTCAGGAAATTATAATTAAGAAAAATTTTAATATATCTCCCACAAATTATCGCTATCACTATGCCTAGAACCAAAAATCAGTATCAGAGTGGTCACATTTAAACTTATAATTATTTATTTCTTTATTGATCTATGAATAATTGTGGTTAGATTTTTATTTCAGGTTATTCTTTCTTTAATTTGAATTAAATTAACATGCTTTAAAATATTAATCATATTTCATCTTTTGTTTTAATTTCTTAAATATTTATGAACTTATGATGAATGACAGGATATTCCATAGGGAAACTTCCAATATTTGGCCAGTAAGATAGGGTTACCTGATTTTTACGTTTATGTACACATCATATACCCTAGTTCACTGCATCTATTTTTCCCTAGGGATACATGGTTCACTATGTAATAATTACTCATGGTTTAAACAAATAACATCTTTACTCGAGATCTACTAAAATGGTGCCTCGATCTGGTGGGTAACATAGCCTCAAGAACACCTCCTTATAATCCAGAGACTTTAAACTAATTGAGAGGGTGTGAGGAGTTATAGTGACTAGAAAATACTATCTTGTTAGAGTGGAACAATGGATAATATTAATAAATAGACAATGTGGAAAGCATATTATAATAAATGGATACAATAAATACCTGAATAAGAATAAATAACCAAAATTAATATTAATAATTATAATCCCATGGGATAATTCATATAAAATGATGTCATGTAATTTTGATATAAACAAATTGGGAACATATGATAGCCATATAGATCATGCTATACAAGAATACAAAAAGGGAAAAAGACTTCTACACAAGCATTATGAGCATATGCTCAGTCCTCTACTCCAATGCTTCAAAAAATAATTATAATAGATCAAACATCGATAGAAGGGTGAATTCCATTTTCCATACCTGAGTCCATAAGGTTGAATCGGGTACCAAAGATGGCTCGAGTATAGTGTGAGATATTCTTAGTAGAACACCTAGCTGGATACATTTTCATCGTCATAGACTTGAATATCCCTAATCTAAATACCATAAATATATATAAGTAATAATATATACATATAGTTATATACTCAAAAAACCTATATTCAATTAGTATGTGAGGACATAATGAGGCATATACATGGTTACTAGATGCTTGCTGGACTGGGATATAACTGAGTCATCTGTAACTAGTCTAATGATCTATAGGATCCAAATATAGTTACATGCCCTAAATGTCATATGAATGTGGGACATCATGTTTTTCATTTGAGATGGGGTGATACATCATCCCCAACACCTAATATAGAGGAACATGGAACATCATGCCCCTCACCCAAATAAAATTATAAGGGTTTGAGACATCATACCCAACACCTGATGTAAGGGGCTATAAAATTTCATGCTCAAAAAGTCCTTTAACCATCGTTCAGTAGCCAATTTCAATGGAACAATAATAATAATAACAATAATAACATGAGGGACCATCTATAATGTATTCATAATCAATTATCATAATTAATAAAGAGTTAAAAATTCATACAATTCAGATTTTTAAATAAATAACACATCACATGGCCTTTCCACCCATTTTCATTCAATTAAATTTTTCCATTTAATTTATTAATCAAGGTAAAATTATCTTGGAGATAATATATTCAAATATATGGTAGTGAAATTGAATTTACAATTCAAGATGAACACTTAGACAATGTTTGGTCATTTAAACAATTTTAAAAAAGATGGAAGACCAATTTATCACACCAAAAGGGGTGAAAATAAATGAGTAATACAACCTATAATCATGTATAAAGGGTCCATAGGTGTATAGAATAATCTATACTTATTCATAATGAAAAATTTCATTTTAAGGTGACGATATAAAATGTATGTAATACTATATGATCAAAAATCATTGAAAACATCATCACTTTTTGGGAAAAAAATATACACCTACCATAAGTCTATATATGAAACCTCATCTAATATTGGGTTCATATTTGAAGTATAACAAAAGAAATCAGAGTAGTAATTCAACACCCTGAAAATAGGGTGAATAATCCAACACCAAAATAACACAAGAGATGAGAAGATGAAAGATGAAAGTAACCAATGGGATTAGAGGTCTTTACAATGCATATCCATTGCTTCCAATTATATTAAAATTGGATTCAAGATATGGGAGTAATAAAAATACATATCCTGGGTAGATGAAGAACACATGGGAGTGAAAAGAAGGCATGTTTACTATAAATGGGAACAGAAAATAGAGGGTTTTTTTAATTTTAATTGGGGAAAATTCATAAAATCAGCCTCCAACATTGGGTCTCATGGTTTGTCCGCATTATCGTTCAAACTGTTCACCTACCATCTGCCAAAATCTACCTAAGGAGGGACCTCACATAGGCTAGGCACACAGTTTTCCTAACAGTGTGAAAGCCATGTGAAAGAACATATTCATTAATGTCTAAAAACTTTCATGGGAGTGTGACCCACCTCACATGGTTGTAGAAAATTGTTCAACCCACTAATCCCCTCTAAAACACCTCACAAGGTTTTAAGAAATGATGTGGGATGAGGTACATGATTTTTACTAACCATGCAGCCGAGTAAGTTTCTCTAAATGTCAGGGATCTGAGCCCTATACTATCCCCACACACCCTTGTAAATTCAATGATTTCATTATGTACCATTAAAAAGACCAAATTATGTAATTTTAGATGAGAAAAAGATCTATGCCTTTTAGAAAAGTTTTGTCATGATAACCTTCCCTCCTTAAAAAAGTGCATCCCCGAGTTGGCCTTTTAAGGGTAAGGAAAGATCATAAGAGAATATATCTAGCCAATGAGATTTTATATCAGCTTCCATTCCTAGGTCTCATTTTATATATGTTCGTGCTACCATAGCCTCTATACTAAAAGAACCGACCTACCTCGAAGAGTATTCACACTCTAATCCATAGTATATACTAAATGGTCCTCAAAATAAGTATCCATATCTTAGTAAACCCTATCAGGTTCTAAAATGTTTAATGGGTATGGATAGTATCATTAAATCTGATATATATTAAATAAATCATACATAGACCATTATCATTTAGGTAGTTATATATGTTAATCCACTGGTCCAATCCTTTTAGAGAACTCAGAAGGGGAGATCAATCTTGGCAAGAGCTTTCCCTGCTTCTGAATTCTTCGATGGCCCAGCCTGGGAGAAACTCACAAGAAAAACTAATCTCTAGCCAAAAACACAAGAGATTATCTGGATTGATTGACATACGACTATTGCTGGGACTAATCTATCAACATGAACTTCTGGTTCAATGGGACCTACTCTGAAGTCTCCAGGATGAGACTCAGTAAAAGAAAAGCTATCTCCTCTACCTATAACCAGCATAGAGGTGAACAGAAATTCCTACCATATAATTCTTCATAGGGATCCATATAAATGATACCCTATAAGTTTTTATTGTATGATAACTCAACAAGGGGTGATCCTTTCTCCTAAGAACCCCCAAATTCAAGGACACATGTATGGATCATTCCCTATAACACCTAAATCATTCACTATATCTATCCATTTTTCAACAGGTGATATTACATGATCATGAAGCACATATTTACCCAAGGACTATTGTAACCCCTTCCAGAATAATGTTTTTAAGTTATTTTCCCTATCAAATATTATATAACAAGGAGAAAAATAAATTCATATAACCTCCCTAACATATATCCTCCCTAGATCATCTATCAAGATGGTCTCCCAATTAGGTAAAATGTGTGTATCCTCCATCAAGAGATTAACTACTATCCAAATAGTAACATTTCAATGAGGTGATGTGAAAAAACTTATCATGAATTCCATAGAGACCTTTTCCTATTTCCACTTAGAAATGAAAAATGGGTCGGTCGATGATGTTCCACCATCACCTATTTACAAGTGGAACACCAAGTGAAAAAGCTGGCCATCACCCATTTCATAGAAGGACACCCATATTGGTGATCTAATACACAATAAATCTTGGGGACACCGTGATTTACCACCCATATTTTTCCATAAAAGTCCCATATCATCTCTTCTTTGATGTCTGATGGTACCTAAATGCATCCATGATACCGTAGGTTCTCATCCTTATCCATGGACCAACCAAAAGCTGAATCATAATCTAAGATACTTTCCCTTAGGACTATCCCCTTTGGATCAGAAAGAATACTCACTATCATATGTTTCTTAACGGTATAGTTCAAAGTTAAAGCTAAGAGGATAGTCCTTCCATGGTCCTCCCTAACCTCAACATGCATTTATGAAAACAAGTCCATGATCTGACACTCGACACTAGATTCCTAAACTGACTGTTTTTGAGTCTTCTAGCTTAGAACATTGGATACGACTTTGCCTTTTATAGGAATATATGAAAGATAAAAATTGAAGAACTGAAGATACTCAAACCATTTTCACAACCTTAGATTCAAATTAGACTAAGTAAAGATGAACTTGAGGATTTTTTTCATCCGCAAATACCAAAAAATCCTCTCTAAGAAAATAATTCCTTCAATATCATAAATCATGAAATATGAATACTAACTTGAGGTTTTTTGTTGGGTAATTACACTCGTTAAGCCTCATCTGATGAGACCCATATGCTACAACTCACTCATCCTGCATCAGAACTGTTCCCAGTTTGACACCTGATGTGTCATAGTAAATAGTTTATTTTCTTCATGATTCTAGAAGAATTAGGATTAGTTCTCAAGTAAATCTTCCCTTCAATTTATTAATGGATACTACACAATATTATAATCATATTAATTTCATACCCTTATTAGTCAAGACCATAAGAGGCACTTCTAGGCATGAAAACACCTAGATAAGTCGTCCATAATGTCGGGTTAGCCCCAGGGAATTTCATATATCAAAGATGTTTCTTGGATTATCCCCAGAAAATAATGATATTTCCTTTTCTTAGTCTACTAATACTCCATTTTCCAAGATTATATGACCCAGGAATTCAACTTTGTTAATCCAAAACAAGAATGTGATGATATTTCCTAAAGATGTGCTCTCTTAGTGTATTAAACATGATCTCAAGATGTTGGGAATTTTCATGTTGAGAATGATAATACCCTCATATCTCTTCTATAATTACTACCACAAATGAATCAAAATATAGGGGAAAAACCCAATTCGTCACATTGATGAAGATTTTTGGTGCATTCAGGAGACTGAACGACATTAATAATTACACATAAAGACCATACCTTCTCTAGAAAGCTACAAAAGGTATGTCTGGTAACCTGACGCAATCATGATGATAGCTAGACCTCAAATCAATATTTAAAAACACCCTCACTCCTCATTTCTGATTAAATAGTTCATCTATTTCAGGAAGTGGATATCGATTCTTTGCGGTAAATTATTTCAATCTTCGGTAATCAATAAATTCATGAGGTTGTTATCCTCCTTCTTGGAAAAAAGGACAGAAGAACACCGAGGAGACGTACAGGGAAATTTAAAACAATTACCCTCCATATCTTATAACTATTTCTTGAGCTCCATGAGCTTTATAGGTTTCATCCTTTAAGGAGGAATGGAAATGAGTTCCTCTCCTTACACTAGCCCAATAGTGAATTATTCCTCTCTTGCTGGATGTATCTAGAAAAGTCTTCAGGTAAGACTCCCATGAAATAATTGACTATAGGAGGGAAAAAAGAGGGTTGTAACCCTTGATTATCCAAGAAAAGACTCGAGATCTAGTTTGTCACTCTACTCAAACCATGATGCTCAGGTCTAGCTTCAGACACACGGATATCCCACTCTCCCTTATGAGAATTTATACATCCCTCTAGTGATGTAAACATCACCCTTCGAAAATAGAAATCAATATAGGGGATGACAAGAAACTAACCATTCCACCCTTACAATTACATTGAACCATGTCATGTTGAGGATAAAAAGATTCCATACAAAGATATATCCACTAATCTCAAGATGAAAATACATACAATAATGAATGCTCTATAATTAGATACCATATGGGGTATTGAGAGTCATCACTCCATAGTAAAAATACTATCTCAATGCACATTCTCTCCATAGTTTCCTTAGATATTAAAGTCTGTGATGCACTAGTGTCAAATAAGAAAGGCACTAAAGTAGAGGATATTAGAATAGTACCTCGAATAGTAGAAGGTCTGGCTCTCATCTCCTTCGACATAGGATACACTAATTTTAATTGGCTCATACCACGGCCTTGAGTCATAACTTGACTACCCTGATCTAGGTCTCTCTACTCACTACAAGTCCTGAGTCTAATTTCCACGTCATAAACCAGTAACTTGGTATGAGCAGCAGGTGGTATTCTAATAGCATGTCTGGCATGATACTGATATCCCCAATCCAAAACATGGGGTAACTATAGATCCATACTTGCTATGAATAATGTAAAAAGGCATATATAAGTCCTAGATATTGCCTATATTTTCATAGCCTCTTAATTCAACTGAATCCCACGTATACTGGGGGTTTTTTATTTCCATTTTTCCTGGAAAGGTGACATATTAAGAAACTACCAGTATGAGTTTCCTAGATACTACTACCCCCATCATAAACCTTGAAACATTAATTCCTCCCTCTAGAATAACGCTGCTCAGTCTGGGTGCTGAACTTCCTTGATCCCCATCATTTGCTTCCCTCAAATTATTTTCAGTAATGAGGTCCAGGTTTACTATCTTAGAAATAGTCATACACCAAAAGACATTAAACTATGATCAGATACAGAATACCATCCCATCCTAAAATTTCCTGAAGGTCATAAGTTCATCACCGAATAAATTCAGTGCAACCCGATGCAGCTCAGTGAAATAGGAAGAATATTCCATGACATACATGGATCCCAGTTTGAGATTCATAAAATATCTAACCTAGTCTTCCCACATAGCATATTAAAAGAAGTATTCATAGAAGATAATCTTGAATAAAAATCAAATAATATATTTATTTCAATCTTCCTAGGTAATGACATACCATCATAGATTGCAAAAATTGCGTAGCATATAGGAAGAGAGTTTTAACCTCCACTCTGGAGGCATCTCTAGATGATAAAAAACTCAAAACCAATCCTCAAGACATGGTACTATAGAATGTGTTCCCCCATACCCCAAAAATGTGGGTGGATTACAATGCTAAAACTCCGGATTTAACCCTACCAAAGTTGAGTTAGGTCAACCAACACCTTGCATAGATTGTATTCTATGGAAAAATCCCTCCTAAACTGGGCATAAGTACCCATATCAAGAATAGTAGGTGGTAATGTTGGGGAAATATAGGGTTATAATTAGTTGATTAGGTCTCTCCACAATTGATTCATGGTTTTCAATGCATTATGGGTGTACGAATCAAGGCTTTTATGGTGGCCTACTTCTATAATGTCAAACTCATGCCACAGATTTTGTAAATTATTTTTTTCGAATAAATTTAATCTTTTGATATTTTTTCTATTTCACACCATATTGAATATATATATATATATATATATATATATATTCATATGAAATAACTATTTTTAGCTTGTGTTATACTCTATACCAAGATAAGATTGCAATACAAGTAACACTCACTTTGGTGGTGTTACATACAACCCTGAATTTATATGAAACAAAGTTTAATCTTTATAATTATTTAAATATGATAGTTATAAAATATCAATTTAAATTTAGAAATAAAAATATTAATAACTAATTTTTAAAAATAATTTATAATATATATTTATATATATGTTATATTGATAATAATATATAAATTTTTTTGTAAATTCTTTATTCATTCTAAAATACTATTTTCATAAAAGTACTTCTTTTTATGTCCTTTTGTGAATAATAATAAAATTATTTTATTAAACTTTTTGAAAATTATTTTTACAAAATAAAATTTATTTCTATATTAATAATGTAAATATTATCTCTGGGTTAATTTCTGGTATTTGTTTTTAAGAAACATTATTTTTGGATGGATAGTGAAAAATATTGAATTTTAATTCAAAACTACTTTATCGCGTAATTTATTTTTGTGGTGAAATGATATTTTAAGTATTTATATATTAAAAATAGATCAATAATACACATATTAATATAATTTATTTCATTATAATATTATTTATATTAGATTTATATATAAAAACTTATTGAATATTTGAAAAAAAAGTTCTTTAAAAATCGTTTTCTCATCATGTCTACGAGATTAGCATTTATCTTAATTTCAAAACTACTGTGAATTGAATATGAAAAAATTTAAATACATAGATTTAATAAGTATAATATGTATAGTATAATAATATCAACTTAATTTATTACCAAAAATATTAGTGAAAGTGATTAAAATTAATTATAGCGATCGATGAAAATTTAAACTTAACAAGGGACCAAACCTTAAAATTATGGGTTAAAATTCCCTAGAGACTTTTCAAAAAGCAAATTTATACCCATATTTAGACTATATACATTCATGGTTCTGATTTAATGAGTATTTATGAGAATATTCAAAAAAAACTTCCATATTTCAGAATTTAAGTAAGGAAAATGAAAAAACAGAATTTTTCTCACCTTTCTCATTTATCAAACATTAAGATATAGAAAAAACAACATATTTTCGGTTATACATGTCCTTTATAAGGATAAATGGGTCATTTTTATCATAATTATTTTTCATTAATTTTTAGAGATGAATTAGTTACATTAAATACTTAAAAAATGCTAACGTATGGATTATTTAGTTAATAATTAAATAAAATAAATGATGCTAAAAAAAGTAAAAGTAATGTAAATTTAATGAATTATGGTGTTACATTATTTTTGTATATTAATATATCAGGTCACTTAGATGTGAAATTAATATATTTTACTTATGATACTTTTTTTGAAATTTTTAAATCAAAATTAAATATATAATGTCAATATATAAATTAATTTTATTTTTCATTAAATTATAATTTATTAAAAGATTTAAATTTAATAAATATAATAACTTCTTCCAATTGATTTTGAAGTGTTATTAAATATAAAAAAAATATATTAATTGACTAAATTATCTTTTGTAATGAACATATAGACTATTAAATTATAAAAACATTGTTAGCACGGTTTAAGTTAAAGTAGTGTTTTTGTGCGTTACATGTGTATGTTTTAAATTTAATTTCCAAAACACAAGTGATATTTAATTTGTAAATTAGGAAAAAAAATTATTATTTATTTTAATATATATATATATATTAATCACACCTTACTTTATTCTTTATGGTTAAATTACATAGGTTGGTAGAGTAGTTACCAAAATGAAAGACCAAAATGAAAATATAAGGAAACTTAAAGACTAAGATTTTTTTTATAAAAATGCTCTTATTTTTGTGTGGTGGAGATTTTTCTTGACCATAAATTATATTTAATCAATTATTTGTCAATTTTTTAATCAAATTATGTAATGGGTACCACTCATTAGTGCTTACCTTTTGGTATTTACAAAAATGTCACTCCTCCACCACAATAAAAGAAATTCTATCTTCAACTTCTTCAAGTCTATAAAAATAATTAGATTCATATAATACCTTCCTAATTCACTTATAAAAATATCTAAATTCATCTTTGAAATATACATTTGTGAATTAATCCATCTAATGAATCCCTTAGGTTCAAACCAAAATGAGTTACCCAAAGAAGAGGTAACATCCTTCCACAAACTCCTTTGTTTTATTTTCATTCTCCTCCCCCAAACATATTCTCAGTCCATTTTTATATAAGAACATCACTAAACTAAATATAATTATATTTTTTTATTCTAGGTGTTCTATCTATTCTTTCACAAACATCCATCTAATGTGTGACTAACTTATAGTTTTTGTGTACGGAGAACTACCATCTCACAATACGATGTTATTTGTTTTTCCCTTACCACCTCTCATGGTTGAAAGTTAAAATGGAAAATATATTTTTATATTATATATAAGATATTTTTGATTTATTAATGCCTCTTTTATTATTATATAATGCATTCCTAAATTCTTACTATTTTTTGTAAATACGATAATTTCGTTTGGGGAATTGTGCACTACTGCCTCCTCAAAGCGATGTGATTCGTTCACACCCTACATGGAATGTAATAAGGATTGTTATAGTGAACTTATAATATATATATATGACATAATAATTCAAATTTAATTTTATTATATATATATATCATTTACATTATTTATTTTAATATGACAATAAAACAAAAATAGTGTTCTTGCGTACATACGACCTACTGTCTCCATGAACAGTGTATTCCATTTCTTACTTCTATATTTCATATATTATTATAAATACATATATAATCAATATATATTATTTTTGTATAATAATTTACATTATGTAAATATTTAAATAATGATCTAAATAAGAGTATCACCAATAAAAATCCAAAACATATATGAAAAAAATAAATATTAGTCGAAACATAATATTATAATGGATTTGTAAAAATAAAGGTAATATAATATCATAAAAAAATCATATATGGTAAGAGATATAATAATATGTCTCTATGGTAGATGTATAATAAATTTATATTTATTATATATAAATTTTTGACATGTATGAATAAATTCAATATTTAATGTAATTGAATTTCATCACACCTTTTAATTATGTGAGATACATGCCTTAATCACCCTCTGGTGCCTGCTATTGAGGAATTTCTTCAGTGATTATCTTGTTTCTTTCATCGAAGTTTCATGTTTTGGTCTCCCTCTGTCACCTTAACCTATTCTGGTCTTACATTTCTTCATTCCACTTCATGTTGGGGATGGTGTGGAGTCTTGCTAAGATATTAGGATTGTGGTTTGGTGGTTTTTGGGTTCCCAGATGCTACCTAAATCGGTCTTTATTCCTTGAACAATAAAACCCACTCTAACATAGGTTTTTTCTGCTTCTATCCAAGTCGGAGTTGGAGCGATGGACACATGTGGTTTTGGGTCTTCCGGTTTTTAGTCATTGGGTTCCTTTTTGGGTTTCATCCATGGATTTCTTTAGGGTCCCATTCTTAGCATTTTTTTAGGTTTTTCCCTAGTTCCATGTTTTTCTTCTTTCTTAAAAATAGTTTTTTATTTTTGTTGGTAGTCTCGTTTTCTAGTCTTGTTTGTTGTTAGTGATATGTCATTTTTACAGTTTCTGTTGATGAAATTTTTAGTTCTTTTGGGATTTTTGAACAATGGTGATGGTTATGTTGGCGGTTTGAATTCGGTGAAGTTTTTGATGGAGATGGCGTTTTTTGGTGTTGTGATTGTCATTGATGACATCAAGTCTGTGATGCTTGATTTTTTCTGATGATGGTGAAGGTGTCACAATGGGTCTGAGGAGCAGAGGTCAGTGGTGACGTATCATGTTTATTCCAGTTTGTGTTTCTGATGTCCTGTAATGCCTGGTCGTGGTGTTTCTACAGTGGCGTTAGTGTTGGGGATTACGGTGATGAGATGAAGTGGTTCGGTGAGATTTAAAGTGTTATGGTGGTTTGAATTGCTGGTGCGAAAAGGTCTAGTGGGTTATCACCAACAGTCGTTACCACGTGATAATCGAGGCATCTCGTGTCTCAAGATCTGTCCCGACGGTTGATGGCTCAAGATTTGTGATGATGGTAGTGGGAAGACAGTACATGACAGAGGCAGTTGTGATAATGATTTTTTTTTGAATTTTTTATTTTGAATCATTAATCTCACGCATGTCTCGGTTACTTCCCATCCAAAAATAAGATTTCAAAAATAAAATAAAAAAAATCAGGGGGTAACAATTTATATCTTTAATTTCATCATTTGTAAAGATTATTTATTATTATACATATATTGATGAAATATATTGATCCATCTCTCATGAACTCTCATGACTATTCCTACCATATGGTAATTCATGTTATAGAAAAGTAATGGTACCATTTTTCTACTCAATGGTAATTAAAATAATTAAGATTTTTTTTGAAAATCTAACATTATTTCTCCATTCGGTTGGATATATGTGTTCTTTAAAAACCATGTTTTCTTAAAAAATAAATATTATTTTATAATTTTTCATGTAATATGGTTTTCATAATGATTTTAATTGTTTTATTAAATTTTCAAAGTATTTTCAAAGAATAAAGTCTTTAAAATATCTGCAAAATTTTATTATGAGTTTCAAGGTGTTTTCAATGAAAAAGGTTTTGAAAATATTTTCAAGATTCCATTATAAGTTTTCAAATATATTTTAAAATAAAATGGTTTTTAAAATGATTTATTTTTTAAAAATCGTTTTCAAAGAGGAAAATATATTTTCCTTAAGAAATTTTTTAAATTAAATTGTACAACATTATTTAAAAAAATCATTTTTGAATTGGATTTATAAAAAAAATTCAATGAAAGGTTATTTTCCTTAAAAAATGTTTCGAGTGATCATTACAAATACTTCTCTATCAAATATTCCATCATTTTTTAATGTTTAATATTTATTGGGGATATGATCCTGGAATAACTTTTATATTCTTTCTTGAATTGTTTATGTCTTAATAGAATAATGTTTATAACAGCTCTTACTCTTCCATGGGTTATATTATTTTGGAACCCACTTCTTCTAATGGGTTATGATTTGATGAAATTATTATGAAACCTATCACTTTTATATAGGTTATGATTTAATGAAATATTTATGATAACCATTTCATTTCATGGGTTATGATGTGATCTTTATAAAACCCATATCTTTTTTTGGGTCATGATATAATGAATGTTTTATTATTTTGTGGAACTTGTATGAATGTTTTTTTTATTTTATTGTTGGGACCTATATCTCCCTCTAGTGTATTGGGTAAATATTTATATCTCATGAGATAATGATGGGAATTAAGCCTACGTGCTTGATCCACTTTAAAATATGTGGGAACTCTATCCACTGTGGGTATATGGGGAAACCTGAACCACTATGGGAAGATGAGGATACCTGGTCCATTGCAGGGAAAGGAATGTGACAGGGGATAGTGGTTTGTCCCACCTAGTAGGTGTAGTCCCCATGAAGTTCCCTGATAAGTTCTATAAATGTTTCTAGACTTATAGAAAATTATATCTCATGTTTATGTGTAGGCTACATTTCCATATCTTATTCATATTTGATGATTTCATGGATTATACTCTTGATTTACTTATGATTCATGTTTTATGAACTGATAATATTTTTTAAATTATTTACATATATGATATTTTATATGAAGGGTATGATCTTATAATGTTATGATCACATTCTCAGACCATTATTCCCATGTTTATGATTACAAATCCGCTTTTTTTCCTTTATTGAGTATCTAAGTCCACCAATTTAATGTTTCATTCCCCAGTTTATGAAGATATATAGAAAGTATAATGTGTCTAATAAGGGTTCTAGTCATGAATAACCTAGTGTTAGATAATGTAGATAACACATGTACCAGTGTTTGTGTTTCTATTTTTATAAAGGAACTTAACTAATACATTTATTCGGCATCTGTTTGTCTAATGATTTTAGTATTCTACAAAAATGAAGTAATGTATGTGTATGTTAAGACTACATTATTATAGTTTTTATCAAAGAAGTGGATTATTTAACCTTTGAAAACTTGTATGAGAAAAAATTATTGAGATCCCTAGGTATATTTCTAAGGATATGTCTAGGGATATCTCTAAGGATAAGTTTAAGGATGCGGAAAAGTATAGAAACATCTCTACGAGTTTTGGTAAATGATTGAGCGAGTGGTTTATTATAATTAAATCCTTGTATGGATACTAAAAGTGGATATGGATCTGGAATAGATGTATCTATGGGTAAAAACTCAAAAAAGGTGTATCGGGCCTCATAACCTGGTACATGGCAATGAGCATTATTTCACACCTGGTTTGACACTCCTGGGGGATATTCTTTGGAAATTCGCACATCCTTCATGAAATATCATGAGGGATTTTAATAGGAGTTGGATATAAATAACCTAGGATAAACCTAAGGTTCCATAGATTAAATAAGGTGTTCTTATCTATACATCCTATAAGTGTTTTTCATGATTATGTGATTTTCCACTATGATAAGTGATTCTCACACTCTGCATTCTATTTTTAATCAATGGAGGGAACCAGAAGTAAATGGACTAATGTTGAATGTGATGGGAAATTTTTTTCATGATCATTCAAATGAGACAATAAATAAGAGATAAATATAGTGTGATTATACTGAGTCAATATCATCATATATTATTAAAAATGTTTTATTTGATGATATTTTAACCAAATAGAATAATAGGAATATGAATTTTTATAAATGTTCACTTCGTAGGGCACATAGATGAAAGAAAATTTTTATTTCTAAATTTCAAAAATAAGGGAGGAATAACCTTTAGGAATAACACAAATGGATTGGATAGTGTTATCTGTGTGGGAAAAAGGGTCATAGAATGATTAATTATCCTAGAGTTCAATACTTTATCCGTGGAGAACATGGGAATTATCTAAATCAATGCCCTAACCAGATAATTTACTTCTAAGACATGGAAGGACATATTCCATGTCGAACATTAGAAATGAAGGATTGAAGTTTTTAACTAGTTTTATTCAATAATTATGTTATATGAATGGTGAAACATATAAGGATTATTCAATTTATTTTTTTACACAAATGATTTACAAGATTATGTTGATTGGTTCTGATGGACTAGAAAATTGATTTAAGGTAAAGATGGTGTTCTAGGGAAACATAATAGTTAATATATTCCATATGTTAACACAAGAGCCTCAACCTAGTTGTTGAGGACTCGGTAAGTGTATCTAAGAGGCCTGAGTTCAAAAACAGTTGGAGACATAATTTCTGGGTATTGTAGCAGTACTATAACAGTGATGTAGCAAGCACTGCAGTAGAAATGTAGCAATACTATAGAAGGAACTATTTGATACTGTATCAGTAGGATCTATTCATCCATTTGGGCTTTCGTGCCACCGATTTGGGCCTCGGGTCCTTTAAGGCCTTCGGGCCACCAATGGCCTTTTGGCCAGTAAGGATTTCGGGCCACCTCAATGCCTTTAAGCCACCTCAAGGCCTTCGGTGCACATCAATAACTTTGGGCCACCTGAAGTTGTGCTTAAAATGATCAAAAAAACTCTACATGGAGTAGACTCCAGATAAGGATTCAGAGTAGGCGCATTCACAAGAGTAGAAGCTAAGAGGATATTTTAGAAAGATAGGGTATGGTATTTCCATCGGGACTATCCTGTTCTTACATTGGAAGCCTAGCCAAATAACCTATGCAAAGGTGGAGAGATGATATCAAGATTAAGAAGCTGGGGAGGAGTAGTTATAAGTATTTTCTATATATTTCCTAATACTTACAGGGCATGTAATCTCTATGCCTACGGGCCTTATAAGGGTTCTCCCTCATCCCTTAAAAGGGGGGTTATCAAAAATAAATAAAAAAAATTAAGGCCTTCATGCTATAAGGGTAATATGTTCCTTATGTTAGTATAATTATGTATAGAAAATTAAATTTTCGATATGAAAAAGTAAATTTGATGGTACTGATTACCTTGGAACTAATTAAGGATTTGTTGAAAAAGTGGTCTATGTTTTCATGGATGATGTTGAAAACTTATTATATTTATAGAATATATCTAGTAATATTATTAATAATAATGCATGCATGATTTCAATAAGAATTTATGGTAGTTCAGGTTATTACCAAGATGAAAGAGAATATACTTTTAGGGTATTCACATGTGTGGAATGTGACAACCAAGACCTACATTGTGATATATGGGGGATCAATGTTTATGTGATTTAATGACCTTCTTTTTCATTTATTAGATTTCAATCTTTATAAAGCCTTATAAGGGTAACCGTTTAAGGAAAGTATAAGTAAAAAATTGGAAGAAGTTTTCGAGATTAAATTATTATCTCACCATATGATGATTTATGCATTTTGGATAGCCTATTCTAAAAACATTTTGTTAGTGGTCACTGATGACCGATGGGTTGGATTATTTAGATCTCATGATTTGTTAGTTCTTATGGAATGGAATAATCACCTTCCTTTTTGGAGAAGGAGGTGAGTGGAAAAATTATCAAGGCACAACAAAGGGTGAGATATTACTAAATCAAGTATGTATATATTCTCATGAAAATTATTCAACTCTACAAAAAGGATCTTGAAAAAAAATGATATCTTATTACCTTCAATTCCAAAGAATCAAATAGCCCCTTAGATCATCACAGATTGATGAATTTTTTCTTTTTATCTTTATTCTAACTCTATTCTCTATCACTCTCAATCAGAAATTGATAGTTATATTTCTTTTCATTGCCATGTTTTCACTTCCCACTTATCTTCTCACATATGGAAAACTAGATATAAGTTCCTTTGGGGGAGATTTATGGTCCAGAATTTATATTTTTAAAGGAAGATTTAGTATTAGTTTTTATAATGTTGGTTTCTATAAAGGGAAACTTCAAGTATTTAACCTTTAATAACCCAAATAAATTTTGAGGGTGAAATTCAATTTAAGGGGGTCGAATGTAACACCTTCAAATTTTGTGAATTTTTATTTTTTGAATTAATTTATTCTTTTTATATTTATAATTTCACAAAACATTGAATATATAGTTTTATATATAAAATAACTAAGATTGGATTTTTCAACACGTTATACCAACATAATCATTCACTACTCGCAACACTGACTTGTAATTTCTATGAAACAACAGTTTATTGTTATAATTATTTGAACAAGATAGGTATAACATAGATATTAAATTTAGTAATATGAATATTAATATATTATTTTTAAAAATAATTGATAATATTATTATATACAAAAAACATATTGATAATAAGACATATAAGTTTTTGTAAAGTCATTATACATTTGGGAATTCCATTTTCTTAAAAGAACTACGTTCTATGTCCTTCTCTGAATAATAATAAAAATAATTTTGGACACTTTTAGAAAATAAATTTGATAAAATAAACATTATTTCTAAATTCATAATGTAAAAATTATCTTAGGGTTAATTGTTCAGATTTTTCTGATAAAGTCACATTTTTTGGATGAATAGTGAAAAATACTGAGTTTTAAATCAAAAATGTTTTTTATGAAAGTTATTTATATAGTTAAATTAAATTTTTAGTTGGTTCTAAAGTCACAATAAATAAAATATACATATAATAATCCAATTTAGGTCATTGAAATAATTTTTAAATTAAATTTAGATATAAAATCATTTTTACTCTTAAACATTTTTACATTAAAAGAATCTGCTTTCTCGCCACGTTTGCAGGATAGCAATTAAAATTAATTTTTCCTTTATTATAAATTTAATTTATAAAATATGACTACATAGTGTTAGTTGGTATAATATTTATAGTATAATAATATCAGCATAATTTTTGGCCCAAAATATTATTGAATGTGATTAAAATTAATTATAGTGATTAAGGTAAATTTATGCTTAATAAAGGATCAAACCTTAAATGTAAGTGCCAAGAAGACCTATAATACGTAAACAACCCATTTTATACCCATATATAGACAATATCAATTATTTTTTTTGATTTTATGAAATATTGGATACTATTCAAAAAAAAGTTCCTTATTTCATATATTAAGGAAAAAGACAAAAAAGGAACTTCTCTTACCTTTAAAAATTATAAAACATTGAGATATGGAAATAAACAACATATTTTCAGTTATACATATCATTTTGATGGATAAATGAGTTATTTGTTTCATAATAACTTATCATTAATTTTTTTGAATGAATTTGTTACATTAAATGCTTAACAAATGCTAACACATAGATTATTTATTTAATAATTAAAATAAATAAATTATGCTAAAAATATTAAAAGTGATGTAAATTTAATGAATTATTGTGTTCCATTATTTTTTAGATGAATATATCAGTTTTTTCAGATGTTAACTTAATACATTTGAATTCCAAAAATATTTTTATATTTTTATATTAAAATTAAATAAATAACTTCAAAATTCAAATTAATGTTTTTTTGAGAAATTTATATTTTATTAAAAGATTTAAAATTAAAACAAATCCTAACTTATTAAAAGTAAGTTGTTAAAAGATAAAAAATATGTTCTATTGATAGAAAAAATGACCTTTTATATTGAACATCTAGGCCTTTGAATAGTAAAAACATCGTTAGTACGACTCATGTTAAAAGCAGTGTTTTTGTACGTTACAAGCGCTTGTATTTAAATTAGTTTTCTGCACACATTAGTTTTTTTATAAATTAGTTATCATATTTATAATTGTTTGGCCTCTTATTATCTAATAAATCATTACTTGATTTTGTATTAATGTTAAAATTACATAGGCTTGAAGACTATTTACCTAAATTAAAAACCAAAATGAAAAATATCAGGAAACTTAAATACTAAGGAAAAATTATAAAAATGGAAATAATATTATGTTTTATAGATTATTTTCGACCACATATTAACATTACAAAATTATTTTCCAATTTTTTAAAAACATTATGTAAGGGAGACTTCCTATTAATTTTTACCTTTTGGAATTAACAAAAAGTCACTCCTCCTCCACTATATAAAGACATTCAATCTCCCCATTGTTCACAAATATTTAACCACTTAGGGTCGGCCAAGACCAGCCCAATTGACTTCTCAAAATACCTTTATTCCTCCATGAATAATCTCTTTGTCCATTAATATATCAATGTAATTCCTTTGGTGTAAACAAAAAGGAGTTACCCAAGAAGAGGTAACATCCTTCCCCAAACACCTTTATAATATTTTCATTTTAATTCCCCTCAAAACATATCATTACATTATTATATAATAACCTTAGTATAATAAAAATTTATATATTTCTTTATTCTAAGGGTTAAATAAGAACTTACACACACTTCCACTAAATGGGTAATGAACTTACCATTTTTTTTGTATGGTGAACTGCTACCTCACAAAACGAGGTTGTTCATTTTTTACATTACCACCTATCAAGGTTGGGAATTATGATGGAGAATCTATTTTTATATTACCTATATGATATTTATTATTTATTTATTATTTTATATTTATTATATAACATATACCTTAATTCTTTCCATTTTTTGTAAATATGATAATTTCGTTTGGGGAAGTATGGACTACCGCCTCCTTAAAGCGATATGATTCATTCACACTCTACATGGAATGTATTAAGAATGATTTTAGTAAAATAATACAATATATATGAAATATAAAGGATAAATTAATAATTATATATATATATATATATTTCATTTACTTTATTTCAATATAATAATAAAATGGAAACAGCGTCTATGCGTATGTACAGCCTGTCGTCTCGAGGAATGGTGTATTCCATTTCTTATTTATATATTTTATTGATTGTCAAAAATAAATATATATGGAATATATTTTATATTTATATCATTATATATATTCTATAAATATTTACATGATGATTTAATAAATAAACTTTGTAATTACAATCCAAAACATATATGAAAAACAAAGAATATATTACATGGAACATAATATTATCACGGAGTTGTTAATAAACCGGTAATATAAAGTCATAAAAACATATATGGTATGATATATAATAATATGGTTCCATTTTATATTTTTAATAAAGTTATATTTTTTATACATGAGGTTTAAATATGTATGAATAAATCCATGATTTGAGGTAAGGGAATTTCATCTCACTTTTTATTTTCATGAGATACATGCCTTAATCATGACTCATTTCATTTTGGTGGTGTTTATACATAAAATAGATGTATTATATTATTATTATACATAAATTTATTGGTATTTACATATCCATTTTGTGATTTTGTTTCTTGGGTTTTATGTCCCAAAAGGTAACAAATCAGTCAATTAATTTTGTCTATATTTTCTTTCTTTTGAGACATGCGTCATGTAAAGCACCTATATTTTTCAATGAGGTATATATACTTCCTTCAAAATTTTATATGATGAATCACCTTTTATCATGAAATTTTAAAATTAATTTAATGTTATTGTTTCTATTTAATTATATTTCAATGTTACCAAAGTGGTAACAATTTATATCTTCAATCTCATCATTTATTGAGATTTTTTATGATTATGCTTCCCATGATTAAATATTATGGTTCATCTCACAAGAAATATCCTGAATTATATTAACATATGGTTATTCATGTTATATGAAATTAATGGATCTATATTTCCCCTATTTTGTAATAAAGTTAATTAATAAAATGTTTCTAAGAAAATTAGACATTATTTCTCCTTTTAGTCAGAAATATTAGTTTATTTAAAACCACGTTTTAAATAAATGTTTTCATTGTTATTTTATATGATTTCATAGAAAATTGATTTCAAAATTATTATAAGAGTTATTTTTATGGTTTCAAATTATTTTTAATGAATAATTGTTTCAAAATAGTTTTTTATTTCATTATGACTTTTCACGGTGTTTTCAAAGAAAAACGTTTTCAATATATTTTTGGGATTCCTTTATTAGTTTCCAAAAAAATTTCAAAATACCAAATGTTTTCAAAATGATTGATGTTTTAAAAAATGTTTTTCAATTCTGAAAAGAATATTTCCCCCATAAATTCTTTAAATGATGTTGTAAATCATTCTTTAAATGAAAATTATTTTCGAAATGGGTTTAGAAAAATTATTTTCAAAGAAATGATATTTTCCTAAACAAATATTTTAATTGAATTTCCATAATACTTCTCCATATATGAGGTCATCCTTTGTTATATTTTAAGATTTTTTGGGGAAATGATCCATGAATAAATTTTATATTCTTTCTTAAATGGTCTATTTTTTAATAGCATAATGTTTATGACACTCCTTTCTACTCCACTAGTTATATGATTTTGAAACCCTATTATTTTCATGGGTTATGCTTTGATGAAATGATTATGAAACCTATCACTTTTTTATATGATATTATGTGAAGAAAATTTTATGTTACCCATTTCATATAATGTTTTATGATATTATTTTTTTTAAACCAACTCTTTTTATGGGTCATGATATGATTAAAGTCTTAATATCTTGTTTCAGATGTATGAATTGTTTTTTATGTGATGGGTGAGACCTATTTCTCCATCCTATTCATTAGGTATGGTTTTATATCTCATGAGATGATTATGGAAATCTAGTCAACAATCTTAATCCAATATAAAATATGGGGAAACATGATCCACTATGGGATAATGGGGAAAACTAGTCCACTATAAGAAGATGGGGAAACCTGATCCACAATGAGAAGATGGTCAAAATCGATTAAATATGGGAATATGGGGAAACCCGGTATACAAGGGAAGAACGGGAAACTTGAACCACTATAGGAAGATGGAGAAACACTATCCCTTACTTGCAAAGGACAGCAACCGGGGATGGTGGTGTTCCCTACCCAGTAGGTGTAGTCCCCATGAAGTGACATAATAATTTAGAGAAATGTATCTCGACTTATTGGGAATGATATTACATGTGTATGTAAATACCAAAATTCCCGATATTACTCCAATTATATGATTTCATGGCTTGTTCTCTTGATTTCCTTATGATTTTTCTGTTATTAACTGACAATATTTATGTCATGATTTACATTTATGCTACTTGATATGTAGCATATGATCTTCTAATGTTGTGATCACATTATCATACCATCAATCTCGTGTTTAGTCTTATATATCTTCCTTTATTGCCCTTACTAAACATCTTAGATCACCTCTTTTTATGTTTCCTTTCACAGATTATAAATTTATTCATTAATTACGATGTCTCAAAGAAGGGTATTGGTCATGAAGATCCTAGTGGGAGGCAATGTATTTCATATATGTACTAGTGGTTCTATTTCCATGATTATAAAATTTCTCTACAAATTAATATTAGGTCATCAAAAAAGGTACCCCAAGTATTCTTTTAGATAAAATCAATAGGTCAGCCCAAATGGTGTCATGAAATAATTCATCATTTGTACATAGCATAGCAGTGTATAAATAAATAATTAATAAACAATGATGCAATATAAATACTAGATCACTTAGGTTTCTATAGGACACCAGGATGGCTCTACCTGCTTCAGCATAGGCCAAAATATGTTTGATCTGAATACCATATTTATATTTATATGTAATAATATATAAATATAGGTATATACTATGTAAATATATATTCAGAAATTACATGAATAAAAATGTAGGCATATACATGGATACTAGGAGCTAGAAGGACCTGGTGCATAACACCCAATATAGAGGAATGTCGAATGTCAAGCCCATCACCTAAAAAAATTATAATGATTTGAAACATCATGCCCAACATCTGATGTAGGGGAGTATGATACATCATTATCAACAAGTCCCTTAACCCAATTTCACCGTCCAATATCAATGGAATAATCATAATAATAATAATAACATGAGGTATCACCTCAAATTCATTTATAATCACTTAGAACAATTAACCAAGGGTGCATAATTAATAAAATTCACAATTATTAAATATATAACACATAGAATGGAATTTCCACCCTTATAGATTAATTTAAATTATTCCATTGTATTTTTTGAATCATTGAAAAAAATATAGGAGATAATCCATTCAAATACAAGGTAGGGAAATTCCATTTACAAGTCAACTCGAACACTGATACTGTTTTTGGTCATTTAAACAATTATATAAAAGAGGAAAAATCAATTAATCACACCCAAAGGGGTGATAATCAATGAGCAATCCAACCACTAATGGCTTATCAAGGGTCCATAGGAGTATAACATCATCTGTATATTAATTTAGAAATAAAAATCGCATTTTATGGCGATACATGAAATTTCTAGGAATCTGCATGGTGTAAAAGCTTTAAAATGTCAAGAATTCCAGGAAAAATAACTAGACCAACAACCTTAGGGTCATAGATTAATCCTCATTTAATATTAGCACAATATTTGGATTAGAATGGAAGAAATCATAGAAACTATCCAACTCCATGAAAATAGGTCATATATTCTTGCACTAAAAAAGTGAAATAGACAAGAATAAGACTAATGAAAGTAAGAGAGAAGATTAGAGATCTAAATGATGTGGATCCAATGTTATTAATGAATTTCAAATCAGATTTTGGGTGAGGTAGTTACCAGAATCCTAATATTAGGAGAACGAACAAATAATGGGAGTGGGAGGAAGGCACACCCACTAAAAATGGGAAAGGGAAATAGAGGGTGAGTTTTAAACTTTAATTAAGGGAAAATCATAAAATTAACCTATATCACTAGGTAACATGTTTTGGCCACACAGTTGGTCAATCCTAACCCCAATTATGCACCAAACACTACCTAAGGAGGGACCCTACATGGGAAAGGAAAATGTTTTGCCTAATCGAGTCAAAGATATTTTAAAATCCACTATCACCGAAGTTTGAATACTCGAATTGGTGTGTGCCCTAGATTTCACGATTGCAGACAACCAAGTGGCCCCCAACCCCATATCTAAAACAAATAATAAAGACCCAGGCATGCCTCTCGGATATACCATAACCAGAAAACATAGTGTGTAGCTGGTCTATACATGTTGTGTCAACCATTCGTGTTATATACCATAAAACCATGTGTATATCCTAGATATAGAGAAACAAATATACAGAAAATGTAGATAGTTTGTACACATTGTGTAATCTCACATCAATGGAAATTTTTTTAAATTACATTAAATTGAAAATTACAGAATTAAAGCCTTGTTTTATTGATTAAAACCCCAAGGTGTGTTTTTCATTTAATAATTTTTTTAAAGAATATTAAACGATCAATTAATTTATTGAAATTAATACTTTGTTTTCTGTTATTCAATTTAGTTTTACAAATTCCATAAATGATGGTATCTCAAATTAAGTTTGAATGATCATTAAGATGAAAAAAATTAATTTATTAATTATTTCAAGGGATTTTATCTTAATAATAAATAATGAATAAATAAGTGAATTATATCCTAATACATTTAAATATTCATTTCATGTATGACCATTCATGAGCTTAAAAAATACCTATATATGTTTTAGATGTTTTGATTTTATTTATTTCAAGGGTTTAAATTATTTTTTATTAAATTAAATATAATGGTATATATGTCATCCCTTCCTCCATTATTATGTAGGACTGGTGTGTACATGGATATATATGTAATCACCTTTTAACCAATCTTTGGTTCCCCTCGCCTATATGACAGTCATAATGAATGTAATTAATGGAGTATCCTAAGGAACATCGAGGCTATTCATGAAGGAACCATTATGATGTCAACTCAGGTGATACATAGTTGGATGGGTGGAATGTTGTAACTCATGAAAAGATCAATTATAGAATTTATTTCACTATTCCAAATATTGTTTTAATGTCCACTCATTAAATCAATTGTTATATAATGCTCATGAAAAGGATATTTAATTATTTATTCATGTTTGTCTATGAAATTTTGTATTTTATCCATGAAAGGTCATGATCACATAAATAAATGAATCAATACGAAAATATAAGAATCAAATAAATTAATTATTCATAAATATTTAACAAATAATTGATAATTAATTAAGTAACATCCACTTAAAATTAACAAGACAAGTAAAGGATAAAAAAGTTAAAAACTTATTCATAATTAATTAAATAACTTAATTGAATATTATGTCATACTTGGTATTCCAATATAAGATTAATAATGAAACCCTTGAAATAAAGTTGGAAAGTGATGAATATTTACTAGTCTATGAAAAACATTTCAGAAATGCGGTTGATGTTAATTGTTTGATACTTTTTTCTATACTTTGTGAACTCATGAGGTTTAATGAAAACAGGGATGTGTAAAGTATGCTTGATATCCTTTGTGGTCATTACCTTGAGAGATAAAGATCAGGACAATATTAAGGATCGAAGGTGCTCTTTCTGAGAAATATTGGAGAGGGTTCCCCAGTTGGACCTCACACATTCAATCTGATTGGCTACATTGGGAATCTAGAGGTTATTGGTTTTAAGATCCCGGAAGAATGGGGCATCGGTCTAATTTTGGTATCACTCCTTCCAAGCTTCTCCATATTTTTTATAAATTTCTATAATAACAACACTTATATGTCTCTTATACATATTCTTACTCTTCTTTTCCAAGTACATGAAGATAATAAGTCTGAATATCCTTATTTCCTTATGTTGAACAAGAAGAAAGGTAAAGAAAAGAACATCATGCCCAAAGATTCATCCCACCCTTCAAGAAGAATATCATGAGGCAAGAAAGGGAACATGATGTTGTCTATTTATCATGTATAAATAAGAAACATTGGAAGAAAAACTAAACCTAGAAAATAATAAATTAGAATATTCAGGTATGTATTTTATCAAGTTCAATTTATCCTTTTTACAAATTTATAATTAGATACAATTTTTTATGTTGACTTATTTATTCAGATATAAGAACCATGTATATTGAAAACGATTTACTATGGGGAGGTAGATCTTTGAGCATCCAGTGGAGCTAATCTTACTATTGAAGTTTTCAGAAACTACCACCTCACATTTCCAACAAGAATAATCTTGGTTTTAAATGGTTATTATTATGAGCCTTTAGTTATTAAAGACATTAAATTAGTATCCACACTATATATATATTGTTATATTTTCAAATTTTCAAATTCATGTTGCTTATTTTATAAAGATATAGTTTTTATGGTATGGATCAATAAAATAATAGTATTTATGTATTGGACTACCCAACTTTGGAATCACTGTATAAGTCATGTAAATGAAAAGTGCTTAACTTAACTACATCAAAATGGATATTTACATTGTTTTGAACAAAAACCACATGGTGTTTGTCACACATGTTTACAAGTTAAAATGACCAAATTCCCATTTAGTTTGAAAGGTGAAAGGGCTAAATAAAATCTTTAATACCTTTATACCAATGTGTGTGGACCATTCCCCATTGAAGAAAGGGGTGGGTACTCATAATTCATAACTTTTACATATATTTTTGTAGATATGAGTATTTTTACTTAATGAGTTATAAGTTGTATTCTTTTGATAAATTCTAGGAATGTAATATTGAATTTGAGAACCATCTTAGTAAGAAGATTAAGGAACTCCTCTTGGACCATGGTGTATAATATCTTAATCAATGCTTCATTGCTTATTTATGAGATTTTGGGATACTGTATCTACCCACTCCCCTTATACGCCTATGTGGAGTGGTTTAAGTGAAATGAGGAACCAAGACTTCTTGGACATAGTGATATCAATGAAAATTCATGTGAATATTCTATTATACATTTGTAAATATGTATAAACAAAAAAATAACAAATACTAAACCATGTTCCAAGTAAAGTGGAAAAAATATACACAATTATTGGTGAATATAAAGAAACCTATTTTTTCATGTCTAAATGTGTAGGGTTGAGAATCATTTTTTGAGGCCTCTTTAGGTAACAAACTTGCAACTCAAGGGAAAAAGTGTACTATTGTAGGATATCCCGATGAAACAAGGGGATATTATGTATATGACCCCTTGAACAAAAATTTTATAGTAGAAATATGTTCCACATTACTTGAGAGGGATCACATATCTATACAAGATTTTAAGAGCATGGTATACTTCGATTAAGTTGATGCTTATGGTGTACAAGAGTTGGTATAGGAATAGATTCCGAAAATCTCAATGGAAGAAAAAATTGTTCAAGATACACAAGTATTGCATAGGAGTACAAGAGAGGATAGAGAACAAGAATATTATATTTTTCTAGTCACCAATTTTTGTGACTCATTATCAGTTGATAATAATGATCCTATAACCTATAAGGATGTAGAAAGTGGCACAGATCTTTCTAAGTGGAAAGAAGATGTGAATTTTGAAATGGATTTCATGTACCAAAACAAAGTATAGATTTTTGTAGATCCTCTAGTGGATGTAAATAAAAATTTGTTAAAATGGGTATTCAATAAGAAAAAGAAAATGGAAGGATGAGTTAGCACCTATGATGCACAACTATTTGATAAAGTGTTAAAACGAGGCATTGAATATGAAAAAACATTTTCAATAGTTACAATGTTAAAATCCATCAGAATCATAATTTCCATTATGGTTTACCATGAATATGATATTGGAGAACTTTATATCAAAATATATTTACATAATGGGAACCATTAGAAATATGTCAATATGGCACAACCTGAAGGGTTTATGACTCCAAAGGATGCCAATAATATATGAAAATTGTAAAAATCCATTTATGGATTAATGAAATAATTTTGGACATAGAAAATTAATTTTGATGAATCTATAACATAATTAGGTTTCATAAATAATGATTTTGATCCTTGATTCTACAAACGGTTTTGTGTGAGTTTAATTGTTTTCGTAATTGTATTTTTTTAATGAGATATTTCACATTAGAAGCAAAATACTAGTCTTAAAGTATGTTAATGAATGATTGAATAAATGATTCTATATGAAGGACATTGGAGAGGAAGCATATATTAATGGAATCAGGATCCAAAATAATATATCCTAGAGGTTTCTTAGCCTTAGTCAAAGTACATACATTGAGAAGATACTTAGTTGATTCAATATTGAACAATCCAAGAGTGGATTCCTACCAGTGTCACATGGAATTCATATTTTTAGAAAATTGTTTCCTCAAACACATATGAAAATAAGTAAAATGTAAATGATTCCATATGTATTCATGATTAGTTCAGTCATGTATTATATATTATGTACTAGGCTACATTTCTCATATGCATTATTTATAGAAGGAAGAAATATGGTTTCTCCATGTGACTTCCATTAGATGGTAATCAAGACTACCCTTATGTTTATTAGGTGTACTAAGTATATATTCTTTGTTTGTAGAGGAGATAGAGAACTATTCATAAGAGTATAAGAATCTTCTATTTTACAACCTGATCAAGATGATATGACGTCACAAATGGGATAAAACTTAACATTGAATGAAGGTTCTTTATGCTGAAAGAGCTAAAAGGATATTGTGGTCTCATATTAAACAGTAGATTCCAAGTATACTGTGGCTTCTAAGGTAGATTAATTAATAGTAAGGATGTGATACCTTTTACAAGGGATTGACATGGGACTTATCATTAATGATCATATCTCACTCTACTATAATAATACTAAAGCATTCGCTCTTGAGAAATAGAAAAGGTCTCATCAGCAAACAAAACACAAACTTCTGAAATATCATATCTTGAGGCATTTTTCTCATATTCATGATCTAAGAGTAAGTATTATTTCCAGGAAATACATAGTGGAAAACCCCTTGACTAAATCCATGACTAATTAGATACATTATTATCATGTGAAGTTTAATAGGTAGAATGTCAAAGGCTGTTGTCTCTAGTACATGTGGAAGTTTACAGGAATTGGTGTGTTAGGGAGAATGATGTTTACTTCTATTACAATGATATTTGATGTTAGGAATATTAATTAAACATCATATTTCATATTTTTATTTATTAAGAATATCTTTAATGTAATAATTCCCAAGTATATTTGATTCATTGATAAGGTCATAACAGTTCCCTACTACGATGGGCTCCTTGAAGGGCTATGAAAATATTATTAATATAGTTATATTGGTGGAAAACATACTATGATGGGACACATAATATTTAGACCATCACGTGTGATTACACTTAAGATAATGAGATGTCTTTTAATGAAGATAACGTTTTTTAATATTCAATATCGGAGATTATGATATTATATTCACCGATTGGAATTTCATATGTTTTAGTGTCATCTGATATCCCTATCTACGAGCCTATGTAATGGTCCTTAGACATTTTAATTATCATTAATGAATTTCATGACTCATGCACTTAGATTTACTTGTGAAAATTATGAAGACATTTGTTCATAGAGAGGTAGGGTAAATTGGGTGTGTCAGGATTGATATGTCATTAATGTTAAATTAGATGAATAATTTTTCCCTTCTATATTTTTGTAAGATGATATCTTGACACTTTGATTAAAATAGAACCATCTCCCTAAATTCCGGGTCCATAGAGTAATGTTGTTTCCATTCTAGATAGTAAAAGAAAGTCAGGTCAAGTATAAAGGTTGGTGACATGGATGTGCAGCCTACTTTATGAGATATTGTGATTAAGGGATTATATTACACATTGAGTGTTGGTATGTGGTTTCCATCATTATGACATTAATTTCATTCTATTGTGTTCCTTTACCCATTTCTATATAGTAATCTTGAACATTAGACAAACCCTCCTCACACCATCAAGAAATAATCATATAGGGTCATGCACAAGGTGTTTATGTTGATCATGATTAAATTTTATTTGAATTTAATTAATTAATTAATTATTATTCTCACGATTGAGGAATAATTTTTTCATGTTTTATTAATCGCATAAACTAAAGAGATATTTATACAACAGATTGTGAATAAAGTATATTTTTAAATTTTATTGAATATTTTAAAAAACATTTATTTACTTGTTTATGAATAAAATACTTATTTAAGAGATTAAATTATTTTCTTTAGGTATTCAATAAAATCTATAGGGGTTATAATGGATCCAGACTAAGTTTGGTGAAAAATATTAATTATCAATTTGGTCAAATAATACTTTTTATTTCATAAGTTGGGGCACACGAAAATATAATAATATTATTATTTTATTATATTCCATGTGGTTTATTAAAGGTTGTGATATCATTTAATGGATGGAATATATTAATTAATTATATTAACCTATAATCTATCTCAATAATTTGATAGTTATTTCTATTTTGTAGAGAATCAATAGGTGCACTAGAAATAGAGATTTTTTGTATATAAAAAATTCCATCTCGACATCTCATTCTCTCTCCCTATCAAGAATTAGAAATGTAGGATAGATTTCTTCAATAAAAAAGAATGAGTAATCAATAATGAACCATGAAATACATTTTATTAACTTGGATAGCACCTAGATATAAAGTGGCATTACTCGAAGATCATAGGAGCACATGTGGATCACCACATTAGGTATTCTATCATTGAATCCTCATGTTTAAATGAAGGAAATATGAAAGGGTCTTTTTGGATTATCGACACTCATCAATGAAGAAGGATACTTTTCCTAGGTATTAATTTCATTATATATTAAATAAATAAATTATAAATTTGATGTACAATATCCTTCCTCGTGGTTTTAGAAAATGATAATTAAATGAAATTTTAATATATCACCAACAAATGCATTCTTCCGCTGTGCTCAGAAAGAACATTTTTAAGATGCATTTGATTTTTATGAAATATCATGTTTTTACGAATTTGTATTTTCAAGTATCCTTATGTTATGTTAACATGTCATATGTTATATCTTTTATCTTTCCTTAATGAAAATATTTTATCTTATGAAGCTTCATGATGTATTTTGAATATCATACATCACCCTATGATCTCTTATTTGGAAATCTATGTGTTCCTCATATTCTACTCATGGTTATGATATAATACATTATGATATTTTTTTCCCTTACTTTGAATTTTATCTCAACCATTTCTTATGATTCAATTACCAACGTTATGAAGATGATTACATCATGTGAGAAGTGTAGAAAAGGGTTTAGAGGAGTAAAATTGTGGAAACAATCATCCAAGTGTTGTAAAATAAGATATTTATTTAACAGATATTCATCATATTAAACATTTTAGTACTTGTATAATGCAACTGTTGTGAGATGAATTAATTAAATCATGAGATAATTTTACTATATAAGTCATGTTTATCTTGGGTCACTTCATAGATGATAAATAATTAATGAAATGTGATTAAAACTACTAAACGTTAAAAATGGTTATTTTTCAACAAATTTTTAAATTTAATGTGTATATAACCTAATAAATTAAATTAAATAATTTTAAAATATGATTCCCTTAATAATTAATATTTTAAAATAATATATTTAAAATCATTTAACTAAAAATTTGTACTATATAAGATTAAAATAATTTAGTGATTAAAAGTTGATTTTAAAATTATGTTCTTTTTATTATGAATTTTCATATAAAATAAAATTTTTTATTTTGAGAATTTTAATGTGATGAAATAAACTTAATTTTTGGATTCATTATATGAAAATTATCCTAAGATTAATTTTTTGGATCTTTATTAAAAAATTGATTTTTAGGTGAATATTGACTAATATAGTTTTAACTAAACCCATAGCATTATGGACTATATAAAAAAGTATGTATGACATAAAAACATATAAATAATGTTTTCGTGAAATTTTTTTATGGAGTTAAATTATTTATTTAAAAATTCTATGTTTGAATTATTAAAATTGGATTTTCCAATTTGAAACCTAAGTAATATTTTATAAAACATATATTTTAATAATAAACTTATTGATGTATTTTTTAATCCAAAAAATGGATACTTTTATCTTAAACATTATTTTTACACTTCAAAATGCACTTTTTCTAAAAACTAATTATTAGGTGTTACATGTGCTAATGTTAAAATTAATTTTCCATAAAAATATAACTTTTATTTTAATAAATTAATTTCATATTTAGAAACATTTTGTAAAAATTATTTACTAAGGCACATTTTATTTTTAGGCATCAAAAGTAAAATACTAAGGTAAAAATCAGTTACCATTCTAAAAAAATGATGAAAGTGAAATATATAATAGAAAAAGACTTAAAACATGTATTAAAATGTGTGGCTGAGTCCTTCTCAACCGTAACCTTCCCCAAATTCATTATTTTTCACTATTGGATCCATTTTACCTTTTAATAATGACTTTGCATTTTATATATTTCCAAAAATCCACTCTTATTACTAATAAAACTAGCCACAACCACCCCCCTTATCTTCACAACTAAATCCCTTAAATTAGACCAAACATTATCCTAATAAATCCCCATCAATCATATCAATACACTAGAGGTTTTTGCTTCTTAAATAATCACATACCAAACCCTTAATCCAATTTGTAAGGAAACTATTCATAGGAGTATGGACATCAAATATCATTCATAGAATTATGTATTTAAGGGTATGAAGATGAGAATTAATTATGATAAATATAGAAGTGATTCTAGTGTGGATCAATTATAAAAAATCGTCGAGAATTACTGTAAAGTAATTTTTTATGTAGCTAATTATCAAATATAATAAACATTCTATTATTTGTATAATGTTTTGTTTTATGATATGTAACCTTTAACATATAGAAATGATGTAAATTAATGTTATTCATAGATTGATCCATCTAAATTTGTTTCAAATATATTATTTAAAGAATTTTTTTATCACTATACCCATAAGTATGGATCTGGGGTGCATCAGAGAATAAAAAATTCATTTGAATTCCATCTGAACACCTCTGTATTGAATAGAATTCTCTATGGGTAATGCATAATGTCGTGATCACCTTGATAGAGAGTTATTATATTAGGGAACGTTACTACTCTCGAAACTTTTTCCCCATTTATCATTCTCTTATTGAACATTATTGATGTTAGGGTAATCATTCATGTTGAAGAGACCTAATTGAGTCTTTATGAAAAAACATTAATATTATTACTATTTTTGGTTTAACTAAATCTTTATGTTTTGAAAACGTATTTATTCAGTAAGTAATTATTTTATTTTATTTTGTATAATTATTTCATATATGTTATATGATTAATTATATACACATTATATACATAAATGTTTTATGTTTACTTTATCTAATAAGGTTTGTTTTACTTAATAGTTATACACATTTTTATGACATCATCTCTTATTTTATTCTATTTCAAGAATTATTTACTTATTAGATACGTTATAAACGGACATTCATGTTAATTCTAAAAATTAATATTGATATAACTAATTTTATCAAGATTTGAAATAGTAATATATTATTTTATTTAATAAAGGAATATGTTATTCAAAATAAATTATCTTCCACGTAAGATATGGATTTATTTAAAATTTAATATTTTTGACCAGGTAAACCCTGAGGGGGGTGAATCAGGGTGAAAAATAAATATAAAATTTTTAATATAGTCTATTTCACGTTATTTTAGGGTCTTATTATTATAATGGAATGAATTATTTTCAACATTCCTTAGGATTAATCCTTCTTTTTGACATCAAAAAGTCATAAACAATTTTTTAGGAAAGCAAAACCTCAATAAGACAAAGGGGTTTTTTTACTTGGTTCACCACAAAGGGCTAGTCCAAGGAGTATATGTTGATGTTGTTTCATTGATACCATAATCCACTGAACATCACTATTTTGGCAGATATAAATGATTTGGAAATAGTCACTCTATTCAATTTGCACATCCTTTATAAGAGTTGGGGTTCTTACATTCCTCACCCAAGGCACAATACATCTTCCTCACCTCGACACACTATATTGACGAATGTACTTCCACAGGTATAGAAATGCATGTATTATTCAATGTATTGGAATAATAACGATTTGTCTATGATTATCAAGATACTACGCATAAATTGTAGTCCTGATTTTATTCTCCTTGAATTGACTTTTCACTTAAAAAATATGTTGATAATATACCGTTGATGAAACTCATTAACTTTAACGCAACTACCACTTTGAAAAAATTGTGTTCTCGTAAGTGATTCTATATAGGTTTTTTAAACATTCAATTTTTTTAAACTATTAATTTCATACAACATGAATGTTTTTTCAATATCACTTGGTCATAATAAAAAAAGTTAATTTCTTCACACAACTGAAGTGAGTAGTACTGATTTGTGTAATAAATTCTTTCATGAAACTAATATTTTCTAAAATATGCCTATAAAACCTACTTTATCAAGTTGACCCAAGTCCTTTATACATGTAACTTATATTATCATTTTTATTTGTAACCACTTCATGAATCAGAACCTCTAATCATCACTAAGTCTTTCTATCTCCTAAATGAGGGTGGTAGCATCTTATTTATAGACACAGCTGGCCCTTTATGAAACTGTATATTGAACCTCCAACCTTACAATAAAGTGACACATTCATTAAATATAATCTATTTGGTGTAATATTTAGCATGAAACTCACTATTATTTCACAACTCTCATCTATATTTTCGTGGTTCACACAAATTTCCTGGTGCACAGAACTTTGAAGATATGACATTTCCTTTGGCAGAAAAACCTTATTCCATCCTGAAACTCTAACTGTTGAGAAGATCCATAACTTTAAAAAACCCATTTAATTTGATATATATAGAAAATATAACTTTTGAAAACATATTTCATGAAACCTTGTGTATATTATCAGAATGTTGTGTGTGTCACGCATCTATAGATTTTGTGAATCTTAAGAATTTTTGTGAATCACATTCCTTTTTCTTCATTTTGAGGAGCAACTTTGAATTTTTACTTTTTTGAAACGTCATGAAACTAAAAATACCTTTTTTGAATAAAATTCATTCATGAAAAAAAATTATTTACCATATTTTCTTGAGATGGCTTGGAGTCACATTGTTCTAGAAACCATTGAATTTTTGTGAGACTTTTTCCTTTCCTATGGAAATACTATGAAATTATTCTGACTGGCTATAACATTTTTCTTTAGAAAATCTAGGAAGGAATATATAATCATGATGAGGGTTAAGTATGTTTATTCCTCAAAACCATATAGCATGTGAAGCTTCATTCGAGTAAACATAATTCGACACTGGAATCATTCTATTGCATTAATCATTCAATATCTATCTATCAAATTGTTCTCCAACTATATTTATATGTGCTAGAAATGAACCCTAATTGTGGACTGAGTAATGAAATTCAAAACCTATATCCCTTGGTTCAATATAATCAGAAAATTTGTAGATATTAAACCAATACCTTTTTCTGAATTAAGAAAAATGCTTAATCATTTCTCCAGTATATATAATTCATATCTTCTTGGAATTTCCCTATAATTCGTTCTCCTGAATTGGGTAGTACCTATATGGATCCAATATATTCTCTGTGATAGTAACACTCATACCATTACAATAAACTATTCATGTTATTTTACGTTTTTATTGATAAAACATTCAACATCAAACACAGGTTTGGGTCTAATATTCTCACTATTTGGATTTTATTGTCCATATTTTCAAAAATCC
Source organism: Viscum album (assembly GCA_963277665.1). Classification (NCBI taxonomy): domain Eukaryota; kingdom Viridiplantae; phylum Streptophyta; class Magnoliopsida; order Santalales; family Viscaceae; genus Viscum; species Viscum album. The sequence goes on from OY728128.1 coordinate 1,607,998,242, forward strand.
ATCCTTTCTCAGATACTCCAAATATATCTTAGTGATGAATTTATGATTCCTTCTTTATTTTCATTTTCTTATTGATTAATTTTCCCTCCCCCTTTAAAAACAAAATTCAAAAGGTTCATATGAAACCATATGTATTATTTTGGTTCACTTCCTATTAAGTTCATCTAATATTCCTTTTTTGTGATATACCCCCTTTTAAATTTTTATTAATAGGGAGGCCATGACCATAAGTTTCTTTAAAGTCACATCCCCCTATCATTATGATTTTCGTAGTGGATTTCATCACCAAAACCCCTACTCACTATTAACCAGTATTATTCATTCAATAGATTTTCAATTTGATTTAGATACTTATTGGGGTATAGAGTTATCTTCGTACTATGAAAAAAATAGATATAGATATATTTTCCTCCCCCTTTTAGCTTCATCTTTCACTTTTCACACCATCTTTAAATATATTCTTGAAGAAATTTCTCTTTTTACCACCAATCAAGTTCGGAGCCATTTTATTATAGTTGTAAACATGTTACATATTTTTAGCGACTGAAATTGACACTTTAGATTGATTCATCGTCAAATACTCCACATTATAACTCAGTGGGAACTCATTGTAGGAAATAATAATTAAATCCAATAAATAATAATATTTTCATTGTAACTTACCTAATTAAATTGATTCTAGTGGTGTAATTTAATTAATTTATAATAACATATTATAATCTCAATCAAACTAACGCCAAACAGTCAGTGAATAATCAATTAAGAACATGTTTTTGAGAAATACAACATGTTAAACCAACTACCAAAACTTATTAAATATAACCTAATGGTACCACTTGGTATGCATGATCTTTAATCCATCATAGAACTGCTTTCTTGTATACGGATAAATACCCTAGAGTGTTTGTCACTAACTATTCCTAAATATATATATATATGTTTGACTGATACTATTAATTGATACTAATCACTAACATACTACCAAATTTTGAATTCCACTTCATAAGAGAATACCACTTGACGGGAATGCTATTTATTTTCCCACAGCTTCTCAGTATCATAAAAATATTCATTTAATACCACATTTTTAAAAACAAAAAATAGATAAACATGGAATAAATGAATTTTTCTACTTATATTATATTATATATTTTCATGGTGGTCAAATACTACTTGAAATGAGGCCTAATTCCAATGTATGACTATTCAATGTGACTTGGTGCCACTAGACCAATCAAAAATATTTTTGATAGTTCTTAAATTTCATATCAGGTTCTTCATCATATGATCTTCCATTTCCAAAACATGATACATTCATATATTGATCTGAAAAAGACACAATTTGTTTAACAAAACTTATTAAATATGATACTAAATTATAATTTTAATTATTATGATTATCCTTGTTGAATGTATCTTTATTTAGCATTTTCACATGTTTCCTTTCAACACATACACAACCCATCAATAGTATCTTCCCCTTAATCCTTTACTAATGAAAACATATAATAGAAATAGTGAAATTCCTAGGGAGAGGGGTAAAAATGGAATCCTAAAAAAGAGAATTTAATTTAGTTTAGACAGAACCACTCTGGTATTTTCATTCAAACAATGTACACTTTATGTACATTTTCTATCTTCTTAGCCAATTCCAATAGATATAGACAAATAATTAGGCATTCATTATGCATGTTCTTAGCCTTATCTGTGTATATAGGTTCTATAGTATATTACTTTTTCACATTTTTGGTTTTAAACCCACTAGTACAATGTTATTTCTCTAACAAACCACATGTACATCATTTTATGTTATTCTTTCAAAGAGAATGAATATTTCCACTAGTATTTTGGTCTTTGTTCTTCCTCCATTGATGACCTGTCATACTATACAAGATATCTTGTCTTGAGATATTTATTAAATGTTTACCATGGAACCATTGTTATTTTGTCTACTTGAAATAAATATAGTTCATATCACACTTCTTCATTCGAGTTGAGTCATAATTTTGGTGCACAACCTTCTTTGTCACATATGGAACAGAATACCCCTTCATTTTCAAGATTTTTTTTCTTTCTCTCTAAGAGGGTTTTTGTGAGTCCATCACGATCGATGCTTTTTAAATTGGGAATTGAACTTCAAGTTTTTACACCAATATAGTGTACCTATTTTCAAGCTCAAAAGGTTATTTACTATTATAGGATCATTCCATATAAGCCACCAGATTAGAGGACCAACTTATGGAATCTTTTTTCTCCCATGTATTCTTCCAACCTATATTATTTTTTCTCAGTTTTGTTGTTTATGAATCCATTATTATTTCATATTCAATCCTTTTGGATTCTTCACACACAATCATAGTGGTCCCTATTCATCTACCATAGTAGAATCTCATGGATACCTTCTTCTTCAAATATTAACCAACATTCTTCCTTTGATTTGTGAATATCATATTTGATGCATTTTATACTATAATCACATATTCCTTATCGTAGTTAATACCTAAATTATTCTTTCTATTAGATGGAATGATCTTTGACTCAAGCTCCTTGATCACCCAATCTTCATACTTTTGAAAATCTTCAATATTCTTTAATATAAAGTTGGATTCATTTTCATATTTTCTTCTCTCCTATAATAGTTTCTTGAGAGGGGGGATTTTTTCCTTCATATCCATCTCTGTGACAATATTATTTATGATATTTTAAATTATTTCTTCAAGCAAACATTTCTTTTTCATATCAGACCATATATTTTGTATGTCAACATTTATTTCTACCTTTTAACTTTTTATCCCCTTATTCTCTATGCACAAATATAAAAATATTTTATAATCCAATTTTTGAATGAAATTTAATTGATCTACCTTCTCTTGTAAGGATTGTATATCTTTTTAATCATGGGATGGACTCACTCTAAATTGATGGCCATATATTGTATCCACATTTCCTTGTCTGAGTCCTCATTATAAAGGAGTGGTTTATCTTCCCCATTATAGCCTCCAGAACATTTTATTCTCAAACTCAATATCCAAAAATAGATCATTAAATGTTATCCTTTCAATAACTTTTCTCTCAATTAAAACAACATTTTTCTCTTGTTCTATACTTGAATTTTAAAAAATTTAATCATGTTGTCTTTCACTTTCGCATTAAACATTAGATTTAGTAATACTTTTTGATTTAATTAATCAAGTAAATCCATTACAATTCTATCATTTTATTCAGTATGTTTGTTAATATAGTATATGTATTCTTTCAATACACCATAAACCTTATTATAATTTTTTTTCCTATTTCTTCAAGATTAACTTCCAGTTCTACATGTACATCAACCACACCATCTATCTATTTCTACTTTTGGAAGAGACCAGCGTTATTAGATTCGTAAGAAAAAATAATTAAATTAGAATCATTCATCTCAATTTTAATATCTAATCACCCAAGGTTCATATTATTATTATTACTCTTCCTATTGAATTATTTCATAAGGAACTACCCTAGGACTATTTTATAATCTTCATTTGAGGAAAAATTCAGAACCTTCATTTCTTTAATTTTTTATACATAAAAAGACTCAAGGGTCTTCCAAATTTTAAAAGAAGTAGTGCAACAAATGGTTTTATTACAAACTTCATCGAAAAAATATCTATTCTATGTATTTTATGTCTCTTAATTTCCTATCTGTTCATAGTTCATTCTCAAGTTAGCATCTCTTCAGTTATGCTCCAGAACCAATTCACCACAAGCCTGAAGGAATATCATCATTTCTTTCTTCCATCTATCAATGTCAGTTAAATCAAAAAAGAGGCTTAATCATAAAATCCCAGTGATCAAATCAAAATGTTGGTTCTATGGTTTAGAATTGAGTCTAAAAAATTACCCTTTGACACTGCCTCTTGGGAGTAGATACACCTTAAGAGAGGGTGAGTCAAGGTGATAGATAAATTTAAATTTTTTCCCATGGTCTACAAAACTATATTTTATTATATTTTTCTGAAATTGTTAGGAATTGTGATCAACCTTTCACTTGATTACTCCATTATCTCAGCCTCACATTGTGATAAAAAATATTATAGAAAAGTAAAACTTCAATGGTACACGGTTAGTTTTTTAATTGGTTCAACACAAAGGGATATTATCAGGATAATACAACAATTTTATGTATATCATACCAAAATCCACTAATATTTACTATTTATATGGATATAGATGATTCAGAGATTATCACTCGATGTGAGGTATACTTCTATCACAAAATTTTTTATTTGGACACTCCTCACACAAGACACACTGCCTCTTCCTCAACTCAATTCACATATTTAATGAAGGTACATCCATATTTTATAGACCTATATGTCTTATTTAATATATTTTTATCATAGTGATTTTTATCTGAATAAACTACTCTACTTATATCATAGACCTAATTTGAGGCTCCTTCAATCCACTGTTCACTTGAAATAGATGTTTAATACATTTTTTCACTCAACTCTTGTACTTTATAAAAAATTTAACTTTATTGAATGCGCATTCACATAAGTGTTTCCATAAATTTTCATACAACTTTTTATTTATAGTGGAACATCAGCTTTCACATAACTTAAATGTTTCATGAATCTCACTTAGTCTTAATGGGATTGAGTTAATTTATTCATGGAATATATGTGAGCATTACTGCTTTTCACAAGAAATTACTTCACATAATTGATGTATGATTGAATGCATTTGAAAACCCTTATTGGTAATGTGGACCCAATCAATTTCTTCACCTAAATTATGTTTTATTTATTTATTTTAGAAACTATTTCTCAAATAATCGCCTCTAATATTAATTAGGTTTCTCTATCTCCTAAATGATGAGGTATCCACATATTTATAGACATGGTCGACCATTCGTGAAACTATCTTGTGTGGAACCAAACTTACATTCAATTTTATGGGTTCGCAGAACATCCTTGATTTGGAATCACATTTAACATGCAAGTCACTATCATCATCTAAATATCATCTTCATTTTAGTTCTTCTCACAAATTTCCTTATTCAACAAATTTTTATGATTTAATGTCTCATTTAGCATGAAACCATCTTATGTCATGAAAATCAAACATTTTTAAAGATCCATAACTTTTGAAAACCAGTTTCTTAGACAAATATGGACAATGACCTATCATAACACATATTTTGTAAAAAAATTGAATATTCATGCGACGTTTCATCTATCACGCGAATCTGGATTTCATGAAACATCAAAGGTTTTATGATTAAGATGAATTTTTTGTATTTTGGTGAGAAATATTTGAATATTCACTTTCACAAAACCTCGTGAATATATAAACACCTTTCATTAAACTTTTTCATTTGCATGAAAAACCATTACTTTTTTATATTTCCATGAGATTTCATGGAGTCACTATGTTTATTAAACCATTAATATTGTGCGAGACTTACCCATTTTCTCTGGAAACATTGTTCAATCACACCGATCAGCTAAAACTTGTTTCATTGACAATTACATAGAGCACCAAATACTCAAGATAAGGGTTAAGTCACTGTATTCCAAAAATCACAACAACATGTGAAGCTTCATCTAGGAGAGAATAATTCCACACTGGAAACATTCTATTGGATTCATCCTTCAACATCAATATATCACATAACTTCTCTTATGGTCTTTGCCTATATTAGAAATGATCAATCACTATGGATTTGGTGATTAACTTCACAGCCTACATTCTTTAATTCATTATACTCATAAACCTTACAAATATTCAACCAGCTCCTTCATTGTACTCGATCATAACTCTTGGTAATAACTTATAGACATGAAATTGACATCTTCATTGAATTTATTTTCATTTAATTACTATTTAATAAGAAGTATCTATATGTATTCAATATCTTCGTTTCACTAAGAACACTCATTACCATTTCAATAATATATTCATGTTGTTTGATACTATGATTGAAAAAAATGGAACACAAAACATAGGATTGGTTCCAACATAACCATATAAATATTAGAATTTTAATTTATAAAAATAAAATTATTTTTTTATAATATTGAAATTAACTAAGGGTGATTTTTTTATTTCTCTACACAAGTAGAGTTTTTAGTGAATAGTTAATAAATTCAATTTTGTGAATACGATACCATTTATTATATCATCATGATATAAAGGTGATATAATTTTTTTAAGTAATTGAACATATATTTAATAATATTATACTATAAATTTATTAAAGTTATAATAAAATTAAGATAAAATAGATATTATGTCTATATAAGTATGAAATCATTATTTGGTTCTTACACGGTTCTTTCCCTATATATGAAAATTCAAGTGGTGTGGAATAGTGAGAATATTTGAATATAATAAGTATTTTATAAAATTTAACAGCTATATATGTTGACTAATCAATTATACTTATATATTTAAATTTATGAATTTAGAAATTATAAAATAGGATAATTATTTAAATGCTTACTCAGTTCTTGAGAAATATGAGAAATGTCACGATAATATATTAAATGTATTTTCATGATAAGTATGAGAGTAAATATATATTAGGAATGATCATAAATGAAATTAATGACAATAATATATATTATTTATGTTATTAAATTATTTATATTTTTAAATACTTGGATAACTATCCAAAATGCTTACACAATCTCACTTCTGTAAGTAAAAGAAAATTCAAAACATGTTTCTTTATAATGACCCATAGTTTACATACATTGATATTAATTAAAATAAGAATAAAATTAATTAAAAAATATAACAAAGCCACAAAAGGACCATATAGGTATAGTGTATTTAGAAACTAGAAAACATAAACCACTGGTTCGTAAAACATCTTCATTGTCTCTCACTTATTTTGTCATAACTGGGCCCCTTTTATATATCTTACTTAATAATATTCTTTATGACCTAGGGAAAATAAACATGAGAAATGATCATATCATATTCTTAGTAAAGGTAAAAAAGGAAGATTTCAATTTTTCATAATAGTAATAAAAATGAACCTAACATTTGAAAATCTTATCCTACATATGAAAGATCGTGATATCATGCCATGGGATAAATAATGAAAGTTCATAAGAATCAATGAACATTCTCCCAAAAGTCATAACATAAGACACAATGTTTTTTGGCATACATATAATCTTAGAAAATAATTTAATAATAGTCAAAGTTCATTTTCAAGACCATCACTATGGACAAAGTCCATTATTGAACCGTTTTCAGTCCTCGTTCCGACCCTGTATTACAAAACCGAGATCATTTCCCCTTCCGTACATGTATATATCATGAGATTTAAATCTTTAACCAATGCATTGGAGGTATATATGGGTCCCACCTATATTATAATGAAATAATTCTTATGTGTTCCACAATATCATAAATCATTCATCATAACCTAAAGAAAAAAGGGGATTCTTTAAACATCATTCCACCATAACATAATCTATGTCAAAAAATGTATTTCATAGAATTAAATCATAAACAAAATAGATTAATTGGAACAATAAGGAAATTATACTATAAAGATAACCCTATTAAATAATTCCATTTTAGATGGAAATTAAATTTGATATAAGACATGAAATGAATTATTGAGTAAAATAACTTTTCTTCTTCAAAAATGTTTTCTTTTCTCAAAATTCCATGATATTTTAAAAGAAATGAATTAATTTAAAAATAAAAATGAAATAATTTATAGTAATATTCAAGGAAATAATTCATTATAAGCATGTAAAAATCCATTCATTCTATGTAAGTTAAAAAAAGTTTATCCTCGTACTTTTATTGAAAAAGTAAAAAAGTACCTCATAACAAAAAACGGTAGAAGATTCCTTTTATTCCATTTAATAAAAATTAACAAATGTGTAAAATTGAATTTAAAAAAAAATTAGAACAATATAAATAATATTATATATTTAGGAAACAGGGACGTGGATGGTAACTATACTTTAGTAAATACTTACATTTAAAAAGTCTCAGATAATAATGATACTGAAAAATTATCAATTACCTAAGGTCTGATTTCCTTTATATGTACCCTAATATCCTATATAATGATTTAAATAATTTCATTGAATTATTAAAGAATCATAGTCATTTTTATGTTATCATATAAGATTAAATTATCATAAGATTGTTATTAGGATTATTACTCGTCCATCGAGTATTAACTTCTTTATTTTTATACGCATGTTTTGTAGGTTAAGTTCTACATCATAGGTTATAGTTATATCATTTAAAAAATGATATTGGTATAATATATATTATATTTAGTTGTTTAATCAATGTATATAATCATGATTTAATGAAGATCATGTAGAATGAATCACATCGCATTGTGGAGACGGTAGGTCGTACGTACGCATGAGTGATGATATCATTCCCATAATTGTTTAATGGTACTGAAGTAGATGATGTATAATATTTCATAACAAATATCATGTTATAATAATCATATATAGTTATTTTTTCCATCATTATACCCATCCAAATACAGTCGTGGGGAAAAATATATTACACCACGGTGTGGAGATGGTAAGTCGAACGTACGCACACTTAGTGATTTCATTATTTGTAGGACTGGTAGAAGGAGGAATATGGTTGTTCCTTAATTCTAATAATATCTCAGTATATAATTGATACAGGAGTTATTAATTTATAATGAAACAACTCATTAATAGGAATTATAAGAAGAAAAAGTTTGAAATAATCGGTAGAGGAGATTACCTCTTCTTCGACGTGATTCCTCTAAATCTCCTGTTAGAGAACTAAAGATTGTATTTAGAGAAGAACAGAACCTCTAAAATGTTACTAGGGTAGTTATGAAGGGAAAATTTTAGGATATGGATGATATTGAAGGCTCAAAGTGAAGTGAATATGTGAGGGAGGAGGTTCCATTTTATAATTTAGATGAGGGACACTTTTGGAAACTCAATAAATTTTAATTTATAATATAATAAAACCCTACCAAAAAACCATAAAAATGTACCAATTTAGAGTCTGAGATGATATAGGGTTCTATTCTCTTCAAAAAATAAGTTCTGGACAATTTTTATATCAATTTAAACCATAATATTTTAATTAACATTTAGTTATTCAATTTCATTTTAACTAGGGTAACAAATATTTAAATATTAAAACGGTATAATATTTACTTATATAATTTCAATTAGACCATAAATAAATACCTTATAACATTTTAGACCATATGATAATTATTATATTTTTTAAAAATTGTTTTATTATTTTTAAATAATTTAATGAAACATTATCTTCCAAAACAAACAATATTGTCAATTTTGAAATTATTAAAATCATTGATTTTTCAAAATATTAAGATTACATGTTTACTTCAATCCAAATATTTTATTATATTAATAAGAGGTATATTCCATTTAGAAAATTTATTGTACATATTAATTAGCCCAAATTATATTAATTTAATATTGTTAATAACATTTATTTGTTATATCAATTAGAAAAATAAATACTACATCAATTTTCTGTTATAATTTTATATACTTGTTTGTTGAATAAAAATTAAAAACAAAACACTAAAATTAAGATAAATCTACTTTATTTAATAATAATATTTTTAGTCAATATTATCTTCTGGAAAATCAAACATTAAAAATGATATACTTATTAAATTATGAATGTAACCAATTTAATATCACTTTAAGTAAAACAATATAAGTGTCACAATCTCTTATATAAAGCTCAAAATGGTCATTAACTCGACCCTTAGATGGTTATGGTTGAGATATACTCGACCACTCCTATTTGGTCATGTTTTTATGTTTTTTATGGTCATTCATATTTTAATAAAAAAAATTATTTATTTCTCATCATTTAATTAAGTTTTACATCCTCAAAGTATAGGTATTTATTTTAATTATTTATTTCATAAAAATTAAAATTAAATTACCATGATAAATAAAAACATTTTAGTTCTAAAATTTTCATTTATAATCTAATTTATGATCTATATGACCTTATATAAAAAATTATTTTGTTGTTAAAATTTGAGTGATATATATTTATCTTTTCTTTAAAAAACAAATTAATTGTCCTAATCTCATCCAAGTGGGTTACAAAGGATACCATTTCAACCCAAAAATGATTTAGGTTGAAACAAAATCATTCAATGATATTAAGAAAATTTTTAGGGAAATTTTATAATTGTATTTTTACAATTAATTTGTTGATTTACCCTTTTACCGTATTAATACAAATTATTGAAGTTATTATTCATAAGGCCCAAAAATAAAATAAAAAAATTTAAATATTTTTTACCAAATGATTCAAAATATGGAATCAATTTTTCAAAATTCAAATAATAGAATTTGTTTTAATTAAGTTAAAATTAATCTCTTTTTCAAAAAGAGAGAATGAGTTTTAAAAGTTATAATATTGCAGAATATTGAAATGTTTTTACATCTAAATTCAATGTAAAATTAATTCTAATGAAATACCTCATATTTAATGGTAATGTAATAACCCGGACCCTCTTTCCAGGTATGAGTTTTCTATTCTGGTGTTTTTGAGAAAAAAGGAGAAACTGGAAATTTTAGGATTACACGTCGTGTACTTTGGAGTACATGCCATGTAACAGGTTTCCGCGGGTGACAGTGTACTGGTCGTGTAACAGATGAGTACATGGAAATGTGGGGTGATGTAGAGACTACCTAAAGTGGGGCATGGTAAAGGCATATACACTCCATGTACTTTTAAAATACACATCGTGTACTTTTCTTCTTAATTGTTGTATCAAACTAGGGTCGCAACTCAATCACAGAAAAACCTTATTCTAACGACTTCTCGTTTATGAGCGACCTCGGAGAGCGATTCTCCTCAAATCCCATAATCGATCATCTATTCTCTGAATCAACCGCCATTGGCTGTGTTGGAATCGCCATAGTGAGTTCTTCTTTCTTCTAGAGACTCATCTCTTGATTTCTCCTCTTTTGTGAAATATCCTTGGTTGAAAATTTTAGATGTTTTTGTAGATATATGTCTTTCTAGGGAGATTAAATAGATAACATCGGAGTATATCAATCGTACAACATTAATTTTGGCGGTTTGTGCCTTCCTATATTTAGTCTTTGAATATTATATGCTATAGTGACCAATACCCTAGAACAGGGTATTGCATGTTTAGGAATTCTGGCCCTGTTAATGGCTTCTATGCCTTATGTTCCTGAATAGAGGTTGTTTTATTGTGAATAGGGTTATTTTCCATGCTATAAATTTTTTCCCCTGGTTTTTTTTATATTCACCATTTGGTCTAGCTCCGCCTGTTTGGCTATTTGTTTTCCATGCCTAGTGTTGTTTGGATGGAGTGATATTAACTGATGCTATTATATGCTTGTAGTTATTTTGAGAATTAGTTCTTGAAAGCTGTCAACCAAGTATTTCATAAATTTTACATTGGATTTTGAACATCATTGTGCATGATTTACTTACACAGGTCGGTGGGAACCTAGTGTAGTATACCGTAGGGGGAATGGACGTTAAGGGCTTCCCCAGAGTGTCTGTTTACTTTTAATATTGTGAGACCATAGGGGTGATGGATGGGAGTTCTACCTTGGAGTGTATGTAGATCCAGAATTGCGAGACCATATGGGGAATTTGACATTGAGTGCTTCCTCCAAGTGTCTGTAGTTTACTGATAAAAGACCACAAGGGGAATTGATGGTGAGTGATTCCTCAGAGAGTCTTTTCTAAAGTTGAACCAGAGGAGTTATACAATGAGTAATTCCAAGAGGGTTTCTTGTGTTTATTTGGTTGAACCAGAGGGGTTAGGCTATGATTACTTCCCATAGGGTTTCCTGTGTTTGATTATCTTATTACTTGATATATGTAAATTAATGTAACTGAAACTATAAGATTGTTTACTTTTGAGTATATCCTTTTTTACTACATCATTTTTCTTATTGCCTTCTATATATATTCACTACATGTTAGGCACAAATGTTTGGGTGGGTCCCTATTGGGATTCTTCTCACAGCCTGTTTGGGTCATGATTCTGGGCCCAAACAGATTATATTGTTATAGGTATAGGTAAGGGCCAGCGCCCTTCTATGTCAGGTACTTGACTACTATGGAGTTGGAGAGCATGGGACCAAGATGAGGGTTATGATGCTGCTGGAGTTTATTTGTTTTCATTGTACTTTGGTTTAGTATTTTATTCCAGCATTGTGACTTGTTTGGATGCTTTCCTATATAATTATGACATTCATCATTATTGATATATACATGTTACAATATTTTAGTTACATGTATTCATCCCTTATTTACTGTTGAATGGTATTATTACTGCTTCTGCTATTTTTATCTATTTATTTTCACTATGTTACTATACCAATTAGGGCATAGTTTTCCCAATATCACACCCAAGGCCCTCGATACTAGTTAGAAGCCTCTGGAGTTTGTGGAAATGCGCTTGAGGCTATGTGAGCAACCAGGTAAGAGGAACCTCTGGGTGGAACCCGGAACTAGGACGTTACAAATTGGTATCAGAGGAATTATTTTCTGCTTGACGTACTATTTAGAGCCTATACCTATGGATAAGAAGGAATATGTACTTGGTAATAAGTTTTTCTTGGGATTACCTAACTCGTGTATAGGAAAAAAGCCAATTTACCGCATAAATTGTGATTTTTTTTTGTTTTTTCAGTTATTACAATTGATTTTATTCCACCATTGGGTGATTCACATGTTTTGTGCTATTAACATTGATAATATTGAGGTTCAATTACTGTTGCAACCTGATGAGATGAGGGTATGCCATCTGATGCATCATATGGACACTTGCTACAGATCATATTTCACTCATTTTTACCATGTCATTCAGGGTGAATTACTGATTTCATGTTGTTGTGATAGATGTTATGCTTGATATGCATGATGTGGTGATAGATGCCTAGATATAATACCTTCTATTTTATAGGGTATTTTATTGTGGAATGTTTCATTTGAATGAACTCCAAACTTTTGTTCTTAAGGTGTTATGGGCCCACATGAATCATAATTTAGTGTATCATCACAATATTATGCTTGTTTATGACATTTATAAGATGAAAAATTTTGATTCTTGGGGAGTATGGGCCCTCATGGATCGTAATTTGAAACTTTAATGTTTAATTCATTGTATTTTGGAGTTCTAGAGTAGTTTCTAAGGTTTACTGTTTGAAAAACCCCAGAATACATAGTGTGTATAGCTGAATACATGCCATGTATCTTTCAATTCGGGAAGGAACTATTTTTCTTAAGTACACGTCATGTACTATATGTACACGTCATGTAGTCTCTAACCATTTCAATTGTTCTGTGGGAAGATACACTGGGATAGGAAATCTAAGGTGGGACATGTCGTGTACACTATGTTCTTGTTGTGTCTTAAGAGAACCGTGTCCAGTCATGTGACTAATTTCACTGGTGGATTTTGGGTAGTATGTACACATTGTTACTGTTACAAACACGTCGTGTAGAGTCAGCTGTGTAACTGAACAAGTGACTAACAACACGGGTCGGTGAAGTTATTTCTAGTACACATTGTGTCTGGCTCAAACACGTCGTGTAGTATTTCTCTAGGAGAACTGTGTGGGTAAAGTTGTGTAGAATAACTGGTTCATGGGAAGATGATTCAAGTACACGCCATGTGTTAGGAAAACACTTTGTGTGTACATGGTGCTACATGAACTAGGTTGGAAAAAGTACAAGTCCATATGAAAGCTTAAGGGAACACTCGATGTAAGAGTTATACACGTTGTGAATCCACCTTTTAGAAATTTTGAATTCTTTCTTTCTCTTGTTCCCTTTTTACACTTCTAAGTTTTATTCCTTGTTAATCTTGATCTAAGGTGTTTGTTTGACCTTGCAGAGTCATTCCATCGAAATGTCCTCCAGTTTTACACCAGTTATAGGGCAGTGACCAGACACCAGACATGGAAGATCAGGAATTTTTAGAAGATCATACAGGCATGCCCGTCATATCACCATCCATGATCCCAGATGCAGGTTCCAATGAATACTTCCGAGAGGGATTTATGAGGTTTGTGCAGACCATCTGAGGAGTACCACTTTCTACCATGTCTATGGCAGATTTGACATGGGTTTTTCAGCAGTAGCATCCTCCCACCTTTAAAGGGGATGGAGGACCTTAGGCTGTAGAATCATGGTTAGAGGCCATGTTTTCAATCTTTCTTGCATCTGGACACACCTCCAGAGAGGAGGGTGAATCTCACTACATACATTATATGGGATTCCACCAAGATATGGTGGAATGTGATCTCACATGCAGGACCCAGTAGGTTATGGCTTGGGATGATTTCCAGCGTGCCTTATATGATTACTTCTTCTCAGAGTACTTGAGGGCCGATCAAGATTGAGAGTTCATGAGTCTAGATTAGGGTACCCTCTCAGTCATGGAGTATTCTTCTTGCTTCATAGAGCTTCAGAACTTCACACCCATTCCAGTAGGATATGTGTTATTCCTAGAGAGTAATTTTGAGGATGGTCTCAGGAATGACATCTGATCTCAGATGAACATCTTCATGTTTACTTCAATCTCCTCTATAGTCAACTAGTAACTGATCACATAGTTATATATGAGGGATTATGGATCTTTGAGACAAGGAGACTTGATATTTGGAGATGGTACCCCTCATACTGACATCAGGAAGCGGCGCAGAGAGTCTATGTGTTGGGATCTGAGGAAGCGGGATACTTCTTCTAGTAGTCATCTGGTGTGCTACCAGTGCATGAAAAACGGGCATACAAGGCCGTAGTGCCCGAGAGACCCAGTGGAGGGCTGATCTTGTAAAAATATGGGCCATCTTTAGTGGTTCTGTTAGTTTTTTTCACCAGAAGCTCGTAATAGATGTTCTTCTATGACTCATCATACTAGAGCAGGACCACCAGTCCCATATCAAACTGGGGGATGGAGTTCTTCAGGACGTTCAGGCTGAGGTGGATGGAGAGTCGTTTTACCTAAGGTATGTTATCGGTGTCCCAAATTATTTTTACCCTAAAGAGTATAGTACCAGAAAGGGGTCGATCCATTGGGAAAAAGAAGTTATTTATTTCATTGCTTATCTTAGTTTTTATTTTAGTCTTAGTGAAGTGTTCTTAATTTAGAGTCTATTTTTGATGTTTGTATAAATAGAATAATTGGTTTTAAGTTTCTTTAATAAATTAATAAATTAATATAAGAAAATATAGAAAAACTGGTTTTGACGAAAATAAAGAGAGAAATGAATTGGGGTTATTTATTTATGAGAATTTGATTATTAAATAAAATTTCTTATGTGGTTGTGTGGTTCATGATAAAACAACACTCTAGGATCAATTTCTAACAAAGTATGTTTGGTCTAGTAAACATATATCTATAGTTGAAAAAATTAACTCCTTGGTCTAGTAGTTAGTATTTAACAGTTCATTATTTGGCTTAGTCCATTTTTTAGTCAACAAATACTTACAATGATTATGAAAATATTCATTTTTATTCTTATTTTTAATCCCTGAAAATTCTACCCTTCGTATGGTTCAGAATTTTTAGGGACAAGATGATGTGATTTAAGAAGAATAAGAAGAAGTTAAAATAACAAACACATTCATATCAACTAATCTATATTACAACTCTTACATCTCCCACAACCCCCAACACCCTGGGTATTTAGTTACCCATATAGGTACAGATAAGCACAAATCCCTTAATACCTGATTTGATCATTGCTAGAAACTTCGAGGAGGGAGTGACTCTTTGGTAGAATGGTAGATTGAGGAGGTAAAAGGGTGGTGGTTAAAAGGAATCAGAGCTTCTTTCCTTCGGACCTTCACCCCTTTCTCTCCTCCTCTTCTCCTCTTTCTGAACCGGAGGCCAAGGTCTTTATTTATAAGAAATACAAATACACGGCGTGTGAAAAAAGTACATGGCGTGTACTTTTTTCAACACGCTTTTGTCCTTGTTTTCTTCGTTGGTAGGCGGCCTAAGACACTATCTTTGACATGGAACACGGATCCACCCGGTAGGTAGATATACACATCATGTAGCGCTGCCATACATGGATTGTAGTCACATTGGTTCAGCCACCAACTTCTTCGATAAAGGTATACATGAGGTGTATATAAAGAACATGGTGTTTCCCCGTCATCAGGCCACATGGGCGTGTAGACTTATTCTTATCCACAAAATACTTCTAGAAGGGTGTACATAGCATGTATAGTGTGAACACGATGTGTACCAGCTTCTGGTTACTTGGGCGTGTTCTTGTCCTGGTCAATCTGTGTCTGAGTTTGAATGAAAAAGTCGTGTCTATAAGTACATGTCATGTAGTTTGTAAATTTTGCTCAATTCTCCCTCGTTTTGTGTATTTGACCATAAATCTCATGAAAATGAAAAATATCACCAAAAATCAATGTTTTTGTCCACAAAGTAGTAAGTAGATGCCGAAAACTTGTTCTAATTGTCAATAAAGAATGTTAAAATGTATACAATAATCGGGTGCATCAAACTCCCCCATACTTAGTCATTTGTTTTCCCCCAAGAAAATCTCAACATCTAATTAAGAGAGTCTATATTTTAAAATGAATGAATTTAGATAATTATAAATCTAAATAATAAGTCATAGGAGAAACTTTTAAGAAGCTACAAAATAGTTTCAATTCAGGAGATATTATAATCATGCCTCATATACAATTAAATTCACTATTGTCATACTCTTTTAGACACATGTTTAAACCATTAAAAACTATGCAATCCACTTGATGATTTACCTCACCCATAAAATACTCAACACTCAAGATATTTTAAATTAAAGTTATGCTCAATCAATGATATATACACTCTATACATAGGTTTTCAAGAAATCAAGTTATCTAATTAAGAAAATTAATTTATAAAAATCATGAAGACTTTTCAATAAGGATCAGATGTTTCTGTGGCTAAAGGTTGGTAGGTAAAGATGTGAAAAATGGCTCTGAGGCTTGAAAAAGGAGGATAAATTCTTAAATAACAGTGCATGATATTCAAAGTTAAGATCAAAGTAAAAAAACATCCACATCAAGATTTATCAAATGATCTCATCACCACCATCTCCTTTTCTTATGTAGGTAGGGTTCACAAACCAACAAGTGAGTATATGGTCCCTTTATTTGTACCATTTTTTTGAAGAACAAAGGGAACCTTTTAGAGGTTCCGCAAATAGAAGTTCGGAACCCTTTCTACCCCAAATGATCAAGAGGCTCTCCCCTATACTTAATTTTAGAACAATTCAGAAAAATATTCCATGTGTTTCCAATCCCTTCTTTTAAACTCAAGGTAATAATCTTGCAAAATCATAAAATAATTAGGGTAGGATAGGAAATATGCTTGTAATATGGCTTCCTATAAATTCTATTCATTGTTTATATGGGCTTTACAAAGATAAGATGTATGGTAGGTCTTAGTATAAAGGGGTTTAAACAATCTAATTCCTTCATCATTTTAATGTAATTCAAAAATTCCTCATGTTTCGAAAAGAAAACATGAAAATTCTAGTAGTAATGTATATCCTAAGAATCTCTCAAGAAAGAGTGTATTATAAAGAATATGACAAAGGGTTTGGAATACCTCTCAGGAGTGGGAAAAACAAATAAATAGACAATCAGGTCATAACTTGAGTATAATTGATTAGTCTAATTGATGTAATTATCCAAGGATTATAATATGTAATTTAAAAAATATCAGCAATCATTTTAAAACACTTAAGAACCAAAATAAACATGCACCTTTTAAAAATTTCCCACTTTCAGCTTTATTATTTACAAATATAATTAACCAAAATGTCTTCACATTTTCAAATATATCTTCCAATAATAATGTCTCATAGAATTGTTATAAGGGAAAAGACTAAAGTGGTCAAGAGATGCCCTCCCATACTTAATATTGCATGTGTTCCACTAAGTGACACATAATGTAAATAAATGAATGTGGGGACACACTGGTGGACCAGAATGAGGGGATGTAAGGAAATAATTAAACTAAGGAAAAAAGAAAACAATGGAAAACCAAGGAAAAACAATACTTCCCTCGGGTTTAGGCAAAGATAGATGAGCGGTGATGGATATTTCTAGTCCATAGTGTGTCAGAGTACTTGTGATGGTCATGGAGAGAGAACACTACAAGCATACATAACAGACACATGCACAAGATACCAAAAAAAGATATATAATGAAAAATATTTGTCCAAAAACTAGTCATGGGGTTACCTTAGAAGAGGAATAATATTGTATAGAAACAATTGGTAGAGAAGGATTAGGAGCCGTGGAAACTAGAGACTCGGAATCTGCACTCCGAAGAGAAGCTGTAGAAGTGGGATCTGTAGGAGCTGGTCTTGGAATAGGAAGTTCGGCATCAATCCCTAGACTGGTAATAGTTGTGGAAGCATCTCGGCCCATAGTGGATAGGAGAACTGAATCCGTGGCCATTTCAGTAAAGGGTGGTGGAGCTGCGAAAGAAGGTCCAGGAACTGAGGTAGAGGAAGTTGGTGGGGGTAGTGGTATATAATGATACTAAAGACGAATCCCCAACATCTGCTCTGTTCAGTCCAGATTTTGATCGAGATGAACTAAGTGTTGCTCCATCACGGCTAGGCGGAGGGAAAAGGAGAGATCGGCCAAGGGTGAAGGGGTAGGGTTTGTAGGTGGAATAGAAAAAGGTAGGCCAGAATAAGGGGGTCAGAAGAAAGGGGTGGGGTGGGGAAGCCCGAAGAGTTTGAGAATGAGGAGCAGGTGCATCATCGGATGCAGGAGGGTCAGTAGGTGGTCAGGGTGGTGCTTGGGCGAGGATGTAAGCACCCCTACTTCCAGACCAATAAATTGTGATTATGCATTAGATAGTCCATCAATTTGGGGGAACCTGACAGGTCATGCGAAATAAAAGGCTCAAAAACCCCGAGGTGGTGGGAAAGGCAGGTGGCGTAAAACCCACCGTTCAGGTTTCCCTAACTGCCAGTAAACATGGCATGGAAATTGGAGGTGGAAAGGTAAGGGAGGTACGGGTAGTCATGTAGGATGACACAAGTGAGGAGATCTGTGTCATGACTGGTCACGACCCCCCATATCCTCATGGTGCAGGAAAAGGATGGCGTATAAGTATTGGTGGGTGGAGCGAAGGATAGGTTCAGTGATGAGGGTACTCTTTTGGGAAGTAGGGGTATAGCGGTGGTCAAGCCTAGCAATCTCCCACCATATAGCAACAAGCTCAAAGCGTTCGGGTCAGGTCAGGGTAGAGATAGGGTTGGGGTGATGGTATGAGGATAAAAACCACACACTCATCCAAACTTGGTAATCGTATGGGAAAAGGGTCGACCACCTAGACGTAACCGGACCACTAGTACCGCATAACCAGGTATCTCCAGGTACTCAGCTCCGTCAAACTCAAAGGAAGAAGAAAACTCCAAAAATAAATCTCTGAAAATAGGAGTGCTGACCTGGAAGATCGTGAGTAATAGAGTATACCCAAGATGATCCTTTAACTCTCCCTAGATACCCACCTGTTGAGGGATTCTGATGTCAAGAAAGAAGATGCTCAATAGGATCAGGCAGTGAGAGAAGCGTCGGACCCTGTCAAGCACCAAATCGGTGACCCGTAAAACTATGCATGGATAAGGAACACGGACAGGTCCTAGCCCAGGTGGAGGTGCAGCAGCTGGGGATGGATCTGGGGGAGGAGTGGCTGTAGTAGACGAATGCTCGCTAGATAGGGCAGTCGATGATGGACCATCTGTGAATGAGGAGAGCTCAGGTGGAGTGTTAGTTGGTGGGTATGTAAGGGTACTACTCAGAGACTCAGTGCTGGATGGTGGAGGTGCGCCGATACTAGGACCAGCCTCTGTAGAAAAAGTGGGTGGTGGAAGGAAGGCCAGCGGAAGAAGCTGGTACACCAGAGAGTCTGGATCTTGTAATATCGCAGTCCGGAGTTGGATCCGAAGAAATATGGGTCTCTCTCCCTCAGTGGCGGAGGCGGGCCACTTTCCCTGTGAATGGTCTCTATCTAACATACCCTAAAAAATAAATAAAACCCAGTAAAAGAAAAATAATAGAAAAAGAAAATGAAGAAAATGTGAGAAAACTAAAAAATAAAAAAGTACAAGGCATGTGTATCCAAAGTACATGGCGTATAGTGAAGGTGGGTTAGAATCCCGTTTTCTTTAGATAGACACGTTGAGTGAGCATCTGAGACCAGGGTAGGAGACACGGAGTGTACCAAGCATAAATGATGTGTTTGTGCAAATTGGTCATGGTCGTGTGTTTGCAAAGACACAGCCATTGTGTAAGTAGTTCTAATATTACAGGACACACCGTGTGAGAGGACAACATGACATGTTAAAGAACAATGGGGAAATGGTCGTGTGTTTTCAAAGACACAGCCATTGTGTAATTAGTTCTAATAATATAGGACACACCGTATGAGAGGACAACGTGACGTGTTCAAGAACAACGGGTAAATGGTCGTGTGAAGTTCTAGGCATGGTCTGGCCAGAATAAATGGTTTACATGGCATGTACTTAATAGACACACTGTGCATGTGAACATTGTGTGTGAGGCCTTGTGAAAACGGTACCCTAGCATGATGAGGGATGGTACATGGTGTATACTAAACATACACACCATGTATTTTCAAATATCAAAGCATTCAGTGTAAAGCTGTGTACAAAAGTACATGGTGTGTGTTCTTTAAATCGTGCACGTGTATCGCGTAAGCCAAACAGTCGGCTAATCTGAAAATGACCCGAAACGCTTATGAAAACTTGAAATAAAGGGTCTAGAAGAGCATACCTAGACTAAGGATCACAATGTAGTAGAAATCCGAAGGTAAAACGCCCTAAATCAGTGGATTTGGGAAAGGGAGGTCGGGAATTGTACAGGAGAATAAACAGGGAGAGGGGAGGGCTCCGCGTGACACAAGCTGAAGTTGGGTGGTCTATGACTTTTATAACTAAGGTACATGGCGTGTATCTCCGGACTACACGCCGTGTTGCACATTTTTTTATGTTAATATATATATATATAATTATTATAGTATACTATATAATAATTAATATTAATAATTAAAAAAACAAAAATAAATATACATATATATACATAATTTATCAAAAATAAAACTATAAAAGTAATATATCAAGAAATACACGTAGTGTGGTTTTATAAAAAAGATAAATGATGGAAATGGGGCAGTTTTTAGGATTTGAACCCGGGTCTCTTGTAGCCAAATTATGACCCTCGACAACCGACCCATCCCCATTATGGGTTTTCTTATAAGAAAATATATAAATATGTATATATATAAAATACCTCACACGCCGTGCAAGAAAATACAAAGATAAAAAGGAGGAACCTCATGCTGAAGGTAGGTCAGGAGCGTTTTGAACCGATGATGGCTCGGATAAACTCGAGTGACCTTACCATCGGCACCAGCATCATCCCTATTTATCAATTTTTTAAACTATAAATATATAAAATTTTGAAGATAAATGAAAAATAATAAGTACACACCATGTTTATAGGTGGAACACGGTGTGTATCCGCTCGATTGACTCCCAGAAAGTGCCTTTATTTTAGGTCATTGGCTCGACCTACTTACCTCTGCTTACCTGAGCTGTATGGTGGACAACGTTCCAACTGTTTTGTCCATGTGTTGTTAATATTTCAATAGTTGTCTGTTCACATTGAATGGTTGACCATCCAATCTAGAAATTTCCACCGCTCCATGTTGGAATACGCTTATAACATGGAATGGTCCCAACCATCGTGAATTCAACTTCCCTGGGAATAATCAAAGACAAGATTTAAAGAGGAGTACCAGATCACTGGGTTGGAAAGATTTTCGTGAAATCATCTGGTCGTGAATTTCTCTCGTCTTCTCCTTGTATAGCTTGGCATTATCATACCCCTCTAATCTGATTTCATGAAGTTCCGAAAGTTGGAACTTTCACTTCTCTTCAGCTACCTTCAAATCAAAATTCAGGGCATTGGTGGCCCTATATGATTTATGCTTCAATTATACTAGAATATGGCAATGCTTTCCATTGATGAGGCAAAATGGGGGCACTTTCAGTGGTGTTTTGAAAGAAGTCCGATATTCCCACAAAGCATCATCTAACTTCTTGGACCAGTCCTCCCTCAAAGTGTTTACAATTTTCTCTAGGATCTTCTTGACCTCAGGGTTGGAGAGATCTTCTTTTCCACTAGAATGGGGATGATATGGACTCCCCATATGATTCTTTACTCCATACTTCGACAGTTTTCCTCTCATCAGTGTGTTGTCGAAGTGGGTCCCTCTGTCGTTCATCAGTACTTAGAGAACTCTGATCCTACTAAAAATGTGTTTCTTTAAAAATCTCATTACTACCTCGGTTGTGTTGTGAGTTGTAGCAGCATATTCCACCCACTTGGAGACAAAGGCGACGTAGACTAGTATATAAGTGTTCCCGAAAGATGGGGGAAATGGTCCCATGAAATCTATGCCCCATATGTTGAAAATTTCCACCCCTAGGATGGGGTGCTAGGTAATCTCAGCTCTACGTCCCATAATACCAGTTCTCTGTCATCGATCACAACAGGAAACAAAGGCCCAAGCATCTTTAAGCATGGTGGCCCAAAAAAATAGATTTTAAGATATTTTCTATTATATAGTCAGGGTCTTGATTTCCCCCAACTAGTGATGCGTGAAAAAATTTCAGGACTCCTTGAACTTCATTTTTAGAAATGCAATGATAGATCAACCTATCTCCATAGGATCGGAACAGAAGAAGATCTTCCTAGAAGTACCTCTTTACATTATAAAAAACCTCTTCCTTTGTTAGAAAAGAGGTCGTGGTGAACTGCACCTGTAACCAAAAAATTAGCAATATCAGTATTCCAAGGTATATGTGTTTTTGTGATTGAAAAGAGGTGCTCATCAAGGAAATCCTTCCTGAACCCTCGATCTTCCTCCTCCAAATGAGGCAGCTTCAGACGAGAAAGATGATCAGCAACAATGTTCTCTCTCCCTGTCTTGTCTCAGATCTCCAGATCAAATTTTTGTAGGAGGAGCAGCCAGTGGATCAATAGGGGATTCACATATTTCCTATTTAGTAGGTACTTTAGTGCTTCATGGTCCGTACAAACAATAACTTTAGATAGCACTAAGTAAGAACAGAACTTTCCAAATGTGAACACTAATACCAACACCTCCTTTTCTGTGGTGGTGTAGTTCATCTGTGCCTCGTTGAGCATCATGCTGGCATAATAAATATGTTGTAAAATACGTTCAAGCTACTAGCCCAAGACTATTCCCACAGCGTAGTCGCTTGCATCATACATCACTTCAAATTGTTCCTCCCAGTTGGGAGAAATCATCACTAGAGCTTCCACCCGTCACTGATTCAGGTGATCAAAATAAATAGTTCTTATCACATCGAACTCAAATATGGAATCCTTGATCAAAATATTGGTGACGAGCTGGGCTATTTTTGAAAAGTCGCAGACAAACCACTTGTAAAAACTAGCATGCCCCAGGAAGCTGTGGATGGCTCTGACGGAAGTCAGAATAAGAAGATGTGAAATAAATTCTATCTTTGTCAAGTCCACCTCTATCCCCTTCGCTGAGATTCAGTGGCCAAGAATGATGCCACTTTGCACCATTAAATGAATCTTTTCCCAGTTCAAATCTAGGTTAGTGTTTTCACATCTTTCTAGAACTAGCTTCAGGTGCTGCAAACATGTCGTGAAATATTTTCAATAAACCAAAAATTCTTCCATGAATACCTCCAGGATATGTTCTATCTTGTAATGGAAGAAATATAACAAACAGCGCTGGAAGTTGGCGGGGGTGTTGCACATGAAAAAACATCCTTTGGTAAGTAGATATACTGTCGGGGCAAGTAAATGTACTTTTCTTCTAATCCTCTAGAGAAATGGAAATTGGTTGTAACAAGAATAGCTGTCGAGGAAGAAAAAAAGTTGTGCCCCGCTAGTATCTATAGAATCTGATCCATGAAGGTAATGGGGAAATGATACTTCCTCATGGCTTAATTCATCTTCCAGTAGTACACACACACTCTCCAACCCGTGACAGTGCGTGTGGGGATGATCTCATTTTTATCATTTGAAATCACAGTGATACCCCCCTTTTTGGGTACCACTTGTAGGGGACTCACCAACAGACTATCCGAGATGGGATAAATGATGTCTATATCCAACAACTTCATCACCTCCTTTTTTAAAACTTCCTCATGGGGGGATTCAGGCGTCATTTTGGTTATCGAGATTTATTTACCCCTTCTTCAAGTAGACCCTTGTGAGTAAAAATGGTAGGGTTGATGCACTTCAAATTTTTAACTGTCCGGCCAATAGTGTGCTTCCATTGTCTTAAAACCTACAGAAGTGTGTCTTCTTGCTCTTGTGACAGTTCTGCGCTTAGTATTACAGGCAATGTTTTATGGTCTCCCAAATATTCATACTTTAGAGAATACGGAAGAGGCTTCACTTCTAGTTCAGGCGCCTTTAAAATCGAAGGTACAATTGGTTGCACCTTTTCTCATTCCAGACTATCGAGAACAACTACACGTTTCCAATAGTGTCCACCCTGGACTTCTAGGAATTGCAAGTCCCCTGGCTCTTCTTCAACTGAAATGTCCTAAATGATAAAGTTATCTAAGGTAAAAGAATATAATAGATAGTCCCCTTTTTATCTCAAGCGATCATCCACAGTGGTTACTGTATAAAATTCCTCATACTCAGACAATGATGCATTCTTGATGGCTTTGAGGACATTGTATGAGACTATCTCATCTCCTACCCGGAAAACTAGATCCCCTTACTACACATTGATCAGTACCTTCCTAATTTCAAAGATAGGCCTTCCCAAAATGAGAGGTGCCTCCTGGTTGTCCTCCATGTCAAGGATGATGAAATCTATAGGAAGGATCAACCTACCCACCTTGACCAGCACGTCCTCCAGTAGCCCCTTTGGATATTTGATGGATCGGTCATCAAGATAAAGCGCTACTCAGGTAGGATTCAATTCATTGACCCCTATATTCTTGAAAACTACAAAGGGCATGAGGTTTACACTGGACCCTAAGTCGTAGAGGGCCTTCCCAAACTCACATGGTCCAATAGTGCAAGGAATAGTGAAGCTACCTAGATCCTGGAGTTTGCAAGGAATCAAATGCTGGACGACTTCAAAAAACTCCTTGGTTATGGAAATAGTGCCCAGATCCTCTATCTATCTTTTGTTGGAGGTTATTTCTTTCATGAATTTTTCATAAGTGGGAATCTGCAAGAGTGCCTCTACAAATGGAATATTTGTGTATAGCTTCTTAAACACTTCCATGAATTTTCCAAACTAGTGGTAAATCTTCCTCTGTTTCAATCTCTTTGAGAAGGGTAAGGTAGGTTCAAAGGGTTTGACAACCTCTATTCCTTTATTCTGTGAAGCCTCCTTCTATTGTTTTTTGGATGAGGAGGGATTTGTATCTGTACCTTCTTCATCAACAGGGGGTCTGTAAGCACCTGGATGTTCTGGTTGGTGTTGTTGTGGTAGTTCCTTTCCACTCTATAGCATGACAACATGGGCCACCTCCCTCCAGTTCTTCACAGTGTTACCCGGTAGTGTACCAGGTTCCCTACCTAAGAGTTGGTTTAACAGATGGCCAATCTGGTTCTCCAGGACTCGAATTGAAGCCTCATGATTTTTGAACCTGGTCTCATATGTAGATAACAATTTGTTCATGAGTTCTTCTAACCTTGAGGTGTTCTCCTGCTGAGGGGTTTATTGAGATGGTGGAGGTGGTCGCTGTCGCGGCTGTTGTGGGAGAGAGTTTTGATACCCTTGCTACTGAAAAGAGCCCTGTTGTCGTTGTGGTTTCATTGGGCACTGGTTCTGATAAAGAGGCTAGTTGTAGCTGGGAAGTCACTGGGGAGGAATATTCTGCTATTGTTGGACCCAACCTATGTTCTATTGATCATGCCATGCTGGGTTCTAATACTACTGGTACTAGTTTGGCCCGTGGTTTTGGGCAACATAACTCACCTAGCTTGTGGAAGGGCTGCTTGCAAAACCCGGAAATTCTCCCATGATGTGGTTATCACCACGTTCGCTACATGCCGAATGGTTTTTTGCATATACTTGGGACACTGCCTTCAGATTGAGAACGTCAATCTTTTTTGACACAACATCCAACTGGACAGAACGCATAGTAGTATCATCAATGTTATGCTTACCTCGTTTTTGTGTTCCCCAATCAAAATTACATTGGAAGCTGTTGGTAGAAATTTCTTCCAGTAATTCAAAAATCTCTTTGGGTATTTCCTCATTATTGTACCTCTAACAGCAGCATCCACCATGGGCTTTGTATTCATTGTTAGTCTTCCGTAGAAGGTTTGGACCTACATCTAAACTAGGAGTCCATGATGTGGGAATTTTTGCAACATCTCCTTGAAGTGATCTCATGATTCATACAATGACTCAGAGTCATGCTGCTGGAAGTTGTGTATTCATTCCGCAGAGTCACAGTCTTTGAGGGTAGAAAGTATTTAGACAAGAACGCCTAAGCAAGCTCTTCCTAGGTGAGGATAGATCGTTGCGGCAATCTTTTGATCCAGTCTTTTGCCTTATCCCTTAGAGAGAAGGGTAAGAGGCAAAGAAAAATGGCATCTGTGGACACTATGTGGTAGAGGAACGTGTCACAGACCTCCAGAAAATTGGAGAGATGGGAAATGGGGTCCTCGTTGGGTAGGCCTCCAAACTGAATAGTGTTTTGGAATAGCTGCACAATAGTAAGCTTGATATCAAAGTGTTGGGCTTGCACCGGTGGACGGATGATGCCCGATTCAGCTTTGTGGATAGATGGTAGGCATTGTTTCATGAGATTATGGTGTGGAGGTGGCATCTGAGGGAGTGATCCAGCATATATTGTTGTTTCTAAGTCACATAGTATGGCCCCTAACCTGGATGTAAAAATAGCATCCGCTCCGGTTGGAATTGTTGGATCTGCTGTGTGTCATACCCTAAAGAAAGTGGAGCTTGTGGTTCTGGTTGTCATCAAGTCCTAATGGTTGTCCATCTCCTTGTAAAACAGTTGGATTTCTTTCCTCGTTCTGATCCATGGGATTATTTTAATTGTTCTCAGTCATGAGTGGTCGTTGGGACCTCAAAAGTGTCTATTCGATCTCTGGGTCAATTGGGAAAAACCCCGATAACTCAGCAATATTGGAATGTGTGAGGTATCTTCTCACACACCTAAAGACATGCACAATACAAAACACAACAAGCATAAACGAGGAAAAATAAAGATAAACAGAAATGAGATTAGAAATGAAATTTTAGGGAATTTATGATTTTTATTTTCACTAAAATTTGATACAAACTTAATTAAAACAAGAACAAAATTATTTTTTTTCTTCCCAGGAAACGGTGCTAAGATTTGGTGAGTCGTTTCACCGAAGGTATGTTATCGATGTCCCAAATTATTTTTACCCTAATGAGTATAGTACCAGTAAGGGGTAAATCCACTAAGAAAAATAAGTTATTTTGTCATTTCTTAACTTATTTTGTATTTTTGTCTTCGTGGAGTTTGCTGAATTTAGAGTCAATTTTTGATGTTAAGATAAAAAGAATAATTGGCTTTATATTTTTTTAATAAATTACTTAATGAAGATAAAAAAATTCAGGAAAACAGGTTTTGATAAAAATAAAGAGAGAAATGAATTGGGGTTATGGATTTATGAGATGTTTTTTATTAAATAAAATTTCTTATGTGGTTGTGTTGTTCATGATAACCCAACACTCTGAGTTCAATTTGTTAAAAAGTTTCCTAGGTCCGGTAAACTTATATTTAGAGCTGAATAAACTAACTCCTTGGTCCGGTAGTTAGTGTTTAATAGTTCTTTATTTTTCATATTCCATTTTTGAGTCAACAAATATTTACAATGATCATGAAAATATTCATTGTTATTCTTCTTTTGATTCCATGAAAATTCTTCCCTTGGTATGGTTCAGAATTTTCAGTGATAAGATGAAGTGATTTAAGAAGAATAAGAAGAAGTTAAAAGAACAAGCACATTCATAGAAAATAATCTATATTACAAATATTTCTTCTCCCACAACCCCAACACACTAGGTATTTAGTTACACATAGATGTAAAGATAAGAACAAAACCCTTAATACCTGATTTGATCATTGCTTGAAACTTCGAGAAGGGAGTGACTATTGGGTAGAATGGTAGAATGGCGAAGTAGAAGGATGGTGTTAGAATGGTAGCAGAGCTTCTTTCCTTCGGACCTTTAACCCTTTCTCTCCACCTCCCCTCCTCTTTCTGAACAGGAGACCCGAGCCTCTATTTATAGTAAATAGAACTACATGGCATGTGACAAAAGTACAGGGCGTGTACATTTGTCAATGTGCTTTTTTCCTTATTTTCATCACTAGTAGGCGGCCTAACATGTCGTATTTAACATGGAATAAGGAAGCTCCTGGTAGGTAGATATACACGGTGTGTAGAGCCTCCATACATGACATGTATTCTTCTTGGTTCTGCCACCAACCTCTTCTAGAAAGGTATACACAACGGGTATAAGAAGAACACGGCATGTCCCCGTCAGCCGACCACATGGGTTTGTAGACTTCTTCTCATCTACCAACTACTTCTAGAAGGGTGTATACTGAGAGTATGGTGTGAACACCGTGTGTACTGACTTATGGTTACTAGGGCATGTACTTTTCAAAGTCAATTCGTGTTTGAGTTTCAATGTACATAGCGTGTGTATAATTACACGCCATGTAGTTTGTAAATTTCACTCATTTCTCACCCGTTTTGTGTTTTTGGCCATAAATCTCTTGAAAATATACAAGACCACAAATAATAAAAGTTTTTGTTCCCTAAGAAGTAAGTAATTTCTAAAAACTTGTTCTTATTGTCAATAAAGTACGTGAAAATGTATACTTAAATCAGGTTCATCAGTGGAGGTTCTGGTCATGGTAACCAGTCACCAGGCTTTTAGTGACAATAGGGCGGATCAGCTTAGGGTGGTTAGGTAGGGTCGCAGGACCATGGTACAGGTCATACTTTTGCAGTGGAGCAGACCCAGCATGAGAAAGATCCCAGACCCTCTACAGTTTGAGGTACGATTCTAGTTTCCTCAGTCTTAGCTTCTGTAATTTTTCTTATAGGGGATTCTCATAGTTTCATATCTGTGGTTGTTTTGGAGAGCCCTGGGCTCTGTATCTTTACCTCTGCCGATATATTGATGTTGGACACACCATTTGGGACTAGAATGGCTATTCTGCGTCAGTGCAAGGAGTTTCCTCTTGAGGATGATGTATGTCACTTCTTATGGGACCTCTATGTCCTAGAGATGATAGGCTATGATTTCATTCTTGGAATGGATTGGTCGGTTCCCTTTCGAGCTATTATTGACTGTTATCATCATACAGTGAGTTTCACATTCCCAGTGTGTGGTTCATTTCTTCATAAGGTAAAATGGGAGATCCGGGATAGCAGGGAAGGACTCGAGCATGATGGGTTTGGAGGAGTTACAGCCTAGAATGCCAGTCTATATCTGGATGACCAGGAGACTTCATAGTTGAACTTTTCTCCAGTGGCCGATCGTTTTAGGGATGTCTTTCCTGAAGAATTTTCATATTTTCCTTCATAGTGAGAGGTGGAATTTTCTATTGATCTTGTTCCAGGAGCAGCACTGGTGTCCATTCTTCCCTACATGATGGCTACACTAGTGTTTTAGGAGATCAAGAAGCAGTTAGAGGAGTTACAAGCTCTCGGTTTCATCTGAATCAGTACTTCTCCTTGGGGTTCGCCTGTCCTGTTTGAGAAGAAGGTGGATGGTACCCTCAGACTTTGTGTGGATTATCAGAAGCTGAACCAGTTGAAGGTCAAGAACCGATATCCCTTGTCGAGGATTGATGATCTCTTTGATCATATTTGAGGATCCCGAGTGATCTCATAGATTTACTTGAGATCCAGATATCAACAGTTATGAATTAGACTATCAGATATAACTATTATAAACTTTCGGAGTAGGTGTGGTCTATAAGAGTATGTTTTTTTGTCGTTCGATCTCATGAACGCGCCTATAGTTTTCATGGATCTCAGGAACCGAGTGTTCCATACAAAGTTGGAATCTTTCATGGTAGTCTTTGTGGATGATATCTTGGTGTACTCTCACACTTGACACAACCATGCCACACATTTTAGATTGTTTTGAGTACACTAAGAGAGAACCTGTTATATGATAATATCTTAAAACGCCTCATTTGGATAGGCCAGATTCACTTCATGTGTCATGTTATCTCAGAGATAGGTGTATCAGTAGAACTAGATAAGGTGAGACCAGTAGTTTTCTAGGACCATCCAAAGAACATCTTTGAGGTATAGAGTTTTCTAGGGATTTATGGTCACTACTGACGCTTCATATAAGAATTTTCATGTATAAAAGCACCACTAATATGCCAAACTAAGAAGGGTGAGAAGTACTTATGGTCAGATTCTTGTGAGTCATTCTTTCAAGAACTGAAAGGGAGGCCGACTTCATCACTGATACTAGTATTTCTAGAGATTGGAAAGAGATATAAAGTGTACTATGATGCATCAGATATTTGTCAGGGAGCAGTGCATATGCAGGAAGAGGTAGTCATTACATACGGGTCTTGGCAGTTGAGGTCACATGAGAGGAATTACCCAATGCATGATCTTGAGTTGGCTGTAGTCTTTCATGCTTTACACTTTTAGAGACATTATCTTCTAGGAGATAATTTTTTGGTTTTCCATGATCAAAAAATCCTCAAGTATATCTTTACTCAGTGTGATTAGAATTTTAGACAACGAAGGTGGGTTGAGTGCCTTTAGTCCATTGATTTTGTTCTTGCCTACATGCCTCGAAAAGGCAACACATTAGGTGATGCGTTGAGCATGAGGACTCATATACAGAAATCTTAGGAGACTAGCAATGAGTGGAAACTTATGTCTCTATTCTCTGAAATGCATTTGGAGGTGCATGATAGACAAGGGGAGATGTTTCTTTCTTCTATATTTGTTACCTCTACTCTACTTGATCAAGTGCGAATGAGGCAGATATCAGATTCTAAAGGCATAGTCCTACGAGATATTGTGTCAGGAGAGGACCATGTTCCTCAATGGACCATGGATAAGGATTAGATCTTTCGCTTTTAGAGGTGCGTATGGGTGTCAGCCGACATACGTGTGGAGCTGATGTGGGACATTCATTCCTCTGTTTGGATATTTCATTCTGGTTTCACAAAGATGTATCGAGAACTACACCGTCAGTATTGGTGTCCTGGTATATAGAGAGATGTTTTTATTTTTTCCATGAGGTGTTCCACCTATCAAGAGGTGAATGTAGAGAATCAGTGACCAAGTAGGGCTTTTGCAGCAGTTAGCTATTCCTTAGAGGAAGTGTAATGATGTCGTGATGGACTTCGTGACAGGTTTACCGGGGTTTCCTCGAGGGAATGATGGAGTTTGGGTTGTCATTGATAGACTCATGAAAGTTTCTCACTTATTTCTAATCAAGGAAACCATCAGTGTTGATGAGATGGGAAAGCTGTATATCCGAGAGATTGTACGTTTACATGGGGTTCTTCACACTATTGTCTCAAATAGGGATTCCCATTTCACTTCTCAGATATGGAACAGATTATAGAGGGATTTGGGTACACAGGTACTTCTGATTGCAGCTTACCATCCCCATATAGATATCATGTCTGAGCGTATGACACAGGTTTTGTAAGACATGCTTCAAGCATGTGTCCTGGATTTTAGAGGTTCTTGGGAGAAGCCCAAACCTCTTTTGGAGTTTCCTAAAATAATAGTTTTCAAAAAACTATTCAAATGGTGCTTTGTGAGGCTTTGTACTGTAAGCCATGATGATCACCTTTATGTTAAATGGAGGTAGGTGAGTTAGCAATGTTGGGACCTCTTCTTATCCAGGAGACCACAAAGGAGATAGATTTGATTCAAAAGAGGATGGATCCTGCACATTCATGAAAAAAGTCTTTTGTTGATAGATGGAGACGACCTCTAGAGTTCGAGGTCGGAGATTTGGTTCTCCTACATGTCACACTAAGGTTGGGACACAAGAGTATTAGAAGATAGGGTAATATTTCACTGAGATACATCAGGCTGTCTGAGGTTTTGGTGAGAGTCGGGCCATTTTCCAATCAGTTATAGTTACCTCAGAGGTACCGTGATATGCATGAAATCTTACATGTTTCTGAGCTATGATGTTAATTCTCAGACTTGTATCATGTTTTCCAACCCAAGGAGGTAGAGTTAGAGGAGGACGCCTCATACGAGAATCATCCTATTCGGATTGTTGATCGTTGCACAAAGGTTTTCTATGGTCAGTCTGTTCCTCTAGTATGCTTGTTATGGTTGCACGGGTGAGTACAGGACGAGACTTGGGAGAGCGAGGCTGATGTGCGATCACAGTGTCCAGAGCTGTTTGAGGATTCTTCTTCTATTCCAGCATCTTAAAGAAATTTGGGGAAGAATTTATTTAAGGGGGGAGTTTGTAATTACCTGGACCTTCTTTACAGGTATGAGTTTTCTATTCTGGTGTTTTTGAGAAAACCTGGAGAATCAAGAAATTTAAGGAGTACACGCCGTGTACTTTAGAGTACACGCCGTGTAACTGGTTGTCGCGGGTGACCCTGTACTAGCCATGTAACATCTAGGTACATGGACATGTGTGGTGACTTGGAGACCGAATAAAGTAGGGCCTTGTAAAGGAATATATACATTGTGTACTTTTTAAAGACACACCATGTACTTTTCTTTTTAATTGTTATATCGAACCATGGTCGTGTATCGTTCACAGAAACCCCTTATTCTAATGACGTCTTGTCTAGGAGGGACTAAGGAGCATGATTTTTCATGGAGCCACCGATCAATTATATGTTCTTCGAATCAGCTGCCATCGATTTTGTTGAAATCACCACGGTGAGTTCTTCCTTATTTTGGAGCCTCATATCTTGATTTCTCCTCTTTCGTGAGATATACTTGGTTGAAAATTTAAGAAATTTTTATAGATATAGGTCATTATAGGAAGATCCAAGGGACAACATCAGGGTATGTTGATCTTATAATTCTGAGGTAGGTGGTTTGTGACTTTATGTAGTTATTCATTGAATATTATAGGCAAAACTGCCCAATACCCTAGAACTGGGTATTGTGTGTTTAAATATTTTAGCCCTGTTAATGTCTGATATGCCTTGTGTAGGTTGGTTGATTATGAGTAGGGTTATTTTCCATGCTATGGATGTGTTTCCCATGTTTTTCTGATATTGAAATTTTGGTCTTGATTTTCCGGTAAGCCTGCTTGTTTTTCATGCCTTGTGTTGTTAGGATGGAGTGATGTTATCTGATGTTTTTATATGCTTGTAGTTGTTTTGAAAAGTAGTTCTTGAAATATATTAGCCAAGTAGTTATTGAGGTTTAATTTGGCTATTGAATATCATTGTTCATGATTGAACTATACAAGGTTGTGTGAACCTGGTGTAGTTGACCATAGGGGGAATAGATGCTGAGGGCTTCTCTAGAGTGTCAGTTTACTTTCCACGTTGCAAAATGATAGGAGGGATGGACGTGTCTGATCCCTCAGAGTGTCTTTAGATCCATGTTGTAAGACCATAGGGGAATTGGATGTTGGTTGCTTCCACATAGTGTCTGTAGTTTACCAATAAAAGACCACAATGGGGAATTGACGGTGAGTGCTTCCTCAGAGAGTCATTACTAAAGCTAAACTAGAGGGGTTAGACTGTGTGTACTTCCCAGAGGGTAGCTTGTGTTTGTTTTGTTGAACCAGAGGGCTTAGGCTGTGGGTACTTCCAAGAGGGTTTCTTGTGTTTGATTATATTATTTCATGATATATGTAAATGAATGTAACTAAAACTGTAGGATTGTTAACTTTTAAGTAGTTCCTTGTTTACTGCTTCATTTTTCTCATTGCCTACCATATATATTCACTGACTATTAGGCACAGATCTTTGGGTGGTTTTCTACTAGGATTCATCTCAAACCTGATTTGGGTCATGCTTTTGGGCCCAAACAGATTATATTATTGTAGGTATAGATAAGTGAATGTTCCCTTCTACGTTAGGTACTTGACTACTGTAGAGCTGGAGAGCATGGGACCAAGCTGAGTCTTGCGATGCTTCTAGAGTTAATCTGTTTTCATTGTACTTTGGTTTAGTATTGTATTCCATCATTGTGACTTGTTTGGATTCTCTCCTAGATACTTATGATGTGAATCATTGTTGATATATATATATATGTGTGTTTGTGTGTATGTGTGTGTGTTGAAGTTGTTAAGTTACTTTTAGTCTTCTATTGTTTATAGTTGAATGGTATTATTACTGCTTCCACTATTTTTGTCTATTTCATTTCATTGCGTTACTCTACCAATGAGGGAATAGTTTCCCCACTATCACACCCAAGGCCCTTGTTGTAATT
Source organism: Viscum album (assembly GCA_963277665.1). Taxonomy (NCBI): domain Eukaryota; kingdom Viridiplantae; phylum Streptophyta; class Magnoliopsida; order Santalales; family Viscaceae; genus Viscum; species Viscum album. The sequence goes on from OY728128.1 coordinate 1,608,032,787, forward strand.
CGGCAGCCTTTGGCATTTTGGGGAAATGTGCTTGAGGCCATGTGACCAACTGGGTACGGGGCACCTCTGGGAAGCACTCAGAACCGAGAAGTTTTGGATAAAAATATATTTCTTTATACGTTAAAAGAATTCAATATTATAATTTTACCATATAAATTATGTAGATTAAAAAAAGTCGTTTTCAATTAAAATTTAGTGTATTTTTCCTCTTCATCAAAACCTAGAGGTTATCAAAAATTAGTCCATGGTAAATTTTTATATCCCACTTCTAAAAAAACTATTTATTTTATCATATAAAAATTATTAATGTTTCAAAATATTAATTTAAATGCAGCTCACTATTAAAAGGTTTTAAATTATCCTTTTGAAAATGTAGGTTTTTATACATCAAATAGGGTTTATTCATACCGTGGGACTAAAATATCTATTATATAAATAAATATAAAATTTTATTAAATATATGACATATATATTTCATTAATTTCATTTATTAATAGTAATTCACACAATTTATTAATAAAAAAATATAAATATATAATTCATTTATATTTTCCATAAGTAATTGGTAGCGAATGACTTTACCATACATTTCCATAAGCTATATTTATTCCTGAAAACCTAATTCCTAGGTTAAAATGGTAATTTTATAATAAGGAATATCATGGTTTGTTTAAATATTCAATTTCATGTAATGCAAAATATTGAAGAAATATAGTTATTTAGGGATAGTATTTCATAAAAACATTTGGGTGTTACAGTCTTTAAAATATTTAATGTGATAATATTTATATTAATTAAATTATATAATGTTTTTTAGAATAAATTTGATATTTATATAAGTATTTAAAGTTTAATTCCTTATATATCTAGATATCTTTAATGTCAACTTGTAGTAATAAACTAAAAATGAAATTAAAGGGTGTTTAATGTTGAAAATAATTATCAATTAATATAAATTTATAAAACATAAATATTTAGTCAAGTGAGTATGCATAGTTGTTTATAATATAATCTATCTTCCATTTAGGAGTCGATTTCTATTTTAAAAATATATTCTTGACCCTACAAGAATTAATATTTGAAAAAAAATACCAACAAATTTATCTTATAATAGGGGACTCATTCTAACATTTCCAAAACAGATATCAAGTTAAGATTTCTATTTAAAGTCTACACAAATATATCTCTATAAATATATATTTACATATTCATAATGTACTCTATTTACCATAGGTACTTTCTCTAAAGGATTTATCTCAATCCAAAGAAGGTGATTGAAAGATCAAAAAAATTGTACTTTCTCTCAATTTCAATTCCCTGAGGTGTGTTTCATATTTTGCAACATTTTTTGTTTTTTATGGTGTATTTTATGTTATATTTTATTCATGAATAATAAGTCTATATTATCTCATGATATTTGAATGTATATCTCATTATCTCTCTTTCATGTTGTTTTAATTCAAAAAACATTATAGTCATGAGGATTTATTTTAATATCACACTTTTCATTTGATATTGTTTATATCTAAGTTCTTATTTCAGGAAATTTTCTACTATTTATATCAAAAACACTATATGATTTCTTCTTCAATATTTATTTCTTGGTTTAATATCTCATACTGTTATTTCACATACCTTGGTTTCACAATTCAATTAAATATTTTCTTTTAACTGGATCTGTAATTATATCTTCCTTAGTTAGGAATCATTCACCTACAGGTAATAATTCAGTATATTGTTTTATATCTTCTATTTCCCATAATTCAATAATTTTATAAGGTTATTTTAAATTCAATTTGACCTTCTTTATAAATTTTTTAAAAGAATCATTTTTATGTTTTTCACACAGGTCATTTGTATCATTGCCTACAACATTTTGAGAATAATACCTTTTTAAATGTTGTACAAATGAATCCATTTCCCACTTTTATAAAAAAAATCTAATTAAGCTTTATTTTCATGTTTTTATGGTTTTCTATAGTAATTTATATTTCCATAATTTTTTGAATTTGCATTTTAAAATATAAATTATCCAAATAAATGGGAATTTATTCTTTTTTAATAAAAATGTCTAATGATCTCATAAAATTAAATTTAATCTATGTAAATAACCTTTATGTTTCTAATTTAGCATAAAAAAACCCACACTTTTGGATCTACTGATAAAATAATAAGGTTTACATTTCTAGATCTCAAATAGATAAATGTGATCCAATTTTTTCCAATAAAACACACAATATAAAAATGAAATATTTGATAACTTAAATAAAAAAGGACATTTTAGGTTTAAATCATTAGAAAATTATTATAACCTATTAATAACTTGGGTACATAAAAAAAATTCATAAAGGTCAACATCATCTCCCACTAAAATGTAAACATCTATTAACCTACCTAGGTAAAACATACTTAAAACCTTTATTTTTCCCCTGGAGAAAATAATCATAAGAGAATAATGAGCTCAAATGATCAGTATGGGTAAACAAGGGGGATATTAATGATCATATAATCATAATATGATAAAAAGGGTATAAAAACAAGAGCATGACATTTGAAAACAATACCCTACAAATCATATTCCATAATTTCGATTCATGACACAAATCATGGTAGTTTATTAGACAAAAATCCTTATTTAATTAAAGAGCATGAGACATGATCATAACATTTCAATAATACATGTTTTTTTGGCATAAACATAATTTGAGAAAATCATTTCCTTCGAATTCAAGGCTATTTTCCTATACTATCATAGTGGTATGGGTTTACTCCCCAAACCATAGAAGTAGTCATGGTTCATTCCCAAGACTATCATAGTGGAAAATATTCCTTACTAAAATGGGTTCACTCCGAATTCTGTAAATATTTATCTCATAAGATATCAATATTTATCTAATGAATTGGACAGAGATATAGGTCACACCCGTCATTGTTTATAATGTAAATATCATACTTGGTTATAATGTAACTACAATCCTAGTTTATAATGTAACCAATGACCTTGGTTATAACATAACCATCATCAAAAAATTAAAACCATACATATGTATTCCATAAGATTAGTAAAAATTAAAAAAACATAACCCACTAAAAGAAATGGGTATGATTAGCATTCCATCATAACATAACCTCTGAAAAAGAAATGGTTTTCATAAGCATTTCATAATTTCTTCAAAGTGTTACCTATGGAAAGTAAATGGGTTTTATAATAACCATGTAATTATAAATATGAACCATCCATATAATGAATAAGGATGTTATCAATGGATAAGATCCCCCATAAATCTTATGTAACATCAATGGTTTTCATCTTTGATGGAAATTGATTTTGAAATACCACTTTGAATAATTTTTGAGGAAAATAACCTTTATAATTTTAAAATCATTTATCTTTTAAAAAACATGCACACTTATAAATGAAAATATTTTCATAGAAATTAAATATATAAAATTTTAAATTAAGCTTAAAATCATTGAGGCTCCATGAAAGAGGGAAAAAAATTTCATGCTTTATAAGTTATAAACCATCCTTTTGAACCTTTCAATGAAAATTCAAAAAAGTTCCTTGTTCATAAAATGATTAGAGGATCCCTTTTCAATAATTTTATAAATAGTGAAACAAGGGTAAAATGAATTTAAACAATCAATGTATAATAGTAAAAAACATATTTTAAAACATTTTTAGAAAGAATATACATGGAAGATAAGTATTCCTCAGTGGGGACTTAAACATAAATAATCTTGAATAATTATTAGTTTATGACATAAAACCTTACCAATTCGGTATGATTTGAATCATATACCCCATTAAAGAAATATATTTTATTGGTATATATATAACATAATTTTAATGATAAGAAACTAAAAATACATTCTTGGGCAGTATATACACCACATAAAAGATACATGTAGTATATAAAGTAGGTGTCCCACAAACATTAAAGTTAGAAAAAAGTCTCTTACTATGAGCCTGAATCGTTACGTATGTTCATTATATTATAGAATAATAAACATAGGATAATTATTTACTTGATTAAAAAACTTTTTCATGTTAATTATTCTTTTTATCTCTCTTATTAGCATGTTATAAAAATTAAATAATCATTTTTATTCACAACATATGTTTGAACGATATTTGGTTCATAAGTCCAAAATGACTTTGTTATGTTGGATATGGCCAAAGAGGAAATTATTCCATAATATCCAGAATAATAACAATGAAATAATTATTATTTTTATACATAAATTATATATTTTAATCCAACTACTAAATATGATTATGAAAAATTAACTACATTATAATCACCGAGACAATTGGTCGTATATACACATGAGTATATTTTCCATTTTCCAATTATCATAATGAAAATAAGGTAATTATTATTTTATATTTAAATAATTTTAATCATATAATATATATATATATATATCAAATAACTTATTTAAATATGATAATATACATATATCATCCATGTGATGTGATGAAAAAAATCACATCACTTTATGGAGGCGGTAGTCTACACCTATGCATGAAAGGCATTATCATTTTTCAGTGCATGGAATGGAATTATGTTTAAAGATATATTAAATTTTTACAATTATAAATATTTAATTAATATCATATAAAATCATTAAGTATATCATTAAACTTAATCTTGAGGGATGGTGATCGAAAACGAATTACATTGGTACGTGAGGCGGTAGTATGTCATCCACAAGAATGATGAATCATTCAAGAATTTGACATATTTTTTATAAAGATATATGTTTTTATTTAAAAAAAAACAAATTATATTTATTTATTTATTTTATTTTTTCACATTTGAAGACGACTTAAAGGTAGTGGTAGAATAAAAAAAATAAAACAAGTAAATAAAATTTATTCCTTTTATTTGAAAAAACACTTTTGATTTAAACCTAAATACTTCTAAGATTTTTTTTATACCTAAAATAAGGAATATATAATTAGGTTATAGATTTCATGAAAGTATTTTAGAAGTTTTTTTCTAAAGAAAATTGTCTTTTAAGTTTGAAGTATTGAAAAGAAGTGGTTCTCTTTTATAAGAGAGGGGAGGGGCACTCTTATAATTTCCCAAAATATAAAATAGTATAAATTAATTTTCAATTAAAAATGGCTAAAAAGTGAATTATTTAAAATATAATATAATTATGAGTCTAAATTCCATGATAAAATAAAAATTAGGTAAGTTTTTACAATATTTGTATCCTTATCTTTTCGTATTAAACCCTTTAACTCTTAACATGACAACAAAGATTTTTACTCATTGAAGGTCAACATAGTAACTAAAAATGGAAGAAAATCCATCAAATGTACTATAGTTGAAATTATAAACTATATCCTCATCATTTTTCTGAATTTTATATTTATCAATTGTATATCATTTTGTAATATATTACTTACTATAAAATATGCATAATGTCAATTTTCTGAACAATTCATTACATTGAGATTAATAATATCAAGACAATATTTAAACAGTAAAAAAATTATTTTATTATATCTATAAAATTACATGGTAATATATAAAATTATTATATCACATTATTTATCTAAAATTATATTTATTTTAATATTTTTAACACCTTTTATTTGATTTTTTTCATTAATTAAAAAATTAATGCATCAATATCGTGCCAACTTTTAAAGTTATTATTTATTCACTAAAAATTTAAAACAAATTACAAAGATGAATATAAATAAAATATATTTCAAAATACTATTTATATTCAAGAATACAGTCTAGATTACCCCGGTTTAAAATATATTAATTATGAAAAAAATGGGTGACATATTTTACTTTTTTTAAGGAAAATATTATATAGGTAATAATCTCATCCAAGTAACACCAAAACGTAATTAATTATACCCTTGGATTTTTATGGTTGATATATAATTATCCAATAACATTTATCAACGTATTTTTTTCATTAAATGTTTCTTATTATTTTATTTATAACCGAATTAACCTAATTTACACTTTATAATGGTAAAAAAAATTAAGTGTAATATTAATATTGTACAAAATTAAAAGATGCCTATTTAATAAATTAGTCCATATTTATTAAAAATATGTAATCCATTTTTCAAAATTCAAATCACATATTTGGCAGAATTTAATTTAAAATTCTGCCAGCAAAATGCAACAAAAAAATGTTTTTCATAAAAATGTCATTTTTAAATATTAAATGTATTTATTCTAAATTAAAATATAATATCCATTTGAAAACCAATATTTTAAATAAAAATAAACTAGTTAAATATTAAAACTAATCCAAAAAATTTACCATTTATAATATTTAAAATAAAATACAATTTTCAATAAAAATTAGTATTTTTCATTATTTTTGGAAAAATAAATCCTTTTATAAAATTCTCAAAAATATTAATCCTATAATAATTTTACATGCTTATTTTGAAAATGAAAATCATTTTATAAAAAACATTTTTTAAAAGTTAGATAAATTAATTAAATTTATTTTACCATAAGAAGAAATAAAAATCATTTCCATGGAAAATATATTTTTTGACTTTTCTAAAATTCAAGTGCCTATTTACAAAGCATTAATTAGTTTTTTACAAAATAATAAAACCATTATATATTTTATAAATCAATTATTCCTATTCATACCCACTAATATAATGGCTATGATATAATGGTCCCATAATAACATTTTATTTCTCGTTTAAGCTCGGTGGTGTGTATCTTATACGCTATAAACATTCCTTTTAAAATATTGGCATATTACAACCCCCCCTCATTAATAAGTAGCGCCTTTGAAATTTTAACTTTATCCTAATAATCATGGTTTCACTTTTCAAAATACCTTAGTTGAAACCCTACATTGTAAAAAGGATTGAAAAAAATTCCTCTTGTAAAGAGAGAAAAGAAAATATATAGCACACCTAATATAAATCATAATAGGTTTCTAAATAATATAACATTAGTGATAAGTTAAAACATGGATATTGAAGAAAAAACTAACTCCAAAGTATTGATAGATAGTGGTAGATAATAAGATCGTGAGAAATATAACCATCACAAAACCATAATTATGTGATGGGTTAAAAGGATATTTAATTTAGGTTAAGAAAAGAAAATAGATAACTTTTTTATTTCAATATCATTTTCCAAGATTTGAGGAATTAATTTAGTGCCTATTCTAATAACATGATGAAGTATTCTTACTTGAAAAGTATATTTTCATCCCTAAATAAATTTCCACCACAATCTCAAATTTTTATCCAAATGATGAGTATTTAAGATAAACTTGGTTATTACCTGAATTGAAAAAATAAACTACAAAGCATCCCATATTCCAAAAACTAATAAAAATATATTCCAATAATATTTAGGCATTAAAAATTTTAAATGGTTGTAACATGATAAGATGATTCCCAAAAGTAATAAACATTCATATATGCAAAACTACTTTAATATCCATAATTAAATAGTAATTCCCAAAGTTCAACATAGATCATTTAATAAATAACTATCCCTAAAATTCCTCAAAATAATCTATACTATGATCAAATCAAAAAATCATATGGATTTGATCATATAGGCTTATATGAAAAAAAATTTATCTATCACTCAAAATTTATATGCAATAAACAATTAATCACCAAGATATGCTAACAATTTCCATAAATTACATAAATCACTATAAATTAACAATAAAATTATATATTACTCGAAAATAAAATTCAACATATATTTTATAAACTAAAATTCCATAATATTTGGAATACCTTAATTATATACGGTTCCCAAAATAGTGATGGTCTTCCAAAAAAACATTAATCACTTAATATTCAAATCAATTCTAAATACAATTGTCATCTATATGATAAAACATATATTCTAAAAATAAACTTAATTTTAATCTTTCATGTATGTTAAGTAAATAAAAACAATTTCATACTAACTAGTACATCACATAGGACATTGGTATGTGATTCAAACATGTCTCTCCTTGGTTGTAGTTTCAAGCCTCATGACATTTCCAAATGTGATGGTTTATCACCCAAACTGTGTGGTTTTTTTCTAAAACAATATTAATATAATTAATATACCCTTCATATAAATTTGATAAACATACTAAAAAATAATCTTAATATTTTTAACTTTCATGAATGCTTTTTACCACAAGGGTTTTCTCATACCTTTCATTTTTCATTCCAAAAATGTAATAATACATATTGACCTCAATATCAATGTTCTAATAATCATTAATGTTTGTAAATAAATTTAAAAATTATATAGAAAATTTTTTAACACACTCTTCCTCAAGTAATAATTCATGTTATAACTAAGGTTTAAATATACCTATCCCCAAATATCATTAGCCTTCTAATGATTCCATTACTTAAACACTCAAAATGGGTATCTAAGACTATGAAATTATGGTCAACCTTAAAATTATATACCCATGATGATATATATAAATCTTAATAAAACATCTCATGAAACATTCTAATCCCCATGTTTATCTATACCTTTCTCTGATACCAACTATAATAGACCAAAACCCACACTTTTGGATCTGGTTCTAAAAACAAGTACTTTACATTTATGGATTTGATACCTATAAGTGTGACCTGGTTTTTGATATAAAAAACATACAATGTCAAAAAGAAATATTGGACCACTTACATACCCAAGTAACTTTTTGTTTTATATCTTCAGATAGTTAGGATAAATTCTTAACAACATGGGTTCATAAACAGCTATTTCATAATTTTTAGAATCATCTCCAATTAAAATCATCACATCAAGTAACCCTCATATGTATAAAATAATTAAATCCTTTATTTAGGGCAAGGAAAAAAGACACATAAGAAAATAGTGATCTAAAATGAATATAAAGACTAAAAAATTGAGATATTAATTATCATATAAGAAAAACATGAGAAAAAGTGTATCAGAACATGGGTGTAATATTTTAAAACTATACCCTAAAAATAATATATCATAATTTGGGTCATGGAAAAAATCTTGGTAATTAATAAGACGTAAATCATAAATAAATTAAAGAACATGATCTAAGAGAATAAAATGATCATAATTCATGGAATTGTGGAATACAAAAAATCGTAGAAAATTATTTCATTAGTATAGAAGGGTATTTTTTAGACTATCATAGTGGTATGGATTTACTTCCCATGTCATCATAGTAGTCATGGTTCACTCCCAAGAAAATCATTGTGAATAATTTCCTTTACTTAAGTGGTTTCACTCCCCATTTGAACCCTCTTTATCTCATTATATATCAAAATTTTCCAAATTCATTGTAGGGAGAGATAGGTCTCACCCATCATTGGTTATAATGTAACAACTATCCTTGGTTATAATTTAACCATCTTCTTTGGTTATAATGTAACCATTATACTTTCCTATAAAGTATGACATAGCACATAATGAAAATCATACATATGTGTGCCACAAGACTATAAAAACATTCTCAAATTAGAACCCTTGAAACAAATAGGTTTCATAAACATTAAATCATAGAATAACTTGTTCAAATGTAATGGGTTTCATAAACATTTCATAATTTAATCAATTTATAAACTATAGAAGGGAACAGGTTTCATAAACATTTCATAATTTAATCAATGTATAAACTACGGAAGGGTAAAAGGTTTCATAAACACCATTGTATCATTAGCATAAACCATATATAGAATTAATAAGGATTATATCCTTAGATATCATCCCTAGTTCATCTTAAGTAACATAAAAGGATTCCAACTTAGAATTAAAATGATTTTGAAATGTGTCTTGGAGTAATTCTTGAGGAAAATAACTTTTCCATTTTAAATTAACTTCTCTTTTCAAATAATTATGTACTTATAAGTGAAAAAATTGTATTTTAAAACAAAATTCTAAATCTATAATTGAATATTAGGATAATTTATAATTTATTATTTTGGTAAAATAATCTCATTATGTATAAGATAAGAAACATTCATGTCATACTTTTTAAAAAAAAATCAAAATAGTGCCTCGTTTGGAAAATAAGAGGAAGTTTTCTTTTATAATATTTTTTAGAAATCCAAAAAATGATAAAATGACTTTTAAAATCATTTGAGATTATAAAAAAAATTGGAAACATTTTTATAAAATATGTACATGGAAGAGAAATATTCCCTTGTGGAGAATAAAACACAAACAATCTCGAATAGTGATGAGATTTTGAAATAAATCTTTATGGATTTGGTATCATTTGAATCATAAGACCCATGAAATAAAAATAATTAAATGGATATTTATATATCATAATTTTACTAATAATAATCATAAAATACATTTATGGATAGTATATACACCATATTAAAGAAACATGTAGTGTATACGGCTTTTGTCCCACTAAAATAAAAGTGAGAAAAAATCCCTTACATTGAGTATGGATCAACACATACGTTCATTATATTCCTGAATAATAATATTATGTTAATTATTTTATTTCCTAAGAACCTTTTTATGTTTACTATTACTTTTATTTCACTTAATTCCATGTTATAGAAATTACTTAATCATTTATCTTCACATATGAAATTTTAGTGATATTTGGATCATAAGACCAAATTGAATTTGGTAGCTTGATTATGGTCAAAGGGGTAATTATTAAATCATATATATAATAATAATCATGAAATAATTTTTTTTTCTGTAAGTCTATTATACATTTAAATCTAATTATTAAATATGATTATGAAAAATGAACTATGTTGCAATCATGGAAATAGTAGGTCATATGTATGCATGAGTAACATTCCAATTTTTCAACAATAATTATCAAAAGAAGGTAAGTGATATTTTATCTTTACAAAATTATAATAATATCATATAAAAATAAATAAAATTATTTCTTAAATCATACTCATATATATAATCCATGTGAAGTGATGAAAAATGAATCACATCGCCTAGTTGAAGTGGTAATCCACATGTACGGTCGAACGACATTGTTATTTTTTCAGATCATGGAATGATAAGAAAGTAAATGATGTAATATATTTTTAGAATAATAAATATTTAATTAATTTCGTATAAAAATTTAATTTTGATCATTAAATCTAGTCTTGAGATATGGTGATGGAAAAAAAATTACATCAGTTCGTGAAGCGGTAGCCCTCTATATACACGAATGATGAATTATTCTCCCATTTAATGAATGTTATAGATGGATATAAATTTTATTTTGGACATAAAATTATCTCATTATACGTATTGTACTAGTTTTATTATTATTTTCATGGTTTTGGATGAAGATGGATCATCTGGTTGGTGATCTCTGCATGGAACCCTTGCCGCACGCTCACCCTTTGGGTGGCAGCGATGGTCATCCCACTCACCTCCCACCCTCATCTAGTGTTCTCCCCTTTTACTGATCTATCCTCGCTCCTAGATTTTCCCCTAATCCTCCTTAGCCTGAAATTCCTTTCCTTCTAATAGGGTGCTACTTCACTTTCAATCTCTCTCCAGGAGTTCTCAGAGGCTTTGTCACTCAAGCGGTTTCCCCTAGTTGTCCGCTTTGGTCTTCAACGTCCATCCCTCTACCTCTTCATTAGGTTCATCAACAATTCCTAGCCCCTGAAGAACCGCATCATGGTTGGTTTTCTAGATTATCACCACTTTCCTATTCCCTACGAATGTGCTGATGATATGGCTTCCACGTGGTCCAAAGGTACATGATCTTAAGATGAATCTCGACTCTTCATGTTCATATGGAGTTATGAGTTCCACTGGAAACACGACTCCCCACTCATATCAATTTGGGTAAGTTTCTCGTATCTCCCTCTTCTTTTTCAAAATTCATACATTCTACATATGCTGGGTAACCTTTTCAGGAGGTTCCTAGCCTTCGGTTAGTGCTCTCGCTCTCTTTTTCACCCGATTTCTCCCTACATCTATCTGGAAGTAGATATTTCAAAACCTTTTATGGATATTGTTTGTATTGAGTTTGGTTAAGAACTATGTTATCAACAATTAGTGGTCTTCGAAAATTGGTTCGATTTCTACAGTTCTTGCTTTCATCTTGGTCATATTCATTCTAGTTGGCATTCGCATCATATCTCGGCTAAGTGAAGTAGTTATGTACCCATTCAGTTAGAGGTGTGACCATTTCTTCCTAGACATAGGAGAATCCAGACGCGATTGATTGGGGTTCCCTTTTATCCTGTACTACTCCTAGTGGGAAACAGGATGTTGCTACTCCTATTATTAAAGGTCTGGTTCATGTGAATGTAGGTTCTATCTCAACCTTGGTAAATAAAGTTCAACGTGATCCACCGGGGAGTAATCCCTTGGTATCTAATTTCTTCAATCTCTTGAGGGATGATTTGGCTGTTATCCCACCTTTTGTGTGTGGTTCGGTGGAACATGCTGAATCTGGCATGGAAAAGGATGTTGTTGCTGTTAAAAACTGGGGAGTGTTGATTTGAAGGTCATTAGAGGAAGATCAATGTCATAAGATTTCCTCTTATGTAGAGACTGTACATACAGGGATAGATTGTAGTGGATACAAGGGACTGAGGTTGAGCCAATTCCTAGGATCATTTCAATACTTAGAAGAGTGGTTCCAACTAAGAAATTTAGTAACCATTTTGAGAGTCTGGAGAATAAAGGGCATACTCAGGAGGCAGACCGGGAGAAATCCTTCAATAAGGAGTAAGATATTTGATGTGAGGAGTATGGGGATGACATATCTAGTCAATTTTTAGGGGTTAGTTCTAAATAATTTCAAGTAACTGATTTCAATAGTCCGAGGAGGAGGAATGGATGGCGATGAGGCAAGAAAGAATGAATGGACTACTCTTATTTTCCTTCGACAATGAAGACCCAATCTTCCAGGAAGTTGAAGGACCAAGTAATTTATGGTACTCCCAACTCTAATGGTAATGCTGTAGGTGAAAAAGCAGCAGTTTCTTGGGCTGATCCCTATAGGATATTCCTTCAATATTCTGCCAGCACATATGCACAACTAGTGGAGCTACTTCTGCATTCTAGAGAAGTTATGGAGGAGGAATACCTGGTTCTTAATGATTCAAAAGAATATGGTGACATGATGATTCCAAGGTCCATTCAGCTGTCCACCAATAGAGATCATAAGGATTAGATTGATAAACAAGAATATAATATTAGTTTGAGGCTTTAACACAGGGAAAATCAACCACGGTGATTTCATGCAAGTGTGGGATAGACTTGCACGCCGCTTAGAAGACCTTATTCAGGATGATACAGAAACACCGGTAACATCTCTCTCCTATAATATCATTAAGGATAAGCATTCCAATAGGCTTATGCTTTCCTTCAATAACTTTGTTTTCTCTTGGGGTTTCTTTCTATTACCTTAAAAGTGTATTTTGGTTAATAATAAAAATTTGAAGTTGGACGGATATTTTTTCATGGTTGAAAAATATTTAAAAGAGGTTTAAGAAGAATAAAAACATAAACAAGTGAATAAAAATTATACATATTCTTTGAAAAACCATATTTGATTATAATATTAAGCCTTATAAGTTCAGTGTTCTACCAAAAATAAGGCCTCTAGAATGATTACATGGATTCGAAAAATTTATTTAGGAAATTATTGGCCTAAAAAATTGTTTTGGAAGTGTGAAGTATTATGAAGAAAAAGTATTCTTTTATAAGAGAGGGGAGGGGCACTCTTCCGATTTCACAAAATAATAAATTAATATAAATTAATTTTCTATTAAAAAGGGATCAAAAGAAAATTATTAATAAGATAAGATAATTATGGGTCAAAATACGCTCATAAAATAAAAAAATAGACAAGTTCTAACTATATTTCAATCCATATCTTTTGGAATTAACCCCCATTTAACCCATTTAAATCTTACCGTGACAACAAATATTCTTACTTTTAGAGGGTCAATATAGTATCTATAAATGGATAAAAATATCATAAATAGAAGATGTTTGAAATTATAAACCATATACTAATAAATTGGAAAAAATTTAGATTTAGTAATGTTTTATCACTAAATAATATTTTATTTAATTTAAAATACCCATAATCTCAATTTTTAGAATTCATTCATTATTTTAACTCTAATATTCTCAATAAAATCAATAAAATTTGAAAAATATATTTTATTGTATCAATAACATGTAATTAGAATCTATAAAAAAATTTATCACCTTATTTATCTCAAACTATATGATTTTTAATATTTTTAATATCATTTATTTTATTTCTCCATTAATTAAATAATCACTCCATCTGCGTTGTGTAAGAGTTTAACCAAATTTTTTCTTTACTGAAAACTAAATAACAATTTATATAAAGAATATAAACAATTTAAATTTAAAAATAAAATTTATAATCGATCATATCCTCTAGATAAAAACATTTTAAAAATATTTTAGTTTTTAAAAACAAGATAATTACATGTATGGATTTTATTGAAATTAAATATTATAAAGGTCATAATCTAATCCAAGTGGCCCCAAAAGCCATAAATTTAATACTTGGATGATTATTATCAATATATACTTATACAATAATTTTTATTCAAGTTTTTTAAGTTTTTATGGTCCTTTTCATTTTATTTATAACCTAAATTACTCAATTTACTCTTTTCCATGGTAATACAAATTATTAAGGTTACTATTCATATTGTCAAAATTTAAAAGGGACCCATTTAATGAATTTGAACTACTAGATTCCAAATTTGGAATCCATTTTTTAAAATAAAAATAATAAATGTGGCGGGATTATATTTAAAATTTAACCTAAAACCCAAAATGAAAAAATATGTTTTTTAGAAAAAATTCCTTAAAAATATAAATTGTATTTATGCTATTTTAAAGAATAAAATCAATTTAAAAAACCATAATTTAAAAAAAAATTAACTAATTAAATTTCAAAACTAATAAAAAAAATAATTTTACTTTTTCAATAGATTAAAATAAAATATAGTTTTCAACAAAAATATATATCTTTCACTATTCATTGAAAAATCAAGCTTTTTTAAAAAATTCACAAAAATTCATCCTATAATAATTTTGAAAAGACTCTTTTGAAAATTAATTTCATTTTATCTAATAAATTTTCTAAAAGTAAAAAAAATTAATCGTATTATGTTCTCAAAAAATTCAATAAATATCAATTTTAAAGAAAATATATTTTTTAAAATTTACAAAAAAATGAGTTCCACTTTACAATGCATTAATTAATACATTATAAATGAGAATGACCATTATATATGTATTAAATAAATTACATTTAATCATACTCAGGATTTTAATGGATAATATATAATTGTCACATAGTAATCTTTGAGTGTTCATTTAAGCTCGGTGTTTCATATCTTGCATGTTATAGTCTTTATTTTAAAAATATTAGGATATTACACTTAATCTCTAATAGGGATATTTTCTAATGATACCATACAACTTATTTATATTGATTTATTATGATAATTTCATTAATGAATTTTTCTTGAAACCCATTCTTTCCCATGGTTTAGTTAATCTATAATAAAATTATCAATGCTTTTGAGTTTTTAGGAGTTTTCCAAACTGTTTTACGTTCATCATGGAAAATTTTATGGCCTTGTTTTCTTCTTTACAAATTAATAACTCATGCTTTAATTTTATTCATAACATCTTTCTTCCTTTCATTAAATTTGTTATTAATATTTTCATTATCAATATTATCCCCCTATAGACTTTATGTTTTCCCTTTATGTCCCTAATCTTTAATCTCACATAAAAATTCTATGTCATTTTCACTATTTCTATATTGATATATACTTAACTATATACCAATTACAATATATGATGATAGCCTAAAGGGTTATTACCAAGAAATTCATTTCATTTGTTGGCTAGGTAAATATTGACATTCCATATAATTATATTCTCAATAATTATATTCATTATTTACTAAATCAAATTGATTATAATATGTATTGTTTATTCATTCCTCCATAAAATTAATGATTTGGACTTATTTAGTGATGGGTATAGACTAGAACCATAAAACTGGTTTATGAAATGGTAGGTATCAGGAGAAAAATAAGTTTGGGTATTTAGTGTTTGTATTTCCATTTATTTATAATTTTTTTCATGTGGCCTTAATGGATTGAATTATCTAAAATGACTTGGCATGAGGCATTAAATTTTTTAATTATATGTATTGTATTTTGTATTTCATAGCTATGAAATCATTTTTTATTTTTGATGTGATTATTTACATTATAATGTTATCAATGGATATATTTCGTTCTCAAGATATTATGGATATGGAATTATTTTATTATATTTTGTCCCTTTTATAATACTCATTCCTCATTTATTCCTTGATAGATTTAAGTTTATGCTACCCCTTACTGAGCATCTGGAATCCCCAATTTTTTGTTTTTTCCCTTTTTCCCACGGAATCAAGAAGATTTCTATGATTGATTTAAGGATATACTAAGAGTGTAATTAAGGATAAAGATCCCACACATCTCAAAAAAAATTACACTGTCTAAAAACATGTGTTTTATTAAATAAGGTTTTTTCTTAATTATCTAAAAATTCAAACATTAGATTTATTATGAATTTAATTTCTTCCATATTAGATATAAATCTTTCAATAATTAATGTATATGTTCAGGTTATCATAGTTCATATCAAAACATACGTTTAAGAATGTTTTTTAATACGATATTTGGGTGTACGGGTCTAAAGTATTACAACTAATATCAAAGAAATGTTTAGATAACTTTATAGGAAAGGATGTAATTAATTAAGTATAATTTAATACTTATATATACCACCATGGGTTAATAATTTTAAGGTTAATTATATATTCAGTGGTGTAGATGCCATTTTGAGGTCTTATGTTATGGGATTTTAAGGTGATCAAAGATATTTTGAGAGAATTTTATTTTGTTGTAAAAGGAATACATGATTAGGTTATATTTTTCCCTAGGGTATAATATAAGTTTTAGTGTGAAGGTTATTTATGTAATTTGTGAATGATATATTATTTTTTGGGAAATAAGATGAATAGTATATATAAACCTTTAGGTTTTTATGTTTTTTGATATTTAGGTAATTATGGTTATTTGAGAAAAAGGTTGTTTTATTTTGGGAATGTAATTTGAGTGAAACAGTTATATTTTGGTATTAAAATTTTATATGGTGGAATGAAGAATGATTTTATCATGGAGGAATTCCACTGTATTGTTTTTGAAAAATACATGATTAAGGTATATATATATATAATCATTGGGTAGTATTTGATTTCATAAATTGAGGATTAAATATTATAATATTTTTTTTATGTTTTTTGTAATGTTCATTAGTGTTATTTTGAAAAAACAATAACATATTTTGGCTTTAGAATATAGTAAGGAATTTTTTTATTATCATGGTTTAATGATTTTTGGTATGAAGGTTAAGTTTATTTTTTGACATTACATGTGAACTAGGGTTTCCAATATTTTGGGTTTCATTCCTTTTAGGATAAGAAAATGAAAAGTTAGTGGATTAAATATATAATTTAATAGGTTGAACTAGTGGTATTATTTATGATTAATGTTTTAAAATTCAAATTATCATAGAATTATTTTAGGTATTTTATTTACACTTAATGACCAATTTGGTTTTAAATTAATTACTAGAATCCTGAAGAATAACTTATCATGTAATCCTTTATACAAGAAATAAAACTATCATTTAGTGGCTCTCATAATACATTAACAACTAATTTTTTCAAATTTCATAATCAAAAAAATCATCTTTATCATTCACCATTTGGAATATAAATAAAATTAATGGTGAACACTAATATAAATTAAAAAACAAAGGATCAAATTATCATTATGAACTGGATAGAAATCAAGTTTATTTTTTCATACTCATTATGTTGAAATAAAAAAAAGTATTCCTCAAAATCATGAAAATGTAGGAAAAACTATTGATATTTATCAAGAAAACATCACCAGAACACCAAGGTATGCCTTCAAAAACCTATTTGTAAGTATGTATCTTATATAAGGAAAAAATATCTTTAAAGAATATTTATTTTAAAAATGTCTAGTTATTTATTTCTAACCAGGAAATTAATGATCCTAATAAAATATATAGTTTATATTATACCAATGTTATGATAAATTCATTTTCATATTTAAAATAGAATTTTCAAGGAAGAAATTTTTTTAAAAGGGGAGATAATCTGACCATGATGATTTAGGATGGTTGAATCAAATGAGATAGTTAGATCTCTGATGAATATTGTTAATTAGGGAGATATGGATGGTTCAACAAAATATTCGATGGTTTCATAATAGTTGATCGATCTATTTCGTACAATAGTAGGGGAAGGGGTCTGAAATGAACGATTCTCATCATACTGTGGAGTCAGCAACCTAATTGAAAAGAGATCACTGATCTACATTTATTAAAATGATTGAGGTGAACATTACTTGATCTATAGTGGATATAGTGGATGAGGTGGGTATCCCTCATTGACCTCATTCTATGGTAGTAGTTGAGGTGGTGGTGTCAGGTTGACCTGGTTCTTCCAATGAGGTAAAGAAATCTGGTAATTTGATAACAACAATGAATTCCCATTTTCATTATACAAAAACGGAATGAGACTAAAATGTAAGGGTATTTCCATATCTAATTTTTTTATATAAAGAATTCATAAGAAATTTTATTCACCCATATGATTTATATTAGTGATTCAATTCCTAAAAGATTCATGATTTTGAGAACTCCATAATTGATAGGCATGTTGTACCTACTCGAGAAAAAGATTGGAAAACCAATGATCTAGTTTGAAAGATAGCTTCCAAATGGAGTTCTTATGATTGGGGATGTGAAACAATGGTTTTGGTCTTCGTTCACATCATATTCCAATTAGAGTACCTAAACCATAGATTTTGCTGATCAGATCAATTTCTTTAAATCTAGGTATGCAATTATTTCATGAATGGGATTTTTATTTCAAACCATTCTCTTGGAGAAATACCAGAGATCAAGTATGGATCAAAATTATTGGTCTTAACTTGATCTTATGGAATCATATACTTTTATATTACATAGCATCTACTATGGTAATTTTGATCAAAATATATAGAACCACTGAGGTAGAAACATTTGATTATTATGCTAGAGTCCTAGAAGAGGTAGACTTAATTTATTTATTGATTAATAATATTGTATTTTCATCCATAGACAATGATATTTATATGATGTTTGAATATTAAAGACTACCTAATTTCAGTCCACATTGTCAAATTACTGTTTATGAAATGGATATCTATTTTAAGAATTTGGTGTTCTCTTTTTATTCGTTAAAATGGAATCATGAGTCTTCTTGTGGGAATAAATTTTTGAGGTATATAATGAAAAAATGTGGTTTCTGCTATTGTAAGAAAATACCCTTATATAAAGGTCCATAAGAATGTCAGTGCTAATTCATTATGAATGGTAGATGAGTCTTCTCAAAAGATTGAACAAGTGTCTTAAGAGGCTTAGGCCTATGAAAAATAGTAATAGACTCATGAAAATTATACTTTCAGTTCTAATTTGATTGGATTAGGGATGGTTAAAAGAAATATTTAGTGTTAGATAAAGGGGGGTAGGTCCGGAGAGAGGAAGGTAGCTTTAAAACAAGAGAAATATTGGAAATAGACTAATTTCTAAAGGCCATTGATCCTACAACAGAGCAGTAGTCAAATATTGGTAATAGTGAGAGTCTCACAAAATCTAAGATGAAATTAGAAATCTAAGGAAAGAACATGAAACCTTTAGAATCTTGGATGATATAGAATATGATTCCACAAAACAAATATTCTTTTATTCAGTCATTGTGGAAAGGAAAACAAAGTCCTTTTGGGGGATGAAGCCTTTCAATCCATCCATCCTAGGAAATAAATATATTGTAAAGACGACTCATGTATGAATACAACCATGGTTACCAAGTATCCTGGACACTTAGAATCATAATCAGATTGGTGTGATGATTATGATTCTTCCAATCTGTTTGATTATTATATTTGATGTTACTTTTTCTTTAGATCCTCTTGGAATAAGGGCATATGTTCTTGTATGAACCCATCTATCTTCCCTTTTCCATTTTTTTAATAAAAATGTTCTTTTCCTTTAAAATGAATTATTTATTTATTAGATATGTTATAAATGGAAATTCATGTTAATTATAAAAATTCATAATAATATTTATTACAAATAATTTTATCATGGAATTAAATAAGAATATGGTTTTTTTATGTAAAGAATATATTTATTTTAAATAAATTTTTTTCCCATATTTGGTGACATCCTAAGTCCCGCACTCCTAGATCCACTAAAAACATGTTGTATTTTTTTTAAACGTAACTAAAAAATACATAGTCCTTTATAAAAATGAGGATCTTTTCCATTCTAGGTTTTTGAAGAAATAGACAAACCATTACAATATATCAGAGTTTAAAATGAATAAAATAAAAACATTTAATATTAGATATCATTCACAATAGATTATTAACTATTTCAAATGGATTTATAACCTCTAATGAGGCTATGAAAAAAAAATCAAACACAGTTTGAGAATAAAATTTCCTAGTAATGGGTTTTAAAAATCAGCGAACATCTTTTTTATAAATACTATTTAAAATCTCTTTAAAAAATTATTTAAAATTAAATATAAAATATTTTATAATAAAATTTCAAAATAATTCTTGGGTTTTCAAAATGTGTAACCACAGATAATAATTTTTTAAAACCTCTAAGAATGCATATTTCTTAAAACAATTATGGAAAACAATTCCCCTTTATATCAAAACTTTTAGTATAATAAACATCATTCAAAAACTTTACAACTAGGGTTCTCATAATATATCATAGGATATACTGTAAAAAAATAATTCTAAAATACATATCATTTTTAAAAACCCAATTTACTTTCAAAATATAAAATCTGTGAAATATGCACATGGAAAGAATTTCTTCATAAAAAAATCCAATGGTTTTATATAAAATACAATGAAAGATCATAAAAACCCATCTGAACATATGAAATATTGAAGTCTATCAAGGGCCTCCCCGTCTTGGAGGATTTGGTTCACTCCACAAACCTCTATCATGTTAACAAAATAAAAGTGCTGAATTTTTTCATAAAACATTTTTTGTTTAAACCCTTTTTATTTTTCACTATAGTTTTTATATTTTGAAAATATTCCAATGAAAAATTATGTGTGGGTATATATATATATATATAAGTGAATATATATAAACATTAATAAGGTATCAACCACTCACTATGGAGGTATTATATCTCATTATTATAAAATTTCAGGAAATATGCATCGATTATTAGTGACATACATAGTGCATGGACATAAATATACATATGTGCAACACCCAGAATATTTAAGTGACATTTTATGCATAAAATATTAACTATAAAATCTATATGAATATGTAAATTGTTATTTTGAAATAAAATTACAATCTTTATTATTTTAATTACCATACATAAAATAATAGTTTGAAAATATAAATGCTTTACATAAAATAAAACTTTGAAAAATATAGATTTTTTAATACATAAAATAATTATAAATACTTTTCTTATAAAAATAAATAATCTCATCACATGTAATTCTGATAGAAAATTATAATATTAATAATTATAAATATAAAAAAGTGGTTTTTAAACCTAAAAGGAGCTTTCAATAAAGATATTTTCCATTACATATTAGGGGTTTTAAAATTTAAAAATGGATTATATTTTTTTGAAAATGAAAATAAAAATAAACTTTAAAATTAATCATTTTAAAGATAAATAAACACATAATTTAAAAATAATGTATCGCCATACTAAAAAATGAAATTAACCTTGATTTTAAGATGAAATAATAATTTGAAATAAATATTTTAAAAATAATATATTTTTATACATCAAATAATAACTTTTTTAAAAATAGAACTCCCTTACATACGATAGAAGATAAAAATATATATATATATCCCGTATAAAAAGAGTTTTTCAAAAAATAAATATAGTTTTAATAAAAAAAATTATTTTAAAATAACTCCATTCATAAATTTGTAATTTTTAAAATATATTCATATATAGTTTGATAAAAATTATATATATTCCCCTTACTAGAAGACCAAACCAAACTATATGGGCAAGGTTTCTCTTCTTAGTTTATGCTTGGGGATAGAGGTATTGAAGAAAGATTAAGGAAGGAGCTTGGACATTGGTCTTCTAAAGAGTGATAGTTGCTCTCCTTCTATATATATATATATATATATGGGTAAGGATATATATATAATGTAATTATGAAGGTGAAAAATGAAAATCAGGTATACCAGTTTTTCAGTGGAGAACATAAGGCTAATACGCTTGATGCCTCAATGTGTTTTAGCTGCTATCTTACAGAGTAAGAAGGAATTAATAATGTTATTGCCATTACTTGGACTTCCATTGAAAAATATATTTTTACATATGTAGAAACTTGGTTTCTTTGGGTTTCCAAACCCAAGCATAAAATTTTATTGGTTATATATTCATTTATGTTTCTTTTGGGGTTTGAAAAGCATCCTTGGGAAGTTTCAAGACAATAAAGCGTTTTTGGGTTTATTATTCATTATGGGTTGGTGATCTACAAAGGGTAGGCCAAACGGTATAATTTTTTCAAGCAGGGAAATCAGTAGTGAAATAAGGTGTAATGTTTATAGGTCATGCCAACTAGTGTTTTTATATAGTGGAATGAGAAGAAGAAAAAGAAGATAATGGGTTCTGTTGGTTTTAGCATGTGAGAGAAGGAGGTTGAACAGTGGTCGGTTCTAGCTGCAAGGACGATGTCGCAGAATGATATATGGTCGTCAAGGATTTGATCAGGTGGATGAGGTTATAAAGAGGATTTTTAAAATTCATGAACAGTTATCGAAGAAGCTCATCCCACATAAAAGTTTTTTTTGGTTGAATTTTTCTTAATAAGACAACCAATGTCACAAACTGTTTGGGTCGACACAAGGGTTGGAACATGGAACACCGCACACACACTCAAATGTGGATGGGCTGACTCAACTGACCTCAAATATGCTAATAAGTTCACCAAACACCCTATAGGTTCTATTACCACCACTTACTCCTTAGGAGATTTTTGGTTCTCTACCTTTTACAACTCAGGCCTAGTTAGGGATGATCTCTCCCACACGTGGCCAACCAAGAGGGGCCCCGCATGTGTGGTTGAGGGATCCCTTGTCCACCCAAGTTACTTTTTACATTTTTGAAAACAACCACCTTTTTTAATATCTAAAAGGTTACTATATTTATTTAAACAATATATTACATTAATCTAAATACATATGTACTTATTTTATTTTATTTTTATTACAGAATTATATTTATTTCTCAATATATTATTTTCTCTCTAAAATTTACTTTAGAGTGGGGATATTTTATTAATAATAGTTTTTTATTACTTAAATGTGTACTAAATTATTATTAAAAAAATTCATTTTAACTTTAAATACACTTAACATAATAACCACTATTCTTAGAAATATGTTATCGCACTATAATCATGCCAACATTAAATTGATATTTACATAAAATAATATCTTTCATATCATTAAAAATAATATTTTTTAAACAAAATGAATTTATTATATTTTAACCATTTATTTTATGAATCACATGTTACACACACAAACACACACACATTTATATATATATATATATATATATATATATTTCTAAATATTATTTTTATTTTCATTATTTCAATCTTTTTTTATTTCAAAAATAAATCAATGAATATTTACCAACGACCATATTATTTATCCTATAAATACCTTACATAAGAATTTTTTAATAAATCGAACTCTATGTATTTCAGTATTCATCTTGAGAGGATGATTCCAATTTTCTACCTCTTTAAATTCTTACCATTTTAAAATTTGGAAAACTTGTACTAATGATGGATCCAAATGAAGCAATCAATAATCATGTTATTGGTATTTTTTATATTACTTTTTCCTCTTTTATTACTAATGATTTTTTTATATTTAACATTATTGACCCTTTATATAGAAGATTGTCTCTTCTACTAAATCATAGTTTGTTATCATTATTTTTTAAAAAAATTACTTCTCTTTTATTTTTATAATACGTGTTCAATGAATTCAATAAAAGATATAATTCTTTAAAATTATAGGATTTTACACTCTACCATAAATAAAATAAATTTCACCAATAAAATTCATTTATTGTATGTAAATTTTTTTGAAATTTCATTTTCATCGTTAGAAAGAATAGAATCACCAAAATTATATACTCTTAAGAGTCACTTAATTACCTATAACTTCAAAATAAAACTTCTACCTATTAGATTTTTTCCAAAATGAAAATGTCTAATATGCAAAGTTTTCTAAACTATTTCTTTGATACAAAGTGTGATAGCCCTAGACTCTCACTCCCAAATCTTGCCAAAAACATGTTATATTTTGTTTTATAAAAAGTATCTAAGAAATATAAAATCAATTAAAAACATAGATATTTTCTATTCTAGTTTTTTGAGTAAAAGTACAAACTATTACTATATTTGAGAATTTAAAATGAATTATCTACAAACAATAAATATTTGACTTTACTCATGCTAGCTCCTTAAAGAAGTAAAATTCATTTCAAACTTATAATTCTCCAGTTAAAAACATTTTAAAATTAAGGGTGAGCATAAAATTTCTTATTATGGTGTTTTAAAAACCAGTGGAAATCCTTTTTATAAATACTTTTTAAAACCCCTTTCAAAAAAATATTATATTATATTAACTATAAAATATTTTATAAATACCTCTCAAAAATAATATTCAAGGGTTTCCAGTATATATAAACATATTAGATACCTATAAAAACTTTGAAAATTCATATTTCCTTGAAAACATTGTTTTGAAAACACTTTATAAATATATTGAATCATTTGAAATAATTAATATTTTTCCAAAAATATATAACTAGAGTTTTTAAAATATAACATTTGATATGCTATAAAAAATCCTTTGAAAATAAATATCATTTTGAAAAACACTATTTACATTAAATATATAAAATCTCTAAAATATACACTTAAAAATAATATCTAATCAAATGAACCTTGTGATTTTTCAGATAAAACTTTTCAATAACAAAAAAAACTTATGACCATGTGGAATGTTAAAGGATATCTAGGTCTTACCAATTTTGAGGTTTGGGTTGACTCTTCAAATCCCTATCATGTTTGCAACATCCAATAGTAGATTTTTTTCATAAAACATTTTGAGCATGAATCCATTTAATTTTTAACTGGAGTTTTTAACTTTTAAAAATATGTCAATGAAAAATTAAGTATACACACACACACACACACACACACACACACACACACACAGATATATATATATATATATATATATATATATATATATATATATATATTTATCTGTGTTTGTGTGTTTATAAACATTCATATGAGATCAACCACTTAATATGGAGTAATTAAATATCACGATAACAAGAATTCATAAAACATGCATGGATTTTTAGTGAAATAAATAGTGTATGGACATACCTATACCATTGCACAACATACATAAATTCTATATGACATTTTAAACATAAAATAATAACTATAAAATCCATATAAACTTTAAATATTCCTAGAAAAATAAAATTGTAATATTCATTATTTAAATTTGGAAACCTAAAATAATGTTTTGAAAATGTAAATCCTTCACATAAAATATAACAATGAAAATATATAATTTTCTCCTAAATTAATAATAAATACTTTTATTATAAAAATTATTAATCCATTTAAATATAATTTTCAAAAAAAATTAATATAATTAAAATTATAACTTTTCAAAAATGGTATTTTAAACCAAATAATTGCTTTTAATAAAGCAATTTTCCCTTTCATATTAAGGGTTTTAAAATTTAGTCATTGATTATATTTTTCGGAAAATGAAATTAAGAAATAACCCTTAAAATTTTATAGTTTTAATGATAAATAAACTTATAATTTGAAAATAATGTATCCCCTTAAAAAATTGAAATCAACCTTGAGTTTAAGGAAAATCGTAATTTCAAATTAAGATTTTGAAACTATTAAATTTTCATACATTAAACAGTACCTTTTTTGAAAATAAAATTCCCCTGTATATTATTATTTCTGAAATTATATATATATATATACACACACATAAATATATATGTATATCCATTACAAAAATGGATTTTCATAAAATAAATATAGTTTTCAAGAAATAATATAATTCTTTTAAAATAACTCCCTTCCTAAAATATTACATTTTAAAATATAATCAATAATATTTTTCTAAAAATATATATATTCCACTTACCTTAATACCAAACCAAAATTGATGGTCTCGGCTATTATTTTCTTAATAAGATTTAAAATTGAGGTATAGAATAAAGAATAAGGAGGGAGATTGGGTATGGGTTATCGAATGAGTGAGTGGGGGTCCCCCTACATGTAGATATATGTACATATATATAGAGGGGTTTAGATATATATATATATATATATATATATATATAGTGGACCTTTGAAGGTGAAAATGAAAATTTGGTATACTAGTATTTCAATGGTGAACAGAAGTGAAACATCCTCCAATCTGGTAGTCTATCACGTGGACGGAAAGGGTTGGTTACGAGACATCAAGCATGCCTCCCCATATTCCAAATATTATCAACTAGTAGTGGGGTGTGAAAAGTATAGTGGTGAAACTATACCCCCTAGTATGAAATGACATATAAGGAGAAACATTTCATAATAAAATGGAAACAATCGGAGTAAAGACAATGTGGAATACAACAATAAAATCCAATTGGTAATACAATTAACAAATAATAAATAATGTAATGACATGATGAGATGTAACTAAATATCATGCTCAAACAATAAAAGAAAAATACAAGCTGAATAAAATTCTCAATGTCCTAGGACCCAAAACCCACATTGATCCCATATCCAAACTTCATCCCAATTGTAAATAAGAAATCAACAACATTCTTTGTTTCCCTTTTCCATATCTGTATCCATGAAATCTACTCAAGTACCAAACGGTGGCCCAAAAAATGTGTGAGTATATATCAGTAGGTCGACACCATCATTTATAAACAAAACAAGTCTGATAATAATTGTATTCAATGAAATTACAATCAGGTGTAATAATTAATTTAATAATTAATAAAATACAGCTACAATCTACTTTGTCTATATGTCAGAATATCTCTGAGTATGTCTTATGACCATGCCAACCATAACCATATAACCATGGTAAAATAACATTCATCAGAACCATTCTGTAATATCTTGGATCATGTCTTACAACCATTCCACCCATTACCATTTAACCATGGTATAGTCATAAATAACAATGCTGGTCAAATCTCTATAAGCATTATAGCATGGGACTAGGCATAGACCACTCTCTATAAGCATTAAAAAGTTGGACTGCGTCGATCCACATCAATATTGGCATTACATCATATAAGCATGCATGTGTCTGGGTGCATACCGATATATAATAATTTAAGTAAAGAACACATTCCCTATCATAAACTATGGATATCACATCACAATTTACACTGGTTAATTGTGTGAATTATCATTCTTCCTTAATGTGACACTTGAAATTTAATTCATAGTTGATTAAAAAATATATAAATAAGAAATAACCCAAATTTTATGGATTCTATAACACGAAATCTCCCTAGGTCACATGTTAGGATAAACATACTTTAAACTATTTTCCGATTAAATTAATATCACGGTTTGCTCACCCCATGGGTAGTAATAAGACAAGTCACAATCCAATTTCAATTGAAAGACTTCTATAAGTAATTCCATTCATTTAATTTATTTATTTTGGAGCACATAACAATGGAACAATCATAATATTTCATAAACTAGGAAATTATCAAACCATAGGGTTAAGATTTATACCCCTACCATTAACTGATGATCTAACAATACTTGAAACATAAAATACCCATTAAGAAGAAGGTGTGTATGATTTTAAAGAATTTCCTATATTAAAACTGATAGATATCAAAACCAACACCAGAATTGGTCAGTGGATTTCACCACAACGTTTGTAGAATAAGGAAAAACCTAATTAGAAGTAATTACAGGGATTTATCTCACAAATGGATTGTCTAAAAGGGAATTTGTATCCCCAAAATCACATGAATAATTACCAAGGGTTAATATAGGAGAAGCTATAGCAGATTAAAAATAAAATCATTGGCACAAAATGTTTCAAACAGCAGCTCGAGAATTTAATCTTTGAGTAATTCCATTACACATTTTGTAAATATTTTTAATGTAATTCACTGAAAAACCCATCGCCTTGGATATATTTTATTAAAACCCTCGAACAATTACACAGCTTGTAATCCTATTACATGATGTGTTAATGTTCTACAGTATATTTTCTATCCCATTTTCCTTTTAAACAATCTAAACCCTCTTTCAAGCTTATCAACTTACCAAGAACCCATTAAATAGTTAACCCATTTATAACAGGATTCCATTAAGTAAAAATATAATTCAACCCCAAAATTTATGGTACTCTATCTAACAAAGGCTTTCCATATCCAAACAAGACTCGACCACCAATTCTAAAAAGAAAAACATGGAGAGAGACAAACCTGAAAAAAAAAACAAGATCTTACAACCTCCCCACATTATAATGTCATGTCCCCAAGCTGCTTCAAACATCACTTTGAGGTCTCATCTAACAATTTTTTTCAAAGTTTATGCATATCAAACTCCCTCTCTCAGTTATCCTATTGAACTTTTCCATGATTTCACTACACCTGAACCACCACTACAGTCCTACTCCAAAGATATCTCTCACTATGATTCAAAACCCATATCAGATGCTTCTTAGAGGAAACATCAACACAAATATTGACATCTATTACATCTCTCATAGGGAAAGGGTATGGATGATGTCTTCATAATTTTGAAATATGGAACATATTGTGCATTGAACTGTAGCACTATGTAAGGGCTAAATGGTACGCCACTAGACTGACCCTTTCCACTATTTAATATGGCCCAACAAACCTAGGCATAATATTCCCGTGTTTCTAGATAAGATGTTTCCCCAACATAGGAAATACCAAAAGGAAATGTTATAACCACCCTATAATTATAGAGGTCACCTTTTATGATCAACATATGATTTCTTCTTTCTCTTCTCGGTCACCATTGATTATATCATCAATTGAACCTGATCATATGGCACCTTCATGATATTAGGCCCAAAAAGTGCTAACTCACCTACCTCTATCCATAAAAGAGGCTAATGGAATGGCCTACTATACAAGGCCTCAAAAGGTTCCCAGGGATTTTTGATTAAAATAACTCATCATCCCCGGGATTTCTGAAGACCCTTCGAAAAAACTAATGTGAAATAAGGATCTCTATATGAAATGATACTCCTCAGAACAACAGGAAACTGAACCACCTCATGCATATAAATATTATCCAGATCATCAATTATGAAGCTTTAACTAATAGGTAAGAAGTGGGCTACCTTTTTCAGTCGATCCACCATAACCCATTTAGTGTCAATATTTGGATTTTTCATGATTAGTCCAATCAAAAAATCCATTGTGGCATCATCCCATTTCCACTCAAGAATTAGAAAATTATTCAAAATCCTAGCTGGCCTTTCCTACTCAGATTTCTCCTGATATAAAGTGAAGCATCATTCCAATAATCTTTCCACCTCCTTCTTTATTCCTAACCACCAGTAATGTAAATGGAGATCATGGTAAATATTTTTTTAAACCAGGATGCACCAACCATCTAGAATCATGAAAATCTTTCATTAACTCCCCGTGCAAGCCTTTAGGAACCCGTACTCGACCGTGTAAGAGAAGATAGTTCACACTACTAAGAGACCATCCTGATGGTGTCTCTCCACCATATAATTCGAATCTCAGAACTGATCCCTTGGATCAGAGAACTTCAAGATCTTAATTCAGTATGAAATAATGGTTAAAATGGATGTAGAAGTTAAATATACTTTCCCCTATGATTCATGAACATATTGATGAATTTCTGTAAAGAGATTCATTATCCACCACTCATCATAAAACTCTCTTACTACCTCTATCTATGTCTTTAATCTCAAGAAATTGGAAATTATGTTTCCACATACTACTATATAATCCAATTCAAATTTGAAATACTGTAGATACTTGAACCACATCCTCTGCTTAAGGTTTAGGTTTTTCAATAAAATGAGGTACCTGAGGCTTTTTTGATTCGTGTATGCCACAACCCTCTCACCCATGATATAGTGTATCCAACATCTCAGGGAATATAAAACTAATGAAAACCCCAGATTGTGAGTAGGTAAATTCCTCCCATGTGTTCTCTGCTTCTTTGAGCCATAAGTAGCCACACGATATTCCTATATTAGAACAACTCTGAGTCCACTTAAGGATGAATCACAATTCATGGTATATCCTTTACTCGATAGAAGTAATGTGAGGATAGGTGCTAATTTCGTCTTTCCTTTCAGCTATTAAATATATCTTTCATAAGTATCACACCCAAAAAAACTTCACCCCTTTTTTGGTCATACTAGAAATTTGTGCTGCCAAAAAGGATAAATCTTAGATAAAAAACCGATAATTTCCTACTAAAACCAAAAATCTATAAATTTTAAAGATGTTCTTTATTTTTTCCCAAGATATCATGCATGTGACTTTATCTTGGTCCACTTGCACTACTTCCTCTATGATGACATGTCCCAAGAACTGAACTTCAATTGTCCAGAAACTGCATTTGGTTATCTTGGTATAAATCTGATACTCTCTCAATGTACTCAGGATGATGTCAATATTTTTGGCATGATAGTCTGCTAACTGGGAGTACACACAGATGTTATTGATGAAAACTGCCACAAACTTATCCAAAAAAGGTAGAAACATCTTATTCATTATGTCTATGAATGTCACATGAACATTAATCAATCTAAGTATCATCAATACAAATTCATACAAGCCATACCTACTCCTAAAAGTTATCTGAGGTATTTTAATATTCTCAATCATAATTGATGATAACCAAATTTCAATTAAATCTTGGAGAAGATATTAGAACCTCTAAAATGATCAAAAAGATCGTCAATGTGTGGAAGAGGATACCAGTTCTTGACTGTCATCTGGTTCAACCTCCAACAATCTCCACATAAGTGAAAAGACTCATCACACTTCTTAGAGAAGAGAAGTAGAGGACCCCAAGTATATGTACTAGGACGTATGAATCCTTTTCATTATGGATCATCAATATAAACATTAAACTCCTTAGGATATGTTGGTTCTATTTAGTATGGCGGAATGGAATCTATCTCGGATCCCATCAATAACTCGATTAGGAACTCAGCCTCTCGCTTGAGCAGTAATCAACAGAACACATTTGGGAAAACAACCTGAAAACAGTTTACAACTAGAGGAAAACAATCCTACTACATTCTACAATTATCTAGAGCAGGAATAGTGGTATGAGCTGTGAGACAAACCAATCTTTACAAAATTGGTCCTGCACAACCATCCTGAAGATCCCACTCAGCCTGGTGAGAATAAATTCTTCCTTATTGATATAGGAAATTAAATATCATCCTATAACAGTCGATATGAGACTGGTATAGAACTATCTAATCCATACCAATAATAATGTTGAATCCTTTCATTTCCATCATAAATAGTTTTGAAAATAAATAGTAACCACCAATATCTATAGAACACGCCTTGAAACATTTGATATTTTCAAAACGCACTCCCAATAATGTTTCATAGGTTAAGACATCATCTAATATTTCCTCATATAATTCCACTCCATTTTCAAATAGAGAATACATAAAATAATGAGAATCTCATGTCTGAAACAAAACATAAGCTGAGGTATATGATATAAGAATCATCCCTCTAAAGGTAGACAGTCTTGTATCCACATTAGCTAGTATCTTCATCATAATGTGAAACTGACATTTCCCTCTTCCATGGGATATAGTCTAACAACCCTAATCTATTTTCCTTTATTGATATTTTTTCTCATACAATGGGGTGTCACATCCCCTACCTCAGCATGAATGGCCTATGGAACTCCATCTATTGGCCTACAGATGGGTAGCTGAGCCCCTTCCCAAATCTGGTTCCTATCTTGATCCTCTTCCACTATTCTACTATGGAAGTTTTACAAAAAAACCTCAAAAAATGACCCAATAAGATATATATATATATATATATATGACACTGAACTATAGGGTAAGGAATCTATGGGCGTTTATGGCCAAAGATTCCACACTAATATAATTAGAACAGAACATGATCATAAGATGGTTTTCCACTTTCCTTATTACTCTTCCCACTAATACTTCAGTGGGAACTATCATAATAATGCTTTTTATCACTCAAAGAAGAAATCCTAGATTTCCCTGCTAAAATAACCTAGCAGTTTTTTAAGGACTCTCTCAAAATCAGATCCATGATGAGTGCTTGGTTAATCATATCTTCAAAAATACATAAACGGAAAATCGTTACCAATGACTTAGTCTAATAACAATTACCGTCTTAGAAATTTAATTCCCTAGAGATCTCATCAGATACCCAAGATGGCGCAAAGCACTGTAAGTTAGTAAATCTTCATGTATAGTCTAGCACTGACAAAATATCCTACATCAGATGCATGAACTCGTAAGCTTTTTCATCCCTCAAGGTATCAGGATAGAAATGGCTCGATAAATTTTCCTCAATGTCCTTATGATATAGTTCATCTATATACACATATTCTTCTAGAATATCCCACAAATTAAATGTAGGTCCATAAATCTTATTCACAGAAAACTTCTCCCTCTTATCTATGGGGGTGTTGAGATACTTGAAGATTTTCTATATAGACTCAATATAGAACTTGGAAACCTAGTGTCCCCATTCCCTTGTAAACACATGTGAATAATGTAGATGAAACTTTCTTTTTTGTTCATACATTGAAAGGAATGTGATGAATAGTCTCCCTTTACATGGATTGCATGACCCTTAGGAAGCCATTGTGAATCTAGACATCCATCCCCTCCTCAGGAACAACAGGACTTTCTGGTTCAGCTACATTAAGAATGTGCTGATTTCCTCTCTCCTAACCCTCACGTCAAATATTAAGAGGAGAAATTTTCCCTATAAGACAAACACACACTTTAGAGAACTAACTTGAAACAAAGTCAACCCCAATGGGTGAATACAATAGAAAACCTCTAGATCCTGGTCTCTCTGGACACTGATAACATGTTATTTATCCTGACACAACAAACCATTTCATTTATCCATTGACGAAAATATCTCATATTGTAGTTCATTAAGAATGTATATATCACATCCAAATATAGATATACCCCTATTATAAACAATGTATGTAATTATATAACTATGTACCTATTAGGATGCTTGTCTTCTCAGATCATGCCATACCGGGCCATGATTAGAAAATTCCAAAAACAATAACATTATAAAAAAATAACCTCACACAACATGTCAATCACCTAAGGTGAAATAACATCAAATTTCCCCAGCACAAAGCACAGAAAACACCCATCCCTAGGAACCTGGATTTTCCCCCATACATGACTTAGGTACTATCATGTAGAATATCATTACCAAGACTTGACACATCCTTGGCACTTTTCCACATTTCCCTAAATAGTAAAGAAAAAGAAAAGAAAACCAGATGCTCTGATACCACTTTGTAATATCTCCCAATCTGGCACTCTCTCACGTGTTCGGAAAGGGTTGGTTACGAGACCTAAAGTATGCCTAACCAAATGCCAAAGGTTGCCAACTAGAATCGGTGGTGTGAACATTATAGTGGAGAGACTATGTCACCCTGTATAAATTTTCATAGTGGTAGAAAATATCCATAATAAAATAGAAATAATCAGATTAAAGACAATACGAAATACAGCAATAAAACCCAACTAAATAATCTAGTTAATAAAAGAGGAATAATTTAATAACATGCTATAATGTCACTAAATGTAATTATCAAACAATACATTTTAAAGATTATAATATTCGAATATAAGAGTCAAACAACCAGGTCCCGAACCATATGTTGGTCCCATATCCAAACTTTATCCCAATAGTAAACAAGAAATCACCACCAAAGTCCTTTTCCCTTTTCCAAAACTGCAACCCTAAAATCTACTTAGATACCAAATGGCAGCCCAAATTGGGTGTGAGTATAACTCAGTAGGTAAACACCACTATATATAAACAATACTTTTCTAATAAGAAGTGTGTGTACAAAAATAATGACTATGTGTACTAATTAATTTAACAGTTAAGAAAATAAAAATACAACCAACTCCGTCTCTATACTAGAATATCTTAGATCATGTCTTACAACCAAACCAACCACCACCATATAACCATGCTAAAATAACTTTCTTCAGCACCATGCTATAATTTCCTTGAGAATGTATTACAATCATGACTACCACCACCATATAACCAAGGTATAGTCACAACAAACAATCCAAGTCAAATCCCTATAAGAATTACAATATTTCGAGTCCAAGACCTATAAGAATTATAGCATGCGGCTCTCTCTCTATAATCATTTCAACATGAGACTAGGCCGAGCCTACTCAATATTTACATTACAGAATATAAGTGTTCATGTTCTAGTGAAGATACTGATATATAATCATTACATAATAGAACTCATTCCCTATCATACAACATGGATATCATAATATCAAATCATAATTTTCAACGGTTAATTATGTTAATTTCCATTATTCCCTCATGTGACACTTGAAATTTAATTCACAATTGATTAATAATGATATAAATAAGAAATAACTCACAAATTATGTATTCTATAATAAGAAATAACTATAGACCACATTTCATTATAAACATACTTTAAATAGTTTGTAGATTTGATTATAATATTTATTAGCTCACCCCATTGGTGGACATAACCTAGGTAAGAATCCAATTGAAAATAAGGGACTTCTAGGAATATTTATGTTCATTTAATTAATTTATTTTGGCACACATAATTTTTGAAAAATAAACACATTGCATGGACTTGGAAATTATCAAACCATTGGGTTAAGATTTAGACCCCCTGCCTTTAAACTATGATCAAGAAATGCTTCTATCAAAAAACACCCATGTGGAAGAAGGTGTAGATGAATGAAAATAGGTTCTTATATCAAAACTGATCATAATGAAAACCAAAAATGAAATTTGTCAAAGTATTTCACCACAAACATTTGAGAAAAAGTAATAGAAGGAATAAACCTAATCCAAAGGACTTTCCAGGGATTTGTCACACAAATAGGACATCCATGAGGGAATTTGGCACCCCAACTTTGCTTGGAGAATGCCATAGGATCAACGGGAGAGAAGTTTCTGCATATCAGAAATAAAATAAACCATTATTCATGTATAAAATATAATGTTAGGTATTTAAATTTTGTGTAATGACATTACACGTCGTGTAATTGATTTTAATGGAATTCACTAAAAATCATATCACCACAGATTTATTTTATTAAAAACCTTGAATAATTCCACGATGTGTAATACCATTACATAAAATGAAAATCTTCTTCAGTTGATATTTTATCCCATTTTACTATTAATCAACCCCAACCCCCTTTTAATCATCTCAACATACCATGAACCCAAAAAAACTTAACCCATTTATACCTATACTCCATTAATTCAAACAAGAATTCATCCATGATCTTTATGTCATTTTTTCTAAAAAAGGATCTATGTATAAAAAAATAATCAACCATAAAGTATAAAATAAAAAACTCAATGAGATACATATATGAAAAACTAAAATATCTTACAAAAGTCTAAGAGGCTCGATGCCTCAAGGGGTGTTAGCTCTTGGATTACAGAGAAAGCTAGAATTAATAATTTCATTTCTATTATTTGGATTTCCAGTGATAAATATTAATTTAAATATATATATATATACTTTGTTTCTATGGGTATCCTAATCTTATTTTAAATATTTATTATTTATATATCCATTTATGTTTATTTTGGGATTCACCAAGATTCCACGAGATGTTAAATGATGAGTAATATTTCTTGATGTTTGTTGTCGACAATGGGCTGGAGAACTATGAAGGGTAGACCAAAGGCTATAATTTTTTGTGAAGGTAAATAGGTATTGGATTTGAGGTATATAGTGGATGTTCATATCAGTAAGTTGTGTGTCATAGTAACAAATAATAAACCCACTACCGCAAACTATTCGATTCGCCGCTGGGGTTGGTACCCAAAACATTGCACACACACTCAAAATGGGACGTGCCGACCCACTAGACCCTTTGTGCACCTACGGGCTCACCACAACCCTATGAGCACAATGTATACTACTACCTCTTTGCGAGGTTCTCGGTTTTTTTCCTTAGACCACTCAGGGCTAGATAGGGTTCATATCTACCACACATGGTTGACCCCCAGGGGTCCCACTTCTTTTGTTGGGGATCCCATGGCCAACCTACTGACTAGATGATTTTTTAAATATACCCAAGTTTTAAATATCTAAAATTTCAATATATTTATCTAAAATGTGTATTAATTTCCTATCAATACGTATGTACTTATTTTAATTTGTTTTTATTTCAAAATTATATATATTTCACTGCCTGCGGTTTTCACTCAAAAATTAACATTTAATTGGGGATAGTTTAATAAGAATAATTTTTGTATTACGATAAGGAGTAATGAATTTGTATTAAAAAATTTAATTTTAATTTTATATGGACTTAACATAATATATTTAAATATTAATTATAATTTACACCATTATTATTATCTCAAAATAAAATTCATATTTACTTATAATAATATATAACTTATCATTGAAAATTTAAATCTGTCTTGAAAAAACAGAAAATTATTATATTTTAAACATTGTTTTTATTTACCACATA
The DNA here is from genome assembly GCA_963277665.1 of Viscum album. Classification (NCBI taxonomy): domain Eukaryota; kingdom Viridiplantae; phylum Streptophyta; class Magnoliopsida; order Santalales; family Viscaceae; genus Viscum; species Viscum album. The sequence goes on from OY728128.1 coordinate 1,608,069,839, forward strand.
TTATACATATATATATGCATATATGTCTCAAAATAACATAATGGATCTTTTAATTTTCATCATTACAATTATCCTTTTTTTTTGAAAAATAACTCAACTTCTATTCACCAAGGACCATTTTAATTATCATATAAATACCAAATATAATATATTTTTTAATTAACTAAACTCTATGAATTTAATTATTCTACTTGTGAGGATGATTCCTATCTTCCTGGTTAATTATATCCTTATCATCCTCATATTTGGAGGGATCCTACTTATGATCTATCCAAATAAGTTGATCTACAATAATGTTATTGGAATGTTTTTCTTACTTTCTCCTTATTTATTACTAATGGTTGTTGTATATTTAACATTCATGGGTCTTTAGATAGAAGATTTGATCTTACACTAGATATTAAAATGTTATCTGTATTTTTAATAAAATTTACTTATCCTTGGTTTGTGGAAGACTTATTAGTTAAATTCAAAAATTAAATAGAATTCCTCAAAACTATAGGGAGTCAAATATACTACATGGTTTTATTTAAAAGTTAAACTTATGAATTTTATAATTTTTATTTGATAAAAAAAAATTTTGTATCAATATATCCAAATTATCTTAGGAAGTAATTTTTAGATTTTTTTATACTAGTTATATTTTTTTGATTTTTTTAAAAGATTGTTTTCATGAATATCATGTCATTTATGAGTTTATCAATATATAAATATGACATAAAAATTTTAGTAACTTGTGGAACATATATTAAATTAAAATATACTCTAAATATCATAAAACTATTTTAAAATTAATATAAATTAATTTTCATGTCTAGATAAGTAAGAAAACATTAATTGGTACTAACACACTACTTGTGTGAAATAAGAAAATTAAACGATGATGTATTAGTGATAATATTTAGAAAGGATAAGTATTTTCTCAAATTTAAATGTTATATATAATAAATAATATATAACATTTTGATATATTTGTCACGACCCGTCCTAGGGACCCATGCCGTGACTACCCCAAGCCCGCCTTCCATAGGCTAGGGGCTAGAGACTAGCACCAAAGGCGTAAATCCCTAAGCTGGGAAGGCATTGCCTTTATAAAAGTAAACAAACAAAACATAGTATGCAACAAAAAGTAAACACTATGTAAAACTGAATACAAAAGATAGTGATGAAAAGTAAATGGGCCTGTATACAAACCCAACTGAACAACAAGTAAAAGTAAAAAGGGACAAACAACTGAAAGTAAAGACCAGCTCCTGGATCGTCCTCCGGGGTTCCTACCTGAAGGGTAGGTATAGATGGCCACCTCAGCACTCATGTCTGTCAGTATCCTCTGTGTGCCAACTTGTCGCAAGGTCCACCTCTGGGTACCGTCCAGTCGTGGCGCTCTCAGCCTCCGTCAGCATTGTCTATCATCTGCATCCAAAACAACGAGGTGCCGGCTTAGCCTGTGCATGGTTGAGTATAACGACACTCAGTAGGTACCCTGAGACCCACAAGGTCTCACACTATCCACTAAGGATAAACAAAAGAGGAAAGATACAACCACGAAGTATCAACCAACCCTACTTAGGTATATGCCCATACATATACCTAAGTTACCAATCTATGACCAGCTCCAACACTCGATCCCAAGAACAAACCAATTTAATAAAGGAAGTAAATTCAATCACCATGATGATAATGGTTGAAAGAAATGACTCATCTCACATAGGTATGCCGCAATAGTAGAGAGATATAGATGATCAGATGTAGCCACTGGATCATCTAAGCTATCAGAACAATGCAGGATACAGGACCAGCTAAGCTGTTAGACCCACACAGGATACAGGCTAGCTATCTCATCTAAGCTGTCGGACCCACACAGGATACAGGACCAGCTATCTCATCGAAGTTGTCAGACCCACACAGGATACAGGACCAGTTATTCTGTCAGACCCAAACAGGAAACAGGAATAGAAGTCAGAACTGTCGAACCCACACATGATACCGGTACAGTAGTTGTCGTCGTCAAACCCACGAAGGATTCTAGTACAGTAGTCATCGCAGTCGCAGCCAGCTCTAGGGTTCCCGCACATAGCACGCTCGATTTTGGGAGGGTCCGCTCTACGGGCAAATGGGTCGATACATCAACTATCAATAAGTCTTGATTTGATGTATCCCTAAGCTCCGCCTCATCAAAATAAACCCAACACGATAGATGGCGCGTCAATCGGACGCCTGGTCTGATAGTTATTGGTATTTCCATTCTAGAGCCCCGGTTGGTTTTACATTCGTTCCAAACCCGGCCGTTTTCCAAATTTATCAAAAACTTGCTTAGATTAATGCAAAAGGACTGTCTCGTTGCGAGGATCCTAGTTCCGCAGACGGCGCGTCGATCGGATGCACGGTCTAGGAGTTATTCACATTTAAGTGAAACGGGCCCGACCCGTCAAGCCGAGTGGGCTGGCGGGTCGGCCCGACCCGGTTCGGCGAGTCTGACCCGGCTGGGGGTCGACCCGATACAGTGGAGTGTAGCCCACCCATGGACTCGACAAGGAGGGTCCAACCATGTTGGGGAGTCGGCCCAACCCGGTGGGGCGCGGCCCTCTTACGGACCGGGCCCGCACTGCGGGCCGATTTGGTTCGCCCGGCGGTGCCAAGTGACGCCGCCCCATATCTGCTCGACCGGCCGTAGCCATCTAGTTCTATCGTGCGAGAGAGGCCCGCACAGCGGGCCCTTGTTCTCCCCATGCGGCACCAAGCAGCACCATGGTTTCTTCATCCCGACCAGTAGGTGGTCGGCCGGTTCACCCGCCGAGCGGCTAGCTGTTGCGGGTCGCGGTCTTCTCCACATCGCAGCGCCAAGCAGCCCCGCGGTCCTACAGCCCGTCCGGTAGGCGGCTGGCTAGTTCGGTTCGTCCGAGAAGCCCGCAAATGTAGGCCTTAGTTTCCCCCACACGGACGGCATGACGGCATCGGTCCTCCACCGCTGCGGCCTGGCCTGGCCGCGGCCTTCTGATGTCGCCGCCTTCGGTCACTGCCGCCTTATGGTTGTGGCCTCTTCCTCTAGCGCGGTGCAATGGCACCACGCCCTTCCAACATCGCCTCCATTGTTATCACAATGAAGAATCAATGGAGTGTCTTCAGGCCGTGTTTGTTCGTCCCACGCCCTCCGTGTTAGGCGATAACAAATGGTCAAAGACGAAAAAAATCAATCATCAAGAAAAAGGGTATAATTTTATTTTTTTTAAATTATACAAAACCCCTACCTTGATTTTAATGTTCGCTTGATGGTGTCTCAGGAAGATAATTCGAAGACGACGTCATACATTGTCCCCATCACATGCCACCAATTCCGGGTTCGAACATCTTCCACGTTCTTCATCGGAGAGGAAGTCATTCTTCGTTGGAGATGTTCTTCGTGGAAGAACACTATCTTTCTAATTCTCCCAAGCCTCCCAACAGAATATTTACCAAGAAAATAAAATAATAGGCTCCCAAATATTTTAATGATACCATGAAATTAAAATGAATTCAAAATAATTCATCACACCATAAATTAATTAATTATAGCACTAATTAATTATGTTGGCACTATTAAAGGGAGGAAGGTGGAGAGGCTCCACCATAATGTGGGAGTTCAAAAGTTAAAAGGCAGTTTCAAGGGGTTAAAGGGGAGTATAAGGGTTAGATGTGCATTGGGTCCCCGCCACATATTATCCTCCCATGGGAGATTATGTGGGAGTGGGCCCCACCTCCAACTTCCCTTTGGAGAAATTAACCACCACTTAAATAAATAAAAAATATGTCACGTATATTTTTATCTAATTTATTTAAGAACCCCAAAATTAACTTCTGATCTCTACAAAACGCAACTGCGGTAGAGGTCTCCTTAAGCAAATATCAGCATTGGGAGTTCATCGGTGTCCTTGGATTTCATTTCCGAGCACTAGTTTGTAATATAGAAAACTTTTCTCGTATATTTACTGAACGTACCCGAATAGAACTTCAGAAATTGATTCTGGGCACACCAGGACTCAGAATCAGGCACCGTCAGAAACTGCGGACAATTAAAATTCCAAATAATTTATGAAAAAAATTTCCATGAAATTTCTAGGTCTTTACAATATTTAAGAATATTATAATTATATAACAATATAAATTCTAAATTCTTATTCAATGCTTCTGCAAAGTGAGAAAAAGGCACATTAGCATCTCAAATGTATTCGGAGGATAATAATAATTGTAAATATATATTATTTATAGTCATATATGATAGTATGGATGTAAAATAAATACTTTTTATGTTTTTAAATTATGTTAATTTTTTATTATTGGAAATTCATCCAAAACACTTACGTAATTCCCACGCAGTACTCAGGCAAGAAGAATAAAATTCAAAGTAGGTAGTTTTAAAGTAATTATATATATAACAGTTAGATAAATGAAATTATTTCATTGTTTCTAAGAAAAATTATAAATATATGTAATTATTTAAATTTTAATAGTTAAATCCCAAAGTTATTTATGTATTTCTAATTTCAAATTATAATAGAATCCCTAAAATGACTTTAAATATATTTAATGTAAACAATAAATTAAAAATTAAAAAATTAACAAAAAATTAAATTATGTCTAGTTGGAACTATTGATGGTAGTTTGTATATTCTATTTTCCATTTATGAGACACATTAAATTTTAGAGTTATATTCCTTTACCTTAAAGTATGAATAATTGTGAAAACACCATTGAATTTTTCCTATAAAAAAGGGCCCATTCTAACCATTCTAAAACACAGATCATGTATGGTTCTATTTTCATATTCTACCTCAATACTGATTTAAAAATCCATTTACACATCTAAAAGTCTATGGAATTTCCATATTTCCTTTCTTCAAAGGCTTTATCTAAATCAAAAAAAGGCGACTAAAAAACACGGAGAATCTTCATTCTCTCAATTTCAATTCCTTAAAGACATTTTTAATATTGTGCACCATATTTTCATTTATATAATTTAATTATTAAATTTTTGTATCTATGCAAAATAAGACTATATTATTTCATGATAATTTAAATTTGATCTCCTGATCTATGTTTCATGTTTTTTTATTCATACCTTATCAAATTCGATAGGGTTTATTATCCAATCTCACTTTGAATTCGATATTGTTTTTGTCTAGGTTCCTATTTTGATAAACTATATATTATTTATCCCTAAAAAACTAAAAAATTATATTACACTGCTTATCTATGGGATTAAAATATATTACTACCATTTCAATTCTTTCTTTCACAATTCATGCTAATGTTTTCTTATAAGTGGAGATGGCTTATTCTCTTCTTTCAGTCGAGATTATTTATCCTTCATGTTCATATTAATTAAATTTTTTGATATATATTATTACATATAGTTCAATTATATTTTAAGGTTATTTTCTATTCTCCTTTAAATTCATTAAAAATGTATTAAAAAATATTTTTAATATTTTCTGTACATGTTATAATTTCTCATCCTTTAATATTTTATACACTTCACTCGTGATGTTGAATATTGATATCAACAACCTTATTTATATAGATATATTATTACAACATCTTATGGTATTTTTCATGAAACCCATTTCTTTCACATAGGTTGGTTAATCCTTAGGAGTTTTTCTTAAAAAATTCCTTTGAAGCTTATAAATAAGACTTGAAATAATTTGAAAAAAAAATTCCTTGAAAACTTATAAAATAAACTTCAACAAATTTTAAAAACCTTTTCCTTTGAAAAAAATATGATTTCTTATAAATTAATTGTGAAAAAAAGTTGAAACCCATTTCTTTCAAAAAATATAAGTAAATCTTGAAATTTTTTTGAAAACCATTTCTTTGAAAATATTTTTGAAAATATTTTTGAAAACATATAAATAAAACATAAAAATGTTTTGAAACCCATTTATTTGAATTTTTTTAAAACCTATAAATAAATCTTGAAAATGTTTTGAAACACATTTTCCTTGAAAACTTACAAAAGAAGCTTGAAAACATTTTGAAACCATTTCTTTGAAAATACTTAGAAAACTTATAAATAAAACTAGAAAACATTTTGAAAATAATTTTTTTTAAAAACATATAAAAGAATATTGAATTGTTTATTGAAAACCATTTCTTTGAAAATATATTTTGAAAATATTTTCATAAAAATTAACATTCAAACATGAAAATATATCTTTTATGGATTGAAGGAAGATAAATATGTACATGTCATACGAGGTAAAAAGAACATTCCTTTTGCAAAGTAAAAATGGTTAAAAAATGCATCATTTGGAAAGAAAAAAAGAATATTACTTAAAAATAATTGGTGAAAGGAATAATAGGTAAATATTTATTTTAATGATCCAAATATATTAGTATAATATTCTTGGAAATCCGTTTTTGATAACATGGTAGTCCGACCGAAGAGAGGGAAAAGTCATGCTTTCTTAGAAACACCTCTTACCAATCTTATGTACCAAATGATAAAAATATGGTACTGGTACATGATTATAACATGAATAAACAAAGGGATAGAAAACAAATTAATTTATTTAGATATGGATCGTAATATTTCATTAGAGTAAGCAAAGAATATAACCACTCTTGAAAAGCATGATATTGTCCCAATAAACTATTATTACTTGATAACTTGAGGTCATAATCTCCATGTAAGAAAGTTAAATTAAATGAAACTTGAAATATAATTAAATTAATTAAATCCATGATATAACATTTAAAATGGATGTATATAAACCTCAAAATATAATTTAGGTGCATAACAAAAACATGAGTCTCAATGAAGGCAAATAGAGACAAAACTATTTTAAAGATTTGGTAACATTTAAAACATAAACCCCATGAAAGAAGAATCGTAGAATAGTTATGTGAATACCAATTAATTCAAGTAAAATAAACATAGAATATAATCATGGGTATTATATACACAACACAAAATGAAAGAGTGGAATACATATTATGTATCTCATGGAAAGAAAAAGTGAGATGAAATCCCATAACATTGTGTCTTGACTCTCGTCATGCTCGATCAAACCACCTATACAAAAAATATAAATTTTTTATAATTTTTTTATAGAACCATATTATTTTATATAATACCATATTTTTTTATTACGACCTTTTATTACCCACTTGTTAACCATCATATGTTAGAGTTTCACTTCAGGTAATATTCGCTATGTTTTTTTTATGGGTCTTGATTTAATATATTGTTGTTCCTTATACTTATATCATGATTTAAAAATGTAAAAAATGATATAAATATCATTTATAGACACTATATGTTTATTATACTAATCTATATAATATATATGTATGAAATGGAACACACCGTTCATGGAGACGTTAGGTCATACGTTTGCAAGAGTGTTATTCCTGTTTAATTGTCATGTTGAGAGAAAGAAAGTAAAAGAAAAATATCTATATATATGTATATATATATTTATTAAATTAGATTTATTATATCATATATATCATATATATATTCACTAAATCTATCCTTAATACATTCCATGTAGTGTGAGAATGAATCACATCTCTTTGAGGGGTGGTATTCCACAATTCCTCAATCAAAATTATAATATTTACAACAAATGAAAATAAAAATATATGTGTTATAAAATAAATGACAAATATAATATATATTAAACAGAAATATATAATCCATAACAATTTCCATCCTCAGAGGCGGTACGTAAAATTAACGAATCGTCCTTTACTGAGGCAGTAGTTCATTATACACATAAACAGTATGTTCTTTATCCATTATAGGGTGGTGTGTGTAAATATAGAATGAAATGTATCATAACAACATGATAGTGTATTTAGGATAATTGTTTTGTTGTATAAGCATTGAAAAATAAAGTATCGTGTGTCAAAAGAAAATAAAACAAAGTGCTTGAGAGAAGATGTTACCTCTAAATCAGGTAACTCCATTTAGGTTGAGTCAAAAGGCTTCCTTGGATAGATTTCTCCCCAAGTGGAAGATCCTTGGATGAAGTTACAGATTTTTGTGTTCAGGTCATGGCTGAACCTAATAGATTTCATATGTGTGAACAAGAGGGAGAGGTGGTGGCCTTTTATTGGGAAGGAGGAGTGGTCCTCTTGTAAATATTTGAAGATAGAATTTCAACCATGTTTTTCATATTGAAATTGGATCCAATAATAATAAAAATCATATAAACGGTTGTATAGGATTTAAATATGAACAAAAAAGTGATTTTTGAATGGTTTATAGGTCGTATTGAGTATTAAGTATAAGGTTTAGACCCATATTAAGCTTAATTTAATCTTAATCGATGTAATTAATTTAATCACTTTCACTAATATTTTTGGTCAAAATGATGATGAAATTATTAAAAATTATAAAGTACTATTAATCTAAATATGGAAAACTTTTTTACAAATCAAAAACACATAACTGGAAGAAATTAATTTAAAATTAATCCCGCTGACAGGAAGACACTACGGGTTTTTAAGGTAAAAATGATCAAAAGTTTTCTAAGTTTTATAATCCAATTTCAAGGTGAAATTTTTTATAATGAACTAAATTGTATTAATTAATCAAATAAATATCTAATTAAACTTTTAAACTAATTTTAAATATAATTTAACCTTATATATTTATTAAATGAAAAGATAGTTTTGACTTATAATTCATCCTTTTTAAGTATTCATTAAAAAATGTAACATTATAGAAAAATAAAAAAAATAATGCTAACATAATTTTTATGTTTCACATAAAAATATAAAGTCTATTTTAACATACTAAATCTATAATATTTCCATAAATTGGATATAAAATGGATTCTCCAATAAAATACGTTAAAACTGCCTTTATAAAAAATAAAGGTTTTTATGTGTAAAATTAGGATTGTTCTTATCTAATGTCTATCCAATATATTGGATGAATACCAAAAACATTTGATTGAATATATAACATATATATTACTTTAATATCACTCACCAATTGTATTTAATTTAATTTATTAGGGTAAAACATATTTTTGATCATAATAATATTTTCTTTTATATTCAATCAGATTTCAAATTCATTTATAATTAATTTGTAACCTATGAATTCATATTATATTATGTAAACCATAAACTTTCTTAAATTAGTTAGTACTATTGATAACCTCCAATTTGAAATCAGGGTTATATCATATTATATAGAATAATCATATTTTATTAATATATTATTATTCAGAAAACTTTGGTCTTACTTGTTACATAAAACATGAAAGAAAGTCATTATTTCATAGAACTCAATCGAAACTAAGTGTTCCGTGTAGAGAAACCTAATTTTTGAGTTGCTGGTTATTCACAGTTAACTTGGTGTTACGTATAATGTAAGAGAATCACAGTTCTTTATTATAAAAATATATATCATAATTGTTACGTAAGATGGAAATTATCAAAAAAAATTAAATTCATATGAAAAATATATATTTCACAAATACTCTGGGAGTTACATTATACCCTCTATAAAATTAATTTCACCCTAAAATTCATATGGGTGATCAATGAAACATCCCAAGTAATTATAGAATAATAATTTTTCATATTTATTAATATTTATTAATTAAATTTTAATTTTACCTTAATGGGGATGTTATGTCCAATAGCATACTCAACACACAAGAATGGGTTTCTCCAAAATTTTAGGTCGCACCCAAAAATGAGTTATACCAGAAAATAATATATTGTCATATTAATATTTAAAGTAATATTTATCATCTAGCCATTGTATTTTTGGGAATGAATAGAAATAACTATATTAAGTGTACACATGATTATTAATTATTTTGACTTTCTTCGAAAACAATTATGGTCTTAAAATAAGAATAAATTTGATTTTAAGCATAATAGTTATGACTTAATTCTGTATATATCTTAACCCGAAAATATATTCATAGTGAATTCTTGAATAAAATAAACATTATGTAATGATTAAGGTTGGGGAATTATAGTTGGTATCAAAGGTTGGTTTAGATAATTTTAGAGGTTATAAGGGTGTTAATTTCTTTCCTATAAAGGATTTTACGTTATGGTTAAGTTGAAATGATGTAGAATTTTAACATTTCCTTGTTGCTTCATATAAACTATGTTCACTAAAAATGGTTTTTTGTAGAGGAAATAGGAAATCTATAATGGGAAGGTATTAAGAGGAAAAAAACATTTAAAATAAACATCATGAGGTGGTTAGAATTAGAACTGAATAGTTTAGTTAAGTGATGGTGCAGTTGACTCACATTATAAATGGTGGTCTTATACATTCATGATATCATCTAGATCAACCATAGAGGAATATTCTAGGACTAGAACATTTTATGAGAAAACATTCCATGTAATTCATTGAATCATATGACCCTTTGGTTGTTGAAATATGGATCAATACCCTAGAGAAGATATTTGATGTCATGAGATGTGAAGAACATCAAAAGGCAACTCTTTCTGTCTATCATTTTGAATGTGAAACAGATCAATAGTGGTCATTGGTTAAGAATACTAGAAAGAAAAATGATCCTGAATCAATTGAATGGGGAGAATTTAACGATAGTTTCCTTGATAAATACATCCCTAAGGTTGTTCGGCTTAGGATGAAGAAAACATTCTTGGAATTAAATAAAAAGGATGAAAATTCAGTTTCCACATATGAAGTGAACTTTACAATATGGGTCAGGTATGTTCTAGATTTTATTAGAGTCATTTAAAGTAAAATTAATATATTCTACTCAGGATTGAACCTAGGGGTATGAAGAGATCTAGCCTCTCGATAATTTAAAAGTTATGAAAAAGTGATTCATTGTGTTGAGAAGGTTGAAAAAGAAGTTCTTTAACACATTTCTTCCATGAAATGATAAGAGAAGAAACAATCAAGGTGGCAGGAAATGGAGAAGAAACAGACTAATAATTCTAAAAGTTACCCTAAAACTTGTTCCAAGTGTGGTAAAATACATTTTGGGGAATGAATGTCAAGATTTGGAAAGTGTTACTAGTGTTTTAAGTTTGGTCACAATGTTCATAAATGTAAGGAAAAGGGTCCTGAACAGTCCAATAATGAGATAAAAAATAGCCAGTTTACAGTAAGATGATTTAGCCACAATGATTTGTAACATTATGAAAATAAGTATATGAAGTTAATTACAAAGGTAGGAAATCATTATGATCAGAAACAAAAAAGTTTGATAAAATATTTTTCTGCTACTACAGTTGATGTTGAGATATCTAGTAAAGTAATGGAAGATCCTAAGAGGCTTGTATTTTTCGAAGGATAGCCATAAGTTCAAGGTTTTAGACACACCTTCTGATGTTTTATGTGATGTGATAATAAGTTATTAGGTACCTTTCTGGGAGATGTTTTATGGGGTTATGCTTATGTGAGGCATTTGTTTAATGTGGATATAGGCCTTTACATTTGGACCACATTTTTAAGATATTTATATCCTTTATGGTTTGTGTGACCTTTGATGCTTAAGGTTATTCTTAGTGATGTACACCATAATTCTTGTAATATTATGATAATGAGATTTTTCTTATAATATAGAAATACATCGAGTAAGTATGTTTCCTTATGTTCTTATTCTAGGAAGTAAATGACTTCCTCAAATAATTCAAAAGGATATTAAAAGAATTATTATTTTACTTTTATTAATGTTCTTTTGACCCATCACATATTTATGGTTTTGTGTTGGATAACTTTCCAATTAATATGTTCTCTATCCCTCTCTTCTAGTGTTTGAGAGTGAGTTTTATCATAATTTTCCATGTTTTCCTACATCGAACCCTAATATATGCTATCTCTAGAAACCTTTTTAATTAAAATTATTTCTTTTAAAGTAGAGGTTTTATTGACACTTTCTCAAATGTGTCATTTCAATGAAGTAATTTTTAAAGTGAACCCTTAGTTACCGAGCCCAAATATAAAATTGTGAGAACACAATTTCGAAAAGGGGGAAAGGATGTAACATCCCAGTTAAGTAAAAAAGAAGAATTTTTCATATTTATTAATATTTATGAATTAAGTAGTAATTTTAACTTAATGTTAATGTTATATATTATAGCATACACGAAACACAACAATGGTTTTCTTTTAAATATTTTGTTTCACACAAGACTGAGTTATAAGGAAAAACAATATATTACAATATTATTATCTAAAATGGTAGTTATCACCTATTCATAGTATTAGAGAGAATAAACTAAAATAACAATATTATGGTTACACATTTTTATTAATTATTTTCACTTTTTTAAAATAAAAGTTATGGGATAAAATAGGAATACATCTGATTTTAATAAAAAAAAGTTAAATATTTTTAAATGGTAGTATTACAGCCTATTGATGGTGAACCTCTTTAAAATATAAATTATGACACATTTATGGGTTCTATTTGAAATGTTAAACTTCTTATTTGGAAAAGGTACGTAAAAATTTACTTTTTTGAGTTTTTTTATTTTTCTGATAAAATTCATTTTTTAATGGATTGTGAAAATACTACATTTTAATTCCAAACTATTTTTTCATCTAATTTATTTATATAGTTATATTATCAATTTAAATAGTTTAAATGTTTAATTAAATAATTTTTTTATCAATTAATTCAATGTAAGTCATTGGAATCAAATTCAAATTTTACTTGGATATAAAAACACTTTGAACTTTTGAACATTTAACTTTAAAAAATCGTTTTCTTGATCCATCAACGGGATTAGTGTTAAACCTAATTTAACCAATTATATTAATTGAATTTTCAAAAATTTATAAACATGGTTTTAATAAGTATAAAAAATGTGGCCTAAAATGATCAAAATAAGTTTTGGTGAATAGCACCCTTAATATTTTATTTACCACGGTTAAAAGTAAATAGGGTAATTAAAGATAAAAATTAAATTATAATAACATAAAACTACCCTAAAACTTGTAATAATATTATTATATGTGTTATTTTAAACCAATACAGTACTGGGGCCGAAACTATGACCTTTGGAAGCCACTTGGGTGTGATTATGTCATTTATAAAATTTAATTCAAAGTAAAGGAAAATTTATCATAAATAAGTCTCTCCTTACTAAAACAATTTTTTTATGGGGTTATGTAAGTGATATATTCAAATATGAATATTAAATAGATATATAAAAATATTACCTACATCATGGTAATTTATTTATAATTTTTATAAATTAAATAATTTAATTTAATTTTGACACAATGATGATTGAGTAATAGATTAATTAAAGAAACAAATAGATAAATGATATTAATAATTTTCAAATAAAAATAATTTGAAGTATTGGATGTCATAAAATAATTTTATGGATGAATAAGGCATTTTAGGTTTTATTTAATGTAGTTTTTCTGAAAAATAGATTTTTTATGATTTTTTAAAAAGTTCAAGTAATGAATAGGGTTAAAATTGATATAATTCATAACTTAAAACATAAAATATATAATTAAATTATATTAAATTTATTAAAATAAAATATTATACCAAAAAGATTATATATGTCCCAAAATTTAATTAATAATTTATTAATTTGTTTTTTCGAATGGTTTTATTATTATTTTAACTCCCAATGTGTAAATTACTTAATAAAAAGGTATGAGTGAAATGGGTTAAAAAATAAAGATAAATATTACAAAATATCCAAGATTGTATAGTTTTTATTTTATGAAGGCATTTGAAACCATAAACATCATATATTAGAAATAAATAAGTTTGGACCCATTTTAAATCTAAATTTAATTTATATTAATTTAATACTTTTAATAATTCCAAGGGTACCCCTCCTTTCTCTTATAAAAAGGCACCAATTCCACTGTATTAATTACACTACAAGAACCATTTATATCAGACAAGATCTACCCAAAACTCTTCCTGGAATACCTTCACAAATTCTTTAGGCCTTATCTTAGGCATAACACCCTTCTTAGAGGTGTTAAGGAGTTCTTCAAAGGTGATCAACTGAAGAAGAGGTATCATTTCTATTTAAGTGTTTCTATTTTCTTTCTTCATCCACTTCATTAAAATATCCTCAAACCATGATGATATAATAACTAAAATAACCTCAATATATCAGTATTTTTATGTTAATATCATAACCAAAATATATCTCTAATTTTATCAAATTAGAAATGAACATTTCATTCGTGGGTATGGCAGACTACCGCCTCACGAACTGATATACTTCATTTTTCATTACCATCTCTCAGAAATTTTCATAATGGTGGAATTAATGGTTCTATATGATCTTCATGACATAATTGTCATTAAAAGATAATAATATATCAATTATTTTTTTACTTTCCATGCACATAAAAATGATAGTGATGTTCATGCGTACGTGTGAACTATCACCTCCACAAAGCGATGCGAATCATTATTATTTACCACAACACTTGTATGATATTTATAAGTATACTTAAAATATTATTATTATTTTAATTATATTATGATAATTCTATAAATATAAAATAATCATTACCTTATTTCCATAATTATCAATTAAAAATGGAAATGTTACCCATGTGTACGTACGGCCTACCGTCTCCATGAATATAACATTGTTCATTTTTCATTACAATAATTAATGGTTTCATTTAAAAGTATAGTGGATGTAAAAAATTGATAATTATTTAATTAATATTATTCTGGATATGATGGAATTATTACCATATGGACTATGGACATCGTACCAAGTTAATTTTCGACTCAAGTAACAAAAAACGACAAAACGTCCAATATGAACTTAAATAATTTTGTAATTTTTATAACATGAGAATAAGTGATATAAAAGGAATAATGACCATGAAAAGGTTATAAAGAAAGTATAAATTAAACTAATTTTATTATTCATGAGTATAAATAACATACAAGATGATTCAGACTCAACGTAAGGGAATTCGTCTCAATCTCCTTTCATTTAGACATTTCTTGATAATATGCACCTTTATTATTTTATAAAGATTATAAACAGCCACCACAACATTTCATATGCATATTTTAACAATAATAATTTTATTGAATAGTTTGGTAAATGTATTTATTTATGGATATCAAGATTTAAATGTTCAACTTGGTGTGGGAAACCTTGAATGATTAAAAATTTTATTATAATATCTTTTTCATCATGTCTTTAATTTATGTATTATATATATATATAAGGATTTTAAAGGAAATTTTCTTATATTTTTAATTTGATCCAAAAGTTTTAAAAAATAAATATTTTTATTTGTTTTATATGGAATATTTTGACAAAGGACAAAAGGAATTTTCTTTTTAACGTATACAACGACAATGACGCCTATACCGCTATAACCATTATTCGATACTTGGATTCCTCTATAATTCATAATGTTTTTAAAAGTAAAAGAAATAAATTATTCCTTTTTTATTTCATATATTGTTATTTAAAATGGGTTATTAAATAAAAAATTTATTTTTATATGCAAACTGTTTTTCATATGGGATTAGATGAAGATTTAAAAAGGGTTTTTTCATGAAGGATTTTTATTTATGAGATGTTACTTAATAATTATATGAAATGGTTAAGGCCGATATATCTTATATGAAGGTTTGATCCCCATTATAGCTCATGGGTAAGCTTAAAATAGCTTATATGAAGCTTTCATCCCTATTTTAGATCACAGGTGAGCCTGTTATAGATTATATGAAAGGATGACCCCCATTATAGCTCACAGGTGAGCCTGATATAGCTTATACAAAGGTAGATCTCCATTATAGATCTCCAATTCATTGGGTAATAATAATAATTGGAAGTCAGTCATATGGTTATTCTAATTTAAATTGGGTTCAAAGGGTTTTATGTATATGATTCTCTAAGTCACCTAAAGGAGTTTTAAGTGCTTGCTATTGGTTTTAGTGTTTTTCTTTGAGCAAAAAGTATGAGTGTTATTCATGTGAAATTTTTTTTTCATTCACTCAAAGAACATTAAATGTGTAACCATGTTTTAACTGTACTGATGGTTTTCTTTGTTTTTCTGTACCTTACTAATCTATTTGGGCTCATCCCATGTTTTCAAATGTATTTACAAGATTTAAGGAAGAATAGATTCAGGGATGGAGTCAAGGAAAAGTTATTAAGATTAAACATGAAAAGAAACTACATTTATTTTTAAATGTTTTTTTATAGTAGAAATGGATATTGTTAGAAGTGGACACTTTGTATTTTTATTGTTTTTTAAGTAATAATTATGACCTAATTCTCCAAATATCTAAAATAGAAAATATCCTCATTGTGAATCCTTGATTTAACTCAAGATTATGTAATTATTAAGTCTAGGGCCTTATAATAAAAGGTTTAAAACTTGAAAGATTCATTCATAGAAACCCGCATCGAAAAGATAAATATTAAAACATACCTTAAAAGGGGGATGTCGGAACCATAATGGTTACCCAATGAAACATATTACTAGGTTTACAAATAGAGAAATATTGGTGAGAACTGAAAATATGTTCATGGAAGCATAATCTAACTATCAAATTTTGATAGAGAGTGATGGAGAACAAGTTTAGGATAAAGTTCACATTTATAAATCCATGATATTCCATCCAATATATCATAAGTTATCATTAACACTATGTTTTTATAATAGGTCATAAAATAGACAAAAATCTTCATCTGGAAGGATAATACATTAATCTAACAAACTTCATCCAATGCTTAACTTAGTATTTCTATTTATTTTTCACCTCACATCCCTTCTAAAATATGAAAATTCAGAGCTTTATAAATACAATCATGAAATCCAAGAAGTTGTAAACTTTATTCCAGTGATTACCGGTTATATTATTTAAATCCAAGAAGTTATAAACTATGTACTCAATTACATAGACCATTTAATCAACAATCAGTCCCAGGGTAATTTTTACCATCCAATGTACTTATTCATATCCAACATATCATTATCCAAATATCATTATCTCAATTTTTGGTATTTATTATGTGTTACATTCCCTTAATCAAAGTACCATCTTTCTATGAAATAAATTTTCTATGTTTATCTTTAAAATTCAAAATCTCATTTTCAATACTTAATGAAAAATTATTCTTAAAATACTTATACATTTCATTATTCATATAATATAATCTTTAATTCGAAAACATAAATACCTCATTGATAAAACTTTATTCTTAAACCATTACTCAGTCTTCCTCAACTTTTTCCTTAATACCACTTTCCTAGAATATGAAGTATGAATAATTTATTCTGGTTTCACAACCTCAATCAATTAATTACTCTTATGATAAACATAAACAATGGTGTAAGGACATAATGTACCTTTCACATGTCATTTACTATCTCCTTATCTTCAGAAGTATAACCAATACTCATACCACCTTCCTGATTCTCTTTATGAGATTTAGACTTGGCAAATCAATTTGAAAAATGCCCATAATTTCCATATTTGAAACATTAAATGTTAACCATGTTCCTTATTATTCGCTTAATTGACTATAAGGCCCCAGCCTTAAACCTTACTTAATCTTGAGTTATTACAAGATTACACATTTAGTATCTTTTCGAGTTTAGAGTTTTAGGGAATTAGAACATAAAACTTGGATTACATTCCACATATAAGCAAAGTGGTTACATAAAGATAGTATTCTTCAATCCCATCAATGGAAACATATTTAATATAAAACATGTATTATTTCTTGACACTTCCTTTACACTATCATCATATCATGTAACTTTCCCTTGACCTGTGAAAAACATTTCAAAAAAAACTTGGGATGAGCATAAAAAAGATCAGTAAGAGATATAAAAATATGGAAAGGAAACATGGGTACATATATACATAAGAAAGAAATCATACATTACCCATAATACATAATCACTTTAACATACCTCATCAAATCATGAATAAATCATAGAAATCATAAGACATAAAGGTAACTTGAGGCATTCATAACATTCTTACATAGGGAGTAACCCTCTTGGTTACGTTTAGAATACCCAACACAGTATATTCCCTAAATCTCTTCGTAGAAACCTTAACGTTTAACTCCTTCGCGTTACCCAATGCATTGGAGAGCTATATCGGGCTCACCCGCCCTTATTCTATCACGGAACCACCCGTCTTCATAATAATTCCCAAGAACCTCAACATAATCGTATCACATAAAACATCCATAAAGGAAACATAACATTTCCACCTATCAATCACAAGATATCAATACAACACATTGATATAAAAACATTATGAAAACCATTTTCAATACCAAAAAAAAAGAAAATTAAAACATGGTATTTATTTTTCTTTTAAAAAGAAGGTATGGCTTGTAGAGGAAGCCGAAAATCAAATAACGGTCACGGCGGCGGAGAAGTCGTTGTCGCCGCATACGTATGACAAAAACATTCCCTTTTGTCATTTAGTAAATACTTCATATAAAAAAGATTCCTTTTGAATAAACGTAAAAGTCAAAGGGGTTTATACACCATATAAAAGAAGGTTGTGTATAAAACAAAATATGCCTCAATGAATGGAGATTGAGACGAAGTCCCATACCTCAGGTCCGACTTGACTCGATCGTTCTTTAATGTCCCGAATAATAAACTTCAGTTAATTTCTACTTGCTTAAGAACCTTTTTAAAGTTCATTATTCCTTCTATATCACTTATATCCATGTCATGAACACTATGTAATTATTTAAGTTAATAACGGTCGTTTTAACGATCATTGGTACTTGAGTGAAAAATAAACCCTTTATAATTACAATTTGTTCATGTATACATTATATCCAGAATGGTATTCATGATGTAGTTATCATATATATCATATATATACAGTAAATTCATGCATTTATAATATTACATAATCATTTAGAGGTAAGAATTGAAATGCACCATTCATGGAGACAGTAAGTCGTACGTACGCATGAATGCTACTTTCATTTCTATTTCGTATTTTTATAGAATGGAATCATAATGATATAAAGGTTTATTATAATTCCAGTATAATATCATATAATATATCATATTTCCATCCTTTATACGTCCCACATATGGTATTTAACCAATCAAATCACTTTGAGGGGGCGGTAGTCCGCACTTCCTTAAATGAAGATATCGCGTTTACCCATAATGGAAACCATAAAGGTATGCCCAGAATAAAAAATACAGAAGCTTAAGGAAAACATAAACATATTATATATCATATATATATATATATATATATATATATAGTTACATCTTAATGGCCACCTTTGAAAGTGTTAAAAGAATGTTGAACAATCATCATTTTGGGAGGCATAAATTCACCATCCACGGAAACAGTATGTTCGTTTACCATTAGATGTAGGTGTGTGTAAGTGTAGCTCTAATATTTCTTATAACAACATTATATTATATTGAGGATATTGGATTTGTTACAAAATAAAAGAATAAAAAGAGTTTAGGGGGTTGGAGAAGCAAAATAAAACAAAAGGACTCAAAAGAAGACATTACCTTAAAATCGGGTAACTCCCTTTGGTTTGAGCTCAAAGGCTTCCTTGGGAAGACTTATGCCCAAAGTGAGGCTTCAAGGAGTAAGAGAGGGAAGTTTAGAGACAAAATGGGTAGGGGTTGGCCGAGCCAAAGGCTTTGGGAATGTGGGTAAGGAGGTAGAGGTGGGGGTCTTTTATAAGAGGAGAGGAGGGGCACTCTTGGAAAGTAAAGATAAGTTACTTTATTGTAAAATGAGTTTCGGATTCAAAAGGTCCCACATATATATAATTAGAGGATAAGGTGATAAGGGTTCGAAATCCACTCATCCAATTTGTTTTGTCCATGTGTAGTTCTTGGATTTTACATTATCTTTCCATTTTATTTAAATCGTTAAATAATGAGGTCATCGCTGCATCATCATGATGTCATAAATAATTTAATTTATTTAATGTCTAAAAATTATAAAAAAAATACTATGATGTAGGAAATCTTTTTATATTTCTAATGAATATTTATAGTCAAATATATGACTTGTATAACCCCATATAAAAATTGTTTTAGTAAAATAACTCATGTTTGTGTCATTTTTACTTTTACATTAAATAAAAAGTTATTTATGTCATTTCCCAACCAAAGTGGCTCCACGGGGTCCCCTAGTTGACCCATGGATTTTATTGGTCAGCCATGACACATCCAATAAGGGTAGGACATGTGTCTATGTCATTTCAGTTTATTAAAACATTATTCTTACCTTAAACTACACTAATTACCTCTAATCGCGATTAAGAACTTAATAAGTTACTATTCACCAAAAAATTATTTTAATCCCATTGAACCACATTTCACTTCTTAATGACAACCATGTATGTCGGATTTTTGAAATTCAAAACACAATGATGGAAATGTTTCATTTAAATGGAAAAATCAGTTTTTATAAGTACCACTTAGTGGTTTCACTATTCATCAAAAATTGAAGTTTTTAATAAAATTACCAAAAAATTCACCCTAAGCTATATTTAATATTCCGAATTCAAAAACTAAGTCTATTTTAAAAATTTCAAAACATATAAGTCACATTAATTAATTTAATAATTAATTCCCGCTTTCATGACAAATAGCGTGTTTTTATGAAACGATAAGTATCAAAAGATTGACACCAGTTTAAGTCCAATTTCAAAGTGAAATTGATTCCAATGAATAACATTGGATTAAATGGTAAAAATATATTCTAATTTCACTTAAAAACAATTAATAAGATAATCTAATCATATAAATAAATTAGATTAAAAAGATTTTTTGAATTAAAATACAACATTTTACAATATTCATTAAAAATGAACATTGGTAGAAAAATACCAAAAATTCACACAAAGTAAATTTTGATGTCCCAATCATAAAGAATAAGTTTATTTTGACAAACATAGCTTATAAAATAGTCAGAAGATATATTTAAAAATGGTTTGCCATCAAAAGGCAGTAAACAATCCTTTAAAAAATATTAGTATATTCCATGCTTAAGATTGAATTTATTTTCATTTTAAGACTCTAAAACACTATCTAATTCATTAATAGACATAGATAAAAATATATATTATTCATTACTTACTTGGGATGTTACATCCATCCCCCCTTTAGAAAATTGCGTCCTCGCAATTTATTTACTTATCGAATAAATGGGGGTACTTATCCCTCATTGCATTTTCATATTCCCATGTTGCTTCTTCGATCATGTGGTTTTTCCACAAAACCTTTACCTGATTAATAACATTATTCTGCAACACTTGCTCCCTGTGGTCAAGAATCTGGACCGGTTGTTCCTCATAAAATAGATTCTCTTCCAGCTGAACTACCTCAGGACTCAAAACATGAGATGGATCTGGCATATACTTTCTCAACATCGAAACGTGATAAACATTGTGTACCTGAGATAAACTCGGAGGTAAAGCCACTCTGTATGCAACTGATCCAACTCTCTCCAGAATTTCATATGGTCCAATAAACCTTGGACGCAGCTTTCCTTTTTTACCAAATCTCATCACACTTTTCCAAGGAGAAACCTGGAGAAAAACATGATCACCTACCTCGAAAGTTAGATCCTTCCTCCTATTGTCTGCATAACTCTTCTGCCTGTTCTGAGCTGTTCTCATGTGCTTCTGAATCATCTGAACTTTTTTTGCCATCTCTTCTACCAATTCTGGTCCCATCAACTTCCTTTCACCCACTTCATCCCAGAAAGCTGGAGTTCGACACTACTTTCCATATAATTCTTGAAATGGTGCCATCTGTATACTGGAATGAAAACTGTTATTATATGAAAATTCAACCAAAGAAATATGTTGGTCCCAACTTCCCTGATAATCCATAGAACAAGAACGTAGCATATCCTCCAAGGTCTGAATTGTTCGTTCTGACTGCCCATCTGATTGAGGATGAAAAGCTGTACTAAAATTTAATTCAGTACCCAACGACTTCTGAAGGCCTTTCCAAAAGTTAGAAGTGAACCTAGGATCACGATCAAATACAATGGAGAGAGGAACTCCATGTAACCTGACTATCTCTTTAAGATACAAATGGGAAAGTTGATCTAGGGAAAAAGTATCTCGTATAGCAAGGAAATGAGCAGATTTAGTCAAGTGATCAACAATAACCCAGATTGCATTATTACCTCGAGATGTATTCGGTAATCCCACAACAATGTCCATGGATATATTCTCCCATTTCCACTGTGGCACTGGTAAAGGCTGAATCATCCCTTTTGGTAACTGCCGCTCTGCTTTAACCTGCTGACAAGTCAAACACTTCACAGTAAAATCAGCAATATTTCTTTTCATTCCATCCCACCAGTAATACTCCCGCAGATCTCTATACATCTTAGTACTGCCAGGATGAACTGAAAACAGAGAACTATGAGCTTCGCATAACAACTCTCTCTTAAACTGTGTATCACAAGGCACACACAATCTCTTCCCAAATATCAAAAAGCAATCATTATCAATGTTGAATTCAGGCAACTTACCTTTCTGAACCAGCTCTACCTTTTTCTACAACTCACTGTCTTTCTTCTGTGCTTACTTGATTCTATCTGATAGAGATGATCTCACTGATACCTGAAACAAAACATAAGAACTTCCTACACCCACAACTTCTATGCCAAAGTTCATCAAATCCTTAACCAAAGGATCACGTTCCAAACGCAAAATTTCTAATGAAGCATTACTTTTTCGACTCAAAGCATCAAACACTTTATTTTCTTTTCTCAGATGGTAATGAATTGTACAATCATAATCCTTGATTAATTCTAGCCATCTCCTTTGTCTCATGTTCAATTCTTTCTGAGTGAATATATACTTTAAAATTTCATGATCGGTATTTATTTCACACTTTACTCCATACAAATGATGCCTCCAAATTTTTAAATCAGAAACAACAGAAGCTAATTCCAAATCATGTATAGGGTAATTTACCTCATGAGTTTTCAACTGTCGTGAAGCATAAGCAATTACCTAATCATTCTGCATTAGGACGCAACCAAGTCCTTTCAATGAAGCATCACTGTATATAACAAACTCACCATTCCTGGAAGGTAGTGCCAAAACTGAAGCATTCACCAATCTTCTATTCAATTCCTGAAAACAATCATCACATTCTTTTGTCCAGATAAACTTAACACCCTTCCGAGTTAGCTTAGTCATTGGACTACATAATTGTGAAAAAATTCTAACAAACCTTCGGTAATAGCCTGACAAACCAAGGAATATACGAATCTCAGTTACATTTGTGGGTCTTGTCCATTCTTCAACAACTTTTGTTTTTGCAGGATCAATAGTTATTCCATCCTTAGAAACAATATGACCAAGGCAAGAAATTTGTTGCAACCAAAACTCACATTTTCTGAATTTCCCATACAATTTCTTTTCTTTTAAGGTTTTCAAAATAACCCTTAAATGTCTTTCATGCTCTTCTTTACTTTTAGAAAACACCAAAATATCATCAATAAAAACCACCACAAACTTATCCAAGAACTAATGGAAAATTCTATTCATTATGTCCATGAATACAGCAGGTGCATTGGTTAGCCCAAAAGGCATTACTACAAATTCATAATGGTCATATCTCGTATGGAACACGGTCTTCGGAATATCTGCCTCCTTTACCTTCAGCTGATGGTACCCCGATCTCAAGTCAATCTTTGAAAAAAACTAAGCTCCCTGGAGCTGATCAAACAAATCATCGATGTGAGGCAAAGGATATTTGTTCTTAACAGTGATATTATTCAAGGCCCTATAATCAATGAAAAGTCTCATAGAAACATCTTTCTTTTTAACAAATAAAACATGAGCACCCCATGGTGATGTGCTAGGTCGAATGAAACCTTTATCTAATAAATCTTGCAATTGCTCCTTCAACTCTAAAAGCTCAAGTTGAGCTATTTGATAAGGGGGTTTTGAAATTGGCTTAGCATCAGGAACTAAGTCAACAGTAAACTCAACTTCCCGATCTGGTATTATTCCAGGAAACTCATCAGGAAAAACATCAGTATACTCATTTACCACTGGCACATCATTAATTTGAACAGTTCCTTTATTTTCAACGATGTGTGCAAGGTAACATTCATTTCCATCTTTTACAAGTTTCTCGGCCTCTTGATATGTTATCAAAAGTAAGGGTTCATTCTTGTACACAAACTGAAAGTCTCTCTGAAAAGAAACTTCTTTAGCTCTACGGTCAATCTTAGCATGGTAAATAGAGAGCCAATCCATACCCAAGATAACATCAAACTCTACTAGAGGTAGAACAATAAGGTTTGCAAGTAGGTTCTTTCCACAGATAAGGATAAGAAGATTCTTATAAATTCTTTTTGCCTCAACATTTCCCCCAGGTGTCTTTACCACAAGTTCAGGAGTCATTTCTTGAGATGGTATTCCCATTTTACTAGAAAAGGTTTCAGAGATGAAATAATGTGTAGACCCCGAATCAAACAACACACTGGCATAATCTGAAAAAACAAACAATGTACCTGATAAAACTTCATTTGATGGCCCGACATCTACTGAAGTAGTTGCAAAGGATTTTACAACCCCTTTCTTCTTATAGTCTAACTGCTTCCCATCACTCAATCTCTTTGTCGGACACTCGTTTTCATAGTGACCCATCTCATTGCACTTATAACATTTCACTAACTGTAAGTCAAGTTTGGTCTTACCTTCACCTTGATCCTTTTCAGTGCAATCACGAGCCTAATGTCCCATCTTACCACATCTGTATCACTTTCCAGAATTCAGAAGACATTCCCCAGCATTCCTTTTGCCACATTTATCACAAACTGGAAACTTAGTTTTCTTACCATCAGACGTTTTTGAAGAATTCTTACCTTTCTCCTGCCACCTTGGTCTCTTCTTCTGGTGGTTGTTATAGAACACTTGGTCATCGACAAACTCCATTTCCACCTTCTCAGGACATCGAACAAGCTTTTCATAACTTTTAAACTCACGAGAAGCTAATGCCCTTCGATATTTTCTCTTTAATCCTGAGTAAAAACGATTGATTTTACTATCAAGGTCTCAGATTAAATTTTGAGCATACCTTGCCAATCGAGTGAACCTTTCCTCATAGGCAGCCACTGAGTCTTCCTCTTGCCTCAATTCCAAGAATTTCTTTTCCATCCTAAGTCGAACAGCCTTAGGAAAATACTTCTCAAGAAATATACCTTTGAATTCATCCCAGTCAAGAGCATCAATTTCATCAGCATCCCTGATATTTTTAACCATAGACCACCAATGTTCTGCCTCACCCTCCAAATGGTAAATAGCAAGACTAACCTTTTGATTGTCTGAACACCTCATGACATCGAAAATCTTCTCCAGTGCTTTAATCCACCCTTCAGCTAGCACAGGGTAAGATGATCCTCTGAATGATGGGGGATGTTGCCTCATGAAATGTTCCACCACTGACATGTTCCTCTGCGATTGATCTGGCTGATCTCGTGCATAGATACCACCACCATTTATTGATTGAGTCAATTACGCCATTACTGCAACAAACTGTTCAGTTCCAATTCCGACCATCTCAGGATGCTGATTCAGAAGGTTATTTCCTTCTGTATGCCTTCCTAGCACTACTTCCCTGTTTCCTCTGTGGAAAACCATTCTGAACAAACATGTCTTAGATGAAGCAACATGGTAATCTTTAAATACTATATCACTTCAATTTGAACATAAAAAAAATATTTTTGGATAATCATTCAATAGAATTCTAAATCCTAAAGTTATCTAAACCGACCTTTGATACCAACTATAAGGCCCCAGCCTTAAACCTTACTTAATCTTGAGTTATTACAAGATTACACATTGAGGATCTTTTCGGGTTTAGAGTTTTAGGGAATTAGATCATAAAACTTGCATTACATTCCACATATAAACAAAGTGGTTACATAAATATAGTAGTCTTCATTCCCATCAATGGAAACCTATTTAAAATAAAACATGGATTATTTCTTGACACTTCCTTGACACTATCATCATATCATGTACCTTTCCCTTCACCTGTGAAAAACATTTCAAAAAAAACTTGGGATGAGCATAAAAAGCTCAGTAAGGGATATAAAAATATGGAAAGGAAATATGGGTACATATATACATAAGAATGAAATCATAAATTACCCATAAAACATAATCACTTTAACATACCTCATAAAATCATGAATAAATCATAGAAATCATAAGACATAAAGGTAACTTCAGGCATTCATAACATTCTTATGTAGGGAGTAACCCTCTTGGTTACGTTTGGAATACCCATAACATTATATTCCCTAAATCTCTTCGGAGATACCTTAACGTTTCACTCCTTTGCGTTACCCAATGCATTGGAGAGCTATATCGGGCTCACCTGCCCTTAGTCTATCACTGAGCCACCCGTCTTCATAATAATTCCCAAGAACCTCAACATAATCGTATCACATAAAACATGCATAAAGGAAACATAACATTTCCACCTTTCAATCACAAGATATCAATACAACACATTGATATAAAAACATTATGAAAACCATTTTCAATACCAAAATAAAATAAAATTAAAACATGATCTTTATTTTTCTTTTAAAAAGAAGGTATGGCTTGTAGAGGAAGCTGAAACTCAAATAATAGTCACGGCGGTGGAGAAGTTGTTGTCGCCGCATACGTATGACAAAAACATTCCCTTTTTTCGTTTAGTAAATGCTTCATATAAAAAAGATTCCTTTTGAATAAATGTAAAAGTCAAAGTGGTTTATACACCATATAAAATAAGTTTGTGTATAAAACAAAATATGCCTCAATGAAAGGAGATTGAGACGAAGTCCCATACTTCGGGTCCGACTTGACTCGATCGTTCTTTATTGTCCTGAATAATAAACTTGAATTAATTTCTACTTGATTAAGAACCTTTTTAAAGTTCATTATTCCTTTTATATCACTTATTTCCATGTCATGAATACTATGTAATTATTTAAGTTAATAACGGTCGTTTTAACGATCATTGGTACTTGAGTGAAAAATAAACCCTTTATAATTACAATTTTTTCATGTATAAATTATATCAAGAATGGTATTCATGATATAGTTATCATATATATCATATATATCGAGTACATTCATTCATTTATAATATTACATAATCATTTAGAGGTAATAAATGAAATGCACCGTTCATGGAGACGGTAAGCCGTACGTACGCATGAACGCAACTTTCATTTCTATTTCGTATTTTTATAGAATGGAATCATGATGATATAATGGTATATTATAATTCCAGTATAATATCATATATAATATCATATTTACATCCTTTATATGTCCCACATATGGTATTTAATGAATCAAATCACTTTGAGGGGGCGGTAGTCCGCACTTCCTTAAATGAAGATATCGCGTTTACCCATAATGGAAACCATAAAGGTATGCCCAAAATGAAAAATACAGAAGCTTAAGGAATACATAAACATATTATATATCATATATAAATATATTTACATCTTAATGGCCACCTTTGAAGGTGTTAAAAGAATGTTGAACAATCATCGTTTCGGGAGGCATAAATTCACCATCCACGGAAACAGTATGTTCGTTAACCATTAGATGTAGGTGTGTGTAAGTGTAGCTCTAATAATTCTTATAACAACATCCTAGTATATTTAGGATACTAGATTTGTTACAAAATAAAAGAATAAAAAGAGTTTAGGGGGTTGGAGAACAAAAATAAAACAAAAGGACTCAAAAGAAGACATTACCTTAAAATCGGGTAACTCCCTTTGTTTTGAGCTCAAAGGCTTCCTTGGGAAGACTTCTGCCCAAAGTGAGGCTTCAATGAGTATTATAGGTAAGTGGAGAGACAAAATGGGCAGGGGTTGGCCGAGCCAAATGCTTTGGGAGTGTGGGTAAGGAGGTAGAGGTGGGGGCCTTTTATAAGAGGAGATGAGGGGTACTCTTGGAAAGTAAAGATAAGTTACATTATTTTAAAATGAGTTTCGGATTCAAAAGGTCCCACATTTATATAATTAGAGGATAAGTTGATAAGGGTTCGAAATCCACTCATCCAATTGGTTTTGGTCATGTTTAGGTCTTAGATTTTACATTATCTTTCCATTTTATTTAAATCGTTAAATAATGAGGTCATCGCTGCATCATCATGATGTCATAAATAATTTAATTTATTTAATGTCTAAAAATTATAAAAAAAAATACTATGATGTAGGAAATCTTTTAATATTTCTAATTAATATTTATAGTCAAAAATATGAGTTGTATAACCCCATATAAAAATTGTTTTAGTAAAATAACTCATGTTTGTGTCATTTTTTCTTTTACATTAAATAAAAAGTTATTTATGTCATTTCCCAACCAAAGTGGATCCATGGGGTCCCCAAGTTGACCCATGGCTTGTCTGGGTCGGAAATGACACATCCAATGAGGGTAGGACATGTTTCTAGGTCATTTCAGTTTATTAAAACATTATTCTTACCTTAAACTACACTAATTACCTCTAATCGTGATTAAGAACTTAATAAGTTACTATTCACCAAAAAAATTATTTTAATCCCATTGAACCACATTTTACTTCTTAATGACAGCCATGTATGTTGTATTTTTGAAATTCAAAACACAATGATGGCAAAATTTCATTTAAACGGAAAAATTAGTTTTTATAAGTACCACTTAGTGGTTTCACTATTCATCAAAAATTGAAGTTTTTCAGAAAATTACCAAACATTCACCCTAATCTATATTTGATATTACGAATTCAAAAATGAATTCTATTTTAAAAAATTCAAAACATATAAGTCACATTAATTAATTTAATAATTAATTCACGTTGTCATGACAAATAGCATGTTTTTATGAAACAATAAGTATCAAAAGATTGACACCAGTTTAAGTCCAATTTCAAAGTGAAATTGATTCCAATGAATACCATGGGATTAAATGGTAAAAATATATTCTAATTTCACTTCCGAAACAATTCAGAAGATAATCTAATCATATAAATAAATTAGATTAAAAAGAGTTTTTGAATTAAAATACAACATTTTACAACATTCATTAAAAAATGAACATTGTCAAAAAAATACCAAAAATTCACACAAAGTAAATTTTGATGTCCCAATCATAAAGAATATGTTTATTTTGACAATCATAGCTTATAAAATTGTCAGAAGATATATTTAAAAATGGTTTTCCATCAAAATGCAGTAAAACAATCCTTTAAAAAATATTAGTGTATTCCATGCTTAAGATTAGATTTATTTTCATTTTAAGCCTCTAAAACACTATCTTATTCATTAATAGACATAGATAAAAATATATATTATTCATTACTTACTTGGGATGTTACATTGTCTAAGACCAGAAAATATATTTTGAGAAACCTTTATCATTTTCGTGTATCATATAATCATGAAAAATTAATTATAAGAGGACTAAATCATGGATCATTCTTCTTTAATATATGACAACCTAGTTTTATCTTGGTTTATTAATATCTATCTTATATTTAAATATTTTATGATAGTTCGTTAAGAGTTTGTGAATTTCCATAGCATATCCCCCAAGAATGTCAAAAAAGGTGTGCAGCAAGTCCCATTTGCATCTACCAAATTACTCTAACGCAGACCAGGAACATCTTGTCGAAGTTGTTACCCCTATGTACAACTGCTCCAGAGACACATCCTCTTGTAGTATCTATAGAGGGTTTAATTACTATGAAACCACTTACACTATACTCTACAAAAATTCTAGGACATTTTCCTAAATGTTAACTCATCCTTATACTTATCCTTAGAGACATCCCTATACATATCCTTAGAAATATACCTAGGGATATCACTGATATTTTCTAATGTTAGTTTCCAAAGGTTGAATAAAAATTCCCTTTGGTACCAACTATAGTGACCCGTGATTAACATACATGGATATTACAACATTATAGATAAATATTCAGTACATTACAAAAATACATGCCTGAGGACCATAATAGTTTACTGTATTTGGAAACATGGAAACAAAATCTTTTATCCTTGTGAATGATCTTCAACATCTGCCATAAAGATCTCCACCTTTAGTACTTCTTCCTAAATCCTTTCTTCATAACTTGGGGAAAGAAAACATAATATAAGGGGTGAGCTCAAATGCTTAGTAAGGGTAATTTAGGGAGATTTATAAGAATAATTATGAGTATAAGGGTATGACAATATGATCTTGAAAATAGAAGATCATACTCTGCATGTCAAAGGTCATATACATGAATCATATAATAAAACATGGCAATTAAAAATACATGAATCATAATGAAATAATGAAAATAACCCATTAAATCATAACATAGTATTAAAAAATATAATTGTGGTAGAAACAGAATCATTTATTATTATTTCTATTGTAGCCAAGGAGTCACTGTGAACACCATCTTTTTAGTATGGGTACATTCCCCATACCATATTGGTAGTCATGTATCACTCCCATGGCCCAATTAGTATAATGAGTTCAATCCTCATAACATCTCATAAGTCATGGTTCAATCCCATGTCCATCTTAGTAGCATGACTTCACTCTACATACCATCTTGGTAGTCATGGTTCACTCCGATGGCTATCTTATTCGTCACGGTTCATTCCCAAGACCATCTTAGTCTATCCCATGAGATATAAATCTCTACCCAATGAATTGGAGGTAGATATACGTCCCACCCATCTCATAATAAAATCATACATACCTATTCTATAAGATCATAAATTATCATATCATTACCCATGAAACAAAATGGGTATTATATGTATGTAACCATATCATAATCCATGAAAAAAATACAGGTATCATAATCATTTCATCATAAACAAAACACATGAAAAGAATCGGGTTTCAAAATAATATAACCCATGAAGGAGAAAAGGGTTTCATAAAAATATAACCCATTAAAGGGAAACATATTTCATAAGTATATAACCCATGAAAGAGAACCAGATTTCATAAAGACTGTGACAAAAAGTGTAACCCATTCATAGAAATAATATGAATTGAACATTTAGATAATTTCCTAAAAGGGTATGATTAACATCAACGAATGTCATCTTAGATAGAAAATAATTTTGAAATATCTTCCAAAAATATTTCTTTATGAAAATATAATTCATTCTTTGAAAAATTATTTTTAATACATAAAACCATTTGAAAATAATATTCTCAAAAAATACCATTAAAACCTATAAATAACATTTGAAATAATTTCAAAACATTTTTCCTTGAAAACTCATAAAATAAGGTTCAAAAAAAATTTAAACCATTTTCTTTGAAAACACTTTGAAAACATTAAAAGAAATATTGAAAACATTTTGAAATCCATTTCATTTAAAATACATAGAAAACTTTTAAATAAAGATTGAAAGTGTTTTGAAACCCATTTCTTTGAAAATAATTTGAAAAATTATAAATAAATAAAGAAAATGTTTTGAAAAAATTTTATTTAAAAAAAATTTAAAACCAATAAATAACGATGAACAATTTTTTGAAAATAATTCTCCTTGAAAACATATAAAATAATCTTGAAAATTTTTTGAAACGCATTTCTTTGAAAATTATTTGAAAAATTATAAATATAGATTGAAAATGGTTTGAAAACAATTATACTTGAAGTATAATTAAAGAAACTTCAAAAAAACTGAAAACAATTTATTTAAAAAAATATTTTCAAAAGTTTTCATAAAAATCAACCTTTAAACATGAAAAGAAATATTTAAAGTATTTACGGTTGATAAATTTGTACATGGCGTACAAGGTAAAAAGAAAATTCATTTTGCACGGTAAAATGGTTGAAAAAATGCCTCATTTGGAATGAAAAAAGAAGATTCTATTTAAAGAATTGGTGAAAGCAAAAATGGGTAAATATGTCTTTTAATGATCATAGGATATTATTATAATATACTTGGAAACCCTTTTTTGAGAACATGGTTTTCTGACCGAAGAGTGAGTAAAGTTGGAATTTCATAAAAACACTTTCTTAAATATATTATTTACAAAAGAGTAGAATTATAGTACCAATACATGATTATATAATTAATAACAGTAGGGGAATAAAATTCATGAATTTCATGGGAGATGGATCAGAATATTTCATCAATGTAAGCATAAACAAAAACAATCTCCAAAAGCGATGAGATTGTCTCAATAAACTCTTATAACTTGGTAACTTGGGATCATAGTTTCTATGTAAGAAAAGGAAATTACCTGAAACTTAAAATATCATGAAATAAATTAAATTCATTACATAACATGTAATATTTAATTATATACACCTTGAAATATAATTTAGGTTCATAATAAAAACATGAGTCTCAAAGAAGGAAAAATGAGAAAAAACTATTTTACAGATTAAGTAACTTTTGAAATTTATACACCGTGAAAGAAGAATCATAGAATGGGTATGTGAATACCTATAAATTTAATTATAATATACATATAATATAATAATTTTAATTACATATACCACATAAAAGGAAGGAGTGGTGACCATAGCATATATCTCATGAAAATAAAAAGTAAGATGAAATCTCCTTACCTTTTGTCTTGACTCTCTCCTTACTCGTTCAAACCACCTATTTAATAAATATATATTTATTATACTTATTTTACTGAACCATATCCTTATATCTAATACCATATATGGTTTTTTTACAACCTTATATTTCCCTCTTGTTAACCATCATATGTTAAGGTTTCACTTCTGGTAATATTTACTTTTTTTCGTATGTGTTTTAATTTGTAATATAGTTGGTCCTTAAACTAATATCATGATTCCAGAATGTAAAAAATGTTAGAAATATAATCTATATTATATATCATTATGAAATGGTATACACCGTTCATGGTGACAACAGGTCGTACGTATGCATGAACGTTATTTCCATTTAATAGTCGTGTTGAGAGAAAGAAATTAAAAGACATGTATGTATATATATATATATATATAATTACTAATGTATCTTTATTATATCATATATATTCACTAAATCCATACTTAATACATTCCATGTAGTTTGTGAAGGAATCACATCACTTTTAGGGGGCAGTATTTCACACTTCCTTAAACGAAATTATTGCATTAACACCAAATGGAAAGTACAAAAAATATGTGTTGTTAAAGGAATAAATAAGATTAAATAAATAATATATATAATATATGATATATTTTAACTAAGTTTCCCCCATAATTTCCACTATGAGAGGTGGTAAGAACAATTAATCAAATATCATTTAGTGAGGGAGTAGTTCATCGTGCACATAAAAAGTGTGTTTGTTATCCATTAGATGAAGGTGCGTGTAGGTGTAGGTTTAAAAATTATAATAAAAACATTCTAGTATATTGTGTATTTTTTTTGTTATGTAATCATGTATTAATAATGATGATGGGGAGGTGAAAAAATTAAATAAAGGGGCTTGAGAGAAAACGTTACCTCTAAATCGGGTAACTCCTTTTGGTTTGTGCAAAAAGGATTCCTTGGATAGATTTATCCCACAGGGGAGGGTTATAAGAGTAATTTAAGGATGTTTGGAAGTGTTTGGGGAGAGATTTTTCAAACAAAATAGGTTTTAGAGGTCTGAAAAAGAGGTTGAGGTGGTGGACTTTATAGGGAATGAGGAGTGGTACTCTTGTAAATATCTGAATAGAGAATTTCACCCACATTTTTCTTATTGAAAGTGGACCAAATAGTAATCTAAATCCCATAAAATATATTATAGAGTATAAAAATGGACATGAAATTAATTTTTTACAAGTTAATAAGTCTTTTTTTCCTTTAAGTTTATGGTTTACTCCCTTATTAATCTTAATTTAACCTTAGTCGATGTAATTAATTTTAATCACTTTTACTAATCTTTTTGGTAAAAAACATTTTGACCTAATTTGAGACTATAAATTATCATTATTCCAAATATGGAATCCATTTTTTCCAATTCCAATCACATAAGGGGCATAAATTAATTTAAAATTAATCTGGTTGATGGGACGACACTACGATTTTTAAAGTAAAGATTATCAAAAAAATTCTAAGTTTTTAAATATAATTTTAATGTGAAATTTTTTAAAATGAACTAAATTGAATTAATTTATTAAATTATTATATAATTAAACATTTAAACAAAATTTAAATATAAATTAACCTTCTAAATAAATTAAATGAAAAGGCAGTTTTGACTTAAAGTCCAGTATTTTTAATTATTCATTAAAAAGTGAAAACTTAAATAAAAGTACCAAAAAAATTATCCTAACCAAATTTTTCTGTTTTTATCAAAATATAAATAACATTTTGACATATTAAATGTATAAATGTTTCCAAAAATTTTATTTAAACTTGTTTTTCCATTAAAATGTGTTAAAACTACCTTCATAAAAAATTATAGTTTTTGATGCATAAAATGAGGTTCGTTCTTATATTATGTTTATCTGATCTATTTGATGGATACCAAAAATATTTGAATGAATATATAATATATTTATTACATTAATTTCTCTCACTAATTGTATTTAATTTAATTTATTTGGGTAAAATATCTTTGTGACCATAAAAATATTTTCTTTTATATTCAATCGGCTTTCATATTCATTTATAATTAATTGGTAACCTATGATTCTATATTATATTGTGTAAACAATATATTTTAATAAATTTTTTAATAATATTAATAAAATATAATTTAACATCAAGGTTATGTATTATTATGTTAAATAATTATATTTTGATAATATATTATTGTTCGGTAAACCTCAGTCTTACATATTATGCAAGCCATCAAGGAAAGTCATTGTTGTGTGTAATGTAAGTTAATTCTTGTGTTCGTTATATATAAATATAAAGTTTATGTTGAATGTTATTCACAATTAACTTGTTTTTGCACATAACATAAGAAAACATATTTCTTTAATATAAAATAT
Source organism: Viscum album (assembly GCA_963277665.1). Classification (NCBI taxonomy): domain Eukaryota; kingdom Viridiplantae; phylum Streptophyta; class Magnoliopsida; order Santalales; family Viscaceae; genus Viscum; species Viscum album. Next base: position 1,608,104,766 of record OY728128.1, read on the forward strand.
AAAATCTTCAGTGTTGCGTAAAATGAAAAATATTAAGAAGATTAAATTAATTCAAAAAAATCACAAAATCTCAGGGTGTTTCATGGGATCCCACTAGAATTCCTATGATATATTCATGTGTTAGATAATTTTTATGGATTCCAAGGGCTGTCTGGTGGTGCCCACCATCCAACTAATAGCATCGGGCTTGTTCTCGATTTTAACAGGAAGAATCATATTTATACCCCCAAAAACCTTTTTAATCGCCTAATTACCTCAAATTCAAACCTAATATAGATTTTAGAAATTTTGAAGGATATTTAGGCTTATACAAAACCAGTCCTTGGTTATTCAATTAGTTATTCAATCCAATGAGACAAAATATGGGATATTTATTTTTCTCTTTGATCTAGTGCTCCATCTTGGATCTCTCCTTCTTCAATTAAAGTTGGTGGTCTGAAACAACTCCCAAAAGTATCTTTAATTTTTTATAGTTTTTGAAACCTATGTGATCAAATAGGAATTACATGTGTGTAAAGTTTCTAAATTTTAATTGATGAAACTATATACTTAGACCTCTCATGGATCCCTTTGGGTTTATTGGAATTGACACTAGGACATGAGGCCACCCAAGAGAAGTGTCATTCAATAATCCATGGTTGAAAATTAGATTTATTGAATATAGTGACCCCTTAAAATTATAAATTGGTTATTTAATGGATCAATAATGTGAATTTACATTGATTTTGAATTAATATGTACATCTTGATAAATAATCACTTGGATTGAACGCAGTTAATTAGCATGTAATTGTAATGGGCATGATAATGAGATGGAATATGGATATAATGAATAATAAATGGCAATTTTGCTTAATTTATATGATAAATGGAATATTTACAATCATTTTAGAAATATTTAACATGGAATAATGGAATAAATGTATTATAATAGGTAATTCAGATTAATTAACCAATGTGGATTATGTTAACATGTTGGGCATATAAGATGAATTGAAATTCATTGGATGTTGTTGAATTTTTTGAATTGATAAAGGTGAATTTTCATGTAAGTTAGTATAGATTCAAATTTCCTCCTAGAACAAAGAGTCCCAAGCTTGGGAATTCACATTGGGATTTATGATTGTTTTCCCCTTGGCATGTTCTTCATCCCTGGGAACACATAACAACCTCAAGCATGGGAGTTCTCATATAGCCTACTATTATATGGTTACTTTTTCACAAAGCCTGATCTTGCACCATGGGAATGTGTAACCATATATAGAATGGGATTTTTGATAGATCATAGTATTATATGGATAATTTTGTCCTTGACACGTTCTTTAACCCTAGGAACATGTAATACGATCTAGAATCATAATTCTCATAGATTCTAGTATTATATAGTTACTTGATTCCCAAGATTGAGATTCTTGATTACTTGATATATGGTAGGGGTGATTTATCATAGATAGGAGAATCAAATAATGAAACTTTTTAGTATATATTGACACATGGTATGTTAAATTCTTCTAAGGAGGGGAAATATGCCAATGCAAAACTACATCTGGCATCATATTGAAACAAGTTATGTTGAACCTAGGTTTCAACCTGAAGCTTGATAATCTATAGGGTTATTTGATATTCTATATTTATTTCTGAATTAGATCTCCTATTTATCATATTATTTCATGCATCATATATTTCTATTGGATTTTTTAGATATTATGGGTGTCGACCTTCCAAGTTTTACTCACACCCTGTCTATGACATGTTTGGTTCTTGGGTGGAATTAATGTATCACTACTAGATTTCGAACTATACCAAGGGACCTATACCATTGGTTTTCCAAAACCATTAGTATAGGGTACCAATACCAATGTTTTAGAAAACAATCATCAGTATATGTATCATAGAGAGACCATATACCAATATTTTTGGAAAAACCATTGGAATAGGTCATAGTTATACCAACAGTTTCTCCAAAACTAGTGGTATAGCTTCTATAGAAAGACCCTATACCAACAGTTTTAGAAAACCCATTGGTATAAGTCATATATACACAAACATTTTGTCCAAAACTATTGGTATAACTTCCATAATAATCCCCTATACCAACAGTTTCTCAAAATACATTAGTATATGTCATTTGTATACCAATGGTTTTTCAAAATCATTGGTATAGCTTCTATAATAATCCCATACACCAAACAAATTGGAAAACCTGTTGGTATAGGTCTAAAAACCCCAAATACCTATACGAACGGTTTAAAAAAATTTGGTATAAGGAATCATATTTTTTATGTAATATTTTATCAAAAAATGAATACATTAAAATTTAAATTAATTTTCAATATACATATATATATTTATTAGATTATGTTTACAAAATTTATTGTAGCATAGTGGTTAGGTTATTCATATATAAGGCCAATGTTATGGGGTCAAATCCATCAAAGCTTTTTTATTTTACATTACCTATAGAAATGGTTTTGAATACCATTTATATAGGTCTATACCAATGGTTTTTAAAACCATCGGTATTACTCTATACCAAGAAAAGTTTGGAAAAAGGTCCTATAAACTGTTGGTATACCATATACCAATGGTTTGGGGGCCTATACCAATGGTTCCAAACTGTTGGTATAAGCTTTATTTCATTAGTGTATGTAGGTATGGAAAAGGAAATGGTCCATGTAATTGAATATTTTCTTTCATAACGTGATTAAATGAAGGATGTCAGGCTAAGAATTGGGTTTCAGACTAGTTCCTTGAGACTTTATTAGGAATTTTATTTTGTTTTATTATTTTCATGAATTTATATACAACATTTAGTGAGTCATAATATATATAATTCCATGGGATATTAGTATTAATTTAATTTAATATTATTTATCTATCAAATTATAGATTTTTATGTCATTAATGTTTAAATTATTTCTAGTTTGAATTCACCATATTCAATGGGGAATAGTTTACCCATTATATTCTGTGTAGCCTCACCACTAGTCCACAACCTTTTTCATACAAGGAGGTGTGATTGAGGTCACATAACCACTTAACTTGGTTACATGATGGATAATTAAGCCAGGGACGTAAAAAATTGGTCTCAAAGATCAGGTAATTTCTATTTCATTATTATTTATGAAAGTTAGAAAAAAGACTAGGATGTGTAGAGACTTGGTAATGAGCTCATGTATGGGATAAGTTGAGCCATGTATTAGAGAAAACCCAAGTTCTCGAGGATGGGATTACAGTTCATTATTTTTTCTAGTACAATTGTTGTGTTATTTCACCTTGGGAGGTTACCATGTTGTCTGATGTTACTATTTTATGAGATTTACTCATTAGAAGGTACGACATAAGGTAAGTGTGCATGAATCAAGGTTGGAACGTAGGAAAATATATTGACATTAATTTTTCATGTTAGGAACATATTTATCACATGTGACACATCAACCTATATGAACTATGAAAAAATCCTTTGATATTTCTAATAAAAATGAATAAATAGAACTATTATGGTATTCTAATTAAATTATTATGACTTGTTTTGTAGTAACCATATGTATGTAGTTTTCTATTGATGTATTGACCGTGTTAGGTGTATCTTATTATGTATCATGTGATATAATGAGTGTGTTGATACCAAAAAGAATGTTCTCTTGAAATTAGTGGCTACCACTTCTTTTGGGAGTTACTTATACTGGAATTTTCTAGGTTCGATTAGATTCTAGGTATAGATTATCTAAGTTTTTACAAGGATATTATCAATTATAATTAAAGAATATTTACTTTCCAATTTCCACAAGGGGTATCTATATTCACGAGGTTGAATATGATATTAAGGCTAGTCATGTTGAACCAATTCAGTGCACCTTAGATTATCTATTGACCAGGATAACAATCCTTTTTCTAGATGATAGTGAGAATCAACAAAGTAATTTACCTCCAATAGGGGACCAATTTTAGTAGGTATTTCCTAAGGAGTTATCATGATTATGACTAGATTGGGAGATTGGGTTCACTATAAATATTGTGTTGGGATCTGAACAATTTTATATCATTCCTTGCAGGATGGCCCCAAAAGATCTTTGATATTTGAAATTACTATTGAAAGATCTATATGTTAAGGGATTCATACATCTAATTGATTCATCACAAGTATCTTCTATTATTTCCTCCAAGAATTATGATGTAACTTTTCAGTTTTGTGTTGATGACCAGAGACAAAACCAAATGATACTCAAAAAATAGTATCCTCATCTATGAATCAATTATCTTATTGATTAGTTGTGAGGTGCACAGATTTTCTCAAATATTAGTTTGAGGTCTGGGTACCATCATTTAAGGGTGAGATAGTCTCACATACATTGAAATAATTTTAGCAGCTAGTATGGAATGTGTGAGTTCCTAGATATACTTTTTGGTTTGAAAAATGCACCATTTGTATCCATGGACGTGATTAAATAGATGTTCCATCCATTTCTGGTTCAGTTTGTGGTAGTTTCGTCAATGACATGTTAGTTTACTACTATTATAGAGATGATCATTCCCAATATATTGAAATCATCATAAGTACCCTGAGAGAGAATCATCTCTATGAAAATATATCGAAATTTTATTTCTACGTTGATAATATACACTTCATAGGTCACGTTATCTTAGAGGTTGGAGTGGTGGTGGGTCAGGAGAAGGTTGTAGCTGTGGTATCTTGGGAACAACCCAAGAATGAATTTGAGATTCAAATAATTCAGGGTTTAGTAGAAAATTATTATCATCTCATCTAGGAATTATCCTATATATAAGCGCCAATTCCTGGGCTGACAAATAAATTAGTGATGTTTTTTCAGTTATATTCATGTAAGGAGACACTCTGGGAATTAATGTGCTAGTTTACCTCAACATTGATCCTTAACATACCAGATCTGGGTAAAGAGTATATCATGTACTACAATGTATCAAGGTTTTGGAATGGAGTAGTTCTAAGGTAGTAGGATCGAGTGGTTGCATATAGATCTAGACAGTTTTGGCCACATGAGAGGAATTACCCCACACTTTATCTAGAGTTAGTTTTAGTGGTACAGGCCCTGAGATATTTTCAACCCTACCTCTCATGTGAGTGTTTTGTGGTGTATATGTACCACAGGAGCCTCAAGTGAATTTTTTTATAATAGATCCTAAACCATAGGAAGTGATGGTCATTCGAATATCTACATTCATTTGAATTTGAGTAAGCCTACTCTCTATAAAAGGGTAACTTCATTTCTGATGTCCTGAGAAGGAATAAGTATGTAAAGGTTGTGCATGAACCTTATTAATACTAGTGGATGATGGAACTATTTTCTGATATGCATCGAGATATCCAGAAGTATCAGGGGTGAGAAACTCTCACATTAAAATTTTTTATTCCCATTATGCTAGTCTGGATCAAGAGTGGGTAGTTACTTGATCTTTAATTCTTAGCTCTAAGGGATATCATATATGGTGGTGATCCACTATCATGTTGGTATATGGTAGTGATGTGGTTATTCTTATCCATGGAGATATCTATATTGCAACTAGATTTTGTGAGGATTTTATAATGGAATTTCATTCTTATAAATGGGCAGTACATCCCATATTAATTTAGATGTGTTCTAATCTTTGTAGGCAACATTAGTGGCCTGGAATGTAGAAGGAGATAGAAGGATTTGTGTTGTGATGTTTCACCAATCGGTAGGTTAAGGATGAGCACTATAGGACTACTAGATTACTATATTTTTATTACATTAAAAAATGGAATTGGGATAATTTCATCATGGACTTCATGACGGGATTACCCTCAACACATTACAAAAATGATGTAGTATGGGTTGTCATGGATTTACTGATGAAGGTATCCCACTTGTTTTCCTATCAGGGAGACCTCCACCACTGATGATTTAGGTAACCACTATGTGTAATATTTTATTTTGATTATACCTTGTTCTAGGGAGTATTTTTATCTAATAAATATCGAAATTGTACATAACGGTTATATTAGGGCCTTAAAAAGGAATTGGAATTATAGGTTCTTCTGAGTACAGCCTACCATCCTTAGATTGGTTTCCAAACAAAAATAACAATTCAAATTCATGAGGATATGTTACAAACCTATTTTTTGGACTTCATTTGTTCTTGGAAGTATCATATACTACTAATGAAGTTCTATTATAATAAAATCTTCCATGCATCACTCAAAATGGATCTATTAGATTATTTCTATGTAAGTGTATGTCATTCACCTCTATATTGTTTGGTGGTAGGTGATACCACTCTTGTTGAAACTAGTCTCATATGGGAGACATCTTATTAGGTCCTATTAAATAAAAAATTGATAGGTTACAATAAAGATATACTAGAAATAATTTATTAACCATTAAATATGACCGCTATAGATCATGTTTGGTCATTGGGTTTTTATTTGGGTGTTCCATAGGCTTGTTAAATGTTATACTCAGAATCAGGGAAAGATAGTGCTCAGGTTCATCAGGCAGTTTGAGACAGTGTTGAAGGTCTGTCAAGTGGGATACCAATTAGCCATTTTATTTCCTTGAAGATCCATTTAGATGTGTTTTATTTATCAAGGCTCTAGAAATATCACCCTAACCCAACTCAAGAGATATATTTTGATAATATTGAGCTTGATTTCGATGCATCCTATGGGGAAAATATGATATGTACCATAAACTATAGTTAGGATAATATTTTATGGAATATTTTTCCTCAAGTGTGAATGTAATGGAAATGTGGGCATGTTCTAGTGGATACCTGAGAGAGGAAGTATGATATTCTAGTGTAGTAGCCCGAGTTTCTCACTAAGTCCCCATAATGATTCTTGGGAGAACAACATTGATAGGAGTTGTTATATGGTGGAAAGGTTATAAGATCCTATCTTTTTTCATATGAACCTCTTTATAAGTTTTGGTTGAACCGCCATCAATTTTATATTTGATCCATGTCCATGGTTTAAATAAAGTATTTATAGGTTATAAGGACATTGGGAGCTATGCTAGTAGGAGGCTGAGGTGGTGTACACCCAAGTAGAGGCTACAACACCACTGGATATCTGGTGCAGTCCACAGGCTACCAAATGGGATTACTAGTATCTTAGTAAGGATAAAAGAGAACATCATCCCATCAATGAGGTCTTCAAGTGTGTGGGAGCCCTATATGACCCAACTATCTAGTAAGTGGTATCAGACTAGGCTAGGATTTGGAGGGATATAGTCATATTTATTCCACCCAAAACCCATTTTAATAACCTAATTACCACTAATTAGTCCTTAAATTAGTATTTATGAAATTTTAAGTCTCTTGAGTCCTCACCAATACCTTTCCTTGGATCCTTGATCCATTCTTCAATATAGTGATCAAAAATAGGGGATCTTAGTATTTATCATTGATCTAGTGCTCCATCTTAAATCTCTCCTTATTCGTTTTGTAAGGTGGGTATCCAAAAACAACTCCATAAATTATGTTTCATTTTTCTACTATGTGAAACTTTTATGATATCAGCATCATTCAAAGTGTGTGAGCTTTCTAAATTTAAATTAATGAAATCATATTCCCATACCTCTGAGGAACCCATTCGGTCTGTTGGCCTGGAGATTGGTACTAGAAGACACCCAAGATGTGTTCTAACCCTTGAACCTAAGTTTGATATTAGTTTAAATTGACTTAGATCCCTTTGTAAAATTGGAAAATTGTTGTGGAATAGCTTAACAAGTTGAATTTTCGTAGTTTGTGAATTAATGTAAATGTCTTGATAAAATATCACTTGACTTAAAAGTGATTAATTGTCATGTAATTGAAATTGGAATTATAATGAGATGGAATATGGATATAAATACTTGGTAATTCTAATTGGGATTAATTGATTGTGTAATGGATTTTTTAAAGTTATTTGATAAATTTAGTAACTTAGAATAATTAAATAAAAGTTTGAGAATTAGTAATTTAGAGTAATTAACTAATGTGGATTATGTTAACATGTTTCACATGTTTGATGATTTGAAATTCACTACCTATTCATTCATTTTATTGTGAAATGGTAAGTCATCTCTGACATGATAATTCCTACAGATTTTGATTTCCTCCCACTATATAAGTGGCCCTAACATGGGAATTCATACTTGGTCATATGATACTATTTCCCTTGGCAAGGTATTGTTCCTTGGGAACACATAACCAGATCTAGAGTGGTAATTTTCATAGGTCACATTATTATATAGTTAATTATTCACTTGTAATAGTTTTTTCCCAAGGAGAATGTAAGAAGCTATAGCATGGGAATTTGCATAGATGCCATTATTCTTGGTTACTTGATTCCTTACAGTAAGATGTTTGGTAACATGATATACAGTATGAGTGATTCATCCTAGGAAAGATAATTCATAAATGGAAATTTATACATGATATTGATACATTGTATGGATTATTCATCATATGCAACAGAATCCACTAATAGATAGATAAATATAGAATCTTGTGGAAGTAGGTTTGGTTGACCGCTAGTGTCAATCTAGAGTTCAAGGTTTTGAATGTTTATTTGATGTTATGTATTGCCTTTTAAATTAACTCCCTTTTTTATCGTACTATTACATGTACTATATATTCTCACTAAATTGTATAAACACCATGGGTGTCAGCCTACTGTATTTTACCCACACATTGTTCAGGAAACATTTTGTTCATTGGAAGACTTTTTGGATATAGATATAGAAAAAGACAAGGAGCCTTGTACTTTAATTTTTCCTTACTTAATAGAATTGGATCACAGAGACAGGACCAATAAAGGGTTCGAGACCAGGTCTTGGAGTCATTATTATGGAGTCTATTTAATTGTTTTGTATGAATTTTAGCACTATATCTAGTTTTTCATATAGTAAGGAATATCTCAATTTATTGTTATTAATTATATTTTTTGGTATTTTTCTATCATCTATTAAGTTGTATGTTGTGATTTTTTAAAATTACTTCTATTTTCACTTAAACCCTATTACAGAGGGTATAGTCTCCACTAATATATTTAATACACCCTAATTTCTAATCAGGAGCCTCTAACATATGTACAGACATGATTGAGGCCACATAACCACCTGACTCAGTCTCGAGAGGGAGAATATGGCCTGGGATGTTACAGTGTGTGGATCATTTATCAATTGTTTGTTTTTCTCATGATAATAGATTTTCCTCATCTATTTGAATGAAACCATTTTAAGGATTTTATTTATCTACATCTATATTGCCATTTTGTTGGGTTTTTGTTGGTGATATAATTATTATTTCTGCAAAATTGATACCATATTTAACCATAAATTCTTAGGATATTTGAGATTAAATAAAAATAGAATACAGTCATCAAAAATCATGTGTTGGTCATAGAAGTTGAATGTTTCAGTTTTTTTAGTAATTACTTAATTTTAAATATTTTTCCTTATCATGATAAATGTAGGGTTTTTATGGGTGTTAATATTTCTCTTGGATTATTCTAACCTTTTAAGGTATTTAAACAAGTAAGTCAAGTATCATAACAGTTAACACTTCCACCCAGGTTTCAGTGGGTTCTAGATATAATCCATGTAGGAAAACAAAATAATTACCTTAATTATTATTCACATGTGATTTATTTAGGTGTGTTTAATGTTAAGGATTATGAAATAATTTTTGAGTAACTAGTGGAAAATTAATATCATTGGGATAAGGTGTTGTGTGGATAAATAATTCTATTGGAACAAGTTATAAGCAAGCATGGTGGTTTGGATAAAATTACTTGGTAATGGGAATCATATATAAATTTTTAATGTTCTGGTTTATTTTAAACCTTGTTTAATTTAATATATAATATAATTCCTAATTTTAATATATTCACTAAAAAATTTAATGTTGTGATAATATTATTCTTCATTCTATGGGGAAAAATTTCTGAGATCTTTGTAATGTGATTAATTGAGTTTTAGTTAATTACTTCATCCAATTTTTAGTTAATTTTTTTCTAGGACTAAATTTTCCTTGACATATATTTAATGTATCAATCCTAATTTTATATTTAATTATTATGGAGGGACTTTAGTGTATTCTAGAAGAAATAAGTAAATGAAAACTTAAGTTTTTATAGAAAATAAATCTAATAGAAAATGTTGTCATATTGAATGATTAACACATCATGCTAAGTTTAAAATAAATATTATTTAATAAAAATAAATTTTTTTGGATGATGTGAGGAAAATGAAGTTTTTCTAAAACATGGATCAAGAAATAAATTATGGTTTATTTTAACAAGTCTTCATTTCATCAAAATAAGTGAGTTCCTTAAAATTGATTTGGAGGTTATTTTAATTAGATTTCAACAATTTTTTATAGAAGAAACACAAAATATTTTACATAAATCAAATTTTGTTTATCTATAATCAAATGTTGTAGATTTTGAATTTTTTGAAACGAAGTAACATGGGGAATCCTATAAGTGGTAGTTTTATTTCAAGGTTTTGGGAGAAGAGAAGAAACGCTAGATGATTTATTTAAAAAATTATTTTTTGGACAACATGTGTCTGAATTTATTTAAAAATGTTTTGATGAATTTATGTGGGTGTAGTGAAATAAATTAAATATGTCCACATAGAGGGAAACCATGGGAGTGTCTCCAATGCGGGGACATTATTTTGGATTATGATTTAATAGGTGGTAGCAAAGATTAACCCTTCCACCCATGCTTTATTTCTTGTTTTTCATGGTTATGGTTTATTAGCATTGGTGTGTTAGATCAAATAACATTATAATATTTATTTAAAACATAATTAATGAGATATTAAAGGTGTAATATTATAAAATCGATCTGCTTTGGAAGTAAATTTTAAAACCACCCATTATAATTATTTTACCACTTTAAAATACGGTCTTCTTCTCGGGTATATTTATATCTCCTAAGAATTTCAATACCTCCATCAATAACTAATAAAATTATTGAAGGATTTAAGGATAGAAATGCACTGTGAGAGAAACTTTTGGATATTTATTGGATCTAGAAATTTGAAAATTTTGAATTTTATTCCATTATTAACCAATGTATTTATATTTATATTTGATAAAAACATATTCTTAAAATTTTAAAATCATGAAAGATAATCTAACTTGTGTAATCACATCCCCTTTGAGAATTATGTGTTTTCCATTATTAATTTTGTGTTGATTTTAAATTAGGATTATGATGAGTATATTTTTAAAATTAAATTCAAAATTTCAATCCATAGGAATGATATTATAAAAATATAAATCCAACATTCTTTATGTTTTAAATGATATTTATTTTAATTTTATTAACAACATTTTTTAATAATAATGTTTTTTATTTTAAAATTGAAATCTAAATGAGATAATTGCTATTTGAAATTAAAATCCCACCTATATCATTAAAAATAATATAATCATTATTATAATGGGTTTTTAATTTTTTTAAAATAAAATTGAATTTATCATATTTCCCTTTAAAATAAAATAAATTAGTGGTTTCAAATTTCAATATATATTAACTTCTAAATATTATCCTCTGCTTATGGGTTCTTACTATAAGTATAAATATAATATTATGTTATTCTTATCTTTATTAATATATGTATCATGTCTGTAGTTTTTCCAAAACCTAATTCCACTTACTCATGTTCAAAATTATGAAATCATGGATAAATATATTGATATAAAAAACATAATATAAAATAATTTTTATCATCATATTTTCTCTTGGAATTAAAACACAAAGAGTGTTATATATTTTTAAAAAATAGTTGAGCATGGATTTAACAATTTTAAATTTTTTTTATTGTATTCAAATAATTCAAATTATTTTAATTTAATTTTAAAATTATTTAATTACCTATTATTAAATTGTTATAATTTGAAACATTATTGTATGGTATTTTTTAACTCCTAAATTGTTCAAATATTAATGTATAATTTGTTTCAAAATTATTTAAATATAATACATATCCATTATTCGTAAATATTTTATTATTATTATATTTGATGGTAATTTAAAATTAATTATTATAAGATATTTATAAATTATTGAAGGTAAATTTATATATTCTTAATATTTATGAATATTATTGTTGGTAATATATATATATATGCATTATTATATTTATATCTATATCAAAATATAGTAAATATTTATTATTAGTGGATGTATAATTTCCAAATAATTTTAATTTTTAATTAGAATCAATTATGAAAGTGTATTAATGTATCACCAAAAGAAGATAATTATTGCACATTTTATGTTAAAATATTTTATTATCTAAATCAATGATTGTTTATTTGTAACACAGATCACTAATATTAATCATTTAATTTTCAGTTCATTTTCCTTTATCATTTCACTCATATATATTAATTGTAATGATCTCTAAAGGAATTGATTTCTCTTATTAGAGTGATAAAATCCAATTTTATCTTCATGTATTTGATTTTGATTTTTGATTATAAATGGTAACATTTACTACTATTATGGATTCATGTATTGTGAAAAATAGATCACATTATGTGATATGGAAAATATTGAATAGGTAAAGTTTAATATTTATGCTAATGAGCATATATTGTAACATTATGTTTGGTCTCTCCAAAAAATGAAAAAAAAAATTATTAAATTTTTGGGAGACCATTCTCAAACTACTAAAAAGTCTATGGTTGGTATATAAATTATTTCCATAACCACATTGATATTTAGTGGATCTCATGATATGTATAAACATGCTATTAAAATGGAGAAATATTTTGGAAAACATTAGACTTTGGGAATTCAAGTGTCTAAAATTTCTCATGTATATTTTTGTCTTAACCTCGTTCCCATATGATTATGGTCCATTCCAAATGAAATATAATCCATCAAATATAAATGGGATGTGTATGGATTTCATAGTATGTTAATTCAAGATTAATTATGATTTAAGAGTCAAGGAATCCAATCTATCTATTACGTGATTTATTTAGGTGGAAAGAAGTATGGTATGAAGAAGCATAGAAAGGATAAAGTACCATTGAAAATTCATAAGTCCTTTAGTAAAATCTAGAATAATGTAAACAATGAGGTGCTAATTTTATAGTATGGTGGGAAATTTACAAAAATATAATCTAAAAATTAAAACACGGTTCGAATAAAGGGTAAATAAAATTCTATTGTATATTTTGAATCAATCTTAACAGAAGTACTAGCTAATTAAAATGGATTGGTTTTTATTTTAAGACTAATATTTATAATATGATAGAGGGAATCTAGTACCCAAATCAAAACCCCAACTAAAAAGATTGTTTTAAATCGTAATGGAGTGATTTTTATAGTATAATTAGTTAGTTCTAATTTATTAATCTCTGACATTGGATATCATTGGGACTTATATACAACATTTTATATCACAATTATATGTTGGAATTTGGTTTCATTTTTTTTACATGATACTACTGGATACTTTTTAATTTTTGGAATAAATGTTTCAGTTTATTTAAGAATACTCACATGATTGGATTCTTATAGTTTATGTGATGTATTATATAAATTGAATCTTGATAATATGTATGATTAAAGTCTCATGAACATGCATCATAATATTCATATTAAACATTGTTTATTTGGTGAATGATATTACATTTATGGATTAAATATTTAGTATATATTCATAAATAGTGATTGGAAAGAATTATTAAGTTTCAAATCCTTCTTAATTTGTATTTTCTAACCTAAACATGTCTATAGATTCTATTAAAGGAAAAAAAATATAGGCATCACTATAATCACATAATTATATGATATTATATATATCATCATATTTATAATACTTTATGTCAATTATTTTGGTATGAAAAAAATATACCACTTCCTTTATTGGTGTTTTTATACACTATAGATATCTCTATTTATTACATGAGAAATATAAATAAATAAATAATAAGTAAGGTTATATAATTAAGTTGAATCTGAGTCAGAAAGAAAGTTAAAAATAATATTTTATGAGAGAGTTGGTGAATGTTTTGAAAGATTTGATGATGGTGGATAAAATTTTGTTCCATTTTCAACGTTCCTATAAAGACACGATATATCTACTCAATACACTATATCAGGTACACCATAACAAAATAACATATAAAAAAGGAATAATATAACATCTATGGATATAGTTAATATCATATTAAATATTACATATTTATATTTTAAAGACCCTAAAGGGTGCAAGATCACTGAGAGGGGATGGGTGAATCAATGATCTCCTGATGAAATTTTTCTTTTTACGGATTGTTACCCTTTTTGTTATCAATTCAACCTTTATGGATAGTTAAGGCCTAGATCTACAATTCAAATTATTTTTCAACATAAAATCATAGAACACATGGATTTACAAGGCTTGGTAGCAATGACCTACTCCTTGTCGTATTAGTTATTCTCCGTAACACAGATTCTTCACTATACTAAAATATGATTACAAACGGTAATTGGTAAAACCCCCCAATTCAAAGCTGGTTAAACCCCCCAACTTCTCTAGACATTCTTCTTCTTCTATAAACTAGTTATTCTCCCCAACATCAACTTCTTCTTCAAATGTATTGTTTCACTATTCAAGAAACATCAACAAACTCTAATCGAATCTGTTGGCCTTGATCATCTATTCTAATCTCAAATAATGATCAGTAGCCTTAGTGTAATAAATGCTCAGGATTAGTGTTCTTTCTTATGAATGAAGTCCTAGCCTCACTTAGACTTGTGCAAGTGGTGCACACATCTTCTTCAAGATAATGAAAAAGTATGATTGACTTTTATCAATTTATATACCTTTTTCCTTTTTCACATGGACATGCATAAATTTATATATTTTAGTTTATGTTTCATTCAACCAAAATTCACTTAGACTTTTCATTCTTTCTTCACTATTTGAGAACATTAATTTAAGATCACCACAAGAAAATGGTTTCTTATTTAGGTGGTTCTCTACTACGTCTTAAGCGCACAAACATCTGAATTAGTGTATCCTTGATGTGAATGTGAATTATTCTTCAACCGATAGTGTAGGTGTACACTAGTCTTTGAGGATTCGTAGAAAACATTAACCAATGGGGATTCATGGTTTTGGGTGTGTTGCACAAGTGAGTGAGGTGAAAAGAATTGTCCCTGTAGGGATTCAGAACCATAATCTTCATCAGAAAACTCAGGAGTAAAAAACACTTATTGAGTGCCTGAGGAAGCCTACTCTTTTATGTAGGATTATCATGAGGGGTCCCTTATTTCTTTTCATAAGTGAGAGATGCACGGTATACTCCTTCGAAAATAGTGGTTGGGTAGAACTTCTCTCTTCACAGTGCTCTGTTCTTTCAGGAAAGAGATCTCTCTTAATTTTTTTCAAAAAAAAATACCTTGGTCGAGGGATCTATATTTATAGGCAAGAATCACCGTTCTTTTGTGCATTCAAATCCATCGTGATATGTCAAGGGTTCAAATATTTGAATACCTTAGATATACAGTATTTTGAAATCTTAAAATGTGGGATAATTGTTACACCGAGTCTCTCGGTTTGTTTCCATTCAACATGGGTCCTTCTTTATCTGTGAGTATAATCCTCACATGCATTAGTTTTCAAACTCATGAAAATCACTTTCTTTGCGAGCATCGAATGACACAGACTCACCAACCTTGCATTGTCTCAACCAAGAAGTGTTTCTTCAAGTTGATTCTTTCATGTGAATGTTAATGCGTACATGTGTTTCTTTTTCTTCTGCCGATTCAGATGATCTTGGAAAGATCTCAAACCGTGGTCAGAGTGATTATATTGGTGGTTGGGATCATCATTGGTTCGCAGGTGCATCGAGGTTGGCTAGAGGTTGAAGATAACTCATTGAAGGGGATCGAACAGCCTGGGTTCACTCAATGAGATGTGGGATGATATGAACGGTCCTGATTAGATCGCTTAACATGGATTAGATGTGCGACTGATAGAGTACGTGAGATTATATGAATGGCGGAGATTGCTTCTATGTTTTTAAAATTTTGTCCCACATCAAAATGTGCTATGGTTTTAGGATTCTTTAAATAACAAGCCATGGAAATCCCAGCTCATAATTCCACTTCCCCCTCTCCTGGTGCTGCCCCACATCAGTGTTTTGCGGGTGCACTCTTAGTGCTCACTTTTCCATCTATGGGTGCACTCCTAGCGCCCACAATGCACTTTCCGCACATGTTCACCATCGTGCCCGCACCTATGGGCTTATACATGACATATTCTCACACCTCATGTGGGGTAAGCTTTGAGGGCTTCGCTCAGGCACGGTTGACCCTCGGGTCCCGCATGTGCCTAAGGTCAAGTTCCTCAACTGGCCTCTATGGTTAGCCATATTTTTTGTCAAAGTCTCATATAAAAAATGTTAAGAATTAATTAAGATGCATGGCCCACTTCACCTGTCATATCCCCTTCTTCATTACCTCTTCTTGATTATTTTTTCTTCAAAAACATCATCATACTTCTTTATGGTTTGGATCATGAATTCTAAACCTCTTCATTCTTTGACTCATTCAAGGATGATGTTTGGGTTCTACTTCACCTAAATAATTTAAAGCATAATGCATGGAACTATTGTTGTGAGTGATGTGTTATCCTTTAAACACATGTCATGAAGCTTTGGACTAGTTCAACAATCGTCTCAGTCAGGATCCAATCTTTATTACTTCAATTATTCAATCATTAAGCACACATTGACATGTTATTGAAAACAAATTCAATATATGGGCTCAACAATCTCCCCCTTTTTATTTTTTGTCAATATCAACGGAGCACATTCTGGTAGAGTCACTATGTGTGAAATTATGTATTCTCCCCCTTATTGTAAAACAAATTACAAGGGATTATATCACATGGTTCACTTAGAAAAGAGCATGTAGTTAATCAACTATAAGTATATGTGGGCTAACCTGGGGTAGAAAACAAGAGAGATATAACCATGGTTTTCAATGCTATCTAGAGACATCCATATATGTGAAATCATGCTTAGAGTGTATCAACTCATATACAAGGGGATACAAAAGGATAGATTCCTCATTGAAATACAAAAACCCTACACAAATTTCAACAAACAATGCTCCCCCTCAAGGCAATTCCCTGAAAATTAGTTCAAAAGAATGTATACAGATATAGAGAATAAGGAGGGACCTTTTCTTTTTCTTAAAATGAGAGGAGAAGGTTGAACATGAAGTTTCAGCCTTATCTCAACAAACCTCTCTACTGGAATTGATTTGGTGAAAATATCTACAACCTAATCTTTAGCAAAAATTTATTCCAGATTGAGATCTCCACTAGCCACATTTTCATTGATAAAATGATATCTGATATCTATATTCATGGATATTGAATGTTTTATAGGATTCTAAGATAATCCAATTTCACATTGATTATCACATAAAATCTTTAATGTTATCATAGTTTCAACTCTCAAATCTGCTAGCTGCACTTGCATCCAAATCATATGTGTACATGCATGTAACACCCCAAGCTTCCACGGTACGTTTCCCTTCGAATAATGCAATAGCATGTGTTGTACGCAACCTCGAGCTCTAACACACACCACAACTAATTAAACTAGCCGTTGTGAATAGTAATACCTACTTTTTGAAATTTTATAAATTTTATTTATCAAAATGGACTTCATTTTTGGATTCGGAATATCGAAATTAGCCTATGTTGAATTTTTGGTATTTTTCTGAGAACTAATTTTTTATGAATATTGAAAAATACTTAAAAATAACTTTTTTAATAAAAATAATTTATAGTGATAAATTATACTATTTAGTGGTTTTAAAGTATAATTATAATATATTTTTACCATTTTATCCAATGGTGGTCATTAGAATTAATTTAACATTGAAATTGGACATAAACAATTGCCAATCTTTTGATATAAATTATTTCTTAAAAACACGCTATTTGTTGTAACAGCGGGAATTAATTATAAAATTAATTAACACAACTTATATGTTTGGAATTTTGTAAAATAGAAATCATTTTTGAATTCGGAATATCAATTATAGCTTAGGGTGAAATTTTGGCCTTATTCTGAAAAACTTCAATATTTGATGAATTGTGAAACCACTAAGTGGTTGTTAAAAACTGATTTTTCGTTAAAATGAAATATTACCACTTCTGTGATTTGATTTTAAAAAATCCGACATACATGGTTGTCATTAAGAAGTAAAATGTGGTTCAATTAGATTAAAATAATTTTTTGGTGAATAGTAACTTGTAAGTTCTTAATCGCGGTTAGAGGTAATTAGTGTAGTTTAAGGTAAAAATAATGTTTTAATAATATGAGATGAGCTTGACACTTGTCCTACTCCTATTGGATGAGTCATGGCTGACCAAGAAAACCCATGGGTCAACTTGGGGACCCCATGGAGCCACTTTGGTTGGAAAATGACATTAATATATATTTATTTAATGTTAAAATTAAATTGACACAAACATGAGTTGTTTTACTAAAACAGTTTTTAAGTGGGGTTACACAAGTCCATATTTTGACTATAAATATTCATTAGAAAGCTAAAAAGATTTCCTACATCATAGTGTTTTTTTATAATTTTTAGACATTAAATAAATTAAATTATTTATGACATAATTATGATGCAGTGATGACCTCATTATTTAACGATTTTAATAAAATGAAAAGATAATGTAAAATCCAAGGCTTACACTTGTCCAAAGACTATTGTATTGGTATATTTCGAACCCTTATCACCTTATACATGAATAATATAAGTGTGGGACCTTTATAATCCGAAAAGATTTGTATAATAATGTAACATTTCAATCTTTCCAAAAGAGCCCCTCCTCTCCTCTTATAAAAGGCCCCCACCTCTACCACCTTATTCACACTTTCAAGCCTTTTGGTTCGTCCAACCTCTGCCCAAATACTCTCCCAACTTCTCTCCCTTCATCCTAGAAGCTTTACTTTAGTCATAAATCCATCCTAATGAGTCCTTTTTATCAAATCAAAAGGAAGAACCCGAAGAAGAGGTAACATTTTCATCACCCTCTTTCAAGATTCTTTCTTCTCCCACTCCCTCTTTGTTTATTATTTCAATTATAAAATTATAACTCCAGTATCTTATATATACTGTGATGTTATTATAAATATGGAACAACCATATTCAGTATTCTACCCATCATTTGAATGACATGTCACCATACGAGCGTATGTACGGCTTACCGTCTCCACGTCGTGGTGTAATTGTTATTCAACATATTATTATTTAGATGGGTATAATAATGATATGTAATTCATGTAAATAATAAATATAACATGATAATGATTCTGTATATATGATATACTATCCAATTATATATTATTTTAATATAAAAATAATGATATTGTCGCTCGTGCGTACGTACGGACTACCGACTCCACGAACGCGATGAGATTCATTCTGCATCGTATCCATTCAAGTATAATTATCATTTGATGATTTAAAAATAATGTTTAAAGGACATGATATCATTATGGGTATGAATAAGATACAACCTATCCATGAAAAACATGACTTACGTAACAAAACTTATAAAAGAAAACGAGTAAGTTAACACCCGAAACAACGATAAATCTAAGATATTGTTAACAAAGCAATGTTAAAAGATCATATATGATATCATATGAATGTATATGATTCTTGTATAATTTAATAACAATTATTTCACCATTATACAGGAGGTTCACCTACCCCAACCAATGAAAAGTACAAGTTAAGGGTTTACTTCACAACCTCTTCATTATCCAAGGTTGTTTATACATAATTATCTACTGGGACCTCGTTATCATCCACATCCATGTTTCTTAAAAATGTCTTTCAAAACATTTTTACTATTAAATGGAAAATGGGTTAAAGTCATTTATACCCTTATACGATTTTGAAAGGAATCTTACCGTCGTTTTCCAAACAATGTACTTTTTGACCTTTTTGACAAATTTAAGGTAAGAATGTTTTTTTTAACTTATACGGCGGGTGCGGCTATTTTCCGCCATTATAACTTCGCCGAAGCTTCCCTTACAAACTTATAATAATATTTTAAAAGTAAATGTATTATTTTATAATTATGTTACTTTTAAATTATTTCAAAAAAGAGAGATATTTCTCTCAAATAGCTTTGATTTCATCCATGTCAACATCCTTTGATGGGTTTTAAGTTTATTTGAAATTGATTTATGATACAAAACTTCCATTGAGCATTTTGTGAAACATTTGACTGTGGATGTGTTATTTTTATACCATCCATGGTTTATAGAGAAACTGTTGAAATTTCGTATGCTAGTTTTAATATGAATATTTATGTTATGTTTAAACCTATTCATATGAGGAATGTATTGGACTTAATAAGTGACGGGTGGAGCCCGCTATAGCTCCTCGATGCATCGGTAGGTCTCATGAGACAACTAGACGTGTAATTGGCCGAGGCCCTTTCCCAACTTGATTTATGGTTTTGGCCGAGGCCTTAATCATTTCAGACGTCTTGGCTGAGGCCTTGACAAAATGTTTCAGAATGTCTCGCATTATACATTCCCTTATTATGAAAGTGGTTATTGATATTTCATGTGATTATTCGTCTAGTAGAATATCCATGTGAGTAAGTAATGGCATTATTTTATTTTATTTTTGCCATATTATGTTGAAGTTCAAGTTCAATAAGGCTTTTGTTTCAGTTATACATTGCCTTAAATTCTTATGTTTTCTTATGAAAGTTTCCGCTATATTGTTATCCTTACGGAGCATTTGAGCTCACCCCTTTCAATGTTTTATTTTTCCCAGGATGTGAAGAAGTGTATTATGACTGACTTGCAAGAATAGTCAGTGAGGATATGAGTGCGGACTAGGGAGACCATGTTATTGTAGTTTTCATTTTTATGATGTAATGTAATGTTTATGAATGTATCAAGTGTTTCCAAGTCTACTAAACTAATCGGTCTTTCGAGACTTGATCTTTTGTGATCATGTCAATGTTACGAAGTAATGCACTAACTCTGGGTAGCTGGGGTCGGGGCATTACAATGCATGTGTAGCTGCCACATACTTTGCCTCGGTTGTTCTCAATGTTATTGAATTTTGTTTCTTACTATACCAACTGACACATCCTTCTCCCGGAAAGAAGGGTCCACGGGATGTAGATCTTCAATCAGTACAGTCACCATCCCAATCAGCAACAATAAATTCAAACAACTTCATGTTTTTATAGTGTTTGTATAAAATAAGATAGATCAGAGATCCTTTCGCATATCTAAAAATTATTTTAGTTGTTTATAAGTGAGACTCTTTTGGATCACTCTAAAATCTGTCACATAGAGGCACTATAAAAGTTATGTATAGACTTGATGTTATGAGATAAAGTAGGCTGCCAATGATTCTTCTAAAGTCTTTTTGATCAACACACTTTCCACTTTCATCCTTGCATTATTTAGTTCCAATTGAAATGGGTGCTAAAACCTCTTTTGCATTTTCCATTCCAAACTTTTTTACCAATTACATTACATACTTCTCATGTGATAGAAATATGGAGTTTTTTTTCAACCTGAAATTCCAAAAAATATGTCAATTGGCAAAGCATGGACATTTCAATGGTTCCCTTCATCTGCTCAGAAAAGTCTCCACATAGACCTTCCTTATCTCCAGAAAAGATGATGTTATCCATATATATATTGACTATGAGAGTACTAGTTTCCATTTCTCTGAAATAAATATTATTGTCAATTGTACCCTTGAAAAACTTCATATCCCTTAGAAAACCATCCAATTTGGAGTACCAAGATCTAGGGACCTATTTTAAACCATACAGAGATTTTCTCAACCTACATACCATGCTACCATCTTTGTCTAGAATAAAACCATCTGGTTGTTTGATATATAACTCTTCTTCAAGATATCCATTTATAAATGCACATTTTACATCCATTTGATAACTCTTATAATTCTTGTGTGATGAAACAGCTAAGAAAATTATAATGGTTTCCAATCATGCTACTGGTGCAAAAATTTCTTCAAAGCCAACTCCTTATATTTATGAATATCCCCTGCATACCAGTTTGGCCTTGTTTCTTGAAACTTACCCTTTCTCATTTTTCTTATTTCTGAAACCCCACTTAGTACCAATAACATTTTTATTCATCAGTATTGACACAGGATCCCAAGGGAATTCTTTTCAATTTGATCAAGCTCCTCTTCCATAGCTTGTATCTATTCCCCATTATCAACTTCCGTAGGAACTATATGAGGTTAAACTTGAGAAATAAGTTTAGTTTGATCTTCAATTCTCAATATTATTCTTGTTTTCACTAGAGATTGTAGATTACCAATAACATTTTTTGTTCTATCCCATATATTTCATCATTCTTTTGTTCCATATTCCTGTAATTTTCTACCAAATCTTCTGAATCACCATTATCAGCAATACCTAATTTGATATTGTTTTCAATAATTCTGAAATCACTACAATAAATGAACTTGGTCATGTTTTTGTTCCAACATCTGTATCCTTTACCATTATGTAGGTATCCCATGAAGAGCCATTCTTCTTCCTTTTATTCCAATTTTTCCATATTAATGTTCTTAATCTTTATGATGTAGGGACATCAAAAACACTAAAGTATTTAACAGTTGGTTTTCTATTATACAACATTTCATAAGTTGTCATTTTTGTTTATGGTCTTAGAAGATATTTGTTCTATATATGTATGGCATTACATACAGCTTCTCTCCAGAAAAACATCGAGTTGTTGTGTTCTGCCAACATAGTCCTCCCCATTTTAACTATGCTTATGTTCTTTCTTTCTGCTGCCCCATTCTAGTGTGGAGTATATGGTTTGTTGTATTGATACTTGATTCTATTCTTGCAATGATATATTTTAATATCATCACAATAATACTCTTTACCATTATATTATCTCACCTTTTTTATGATGAGACCCAGCTCCTTCTCAGCTTGCTTTCTGAAATTTTTGAACATTATGGTTGCCTCTGCCTAGTGTTTAATGAACATGACATTAGTCATTCGAGTGTAATAATCAATGAATGATATGAAATATAGGTCACCTATTGTATAATTTTGTCTCATTGACCCACATATGTCTATATGAATGATTTCAAGAGGCCTAGTAGATATGATATCTACACTTTTGTGTAAACTTTGTGTCAATTTTCCCTTATGACATGTTTTACAAATTTCAAATATTTCTCTCTTAAAATTGGGAATATCTCACACAATTTTATACTTAAATATTTTATAAATACTCCTCTTACAAAGATGGCCAAGTTCTCTATACAAAAGGTTTTTTTCATCCTTGGAACTCAAATAACTGTAACTAATGGACTCACCAATTTGAAATAGGTTTCCAGTGGTCCTTAATCCTTGAGTGATGATTTTTCTATCCTTTGAACTCTTGATGATACATGAATCCCATTTGAACAACACCTCATGTCCATCATCACACAGTTGGATTAGACTAATAAAATTTTTCTTTATTCCTTCAAAAAATAAAACGACATTGGATTTCATATTTTTTGCTTCAATAATTTCTTTTCCAACACCCTTAATTCTCATATTATAATAATCTCCAAAGATCAAAACTCCTCCCTCATGAATTTATATGTACCTTATAATTTTTCTATCACCAGTTATTTGTGATGAACATCCACTATCAAGAATCCATGACTTGGTTTTACTACTTTCATTAAAGGAACTTCAGAAAAGCATGAATTTTCTTCATTTAATTTTTTAATTCTGTTTCCTTTCATGAATTTGAGGGTTTTTTCAGGAAGAACGTCCATCCACTTTTCAACACTATGACCTTGCTCATCACATCTTCCACGGGATTCTTCCAAGTAGTAAAATTTGTTCTATGTTGGCAGATCAAATGATTTCATCATTGACCTTTTTTTTTCAGAATAGATTCCCCTTGATTCATATCTCACTTTTGGTAGAGATATGTTATACCATCATAAATAAGATTTGTGGAAAAACACTCCACAACACCAGAAGTATCCTATAAACATTGATATTCCCCACTGATAGGAGTCTTTTCTGGAATATTGTTGTTGTTTTCTTTCCATAACCTGAGTAAATATTCCTGGAAGATTTCTTTCTTCCTTTACATTAGAAGAAGATTCTTCACAAGCCTTTGTGCTCCAAACTTGTCTCAGATTTTGTTTTGAACCTGCATTATTAGAAATAACATATTTATTTTGATATTTCATTAGTTATGAATTGACCTGATTATTTTCATCAGTGTTTGAAGATTCTTCCTTAAACTCAACAGCCATGTTGAAATTTTCTTTGGTCCTCTCCAAACTATTCTGTGCTTGAAGACACTTAGACTGAGTCATTAATTTCTATTCTTCTTTTAGGTGAAGTTTCTCCTCAATGTATTTTACTATATTTTTCATTTTAGCTACCTTATGTTTGTGTGTTGTGATTTCTTCAATATAAAATATTTCTTTCTATGTACACTCTTCCTTTTTTTCAGTAATATTTTCTATTTCTTTTATTAAAAAACTCGTACCTTTATTTAGATTTATGTTTTTCTCAAGACAAGATTATATTTCATTTTTCGACATGTTTTCAAGATCAATCTGTTCTCTTTCCTCATCTTCACCAGTAGAAGTATCAAATCATTTTTTCATATGATCTATGAAATTGGTTTTATCTTCTGGTTGGCTTTCTGATGTGGAGTCGGTATCTTCTTATTTTCTCACATAGCTTCTTCTTTTATCTGGAAAGTACTTTTTCTTTATGGTACCAAATTTCATTGATTATTTTGAGCTACTACCCCATTCCTTCTTTTGTGTTTTTCCTACTTCTGTCTCAGGTGAAACAAACCTTTTCTTAGGGAAATTGTTAGCGAAGTGTCCAATGTTATTGCAGTTGTAACACCTTGGTGGTAGTTTTCCTTTTCCCTTAAATCTTTCTTTCTTGAAAATTTTTTATATAAGAGAAATGATTTGGCAATATTATTCATCATTATATTCATCATCAGAATCACTTGATTCTAAAGCTTCATTATCTTTGATTTTGGGTTTTCTCATGGCCTCGAAAGCCATCTCATCATTGATCTTATTTTTAATGACTGTGATCTTTCGTATTTCATATGAAATAAAAATTTTATGTAATTCATCAATAGAAATATCATCTCTATCTTCTAGAGCTGACAGTTTGGGATCAAACCTGCCAGGAAAATTTCTCATTAGTTTATTGACAATAGTTGAATCATCCAACTTCTCTCTAAAGCCCCGAATATTACTGACAATCTCATTGACTCTTGTGAAATAATCATCAATGTTTTCCTCTTCTTTCATCTTGATATCATCGAATTCGCTCCCCCAAATTTTCAATTTGGCTTCCTTGACTTTCATGTTTCCTTCATAGCATCTTTCCAATTTTTCCCAAAATTCATTGGAATTTTTAAGTCCCATAACCTTTGTGTACACTTTTTCTGAAATAGAAATTAAGATGGAATTTTTAGATTTTCCATCAACTTCCAAATTTCTTTTCTAAGAAAAAGCCATAGAAGCTTCATAATCAATGTGAGGGAATACAAAAGTAGTTGCATCTCAAACTTCAAGGCCAAGGGATAGAAGATAGGGTAACATCATATTCTTATAAATGTGATAACTTTTGACATCGAAAGTATGTACGCCCCTCCTGTTAAAAGAATTTAGATTGTCCATATTCTCAAGTAGTAGAACCTTATAGAGAGAACCTCCCTATGATAGCAATTGAAATACTCTGAAGGGTGAAAGATAACTGATAGGGGAGGGGTGAATCAATGATCTCCTAATGAATTTTTTCATTTTATGAATTGTTACCATTTTGTTTTCAATTCAACCTATGTGGCTAGTTAAGGCCAAGATCTACACATTAAATGATGCTGCAACATAAAATCATAGAACACAAGTATTTACAAGGTTTAGTACAAAGACCTACTCGTTTTTGTGTTGGTCATTCTCCCCAACACAGATTCTTCACTATACAAGAATATGATTACAAATGGTAAGTGGTTAAAATACCCAATTACAAGATGGTTAATCCCCCTAAATTCTCTCCACATTCTTCTTCTTCCATAAATTGGTTATGCTCCCCAGCTTCAACTTCTTCTTCAAATGGCGTGTTTCAGTGTTCAAGAAACTTCAACAAACTCTGATGGAATCAGTCATCCTTGCTCAACTATTTGGATCACAAATAATGATCAGTTGCCTCAGTGTAATAAATTCTCACGATCAATGTTCTTTCTTCAGATTGAAGTCCTGGATTCACTTAGACTTTTGAAAGTGGTGCACACATCTTCTTCAAGATAATGAAAAAGTAATATTTAATTCTCTCAATCTATCCACCTTGTTACTTTTTCACATGGATATGCATAAATTCATATATTTTACTTTGTGTTTCATGAAACCAGAATTCTCTTAGAATTTTCTTCCATTCTTCATTGTTTGTGAATATTTCGTTTAGAGCACAACAAGAAAATTGTTGCTCATTTAAGTGGTTATCTACTGCCTCTTAAGCACAAAAAACACGAATGGGTGTATCTTTGAGGTGACCGTTAATTCTTCATCAAGAGACAGTGTTGGTGTACACATGTATTTGAGGATTCTCCAAAAAAACTAACCAAGGAGACTTCTTGGTTTTGGGTGTGTCACACAATCATGGGAGGTGCAATGTAATGTCCCTGTAGGGCTTCAAAACTAAAATCTTCATGAGATGACTCAATAGTGCAAATCACTTGTTGAGTTCCCATGAAATCCTACTCCTTTCTATTGTATTATCATGAGGGGGATTATTTATTCTTACAAGTAAGAGATGCGTGGTACACCCCTTCGCAAATAGTGGTTGCACGGATCTTCTCTCTTCATAACGCTCTATTCTTTTGAGAACAAGATCTCTCTTTATTTTTTTCAACCAAGAAAAACCTCAGTCGATGGATCTATATTTATAGGCAAACATTACTATGTTGTTCCATGTTCAAATCCTTCATGACATGTTGTGGGTCCAAATCTTTGAATTCCTGAGATATATAATGTTTTGAAATCTTCAAATGCTGGATAATTGTTACACCAAGTCTCTTAATTTTTTTTCAATTCAATGCAGTTCCTTCTTTCTCTGTGTGTATAATCCTCACATTCACTCATTTTAGAATGCATGAAAATCACCTTCTTCGTGAACATCGAATGGCACAGCCTCGTCAGCCTTATATTGTCTCTTCCAAGATGTGTTTCTTCGATTTGATGCTTTAATGAGAATGTTGATACATTAATGTGTTTTTTTTTCTTCAGAAGATACAGATGATCTTGGAATGAGCTCAAACTATGGCCGGAGTGATGAGATCGGTGTCCAGGATCATCACTGGTTCAGAGGTGCATCGGGGGTGTCCAGAGTTTGAAGATAACTCAGTAAAGGGGATCGAATGGCCATAATTAAATCACTGAGATATGAGATGAGATGAGTGGTCTTGATTAGATCACTTATTCTAGATTAGATGTGAGGATGAGTGTGTATGCGGGATTAGATGAACGATGGAGATCGCTTCCATGTTTTTAAAGTGTTGTCCCACATCTAAATGCGTCGTGGTTTTTGGATTCTTTAAATAACAATTCACGGAAATCCCGGATCGTAATTATCCTTCCCCCTCTACCAATGATGCCCCGCATCAGTGTTAGGTGAGCACGCTCTTAGCACCCGCTCTTCCTCCTGTGGGCACGCTCCTAACACCCACCATGCACTCGCTGCATGAGTTCACCGCCATGCGCGCACCTGCGGGCTTACACACGGCTCGTGCTCCTACCTCTTACGGGGTGGCCATGGGGGCTTCCCTCCGGCGCAGTTGACCCTCGGGTCCTGCATGTTCCTGAGGTCAAGATCATCAGATGGCCTCCAGGGTTGGCCATATTTTTTTACAAAGTCTCATAGAAAAAATGTTAAACATAAATTAAGATGCATAGCCACCTTCAACTATCAAATCTCCTTCTTCATTAACTCTTTTTTTTTATTTTTTCTTCCAAACATTATCATTACTCCTTAAGGTTTTGATCATGAATTCCAAACATTTTCATTCTTTGACTCAATCAAGTCAGATGTGTGGGTTCTTCTTCACCTTGATCATTTAATTCATAATGCATGCAACTCTTGTTTTGAGTGATGTGTTGTCCTTTAAAAACATGTCTCGGAACATTGGAACAGTTCAAAAATTGTCTGAGTCGGGATCCAATCTCTATTACTTCTATCATTCAATCATTAGGCACACACTGACATATTATTGACAACAAATGAAATCACTGGGTTCAAAAACATTCATCATTTTGTATGTATGAGTTAAACAATTCTATGTATTTATTGAACTGGGTTCCAAATAAAGATTTTATAAAGATATATTTTGACCTTTTAATAGGAAGGATACCCAATTTTAGACATCAGAATGTTTGGGGTTGTTGGACATAAATAAATTCATATAATCAACATGAAAGGAAATTGCATGAAAGACAAATAAATTGATATTTCATTGATTATTTAGAAAAATAAAGTATAAATAGATTTCAGTTTCCTAACCATCATATGAGAATTATTGAAATTGGGAATGCCTGATTTATATAAAATAGAAAATTTAGAGGGAGTGAGATTCTATAAAATGTGAAAATTAATTAAGAGTTGAAGATCCATTATATTTTTCCCACAGTTCTAAATTTTTTTATTGTTCCTCAATTTAATGTTTCTCAAAATAATCATGAAGGAAAACAACAAAAATGTTCCCCAAATTCAAAATGAATATATAGTAGGAAAATTTGAAGATAAAAACATTAAAATGTCATAAAGGGAATGAAGGCTGGCTATTTCGGATGACTACATGATATATCTATGTGAACTAGAAAATAATCCTAGAATTAAAAATGGTCTAGTTTCATATTTTCAAGACATTAATTATTAAACTTCTATCAAAATTTAAGATACCATGAAAAGTGAGTTGAATTCCAGGGAACAAAATATAGTATAGTACCTTGTGGAATTCTATAGAGCTTGTAAAATGGTTTTCTACAAATGAGATTTGAAATCAAATTTTAATTTCTCATGGAAATCTAGAACACTATAAGACCATACATGTTGCAAATAGATTCACTCAAAAGGATTGAATAGACTATCAAGAAACCCTATCTCCAGTTAATAAGAAATATTTCTTTAGAATTAATATGGAATTGGTAGCTCAATATAAATTAGAGATGATTAAATTGATATTAGAGAAGCCTTTATAAAAGGGAACTTAGAGGATGATGTGTGTATAGATAAACCAATGGGTTTTCCGTTGAATGAAATTAAGACAAGGTATATAAATTAAATAATTCAATATTAACATAAACAGGCTTCTCGAATACAGTATCTTAGGTTCAATTTTTCCATTATGTTCTTTGGATTTAAAGAAAGTATAATTAATTGATGTATATACCAAAAGGCCATTAATAGTAAGTTTGTATTCATTATTATTCATATTGATTAC
This sequence comes from Viscum album, assembly GCA_963277665.1. Lineage (NCBI taxonomy): Eukaryota > Viridiplantae > Streptophyta > Magnoliopsida > Santalales > Viscaceae > Viscum > Viscum album. The sequence goes on from OY728128.1 coordinate 1,608,134,309, forward strand.
AAATTTCAATGTTCCAAATGATTTTTTTCTTTTAATAAAGACTAAGAAATTCTACTATAATAATTTTGAAATAAAATATATGGGAGAATTAGCATATGTTATTAGAATAGAAATATTTTATAGCAGATCACAATGTATGTTGGGATTATATAAAAAATCATATATTATAAAAAATTAAATATGTTTTTTGATGTAAAATGTTCATCATCATCAGTTATAATTCAAAATGAAGATATATTCAATCTCAATAAATGTCCCAAAAATTATTTTTGAATAGAAATAAATGGATGGTATTCCTTATATATTCATTATAATAAAATTTATGTATACAAAAATGTCTATAATAATAGACATTAGAATTATTGTAGATATATTGGGAAGATACCAAAGAAATTATATAATAGATCATTAGACATTTTTATAGAATGATTTGAAATATATGTAAGGAATCAAGGACCACATGCTTACTAATTAAATATCCAATCATCATGATGTTATTATATATTCTGATTCATACATTCTATTTTTTTTAATAAAATAAAGTCCACTTTTGGTTATCTGTATCTTCTAACTATAGGGGAAATATCATGGTAGTGTAATAAGTAGTCAGTTCTTACTACTTCGATAATGGAAGCTAAATTTATAACATGTTTGTAAGTTACAGTTCATGGAACACGGTTGCTAAAATTTATTTTAGTGCCTAGAATTCTTGATCATTTCTCCAAACACTGAAAACATTATTGTGATCATATTTTAGTTATATTATTTGAAAATATTGAAAAATATTCCCATAGTGAAAACCTAAGAAATTAAAATAATTTCTAAATAATAATGAGTATTAAAAATGAAATGTTTCAATTGAACATATTTGCATCAATATCATGATTATTAACAGTTTAACAAAACAATTACTTCCCAAAACATTTACTCGACATATTGAAAGTATGATCGTTTTTTGAGTATGTTTTAGTTTATGTGATTGAATTTTTGTTCATTTAGATAGTCATTTTGTACACATTAGTGATTTTTATTTAAGTTCCCAATCTTAAATATGTATAAATTATTGAATTAGATGATAATAATAAGTATCATCTTAAGTTAAGAAATTCTTATTAAACCTATTATACATGTCCCACTTTAAATACTGATAATAATAAAATAAATTAATGTTGTAGTAAATGTAAGTGACTATTTCAGTCTATAATGCATGAGTTTCTTAACTCACATTGGTATTATTAATAATTATGATTATTTTTTATACATTGTAGAATAGATATGAATGAACATAATAATTTATAAATTTATTAAAAAAACATTATGTAATGTCATGTGAGTTAAGTAGGTGGTGTTAGATTAACTAACATGATTATATTTTTTTAATAAATAATTAATGAGATAACAACTGAGTTGTAACTTAAAATTGAAGTGATTTGGAAGTTAATTTAAAAATCACCCATGATAATTGTTTTATCCTTTTAAAATGGGATATTTCCTATGTCCATAATTGTCTCTCATAAAAATTACAATACCACCATCAATAAACATGTAAAATAAAGAAGTATTTGAGGATAAAAATCCCTTATGAGAGAAAATTTAGTAGATTCAAACGGATCAAGGTTTGTCAAAAATTTATAAATTTACTCTCTTATTTTCCACTGCATTTATATTTAGATTACGAGACACCAATATTTAATAAAATATTACTCATTAAGTAATTTAATTATTTATATAGCTTGGTTCACATGCAACAAAAATTTTAAACAAACCATGATACACTATTAAAATATTATTATTTAAATGTGATTATTATAACCTAACTATTGAATTTGAGGATATGAATAGGAATAACTGATTTATAAAAAAATATATAAAGTAATTTACCAATATAAATTTATTTGTATATTCTTTGAAAATAGTCACTTAATTTTGCGTAAAATCATTTTCTTCTACAAAAATAGATTTTCTTCAAAAATGTATTTTTATTCTTTTTATGAGTGAATAATATAATAAATTTATAGATATTTTATAAAATTTATTTTTAAAAATAAATTTTATTTTTTAAATTCATTATTTCAAAACTATCTTAAGGTTAATTTTTGAAGATTTTATGAAAATATTTATTTTCCATTGAATAATGAAAAACATTTGTTTTTACTGAAAATTGAACGTTCATTTTATGTATTTAAAGATTCAAATAATGTTTTTACATATTTTTAATGTTTTATTATTTAATTTTTATTTATAATAATATAATTTTTTAAAAAAAATAATTTTATACATTAGTTTAGTCTAAAAACATTTTATAATTAAAAACATCATTTTTATAAAAAATTGTTTTCCATTGCGGTTTTCTAGTTTAATTTTAGATTAAATTATTCGGGTTATATGTTTCGATTTTTCAAAAATGGATTTCATGATTATAATCATGATGTATAAATTTATTAAATATGTTCCTTTTAATTTTTTAATATGCATGGTAACCTTGATTATTTTTGTTATCACGATCAATGTGACACCCCAAACTTTTATTGAATGTTTTTATAAATAAATGTTATCTCCTTGATTACTTACTTTTCTCAAAACACCATGCTTAAAAACCCCAAAATATCACTATTTAATTATAATAGTTATCACCTAGCCATTGGATTGGAAGGAATAAATGATATTTACTATGTAACATCATGTTACTTGCTTTTATGTATTTTGACCCATTGATTTGAGTACCCACTGATTGGGTCTCTTTGTGGGCAGTTTAGATATTTTACCGGACCTTTTTTATGGTTTCTTTAACTTCTCATAGTTTGAGGATGGTTTTCACGGTTAAAAAAAGTGTGCAACCTGGGTTTCATGGTTTGTACATGGTTTGTGAATGGTTAAACAAAGTGTGCAACCCTAGAAGAAGGAGTATCACGGTTTGTGCACAGTTTTCACAAGGTTAAAAATGTGTAAAAGGGGTTATATGGTTTGTACATGTCTAAACAAAGTGTGAAGGAAAAGTTTTTAACTCTTCTAGGTACACTATTTTGGGTGTAAAGTTAGGCACATAGTTAGTACAAACTGTACAACCCATCCCAACAAACTATCCACTAGATAATTAAAGTTAAAAAAATCTTAATTAAAATCCCGAAACACCCTAATCAACCTAAAACTCATCCCACTCAAACCTAAAGTGATTATTTGGCTTTTTAGAACCCTGTTGAGCCATTTTGGCTCCCATAACCTCATCTCTTAGTGGATTCAGCTGCCAATATAAGATGAGATCTTCTTCTTTAGTGACTTCTTTTCTACCTAGTCTTAGATCTAACTTCTTCTCTTGATTCCTTCTATTTAATGGATATTATGTAATTTCATTTTGTTAGATATTCGTTGATTTATGGGGAATTATAGATCTAGGATCACTTCTCTCATATTCCATGATCCATCTTTATATATCCGGTAATTTCCATCAGAGGCAACACATCTCAGATTCACTGTAGTTGTATTCCTAATATTCCAAGTTGGTTTTTCTATTATTTTCCTTCATTTTTTGATTCTTTGTTTCTTTATAATTCATTGATACATATTTCTTAATTTCAAACCCATTTTCTATTAAATTTATCCATTTAATTACTAATAAAATCTTCATTGACCTTATCCCCTTTGAATTGATTATGGAATTAATTGAATGGGTAAAATTATGATATCTAAAAACATTTTATGAATATATCAAATTCCATGTTTGTTTAGAATTATAGTCAAAGAACTTTTAAAGTATTTTTTGGTGAGATTGAGGGCTTGTCCAAGGTTTTGATTTATTAAATTAATTTCCTTGATTTGAATTAAATGGATTGAACTATTTGATGTTTTATAAATATTTTTAAATGAATGGATTTATTAAATGACCAAAAAAATAATTAAATTATTTTGAACTTATTTTGAAATGGTTATTCATAGGTTATTTGAAATAAATGATTTATCTCTATGGAAAGAGGGCGTAAATCCGTGTTTTAAAATTTATTCAATACTTTTAAAATTGTAATGCATCCTTTAAATGCTTTAGGGATTATTTAAAATAAATGATTATTTTAAAGGTCTGTTTAGAACTTATTTGATTCTTATACATCCCACTATTGTGGGGCTTGAAAAAGAATTATTTACTTTGAGAGAGTTTGGGGGTAATTGTGAGATGTTGTCGATAAGGGTCCACATGATATCCACAAAACATGTTTATTTCACCCTTTTTTTGAATATTCATAGGAACCTATATAGTTAGTGTAACACCCCAAGCTTCCATGGTATGCTTTTCTATGAATAATACAATAGCTTGTGTTGTACACAACTTTGGGTTCTAACACAGCACAACCAACAAAACTAGCCGTTATGAATGGTAATACCCACTTTATAAAATTTTATATTTTTTATCAAAATGGACTTCATTTTTGGATTCAGAATATTAAAATTAGCTTAGTGTGATTTTTTTTGTATTTTTCAAAAAACTTTAAATTTTTATTTATAGTGAAAAACAAAACGTTATTGTTTAAAACTGAATTTTTATTTAAATAATTAATTATATTATTTAAATTTATTTTAGTTAAAAATATATACATAATACCTATATATGTTCAATGTAATTCATTAGAGTCATTTTATAATAATATTAGATAAATTAAATTTTATTGAACTTTTTACCGTCTTTTACCCACCTTCTAGGAGCATTTGTGAATTTGTATAAAACGTAATTTTACCACTTCTATGAATTGAATTTCAAAAATCCTAGAGACATGGTTGATATTAGTGAGTAAAATTTGGTTCAATAATATGAAAATAATTTTTGGTGAATAGTACCTTTTGACTTATTTACCATGGTTAAAAGTAATAGGGTAATTAAAGATAAAAATGATATTGTTAACACTCTAACACATGCCCTAATTCTATTGGATAAGTTTATTTCGACCAAAATAAAACTTTGGAATAAAATATGATTCTTTTTTCCACTTAATTTGATTAGGACATTTATTATTCTTTTATTTAAAGAAGAGTTAAAAGTGTTAAAATCAAATTTTAATAACTAAAATATTTTTAATATAGGTTTATACATAAGATAAATTTGAATATAAATATTCATTAAAATATTAAAATATTTCCTACATAATGGTATTTTATTAATAATTTTTAGACATTAAGTAATTAAATTTATTTATGACACAATGATGATTCAGTCATTACCATATTAATGAATGATTAAAATAACTGATATTATAAATATCCAAATAATTGTAAATTGAGACTTCTAATAAATTACACTAATTTTATTGGTTAATATGGAATTTTAGGGTTTATTAAATAAATTTTTTTAGAAGTGATAAATTTTTTATGACTTTCAAAAAAACATGATACCAAATAGTGTCAAAATTGACATAATTGAGTTTTTAAAAAAAATACTATATTATTAATTGATATAATATTCCTAAAAATATAATGTTTGGAAAAAGGATGTCGATAAGGTTATATATATCAATAATGAACCACTTAGGGTTCTCTTGGATTTCTATAGTAGGATTATTAACCATTTATTATAATAATTCAAGAATACATGGTAAAGGTTAAACTATTTAACTAAGAGTTAAATCTAAATGATAAGGTTAATATGGTGACCTAAACCTGTCTAAAACCTATTTGTTGAGAGTTTTTCAACCCATGCCCACCTTATCCTCTAAATAAATAATTTTGGAGCCACTATAAACCGAATATTATTGAATAATAAAATAATATTTCATTCTTTCCCTAAAGTGACTCTCACCTCTCTTATAAAACGGTACTTACCCTTCTCTCAAAATCACACCTCCAAAGCCATTTGTATCAGCCAAACCCTACTCAAATATCATCCCAACTACCCTCAAATCGATCTATATTCCTTACTTATATCAAAAATCCAACCTAAGGATCCCTTTTGATCAATTCAAAATGAAACCCCGGAAGAAGAGGTAATAATTTCACCACCACTTTCAAAGTTCTTTTATTCTTCCACTTTCTCTTTATTTGTTGTTTCCATACCAAAATAATAACTCCATTACCTTATACATTATGTGAGTTTATTATAAATATGGTACAACCATATTCATTATTCTATCCATCCTATGAATGACAAGTCACCATACGTGCATACGTACGGCTTACCGTATCCGCGTCGTGGTGTGGTTTGTTATTCAAACACTTCGTTATTTGGATGGTTATAATAATGAGTATAAATGATGTAAATAATAAATATAACATTTTAATTATTCTTTATATATGATATACCATCAAATTAAATATTATTTAACCATTAATTGAATGGTATTGTTGCTCGTGCGTACGTGCGGATTACCGTCTCAGCGAACGCGATGAAATTAATTCCCCATCATAACCATTCAAGAATAATATTAGTTTTTGGATTAAAATTAATGTTTATGGAATAAATATCATTATTTATGTGAATAAAACATATCTTATCCATAACATACATGGCTTACATAACCTATCATATAATGGAAAATGAATCAGTTAACACCCAAAACAATGATACTACTGAAATATTAGTAAAAAGAAATATTAGAAGATCATATATAATATAATATTTATGTATGTGGTTCTTGTATAATTTAATAAAAATTATTTAACTATTATACATGAGTTTAATGATCCCTCTACCAAAAAAAAGTATAAGTTAATGGTTAATTCTACAATCTCTTCATTATCTGAGGTTGTTTATACGTGAGTATCTACTAAGACATCTTTATCATCCACATCCGTGTTTCTTAAAAATGTATTTCAAAACATTTTTACTGTTTCCTAGACTATGGTTTAAAGTCATCTATACCCTCTTTTGATTTTTAATATAATTTTTATAAAGGAATCCTTCCATCATATTCCAAAGAGGGTCATTTGTGACCTTTTCGACAAAATTTAGGAAAGAATGTTTTTTTAAATTAATACGGAAAGTGCGTCTATTTTCATCCATTGTAACACCTTCAAAGCATCCCTTACAAGTTTATAATAATATATTTAAAATAAATGTTATCGCTTATAATTATGTGACTTTTAAATGATTTCAAAATAGAAATATATATTTCTCTCAAATAGTTTTGATTTCATCTATGTCAACTTTCATTGATGGATTTTACTCTTGTTTGAAGTTGATTTATTATGATACAATCTTCCATATTGTATTGAAGGTTTTGTGATATGTTTGACTGTGGATGTTATATTTTTATACCATTCATGGTTTGTGGTTAAAGTATTAACATTTCATATGCTACTTTTAATAAGAATGTTTATGTTATGTTTCAACCTTTTTATATGAGGAATGCATTGGACTTAGTAAGTAATGGGTGGATCCCGCTATAGCTCCTCGATGCATCGGTAGGTCTAATGAGACAAGATAGTGTCTTGGAAAAAGGCCTTGAAAGAAATATTATTTTTATTTCTGGAAAGAGGCCATGACTATGTGGTTATGATGTCTGTCATTATGGATTCAATCATTATGAAATTGGCTATTGATATTTCATGTGATTATTCGACTAGTAGAATATACATGTGAATAAGTAAATGGAATTATTTGATTTATATTTTCCATATTGTGATGAATTTTATGTTTAAAAGGATTATGTTTTAGTCTTATACATTGCGTTAAATGTTTATGTTTATTTATGAATGTTTACGCTATATTTTTATCCTTACTAAGAATCTGAGCTCACCACTTTCTATGTTTTATTGTTTTCAGGATGTGAAGAAGTATTTTATGGATGACCAATATGAATAGTCTAAGGGATATAAGTATGTTCAAAGGGGATAAAATGTTGTCATTTTTTTAATTTCATAATGTAATATAAAACTTATGTATGTATCTAGTACTTCCAAAGCTACAAAACCGGTTGGTATTTCAGGACATGATTCCTTGTATTATTCCAATGTTGTGTAACAATTCACCGACTCTAGATAAATGGGGTCGGGGCATTAAAGCTGGTATCAGAGAAAGTTTAGTATAAAAATGGAAGCTAGATTTAGAAAAACTCTGATTAGAGAACATTACACTAAGATAGATGTCCAGGATTAGTATAGAATACTTTCCTATAATTTTGCTAATGTAGAGATTTTTTGTATTTTCTAAGAATTAATTCTTCGTATGGATACAATTAGGTAGAGGTGGCTCTCGCATAGATTTACCTAGGATTGAAAACTCCAACAAGGAGTTTTTGGCTTGACCCGGGGTATCCTAGTACATGGCAACGAGCCTTGATGCACTCTAAGTTACGACACTCCAGGGGGATATGCTTACGATAATTCACATTTTATTTAAAAACTATTATGAATGATTTATGATTATATACCTCCTCAATGAAAGCATTTTTATGATTATGGATTATATCCATAAACTGTTCAATTTATGTTTAGTTTTTTACAAGTTTGTAATTATATATTGCAATTCATAAATTAATCTAGTGTATCCCATTATTTAGAAACGGCGCCTAATAGAAGGAATGGAAAGAATATTAATGCACGTAATCAATGTAGGGATTTCCCTCCTATTCATGATAATTATAGTGGAGCTGGTGATGAAACTGGTGCTGATCAACTTATCACCATACTAGGAAAACTCACTCAGGTGATGAATTATAACCTTACCCGTATGGAGCACCCTGATCCAAAATGTGGAAGATCAATGTTAGACCGATTCATGAGGAAAAACCCACCAATGTTCAATCGGAATACAAATCCATTTGTATCTAATCAATGGATAAGTTCCTTAGAGAAAATATTCCATGCTTTGTGGAGTAGAGAAAGGTAAAAAGTTGTTATGGTAGTTTATCACCTCACTGGAGATGTAGATCAATAGTGGTCATTAATTAAAAAAACAAAGGAGGATGAAGAAGTATCAAATAAGGAATGGAGAGATTTTAAAGATTTTTTCTTATAAAAATACTTTCCTCATGCCCATTGAGCGGATATGAAAAGGAAATTTTTGACTCTAAGGAAAAAGAAGGATGAGAATGTCGCAAAGTATGAGGCTAACTTTACAAGGTTAGTAAGGCATGAAATAGATTATATACGTTACCCAAGGAGTAAGATTGATCGATTCTTTGATGGGTTAAAACCATTTCTTTGTCAAGAAGTAGTCTCAAAGACCTTCTCATCGTACGAAGATACTGTCTCATGTGCTATCAAGACAAAAAAGCAATTCTCTAAGTCTTACGACTTTAAAGCAAAGTAAGAGAAGAAGAGATCTATTGAACACTCTATAAATGGAAATAAGGGGAATAAGGGAAAAGTTGAATATCCCTCATGCAGTAAATGTGGGAAGAAACACCCCGATACTTTCCTGAAGGGAATGGGAGTCTTTTACAAGTGTAGTGAAAAAGGCCACCAAACTCGTGATTGTAAGTGGAAGAAAGAGGCTATCATTGTTAAATTCTACAATTGTAGAGAATTTTGGCAATATGTAAATGAATGTCCTAAGAGCCAAGGAAAGTTACCTCAAAAAAGGGCAAGGGAGCAAGGACAAGCTTATTTGATCACTACAGCTAATGTTGAAGCTCCGAAAGATGTGGTGGTAGGTAATTTAATGGTTTCCTCATGTTTAGACAACACTTTATTTGATTATTTATCGTCACATTGTTTCATATCTTCCCAGTTTACTAAGAAAATTAGATATTTCCGATTTTATTTAACAAGGGAGTTGTTAGTCAAATCTCCAAAGGGAAGTATCATTACAACAATGTTTTGTGAATTAGTCCCCATCAGGGCATATAAATGTTTTTTATCCGATGATATCATTGTCAAAACCATGATTGAATTTGATATAATCCTCGGTATGGATTATCTTTCGAACAATGATGAAAAATTTATTGTAAGAATAAGGAGGTTACAATTTTCAGTGATGATTAAGAGTACCTTATCTTTTGAGAAGAAATGTTTCCACCTGATTTTTATCTAGATCCACCCTCAAAAGCACTACTGAATTCAATTATTGAGAAGGAAGATAATGAAATAACTATGGGTGAGGAAAATAATGTTCAAATAGAGGATGTACCTATAGTGCAAGAAATTGTTTATGTGTTTCCAAAGGATTTACCTAGACATCCTTTACAACAAGAAATTGTGTTTTCCACTGATTTAATTCATGGTTCAAGGCCCATATCAATGACCCCTTATAGAATGGCCACTGTGGAATTAGTGGAACTAACGGAACAACTAATAGAATTCAGTAATAAAGGATTTATTCTCCCTAGTTTTTTCCCATGGGGAGCCCTTGTTCTTTTTGTTAAGAAGAAATATGGATCTATGATTTTGTGCATTGACTAGAGGGAGATCAATGTTATAACAATAAATAACCAGTATCCCCTACCTCGAATTGATGATTTATTCGACCAACTTCATGGAGCTCAAAAATTTTCAAAAATTGACCATCGATCTGGATATCATCAGTTGTGTGTGAAGAAAGAATACATTCCAAAAACAGCATTTCAAACTAGGTACGGGCATTACGAGTTTACAGTAATGCCTTTTCGACTTACTAATGCACCCTTTGTTTTCATGGATCTAATGAATAGAGTTTTAAAGGAATATATTGATCTCTTTCAAGTGGTATTTATTGATGATATCTTGGTTTACTCAAAAATCTAAGAAAATCATGAAAATAACTTGCATACTATTCGGAAAACCCTCAGAAGAAATGAATTATATAGGAAGTTTAGCAAGTGTGAATTCTGGTTTTAGGATATTTCTTTTCTTGTCCATATCATCTCTAAGGATGGAATCTCTGTTGATCCTTTAAAGACCATGGAAATCCAAGAATGTCCAACACTGACAAGTATAACTGAGGTACGTAGTTTTATTGGTTTAGCAGGTTATTATTGGTGCTTCGTCAATAATTTTTCCCGATTGGCTAACCCATTAACCAAGCTCACATATAAATGGGTTAAATTTGTTTTGACAAAAGAGTGTGAAGAATGTTTTGAAGAATTAAAGAGAATATTAGTCAATGGTCTTATCTTAACACTACTATCGAGGAATGATGGGTTCGTTATTTATAGTGATGCTTAAAAGAAAGGACTTGGTTATGTCCTTATGCAGAATGATAGAGTTATTGCATATGCATCACGGTAGCTAAAAATTCATGAACAAAACTATCCCACTCATGATCTTGATTTAGCAGCTGTAATATTTGATTTGAAGATATGGAGACACTATCTCTATGGTGAAAATATGAGATATATACTGATCACAAAAGTTTGATGTATATTTTCTCACAAAAAGAACTCAACATGAGGAAAAGGATATGGCTCGAACTACTCAAGGATTATGATTTTACTATAAACTACCACTCAGGGAAGTAAAATAAGGTGGCAGATGCATTTATCAGAAAGAATCATGGAGTTTTGAAAAAGATGCGAGTTGAAATGGATCTTATTTTCATGGATCTAGTAAAGATGGATATGGGAATAACCATGTAAGTTGAAACATCAATACATTTTCAAATTTTTTCCAAACCATATTTACTATAAAAGATAAAGAGTTCTTAGACTGATGATGAGGAGTTTCAAATGAAAATTAAAGCTATAAATGATGGGATATTGATTAACATTGTATATGAAGAAGGAATTTTGAAATTTGAGAAGAGACTTTGTGTTCCAGACATAACTGATCTACAAAATAAATTATTGGATGAAGTTATAACTTCAATTTCTCTATACACCATGGTAGCACTAAGATGTATAGATATTTGAAGGAACATTTTTGGTGGGACAACATGAAGAGAGAGACTGATAATTATGTGTCAAGATGTATTGTTTGTCAACAGGTCAAGACTAGAAGACAACATCCTAGAGGATTCATGAAACCTCTTCCCATACCTGAGTAGAAATGGGATCATATTACGATGGAATTTGTCAAGGGGCCACCAAATACTCCTAGAAGGAATGATTCAATATGGGTATTTTTTTATCATCTTACAAATTCAATACATTTTCCTAATATAAGAGAAGATTTACCACTTGATCTTTTAGCAAGACTATTTATTAATAAAGTTGTAAGACTTCCTGGAGTACCCCTGTCGATTTTTTCTGATCGTGATCCCCATTTTACATCAACATTCTAGAAAAGTCTTCAGAAGTCCCTAGATACGGAACTTCGTTTGAGCACTGCCTACCACCCTCAAACTGATAGACAATCACAACAGACTATTCAAACCGTAGAAGACATGTTGAGATCTGTATCACTTGATTTTCAAGGTATATGGGATCAGTATTTACCTCTATTAAATTTTCCTATAATAATAGCTTTTATTAAAGTATTCAGATGGAACCATATAAAGTGTTATATGAAAAGAGATGTCACACACCAACTTGTCAAGATGATGTTGGTGAAAGAAAACTCCTAGGCCCATAACTTTTTGGGGAAACAATGGAAAAGGTGAAGGTTATCCAAACCCACATCAAAGCAGGTCAATGTAGGAAAAAGATATATGACGATAACCAAAGGAAGGATTTGGAATTTCAAGTATGAGATCATGTTTTCATGAAGTTATCTTCATGTAAGGGTGTTATATGTTTCGGTAAGAAGGGTAAATTGAGTCCCAGGTACCTCATACCTTTCTAAATTATTGAAATAATTGGAGTTATAGATTATCATTTAGAAATGCCGCCAAGTCTCTCCAAATCTCATGACGTGTTCCACGTATCACTGTTGAGAAAATATATGTCTGACCCGATGCATGTACTCACCCATGAAGAAATAGAACTGGAACCCGACTTTTCTTATTTCGAAGATCCTTTCAGAATTATTGATAATATAGAACAAGTGTGGAGAAAACGGATGACTCGTCTAGTGAATGTTCTATGGAGAAACCATAAGTTGGAAGAGGCAACGTGGGAACCTGAGGAACTTATAATGAAGAACCATCCAAATATTTTTATGCAGTAATATTCTATAAATTACGTGGAAGAAATTATTTTTAAGAGGCAATAATGTAACACCCCAAGATTCCACAGTACGCTTCTCTTTGAATAATACAATAGCTTGCGTTGTACACAACTTTGAGTTCTAACACACCACAACCAACCAAACTAGCAGTTATGAATAGTAATACCCAATTTTTGAAATTTTTAAAATTTTATTTTTCAGGATGGTTTTCATTTTTTGGATTCGGAATATCAAAATTAGATTAGGGTGAATTTTTGGTATTTTTCTGAAAACATTCAATTTTGGATGAATGGTGAAAAAAATTGTGTTATTGTTTAAAACAAGCTTTTTATTTAAATAGTTAATTATTTTATTTATATTTATTATAGATAAAAATAGATACAAAATACCTATATATGTTAAATGCAATTCATTGTATTAATTTTATAATAATATTAGATATATAAAATTTTATTGAACTTTTTACTGTCTTTTACCCACCTTCTAGGCGCATTTGAAAATTTTCATAAAATGTAATTTTACCACTTCTGTGAATTGAATTTCAAAAATGAGAGAGACACGGTTGATATTAGTATGTAAAATATTGTTCAATAAGATGAATATAGTTTTGGTGAATTGTAACTTTTGACTTTTATTTACCACTGTTAAAAGTAAATAGGGTAATTAAAGATAAAATTATATTATTATAACCCTAACACATATCCTAATTCTATTGGATAAGTTTATTTCAACAAATATATATTGTATCAAAAAAATATGATTCTTTCGGTCCACTTGGAATAGATTTGAAAATTTATTTTTATTTTATTTAAAGAATAGTTAAAAGTGTTGAAATAAAAGTTTAATAACTAAAACATTTTTAATATAGGGTTATACATAAGATAAATTCGACTATAAATATTCATTAGAAATATAAAATTATTTCCTATATAATTTTATTTTATTTATAATTTTTAGAAATTAAATAATTAAATTTATTTATGACGCAATGATGAAAGAGTAATTACCTTATCAATGAATGATTAAAATAATTGATATTATAAATAACCAAATAAATGTAAATTGAGAATTCTGATAAATTCAACTAATTTTATTGGTTAATATGTCATTTTAGGGTTAATTAAATAATTTTTTTTAGAATTGATAATGTTTTTATGACTTTCACAAAAACAAAATACTAAATAGTGTCAAAATTGACATAATTGAGTTTTAAAAAAAATACTATATTATTAATTGATATAATATTCATAAAAATATAAGGTTCAGAAAAAGGACTTAGATAATGTTATATATATCAATAATGAACCACTTGGGGTTCTCTTGTCTTTTTATAATAATATTATTAACCATTTACTTTAATAATATGAGAATCTATGATAAATGTTAAACTATTTAACTAAGACTTAAATCTAAATGATAATGTTAATATGGTGACCTAAACCTGTCTAAAAACTATTGTTTGAGAGTATTTTGACCCATCCCCACCTTATCCTAGAAATAAATCATTTTTGAGCCATTATAAACTGAATAGGATTGTATAATAAAATAATATTTAATGATTTTCCTAAAGTGACCCTCGCCTCTATTATAAAAAGGTACTTCCCCATCTCTCAAAATCACACCTCCAAAGCCATTTGTCTTGGCCAAACCCTACTCAAATATCCTCAAAACTACCCTAAATGCTACCTATATGCCTTAAATTTATCATACTTCTAACCTAAAGAGCCCTTTTGATCAACTAAAAAGGAAACACCTGAAAAAAGAGGTAATAATTTCACCACCTCTTTCAAAGTTCTTTTCTTCTTCCACTTCCTAATTATTTGTTGTTTCCATACCCAAATAAAAACTACAATACCTTATACATAATATGAAGTTATTATAAATATGGTAAAACCATATTCATTATTCAATCCATCATATGAATGACAAGTCACCAAAATAATAACCACAGTACCTTTTACGTACGGCTTACCATCTCCACGTCGTGGTGTAGTTTGTTATTGAAACAATTCATTATTTGAATAGGTGTAATAATGAGTATAACTAATGAAAATAATAAATATAACATGTTAATGATTCTTTATATACTATATATTATCCAATTACATACGATTTCACCATCAATAGAATGATATTGTCGCTCGTGCGTATGTACAGATTACCGTCTCCACAAACGCAATGAAATTCATTCCCCATCATAACCATTCAAGAATAATTTTAATTTTATTATTTAAAATAATGTTTAAGAACTTAATATCATTCTGGATATGAATAAAATACATCATATCCATAAAAAACATTGCTTACGTAACACAGAATATAAAGGAAAAAAATCATTTAACACCCGAAACTATGATACAACTGAAATATTATTAACAAAGAAATATTATAAGATCATATATGACATCATATTTATGTATGTGGTTCTTGTATACTTTAATAAAAAATATTTAACTATTATATAGTAGTTTAACATACCCTCGATCAAGGAAAAGTGCAAGGTAAGGGTTGATTCTACAATCTCTTCATTATCCTAGGTTGTTTATGTGTGAGTATCTAGTCAGACCTCTTTATCATCCACCTCTGTGTTTCTTAAAAATGTATTTCCAAAAAAATTTACTATTTCATATACTATGGGTTAAAGTCATTTATACCCATGTGTGATTTTTTATATAATTTTTATAAATTAATCTTGCATTCGTTTTCCAAACAAGGTCCTTTATGACCTTTTTGACAAAATTGAGGAAAGAATGTTTTCTAACTTATACAGTGGGTACTGATATTTTAGATCATTATAACAACTTAAAATCTTCCCTTACATTATTATAAAAATATTTTCAAAATAAATTTTTTCTTTTATAATTATGTGACTTTTAAATGATTTCAAAATAGAAAGAGATATTTCTCTCAAATAGTTTTGATTTCATCTATGTCAACATACTTTGAGGATTTTACACTTCATTGAAGTTGATTTATTATGATAAAATCTTCTGTATTGTATTGAAGTTCTTGTGATATGTTTTACTGTGGATGTATCATTTTTATACCATTCAAGGTTTATGGTTAAAGTATTAAAATTTCATTTGCTAGTTTTAATACGAATGTTTATGTTATGTATCAACCTTTTCATAGGAGGAATGAATTGAACTTAGTAAGTGATGTGTGGAGCCCACTATATCTCTTCGATGCATTGGTAGGTATCTTGAGAAAAACTAGTGTCTTGGAACAAGGCATTGAAAAAATATTATTTTTAGTCTTGGAACGAGGCCTTGAATATGTGTTTATGAAGTTTGGAATTATGAATTCCATTATTATGAAATTGGATATTGATATTTCATGTGATTATTTGACTAGTATAATATCCATGTGAATAAGTAAATGGGATTATTTTATTTATATTTTCCATATTGTGATGAAGTTTAAGTTTAAAAGGCGTATGTTTTTGTCTTATACATTGTCTTAAATGTTTATACTTATTTATGAAAGTTTACGCTATATTGTTATCCTTAATGAGCATCTAAGCTCACCCCTTTCTATGTTTTATAATTTCCAAGATGTGACTAATTATTTTATGGTTGACCTGTGGGGATAGGATAAGTGATATAAGTGTGTTCAAAGGGGAAAAAATTTTGTCGTTATTTTTCACTTCATAATTTAATGTAAAACTTGTGTATATATCTAGTACATCCAAGCCTACTAAACTGGTCAGTATTTGCAGACATGATTCCTTGTATCATACCAATGTTATGTAATAATGCACCGAATCTGGGTAACTGGGGTCAGGGTGTTACATTTATATAGGATAACCTAGATATATGCTTCACTAGTGGACTCACACTATTCTAGTGGATTCATGGAGAACATGAAAGGTTCAAGTTATGGATGTGCAACCAGGAAATCAAGTGTGTCTAAAACTAGTTTGCTTGATACCCATGAGATAATATGTAAGTCCAAAAATTACTCGTGATGTAATTTTATTATCTATTCTTTTATTGACTCACTATCGTACATGGGTTGTATCCATAACATCCATATACTTGATCTTGATTCATGATAGCATCCATCATCACTATTTGGCACCAAAGTATCCTTGCTTGCTTTATTTATTATTATTATGAACCAGGCATCTATTTTGTTTACCCTTGTTTATATTTCTATATCATGTGCATATTCTCATATTTTCTTTATTATATAACTTTATCTTGTAAAATGGTTTTCAAATATTTTTAGTAAATGTTTAGTTTTTAAATGGTGAATTGGAAGGTTTCACAAGTTTACTTTAATAAATATTTTTTAAATGATTAAAACTATTTTGTCAAACTAATCCCCATACTCTCCTATTTTTACTCCTATTTTAACATATTTTAACTTCCTTATGAAGTTATTTTATAAAATCTTTAGTGGAATCCTACTGGGATTTTTGGATGACACCCTGCTATTACCTTTTGGTGTTTGTACAATTTATTATCATATAGTAGGTATTTGTTCTCTAACCTGGATTTGTGTTTTTGAGTTAGGGTGACCAAGGGTGGGTAAATTAGAACATGTTGGGTGGTCATGGATGACCAAGAGTAAGGTTTTGGTTTTTATATTCCACTTTCATTTTTATGTCTATTCGTACATTTATATATATGTATTTATTAATATATATATATATATATATATATATATATATATTTGTTGATGTTTTCATATTTTAATCTTTTATTATAGTATTTTCTGGGTTAAATCATTCACAATGGATATTTATTGATGCCCTGGTGCTTTTTAACGGCCCGTGGAGATCAGGAACGCTCTTCGGGATAGTAGCAAATCAGTTTGGATATATTTTTAGATGGTATTCCTGGTTGGTTCATCAAAAAATAAATTATTAAAATATATTTGTCACATCTTCAGGAAATTATTTTATTTTTTAACAACTAATTATAAATTAAAATAAAAATCTAATTAAACATAAAGGGAGTGTTTATATAAAAACTATTTGTATACCCACAATGGAATTTTATCTTTAAAAATTATATTAATAACTATTTTGGAAATATATTAATGATACTTATATGTTATATATACAATAAAATGTCTTTAAATAAAATAATTATGTTTTATAGGCTCAAGATAAAAATAAATCAAATTTTAAGAATAAGAAAAAGCTATATTTTTCTAAAAGGCAATTTTTCTGCCTTTTAATGGAGCGTCGATTTTAAAACTAAATTTTAAAAATTTTATAAGTTTTATTTTAAAAAATAAGCTTCTTTTTTTGAAATTTTAGTATCAAAATCATCCTAGGTTCATTGTTTCTATTTTTTAGAGAAGTTTCATTTTTATGAATAGTGAAAAATACTGAATTTAAATTGAAAACTTCTCTTTTAACTTTTTTATTTATATAGTTAAATAATATTTAACATTGGTTTTAAATAATAAATAGTCAAATTATATGTCAATAAATACAATTTAGGTTGTTATGATCAATTTCACAATGAAATTTTATAATATAAACATTACAAAACTTTGATCTTTTCACTTTAAAACCCTACTTTCCTACAATGCTTGTGGCGATAATTTTAATCTAATTAAGCCGATTAATTGAGTTTAATTTGTTAAAATTGATTCAATATTTTGAATAATAATTTCCAAATTAGTTATTAGGGTTAATTTAATTTTTATGCATAAAACATTAACTATGATAAAAAAATCTTTACCACGGTATGGGTAAAATAATGTGACATGTTAAAGTTAAAATGTAAAATATTAAAATACCAAACAAAATACAACATTACATGGATGTTTAAGGTGTTTATTAACCCTAAAGATCAATTAAAACATTAATTATCATAAAAAATCATGTAAATTAATTCCATATAAATCTGGTTGGCTTTAATTATAAAATAATCATTATATACTCACTTTAAACCAGCCCTCCTCAAGTATAAATACCACCCATCACTACCCCATTTCTCCCCAAAAGCCTTAAATATAATCAAAATATATACTAGTAACTCTCCTATAAAATCTTCTCACTTAAAATTTCTTCATATCTCCCCAAAATAAAAAGTCAATGGTTCTCAAGGGGTCCTTCATGGAGGTGATATTCAAGAGGTAATTTCCTCAAAACACATCTCTTATTTTGGTTTCTTCTCCTTAATTATTCCAACCTTAATCATCCATCAAGGAATGATATCTCTAGAATAATGTGTATAATTTAGTTTCATGTTACCAATGTAACATCTCATAACCATTTCATTTTTGATCTCCTCTTATTTAATGAAATGAAACTATTGTCCAAATTATGTCGGTTAATCACCTCCATGAATTATGATTTTGTTTTTTTTTCAATACCGCCTTCATGGATAGTAATAATACTATTATTCTGGTTAAATAAGATTTAAATAATTATATTATAACCTATTTCATGTTCTGGAACTAATATATAGATTTAATGTTAAAAAAACAAAACTAGTTCATAATGGTTGAAAAATCACTAAATTAAAATAAACATTTCTCATTAACATTTTACCTAATGAATCATCCTCATGTAAGAAAGAAAAATAATATATGGGACTATTTAAACATATATAAGTGAAATAATACCATTTAATTTCACTTCTATAGTTTTACTTTCATTTTATAAGAAAATCCCTAATTATATACAAATAAACATATCATGAAACCATGAAACAATTGCCTCCAAAACAATGAAAATAATGAAATATTATTAATAAATGGGTGTTAATATGTTATAAAAGTATCATATAAGATGTTATAAAAAATTTATAGTTATATAATGAATTAATAATATTTTTTGAACCTTTATACATGAGGTTTAATTACACATAACTAAAGGGAATCGTGAAGTAAGTGTTCCTCATCTCACTTTTTGTTCTGTGAGATATATGCCTTAATTACCAATTATTTCATATGTGTGTTTTATATACTGAACATTGACATATTATATCAGGAATCTGAAAATATTAATACTAATAAATGTTCATTTGAAAATTATTACTTTTATGGGGCATACAATACAACAATTATAACGTGGTAATGGAATTCTGAACACAATCTCCATTCTTTGGGTAAACTTCCTACTTCATTGATTACATTTTTATATGATTTTATGTGGGATGAATATTTATTATATTATGTTTTATTTCAAATTTTTATGTGTATTTATAGTGAATAACCATGATCAATTAATTTTATTAATTCTCACTTCAATGATATGATATTTATAAGGGATTTTATTTTAAAAATGATATTTTAAATGTTTCCCTCAAAACTCACATTTTCTTCCATGCCGAGTTTTTTAAAAAAATTATAAAAATGTTTTTAATATCATATTATGATTTTTTAAATTCATTTTTACTAATGTTTTACTTTTTACATTAAAAACAAAGGATTCTTTTTATCATTTTTTAAGTGGAATTCTTTATGAATTTTCTGACAACAATATGGAAGGAATTTATTTTTTAACTTATACGGATGAGAATATTTTACCACCACCATGATGCATTAATACCTTTAATCTCCATTTACAAGGTTAAAAGGTTTTTTCAAATAAATATTTTCATAACTTCACAAATTTAAAAAAAAAATCTTTCAAAACAGAAAGGATATTTTCCAAAAGAATTATTTTAAGCGATCATTCTTATTTTCCATCTAATATAACATTATTTAATGATAATTATTATTTAAGGGGGTTATTATTCATGAATACCATCCTTATTATTTTTATGGTTGGCTTATGTTTATTATGGAATGATATTTATGAAACCTATTTCTTTTCAATGAGTTATGTTATGATAAAATGTTTATGAAACTCATTTATTTACATGGTTCTGATATGATGAATTATTTTTTTACTTGTGGAATAAAAATGTAATATTTTCATTATGTGATTGGTGGTACCTATATCTCCCACCAATGAATTGAGTCATGATAAATATTTTATGAGATAAAAGGGTACATTGGTGATCATCCCAAGCATGCAACAAAGGGTACATGGTTAATCAGTCCAATCCTTCAACAAGAGGGTACACAGGAGGTCGTCCTATGAATAAAACAAGAGGGTACATGAGAGGTCATATTAATACAAAAATAAGAGGGTACATTGGAGGTAATCCTAAGTATGCAGCAAGAGGGTACAATGGAGTTCATACTAATCCCGCAATAATTGAGTACACCAGAGGTCATTCTAAGCCCAAAACATGAGGGTACATGGGAGGTCATACTAATACCAAAACTAGAGGGTACACGGGTGTTCATCCTAAGCCTGAAGTAGGTACATGGATGAATATCCCAAGAATAACATGTTATAAATCTCCTGGTAGGCAGTATTAATATAATATTTTAAAAGTTAATGTGTACTCCACAAATTCCATGTTTTATGAAATTTTTATATTCTCATGGATAATTTTATTCGATTATATTTGTATTCATGTTTATGAATTTCCTATATTTAATTCCATGATTCAATAATATGATATTGGACATACAGGGTATGCTTTTCAGATATTCTCATAACCCTATGATCATGTTGTTCCTATGTATCTCCCATGTTTACCCTTATTGAGAATCTGAGATCACCCTTTTCTTATGTTTATTTTCCATAGGATATGAGGGAAGGTATAAAGTACGACATGAGAAAAGGTTTATAGTTATTAAGGGATTATTGAGAGATGAAGTAGAACTTTAATGAACCAAATGTTTTTTGTTTCCATGTTTCTAAGGTCACTAAAAACATACGATTCATGTAAGTTCTTGTTGTAATAAAAAATATTCATCTATTTAAATGTAATATCTATGTATAAAAAATAGTTTGAGGTTATATATGTAATTAGAGAATGTTTTAGTTATCCTTATAAAACTAGGATTTTAAAACCATAGTAGGAACCCCAATGATAAGTTTAGGCTATAATCCTAGAGTTTTGGTAATTATCATGAATAAATTATGATTAAAAATAAGGTGTCATAGATTGAAATTTATTAAGTAATTTCCCTTGATTATGTGGTTTTACTAGTATGATGAGTTCCACTAACACAGTTTTTTTTGTTTTAGACAATGGATGGAAATTTAAAGAACCATGTTAATACAAAATGTAATGAGAAATATAATAATTATATTCTATAGCAACTAAATGTAATGGGAGATGGAATGTGAAATCTTATTTCTATACTCACATAAGATATGAATCATACTAGAATTCTAAATTAGTAAAATAAGGAAAAAACTATATTGATTCCTTCATGAGGAAACGTCCACCTTATTTTAGTATGTTATATGATCCACTAGTGGTAGAGAAATGGATCAAATCCATTGAGAAAATATTTTTTGTTCTTCAAATCTAAATACATGAAAAACTATTCCTTAATATTTATCATCTGAAAGGTAAAACAGATCAATGGAGGAATCTTACCAATAATACAAGGAAATAATAAGAGATTGACTCTACAAAATTAGAGGAGTTTAAGAGGATATTCTTCAATAATTACTTCCATTGTATTCAAGTTTCAAAAATGGAGAATAAATTTCTTGATCTGAAACAAAATGATGAAAAATCCATCAGTACATATGAGGAAAATTTTATAAGGCTTGCATGGTATGACTTGGTTTTAATTATTTGTCCTAAGAGTAAAATCGGTCTATTCCTATGTGCTATTAAAATAATCATTCGAAGTGAATCTTCATCAAGAGACACTAGTACCTATTAAAAAAATATATACTTTAAATACATATATGGAAATTGGATAATCATAAAAATAATTTGGTTTTGATAAGAAAAGAAAATTGGAGTTCAAAAGAAATTCTAAAAACCATGGAGAAAAATAGCTGATCTTTTCTTTTCTCTCAAAGTTTGGAAGAAAACATGTGGGAATTGTCTTATGGGGATTGGAAATTGTTTCAAGTGTAGAAAGAAATTTAACTAGAAAACTGAGTACTAATTTCATGCGAAGAAGATAGTTAATGATATGAATAGAGAGAAATCTATATGAAATGCACCCCCCAACCACACACACACACACTCTACATTGATTCAAGTATAAGAAAAATGGGCATTATTCTAATCGGTGACCAAATCCAATGGTTAAAAATGACGACTGAAATCAGCAACCTCTTAAAGCCAGAGATAAATGGAAATATCATGTGATCACTGTTGGCGATGTGAAGTAAAACAAGGAAGTGGTGGAATAATTGAGTGTTTATGTATTGGAATTTAAGAATAATGTGATAGAATTAAATTTATGGTACAATGAAACATCTATGGATTGGCCCACTGGAGTTTTCCTTTAAGGATTTTGAAGCATATTTTGAATGGTATGGGAAACCATGAAAATTTATTGAAGTGGTAAAGTGATATTTTTGGGGTACAAGTTACTAAGTGAAAGATAACCCTTAATATATGAATGATGATATAAAGAGATGTTTTTTTAAAAAATGTATGCGGGTAGTGTTTATGACCTTGTAAATGATTAGTAATATTATCATAAGGTGGACTATGGATTGATTTTATATAATTTTTTTGTAATATTTAATTTTTGAAATCATGCTTGTTTTCACTATGGTTTATGGTAATTCAGGTTATTTCCATGATTCAATCGAATAAATGATAATGATATTCACAACATTGGTGTGTGACAATTAAGAGATACATCAAGTTGTTTGGGGACTAATGATAATTTTATTTTGGAAATTTAGTGACCTTCATTCAAAATTTTGGGATTTTAATCTTTTTGAGGTTCTATAAGGGTAACCATTTATGAAATTTTTTATGTGGAACACTGGATGAGGTTTCATAGATTAACATATTACTTAACTGTATAATGATTTATGTGTATTGAATAACCTATGATAACCATTTAATTATAATAATAACAAGAGATAGAAGAAATTACTTGTCATCCCATATTGGATCTTATGATTGTAACACCCCAAGCTTCCACGGTACGCTTCCCTTTGAATAATACAGTAGCGTGTGTTATACGCAATTTCGAGTTCTAACACACACCACAACCAATCAAACTAGGCATTATGAATAGTAATATCCACTTTTTAAAATTTAATAAATTTTATCTTTCAAAATGGACTTCATTTTTGGATTCGGAATATCGAAATTAGCCTAGGGTGATTTTTTTTTATTTTTCTGAAAACTTTCAATTTTGATGAATAGTGAAAAACACTGGATTATTTGTTAAAAACCGAATTTTTATGTAAATAATTATTTATTTTATTTAAATTTAATTTAGGTAAAAATAGAAAGATAACACCTATATAAGTTCAATGTAATTAATTGGAGTTATTTTAGGATAATTTAAGATATATACAAAATTTATTGAACTTTTCACCGTCTTTTACCCACCTCTTAGGAGAATTTGGAAATTCACATAAAAAATAATTTTACCGCTTCTGTGATTGGAATTTAAAAAATCCGAGAGACACGGTTAATATCAAGGAGTAAAATGCGGTTTAATGAGATGAAAATAATTTTTGGTGAATAGTAGCATTTTACTTTTATTTACCACGGTTAAAAGTAAATAGGGTAATTAAGGGTAAAAATTATATTAATATTACCCTAACACATCTCCTAATTCTATTGAACAAGTGTATCTCGACCAAAAACAACCTTAGTAATAAAATATTATCATTTAGGTCCACTTGGATTAGATTAGGACATTTATTATTATTTAATTCAAAGAAGAGTTAAGAGAGTTAAAATCAAAGTTTATTAACTAAAACATTTTTAATATAGGGTTTTACCTAAGATAAATTAGATTATAAATATTCATTAGAAAGATAAATAGATTTCCTACATAATGGTATTTTATTTATAATTTTTAGACATTAAATAAGTTAATTTATTTATGACACAATGGTGATGCAGTAATTACCTAATTAATGAAATATTAAAATAATTGATAATATAAAAACCCAAATAAATTTAATTTGAGACTTTTTATGAATTACAATAATTTTATATGTTACTATGACATGTTATTATTGATTTAATTATGTTTGTTCCAACTAATCATGCTGTTATGATTTTCACAGCAATCAGATACCAAATACTGTCAAAATTGACATAAAAGAGTTTTAAAACAAATATTATATTATTAATTTATATTAAACTTCTAAAAATCTATGATTAGTCCAGTAGACTTATATAATTATATTTGTATCATTAATGGACCAATGGGGGGTCTCTTGGAGATATATAATATGTTTATTAACTATATAATATAAAAATACAAAGTGACATGGTAAGTGTCAAACTAATTAACAAAGAGTTAAAACTAAAACATAAGGTTAATATAATGACACAAACCTATCTAAATTATATTGGTTGAGTGTTTTTCTACCCATACCCACCTTAACCTTTAAATAATACACTTTTTAGACATTAGAAACCGAATATGAATTTATTATAAATTAATATTTCTAGCTTTTCCAAAGGTGCCCCTTACCCCTCTTATAAAAGGGGACTCCCCCTTCTCACTAATTCAAACATTTAAAGACTATTGGATCGGCCAAACCCTGCCCAAATACTCTCTAAACTTCCATAACTTCATCTTAGAGGACTTAGTTTGATCAGAAATCCAACTTAAGGAGCCCTTTTAATCAAATTAAAAGGAAGACCCCGGAGAAGAGGTAATGTTTTCACCACCCTTTTTCAAGTTCATTTCTTCTTCAACTTCTTCTTTCATTGTTATTCTCATTCTAAAATAATAAATCCAGTATCTCCTATATACTTTGATATTATTATATGATACAACCATATTCAGTATTTTATCCATCCATTGAATGACATATCACCGTACGTGCGTACGTACGACTTACCGTCTCCACGCCGTCGTGTAATTTTTATTCAATATATTATTATTTGGATGGGTATAATAATGATGTTTAATTCATGTAAATAATAAATATAACATGATAATTATTCATTTATATATTATATACCATCCAATTATATTTTATTTTAATATCAAAAGAATTTTATTGTCGCTCGTGTGTACATACAGACTACCGTCTCCACGAACGCGATGAGATTCATTCCCCATCGTATCCATTCAATAATAATTCTCATATGATGATTAAAATTAATGTTTAAGGACTTGATATCATTCTCGATAATATTAAAAAACAACCTATCCATAACAAACACAGCTTATGTAACAAACATATACGAGTGAGTTAACACCTGAAACGACGATAATACTAAGATATTATTAACAAAGCAATGTTAAAAGATCATATATGATATCATATTAATGTATATGATTCTTGTATAATTTAATAAAAATTATTTCACCATTATACAAGAGGTTAACCAACCACCATCTAAGGAGAAGTACAAGGTAAGGTTTATTTCACAATCTCTTCATTATCCGAGGTTGTTTATACGTAATTATCTACTGGGACCTCTTTATCATCCACATCCATGTGTCTTAAAAATGTATTTCAAAACATTCTTACTATTTTACAGAATATGGGTTAAAGTCATTTATACCCTTGTTTGACTTTTTATAAGATTTTTATAAAGGAATCTTTCCGTCGTTTTCCAAACAAGGTCCTTTTTAACTTTTTTGACAGAATTAAGGTAAGAATTTTTTTTAACTTAAATGGTGGGTGCGGCTATTTTCCGCCGTTATAAAATTTTCGAAGCTTACCTTAAAAGCTTATATGAATATTTCCAAATTAAATTCTTTATTTAATAATTATGGTACTTTTAAATGATTTCAAAAAAAGACATATTTCTCTCAAATTGTTTTGATTTCATCTATATCAACATCCTTTGATGGATTTTAAGATTATTTGAAGTTTATTTATTATGATACAAAACTTCCATATTGTATTGATGGTTTTGTGATATGTTTGACTATGGATTTATTATTTTTATACCATTCATGGTTTATGAAGAGAGTATTGACATTTCTCCAACTAGTTTTAATATCAATGTTTATGTTATGTTTAAACCTGTTCATATGAGGAATGAATTCGACTTAATAAGTGACGGGTGGAGCCCTCTATAGCTCCTCGATGCATCGGTGGGTCTCATAAGACAAACTAGTGTCTTGCCACAAGGCCTTGACAAAATCTTTTTTTTAGTCTTGGCACGAGGCCTCGGCTATGTGGTTAATATAGTCTGGCATTATGCATTCCATCATTATGAAAGTGGTTATTGATATTGCATGTGGTCATTCGACAAGTAGAATATACGTGTGAATAAGTAAATGGCATTTATTTCAATTTATCTTTGCCATATTAGGCTGAAGTTCATGTTTAAAAGGCTTTTGTTTTAGCTATACATTTCCTTAAATGTTTATGTTTATTTATGAATGTTTCCACAATATTGTTATCCTTACTGAGCATCTGAGCTCACCCCTATCACTGTTTTATTTTTCCCAGGATGTGAAGAAGTAATTTATGAGTGATTTTAAGAGATAATATGAGGGGATATGAGGAAAAGATGTTTTTTGTAGTAGTTTTCACTTTATGATGTAATGTAAACTTTATGAATGTATCTAGTTATTCCAAGGCTACTAAACTAATCGGTCTTTTGAGATTTGATCTTTCTTGTGATCATGCCAATTTTATGTAATAATTAATCGACTCTAGGTAATTGGGGTCAGGGAATTACAGTTGGTATCAGAGGGAGGTTTAGTAAAAACCATGGAAGCTAGATTTTGATAAACTCTAATTAGAGCACATAGACCTAAGATGGACTTTGAGGATTAGTATAAAACAACTTCCTAGAATTTTGGTATTATAGAGATTTTGTGAGTTTTCCGAGAAATACATCCATGTCTGAATATGAGCAATTAGAGGCGGTTCTGGCACAAATGTACCTAGGGGTAAAACCCAAAAACACCACTTTGAGCTAGACTCGAACGGGAACTGGTGCACGACAACGGGCCTTGCTGCACTCTTGGTTACGACACTCCTGGGGGATATTCTTAAGATAACTCTCATTTTCATTACAAACCATTATGAAGGGTTTATGAGTATATACTTCTTCAAAGAAAACATTTTTATGATTATGGATTATGTCCATAAATAGTTCAATTTATGTTAAGTGTTATACAAGTATAGAATTATGTATTTTGATTCATAAGCTGATCTAGTTTATGCCATTATTTAGAAATGGAGCATAGTGGAAGAAATAGAAACGGTATCAATGCACGCACTCCATGTAGGGATTTCCCTCCTACTCGAGATAATTATAGTGGAGCTAGTGATGCAACTGGTGCTGATCAGCTAATAACCATACTGGTAAAACTCACTCAGGTTATGAATAATAACCTTACCCGTATGGAGCACCCTGATCCGCAGTGTGGAGGATCAATGTTAAATCTCTTCATGAGGCAGCAATCACCAACATTCAATGGGAGTAAAATCCATTAGTAGTTGAGCAATGGATAAGTTCCATAGAGAAAATATTTCAGGATTTGGAGAGTAGTGAAAGGGAAAAAGCTTTCATGGCAGTTTATCGCCTCACTAGAGATGCTGATCAATGGTGGTCATTGATTCAAAACATGAAGTAAGATGATGAAGTATCAAATATGGAATGGAGGGAGTTCAAATATCTGTTTTTAGAAAAATACTTTATTCGTGATCATCGAGTAGATATAGAAAGACAATTTCTGAGTCTGAGACAAAAGGAGGATGAGAATGTCGCAAAGTATGAGGCTAAATTTACAAGGTTAGCAAGGTATGTTGAAGATTATATACGTAACCCAAGAAGTAATATTGATCATTTCTTTGATGGGTTAAAATCATTTTTCCATCCAGCATTAGTCTCACAATCCTTCTCATCGTACGAAGACATTGTCTCATGTACTATCAAGACAGAAAAGGAATTCTCTAAGTCTTATGACTTTAAAGCAAAGTAAGAGAAGAAGAGATCTACAGATCAATTTGGGAATGGAAATAAGGGGAATAAGGGAAAGGTTGAATATCCATCTGGTGGTAAATGTGGGAAGAAACACCCCAGTAATTTCTTAAAAGGAATGGGAGTCTGTTACAAGTGTGGTGAAAAAGGCCACCAAGCTAGTGATTTTAAGGGGAAGAAGGAAGCTACCAAGGTCCAATGCTACAATTGCAGGGAGATGGGACATTATTCTAATGAATTTCCTAAGCGTCAGGGGAACTTACCTCAGAAAAGTCCAAGGGGTCAAGTCCATGCTTATGTTATCACTACTACTAAGGTAGAAGCTCCGAAATACCTGGTGGCAGGTAATTTAATGGTTTCCTCAAGTTTAGAAAATGCATTATTTGATTCTAGATCATTGTATTGTTTCATATATTCCCAGTTTTCTAAAAAAATTAGATATTTCCAATTTTATTTAACAAGGGAGTTGTCAGTTAAAACTCCTAAGGGAAGTATCATTGCAACAATGTTTTGTGAATCAGTCCCCATTAGAGCACATAAATGTTATTTGTCTGCTGATCTCATCATCATACCTATGATTGAGTTTGATATAATCCTCGGTATGGATTGGCTTTTGGACCACGATGTGAAGATTTATTGTAATAAGAATGAGGTTACAATTTTTTATGATGATGATAAGGAACACCTTATCTTTAGAGCAGAATCGTCACCACCTAATTCTTATCTAGAACCACCCCCAGTAGCTCAACTAAATTCAATTATTGTGGAGGAAGAGAATGAAATGACTGTGGGTGAGGAAAGGAATGTTCAAATATAGGATGTTCCTGTTGTGAAAGAATATGTAGATGTGTCTCCGGAAGATTTACCTGGACATCCTCCAGAATGAGAAGTTTAGCCTTCCATTGATTTAATTCCTGGATCAAGGCCTATATCAAAGACCCCTTATATAATGGTCATAGTGGAATTAGTTGAACTAAAGAAACAACTAGAGGAATTGAGTAATAAGGGATTTATTCACCCTAGTGTTTCTCTATGGGTAGCCCTGGTTCTTTTTGTTAAAAAGAAACATGGATTTATGATGTTATGTATCGAATACAGGGAGATCAATGCTATAACAATAAAGAACAAGTATCCCCTACCTCGCATTAATGATTCATTTGACCAGCTGCATGGAGCTCAATACTTTTCAAAGATTGACCTTCGATATTGATACCATCAGTTGTGTGTGAAGAAGGAAGACATTCCGAAGACAGCATTTCGAACTAGGTACGGGCATTACGAGTTTACAGTAATGCCTTTTGGATTGACTAATGCACCTTATGTATTCATGGATCTGATAAATAGAGTTTTCGAGGAGCATCCCGATGAATTTGTTGTGGTATTTATCGATGATATCTTGGTATAATCCAAAATCAACGAAGATCATGAAAATAACTTGCTCATTATCTTGAAGACTCTAAGAAGACATGAATTATATAGGAAGTTTAGCAAGTGTGAATTATGGATTTAGGAGATTTCTTTTCTCGGAGATATTGTCTCCAAAGATGGAATCTCTGTTGATCCTTCTAAGGCCAAGGAAATCCAAGAATGGCCTGCACCGATGAGTATAACTAAGGTACGCAGTTTTATTGGTTTAGCAGGTTATTATCGACATTTCGTCCAAAATTTTGCCAGGTTGGCTAACCCATTAACAAAGCTCACACGTAAAGGGGTTAAAATTGTTTGGACAAAAGATTGTGAAGAATGTTTTGAATAACTGAAGAGAAGATTATTCAATGCTTCTATATTTACTCTACCATCAAAGAATGATGGGTTCGTTATTTATAGTGATGCATAAAAGAAAGGACTTGGTTGTGTCTTTATGAAGAATTATACGGTTATTGCCTATGCATCATGACAACTGAAAATTCATAAGAAAAACTATCCTACTCATGATCTCGAGTTAGAAGTTGTGATCTTTTCTTTGAAGATATGGATACACTACCTCTATGGTGAAAAATGTGAGATTTATACTGATCACAAGAGTTTAAAGTATATTTTCTCACAAAAAGAACTCAACATGAGGCAAAGGAGATGGCTTGAATTACTCAAGAGTTATGATTTTATGATACACTACCACTCGGGGAAGGAAAATAAGGTGGAAGATTCTTTGAGCAGAAAAGATCATGGAGTCTTGAACAATATGAGAATTTAAAGGGATCCAATTTTCATAGATCTAGTGAAGATGAACATGGGAATAACCATGGAAGGTGAAACATCAGTGCTTTTTCAAATGGTTTCCTATCCATATTTACTAGAAAGGATTATGAGTTCTCAGACCGATGATGAATAATTTCAAAAGAAGATTAAAGATGTGAATGATGGGAGATTGAATGACTTTGGGTATGAAGATGGAATTTTGAAATTTGGGAAGAGGCTTTGTGTTCCCAATATACCTGATCTAAAAATGGAATTGTTGGATGATGCTCATAGTTCCAATTTCTCTATACACCCTGGGAGCACCAAAATGTATAGAGACCTGAAGGAACATTTTTGGTGGGATAGCATGAAGAGGGAGATTGCTGATTTTGTGTCAAGATGTATGGTTTTTTAACAAGTAAAAGCTGGAAGGCAACAGCCTGGAGGAGTCATGCAACCTCTTCCCATACCGGAGTGGAAATGGGACAATATTATGATGGAATTTTCCATGGGGCTACCAAAGGCTCCTAGAAGGAACGATGTAATATGGATTATTGTTGATCGTTTTACCAAGTGAGCACATTTTCTTGCTATAAGAGATGATCTACCACTGGAACATCTAGAAAGACTATATATTAAGGAAGTGGTTAGACTTCATGGCATACCCCTATCGATTGTTTCTGATCGTGATCCCTGTTTTACTAAAAGATTCTGGAAGAGTCTTCAGAAATCCATGGATACTGAACTTCAATTGAGCATTGCCTACCACCCTCAAACAGATGGTCAATCAGAACAGACTATTAAAACCTTAGAAGACATGTTGAGATCCTGGTCCCTTGACTTTCAGGGTATGTAGGATCAATATTTACCTCTGGTAGAATTTTCCAACAATAATAGCTTTCATTCGAGTATACACATGGCCCCATATGAAGCGTTATACAGAAAGAGATGTCGCACACCAACCTGTTGGGATGACGTTGGTGAACGAAAACTTGTAGGCCCAGAACTGGTGGAGGAAACAATGGAAAAGGTAAAGGTAATCCAAAACCACATCAAAGCAGCTCAATGTAGGCATAAGAGCTATGCCTATAACTGAAGGAAGGATTTGGAATTTCATATAGGAGATCATTTTTTCTTGAAGGTATCTCCATGGAAGGAAGTTATACGTTTCGTTAAGAAGGGTAAATTGAGTCCTAGGTACATCGGAACTTTTGAAATTCTAGAATGAATTGGGGTTGTAGCTTAATGTTTGGAAATGCCGCCAAGTCTCTCCAAAGTTCACGATGTGTTCAACGTATCACTGTTGAGGAAATACATGTCTGACCCAACGCATGTACTCACCTATGAGGAATTAGAACTGGAACTCGATCTATCTTATTGAGAAGATCCCGTCAGGATTCTTGATATGAGATAACAAGTGCTGAGAAACTGGACTACTCGTCTGGTAAAAGTTCTATGGAGAAACCATAAGATGGAAGAGGCAACATGAGAACCCAAGAAACTTATTATGAAGACCCACCAGAGCCTTTTCTTGCGGTAGTATTCTAGAAGTTTTGAGGATGAAATTATTTGATGGAGGGGAGAATGTAACACCTCAATCTTCCACATTATGCTTCCCTTTGAATAATATAGTAGCGTGTGTTGTACGCAATTTCGAGTTCTAACACACACCACAACCACTCAAACTAGTCGTTATGAATATTAATACCCACTTTTTAAAATTTTATAAATTTTATCTTTCAAAATGGACTTCATTTTTAGATTTGGAATATCGAAATTATCCTAGGGTGAATTTTTGGTATTTTTCTGAAAACTTTCAATTTTTGATGAATAGTGAAAAACACTGGGATATTAGTTAAAAGCCGACTTTTTATTTAAATAATTATTTATTTTTATTTAAATTTAATTATGGTCAAAATAGATACATAATACCTATATAAGTTCAATTTAATTCATTGGAGTTATTTTAGAATAATTTAAGATATATAAAATGTTTATTGAACTTTTCACCGTCTTTTACCCACCTCCTAGGAGAATTTGGAAATTCACATAAAACGTAATTTTACCACTTCTGTGAGTGGAATTTCTAAAATACTAGAGACATGGTTAATATGAATGAGTAAAATTTGGTTTAATGAGATGAAAATAATTTTTGGTGAATAGTATCCTTTTACATTTGTTTACCACGGTTAAAAGTAAATAGGGTAATTAAGGGTAAAAATGATATTAATATTACCCTAAAACATGTCCTAATTCTATTGGACAAGTTTATCTCGACCAAAATCAACCTTAGGTATAAAATATTATCATTTAGGTCCACTTGTATTCGATTTGGACATTTATTGTTATTTAATTCAAAGAAGAGTTAAAAGAGTTAAAATCAATGTTTATTAACTAAAACATTTTTAATATAGGGTTTTACATAAGATAAAATCGATTATAAATATTCATTAGAAAGATATAAAATATTTCCTACATAATGGTATTTTATTTAAAAAATTTAGACATTAAATAAGTTAATTTATTTATGACACAATGGGGATGCAGTAATTACCTAATTAATGAAATATTAAAATAATTGATAATATAAATACCCAAATAAATTTAATTTGAGACTTTTTATGAATTACAATAAATTTATAGGTTAATATGACATGTTAGTATTGATTAAATTATTATTTTTCAAATTAATCATGTTGTTATGATTTTCACAAAAATCAAATACCAAATAGTGTCATGGTTGACAAAAAAGAGTTTTTAAAACAAATATTAAATCATTAATTGATATTAAATTTCTAAAAATATAAGGTTCGGCCAAGAGACATATATCATGATAGTTTTATCATTAATGGACCACTTGGGGGGTATCTTGGAGGTATATAGTAAGTTTATTAACTATATAATATAAAAATACAAAGTGACATGGTAACTGTCAAACTATTTAACTAAGAGTTAAAACTAAAAGATAAAGTTAATATAATGACCCAAACCAGTCTAAATTCTATTTGTTGGGTTTTTTACGAAACATCCCCACCTTAACCTTTAAATAATCCACTTTGGAGCCATTAGAACCCAAATATGAATTTATTATAAAATAATATTTCTTACTTTTCCAAAGGTGCCCCTTACCCCTCTTATAAAAGGGAACTCCCCCTTCTCAGTAATTCACACATAAAAACCCTTTTGTATCGGCCAACCCCTACCCAAATACTCTCTCAACTTACCTAAATTCAACCTAGATGCCTTAGTTTGATCAAAAAGCCAACTTAAGGATCCCTTTTGATCAAATCAAAAGGAAGACCCCGAAGAAGAGGTAATGTTTTCCCACCCTTTTCAAGTTCATTTCTTCTTCAACTTCTTCTTTCATTGTTATTCACATTCTAAAATAATAAATCCAGTATCTTCTATATAATGTGATATTATTATATGGTACAACCATATTTAGTATTCTATCCATCCTTTGAATGACATGTCACCATACGTGTGTACGTACGGCTTACCGTCTCCACGTCGTCGTGTAATTGTTATTAAATATAGTATTATTTGGA
The DNA here is from genome assembly GCA_963277665.1 of Viscum album. Taxonomy (NCBI): domain Eukaryota; kingdom Viridiplantae; phylum Streptophyta; class Magnoliopsida; order Santalales; family Viscaceae; genus Viscum; species Viscum album. Next base: position 1,608,168,858 of record OY728128.1, read on the forward strand.
TGGGTAAAATAATGATGTGTAATTCATATAAATAATATATATAACATGATACTGATTCTGTATATATGATATACCATCCAATTATATATTATTTTAATATCAAAAAAATGATATTGTCGCTCGTGCGTACGTATGGACTACCGTCTCCACAAACGCGATAAGATTCATTCCCCATCGTATCCATTCAAGAATAATTCTCATTTGATGATTAAAATTAATGTTTAAGGACTTGATATCATTCTGGATATGATTAGGATACATTCTATCCATAAAAAACATGGCTTATGTAACAAAACATATACGAGTAAGTTAACACCCGAAACGACGATAATACTAAGATATTATTAACAAAGTAATGTTAAAAGATCATATATGATATCATATTAATGTATATGATTCTTTTATAATTTAAAAACAATTATTTCACCATTATACAGGAGGTTAACCTACCCCCAACAAAGTAAAAGTACAAGGTAAGGGTTATTTCACAATCTCTTCATTATCCGAGGTTGTTTATACGTAATTATCTACTGGGACCTCTTTATCATCCACATCCATGTTTCTTAAAAATGTTTTTCAAAACATTCTTACTATTTTACATAATATGGGTTAAAGTAATTTAGAACCTTGTTTGACTTTTTATAAGAAGTTTATAAAGGAATCGTTCCGTTATTTTCAAAACAAGGTCCTTTTTAACCTTTTCGACAGAATTAAGGTTGGAATGTTTTTTTAACTTATACGGAGGGTGCGGCTATTTTCCGCTGTTATAAAATTTGCGAAGCTTCCCTTACAATCTTATAATAATATTTTCAAAGTAAATGTTTTATTTAATAATTATGGGACTTTTAAATGATTTCAAAAAAAGAGATATTTCACTCAAATAGTTTGTATTTCATCTATGTCAACATCCTTTGATGGATTTTAAGATTATTTGAAGTTTATTTATTATGATACAAAACTTCCATATTGTATTGGTGGTTTTGTGATATGTTTGAATGTGGATGTGTTATTTTTATACCATTCATGGTTTATTAAGAGAGTATTGACATTTCGTATACTAGTTTTAATATGAATGTTTATGTTATGTTTAAACCTGTTCATATGAGGAATGCATTGGACTTAATAAGTGACGGGTGGAGCCCGCTATAGCTCCTCGATGCATCGGTAGGTCTCATGAGACAAACTAGTGTCTTGGCATAAGACCTTGACAAAATATTATTTGTAGTCTTGGAACGAGGCCTTGGCTATGTGGTTGAGATAGTCTGGCATTATGCATTCCATCATTATGAAAGTGGTTATTGATATTGCATGTGATTATTCGACTAGTACAATATCCATGTGAATAAGTAAATGGAATTTATTTAATTTTACCTTTTCCATATTATAATGAAGTTCAAGTTTAAAAGGATTTTGTTTTAGCTATACATTGCCTTAAATGTTTATGTTTATTTATGAATGTTTCCGTTATATTGTTATCCTTACTGAGCATCTGAGCTCACCCCTTTCAATGTTTTATTTTTTCCAGAATGTGAAGAAGTAATTTATGAATGATCTACAGGGATAATATAAGGGGATATGAAGACAAGATGTTTTTTTGTAGTAGTTTCCACTTTATGATGTAATGTAAACTTTATGAATGTATCTAGTTATTCCAAGGCTACTAAACTAATCGGTCATTCGAGATTTGATCTTTCTTGTGATCATGCCAATGTTATGTAATAATGCACCGACTCTAGGTAACTAGGGTCGGGGTGTTATAATGATCCACTAGCTCTGTAAGTATTACAATCTAAACTTCATTTATTGGAAAAGGAAATGAAGAAGAAATTGATCAAGGTGTAACCAAATAGTGAGATCGTAATTATATGTTGTGATATTCTTTGTAGCTATTTAGACAAGTAGTATATTTAGATTTACTTTGGTTGCTAGATATCGTTTGTGCACAATTGAATTACACAGGTCTGTGGGAACATGGTGTAGTTTGACCGTAGGGGGGATGGACGCTGAGGGATTCCCCAAAGTGTATGTTTTACTTTTCATGTTGCAAGACCATAGGGGGATGGACGTGAGTCCTCCCTCGTAATGTCTGTAGGTCTACGTTGCGAGACCACAGGTGGAATTTGATGTTGAGTGCTTCCCTAGAGTGTGTAGTTTACCATTACGAGACCAGAGGGGGAATTGATGGTGAGTGCTTCCTCAGAGAGTCTTTGTCAAGAAAAACCAAAGGGGTTAGACTGTGAGAACTTCCTAGAGGGTTACATGATATTTTTTGGTTGTTTACTTAATAAAGGTCAATGAATGTAGTTGAAATTGTAGGATTTTTTAATTTTGAGTACTTACTTGTTTATTACTTCCATCCAATGGTTTGAAGGCCCTCATTTTTTATTGATTTTTGATAATCCACCTTTCAAGGGGTGAGGTGGAACCATTATAAGGCTCATGGGCATAAGTATTACATGGACCGTGGGCCTTAGATAAATTCATCTCCCATAATCTTCAGACATTACATACAACCCAGAATAACTACTTGGAACTGATCCTCCCCAGCATCTTCATCATGAAATAAACTCTCCACCTTCGCATGGATGTTCGGCTAGGCTATCTCATGCATGCACAAGCTTGTCCTGATGGAAGGTGTCATACCCTCTCGTTCTTGCTCTGTTCTGTGAGATGCATTTGGTGGTGCATGACAGACAAGGATAGACCTTCTTTTCTTCTATAACGGTTACCTCTACTCCACTTGATTGAGTGAAAATAAGGTAGGAATCAGATACTGAAGACCTAGTTTTATGGGAGAGTGTGTCAGAAGAGGACCCTATTCCTGGATGTACCACAGGCGAGGATGAGATCTTGCGTTTTCATGGGTGTGTATTGGTGTCAGCAGACATAAGCGAGGAGCTGATGTGGGGTTTTTATACTTCAGTTTGGGAAGTTCATCCTGGTGTTACCAAGATGTATCAAGATCTACATCATCAGTATTGGTGGTCAGGTATAAAGATATATGTCTCTGTTTTTTCAAGAGGTGTTCCACCTGTCATCAGGTGAAGGTAGAGCACAAGCAGCTAGTAGGGATTTTTCAGCAGTTACCCATTCTTGAGTGGAAGTGGAATGATGTTGTGATGGACTTCATGATAGGCTTACTGAGGTCATCTCGAGGAAATGATGCAGTTTTGGTTTTCATTGACTGACTCACGAAGGTTGCTCACTTCTTACTGATCAATGAGTCCTTCAGTGCTGATGATTTGGGAAGGTTGTACATCCGTGAGATTGTATGTTTTCATGGGGATCCACACTCCATCATTTCAGATAGGGATGCCCATTTTACTTCTCGGGTCTGACAAGGACAACAGAGGTCTTTGGGAACATAGGTAATTCTAAGTATATCTTACCATCCCCAGACAGATGGTTATTTCGATTCTACGATTCAGGTGCTAGAGGACATGCTACGAGCATGTTTCCTAGATTTTGGAGGTTTTTTGGAAAAGAACATACCTCTGGTGGACTTTTCCTGCAAAAATAGTTCTCAGAAAACTATTCAGATGGCACCTTATGAGGCTTTATACGGTAGGCCATGCTAATCACCCCTATGTTGGATAGAAGCAGGAGAGGCAGCTATGTTGGGACCTCATCTTGTTCAGGAGACCATGGAGCAGATAGAGTTGATTCGGAAGAGGATGGCTACTGCACAGTCAAGATAGAAGACTTATGCAGATCGACAGAGAGGACCTCTAGAGTTCAAGGTCGGGGATCAGGTTTTCCAACATGTCACACTAAGGTTGGGACACAGGAGGATTAGGAGAGAGGGAAAGCTTTCACTGAGATAAGTCGGGCCGTTTGAAGTTTTGGAGAGAGTCAGGATGGTTTCCAATCAGTTGCAGTTACCTTAGAGGTATCGGGCTATGCACGACATCTTCTATGTTTGTCAGCTACGACGTTACTTCTCAATCCCATCTCTTGCTTTTCAACCCACAGAGGTTGAGTTAGAGGTGGACACCTCATTCGAATATCATTCTATCTAGATTTTTGATCGAAGCGTGAAGGTTCTACGTGGCCGGTATGTTCCTCTGGTACAGGTGCTATGGCAGCACTAGTGAGTACAAACTAAGACTTGCACTATAGGAAAATCTGTTTTTGCGACGGGACTAAATCCCATCGCAAATAGTCCGTCGAAGAGGTTATTTATGATGGGAAAATCAACCCGTTGCAAATAATTGGTAATTTGCGACGGGAAGAGGTGCCCCGTCGCAAAAACTTACACGCGAATTGGCGCAGTTTGCGTGCGAAACCGCGCGAAAGGGCATTTGCGATGGGTAGGAACCACCCCTCGCAAATATCGGGAGATGGTAAGAACAAGTTGCGACGGGGGATCCCCCGTCCCAACTAGTTCGACCCCCGAAGGGTATTTTTGACGGGCCCCGTCAGAAATACCCAGTGGCGGTAAAAGGCTATTTGCGACGGGATGTTGTCACGTCGCAAATAGTGTGTCAGCATGTTACTTTTTGCGACAGGACCCCTCGCAAATAACATTTTATACACCGACTGTAATTAATGCGACTGAAGGTATTAACGACTAGTCTCGTGGCAAAAAATACTATTTATGACGGGATTCCCATCGCAAAAAATCCTATCGCAACTAATCTAACCAATATATACCCTCAATCCATTTTTTCTTCCTTCCTTCTGAATTCCTTCTTCCTCTCCTTCCTTAAACTCTAATTTTAGAGTTAAAATTTTGGAGAGTTGGTTTTTTTTACGGAGAAGTTGTGAAGTCGCCTACAATTATAAGAGATCAAGTTTCAAGGTATTTATGTTTTATTTAATTTTTTTATTTATTTCATTTCTATAAATTAATTTTAATTATTGTTGATTATTTTTAATTAAGTTATATTTAAATTATTTTGTCATTCGTATTTATTTGTAATAATAAAATTAAATTATTAGTACTAATTCTTAGTAATTAGTAATAATTAATGATTATTAACAATAATTAGTAATATATATAAATAATTAGCGGTAATTAGTAATTAGTACCTGTATTTTGCAGTAATTAATAGTAATTAACACTAATTAGTAATAATTTGAAATAAATAGTAATAAATAGAAACAAATAGTAATAAATATTTACAATTAGTAATAAATAGTTTTAATTAGTAATAATTGGGAATAAATACTAATAATTAGTAATAAATACTAATAAATACTAATAAATACTAATAAATAGTAATAAATACTAACAAATTGTAATAAATACTAATAAATACTAATAAATAGTAATAAATACTAATAATTTTGTAATAAATACTAATAATTAGTAATAAATACTAATAAATAGTATTAAATACTAATAAATACAAATAAATACTAATAAATAGTTATAATTAGTAATAATTAGTAATAATCTGAAATAATATGTAATAAAAAGTAATAAATGGTAATAAATAGTAATAAACAGTAATAATTAGTAATAAATATTAATAAATACTAATAAATAGTAGTAAATAGTAAAAATTAGTGATAATTAGTGATAATTAGTAATAAATATTAATAATTAGTAATAATTAGTAATAATTAGTAATAACTAGTAATAATTAGTAATAATTAGAAATAATTAGTAATAATTAATAATAGTTAGTAATAATTAGTAATAATTTGTAATAATTAGTAATAAATAGTAATAAATAGTAATAAATAATAATAATTAGTAATAATTTGTAATAAATAGTAATAATTAGTAATAAATTGTAATAAACAGTAATAAATCATAATAAATTGTAAAAAATAGTAATAAATAGAAATAAATAGTAATAAATAGTAATAATTAGTAATAATTAGTAATAATTAGGAATAATTAGTAATAATTAGTAGTAATTAGTAATAATTTGGAATAATTTGGAATAATTTGGAATAATTCTAATAACACTAATAACACTAGTAATACTAGTAAATAGTAATAAATAGTAATAAATAATAATAAATAGTGATAAATAGTAATAATTTTGTAATAATTAATAATAAATAGTAATAAATATTAATAATTTGTAAAAAATAGTAATAATTATAAATAAATAGTAATAAATAGTAATAATTAGTAATAATTAGGAATAATTGGGAATAATTATAAATAATGAGGAATAATTAGTAATAATTAGTTGTAATTAGTAATAATTAGAAATAATTAGTAATAATTAGTTATAATTAGTTATAATTAGTAATAGTTAGTAATACTAAGTAATAGTTAGTAATACTTAGAAATAGTTAGAAATAGTTAGGAATGGTTAGGAGTAAGTAGGAATAATTAGGAATAATTAGTAATTATAAGGAATAATTAGTAATTATTATGAATAATTAGTAATAATTAGGAATAATTAAAAACAATTAAGAATAAATAAAAATAATTTGGAATAATTAGAAATAATTAGGAATAAATAAAAATAAATAAGAATAAATAGCAATAAATAGCAATAAATATGAATAAATAGGAATAAATAGCAATAAATAACAATAAATAGCAATAAATAGTAATAAATAGCAAAAATTAGCAAAAATTAGCAACAATTAGCAATAAATAGGAACAATTACAAATAAATAGGAATAATTACCCATAAATACCGATAAATATGAATAATTAGCACTAAATAGGAATAATTACCAATAAATAAGAATAATTACCAATAAATAGGAATAATTACCAATAAATAAGAATAATTAATAATAATAATGAATAATTAGTAATAATTAGGAATAATTAGAAATAATTAGGGATAATTAGGAATAATTATGAATAAAATCAATTGTAATAAATTTTAATAACTTAGAACAATTTCCAGTGGATTGAAGACACACTTTTTGCTCGATGACTCTTCTCCTTTCAACTCTCACCGAATCAAAACATTACGAAAATTATGATTCTATGTATTCATATCCAATATCATATACACGATTTTGAATACTCATTATTAGGATGACATTTTTTATAATGTTTTCAAGAGGTGACAGTTTCAAGAAGAAGATTCGTCGACGAAAAGGGGGCTCTGTTGTCCGACGGATCATTTACTTGCATCTTTCTCACACTAAAATCACAATGAAGAATCTTCTCTAAGATACACTTATACAATCCCATATTCATGAGAATAAATATGTGTACCTCTTTGAAGATTCTTCATTGTGATTTCAGTGTAATAAAGTTGTAAGTAAATGATCCATTGGACAAAATAGTAGTCGTCAATCCACTAGAAATTGTGTCTCTCGTAGCTAATGATAATTATTAAGAAGTAATTATAATTATTTATCTTATTTTTTGGATAATGATTTTGTAATTTAAAATTATTCAAAAACAATAATGATTTTATATTTTGTATAAAAATATGGAATAAGGAAGTCGACAACAGTCATTATTACATGAACACGCTTGGATAAATCAGCGCCGAAATCCAAATGTTTTGGTTTAAATCCTTTATATATTGAGGGTGTTGAAGATTTCTTATCATTTTCATCATCGAAACCAGAATTTTTTTAGAAGGAACAATTAAGTTTCCTTGTAAAAAATGTGTTCTCAGAACATTTGACACATTTGAGAAGGATAGTGAACATCTGTTTCTTTTTGGTTTTCAACCAAATTATATTTTTTGGTATCAACATGGTGAATGCAGTTCCATAGAAGATACTAATAACATGATTCCAAATCCATCACAGTTTCCAAATTTAGTACATGATGTTGTAGGTCCATCTGTTCAACAAACTGAAACTTAGGATGATATTTATTTAACTCCTAATTTGGCACCATCTAAATTTTATTAGTTGTTGAGGTATGTTGAGGATACATTATATCATGGTTGTAAGATAATAAATTAGAAGCAGTTGAAAAATTTATGGCTATTAAATTAGATAATGCAATGTCAAACAACTGTTTTGATCAGATATTTTCTTTGGTTAAAACACTGTTACCTGAAGGAAATGTGTTGCCTACAAATTACTATGAGTGCAAGAGGCTGGTTCATAATCTAGGCATTAGTTATCAAAAGATTAATTCATGTGCAAATGATTGCATCTTATATTCTGATTAAAATGAGTCGTTGGATATTTTTACCACATGTGGACAATCAAGGTATAAAGAAGCTCAACCAGGGAAGTCTGGATCGATTCCTATAAAATAGTTGAGATACTTCCCCCTTACACCTAGGTTGCATCATTTATTTATATGTCAGAATACAACATCAATGATATAATGGTACAAGAACAATATTTAAACTGATAAAATCTTGAATCATTCATTTAATGGTGATTCATGGGAACATTTTGACCAACTGCATTCGTCTTTTGCTTTAAAATCCCAAAACATGCGTTTGGGTATTTTTACTAACGGTTTCTATCTGTTTAGTTCTTATAGCAGTCCGTATTTATGTTGGCCTATCAATATAACTCCGTAAAATTTATCTCTATTGATGTTGATGGAGGAGAAATATATATTTTTGACCTTATTAATCCCAAGACATCTGAAAAAGAATATTGATGTTTATTTGAAACCATGTATTTATGAGTTAAATTAATTATGGAGTAATTGTATTAGTATATATGATGTTCCTCCGAAATAAAATTTCATATTGAGAGCTGCATTGATGTGGACGATTAGTGACTTCCTGGCATATGGAAAATTATCTAAATGAAGTACACATGGTTCAAAATATTTTCTTTAATATATGAAAGACAATAAAGACTTTATGCTTGTCAATAGAAAAAACCATTCCATTTTGACATTCATCTCAGATTTCTTCTAATTGATCATCCTTTTCGGAAGAACAAATATCATTTCAGAAAGGGATCAATTGAAAGGGATGAACCTCCAAAAATGATCTTATGTAAAGTGTTAAAATTAGTTGTATTTTCATTACCTCCCATCACATTTGGGCCAACAGTAAACCAATAGAAAATTCATGTCTTTGGGAAAGAACAAAAGTGGATAAAACGAAGAACTTTTTGGGATCTTCCATATTGGTCTGATTTTTTGGATCACCTCATGTTAGATTTCATTCATATTGAGAAGAAAAGTTTTGATAATTTATTTCATACAGTTTTGGATACCCTAGGTAAGACCAAAGTTAATGTAAATGCATGATTAGATCTTGCCCAAATTTGTAGACAACTGGAAGTTGAACAGTTTCAAAATGTCAGATCACAGAGGTCAATGAAGCCAAAAGCAGCTTATACACTGTCTATAGAGACACAAAGCTTGACGTACATGGACATTACATTACTTTTGTGGAATAATTAATACATTACAAAAAAAGACACACAAGGACCGTAATATTTTAGTGTCTTTGGAAACTCATAATATTGTAACACCCTAAGATTTCATAGTGTGTTATTTCTTCAAAATAATTCAATAACTTGCACTACACGCAACACTAAGTTCAAGCGCACCATGACTTACCAAACAAGCCGTTCAAAAGATGTTATGAATAGTATTAACTAAATTTTAAACTTTATATAATCCTTATAATTTTAGAATCCATATTATGAGTTTCTTAGACATAATGTAAGAACAAATTCATTTTCAGTATTGCACTTTTACCAAATTTTAATAGAGAACCCTTTTTAAATACAATATTTTTAACTTTTTGACTAAATGGGGATATAAAAAATTTAAAATGAAACATCCCAAGCTTCCACGGTACCCTAGCGTGTGTTGTACGCAACTTCGAGTTCTAACACACACCACAACCAATCAAACTAGCCGTTATGAATAGTAATAACTACTTTTTTGAAATTATATATATTTTATATTTCAAAATGGACCAAATTTTTGGATTCGGAATATCGAATTTATCCTAGGGTGAAATTTTGGAACTTTTTGGATAACACTTATATTTTGATGAATAGTGAAAATTACTAAATTTTAATTAAAAACAACTTTTTTAATTGAAATAATTTATATTGATAAATTATGAATTTGAGTTGTTTTAAAGTATATTTAGAATATATTTTCACAATTTAATATAATTTCAGTCATTGTACATAATTTTACAATTAAACCGGACATAAAAAAGTGTCAATCTTTTGATAGTTATTATCTCTTAAAAACACGATTTTTGTTTTAACAACGGGAATTAATTTTAAATAAATTTATGCCACTTCTGTGTTTTGAATTTGGAAAAATAGATTCCATATTTGGAATCAGGATGTTCATATTGTGTAAATAGGTAACTTTTATTTTTATACATTTTGAATAATTACTACGGTAAATATTTTATTTACCATGGTTAAGGGTGAATCCGGTAAATAAGGGTTAAAATATAATATTATAATAATACTAAATTACCATAAAACGTGTCCTAACCTTATTGGTGGATACATGTCCGACCATGGGCATCTTTGGGTCAATTTTGGGACCCCATGGAGCCACTTGTTTGTGATAGGGACACTTTATTTTAATTAAGTTAAAATAAGAACAAAAATGACATAAGCATATATATTTTAGAAAAAAAAAATTACATAGGGTTATATATGTTAGATGTTCGACTATAAATATTCATTAGAAAGCTAAAACGATTTTCTACATAATTATATTTTATTTATAATTTTTAGACATAAATAATTTAATTTATTTATGACACCATGATGATACAGTAATTACCTAATTAATGAAAAATTAGAATAATTGATGTTATAAATACCCAAATAAATATAATTTGTGACTTTTAAAGAATTAAACTACTTTTCTAGGTTAATATGACATGTTAGGATTGCTTTAATAAACGTTTTTCGAAGTAATAATTCTGTTATGAGTTTTACAAAATACAATTATTGAATAGTGTCAAAATTGACATAAAAGAGTTTTTAAAACATATATTATATTATTAATTGATATTAAATTCTTAAAAATATAAGGTTCGGCCAAGAGACTTATATAATGATAGGTTTATCATTAATGGACCACATGGAGGTCGTTTTAATGTATATAGTAAGTTTATTAACCATATAATATAAAAATACAAAGAAACATTGTAAAAGTGAAACTAATTAACTAAGAGTTAATTCTTAAAGATAAGGTTAATATAATGACCCAAACCATTCTAAATTCTATTGGTTGATTGGTTTTAGACCCATCCCCACCTTAAACTTTAAATAATCAACTTTGGATCCATTAGAAACCGAATATGAATTTATTATAAATTAATATTTATAGCTTTTCCAAAGGTGCCCCTCACCCCTCTTATAAAAGGGCACTCCCCCTTCTCATTACTTCACACCTTCAAAGCCTTTTGGTTCGGTCAAACCATGCCCAACTACACTCTAAAATTAACTAAATACATCCTAGAGGCCTTAGTTTGATCATAAATCCAACCTAAGGAGCCCTTTTGATCAAATCAAAAGGAAGAACCCGAAGAAGAGGCAATGATTTCACCACCCTTTTTCAATTTCCTTTCTTCTTCCACTTCCTCTTCCTTTGTTGTTACCATTCTAAAATAGTAACTCCATTATAATATATATACTGTGATGTTATTATAAATATGGTACAACCATATTCACTATTCTATCTATCCTTTGAATAACATGTCACCATACGTGCGTACGTACGGCTTACCGTCTCCACGTCGTGGTGTAATTATTATTCAATAAATTATTATTTGGATGGGTATAATAATGATGTGTAACTCATGTAAATAATAACTATAACATGATAATGATTCTGTATATATTATATACCATCCAATTATATATTATTTTAATATCCAAAGAATGATATTATCGCTCGTGCATACGTACGGACTACCGTCTCCACGAACGTGATGAGATTCACTCTCCATCGTATCCATTCAAGTATAATTCTCATTTGATGATTAATAATAGTATCTAAAGACTTGATATCATTATTTATATGATTAATATACAACCTATCACATACAAAAAAGTCTTACGTAACAAAACATATAAAATAAAATGAGTAAGTTAACACCTGAAACAACGATAATACTAAGATATTATTAACAAATCAATGTTAAAAGATCATATATGATATCATATTAATGTATATGATTCTTGTATAATTTAATAACAATTATTTCACCATTATACAGGAGTTTAACCTACCCCCAACCAAGGAAAAGTACAAGGTAATGGTTTATTTCGCAATCTCTTCATTATCCGAGGTTATTTATACGTAATAATCTACTGGGATTTTTTTATCATCCACATCCATGTTTTTCAAAATATATTTCAAAACATTTTTACTATTTAAAAATAATATGGGTTAAAGTCATTTATACCATTTTTTTAATTTTTATAAGAGGTTTATAAATGAATCTTTTTGTCATTTTCCAAACAAGGTGCTTTTAACCTTTTCGACAAAATTAAGGTAATAATGTTTTTTTTAACTTATACGGTGGGTGCAGCTATTCTCCACCGTTATAAAATCGTTGAAGCTTCCCTTACAAGCTTATAAGAATATTTTCAAATTAAATGTTTTATTTTATAATTATGTGACTTTAAATGATTTCAAATCGAATATATTAAGAATTTGTGAAAGGTACTCTTTATCAAGATCATAATTTTAAATGTTTTAAAGATTAATCTTTCTAAATCTTTTTAATTAATGTCCATGTTTTCAAAATGATTTTAAGGATTTATTTATATGGACATGAATGTTTTGAAATGATATTTCTTTTCAAAAGTTTCAAAGTGGTATGGGATACTTTGATTCAAAAATCTATTTTAAATTACTTCCTTTTTAAATGTGTGACTTTTCAATGATTTCGAGAAAAGAGATATTTCTCTCAAATAGTTTTGATTTCATCTATGTCAACATTCTTTGATGGATTTTAAGCTTATTTGAAGTTGATTTATTATGATAGAAAACTTTCGTATTGTATTTAAGGTTTTGTGATATGTTTTACTATGGATGTGTTATTTTTATACCATTCATAGTTTATGGAGAATGTATTGACATTTCGTATGCTAGTTTTAATACGAATGTTTATGTTATGTTTAAACCTTTTCATATGGGAATGCATTGGAATTATTAAGTGAAGGGTGGAGCCCGCTATAGTTCCTCGATGCATCGGTAGGTCTCATTAGACAAACTAGTGTCTTGGCACAAGTCCTTGGAAAAATCTTATTTGTAGTCTTGGCACGAGTCCTTGGCTATGTGGTTATGATAGTCTGGCATTATGCATTCCATAATTATGAAAGTGGTTATTGATATTTCATGTTATTATTCGATTATTAGAATATCCATGTGAATAATTAAATGGCATTATATCATTTTATTTTTTCCATACTATGTTGAAGTTCAAGTTTAAAAGGCTTTTGTTTTAGTTATACACTGCCTTAAATGTTTATTCTTATTTATGAAAGTTTCTGCTATATTGTTATCCTTACTGGGCATTTGAGCTCACCACTTTTCTATGTTTTATTTTCCCAGTATGTGAAGAAGTAAATTATGAATGACCTGCAGGGATATTATGAGGGGTTAATAGTGTGGACTATGGAGACAATATGTTGTTGTAGTAGTTTTTAACTTTATGATGTAATCTAAAACTTTATGAATATATCTAGTGTTTCCAAGGCTACTAAACCAATCGGTCTTTCGAGATTTGATCTTTCTTTTGATCATGCCAATGTTATGTAACAATGCATCGACTATGGGTAACTAGGGTCGGGGCGTTACAATTGGTATCAGAGGAATTTTAGTACAATCCTTGGAAGCTAGATTTAGATAAACTCTGATTAGATCACCTAGACCTAAGATAGACTTTGAGGATTAGTATAGAAGAACTTCCTAGAATTTTGGTATTGTAGAGATTTTGTGAGTTTTCCGAGAAATGCATCTATGTCTGGATACGAGCAGGTAGAGGCGGCTCTGGAATAGATGTACCTAGGGGTAAAACCCAAAAACACCGCTTTGAACTAGACTCGAACGGGAACTGGTGCACGACAACGGGCCTTGTTGCACTCTTGGTTATGACACTCCCGGGGGATATGCTTAGGATAATTCTCATTTTCTTTACAAACCATTATGAAGTGTTTATGAGTATATACTTCTTCAAAGGAGACATTTTTATGAGTATGGATTATATCCATAAACTATTTAATTTATGTTATGTGTTTTACAAGTTTGGGATTAGGTATTCTTATTCATAAACTAATATAGTGTATGCCATTGTTTAGAAATGGCGCCCAGTAGAAGGAATGAGAACTCCAGCAATGCACATGATACAAAGAGAAAGAAGGATCATATATTTCATAGTGTTAAGCCAGAATTCATAAGAGAAATAGTCTCACATGTATTATCATCATATGAAGAAATAATATCATGTGTTTATAAGATAAGTAAAGTGTTTACTGAGTCCTATGGCTTTGAAGGGAAGCAAGAGAAGAAAAGGATGTAAGAGAGAAAGATGGATAAAGGGAAGAGGGAAAAGAAGAATTTTCCCATATGTGATAACTGTGAAAAGAAACACCATGGAACTTGCCTGAAAGGAATGAGAGTTTGTTATAAGTGTGGAGGGAAAGGGCACAAAGTACGTGACTGCAAGGGTAAGAAAATGGTTTCAAATGTACAACGCTTCATTTTCTAAGAGTTTGGACACTACGCGAATCTATGTCTCAGTCATCAGACTATACCGCAAATGATGCTATTATGTAATAATCAAGTTATGATACTACCACAGATGAAGATGAATTATTAGAGTTCTTATGTTGATTATGTCATTTGAGTGTTGTATCAACAATGAACTTGTTATAATAATTATGTGGTATATAAGGATTTTACTGTAGTACTATTTCATTATGGACTTGACATTGTGTGGAAAAAAGAAAAGTGACTCAATAGTAGGTTAAATTTTTGGAAAATATATGGTTGAGAGAAAGATAAACCATAATATGGTTCTGATACCGAGGTAGTGATTTTAGAATAATACATTATTATTTTGGATAAATTGTATTGGATATTCTTGACTACCTTGAAACTGATTAATGATTTGTATATTCCATCATTGTTGGGGTTTAAAACATTTTTGTATTGAAGGAGTATATCTATTATTCTTTAAGGATTAAGTTATCATAAATGTAATCAATAAGGTTTTATGGTAATTCAGGATGTTGCAGTATTTTAAAAGAATACATGATGAAGGTGTTCACGTGTTATTACGCAGAAAAAAGGATCTTCATTGTGTTTACCTTCCTTTTAAATTTTGGACTGAAGTATTTTGGATAGTTCTACTTTGAATTATTTTGGATTGCCATAAAAGGACAACCCGGAGGTCGGGCGGCAACCCGTCGCGTCCGGGAAGGCTGTGAGACTTGAACCCACAACCGAAGGGCGACAAGGGTGTTTCACCTACCACTGACCCACGTGATGTCCGGGATTAAATAATGTAGTTTCTTTAAAAGATCTGGTAGATGAATTATAAATTCGTTTTTTTTAACCCTATACGAATAGGATAAATAGAATTTTTTTTACGTTCTATTATCTTTTAGAGTGAAATATGAGTCTGTGGTAGAAATTAGTTAAAGGATGAAACTCTACTTGTCAAGAATATATTTTTATTCTTCTCTTATTCTATGAATAAATTAATTCTTATACTTTATTTAAGGAATCCTAAAACCAAAAATGTGTTATCCTAATACCCTATGTTTTGTTGAACCGATGGTATTTCAAATCATTATAGATTGATGAATTTAAGGACCTCAATTTTACACTTGTTTGTGATTGATGACCTCAATCACTACCTATAAATATTTACGTTTTTCCTCCAATTATATGTCTCTAATTGCCTCCAATGTTCTCCTAATCGAGATCATAATTTGGTGGTGACCCTTTCATTTCTATTTTCCTCATATTAAGACTAAATTTTAGTGACCCAATTTTTGATGTGGGTTTTCCCACAAATATATTTTCTATTTTCAACCTTTTATTTTCGAAAAACAATTTCAAATTGCGAGGACGCAATTTATTGAAGGAGGGGAGAATGTAACACCCCAAGATTTCATAGTGTGTTATTTCTTGAAAATAATTCAATAACTTGCACTACATGCAACACCGAGTTCAAGCACACCATGACTTACCAAACAAGCCATTCAAAAGAGGTTATGAATAGTATTAACTAAATTTTAAGCTTTATATAATCGTCATAATTTTATAATCCATATTATGAGTTTCCTAGACATAAAGTAAGAACAAATTCATTTTCAGTATTGCACTTTTACCAACTTTTAATATTGAACCCTTTCTAAATAAAATATTTTAAACTTTTTGACTAAATGGGGACATCAAAAATTTAAAATGAAACATCCCAAGCTTCCACGGTACACTAGTGTGTGTTGTACGCAACTTCAATTTCTAACACACACCACAACCAATCAAACTAGCCGTTATGAATAATAATACCTACTTTTTGAAATTATATATATTTTATATTTCAAAATGGACTTCATTTTTTGATTCAGAATATCAAATTTAACCTAGGGTGAAATTTTGGAACTTTTCGTATAACACTTATATTTTGATGAATAATGAAAATTACTAAATTTTAATTAAAAATAACTTTTTTAATCAAAATAATTTATATTGATAAATTATGAATTTGAGTGGTTTTAAAGTATATTTAGAATATATTTTTACCATTTAATATAATTTTGGTCATTTTACATAATTTTACAATTAAACCGGACATAAACAAGTGTTAATCTTTTGATAGTTATTATCTCTTAAAAACACGCTTTTTTGTTTTAACAACGGGAATTAATTTTAAATTAATTTCTGCCACTTCTGTGTTTTGAATTTGGAAAAATGGATTCCATAATTTGAATCAGGATGTTCATATTTTGTAAATAGGTAACTTTTATTATTATACATTTTGAATAATTACTGCGGTAAATATTTTATTTAAGATGGTTAAGGGTAAATCCGGTAAATAAGGGTTAAAAAATAATATTATAATAATACTAAATTACCCTAAAACGTGTCCTAACATTATTGGTGGGAACAAGTCCGACCATGGGAATCTTTGGGTCGATTTTGGAACCCCATGGAGCCACTTGTAGGTGATAGGGACACTTTATTTTAATTAAGTTAAAATAAGTACAAAAATGACATAAGCATATATCTTTTAGAAAAAAAAAATTTAAATAGGGTTTTGTATGTTGGATGTTCGACTATAAATATTTATTAGAAAGATAAAACGATTTCCTACATAATGATATTTTATTTATAATTTTTATACATTAAATAAGTTAATTTATTTATGATACAATGATGATGCAGTAATTACCTAATTAATGAAAAATTAAAATAATTGATATTATAAATACCAAAATAAATATAATTTGAGAGTTTTTATGAATTACACTAATTTAATAGATTACTATGACATGTTATGATTGCTTTAATTAACTTTTTTGGAATTAATCATTCTGTTATGATTTTTACAAAAATCAATTATTGAATAGTATCAAAATTCACATAAAAGAGTTTTTAAAACAAATATTATATTATTAATTGATATTAAATTCATAAAAATCTAAGGTTCGTCCAAGAGACTTATATAATGATAGTTGTATTAGTAATGTACCACTTGGAGGTTGATTGTATTTATATAGTAAGTTTATTAACCATATAATATAAAAATACAAAGAGACGTTGTAAAAGTGAAACTAAATAACTAAGAGTTAATACTTAAAGATAAGGTTAATATAATGACCCAAACCTGTCTAAATTCTATTGGTTGAGTGGTTTTCGACCCATACCCACCTTAAAATTTAAATAATAAACTTTTGAGCCATTAGAAACTGAATATGAATTTATTATAAATTAATATTTCTAACTTTTCCAAAGGTGCCTCTCACCCCTCTTATAAGAGGGAACTCCCCCTTCTCATTACTTAACACCTTCAAAGCCTTTTGGTTCGGCCAACCCCTACCCAAATACTCTCTCAACTTCCCTCACTACATCATAGAGGCCTTAGTTTGATCATAAATCCAACCTAAGGATCCCTTCTGATCAAATCAAAAGGAAGAACCCGAAGAAGAGGCAATGATTTCACCACCCTTTTTCAAGTTCCTTTCTTCGTCCACTTCCTCTCCCTTTGTTGTTACCATTCTAAAATAATAACTCCAGTATCATATATATACTGTGATGAAATTATAAATATGGTACAACCATATTCACTATTCTATCCATCCTTTGAATAACAAGTCACCATACGTGCGTACGTACGGATTACCGTCTACATGTCGTGGTGTAGTTGTTATTCAATAAATTATTATTTGGATGGGTATAATATTGATGTGTAACTCATGTAAATAATAAATATAACATGATAATGATTCTGTATATATGATATACCACCCAATTATATATTATTTTAATATCAAAAGAATGATATTATCCCTTGTGCGTATATACGGACTACCGTCTCCACGAACGCGATGAGATTCATTCTCCATCGTATCCATTCAAGTATAATTCTCATTTTATGATTAATAATAGTATCTAAGGACTTTATATCATTCTGTATATGATTAAGATACAATCTATTCATTACAAACATGGATTACGTAACAAAACATATAAACGAAAATGAGTAAGTTAACACCCGAAACAACGATAATACTAAGATATTATTAACAAATCAATGTTAAAAGATCATATATGATATCATATTAATGTATATGATACTTTTATAATTTAATAACAATTATTCCACCATTATACAAGAGGTTAAACTACCCCCAACCAAGTAAAAGTACAAGGTAAGGGTTTATTTCGCAATCTCTTCATTATCCGAGATTGTTTATACGTAATAATCTACTGGGATTTCTTTATCATCCACATCCATGTTTCTTCGAAATGTATTTCAAATTTTTTTTACTATTTTCAAATAATATGGGTTAAAGTCATTTATACCCCTGTTTTAATTTTTATAAGAGGTTTATAAATGAATATTTTTGTCGTTTTCCAAACAAGTTGCTTTTAACCATTTCGACAAAATTAAGGTAAGAATGTTTTTTTAACTTATACGGCAGGTACAGCTATTCTCCACCGTTATAAAATCGTTGTAACTTCCCTTACAAGCTTATAAGAATATTTTCAACATAAATGTTTTATTTTTAATTATCTGACTTTAAATGATTTCAAAATGAATATTTTAAGAATTTGTGGAAGGTACTCTTTATCAAGATCATAATTTTAAATGTTTTAAAGATTTATCTTTCTAAATCTTTTTAATTAATGTCCATGTTTTCAAAATTATTTTAAGGATTTATTTATATGGACATGAATGTTTTGAAATGATATTTCTTTTCAAAAGTTTCAAAGTGGTATGGGACACTTTTATTCAAAAATCTCTTTTAAATTACTTCCTTTATAAATGTGTGACTTTTCAATGATTTTGAGAAAAGAGATATTTATCTCAAATAGTTTTTATTTCATCTATGTCAACATCCTTTGAGGGATTTTAAGCTTATTTGAAGTTGATTTATTATGATACAAAAATTTTTTATTGTATTGAAGGTTTTGTGATATGTTTTACTGTGGATGTGTTATTTTTATACCATTCATAGTTTATGGAGAAAGTATTGACATTTCATATGCTATTTTTAATACGAATGTTTATGTTATGTTTAAACCTTTTCATATGGGAATGAATTGGACTTATTAAGTGATGGGTGGAGCCCTCTATAGCTCCTCGATGCATCGGTAGGTCTCATGAGACAAACTAGTGTCTTGGCACAAGGCCTTGGCAAAATCTTATTTTTAGTCTTGGCATGAGGACTTGGCTATGTGGTTATGATAGTCTGGTATTATGTATTCCATCATTATGAAAGTAGTTATTGATATTGCATGTGATTATTTTATTAGTAGAATATCCATGTGAATAAGTAAATGGCATTATTTCATTTTATTTTTGCCATACTATGTTGAATTTCAAGTTTAAAAGGCTTTTGTTTTAGTTATACATTGGCTGAAATGTTTATTCTTATTTATGAAAGATTCCGCTATATTGTTATCCTTACTGGGCATTTGAGCTCTCCCCTTTTCTATGTTTTATTTTCCCAGGATTTGAAGAAGCAAATTATGAATGACCTGCAGGGATATTATGAAGGGTTAATAGTGTGGACTATGGAGACAATATGTTGTTGTAGTAGTTTTTCACTTTATGATGTAATATAAAACTTTATGAATATATCTATTGTTTCCAAGGCTACTAAACCAATCGGTCTTTCGAGATTTGATCTTTCTTGTGATCATGCCAATGTTATGTAATAATGTACTGAATCTGGGTAACTAGGGTCGGGGCGTTACAAATATAATCTTCTAATCCTGGTGAAAGATCTTCAACATCTCCCATAACGATCTTCCCCTTTTTTTCTTGCCTAAAACCTTTCTTTATATCCTAGGGAAAAGAAAACATAAAATGGGTGAGCTCAAATGCTCAGTAAGGGTAATCATAGAGAACATAAAACATTTTTTAGACATTTGAATGTAAAAAAAACATGAGCATAAAATCTAAACATCAAAATCTTGAGCAATGACATAAAACATGGCAGTACGTAAGGCATAGATCATGAAGAAACATTAATCATGATAAATTAGCATGGGAATAAAACATGTAATTGTGGTAACCATTAATCACAAGATATGATTTCCATAGTATCCAAGGCATTGCTTCCAAGACCATCTTAGTGGTCAAAGTCCCTTTCTAAATCGAGTTCACTCCTCGTCCCAGTCCTGTATTACTGAACCGGTTCAACTTTCCATTCCAGCCATGTCTATCTCATGAGATGTAAATCTTTACCCAATTAATTAGAGGGATATATAGGTCCCACCCATCTCATAATGAAATCATTCTTACTTGTGCAACAAAATAAACTTAAAACATTCATCATAACCCAATGAATAAAATGGGTTTCATAAACATCATCCAATCATCACATAATCCATATAAAACAAATGTATATTTCATCATAAGAAAAGTGAAAACATGTAAATCATAGATACATTATACATGAACATACACATATAAAATAATGTCATCTTATATGGAAAATGGTTTTGATAAAACACTTGAAATGAATTCTTGAGGAAAATAACCTTTCTTCTTCAAAATAATTTTCTTTTCACAAAATGCCATGAAATTTTAAAATAAAATATATTTTATTGAAAATAGTCATGAAATCTTTTGGATTAAGCTTCATGAAAATAAGGCTTTATAAAACCGTAAAAATCCATTCATGCCGTATAAGTTAAAAAAACATTCTCCTCGTACTTTTGTCAGAAAATTCAAAAAGTACCTTGTAGGGTAAATAAAAGAAAGATTCCTTCCATACCATGGGGTAAAAGTCAAAATGGGTAAAAAGGAATTTAAATATACATGAATACGCTATTATAAAACATGTACATGGATGATAGCAATAACCCCAGTAAATACATACGAATAAGAAATCTCGGATAAAAATGAGATTTACAAAATTATCCCTTACCTTAGGTATGATATGGTTCATACGCATCTGAACCTCCTGTATAATGATTTAAATAATGTCATTGACTTATTACAGAATCATATTCATTGTTATGATATCATATATGTTTCACTTATGACTTTATATTACCCGTTCTTTTATAAATTCCATGTTAAAGCAGCGTTTTGGGTAAAATCATTTCATTTATCGTATGTGTTTCGACTTGTAGTTATTGATATTATAACTTATATCCTGATTAACATAATTCCAGAATGTAAAACATGATTTATATAATATATACTCATCATATACATATATATATTATAGATCGATAAAAGGAATGAAATACACCATTCATGGAGACGGTAGGCCGTAAGTACGCATGAACGTTGTTTTCGTTTCCTTAATGAATTAAATGAAACTAAATAGATGACATAAATATATATATACATAAATCCAGTAGCATTATTATTTCATATATTTAATTATTATTCATTATATAAACTTTATGATCATTCATGTATGGTTAACATGGAGAATGAATCTCATCGCGTCGTGGAGACGGTAGTCCGTACATACGCACGAGCGATGATATCGTTCCAATAATTATTTAATAGAATTAGAGTAAATGGTATAATATATCAGAATCAGTATGATGTTATAATAACCATATATAGTTATTCTTTACACCATTATACCCATCCATGTAAGGTGTTGGTGGAAAAACAGATTTCACCACGGCGTGGAGACGGTATTCTGTACATACGCACGCGTGGTGATTTCGTTTTCTGTAGGATGGATAGATTGTGAAATAGGGTTGTTTCATACTTATAATAACATATCAGTGTATGAGTTATACTGATGTTATTACTTCATAATGAAACAACTAAAGAAGAATAAGTGGAAGAAGAGTGGAAGAAGAAATAAAGTTGAAAGAATCGGTAACAGACATTACCTCTTCTTTGAAGCGCCTCTTTGAGACCTCCTCTTAGGGCACTAAAAGTAGTCTTTGAAGAATAAAAAAACCTCTAGGATGTTTCTATGGAAGTGGATATGAGAATTTGTCATGTTTTGGATGAGCTTGAAGGTGCAAAGTGGTGTGAGGAAGAGAGGGTGGAGGTGCCCTTTTATAAGGGAGGAGAGGGGCACCTTTGGAAAAACTAAAAATATTATTTTATTATAAAGTCATATTCTTTTTTAATAGCTCCAAATTGATTTATTTCAAAGATAATGTGGAGATGGGTCTAAATCCTCTCATCCAATAGAATTTAGACAAGTTTAGGTTTCTATTTTAACCTTATAATTTAGATTTAACCTTAAGTTAAATAATTTTACTTGTACCTTGTCTTCTTGTATTCTTACACTATAAGGTTAATGAACTTACTATAACAAGCCAAACTAACCCCAAGTTGTTTATTATTAATATATATAACCTTATCTAATTCATTTGGCCGAACCTTAGATTTTTAGAAATAAAATAAAAATTAATAATATAATATTTGTTTTAAAAACTATTTTATGTCAATTTTGACTCTATTTGGTAATTGATTTTTCTGAAAATCATAACAGAATGATTAATTCAAAAAAGTTAATTAAAGAGAAACTAACATGTCATATTAACCTATATAATTATTGAAATTCATAAAAAGTCTCAAATTACATTTATTTGGGTATTTATAACATCAATTATGTCAATATTTCATTAATAAGAAAATTACTGCATCATCTTTGTGTCATAAATAAATTAAATTATTTAATGTCTAAAAATTATAAATAAAATACCATTATGTAGGAAATATTTTTATATTTATAAGGAATATTTATATTTTAATTCATCTCATTGAACCACATTTTAGTCCTTGATATTAACCGTGTCTCTCGGATTTTTGAAATTCAATTCACAGAAGTGGTAAAATTTAATTTAAATTAAAAAAAGTCTGTTTTTTAAATACCACTAAGTCGTTTCACTATTCATCGAAAATTGAAGTTTTTCAGAAAAATACCAAAAATTCAGCCGAAGCATTATTTGATATTCCGAATTCAAAATTGATGTCTATTTTGCAAAATTCATAACATATAAGTGGCATTAATTAATTTTAAATTTAATTCTCGTTATCAAAACAAATAGCATGTTTTTAAGAAACAAAAACAATCAAAAGATTGATACTTGTTTATATCCAATTTCAAAGTGAAATTAATTCCAATGAACAAAATTGGATTAAATGGTAAAAATATATTCTAATTACACATTAAAACAAATTAAAAAGTTAATCTAACCATATAAATTATTGTGATGAAAAAATTTGTTTTTAATTAAAATCTAGCATGTTTTTACTATTCATTAAAATATGAAAATTATCAGAATAATATGAAAAAAATTTCCAAAGAAAATTTTTATATCCTGATTCCAAAGAAGAATTTTATTTTGTCAAATTTAACATATTGACCTGTCAAAAACAATATTTAAGGTGGGTGTGTCATCAAAAGGCGGGAAAACTGTATTTGTTGAAAAATACATATTTTACACGAAAAATTTATTTTGTTCTCGTACCATATTCTAGAAAATGTGTAAGATGAATAATAATGTTATCAAATTCAAAATGTAGTTAATACAATTCATAATGGCTAGTCCATAATAATATTATAACAATATATCGTTGTTTAGTGAAACCCGGTATTGCGTACAACACACGCTATCGAGTAAGGTCACGATTGCGTGTAATGCAACCCAAGTCAGGGTTGCGTGTTATGCAAGACTACTCTGTTGTTTCGTATAACAGAATAAAATGATATTTCATTTATACAATATATATATATATATACACTCAATGTTTCGTAGAATAACTACTATCAAAATTGTGTGTAACATGATCCAAGAATAGTGTTGTGTATACTGCAAGCTCATACGGTGTTGTGTATAGTGCAAGGAAATCTTGTTGTAGCTTACAACACAAGACATCAATGAAATTAAAAGAATATTTTTCATAAAATCTTGGGGTGTTACATTCTACCACCCTTAAAATAAATTTCACCCTCAAAATTCGTTGGGGTTATAAATAGTTTACTATTTATAGAAACCCACATCGTAAAAAGGAATACTAAAACTTAATTTTAAAAACTGAAGTATGAAATTTAACGATTACCCAAAGAAACTCATAATTGGGTTTCCATATAGGAGAACATAGGTGAAAATATGGATATGGAAGAAAAATATAACCATCATGTTCAGATGGAGAGTAGTAGAGAACATGGCTGTGAAAAATTAATCATTCACAAAGCCATAGATTTTTTATGATCTAAGGTACCAATTGATTCATCGGATATAAGGGAACTAGGGCAACATTTTTGGTTTTCAATATCATTTCCCTAAAGTTGATGAAATTGGAATTAGAAGAAATACTTTCGTGATTTTGGTACAGTCTCACCGTTGGTCGTTCTTTGGACAATTTCCACTTCATCTCTTAAAGAAATGAAGTTGAATTTGTCATTCATGAAATGTTAGCAGATCATGTGATAGAATGATGGGTCATTCCATCTGTCTCAAACAAAAGGTTATAAAAGTTATCAAAAATACATAAGTCCATCTATAGTGAGATTAATCATATATGGTTCCTAAAATTGACTTATACTTCATATATCATACTGCTTAATATAATAAAACTAGTTTCTACTAAATAGGGACTTCCTGTAGGCTAGTGGTAAGCGATAAAGGCAACTCGCACTTCGGTTGTGGGTTCGATTCCCATAGCCTTGTCCGACGCGATCGGCTGTCGCCCATCCTGCAGGTTTTCCTTTTTCTAAAACTACATTACTATAACATCCCATCAATAAGATCGAAAAAACTTATATCCTTAAACAATAGTAACTTATGTCTAATAAAATCCATTCCAATCTTTAGGATTATCCATAATACTACAGTCCACTCTCATATTATAGTGAAAACGATTACCAGATATTTCATATAACAAGCATGTTGATACCATCGTTGATCCCCATATATCATAAGATATGTCTTTTTGGTCACATTCCAAACATTCGAAGGCCTTAATCATGTATTCTCTTGAAAAATGAATACCCATTGAATCTTAGTGAAAACACGAGTGCTGTCAAAAGTTAACTCCTTCCACATACCAAAACCCCAAAATTCTATATACTCAAACTATGATATAACTATTTCCTTATATCAGTCATGAGCTCATGAATACTGTCAAACATTTTATTTTATCCTTATCCCTTCATTATGCGCATATCATATTTTTTTCAAAAATATCTCAATCACTTTCCATGGTTATCGGTACCATAAAATTATAGAAAACCACAATAGACCAATACATAAATATTCCAATATTCCACGATACTATATACAACATTATTTTGGAATCCCATTACATAAACACTTAATCATTCCACCTCATTGTTGTCATATTCTACATCGCCAATAGTGATCGCATGTGACCTCCCTTTGTCCTTTTCCTTAAGTGGTTGCTCATGTCGATCATCACTAACCCTTGTATTAGGGAATTTATTAGCATAATGCCCCGTTTCTTTGCACATGAATCATTGAAGTGTTGGTGGTGAGTTCTCTACAGTCTTTTCTTTATTTACATCATTAGCAACCCTTTTTCCATTACATCGACACTCAGCTGCTCGATGACCTTCTTTTCCACACATAAAACATTTTCTAATCCCTTTAAGAAAACCTCCACCATGCTTCTTTCCACACTTTGAGAATAAGTAAACATTCATCTTCTTTTCACCATTATTCTGAGATTTCTCCTTGAACTTCATCTTTAGTTTCTTATCAAAACCATGAGATGGATAAGTAACACCAACTTCCATTTCTACCTTGATAGTAAAATTCACAATTTCTTCATAGCTACTGAAGTCTCTTATAGCTAATGCCCTTCTAAGAGTTGGTTTTAAGCCACTAAAGAATCGATCAACTTTACTTTCAGGTTGGATGATAAAGCCACATACATACCTTGCAAGCCATGTAAAATTCACATCATATACACCAACAGATTCATCATCCTTTTTCTTTAGTTCAAGAAACTCCTTCTCCATCTTTGTTCAAAGAATATAAGGGAAGTACTTAATGAAAAATAAGTTCTTGAACTCGTCCCATTCCATGGACTCAATTTCATATCTTGGCCTCGTATTCTTGATAAGATTCCACCATTGATCAGCTTCACCTTCCAAATGATATACTACTAAGATGACTTTACCATGTTCAGAACATTAAAGAACTGAAAATATATTTTCAGTGGTACTGATCAATTGTTCTGTAACAAGTGGATCAGAAAACCCACTAAAAGAAGGTGGGCGTTGCCTCATGAAGGACTCAGTAGAATATTGTTTCCTTCTCTGCGCATTTGGAAGTCCAGAATGATTCATAGCTTTTGTAAGTATAGAAATAATATTTTACACTCCATCTCCCATAACATTTGTTTGTTCAGGAGGACAATCATTGAATTGTCCACTGCATTGATCAACATGGTTCCTTCGGGTTCCAGCCATCATCTAAAACCCAAAAAGAATAGTGTGAGAGGAAAAAATCATGCTAGGGAAAACAACATTATAAAGGGTGAGTACCTTCAATATATAACATCTTAGGTTTAATTCTAAGACCGTTACCATAATTCTAGTACTATAACCTATACTTATACTTAACCTTAGGGACATCCCTAGAAATACCTTAGAAATATCTCTAGGGATCTCACTAAAGTTCTCACATCCTAGTTTCCAGAGGTTGACTAAACCTTTCCTCTGATACCAACTTTAGAGACCCAAATCATGATGTACATGGCCGTTACATTACTTTTGCGGAATAGTTAATACATAACAAAAATAGACACACAAGGACCGTAATAGTTTAGTGTCTTTGGAAACTCGGAATATAATCTTCTAATCATGGTGAAATATCTTCAACATCTCCCATAAAGATCTTCCCCGTTTTTTCTTACCTAAAACCTTTCTTTATATCCTAGGGAAAAGAAAACATAAAATAGGTGAGCTCAAATGCTCAGTAATGGTAAGCATAGAGAACATAAAACAGTCCTTATACATTTGAATGTAAAAAAACATGAGCATAAAATCTAAACATCAAAATCTTGAGCAATGACATAAAACATGGTAGTACGTAAGGCATAGATCATGAAGAAAACATTAATAATGATAAATTAGCATGGGAATAAAACATGTAATTTTGGTAACCATTAATCACATGATATGATTTCCATAGTAGCCAAGGCATTGCTTCCAAGACTATCTTAGTGGAAAAAGTCCCTTTCGAAATCGAGTTCACTCCTCATCCCAGTCCTGTATTACTGAACCCATTCAACTTGCCGTTCCAGCCATGTCTATCTCATGAGATATAAATCTTTACCCAATGCATTGGAGGGACATATAGGTCCCACCCATCTCATAATGAAATCATTCTTACTTGTTCCACAAAATAAACTTAAAACATTCATCATAACCCAATGAATAAAATGGGTTTCTTAAACATCATCCAATCATCACATAACCATATAAAACAAATGGATATTTCATCAGAAGAAAATTGAAACCATGTAAATCATATAGACATTATACTTGAAACATACACATATGAAATAATGCCATCTTATATGGAAAATGGTTTTGATAAAACACTTGAAATGAATTCTTGAGGAAAATATCCTTTCTTCTTCAAAATATTTTTCTTTCCACAAAATGCCATGAAATTATAAAATAAAAGATATTTTGTTTAAAATAGTCATGAAATATTTTGGAGGATACTTCCTGAAAATAAGGCTTTATAAAACCTTAAAAACCCTTTCATGTCGTATAAGTTAAAAAAACATTCTCCTCGTACTTTTGTCGGAAAAGTCAAAAGGTACATTTTAGTGTAAATAAAAGAATGATTCCTTCCATACCATGGGGTAAAAGTCAAAATGGGTAAAAAGGACTTTAAACATACATGAATAAACTCTTATAAAACATGTACATGGATGATATCAATAACCCCGATAAATACTTATGAATAATCAATCTCAGATAAAAATGAGATTTGCAAAATTATCCCTTACCTTCGGTCCGATATGATTCGTACGTATCTGAACCTCATGTATAATGATTTAAATAATGTCATTGAATTATTACAGAATCATATTCATTGTTATGATATCATATATATTTCACTTATGACTTTATATTACCCGTTCATTTGTAAATTCCATGTTAAAGCAGCGTTTTGGGTAAAATCATTTCATTAATCGTATGTGTTTCGACTTGTAGTTCTTGATATTATTAATTATATCATGATTAAAATAATTCCAGAATGTAAAACATGATTTATATATAATATATATTCATAATATACATATATATATTATAGACCGATAAAAGGAATGAAATGCACCGTTCATGGAGACGGTAGGCCATACGTACGCATGAATGTTGTTTTCGTTTCCTTATTGAATTGAATGAAACTAAATAGATGAAATACATATATATATACATAAATCTAGTAGAATTATTATTTCATATATTTCATTATTATTCATTATATAAACTTTATGATCATTCATGTATGGATAACATGGAGAATAATTCTCATCGCGTCGTGGAGACGGTAGTCTGTACGTACGCACGAGCGATGATATCGTTCCCATAATTATTGAATATAATTGGAGTGGATGGTATAATATATCATAATAATTATGATGTTATAATAACCATATATATTTATTATTTACACCATTATACCCATCAATTTAAGATGTTGGTGGAAAAATAGATTTCACCACAGCGTCGAGACGGTATTCCGTACGTATGCACGCGTGGTGATTTCGTTTTCCGTAGGATGGATAGATGGTGAAATAGGGTTGTTTCATACTTATTATAACATATCAGTATATGAGTTATACGGATGTTATTACTTCATAATGAAACAACTAAATAAGAATAAGTGGAAGAAGAGTGGAAGAAGAAATAAACTTGAAAGAATCGGAAACGGACATTACCTCTTCTTTGAAGCGCCTCTTTGAGACCTCCTCTTTGGGCACTAAAATTGGTCTTTGAAGAAGAAGAGAACCTCTAGTATGTTTCTATGTAATTGGATAAGAGAATTTTTCTGGGGTTGTCCGAGCTTGAAGGCTCAAAGTGGTGTGAGGAAGAGCGGGTGCAGGTGCCCTTTTATAAGGGAGGAGAGGGGCACCTTTGGAAAAACTAAAAATATTATTTTATTATAAAGTCATATTCGGTTTTTAATAGCTCCAAATTAATTTATTTAGAAGATAATGTGGGGATGGGTCGAAATTATCTCATAAAATAGAATTTATACAAGTTTAGGTTTCTATTTTAACCTTATCATTTAGATTTAACCTTAAGTTAAATAATTTTACTTTTACCCTATCTTCTTGTTTTCTTACACTATAAGGTTAATAAACTTTCTATAACAATCCAAAAGAACCCCAAGTTGTTTATTATTAATATATATTACCTTATCTAAGTCATTTGGCCGAACCTTAGATTTTTAGGAATAAAATAACAATTAATAATATAATATTTGTTTTAAAAACTATTTTATGTCAATTTTGACTCTATTTGGTAATTGATTTTTTCGAAAATAATAACAGAATTATTAGTTAGAAAAGGGTTAATTAAATAGAAACTAACATGTCATATTAACCTAGAAAATTAGTGAAATTCATATGAAGTCTCAAAGTACATTTATTTGGGTATTTAGAACATCAATTATGTCAATATTTCACTAATAAGATAATTACTGCATCATCTTTGTGTCATAAATAAATTAAATTATTTAATGTCTAAAAACTATAAATAAAATACCATTATGTAGGAAATCGTTTTATCTTTCTAATTAATATTTATAGTCTAATTTATTTTATGTATACCCCTATATTAAAAATGATTTACTTATTAAACTTTGACTTTAACTATTTTAACCCTTCTGTAAATAAATTAATATTAAATGTCCTAATCTAATCCAAGTGGGCCTAAATGGTCATATTTTATTCCTAAGGTTGTTTTTGGTCGAATTAAACTTATCCAATAGAATTAGGACATTTTTTAGGGTAATAATAATATCATTTTTACCCTTAATTATCCTATTTACTTTTAACCGTGGTAAATAAAAGTAAAAAGTTACTATTCACCAAAAATTATTTTCATGTCATTGAACCACATTTTATTCCTTGATATTAATCTTGTCTCTCTGATTTTTGAAATTCAATTCACAGAAGTGGTAAAATTTAATTTAAATTAAAAAAGTCAGTTTTTTTAACTACTACTAAGTGGTTTCACTATTCATCGAAAATTGAAGTTTTTCAGAAAAATACCAAAAATTCAGCCTAAGCATTATTTGATATTCCGAATTCAAAATTGATTTATATTTTTCCAAATTCATAACATATAAGTGGAATTAATTAATTTTAAATTTAATTCCTGTTATCAAAACAAATAGCATGTTTTTAAGAAAAAAAAAACAATCAAAAGATTGAAACTTGTTTATATCCAATTTCAAAGTGAAATTAATTCCAATGAACAACATTGGATTAAATGGTAAAAATATATTATAATTACACTTTAAAACCAATTAAAAAGATAATATAACCATATAAATTACTGCAATGAAAAAAATTTGTTTTTCATTAAAATATAGCGTGTTTTTACTATTCATTAAAATATGAAAGTTATCAGAATAATATGAAAAATTTATCCAAAGTAAATTTTTATATCCTGATTCCAAAGAAGAATTTTATTTTGTGAAATTGAACATATTAACCTGTCAAAAACAAGATTTAAGGTGGGTGTGTCATCAAAAGGCGCGAAAACTGTAATTTTCGAAAAACACATATTTTACATGAAAAATTTATTTTGTTCTCATACCATATTCTAGAAAATGTGTAATATGATTAATAATGTTAGAAAATTAAAAATATAGTTAATACTATTCATAACGGCTAGTCTATAATAATATTATAACAATATATCGTTGTTTAGTGAAACCTGGTATTGCGTACAACACACGCTATCGAGGAAGGTCGCGATTGCGTGTAACGCAAGCCAAGTCAGGGTTGTGTGTTGTGCAAGACTCCTCCATTGTTTCATATAACAGAATCAAACCATATTTCATTTATACATTGAATATATATATACACACTCAATGTTTCAAAGAATAACTACTATCAAAATTGTGTGTAACATGATCCAAGAATAGTGTTGTGTATACTGCAAGCTCATACGGTATTGCGTATAGTGCAAGGCAATCTTGTTGTAGCTTACAACACAAGACATAAATGAAATTAAAAGAATATTTTTCATAAAATCTCAAGGTGTTACACTATCAAAAGAGATTCGCTTATTATTTTGTTAATGGATTGCATATTTGAGACTTCTAGATAGCTATGCTTCCAATTTGGGAAGATGTGTTAAGAATGGTCATATTACCAGATTAAAAAGTCATGATTTTCATGTTATAATAGAAAAAATTATTCCAATTGGATTCTAAGGTTTGTTGAATTATACGATTTGGGATTTTATAGTAGAAATATCATATTTTTTTGAGACATTTCTGCAGCGACAATAGACTATGATGCACTAACTAAACTGGAAGATGATGTTGTTGTCATTATATATAAACTAGAAAAAATCTTCCTATAGGATTTCTTTGATTCAATGGAACATCTGATATTACATTTACCAGATGAAGGTAAACATGGAGGTCTGGTATAATTTTTATGGATGTACCCATTCGAGAGATGCAAGTGGAAATTGAAGAAAAATGTACGTAACAAAGCATCAATTGAAGGCTCAATTGTTGAAGCTTATTTACAAGAGAAAATTGATTTTTTCTACTCTCATTATTTTGAATCTGAATATCCCTCAAAACACAACCGCATTGGACGGAACGAGGGGAATGTTGATGTTGAAATGGAAAATAAATTCTTAGTTTTTAATCAGCCATAGCTTGGCTTCAGTGGAGTTCATGAATGATGGCTTTAAAATGATGAACATCACAAATCTCATACATATGTTCTGATCAACTGTGAAGAAATAATATCATTTATACTATGAGTTCTATCACTTATTCTATAATTTGTGTTACATTAAGTAAACATATTTTATTTTTAGGTTACATGATAATCATATCAAGAAACAGCTTCCACAAATTACAACAGCTTCTCTTTAAGAACACTGAAAAAAAATTCCAATGGTTTCAAAAACTGGTAAAATAAATTATTGATGGTTTAATATATAAATTCAGTTTATTATTTCTTATATTGATAATTTTTTACAAATTTTCTGGTGTCTCAACATGCTGATAAAATTGATAATCGACTGTGTATATTGAGTAACCCACCATCCAAAATGGTTAAGTATTGTAATGCATATGCGGTGAATGGTTGTTGATTTCATACACGTGCATATGGGGAAACACAAAATCAATGAACATTAAAGTTTTCTTGAGAGGCTCATATCATAGAGAAACTGATGTTCACTTTTTAGGCCTATTGGATGAAATTATTGAACAGTGTTACCTAGTGAAAAATTAAATTACAATGTTTAAATATCGGTGGTTGGATACTGAGAGAGGCTTGTGTGTTCATCTGATTCATGGAATCATTGATATAAAAAATAAATTTATTCTTGCAGTAAATGAACCATTTCTACTGGATAAAAATTAACATCAAATATATTACGCAAAGTATTGTGCTACAACAAGAGACATGAGTGATTGGTGGAGCATAATAAAAATAAAATCTCGGGAAAATCAGTTTACTCAAACTGAATGTTGTTCTGATGAAGTACAAGGAATTGAAATTTTTCAAGAGACTACTCAAAATCCATCTTTTTTTAAAAAGAGATGTGAATATTGATGATGACACCCACAATTAAGGGTCTATAGTGATGATGATGTTTCCAATGAATTTGAAATGGAAAGAGATGATAAAATTGAAACTCAAATAGATATTGATTATGCCGATGATGAATATGAAGACATTGACATTTTCTGATATGAAGATGATGATGAAGGTGAAAATTGACACGGTTAAATGTTGGTTATAATCATAAATAATAAATTTCTATATGTAATAGTTATTTTCAACTATCTGCTAACAATAATCATTTTGTGTTTTAGATGGACCCTAATCTATTTTGTGAGTTGGATGAGGCTGAGCTACCTTTGGATGAGGAGGATTTGGGATCATCTAACCATCAGCCTACTGGCGGTTTAGGGGTTATGCGGAGGGGGTGTGGTCTTGTGTGACTGATGATTCATGACCCTATCCCCAAGCGATGTCCACGTCTTGGTTTTGATCCACGCATGCAGAGTTATGGTAACCTGTGTATTTTAGTTAGCTTTCATTAATTTAATTATATACTAATTGTTTTATTATTTTTACTTTTTTCACTATTTTGTGCATATAGCTATTGGATAGGGAGGAGTTATCTGGAACAATTATTTTTCTCACCCATGGATCACATGGGAATAAATTCTCATTGATGTGCAACTTGGAATGTTCAATAATAGGTTGGTATTAAATAAATAATATTTATTTAGAAATCTATTTCATTAATAACTAGATATTAAAACTTATTTGTAGGGTTTATGGTATCTTATCTATGATAGCATGCACGAAGCTATCCACGAGGCATGGGAGGTGTCTATGCGTGAGCGTTTCCGTCAGTTTTTACACAATTTGAGAAGGATAGCCATTAAGAAAGTAGGAGTGTCAGTATTTGATGAGTCATGTAGAGCCCACCGACCAGATTACATTTCATCTCACATTTGGGATGGATTATGTTCACACTGGTTGAGTGGTGGATTTCATAGGAGATCTTCATTGGGCCGGCAGAACCGGGGGAGACTAGAGGGGACACATCGAGCTGGTAGTTGTACATTCAGTACACATAGAGAGCATCTGGTAAGTATTCATTTTAAATATTTTATATAACATTAAATATAAACAGTTTATTTTATATTCATATAGATAGTCGAGCATCCCGATATTATGGGGTACGACGTTTATCAGAAGATGTACAGTGATTCAACCACTAGAGAGATGAGAGGTGATCGCCCGCATCAGATTGTGGTCTGTATTATTTCTTTTTCAGTTTGAAAATTAATTTCTTATAATATTTTCACTATTTTAATTTCAAATTGAAACTGAAGGAGTCATATGAGACTGCAACCTCTTAGACACGGGCTGAGAGTCAGGCCGAGACGGCTGATCAGACAAGTGCCCACTATTTTGATGAGGCAGCATGGATGTAGGTGACACAGTATGGCTTTGAGAAGGGTCGAGTAGTTGGTATCGACTCTCATTTGACTCCTAGGACTTATTATGGTATTGTAACAAAGTCAGCATCCATCTTGAGAGGAGATCGTGGAGAGGCATCATCTTCGGGCTCACAGTATCGGGATGAGTTTCATGCTCAAACTGACCTTATAGAGAGTTGTAAAAGAAGCAAGAAGAGATGTGTCGGGAGCACGAGGAGGACATGCATTGATGGAAGCAGCAGCAGCATGAGCAGATGGAGTACATGCATCGTCTGACTCGTAACTTAGGGATGGAATTTCCTCCACCATCTCCTCCAGCTCTTCCAGCTCCTTCAGAAGACTATCCCCTGCAGTGTTTTTTTTGTTCTGTTAAAAAACATTGAATTGAACATTTGTTCTAATATGAACTATTTATAGTTTTTGTCTTTTATATTTGTGAAAATATTGCATAAATTATTTATTATTTTATTTTTTTAATATTTTTTTATTTTTTATTTATTATTAATATTATATTTTTTAATGTTTGTTTATTTTACTAATAATAATAATAATATTTTATGTTTTTTTATATTTTTTTACGAATATTGAGAATTTTAATATTTTATTATTATTTTTATAATATTAATATTATGTTTTCATTAATCATAATATTTTTATTTTTTCATTTTATTAAGTATTTTCAAATATAGAGAATTTAAATATTTTTTTATTTTTTTTATTATTTTAATTATATTAATATTATTTTTTCATTAATCATAATTATATTATTTTTATTTTATTTTATTAAATATTTGCAATGGGTCCTTTTGCAATGGGGTCCCACCGAAAATAGATTATATATATTCTTTTTAAAACTTATTTTCAATGGGTTACTTTACCGTCGCAAAAACTTTTTTTCTATGGGACAACGGCGCGTCGCAAATACTTTTGGCGATGGCCCCATCGCAAATACTTTTTGCGACGGCCCCATCGTAAATACTTTTCACGGCAGTCCCATCGCAACAGGTTCTTATATATATAATGTATTTAACTGGAGATCTATTTGTGATGTCGTTTTCTACAATAGGACATTTTCGACGGGGCCTCGTCACAAAAGAGTTTTTGCGGCGGGATCCCATCGCAAAGGTGGTTTTGTGAGGTGATCCCATCGCAAATAATCTAAATTCTAGTAGTGGTGGGAGAGGGAGGTCGATGTACGATCGTAGTGGCCAGAGCTATTTGTGGATTCTTTTTCGTCGCAACATTATTAGGAAATTTTGGGGTTGAATTTCTTTAAGGGTAAAAGTTTTTAAGAACCCAGATATTCTTTCAGGTCTGGATCTTGTTTTCTGGAATTTCTTATAAAAGAGGAGTTTCTTGAAATTTGAGGATTACACGCACTGTACTCAGGAGTACACGCCGTGTACCTGGTTTCTGTGGGTAGTTGTGTACTTCCCATGTAACGGCTGAGTACATGACCATGTGGGGTAACATGGAAACCACCTAAAGTGGGTCCCAATAAAGGTATATATACGTCATGTATTTTACACACCATGTATTTTTTTTTTGATAAATCGAACTGGGGTCGTATCTCGTTCACAGAAAACACTTCTTCTAACATCGTCTCGTATAAGAGTGACTGAAGATCACGATTCTTCTTTGAGCCCCTGATCAACCATCGATTGTGTTGGAATTGCCACAGTGAGTTCTTCCATCTTCTAGAGCCTCATCCTTTGATTTCTCCTCCTTCATGGGATATTCTTGGTTGAACATTTTAGACATTCTTTTAGATCTATGGCATCCTAGGTCAAATCAAAGGCTGGGATTCAATAATATCGATTGTACAATGTCGAGGTTGGTAGTTTGTGCCTTTCCGTAGTTTTTATTTGAATTATATGTGAAAAATTACCCAACACCCTAGTTCAGTTTATTGTGTGTTTAGGGAATTTAACCATGTTAATGCCTGCTATTCTTTTTTTTCTTGAGAAGGGTTCCATGATATGGATGTGTTTTCCCATGTTTTACTATTTTAGATGATGGGTCCATAACTGCCTGTCAGGCTAATTTGTTATCCATGTCTTGTGTTGTTAGGATAGAGTGATATTATCATATATGTTGTGATATGCTTTGTAAGTGTTTAGCCAAGTAGTATATTGTGATTTAATTTGGCTGTTGGATATCGTTTGTGTAAGATTGACTTACACAAGGCTGTGGGAACCTAGTGTAGTTAAACCACAGGGGAATGGATGTTGAGGGCTTCCCCAAAGTGTATGTTTTAGTTTTCACGTTGTGAGTCCATAGGGGGGATGAAAATGAGTGCTCCATTATAGTGTTTTTTAGTTCCACATTTTGAGACCACATGGGGAGTTGGGCATTGAGTGCTTCCCCAGAGTGTCTGTAGTTTATAGTTACGAGACTAAAGGGTGAATTGACGGTGAGTGTTTCCTCATAGTGTATTTGTCAAGCTAAACTAGAGGGGTTAGACCATGAGAACTTCCCAGAGGGTTTCTTGAGATTGTTTTATTGTTTGTTTAGTAAAGGTACATGAATATAATTGTAACAATAGGATTGTTTAAAATTGAGTACATCCTCGTTTATTGCCTCATTTTTCATATTTCCTACCATATATATTCATTGAAAGTTAGGCATAGATATTTGGGTGGTTGCCAACTTGGATTCGTATCACACCCTGTTTGGGTAATCCTTTTAGGCCCAAACAGATTATATTTTTACAGGTATAGATAAGGGAAAGTGCCCCTCTACTTCAGGTACTTGATCATTGTGGAGCTGGAGAGCATGGGACCAAGGTGTGGCTTGTGATGCTGTTGGATTTGTCTACTTGTTTTTCTTGTACTTTGATTTAGTACTATATTCCAGCATCGTGACTTGTTTGGATGATTTCCTAGACATATGTGACATGCATCATTTCTATATGTGCTCTAGTTATTTATCTACTTGAAGTCTTCCACTGTTTATTGTTTCATGTCATTATTAATTATTCTTCTATTGTTATATATTTTTTTCTATTGTGTTACTCTTCCATGGAGGGAATATTTTCCCCACTATCACACACAAGACCCTCACTGCTAGTTGGAATCCTCTAGCATTCGGGTAAATGTTCCTGAGGCTGTGTGACCAACTGAGTATGGGGAACCTCTAGGCAGCACCTAGAACCGGGACATTACAAAGTGGTATCAGAGGGATTTTTTTCTTCTTAACTTATTGTTTGGAGCCAATAGACATGGATATGAAGGAATTGTCGGTTGTTAATAAGTTGTGTCCGAAAGTAGCTAACCTATATATATGGAAAATTCCATATGCCTCAAAAATTTCAATTTTTCTTGTTTTTCAATTATTACAGTTCATTTGATTTAACCATTGGGTGATTCACATTTTTTGTGCTGTTAGTGTTGATATTTTTGATGTTCTATTTCTATTACAACCTGATGAGATGAGGGTATGCGATTTCATGCATCATATAGGAACCTTCTAGAGACGGCATGTCATGCATTCTTGTCATGCCATTTATGTTACATTAACAATTTCGTATTGTTGTGATAGATTTTGTGCTAGATATACATGATTTTGTGATAGATTCCTTGATAGAATACATGTTATTTGATAGATTATAGCTCGTGTTTAAAGTATCTTTTGAATGGATGCCAAAATTTGGTTCTTGAGTTTTTATGGGCCCTCATGGAATGGAATTTGGTGGATCATGTATTGATTGCAATGTTATACAATGTAATATACATAAATATGATTCCAAACATTGATTCATGGGGAGTGTGGGCCCCCACAGATCATAATTTGGAACTTTATTTTTTTTCCTGTGTTTTATGGACTTCTGGTGTAGTTTATAAGTCTTAATGTCTAGAAAAACTCAGAATACACGGTGTGTAATGATGAATACACACCATGTATCCTTATGTTCAAGAAGGAAATGTTTTTCTTAAGTACACTCCATGTACTATATGCACACTCCATGTAATCCTTGACCGTGTGACTGACTATGTGGGAAAAGACATGGTGTTGGGTTTTGTTTGGTCGAGCACGTTGTGTACTTATAGCACATTCCGTGTTATAGTGACTATGTATCCGGCCGTGTGACTAACGACAGAGGTTGGTGAAATCCTTCCAGTACACGCCGTGTCTGGCATAAACACACCGTGTAGAGTCAACTATTTCATCGACCATGTGACTAATGACATGGAAGGTTATAAATTAATGGGTACACATCGTGTCCAGGGTGCACAAGTCGTGTAGAGTTACCCAGGTAGGATTTGTGTGTATAGACGTGTAGAGAAACTCAGGTAGGGGGGAAATGATTCAAGTATACGCCGTGTTCTTGGTAGGAACATGCCATGTGTATTGGTGTTACAGGACCAGTTTTGGAAGAAGTGCACACCCATTTAATGGACTAAATGGAAACATCATGTAGGGTTAATACATGCAGTTTATCTATGTTTTGGAAAACTTTAATTTCTTCTTTCTCTTGTTCCTTTCCTGCACATCT
This sequence comes from Viscum album, assembly GCA_963277665.1. Lineage (NCBI taxonomy): Eukaryota > Viridiplantae > Streptophyta > Magnoliopsida > Santalales > Viscaceae > Viscum > Viscum album. The sequence goes on from OY728128.1 coordinate 1,608,208,100, forward strand.
ACGTTTCAGTCCACGATAATATTGAGCTGAGGTGTGTGCTTGACCTTGAAGAGTTATGCCACCAAGACGTCCTCTGTTTATATGCCAGATATAGGGCAACGATCAGACACCGAACATACTAGATCAGGGACTACCAACAGATACTCTTATCATGCATGTCTTGGAACCATCCATCATTCTCGACACAGGATCTAATGCACAGTTTCGAGAAGGCTTCATGACGTTTATTCAGACCTTCCAGCGAGCACCGCATCATGCCCCATCTATGGCATAGTTGACATGGGTTTTTCTGTAGTAGCATCCTCCCACATTCTCATGGGATGGAGGACATCAGCTTGGATATTCATGGTTAGAATCCATGTTATCTATCTTCAAACATCTCGAGACGCCTCTAGAAATGAGTTTGAAGCTCTCTGCTTACATGCTTCAAGATTCCTTTAAAAGATGGTGGGATGTGATCTCATAGGTTGGATGCTAGCAGTGTATGTCTTGGGATGAGTTCCAGCATGCCTTCTTTGAATACTTCAACCCAAAGACATTGAGGGCCGACTGAGCCTGATAGTTCATGAGTTTGGAACATGGTACTCTCTCCATCATTGAGTACTCTTCTCGCTTCACAGATCTGCAGAACTTCATTCTCATTCTAGGAGATGATGAGTTATTTTTAGAAAGTAATTTTTAGGATGGTCACAGGCATGATATCTGATCTAAGGTGAAAATATTCAGTTTGGATTCCATCACCTCCATAGTCAACCAGGTGCTAATCACAGAGCGGAACCTGAGGGATTCTTGAGCTATGAGCCAGGGTGGCTCGGCATCCAGATTTGGTACCCCTCCGACTGACAACAGGAAGCGTCGTAGGGAGTCTATGTGAAGAGATCTGAGAAGGTGGGATACTTATTATGGTAGCTAGGTGGTGTGATACCAGTGCGGGAATAGCAGACATATGAGGAAACATTGCCTGAGGGACCTAGTGGATTTCCAATCTTGTGGAAAGATGGGTCATCTTCCACATTTCTGTCGGTTTTTCTCTCCAACAGCTGGTGATAGAGGTTCTTCTATGAATCCATGTTCATAAGCAGGACCACCAGTTTTTCCTTAGTCAGGGAACTAGATTTTTAAAGGTCGTTCATGCAGAGGTGGAGGTCATGGACACTATGGTCAGACACAGGGCATTCGACAGCCATAGGGTGGATCGCCTCAAGGATCTCAGTCAGCTTCATAGGGTCACATCACAGGTCAAGATTTTTGGATAGAGCATACCCAACATGAGCAGAATCTTGAACCCTCTATAGTTCAAGGTACGATTCTAGTTGCCTCAGTTATAGCTTCTGCATTTTTTAATACAGGGGATTCCCATAATTTCGTATATGTTGTTGTTGTGGAGATCCTTGGGCTCTGTATCTTTTATTCTACTGATATCTTGATTCTAGACTCTCTATTGGGAACTATAACGGCTTGTGCATTTCAGTGCAAGGAGTTCCCTCTTGAGGTCTGCAGGTGTCACTTCTTATGGGACCTCTATGTCTTAGAGATGATAGGCTATGATGTCATTCTTGAAATAGAATGGTTGGTTCCCTATAAGGATTTTTTCGACTGCTATAGGCGTAGGGTGAGTTTCACGTCACCAGAGGGCAGTTCATTTCTACATAAGGGCGAATGGTATGTCCATGCAAGAAGAACAGGACACGAGTATCATGGGTTGGGAGGAGTTACAACCTAGAGTGCTAGTCTATATCTGGATAATTAGGGTACTTCGCAGATAGATTTTCCTCCAGTGGTGGATTGTTTCAGGGATGTCTTTCCAGAGGACTACTTAGGTTTTCATGTAGAGAAGGATGTAGACTTTTCTATTGTACTTGGGCCAGGAGTGGCACCGGTGTCCATTCTTCCTAATAGGATGGCTATAACAGAGTTACAAGGGCTCAAGATTTAGATAGAAGAGTTACAGTAAAAGGGTTTCATCGGACCTAGTACTTCTCCATGTGGTTGGCCTATCCTGTTTGTGAAAAATATTGATGGTGCCCTCTGACTTTGTGTGGATTATAGAAAGCTAAACCAGTTGATGGTCAATAACAGATATCCCTTGCTGAGGATTGAAAATCTCTTTGATCTGCTTTGAGGAGCCCAGGTGTTCTCAAAGATTGACATGAGATCCGGTTATCATCAGTTTCATGTTATACCATCATATATACCTATTACAACCTTTCAGAGAAGGTGTGGTTAATACAAGTATGTGTTCATGCCATTCAGTCTCACCAACGAGCCTGAAATATTTATGGTACTTATGAACTGAGTGTTCCATACATACATAGAATTTTTCATGGTAGTCTTCATGAATGATATCTTGGGGTACTCTCACACTCAACACGACCATGCTACCCATCTTGAGATCGTATTGAGTACATTGAGAGAGGATCTGTTATATGCTAAGCTCTCAAAATGCCACTTTTGGATGGACCCGATCCACTTCTTGTGTCATGTTATCTCAGAGATAGGATTGTATGTGTACCTCAAGAAGGTGAGATAAGTAGTTTCCTAAGAGAAGCTGAAGAACTTCTTTGAGGTATGGAGTTTTCTTGGGCTGGCTGGTTACTAAAGACATATTATACCAGACCACTCTTAGTAGCACCATTGACGGACCAGACTAAGAAGGGTGTGAAGTACCTGTGGATAGATTTTTGGGATTCAACCTCTTAGGAGCTGAAAGGGAGGTTGAATTCATCACAGATGCTAGTTTTTCTAGATCCAGGAAAGAGTTACACTATTTACTATGATGTATCAGGTATCGATCTTGGAGTAGTGCTTATGCAAGGGGAAGGATTCGTTGCGTATGGGTATTAGCAGTTAAGGCTACATGAGAGGAATTACTTGACGCGTGATCTTGAGTTGGCTGCAGTTGTTCATGCCTTGCATTATTGGATAGATTATCATTTGGGGGATCATTTTGTGGTTTTCACCGAGCACAAAATTTTCAAGTATATCTTCAATCAATGTGATCTGAATTTGAGACAGTGAAGGTGGGTTGAGTACCTTCAGTCCTTTGAGTTTGAGCTAGCCTATATGATTGGGAAAGGAAACGTTGTTGCAGATAAATTGAGTAGGATGAATCAAATATACGTAGTTCAGGAATCTAGTAGTGAGTGGAAGCTTATTGTTCTACTCTCTGAGATGTATTTGGAGGTGCACAATAGACAACGACAAATGTTACTTTCTTCTTTAGTTGTTACCTCTACTCCACTTGATCAAGTGAGAATGAGCCAGCTATCAGATTCTAAAGGCCTAGTTCTACAAGAGAGTGTGTCAGGAGAGGACCCTATTCCTGGATGGACCATAGGCGAGGATGAGATCTTGTGTTTTCATGGGTGTGTATGGGTGTCAGCAAACATACATAAGGAGATGATACGGGATTTTCATTCTTCAATTTGGATTGTTCATCTTGGTGTTACAAAGATGTATCAAGATCTACACCGTCAGTATTGGTGGCCAGGTATGAAGAGAGATTTCACTGGTTTTGTTATGAAAGGTTCCACCAGTTAGCAGGTGAAGGCGAAGCATCAGCGTCCAGCAGGGCTTTTGCAGCAGTTACCCATTCCTTAGTGGAAGTGGAATGATACCACGATAGACTTTGTGATAGGCTTATAGAGGTCGCCTCAAGGGAATGGTGCAGTTTGGGTTGTCATTGACATAATCACAATGGTTGATCACTTCTTATCAATCATGGATTACTTAAGTGTTGATGAGATGATAAGGTTTTACATCTATGATATTGTACATTTACATGGGGTTCCGCACTCCATAGTTTCAAATAGGGACTCCCATTTTACATCTTCGGTCTGAAAACGACTACAGAAGGATTTGGTTATATAGGTACTTATGAGTATATCTTACCATCACCAAAAAATGGCCAGTTTGAGAATGTGGTTCAGATGCTAGAGGGAATTCTACGAGCATGTGTCCTATATTTTGGAGGTTTTTGGGAGAATCACATACCTCTGGTAGAGTCTTCCTGCAATAATTATTTTCAGAAAACTATTTAGATACCACATTATGAGGATTTTTTTGGTAGGTCATGCCGATCACCCCTATGTTGGATGGAAGCAGAAGAGGCAACTATGTTGGGACCTTTTCTTCTTCATGATACCAATGAGCAGATAGTGTTGATTCAGAAGAGGATGGATACTAAAAAGTCACAAAAAAAGTCTTATGTTGATCAACGGATAATACCACTAGAGTTCGAGGTTGAAGATTAGGTTTTCCTACGTGTCACACTGAGGTTGAGACACCAGAGGATTAGGAGATAGGGAAAGCTTTCGCTGAGATAATTCAGGTCGTTTGAGGTTTTGGAGAGAGTCAGTACAATTGTAAATCGGTTGTAGTTTCATCATAAGTACCGGGATATGCACAATGTCTTTCATGTTTCTCAACTACGATGTTTCTTCTTAGACTCATCTCATATTTTCAACCTGATGAGGTTGAGTTGGAGGTGGACACCTCATTCGAAGAGCATCCTATCCATATTGTTCATCGAAGCATGAACGTTCTTCGTGGCCAGTATGTTCCTCTGGTATGGGTGTTATGGCATCATAGGCGAGTATAGGACGAGACTTAGGAGTGGGAGTCCAATGTACGATTGTAGTGGTCGGATCTGTTTGAGGATCTTCTTTGTCTCCCCCTTGTTAGGGAAATTTAGAGATGAATTTTATTATTGGGGGAGTTTGTAAGAACTTGAATATTCTTTCGGGTATGGATCTTGTTTTCTGGTGTTTTTGAGAAAAGATGAGCCTCTGTAAATTTAATGAGTACATGTCATGTACTTAGGAGTAAACACTATTTACTTAGTTGCTGCTGGTAGCCATGTACTGGCCGAGTAACTGCCAAGTACATGCCCATGTGGGGTGACTTCGAGACCACCTAAAGTGGGGCTCGGTAAAGGCATATACATGTCGTCTATTTTTAAAGTACACGTAGTTTATTTTTATTTTTATTTGATAAATCAGATTGGGGTCATTTCTCGTTCACAAAAAACACTTCTTAAAACATTGCCTCATCCTGGAGCGACTGAAAATCACGATTCTTCTCTGAGCCCCCAATCGACCATTCGTTCTCTGATTCAACTATCTTTGATTGTGTTGGAATCGCTATAGTGAGTTCTTCATTCTTTTAGAGCCTCAAACCTTGATTTCACCACTTTATTCGGATATTATTGGTTGAACATTTTAGATATTTTTGTAGATCTATGGAGTTATAGGTCTAATAAAATTTTGGGATTCAACAACATCGATCGTACAACGTCGAGGAAGGTGGTTTATTCCTTTCCATAGATTGTATTTGAATTATATGTTTAAAGTTGCCCAGTACCCTAGTTTGGGGTATTGTGTGTCTAGGGAATTTAACCCTGTTAATGCATGTTATTCTTTGTTTTCTTGAGAAGAGATGTTGGATTGTGAATAGGGTTTATTTTTCATTCTATGGATGTGTTTTCCCATGTTTGACTATTATGGTTATTGGGTCCAGAAATTCCTGTTAGGTTGCTTTGTTTTCCATTCCTAGTGTTGTTAGGATTGAGTGATATTATCTGATATGTTATGATAAGCTTTGTAACTGTTTAGACATGTAGTATATTGGGACTTATTTTGGATGATGGATATCATTTGTGCACGATTGACTTACACAGGGTTGTGGGAACCTGGTTTAGATAGACCATAGGGGGAATGGACGCTGAGGCCTTCCCCAGAGTTTCTTTTTTACTTTTCACATTGTGATACCATAGGGTGGATGGATGTGAGTTCTCCATTAGAGTGTCTGTAGTTCCACGTTGTGAGACCACAGGGAAAATTGGACTTCGAGTGCTTCCCCAGAGTGTTTGTAGTTTACCTTTATGAGACCATAGGGGGAATTGACTGTGAGTTCTTCCTCATAGAGTCTTTGTCAGCTGAACCATAGGGGTTAGACTATGATAAATCCCCATAAGGTTATTTGAGGTTTTTTGGTTGTTTATTTAATAAAGGTCAATGAATGTTGTTGAAACTGTATGATTGTTTACTTTTGAGTACTTCCTTGTTTATTCCTTAATTTTTCATATTGTCTGCCATATATATTCACTGACCGTTAGGCACAAATATTTGGGTGGTTACCAATTGGGATTCATCTCACACCCTATTTGGGTCATCCTTTTGGGCCCAAAAAGATTATATTGTTGCAGGTATGGATAAGGGCAAGTTCCCTTTTACTCCAGGTACTTGATTGTTGTGGAGCTGGAGAGCATGGGACCAAGCTGAGTCTTGCAATGATACTGGAGTTATCTACTTGTTTTCCTTGTACTTTAGTTTAGTACTGTATTCCAACATTGTGACATGTTTGGATGCTTTCCTAGACACATGTGACATGCATCATTTATATATGTGCTCCAGTTGTTTATCTACTTGCAATATTCCACAGTTCACTGATGCGTGTTATTATTACTACTTTCGCTACTACTATACATTTATTTCCACTCTTTTAATCTTCCAATGAGGGCATAGTTTACTCACTATCACACCCAAGTCTCTTGTTTCTAGTCAGCAGCCTCTGGCCTTCATAGAAATGCGCTTGAGGCCATGTGACCAACCGGGTACGGTGCACCTCTGGGTGGAACCAAGAACCGGGACGTTACATATATGCTACCCTTTGATACATAATGTTATGAATGTCATCCTATTAATTTTAATTAATGTTAATTTTTCTAATTATTACTTTTATGGGGAATAAGATTCGACGGATTACAAAGTGGTAATGGAATTCTTAACCTGATTTCCATTCTTTGGGTTAAACATCTACTTCATTTATTATTTCATTCAATGATTATGTGTGTGAAGAATTTTGATTGTATTATGTTTTATTTCTACATGTTTTATGTGGATTTATCAGGAATACACATAATTGAATAATTTCATTATTTATCACTTCAATGATATGATATTTATAAGGTATTTATTTTGAAAAATATCTTTTTTAATGTTTCCCTTAAAACTCGTTTTTTCTTCCATGCCAGTGTTTTTTTATAAATTTTTTCCAAAAATGTTTCTACTATTATATTATGATTGTTTAAAATCATTTTTAATCATGTTTAACTATTCACAAAATGGTTTGAAATGATTATTTCTTACCTTTTCTAAGAGTCATTCTTTGACTTTCCTAACAAAAATACATAAGGAATGTTTTTTAAACATTTATGACATGAACGGATTTTGCCACCATCATGATTCCTTAATACCGTTAATCATACTTTATAGGATTACAATGTAATTTTCAAAGAAAATGTTTTCTTTTATAATTATGATACATTTTAGAACAAATGGTTTCAAAACATAAAGGATATTTTCCTAAAGAAGTATTTCAGGTGATCATTTTTATTTTTCTTCTAAGAAACACTATTTGATGTTACTTATGCTTTTCTGGGGTTATTATTTAATAATAACACCCTTATTTTTTTAGTTGGTTTATTTTTATTATCGATTGATATTTATGAAACCCATTTGTTTTCCATGAGTTATTTTAGGGAAAACATTTTATGAAACTCATTTCTTTACATGGGTTCTGATGTGACGAATGATTTATGTTCTTATAGAACACAAATGTCTGATTTTCATTGTGTGATGGGTGGAACCTGTATCTATATCCAATGATTTTTGTATTGATAAATCTTTTATGAGATCAAAGGCTACACAAGTGATCAGGCCAAGCCTATAATAAAAGGGTAAACTAGTTATCCGTGCAATTCTGCAATAAGAGGGTACACGAGAGGTCATCCTAAGCTTGCAACAAGAGGGTATATGGGAGGTCTTGCTAATCCAAAAATAAGAGGGTACACGGTAGGCCATCCAAATACCATAATAAGAGGGTACATGGGAGATCATCCTAATACCATAATAAAAGGGAACACATGAGGTCATCCTAAGCATGAAACAAGAGGGTATATGGGAGGTTATCCTAAGAAAGATACTAGAGGGTACATGAGAGTTTATCCCAATAAAGAAGTAGGTACATATGTGAATATACTAATCCTAACATGTAATGAATGCCTTGGTAGGTAGCCTTAACATAAGATTTTGTAAGATTATGTGTATGCCACAAATTTAATTTCTTGCTCCCTTGTTATACTCTCATGGATCATTTTCTTTTATTAACATATGATTAATTCCTTATGAACTACTATTATTTAATTCCATGATTCAATATTTTGATCTTGGCAATGCAGGTTGTCCCTTTCAAATGTTCTCTTGACCCTATTCTCATGTTTTGCTTATGTATCTCTCATATTTACCCTAATTGAGCATCTATGCTCACCCTTTCCTTACGTTAATTTTCCCTTGGATATGAGGGAAGGTATTAAGTATGACATTATGAATGGATAAGAGGGAGACGATATAGATGTTTTATGAACCGATTTTTTTATGTTTCCAAGTTTATAAAAGACAATAAACCCATATGATTTAGGCATGATCTTTTTCAAATTAAAAAATATTAATCTATTTAGATGTAATATCTATGTATAAAAATAGTGGGTCATTATAGTAAAGGGTAAATCAAGTAACTAAAGTTAAAAATAAAATGATAAGGACTATAAAATGACCCTAAAAATGCCTAAATTTTATTTTATGATAATATTTCATCTATAATAATCCAATATTAGGTTATATTTATTTTTTCCATTTCTATGATATTATGAACTTTATATAATTTTATGTAAATAATAGTAAAAAATGTAACACTCAAGTTTTTAATAAATATAATATTTTTTCAAGGGTTAAAATAGAATATATTGTTGGTTATAAAGGGTAATTAAACAATATAACATATTTAACTTTATCATGGTAATTTAAATTAAATTTTTGGTTAATAAATAATTACTTTAAATACTTATATAATGTTGATATAGTGATTATTAAATTAATGGGAAAATAAAAAAATGATATTAAAAATATAAAAATAAATTTAATTTCAAATTAAAAATGCGATATATAAATTTTATAGATTAACATGACATTTTATGGATATAATAAAATATTTGGTTCAAATTTTACTTGTTCTCTTGATGTTATTAATGAAAAAGTAATGAGTATTTCTACAAATTGACATTAATAGTATTTTAACTAAATAATATTTTATTAAAATATTTAAAATTAATAAAAATATTATATTCAACAATTTAAATTTAATATGGTTGATAAAATCATACATGGTATATTTTTGAGCCAATTTTCTATTTATAGTAACATTATTAACTCTTTCTAATTAAAACAGTCATTAAAACGGGTAAGGTAAAAAAATACTTAACCAAGTGGTTAATCAGAAAAATTAGGATTAAAATGATATAAATTTTTTTTTAAATTATATTTAATAGTTTTATTCCAAAGATATACAATTTTACGTCAAGTTAAGAACCATTTTCAATAATGTTTCTCCGAAATAGTCTTACTAAAATTTAATTTTTTTTAAAAATCCAAAAGTGCTCCTCACTTCAATTATAAAAGGGCACCTCTTTCCTCACTTATTTATACCCCATTCAGAAATATATACCCATAAAAACCTACCCATTAATCTTCTAAAAATCCTTATCCATGTTTTGAAGGTGATTTTCTCCACAAAATACAAACCTAATGTTCCTTAAGGAAGTACCTAAATGAGGTTTCCAAAAGAAGAGGTAATCATCTTACTCGACCTATTTCAATTTATTTTTTCCTATACATATTCTAAATCAATGGTATTTATTATAAAATGGTAAAATGCTTACCCTAAATATTTAATGTGATTATAAAAATGCCATTATACCCCCTCTTTTCTTTCAAATGAGACATGAAAGTATCGATCATGTGAACGCACATATTACCGTCTTCATGTAACATTACAATTAATTTCTCATCGCTAACTTTATGGATGGTTATTATGATGGTTTTAATGTTTATATATGATAATTATGACATAATTAAACTTTTAGAATTATAATATAACATCTACCTTCTTACCTTCTAACTCGTTAGAAAATTTATAATATTGTTTGTGCCTACATGTGGACTACCACCTCCACAAAGTGATGTGATTATTTTTTTCATTTTTATTTTATTTTGATGGTAATGAGGAATGATTTGATGAATATAAATGATATGTATCATATAATAATGATCTTGTAAAGTTTAATTTAATAATTACCTTTTTTGTTCCATCCGTGAAAAAATGAAAATTGTGTTCTTGCGTACATATGACCTAACATCTCTATGAACGGTGTAATTAATATTTCTATGTATAAATTTAATGTATGTATTTAAATATGTATATAATGAATACATATGATATTTCTATCATTATTAATATTATATATGTGATTTAAGCAAGAATAATGTACAAGGACAAGAACTATTGAACTGGAATACTCATAATAAATGAAACAGTTAAGGCCCAAAAATAACAATTTATTTGTAAAAGGGGTGTTGAAATGTTATAAATATAATAACCCAAGATTTCATAGTATGTTATATCATTAAACTAATTCAATAGCTTGCTCTACACGCAACACTGAGGTCGAGCACACCACAACTTACCAAACTAGCCATTCAAAAACCGGTTATGAATAGTATTAACTTCATTTTGAATCATATATACTCTATATCATTTTAATGCCCATATTATGTGTTTCTTAGAAATAATATGGGAACAAATTTAATTTTTCAGATAAAGGAAGTATTTTTCAAAAATGCAATTTTACCTCCTTCTATTGGTGAACTTTTTTTTAAATGCAATATCTGACACATTTAAATTAAATATGACAAAGTAAACTTCTTATTTAGAAGTGGGACATAAAAATTTAGTTTGGATAAATTTTTGGTGTTTATCTGATAAGTTTCATATTTTGATAAATAGTGAAAGATGCTAAATTTTAATTGAAACTAACTTTTTTGATAAAAAATAATTTATAGTGATAAATTATACATTTTAATGGTTTTTAAGTATAATTAGATTATATTTTTATCATTTAATACAATGTATGTTATTATAAGTAATTTTACATTTAAATTTAACATAAACACATGTCAATCTTTTGAATGTTTTTACTTTCTAAAAACTCGCTTTTTGGTTTTGACAATGGGAATTAATTTTAAATTAATAAATGAAACTTTTATGTTTTTAATTTGGTAAAATATACTTCATTTTTGAATTCTGAATATCAAAATTATCTTAGGTTGAAATTTTGGTATTTTTTTGAAAACATTCAATTTTTGATGAATAGTGAAAAACACTGCGTTTTTGTTTAAAATCGACTTTTTATTTAAATAATATCTTTTTATTTAAATTTATTTAAATAAAAATAGATAAAAAATACCTATATTAATTCAATTTAATTAATTGGATTCATTTTATAATAAAATTATATGTATAAAATTTTATTGATTTTTTAATGTCTTTTACCCACCTTTTAGGCACGATAACAAATTTTCATAAAACCTAGTTTTACCGCTTTTGTGAGTTGAATTTATAAATTATGAGAGACACAGTTGACATAAGTAAGTAAAATGTGGTTCAATAATATGAAAATTATTTTTGGTGAATAGTAACATTTTACTTTTATTTACCCTGGTTAAAAGTAAATAGGGTAGTTAAAGGATAAAAATTATATTATAATTACCCTAACACATGTCCCAATTCTATTGTATAAATGTAATTCGACAAAAAACATAGGAATTAAATATGATCCTCTTTGGTCCTCTTGGATTAGATTAGAACATTTTTTATTATTTTATTTGAAGAAGTGTTAAAAGTGTTAAGTTTAATTTTTAATAACTAAACCATTTTAAATATAGGGATACACACAATATAAATTCGAAAATAAATATTCATTAGAAATATAAAAATATTTCCTACATAATGGAAGTTTATTTATAATTTTTATATATTAAATAATTTAATTTATTTATGACACAATGATGATGCAGTAATTACTTTATTAATGAAATATTAAAATAATTGATATTAAAAATATCCAAATAAATTTAAATTGAGACTTTTGATGAATTAGACTAATTTTATAGGTTAATATGACATTTTAGGTTTTATTAGATAAAATTGTTTGGAAGTGATAAGGTTGTTATGACTTTCACAAAAACAAAATACCAAATAGTGTTAAAATTGAAAAAAATTAATATTTAAAACAAATAATATATTTTTTATTGATATAATATTCCTAAACATATAAGGTTCCTCCAAAGGACATAAATAATATTATATATTTCATTAATGAACCACTTGAGGTTCTCTTGGAAGTTTAGAGTAGGTTTATTTACCATATAGTGTAAGAATACAAGAAGACGCGGTAAAAGTTAAACTATTTAACTAAGAGTTAAATCTAAAAGATATGGTTAAAATAGTAACCTAAAAATGTCTAAAAGATATTGTTTGAGAATATATCTTAACATAACCACCTAATTATTTAAATAAATTCATTTGTAGCCATTATAAACCGAATGTGATTGTATAAAAAATTAATATTTTAATCTTTTCCTAAGTGACCCTCACCCCTCTTATAAAATGGCATTTCCCCTTCTCTCAAAATCACACCTCCAAAGCCATTTTTCTCTACCAAACCCTGCCCAAATATCCTCCCAAATTCCCTCACATCAACCTATATTCATTACTTTGATCATAAAGCCAACCTAAGTATCCCTTTTGATCAACTCAAAAGGAAACACCCAAAGAAGGGGTAATAATTTCACCACCCTCTTTCAAATTATTTTCTTCTTCCACTTCCTATTTCTTTTTGGTTTCCATACCAAAATAATAACTCCAGTACCTCCTACATACTGTTATTTGATTAAAAATGTGGTACAATCATATTTATTATTCTATCCATCCTATAAATGACAAATTCACCATACGTGTGTACGTACGACATACCGTCTCCATGTCGTGGTGTAGTTTGTTATCCAGACACTTAATTATTTGGATGGGTATAATAATGAGTGTAACTAATTTAAATAATAAATATAACATTTTAATTATTATTTATATATGATATAAAATCTAATTACATACAATTTCCCCATCAATATAATGATATTGTTGCTCGTGCGTACGTACGGATTACCGTCCCCACGACGCGATGAGATTCATTTCCACATTCACCATTCAATGATGATTATAAAAATATATATTATTAATAAGTATGTAATATATGACATAATAATGTTACTGAATGTATATATATATATATATTTATGTATATACTTACATATATCGTATTCACTTACTTCTATTCAATACGATATGAAAACGGAAACAGCGTTTATGCGTACGTACGACCTACCATCTCCATAAACCGTGGTTTCCATTTCATATATCTATCTATTAAACATATTTATATTATAAATATATATGATATATAAATAATTTGTTATATTATGTGAGTATGTAATTCACGATCTAAATGATAAAATCGAGAATAACAAGTTAAAATACGTACGATAAAGAAAGCGATTATTACCCGAAATATTAATTTAACATGGAAATAATTATTAAATGGGTAGTATAAATTCATAAATGAATCATGTATGATATAATAAACATGAATATGGTTCTTTTATAATTTAATAATGATGTTTTAATTATTATATAGGAGTTTAAAATACCATCAACTAAGGAAAAGTACAAGGTAATGGTTAATTCCTCAATCTCATTATCATCTGAGATTGTTTATGAGTACGTATTTACTGGGACATATTTATCATCAATGTCCATATTTCATAAAAAAAATAAAAATTAATCTTTTAAGGTTTTATTTAAGTGTCTATTTAAATATATCATCATTTTAAATGTTTTAAATATTTATTTTTCTAAATCTTTTTAATTAATGTCCATTTTTCCAAAATGATTTTAAGGATTTCTTTATATAGACATCATTGTTTTAAAATGTTAATTCCTTTAAAAAGTTTCAAAGTAGTATGGGACACTTTGATTCAAAAATATATTTTAAATTAATTCATTTATCAATTATGTGAATTTTAAATTATTTCATGAATAGGGGTTATTTCTCTCAAATATTTTTACTGATCATTTTCAACTATGTCAACATCCTTTACGGGATATTATTCTTGATAAAGGTTGATTTATTATACAGACCATCCATATTGTATTGAAGATTTTGTGATATGTTTGACTATGGATGTGTTATTTTTATACCATTCACAGTTTATGGTTAAAATATTGACATTTCGTATGCTAGTTTTAATACGAATGTGTATGTTATGTTTCAACCATTTCATATGAGGAATGTATTAGACTTAGTAAGTAATGTGTGGATAACTATATAGCTCCAAGATGTATCGGTAGGTCTCATGAGATAATTAGACATGGAATTGGCCGAGGCCTTTCCCAATTTTGATATATGGTTTTGGTCTAGGACTTAATAATTTTTAGACATCTTGGCCGAGGCCTTGAAAATTGTTTCAGAATGTCCCGCATTATATATTCCCTCATTATAATAATATTATTGATGGTTCATGTGGTTATTCGTCTAGTAGAACACCCATACCTATGTTTTATTATGGCATTATTTACTCATCTCATATTCCTTCCATAAAGTGTTCATTTTTATTATTTGTAAAGCCATGTGTTTTCAATTATTCACCATGCCTGATGTTTATGTTATCTTCTACTGTATTTTTTACACTTACTAATCATTTGTGCTCACCCATTTCTTATGTTTCATTTTCCCAGGATATTAAGAAGTTAGTTATGGGTGACTTTCAGGAATAATCTAGAAGGCTTGGATGTTTCTAATGGAATAAATTAGTGTTGTATTTCTTTTCAAGCTGTAATGTTGAACTTATGTATGTATATTGTTTCCAATAATACTAAACTGATCGGTCTTTCGGGACATGATTCCTTGTATCATGCCAATGTTGTGTAATAAAGTATCGACTCTAGGTAATTGGGGTCCGGGCGTTACAATAAAGGGACCATATATGGTATTGTAATTATTAAAATAACTATTTTATATAATTTTAATAAATTTAAATATATTATATAGTAGGTTAGAGTGATTTTGAATATGGGAAAATCTAGGTAAGGTATTTTTATCTCACATTTATTTCTATGGGACAGGTGCCTCATATACAATTTGTTTCTTTTATGTGGTGTATATACTATCAATTAATGTATTTTATGATTCTTATAAAATAAATTGTGGGATTTATATATCTATATAAGGATCTTTATTTCATGTGGATTATGATTCAAATATAACTGAAGCAGTAATGGTCTTATTTCACAATCTCATTTATATTTGGGATTGTCTATATTTAAGTCACCATTGGGGAATATTTTTATTCCAGGCCAATATTTTCTAATGAAATATTTTAAATAAGGTTATTTCGGTTAACCTGTTATTTTTTAAATTAATTTTTAACACTATTTTACTTTTAAAAAAATGGTTTCAAATGAATCAACTTGTCATTATATAAACAATGCACTTTGCCACTTTTCCAACAAAAATATAGAACGTATTTTTTTAAACTTATATGGAATGAATCAAATTTCACGTCACTATGAATAATATTTTCTTTGAATATTCCTTTATAAGTTTACAAGTTTATTTTTAAAGATATTTTTTCCTTTATAATTGCATAATTTCTTTTATAGAAGTGATTTTAAAATGGAAAGGTTATTTTCTAAAAGAATTATTCCAAAGGATATTTCAAAATTCCTTTCCATACAAGAAAACACTCATTGATCTTACTCAAGATTTACTAGGAATATGATTACTCAAGGATTTCATCATTATTTTTTATAGGATGGTTTATGTTTATGATGAAAAGACGTTGATGAGACCTGTCCCCCTTTAACAGGCTATACATTGATGAAATGTTTATGAAATTCATTTCTTTTCATTATTCATGAGATGATGAATGTTTTATGATCTTATGAAACACATATCTATGAATTTATTTATGTGAGATTTAGGACCTATTTCTCTCTCCCATGAATTTGGTATAGAGAGGAAACTCATGTGGTAAATATTTAAGTGATGAACTTGTTTTTATATTCACAACATAATTTGTGGACCTAATTTTCATGTATATAAGTTTATGCAAGGACCTGTATTTCATGTCCATGATATCATGTGAATACATGGTTACATGTTCATAAGTTTATTCAAGGTCCTTATTTTAATTCATTAACTTAATGATTGAACTTTTTCTATTTATTGGTGTCCATATAGTTATGTGTTTCTATGTATTCCACAACTACAATCCTTATGCCAGTGTTATGATCTTATGGATCATGTTATTTGATTATTTTATGATTCATGACTTATGAAGTATCTATATATATTTCATTAATAAAAATTATGATCTATGATATATAGGGTATAGATTTAAACATTGAATCTCATGTTCTCACACCCTTATGTTAAACTTAGGTTATTATTGATATCTCCTATGTTTTCCCTTATGAAGCATCTGATATCAACCTTTATTTTGTTTCCTTTACCTAGTTTTTGAATAATTTTAGAAATGATATGTCTAAGAAGGGTTATAGTTATTAAGAACTTAGTGGGAGAAGATATATATCATTTATGGACTAGTTGTTTATATTTATAAGGATCCAAGGGCACTTGACCTATACTATTCTAGAGTGGATCGAAATGTTATGTAATTAATATTTATATACTTATATTCAATATAAATGTATAAAAAGTCTAGGTCATCATATATATTTGATAAAAATATATTTCTAAATTAAAAAAATAAAAAATATAATCGAACACAGTTATGATGTTGGATTCATCAGTCTCTGGTGCTTAGATCCACACTATATTAGATGTTTGATATGTGTTTTCATGACTTCTTATGTTATATTCCTCCCAAATACAGATCTTCTCATAATTATAGATATCATTAGTAGTGTAATTTTTCATCCTTTTTGTTCATTCATTGTGTATTAATAATGGATAGCTTGTGACCTATACCAAGGCTACTTGTTTCTACCATAGTTTTTCATCCCATAATGGTTTTCTGAGTCTTAGTTGTAGTGTCATAGTGACTATGTTGAAGACACAAGATGGGGTTTAATTGTGTCCTTTTAAAAATATTGAATAATTTAAATATTCTCTCTTGAAAGGCTGAAATATATTCCTTCTCTCTTAAATATGAGTGAGAAATGAAAATAAAAAAAAGAACACGGTGTGGTATAGTGGTTTTGGTCACAAAGATCCCTTAGTAATTCCACCAACACTCTACTCCATGATCCTTATGATTTTCACTAGTATCTCATCTTATCTAGAGAACTATATATCTAAGTACAGGTATTTTGAAGCATACAAGGTTTTTAAAGGGTATTCTGGTTCTTTAACAGGGAATCGAAATAACTATAGCATAATATGAGGAGCTCACACTCCACCAATGGCTAGGTACAAGTAGAAAGTATTCTTAACATATAATAGATCAATATGTAGAAGTTGAAACAACATTGAAAAATAGTTACAAAAGAAATTGACATTTTTATATTATCATCAATGAAACACATCAGTAGAAAAATATTCTTCAATGTTAAAATGGATTTATTTAGACAACTATAAGGAAAACACCAGAAAGATAACTAAACCTTTATTTATCTAGATTGTATCTCTGATTAGTGATTTATCAAACTATAGTAAAAGATTAATAGTTTAATACAACAACCACAATAGGAGTCAAACAAATAAGGATCAAAACATGTATGTCTCCAAAATGGAGCTCTGAAATCAATGACACATTCTTATTTTCAAATGTACATCACTCTCAATATCTTTAGAAGAAGAAAATATATATATATATATATATAGAATATGAATATAGAAATATTTATCCTGATGGTCGAACTCCATTTGGGTCGAGAATGTCTATAAATATCGCCTGATAAATCATGATTATTTGATTTTAATACATTCAAACATAAACTTAATATCTCTTTGAAATATGAACAATCTAATCTATTGAACTTGAGCATTTAAAACTATCTTTAAACTCATTTAAAGATATATTTAATTATAGTGATATCAGTGGATAAAATTTAAGAATAAACCATAATTCAAAACATAGTCTTTGAAAAAGTCAAATGTAGAGTTTTCTTACATAGAGATAAACTCTAAAATTACAACTGACAGTGTATGGTTGATTAAAAAAGTAGTTATGATAAACAGTACGTATGTTCCCCAAATGTTGGGTTTCCTCCAAAATTGGGGTTGTTTATTGATACTTTTATTTCAGAAGTAGGGTATACAAACCAAATGATCATCTTACCAATGTAGGGTATGAATAGTGTTTCCATATTACTTATAAAACATGTCCAAAATATTTTCCCTATAAGAAAAAATAGACTTTCATGGGTTAAATACTGAATATAATTCCAAAATAAAAGTAATTATTCCAGTAATTAATATCCGGATATCCACTTGAAGTAACTTTATTAATAACATAAATGTGAGTGTTTTTTAGTGTAAAAATTAAAAAGAAATTAATGAAATTTTTTAATAAACAGATTCTCAACAATATCCCGTTTTTTTATTATCAAAAAACCACTAAAAATATTAATATTAAAAAATAAACAAATAAAATATTATAAATATGAGAATAAATAAATATTAATCATATTTCTCCCCAATTAAAAAATTCTGTAAAACAAATATTTCCCAAATATATTTGTAATTTTTGAAATATTGTGATTTCTTAATATTTTTCATTCCTATTCCTCATAATATTCCTTAAAATTCAATAATAAATTTCTCATTAATTAATCCCAATTTTTTGACATTAAAAATAAATTACAAAATAACATAATGTATTTTTTATATAAAATGAAAAAAAATTAAATTTAAATAGAGAAAAAAATATTTAGATTTTACAAAAAATTTAGCTTTGACTTTGAACAATCTACAGAGATGAAGAAGAATGAGTATTTTTAGATGGTTTGGACAATTCATCAACATTCTCCATGATTTTAACTTTTTCACATACATTAGCTAAAACTATTAAAACCTTTTATATTCCCCATTGAAAATCTCTCTTTTACTTTTGAGAAATGATTTTCTCTGTGTTTGAAGATCTAGGTATCTTCATGTTGTTTAGACTGGTTTCTTCAAATTTCTTCGAATTTGATATTTTGAATAAGGAATACACACAATTTAAAAAATTTCAAGAAGAATATTTTAGGGTTTAAAAGGGTTAGAAGATATGTTTTATTCTAAAAAATTTTAGTAGACACTTCATATCCTTGAGCCAAAAAACATATTAATCCTTTCAGATGTTAATTTTTTAAAATCTAGTTTTACAAAAGAAAACTATTTTTGAAAAACATTATGTAAATGAATAAAATTTAAATGAAGAAATTTTTTTCAGAATAAAATAATAAATTTAGAAGATAGGTTTTCACAAATATATTTTTCTACCTGATCCCCTTGAATTATAAATTTTCTTGATAATATTTTAAATTGAGACATATAAAAATATTTTTAAAGAGATTTTAATATTTTAATAATATTTCAAAATGAATTAAAAAATGAGTATGTAAAAAGTAATAAAAGTTTTAATATATAGATGCATTAAAGAAAATAAATTGAGAAGAGTCAAAATAGATTCATCATAAAGATAAAAAACTTTCTCCCATCTATATAAAATAGTTAATTCATTAAAATTTAATATTAGGATGAAATTAAATACATCCTGGATTAACAGTTCCACCATTAATAAAGTTTCCATAAAAACATAAATGTAGGTAATCTTTAAGAATCCACTCAATGATATATAAATGAAGTCAAGTAGTTCATACCAACAATATATTAAATATAAATATCTTTTCGTAACCATATGTTTTAGGGTTAGGCATTCTTAGAAATTATTATTTAGGTAACCAAATCTGTTTTTTTAGAAGAAACTTTATAATCAAATTTCAATAATTATTTTTAATAATAATCATTCTTAATATCATAAAAGTTAGGTTTTTGAAATAAATAATAATTTTCATAGTATCTATTTTTTCCACAGTGAAATCATTCGATAGTATACATGATTTTTCTTCCAGATCTGAGAATAAAGTAATTTCAATATAATTTTGGATTTTCGCCATGACTATCAATACCAAGTTTTCCTTTTTAATTTTATTTTTTCCAAGAAGTTGATTTTAATATTTTTATACATTAATAAGAATACTTGAGGCTTGTTTTAAAGAATTTACTTAATCTAATAATTCTTTAATTCTAGAATCATATAGATCATAGGAAATTTTGGAGGAATTAGATCTCAAATATACAATCTATTTAGACAAACTCTCTTTGTCTATTAAAATAGAATCATATGATTTTCAATGTATTATATTCTCTTTATTCAAGATTACAATTTATCTTGAAGTATAAAAAAATATTTATTTAGTTGATCATAAGGAAAATTTTCCAAATCATAATTTTCAGAGTGAGAAGATTGTACCATATCAGTGTGATCCAAAAGATATAGATTTTCCAATTTATTTTCAAGATTCACTTTAGAGTATAATTTGGATTAATAAATTTAATATTCCAATGAAATCATAGTATCCTTCCTATATTTATTTTTCATTTATTTTTTATTTTACAATATACTTTCCTTTGAGATTTAATCAAAGGATAGTAAGGTCTCAAATGAACTTTATTTTTACATTCACAGAATCTATCTTCCCTCTCTTTATTCATCATCAACTTATATTTACTATTTTTATAAAGCATGCTGATTTTTTTTGAAAAATTTTCTAGTTCATGAATTAAACCATAATGACTATAATTTGAATCATAATATTCATCCATTGAAACTTTGAGTGTAAAATATTACTTTTTTATAGAAATATGATTCTCAACTTCTGCTTGCATCTCATCTTTATACACCACCAAGGTTCTGATCAATTTCTTCTTATTTAATTCTTTATCCAGTGTGATTTTTTAGTATCTTTATATATTTTGTTCCAATTACAAGGTAAACCCAAAGTAATATTAATTCATAATATGGTTCTAGAATTGGATTTCCCATGGTAGCAACCTCATTGACAACTTCTATCAATATCCGATTCATTTGAGTGCTTATTTCATCTTCTTACATCCTAAATGTGTCAAATTTAATATTATCAGTAGAGTACCAAAGTTATCAAACATTTTCAATTCCTTCATATGCTACTGCACTAGTCTGACACATTTCATTGGCAGTAAGATGTTAAGAAATTAGATTAAATTTATTAGGAATAAGACAACATATAATTGTATTCATATATTTGGAATTAATATAACATTAATATTCCTTCACATATTGATTTTTTTTGTTCTTCGGGTATTTCATAAGGTTTGATAATCATCAATTAATCTTTAACAAAAATATTATTCAAATATATAGTCAAGAAATATTTTTAGCATCCATAATTATCATCATTAAAATAAAAAGAATGAATCATCAACATACCTTATCTAAGATTATCCATTAATATTTTTCTTCATCAGAATATTTAACTAAATATTGTTTGATACATAATAAATCTACAATATTCCAAAATATCCCAACCTTTAATACCACTAGTTATGTTGGAATGGATCTAATAAAGACACAATATGGGGGTGAATTGTGTCCTTTTAAAAATGTTGACAAAATTAAAATGTCTCTCTTGAAACATAGAGATCTTTTCCTTATCCCTTAAATTCGAGGGAGTAGCAGAAATAAATAAAGAAAAAACACGGGTATTTATAGTGGTTCAGGGTAAAAAGATCCCTTAGTATACTCTACCAATGCTCCACTCCAAAATCTTGGTTATTTTCACATGTAGGTCCTCTTATCCAAATACATCTACAATTGTGTACAGGAAGTTGACACCTTACAAGGATATTGTAGGGCCATATGGTTTTTTATAATGAATCAAAATTAAAAAAAATAGTATAAGAAGTAGAAACTTTACCAAATATTGAGTACGAGCAGCCAATTCTCATGAAAAATAATAGATCAGGATGTCAATATTGATATAGCTTGGGCACACAGTTGAAACAATAACTGACAGTTGTAAATGATCTTCAATGAAACACAGCATTAGGAAAATATTATTCAATATTAAATAGGAATTTTATTGATGTAAGTAGAGAAAAAACAAGAAAAATTATTAAACATGTATTTCTCCAAAGGGTATCTCTGATTAGTACTTTTTTGAACTGCTACAAAAGATAAATTATAAAATACAATTGCAGTAGTAGAAATTGAACAAACAATGATAAAAAATGTATGTCTCTAAAATTTACCTCTAAAGGTAATGAAATGTTCTTATTTTCAAACATTCATATCTCTTTATATCTTCAGATGAATAATATATATATTTATATCGAAGATGAATTTCTTGATATTTATCACATCGATCCAACATCATTCAGGTCAAACAAATCCATAAATATTATATTTGGATCTTGGGGTCACAATTACAATCAAAAACATAGACACAACACTCCTGCAATCTAGAAAGGTAGGTTATAACCCCCCCCCCCAAGGGATAACCCACCCAAATTAAGGGTTTTCTTGTATTGTGATAAACATCAAAATTACAGTTGATGACGAACTATTGATTATAAAACTAGGGACAATGAACCATATGTATTTCCTAAAACATAGGTTTTCTTCCAAAAGTAGTGTTTTTTATTCTTACTTTTATTCCAAACATAGGATTTGAAAAGTATATGTTCCACTCACAAATGTTGGGTATGAATACTTTTTCCAGATTACTTATAAAACAATTCTAGAATATATTCCATTTATGAAAACAAATAACCTCCAATGGGTTAAAGACTGAATATTATTCCAAAATAAATATAATTATTCCAGTATATAATTTACTAAAATCCATTTAATTTAAATTTATTAGTAATATAAATTTTGGTGTTTTGAGCATTAAAATAAAAAATTAATTAAAGAAATTGTTGAATCAATACATGCCCAACATTACCTATAGAAACCCTTCCAGTTCTTACATTAATATTACATTATTATAAAGATAAACAACATAATATTATTACACTATGAGGATATATAGGTTTAGTGTCTTGGGAAAACTCGGGAAAAACATGACATTTACAATATCAAGCATAAACATTTATTTAATTCCTTCTTCTCTAGCTTCTTATTGGCACTTGACATCTCCTTAGTATATGTAGTCACCTGAGGATATATGTAGAGACCCGTAGCCTGACATACATGGACATTACATTACATTTTCGGAATACTTAGTACAAAAAAAAACACACACACACAAGGATCGTAATAGTTTAGTGTCTTTGGAAACTCGGAACGTAATCTTCTAATCGTGGTGAAAGATCTTCAATATCTCCCATAAAGATCTTCCCTTTTTTTTACCTAAAACCTTTCTTTATATCTTGGGGAAAAGAAAACATAAAAGGGTGAGCTCAAATGCTCAGTAAGGGTAAACAAAAGAAAAATAAATCACATCATATTCATAAGAACATAACTTTTGGAAATCATAACCTGCAAGAGAGAGCATAATTTCATAACATGGGATAAATCATAGTAGTGAAATGAAATCCCAATAAGCATAACTTAAAACATGAAACATTGTGGCATACACACATAATCATAGAGAATCATTTCTTGTTAGTCAAGACTAATTTCCAAGACTATCTTAGTGGACAAAGTCCCTTTCTGAATCGAGTAACCCTCGTTTCAGTCCTGTTTCACTGAACCGGTATAACCTACCATTTCAGCCATGTCTATCTCATGAGATATAAAATCGTTACCCAATGCATTGGAGGGAGATATAGGTCCCACCCATCTTATAATGAATCCTTTCTTATGTGTGCCACATAATCATAAAACATACATCATCTCATAATACATGTAACAAAAATGGGATTCTTGAAACATCATGACATCATAAATCAATTCATATAAGATAAAGAAATTCATAAAAATAATTCCATCACAACATGATCAAATCAATGTAATAATAGGGATAAAAACAGAACCATTTACTATCTTAGATGAAAAATAATTTTGATAAAACACTTGAACTCCATTCTTGAGGAAAATATCCTTTCTTCTTCAAAAACATTTTTCCTTTCATAACATGTCATACAATAAAAGCAGTTGATTAAAAATAAACTTTAAAACTTGTAAAGGAAGCTTCTTGGAAATAACGTTTTAAAAATCCATTCATGCCGTATAAGTTAAAAAAAACATTCTTCGTACTTTTGTCGGAAAAGTCAAAAAGTACCTCGTACGAAAAAAACGACAAAAGATTCCTTTCTTATCTTTTACTAAAATTCACCGAAGGGTAAAATTGGATTTAAAAAAATTGTAGGTGGATGGAAATAATATTACATATTTATGAAACATGGATGTGGATGATAAAATACACCCCAGTAAATACTTACGAATAAACAATCTCGGATAAAAATGAGATTGTGATATTTCCCTTACCTTAGGTCCGACTTGCTTTGTAAGTGTCCGAACCTCCTGTATAATGATTTAAATCATGTTATTGACTTATTACAGAATCATATTCATTGTTATGATATCATATATGGTTCACTTATGACATTATATTACCCGTTCTTTTGTAAATTCCATGTTAAAGAAGCGTTTTGGGTAAAATCGTTTCATTTATCGTAGGTGTTTTGACTTGTTGTTCTTGACATCATTATTACTTATATCATGATTTACTCACTTCCAGAATATAAAATATGATTTATATATCATATATATTCAGTATATATATATATATATAATAGGTAGATAAATAAAATGAAAAACACCGTTCATGGAGACGGTAGTCCGTACGTACGCATGAACGCTGTTTTCCTTTCCTTATTGTCTGGAAATGGAAGTAAGTAGATGACATACCTATGTATATATATACATAAATCCAGTAGCTTTATAATGTCACATATTTCATTATTATTTCTTATATATACATTATAATCATTCTTAAATGGTTAACATGGATAATGAATCTCATCGCGTCGTGGAGACGGAAGTCCGTACGTACGCACGAGCGATTATATCATTTCTATAAATATTGAATTGAATTGGAGTGGATTATACAATATATCAGAATCAATATGATGTTTTAATAACTATGTATAGTTATTCTTTACACCATTATACCCATCCATGTAAGGTGGTGATGGAAAATAGATTACACCACGGCGTGGAGACGGTATTCCGTACGTACGCACGCACGGTGATTTCTTTTTCCGTAGGATGGATAGATGGTGAAATAGGGTTGTTTCATACTTATAATAACATATCAGTATATGAGTGATACTGATGTTATTACTTCATAATGAAACAACCTAAGAAGAAGAAGTGGAAGAAGAAATAAAGATGAAAGAATTGGTAACGGTAATTACCTCTTCTTTGAAGCGCCTCTTTGAGACCTCCTCTTAGGGCACTAGAATTGTTCGTTGAGAAAGACCAGAACCTATAGGATGTTTCTAGGGAAGTGGAGAAGAGATTTTGGCAGGGGTTGTCCGAGCTTGAGTGCTCAAATTGGTGTGAGGAGGAGGGGGAGGAGGTGACCTTTTATAGGGGAGGAGAGGGGCACCTTAGGAATATCTCAAAATATTATTTTATATTAAAGTCAAAATCGGTTTATAATGGTTCCAAAGGGTCTTATTTCTAAGCTAAAGTGGGGATGGGTCGAAATCATATCAACCAATAGAATTTAGACAAGTTTAGGATATTATTTTAACCTTATCAATTAGATTTAACTCTAAGTTAAATAATTTTACTTTTACCATGTCTTTTTGTTTTCTTTCACTATATGGTTAATACACTTACTATAACATGCCAAACGAACCCCAAATTGTTTATTATTAATATATATATCCTTATCTAAGTCATTTGGCCGAACCTTAGATTTTTAGGAATAAAATAACAATTAATAATATAATATTTTATTTAAAAACTATTTTGTGTCAATTTTGACACTATTTGATATATGATTTTTGTGAAAGTCATAACAGAATTAAATGTTCGAACCAAGTTGATAAAATCAACATTAATATATCATAGTAACCTAGAAAATTAGCGGAATTCATAAAAAGTCTCAAATTACATTTATTTTGGTGTTTATAACATCAATTATGTCAATATTTCATCAATAAGATAATTACTGCATCATCATTGTGTCATAAATAGAATAAATTATTTAAAGTCTAAAATTACAAATAAAATACCATTATGTAGTAAATCGTTTTATCTTTCTAATGAATATTTATAATCTAAAATCCAACATATATAACCCTATGTAACAATTGTTTTGCTAAAAGATATATGCTTGTGTCAATTTTGTATTCATTTTAACTTAATTAAAATAAAGTGTCATTATCACTTACAAGTGGATCAATGGGGTCCCAAAATCGACCCAAAGATGCCCATGGTCGACCATGTATCAACCAATGGGGTTAAGACACGTTTTAGGGTAATTTAATATTATTATAATATTATTTTTTAACCCTTATTTACCGGATTTACCCTTAACCATGGTAAATAAAATATTTACCGCAGTAATTATTCAAAATGTCTAAAAATAAAAGTTATCTATTTACACAATTTGAACATCCTGATTCCAAATATGGAATCCATTTTTCTAAATTCAAAACACAGAAGTGGAAGAAATTAATTTAAAATTAATTCCCGCTGTCAAAACAAAAAGCGTGTTTTTAAGAGATAATAACTATCAAAAGATTGACACTTGTTTATGTTCGGTTTAATTGCAAAATTGTGTCCAATGACCAACATTATATTAAGTGGTAAAAATATATTCTAAATATACTTTAAAACCATTCAATATTATAATTTAACCAAATAAGATATTACGATGAAAAAAGTTGTTTTTAATTAAAATATAGCGTGTTTTTACTATTCATTAAAATATGAAAGTTATCGGAAAAATATCAAAACTTTATCTAATGTAAATTTTTATATCCTGATTCAAAGGAAGAATATTATTTTGTCAAATTGAACATATAAACATTTCAAAAACTATATTTAAATTGGGTGCGCCATCAAAAGGCGGTAAAACTGCATTTTTCGAAAAATACTTATTTTACTCGAAAAAATTATTTTGTTCTTATACCATGTTCTAGAAATGTGTAAGATGAATAATAATGTTATAAAATTCAAAATTTAGTTAATACTATTCATAACGGCTAGTTCATGACAATATTATAATAATATAACATTGTTTATTAAAACCCGGTATTGCGTACAACACACGCTATCGAGGAAGGTCGCGATTGCGTGTAATGCAAGCCAAGTCAGGGTTGCGTGTTGTGAAAGAATACTTCTTTGTTTCGTATAACAGAATCCAACCATATTTCATTTATACATTTAATATATATATATATATATATATACTCAATGTTGCATAGAATAACTATTATCAAAATTGTGTGTAACACGGTCCAAGAATAGTGTTGCGTATACTGCAAGATAATACGGTGTTGTGTATAGTGCAGGGTAATCTTGGTGTAGAATACAACATAAGACATTAATGAAATTAAAATAATATTTTTCATAAAATCTAGGGGTGTTACATTCTACCCCCCTTAAAATGAATTTCGCTCTCGAAATTCGTCGGGGTTATAAATGGTTTACTATTCGAAAGTTTCTTTAATAGAAACCCACATCGTAAAAAGGAATACCAAGACTTGGCTTTAAAAACTAAAGTATGAAATGTAACGATTACCCAAATAAACTAATCATTGGGTATCCACATAGGTGAAAATATGGATATGGAAGAGAAATCTAACCATCATGTTCTGATGGAGAGTGCTAGAGAACATGGCTATGGAAAAGCCAGTAATTACAAATCTATAGATTTGTGATGATATAAGGTACCATCTGATTCCTCAGGTATAAGATCACTAGGAAAACATTTTTGGTTTTCAAGATCATTTCCCTAAAATTGAAAATTTGAATTAGAATAAATACTTACTTTATTTTGGTAAAATCTCACTGTTGTTCGTGCCTTGAACAATTTCCACTTCATCTCTTAAATAAATGAAGTTGAATTTTTTATTCGTGAAGTGTTAGCAGATAATGTGATAGAATGACGGGTCATTCCATCTGTCTCAAACAAAAGGTTAGCAAAAATTATATACATAAGTCGATCTATAGTGAGATTAATCATATATGGTTCCTAAAATGGACTTATACTTCATATATCATACTGCTTAATATAATAAAACTAGTTTCTACTAAACAAGGACTTCCTGTAGGTCAGTGGTAGGCGATAAAGGCCAGTCGCACTTCGGTTGTGGGTTCGATTCCTACAGCCTTGTCTGAAGCGATGGGTTGTCGCCCGTCCTGCAGGTTGTCCTTTTTCTAAAACTACGTTACTATAACATCCCATCAATAATATCGAAAATCTTCTATCCTTAAACAATACTAACTTATGTCCAACATAATCCAGTCTAATCTTTAGGCTTATACATAATACTGTAGTCCACTCTCATAATATAGTGACAATGATTACCAGAGATTTAATACTGTCGTTGATCCCCACATATCATAAGATATGTCTTGTTGGTCACATTCCAAACATTCAAAGTCCTTAATCGTGTATTCTCTTGAATACCTTAGTGAAAACATGAGTGCAGTTAAAAGTTAACACTTTCCACATACCAAAATCCTCAAAATTCTATATACTCAAACCATGATATCACTTAGTCCTTATATCAATCATGAGCTCATGAATACTATTAAACATTTCATTTTCTCATCTTCATTATGCGCATATCATTTTATTTCCAAAAAATATCTCAATCACTTTGAATACCACATCAATAAATATTGCAATACTCAATGATACAACATTATTTTGGAATCCCATTACATAAACACTTAATCATTCCACCACATCGTTGTCATATTCAACATTGTCAATAGTGATCGCATGTGATTTCCCTTTGTCCTTTGCCTTCAGTGGTTGCTCATGTTGATCATCACTAACCCTTGGATTAGGGCAATTATTAGCATAATGCCCCATTTCCTTGCACTTGAAGCATTGAAGTGTTGATGGTGCGTTCTCTGCAGTGTTTGCTTTATTCACATCATTAGAAACCCTTTTTCCATTACTTCGACACTCAGCTGCTCGATGACCTTCTTTTCCACACTTAAAACATTTTCTAGTACCTTTAAGACAATCTCCACCATGCTTCTTTCCACACTTTGTGCATAAGGAAACATTCATCTTCTTTTCACCATTATTCTGAGATTTATCCTTGAATTCCATCTTTCGTTTCTTGTCAAAACCATGAGATGGATATGTAACACCAACTTCCATTTCTACCTTGATAGCACAACGCACAATTTCTTCATAGCTACTGAAGTCTCTTATAGCTAATGCCCTTCGAAGACTTGGTTTTAAGCCACTGAAAAATCGATCAACTTTACTTTCAGGTTGGATGATAATGCCAGATGCATACCTTGCAAGTCTTGTAAAATTTGCTTCGTATATACCAACAGATTCATCATCCTTCTGCTTCAGCTCAAGAAACTCCTTTTCCATCTTTATTCGAAGAATACGAGGGAAGTACTTACTGAAAAACAAGTTCTTGAACTCGTCCCATTCCATGGACTCAATTTCATCTCTTTGCCTCGTATTCTTGATAAGATTCCACCATTGATCAGCTTCACCTTCCAAACGATATACTGCTAAGATGACTTTATCATGTTCAGAACATTGAAGAACTGAAAATATCTTTTCAGTAGTACTGATCCATTGTTCAGCCAAAAGTGGATCAGAAGACCCACTGAAAGAAGGTGGACGTTGCCTCATGAAGGACTCAATAGAATATTGTTCCCTTCTCTGCTCATTTGGAAGTCCATAATGATTCATAGCTTGTGTAAGTATAGCAATAAGATTTTGCACTCCATCTCCCATAACATTTGTTTGTTCAGGAGGGCAATCATTGCATTGTCCATTGCATTGATCAACACGGTTCCTTCGGGTTCCAGCCATCGTCTAAAACCCAAAAAGAATAGTGTGAGAGGAAAAAATCATGCTAGGGAAAACAACATAATAAAGGGGGAGTACCCTTAATATCTAACATCTTAGGTTAAATTCTATGATCGTTAGCGTAATTCTAGTACTATAACCTATACGTATACTTAACCTTAGGGACATCCCTAGACATACCTTAGAAATATCTCTAGGGATCTCACTAAAGTTCTCGCATCCTAGTTTCCAAAGGTTGACTAAACCTTTCCTCTGATACCAACTGTAGAGACCCGTAGCCTGACGTACATGGACATTACATTACATTTGCGGAATACTTAGTACAAAAAAAAAACACACACACACAAGGATCGTAATAGTTTAGTGTCTTTGGAAACTCGGAACGTAATCTTCTAATCGTGGTGAAAGATCTTCAATATCTCCCATAAAGATCTTCCCTTTTTTTTTACCTAAAACCTTTCTTTATATCCTGGGGAAAAGAAAACATAAAAGGGTGAGCTCAAATGCTCAGTAAGGGTAAACAAAAGAAAAATAAATCACATCATATTCATAAGAACATAACTTTTGGAAATCATAACCTGCAAGAGAGAGAATAATTTCATAACATGGGATAAATCATAGTAGTGAAATGAAATCCCAATAAGCATAACTTAAACCATGAAACTTTGTGGCATACACACATAATCATAGAGAATCATTTCTTGTTAGTCAAGACTAATTGCCAAGACTATCTTAGTGGAAAAAGTCCCTTTCTGAATCGAGTAACCCTCGTTTCAGTCCTGTTTCACTGAACCGGTATAACCTACCATTTCAGCCATGTCTATCTCATGAGATATAAAATCATTACCCAATGCATTGGAGGGAGATATAGGTCCCACCCATCTTATAATGAATCCTTTCTTATGTGTGCCACATAATCATAAAACATACATCATCGCATAATACATGTAACAAAAATGGGATTCTTGAAACATCATGACATCATAAATCAATTCATATAAGATAAAGAAATTCATAAAAATAATTCCATCACAACATGATCAAATCAATGTAATAATAGTGATAAAAACAGAACCCTTTACTATCTTAGATGAAAAATAATTTTGATAAAACACTTGAACTCCATTCTTGAGGAAAATATCCTTTCTTCTTCAAAAACATTTTTCCTTTCATAACATGTCATACAATAAAAGAAGTTGATTAAAAATAAACTTGAAAACTTGTAAAGGAAGCTTCTTGGAAATAACGTTTTAAAAATACATTCATGCCGTATAAGTTAAAAAAAACATTCTTCGTACTTTTGTCGGAAAAGTCAAAAAGTACCTCGTACGAAAAAAACGACAAAAGATTCCTTTCTTATCTTTTACTAAAATTCACCGAAGGGTAAAATTGGATTTAAAAAAATTGTAGGTGGATGGAAATAATATTACATATTTATGAAACATGGATGTGGATGATAAAATACACCCCAATAAATACTTAAGAATAAACAATCTCGGATAAAAATGAGATTGTGATATTTCTCTTACCTTAGGTCCGACTTGCTTTGTAAGTGTCCGAACCTCCTGTATAATAATTTAAATCATGTTATTGACTTATTACAGAATCATATTCATTTTTATGATATCATATATGGTTCACTTATGACATTATATTACCCGTTCTTTTGTAAATTCCATGTTAAAGAAGCGTTTTGGGTAAAATCGTTTCATTTATCGTAGGTGTTTTGACTTGTTGTTCTTGACATCATTATTACTTATATCATGATTTACTCACTTCCAGAATATAAAATATGATTTATATATCATATATATTCAGTATATATATATATATATATAATAGGTAGATAAATAAAATGAAAAACACCGTTCATGGAGACGGTAGTCCGTACGTACGCATGAACGCTGTTTTCCTTTCCTTATTATCTTGAAATGGAAGTAAGTAGATGACATACCTATGTATATATATACATAAATCCAGTAGCTTTATAATGTCATATATTTCATTATTATTTCTTATATATACATTATAATCATTCTTAAATGGTTAACATGGAGAATGAATCTCATCGCGTCGTGGAGACGGTAGTCCGTACGTGCGCACGAGCGATGATATCATTTCTATAAATATTGAATTGAATTGGAGTGGATTATACAATATATCAGAATCAATATGATGTTGTAATAACTATGTATAGTTATTCTTTACACCATTATACCCATCCATGTAAGGTGATGATGGAAAATAGATTACACCACGGCGTGGAGACGGTATTCCGTACGTACGCACGCGCGGTGATTTCTTTTTCCGTAGGATGGATAGATGGTGAAATAGGGTTGTTTCATACTTATAATAACATATAAGTATATGAGTGATACTGATGTTATTACTTCATAATGAAACAACCTAAGAAGAAGAAGTGGAAGAAGAAATAAAGATGAAAGAATTGGTAACGGTAATTACCTCTTCTTTGAAGCGCCTCTTTGAGACCTCCTCTTAGGGCACTAGAATTGGTCTTTGATAAAGACAAGAACCTCTAGGATGTTGCTAGGGAAGTGGAGAAGAGATTTTGGCAGGGGTTGGCCGAGCTTGAGTGCTCAAATTGGTGTGAGGAGGAGGGGGAGGAGGTGTCCTTTTATAGGGGAGGAGAGGGGCACCTTAGGAATATCTCAAAATATTATTTTATATTAAAGTCAAAATCGGTTTATAATGGTTCCAAAGGGTCTTATTTCGAAGCTAAAGTGGGGATGGGTCTAAATTCTATCAACCAATAGAATTTAGACAAGTTTAGGATATTATTTTAACCTTATCAATTAGATTTAACTCTAAGTTAAATAATTTAACTTTTACCATGTCTTTTTGTTTTCTTTCACTATATGGTTAATACACTTACTATAACATGCCAAACGAACCCCAAATTGTTTATTATTAATATATATATCCTTATCTAAGTCATTTGGCCGAACCTTAGATTTTTAGGAATAAAATAACAATTAATAATATAATATTTTATTTAAAAACTATTTTGTGTCAATTTTGACACTATTTGATATATGATTTTTGTGAAAGTCATAACAGAATTAAATGTTCGAACCAAGTTGATTAAATCAACATTAATATATCATAGTAACCTAGAAAATTAGTGGAATTCATAAAAAGTCTCAAATTACATTTATTTTGGTGTTTATAACATCAATTATGTCAATATTTCATCAATAAGATAATTACTGCATCATCATTGTGTCATAAATAAATTAAATTATTTAAAGTCTAAAAATTACAAATAAAATACCATTATGTAGGAAATCTTTTTATATTTCTAATTAATATTTATAATCTAAAATCCAACATATATAACCCTATGTAACAATTGTTTTTCTAAAAGATATATGCTTGTGTCAATTTTGTATTCATTTTAACTTAATTAAAATAAAGTGTCATTATCACTTACAAGTGGATCAATGGGGTCCCAAAATCGACCCAAAGATGCCCATGGTAGACCATGTATCAACCAATGGGGTTAAGACACGTTTTAGGGTAATTTAATATTATTATAATATTATTTTTTAACCCTTGTTTACCGGATTTACCCTTAACCATGGTAAATAAAATATTTACCGCAGTAATTATTCAAAATGTCTAAAAATAAAAGTTATCTATTTACACAATTTGAACATCCTGATTCCAAATATGGAATCCATTTTTCTAAATTCAAAACACAGAAGTGGCAGAAATTAATTTAAAATTAATTCCCGCTGTCAAAACAAAAAGCGTGTTTTTAAGAGATAATAACTATCAAAAGATTGACACTTGTTTATGTTCGGTTTAATTGCAAAATTGTGTCCAATGACCAACATTATATTAAGTGGTAAAAATATATTCTAAATATACTTTAAAACCATTCAATATTATAATTTAACCACATAAGATATTACGATGAAAAAAGTTGTTTTTAATTAAAATATAGCGTGTTTTTACTATTCATTAAAATATGAAAGTTATCGGAAAAATATCAAAACATTATCTAATGTAAATTTTTATATCCTGATTCAAAGGAAGAATATTATTTTGTCAAATTGAATATATAAACATTTCAAAAACTATATTTAAATTGGGTGCGCCATCAAAAGGCGGTAAAACTGTATTTTTCGAAAAATACTTATTTTACTCGAAAAATTTATTTTGTTCTTATACCATGTTCTAGAAATGTGTAAGATGAATAATAATGTTATAAAATTCAAAATTTAGTTAATACTATTCATAACGGCTAGTTCATGACAATATTATAATAATATAACATTGTTTATTAAAACCCGTTATTGCGTACAACACACGCTGTCGAGGAAGGTCGCGATTGCGTGTAATGCAAGCCAAGTCAGGGTTGCGTGTTGTGAAAGAATCCTTCTTTGTTTCGTATAACAGAATCCAACCATATTTCATTTATACATTTAATATATATATATATATATATACTCAATGTTGCGTAGAATAACTATTATCAAAATTGTGTGTAACACGGTCCAAGAATAGTGTTGCGTATACTGCAAGCTAATACGGTGTTGTGTATAGTGCAGGGTAATCTTGGTGTAGAATACAACATAAGACATTAATGAAATTAAAATAATATTTTTCATAAAATCTCGGGGTGTTACAATATACATAAAATATTGGTGAGATAAAATACAATTAAGAGGATAGATAAGAACAATATAGCATGGGGTGAGCATAATCATAACATCATCATCAAAATAATTAGAAGAAACATTAATAAAATACTTGAAATGTGGAAATGCATAAAATGAAACATCGTGTCTTAGAGGTAATCTACCACACATGGTTCTGAACAATAATAGCATCATGTTCACATGTCATTTCCATTTTACTCATGATATTCATAACTTTACCCAATGTATTGGAGGACTGTATAATTTCAGGTGCACCCGTCACATTCAAACATTCATATTGCGCTATATAATTTCAGGTGCACCCATCACATCAAAATATTTACATTATCATGCATGCCACATTAAAAAAATTTAAGACTTTAACTTAACATAACCCATGGAAAGAAATGGGTTTTAAATAATAAATCATACTTTCATAAACATTTTTCCCCAAAATAAATAATAAATATCATTCTTGACATAAATCCATTAACCATGACTGAAGAGTGAAACAATAATCCAGAAGTAAAAAGGGTGTGTTTATTTGCAAGAAGACTTATTTTGGAAAAAATTGGGTTTTTAATAAAATCAACTAGAGAACATGTATATCCCAAAAAATTCAAAATAATTATGAATATATTATTTTTAATGATAACCCATACCAAACACGGATTGAAAGAGGGAGAACCCGAAGAAATAAAGTGGGGTTCAAAAAAATTCCCCTTACCTTGTATCTGTCACTTTCTTCATCTTAAAGTCATGTATAACCACATTAGATTCATTAATAAAAAAATTAAATAACCTTTTATAAATTAATAAGATTCATTAAGGTTTTATTAAGTTAATTTATGGGATTTTGGATGAGTTATATAGTTTAAATACATTGTTCGGGAATGTTCGATTGTATAGTTTTCTTGAATGGTTCACTTGTATTTATGAATGGATGTTCAAGAAGAACATCGGTAAACATCCAAAACTGATATTTCATGTTATTAATTAAATTCCATGAGTTTAAATTATCTTACAAAGAATTATTTTATATACCATGTGGATGAATCGTCGGATAAGAATTTAATGATGATCGTTTGGGTTAATTCGGGCAGTTTTTCGACCACAACGAATTTGTATTGTTTAATCATTTAGCAATGTGCACATAAGTTAGTTAGGGAACATTAAAGCGGATATAATACATATAAAATGATCTAGTTCAACCATAAAAATGGTTTCATGTCCAGATCTGGAGGTGGTAAATGAAAAAATAAAACATGTCATTCTTGAAGGTGATAAATTAACACCACATGAACAACATTTTCTTTTCTAAAATAAAAAAGAAGAGGATAATGGGATTGGATGATATATAATCCCATCAATATAATAAAATTATATTATATATATGATATGGTATTTACCATACCATTTGAATGAGGATAGGTGGGATTATATTAAGAAAAGAACTTAAAATTGAAAGAAAATTAATGGAAAAGAGAGAGGGGAATTACCTCTTGAATCCTCTTCTTGAGATCCTCCTTAAAGAACCCAGGCTTGGTCTTTTGATGAGACCAGAAGCTCTTAGACGTGGGGTAGCGGCTAAGGATGATTTTTTGGTGGATTTTATTCAAGGCTTGAAGGTAGAGAGGTGTGAGGAAATAAGGGTGTGAAGGGTGGTATTTATAGTGGAGGGGAGAGGGGTTTCCCCAATATTATATTCATTAATTTATTATTTCTCCACAAGATAAGGAATAGTGAGTGTTCCATGGCTAAATAAAATATTTATATCATGTGAAGCCTAAAAATATGTTCTTAAATCACTATAACATCATCCATGACTCTATAATTCATGAATTTAACTTATTTTATAAATTATCTTATGTCATTATTCATCAAAAATTCAAGTATTTCAGAAAAATCAAATAATTCAACCAAAATATTTTTTGACGTGTAGAATAAAAAAATATTTTCAATTTTTCAAAACTAATTTTCTAAATATGATTAATTTAATTCTTAATTAAAATCATAATATACTTGAAAAATACAGATTTTAAAATTAAAACCGATTTCATAATGTTTTAAAAAACTGCATAAGTTCTTATAAAATTTTCTTAAAACCAAAAATACATAGAATTTTTCATTTATGAAAACCTTTAAGATAAATAATTTTTCTTTTAAATTAATTAATTAATTATAATTAATTATTATGACTTACAAAAATACCAATATTTTTACTATGGTCAAATTATCACTTATAAGGTGCCTAAATTTTATTTAATATTTCAAGAGTAAGGTTAATATTATTTTGGAAGATTTAATATTCATAAGTGTCATACTAATATTCATAAGGGTAGGTTACTATTCACAAAAATTTAAGTTTGTCCTATTGGACTCGAAAAATCTTACTGATCGCAACCGTGTATGTGAGATTTTGGAAATTCAAAACATAGAAGTGGAAAACTTATGTTTAATAATAACATAGTATTTAGTATCATGATATTTCATTGTGCTTCCTAATGTGACTATACTATAATTCATAATTATAATAAGGTAATTCCATTGATAAAACTTTGGTTTGTTACATTCTTCACCCCTTATGAAATTTCTCCTTGGGAATTTTGTTTTGCACAAACTGGTGTGGGTACTTATCCTTAATCACCTCCTCTGGTTCCCAAGTTTCTTATTCAAACTTATGGTTCCTCCAAAACACTTTGACAAGGTCAGTTTTCTTGTTGTGTAGAACCTTATCTCTCTAGTCCATAATCTTTACTAGCTTCTCCACATATGAGAAATCATCTTCTAACTGTTCCACCTATGAGTTCAGTACATGTGATGGATTTGGTATTTACATCCTTAGGAGTGATTCATGAAACACATCATGAACATGAGCCATATTCGGTGGAAGTGCAAGATGAAAATTCACGGATCCTATGCAGTCTAGGATCTCAAAGGGGCCAATGTAACTTAGGCTTAGGTTCCCTTTCTTTCCAAACCACTTGACTCTCTTCCATGGTGATATTAGAAGGAATACTTTATATTTAACGTCCAACTCCAAGTCCCATCGAAGGTTGTCAGCATAGATATTTTGTCGACTATGAGCATCTTTGATGTGTTTTTGGATGACTTCAACCTTCTCGATCATCTCTTGCACAAGATCAGGTCCAAGTATCTTTCTTTCCCAAAATTCATCCCAACAGGATGGGGTTCTACGTGGATTTCCATACAGAGCTTCATATGGAGCCATCTGGATACTCGAGTGGAAGCTATTGTTATATGAGAACTCAACCAATGAGAGATTCTTATCCCTTACACATTTGAATTCTAAAGGGAAGGCTCCTAGCATATCTTCGAGTTTTTGAATAGTCCTTTTAGATTGGCCATTAATTTGCGGGTGATAGGTCGTGCTGAAATTTCATACAGTACTTAAAGCATGTTGAATACTTATCCATAATTTAGATGTGAACCTTGGATCATGTTTAGAGAGAATCGAGTGGCACACCATGCATTCTCACCACTTACTTCACATATATCGTTGAAAGTTGTTCAAAATGGGATATCTTCTAGAATAGCGATAAAACTGATAGTCTTGGTGAGTCAGTCAACCACAACCCATGTCACATTATTTACCTTGGACGACTTCAGGAGACCCGTGACAAAGCCCATAGTGACATTCTCTCATTTCCACAAGGGTATATGCAATGGTTACATCATCCCTTTGGTCTTTTGTCGCTCTACTTTAACTTGATAACATACCAAGAACATTGAAAGTTATTCCTCAATATTTGTCTTCATGTTATCTCATGAGAAGTGTTCTCAGAGATCTCTGTTCAACTTGGTGCTACCAGGATGGATAGATAAAATTGAGCTATGTAAATTTTCCAATAAATCTTTATTTATCCGGTGTGATAAAGGCACAAAAATTCGCGTTCTAAACCGAATCACACCATCATCGGTGATATGGAACTCACGTAGCTTCCTTTCCTTTATTGTATTCACATTCTTTTGTAGCTCCAGATCATCCCTTTGTGCCTCCTTAATCATCTCTTGTATTGAGGGTTGCGCAATCATTTGGGAATGGTATGATATATCCCTCGCACTAATGATTTCCAAATCCATCTTTGGATATCCAATAAGATAGAGTATTTCTCAATTCGTAACATGGATAGAGTAGCAGGTTATTTTCTACTTAGATCATCATCTACCATTTTCTCATTTCTAGGATGATAGCGAATAGAGTAATAGTAGTCCTTAATTAGCTCTAACCATATCCTTTGACACATGTTGAGCTCTTTTTTTGAATATATACTTTAATCTCTTGTGGTTGGTTCATATGTCACACTTCTCACCATAAAGGTAGTGCCACTATATTTTCAAGGCAAAAATCATGGATGCCAACTCTAGATCATGTGTCAGGTAGTTCTGATCATGGATCTTCAATTGTCGTGAGGCATATGCTATCACATTATAATTTTTCATGAGTACTCAACCAAATCCTTTCTTTGAAGCATAAATTTATATCACAAAACATTCTCCACTTTTTGGTAATGTGATTATAGGTTTAGTGATCATCCTTCTCTTTCGCTCCTTGAAGCTTCCCTCACATTATTCTATCCAGATATACTTTACCCCTTTCCTTGTTAACATAGTTATCGGGCTTGAAAATCATGACAAATTTCTCACAAAATGTCAGTAGTACCCATCTAATAAAATAAAACTACAGATTTCTATGACACTAGAGGGCCTCGGTCATTCCTCAATCACCTTTGCTTTTGATGGGTCCACAGAAATTTCTTCACTTGTGATCACATGTTCCAATAATGTAACTTGCTTCATCCAAAAGTCACACTTGTGGAACTTGGCGTACAACTTCTCCTTTCTCAATGTCTCCAACACAAGTCATAGATGTTCTTAATTTCCCTCCTTGATGTTGAATTTTATGAGAATATCACCAATAAACACTACCACAAATTTGGCTTGGTAATGTCTGAAGACTTTAATCATCAAATCCATTAATATTGGAGGGGAATTAGTAAGTCCAAAGGGCATCACCAAAAACTCATAGTGCCCATACCTTGAACAGAAGGAGTTCTTCTGAAAATC
This sequence comes from Viscum album, assembly GCA_963277665.1. NCBI lineage: Eukaryota > Viridiplantae > Streptophyta > Magnoliopsida > Santalales > Viscaceae > Viscum > Viscum album. Next base: position 1,608,247,888 of record OY728128.1, read on the forward strand.
TTCCATCATCACTTTTAGCTGATGATATGCCAAATGATGATCCACCTTTGAAAAGTATTGGGATCCTCTTAACAGATCATACAAGTCGTCAATCCTTGGAAGGGGATACTTCTTTTTTATGGTGATCTTGTTGAGTTCCTGAAAAACGATACACAACCGCATCGTTCCATCCATATTCCTCGCAAAGAGCACTGGTGCACCCCATGGTGATGCACTAGGGAGTATGAACCCTTTTTTCAAATACACTTTTAGCTATTTATTTAACCCCTCCATTTCGATAGGAACCATCCTATAGGGGCACTTTTATATAGGGTTAGCTCTGGGTATGAGTTATTTAGAGAACACTACCTCATGATCTGGGGAAATTCTAGGAAACTCTTTAGGAAATACATCACTGTATTCCCTCATGATGGGAATTTCTACAAGGTTTACACTTTCCTTTGACTCAACCATTTGGATGAGGTATGCTTCTTTATAGGGTATCAACACCCACACTATTGAAGTATTTTTTCAAAGGATATTCATGATCTTCCTTTAATTTGTAGAGGATCATGGTATAGTTAGGAATATGAATAGATATTTTCTTTTCCTGATAGTAGATATGTTCTCTATATAATGAGATCCAACCCATACCCATTATAGCATCGAATTCCACCAAGGGAAGTATTATAAGGTTCACTAAAATAATATTCTAACATATTCCAATAAAAGAGAAGTCAAACACTTAGGTTTCAATGATTGCACCACTTGGTGTTTTTACAGATATCTCTACTTCAAGGTTTCATGTCTTAGATTATATAGTTCAAGAAAACTTGCAAGATATAAAGGAATAAGTAGAAACAAAATCAAATAATAATTTTTCCATTCATGATTGAATAAGAAGTTTACCTTGTATGGATTCATTATCTTGCTCCACTTCTATGGTAGTGATGGTATAAGCCTTCCCTTTTTTCTTTTCTTTGGTGGATGCTGACACTGATTACCCTCAAGAACTCAAGGTTCAGTACACTGGAATTCATAGTGACCTTTCCCCCTATAGTTGTAGCATTGAACCACGAGTGGTGCTCCCCTTTATTCTACTAAATTATCCTTCCTTCTCATTTCTTTTCGAAACTCTTGAGTATGGTGTCCTTCTTTCCCACACTTAAAGAATTTTTCCATCCCTTTGAGGCATTTCGCATGATGTAACTCGCCACATTTTTGGCATGTGGGTCGTTGAGTTTTCTTCCCTCCTTTATAATTAGATACCCTGGCTTGAAACTCCATCTTTCATTTCTTATCACCATAGCCATGGGACCATTCTCCAAACTCCATCTACACTTTGAGGGAACACCGAACAAATTATTCATAATACCCAAAGTCTAGAATTTCAAGAGCCTTTAGAAGGTGTGGTTTTAATTCACTAACGAATATATCAATTTTACTATCATTATTGATAACAAAACCCAAAGCATACCTTTCAATCCTTGTGAAATTTGATTCATATGTCAAGAAATATTCTACTTCTTTTTTCTTGATCATAATGAATTCTATCCCTATATTCATACAAAGAGTTCATGGGAAATACTTTCTAGGAAACATGACATTATAGTTTTCTCATTCCATCTCTTCAGTTTCATCTCTTGGCTTGGTGTTCTTAATCAAAGACCACTATTGATCAGTCATTCCATCTTGGTGATAAATAACTAATTTCAACTTCTACATCTTAGAATAGTAAAGCACAGAAAAGATCTTATCTATGGATTTGACCCACTATTCCTCAACTAATGTATTGGAAGATCCACTAAATGTTGGTGGTCGTTGCCGCATAAAACACTCGATAGCCAGTTTCTCCCTCTTTGGTGAAGGAGTAAGTTCCCCATTATTCTGGTTAGTGTTAATAAACTGAGATAGTTGGGTAAGAATCTACATGATGTTTTTAACTCCACCTCCCAATTAATTGGGGATGTCATTCAGGAAATCATTGCATTGGCCCTCGCACAAGTTGTTTTCCTAGTTTCTCCAGGTTCGCACCATTTTCTAAAATAGAAAATGTTATAACAAAACATAAGTCAAATAGTCATGAATAACTTATTAATTGTATTATTTACACTAAAATCATAAATTATTGGATCCTTACGAAAATATTCTTGCATGTATATTCATACTTAGTCTCATACTGGAGGCTTTCTCTAGGGTTCACTAATCCTAATTCCCAAATTTACTAAACCTTTCCTCTCATCCCAACTATAGAAACCCTTAATTTTCTTACATTACTCTTACATTATTATAAAGATAAACAAAATAAGAGTATTACACCATGAGGATACATAGGTTTAGTGTCTTGGAAAAACTAGTACCAAACATAACATTTACAACATCAAGAATGAACATTTATTTAATTCCTTCTTCTCTAGCTTCTTATTTTCACTTCACCTCTCCATAGTACATGTAGTCACCTGAGAATATACATCAAAAATGGGAGTGATAAAATCCGAGTAAGAGGATATATAAGAACAACATAGCATGGGTTGAGCATAATCAAAACATCGTAATCAATATTGTGAGAGGAAACATTAATAAAAGACTTGGAATGTGGAAATGCATAAAATGAAATATCATGTCTTAGTGGTCATCTACCACACATAGTTGTGAACAATACGCACCATTTACCTTGTACTCATGATATTTGTCACTTTACCCAATGCATTGGAGAACTATATAATTCCGGGTGTACCCGTCACATTGAAACATTCATATTTCCCTATATAATTCTGGGTGTACCCGTCACATCATAATATTTACATTATCATGCATGCCACATTAAAAATATGCAACACTTGATCTTAACATAACCCATGTAATTAAATGGGTTTCATATAATAAATTATAATTTCATAAACATTTGGTCCCCAAAATAAATAGGGAATATCATTCTTGACATAGAGCCATTAACAATGAGTGAAGAGTGAAGCTATATTCAAGAAGTAAAAAGGGTGTGTTTATTTGAAAGAAGAGTTCTTTTCGAAAACATTGGGTTTTTTCATAAAATACACTAAAGAAAATTTATATCCCAGAAAATATAAGATAATTATGAATATATTTTTTTTAAGGAGAACCCATACCGAACATGGAGGGAAAGAGGGAGAACTTGAAGAAAGAACGTTAGGTTCAAGAATTTCCCCTTACCTTGTATCTAAATGCTTTATTCACATTAATTTCATGTATAAACACATTAGATTAATTAATTAAAAATTTCATAACCTATTATAAACAAATAATATTCATTAAGGTTTTATTATTTTCCTTTATGGTCTTTTGGATGAGTTATATAGTTTATATACATTGTTCGAGAATGTTCGTTTTTATGGTTTTCTTGAATGGTTCACTTGTATTTTTGAATGGAAGTTCGTGTAGAAAATGGATAAAAATACAGAACTGATAATTAATGTTATTAATTACATTCCAGGATTTTAAATTATCTTACAATGAATTATGTTATATACCATGTGAATGAATCATTAGATGAGAATTTAATGATGATCTTTTGGGTTAATTCGGGCGATTTTTTGACCACAATGAACTTCTTTTGTTTAATCACTTAGTAATGTGTACATAAGTTAGTTGTAGAACATTAAATAGGATATAATACATATAATGTAATCTATTTAGACCATAAATATGGTTTCATTTCCAGATCTAAAGGTGGTAAAGGAAAAAAGAAAACATGTTGTTCTTGAAGGTGATAAATTAACACCTCAGGAACAACATTTTCTTTTCTAAAATAAAAAGAAGAGGAGAACGAGATTGGATGATATATAATCCCATTAGTATCATAAAATTCCATTACATGTATTATAATGGATTTTCCATACCATTTGGATGAGGATAGATGGTAATATATTAAGAAAATAACTTGAAATTGAAAGGAAATTAAAGGAAAATAGAGAGAGGGGAATTACCTCCTAAATCCTCCTCTCGAGATCCTCCTTAAGGAACCTAGGATTGGTCTTTTGATGAGACCAGAATCACTTGGACGTGAGGAAATGAGTGTGTGAAGGGTGGTATTTATAGTTGATGGGAGAGGGGTTTTCCCAATATTATATACGTTCATTTATTATTTCTCCACAAGACAAGGAATAGTTAGTTTTCAAGGACTAAATAAAGTAATTATATCATGTTAATCCAAACCATATGTTCTTACATCAGCATAACAACACTCATGAATCTATAATTCATGAATTTAACTTATTTTTTATGTTATCATATTTCACTATTCATAAAAAAATCGAGTATTTCAGAAAAAATTCAAAAAATTAACCCCAACTATTTTTGGACTTAAAGAATCCAAAAATGAAGTCCATTTTTAAAAAATAATTTTCTAAATATGATTAATTTAATTTTTAATTAAAATCCTCATATACTTGAAAAATATAGATTATAAAATTAAAATTGATTTCATAATGTTTTCAAAAATTGCCTAAGTTCTTATAAAATTATCTTAAAACCCAAAATAAATAGAAATTTCAATTTATGAATATTGTTTAGAAAAATAAATTTTCTTTTAAATTAAATAATTAATTATAATTAATTATTTATGACTTACAAAAATACCAAAGTTTTTACTATGGTCAAATTGTCACTTATAAGAAGCCTAAATTTTATTTAATATTTCAATAGTAAGGTTACTATTATTTTGGATGATTTAATATTCCTAATCATTGTACTACTATTCATAAGGGTATGTCATTATTCACCAGAAATTAAGTTTGTCCTATCAGAATCCAAACATCTTACTGATCACAACGGTGTATGTCAGATTTTAGAAATTCAAAACATAGAAGTGGAAAAATTATGTTTAATAATCACATAGTATTTAGTATCATGAGATGTAATTATGCTTACTAATGTGATTATACTATAAGGAATAATTATAAGAAGGGAATTACATTTATTAGACTTTGGTTTGTCACATTACCAATATAATTGATGTTTCCTTAGTGTTTGTGGACTCCCAATCCAAAATACAGAACCTATCATAGTTAAAAATATGATTAGTGGTATAATAATTAATCATTATTACTTTATAATTGTGTGTTGGACACAAATGAATTGTCTCCATTTCTAATTATGTGTCTTTATAACACAATCATCAGTCCCCCAATGTTTCCATATGCCTCTAGTTGTGGGAGACTTATTTTCTCATGGCTCGAAAATATTTAATAGTATGTTATTACTAGAGTATTGAGCTACTAATTTAGTTTCACTCTAAAATTAAATGACATACTTTATCATTGCTTCCTACATAGTAAATCCATTCAACTTCTCACTTTTTACTATTCATTTAATAGTCCAGTTGATGGATCACTAGCTATTTCGGTAGGTCCACATCAGAGTTCCACTTATCATTATATCTGACATTTTTGGGACTAAGATATTCTGTATTTTACCTACCATTATATAAGTTTGAGGTAAGTATAAAAATATATGGTTCCCTTAGATAACATTTATCACCCTAGTATCTCAATTATCATCCTTTAGGAAAATTATAGGATTATTAGTCCTTTATATGCCTATCCATTTCAGTTTATGATGATCCGTCAGTTTCTAGTGGAGAGCCTCTATGGGATGTCAGTTTAAACACATTGTTCTTTGGGTGTCATGGTTTGTGGTTATTCAGTTGGGTATTTTTTATTTTCTCAATTTATCTATAACATTTAACATGGATTATATAGAATAAAAAATGGATTTCATGGTGGTGTTAGTAATAAATCTTATAGGTAATTTTTGAGTTCTTTATGTGGAAAAAGAATGTTTGAAATACCCTAAAATAATCTTTACATAAATAATGGTACATAATATAGACTAATAGATGTTTTTAATGAATCCAGGAGGGAAGAATGGGTGGTGTAGATACTTGATTTTTTTCATATAAGAATTTGAAATAATTTTACATATAGTTCCTGAGTTGGGTGCTGACACGGAATAAGATTTCGAGGCCCATTGTACCGAGATTTAATTATTAACACATATTAAATATATTTTAAATTATTTGTGTAGTTAATTAAAGAAAATGGGATTAATATTAAACTGTTTATTATATTGTAAATCTGAGACCACGGTTGGTTCTGGAACATGGTGTTTCCCCAAGGCACAATATAAAATGTGTTGGAATTGAAAGTTAGTACCCCTTGCTCATTGGTGGTGAATTTATGACAAGTAATTAATTAATTAATTAAAATCATTTCACCTAGGCTAGATGTCTATAAATTCGTTATTATGACATCTTGGCTAGGGTAAGCCTCATTTTTTTTGAATTAATCAGTGATATCATCTTCCAACTATGGATAATTCCTTTGAAAAACATTTGATACAAAGATATATCCAAATACTTTCAAAGGATTCACGATCATATCGGAAGTGGTTTGACTAGATTAAAAGCATGAGTGAATATTGGGTGAAATTCAGAAAATCTGGAAAAATCTGGACTACACACTGTGTAGGATGAAGAGCAAACCACGAGTGGCCCCCTTAGCAGCAGAGCTAGGGTTTTGAAGAAATTAAAGGAAACATGACATGTAGTACTTAATCACATTCCATGTACCAATTACTCGGTTGTACAATCTATGTGATGGGTCACACGGATAGGGAGTCTGTGTAGAAGTAAATAAACATGAGTTTTCCACGTGGAAATTATTTTGTGTGGGCCTTCATGGGGTGTACCAAAGTGCATGGACATAGGTTATGAGTACATGGACAATGCCAAGAGACATGAACTAGCCCCCAGATAGGTGGGAAGCTCCGTGTAGTCCATCGATAGGGCATGTACCCCTACACTGATAGGACCCGTGTACCGAACAGAGACATGTCCAGGCAGTGAAGAGGGACCACAATTCATGTGGGTATCCTCACACTCTGTGTACTATTTGATCTCTTCCAAGTGAACTTCTAATGTCCATATCTCCTTCTTTTGATCTCATATTTTGGTCAATGATATTCCTATATAAAGTGTTCTTCTATACAGATTGTTATTGTACCCTTAAAAGTGTCTTTTTGGAATGTGATATAAAATTTTCTGGGTTTGGATCGTGCTAAGGAGACACCAAATGATATAATCAATCATACATAATAACTATGGTAGTATTAAGCATACCCTATAACTGGGATGGGTAGTGGTGTTCCTTGAAGGCAGTTCTGGGATTACCCACTAGTATGGCTTCGTAATGTCATTCCCCAATCATATTTTCGAGTTACCTTCCAATAAGATTAGGCAGTAGAGTTACTCAACTTTTTGGGCTTACCCTTTAGTAGGTATGGACAGTGGAGTTCCCTGATGACATCTTCCAGTCGTAACCCTTCAGTTGAGCTGGCCAATGGTGTTTCCATGATGAATCACTGAGGATACCCTCCAGTAGGACTGGGCATTGTAATTCCCTAGTGAACATTCCGAGTTGTACCATCCAGTAGGAATGGGAAGTGTCATTCTTCGATGACTACCAAGGTAGGACCCTCCTGTTGTACCAGGGCACGGGATCCATTCATAAAACTGGTGACCCCTCAACTGTGTGGCATAGTGAGAGGGAATGGTTTGATGTACCTTTAGACTAAGGATAAATAGAGATGGTTTTCCCATCGATATGTATTCCTATTAAGTGACCTAAAACCTTATAGATGAGTCAGTTCTACCCAAAGTGGATAGTATCATGGTGTAGTGATTGAATCCCTTTGACTTGTGTGTTATGGGAAGACACAAGAGGTATCGGGCATCATAGATGGATTTTACCTTGAAAATATTGGATACTCATGTTCATGGGATAAGATGCGAGATGGAGATCCCTTTACTCTCTCGTTTGGGATTATTTGACTGAGAATATGTATATATCCAAATTCAGTACCGCATACTTGGGTATAGATACCCATATTTTAGAGAGCCGAAGACATGCAGGGTATGCCAAGTGATTTCTATTTTTATTTTCTCATTTTTGGATGAGTCCACTCTCCTTCTTTAGGTAGCAAAGACTCGGTGAGAATTTCACCATCTCACCATTTCAAGCTGCTTGTGTTTGTATGAGTTCACTTTTACTCTCTTATTGGGTTGTGTTTTACTCTTTTACTATACCTTATTATATCTACTACTTCCCTCTTCATTTGTATCTCTTACTTCTCTCCTTTCACATTTTCAGGGCGTTCTACTAGGTATGTATATATGCACCCCTTCATGGGATTTTCCCAACACGTGTCATGTATTTTGAAGATGGCATACATGCCAATATTGAATTTAGAGGAGCTTAGGGATATGGTGTTATTGGACTATGTATTGTGGTCATAGCATGGGATACTAGAGCTAGGCTCTCTTGGTTGTTTACTCTTTTCAAATTTTTCAGGTTTGGACATATTTCTGGTTTGGGTGTGTATTTTTTACCCTTTTCTTTTTAGTATACACTAACTTAATTCATTCTATTTTGTGGTCCAATCATGTTTGGAACATTTATAGCAGTTTTTTATCTTTTTTTTCATTCCCGCAACACATTTGAATTGAGTTGGCAGTGTTTGTGTGTGTAGGTATTTAGTAAAATGACTCCCCAATTTTAGTGTGCCTACGGTGCTTGTCACCACCCCCTAACCTATGGAGGTGCGCTTGGGGTAGTTACAAATCAAGCCCTATCTTTGTTTGAGTCATGATAGGTGGAGTTTATTATAATTAAAAAAACCATAACATCATGTAGCAATGTTTATATCATGGTGGTTACTATGGTTTTCCAAATATAGATGGAGTGTTGAAATGATCCTTGTGGTGGTCTTTAATTTATGTAATTTTGGACGATTATACGTATTATATTATAGAGGATCTGATGTTTTTTATGGGTTACTTTGAAGAACAATGAAAAAAGAGATTCATAGTAGTGAAATGGGTGTGGTACTTTATGTTGTTCAAAAAATGGGAAGAGTGCTCGACTGAAGGGAATTTTATTTATCATCAAATTTGAAAAATAATTATAATCCATGGACAACCAAAAATGGGAATCAAGGTTATCATGGTCAGAATAAGAATAAATCGTGTTTGGTGTTATGGGTAATTTTATGGGTGTTTTATCTAGAGGATCATTTGTAATGGATTATTTCAAGGTCTAATCAACACCATGTCATGGTGTTGTCTTGATATGAAATTTTGAATTCCAAAATGATTAGTTTTATAGGATAAGAATAGTTTTGAAGTTATAATTCAAATAGTTAACTAATAAAATAAAATGAGACCACACTTTGAGGGTGGTCACCATATTTTGAATGATCTGGCTATAGAAAATATTTCTACTTTCTATTTTCTACCTTCTAGAAAATATTTTTATATTTGAATGGGAAATATTTAACTTTACTTTATAGGACATGTATGAAAGAATTTTTAAATAATATGTAAAGTAACTTGAATACTTGAAGAAGTGAAACTTTTATATTATCATAACATATTAGATAAACATCTTCTTATATGAAGAAGATATTTTTTTCAAATAAGAGAGGATTAAAAGAGATAACACATCAATTAATTTTAATAATGATTATAGGAGATATTTCCTTCTATATAATCATGGAGATGATCATTTTCATGAATATGAATCCAATTTCTACAATAATTGTGGTGGAATCTCTTGATTTGGTTTATAGATATCAAATAGATCGCTAGTAGGAGCAGTGAGTTTTAAAGTTAGGAGATTAGTGAGTTCTCAAAATTTTTGAGTGTTGTAAATATAGAGTGGGGTTACTGTGTTCATAATTTTTAAATACAATCACTATTATTATAACGTATTTTATAATATCGATATATCGTGGAGTATAATCACATTATTGGTAAAGCACTATAGGGGTAAAAAGTAACAAATTATTAGGACTCTCTTTTCTTTATTTCCTTCATTTTTTATGAGGGATAGAAGTGAGTTTCGACTAATTTTGAAAAAATATATTTTGAAATGTACATTTCAATTTTTCAGAATCTCAATTACCTACCCAACCCCTTGGTAACTATATTTTGTGGGACCTACAAGTGGTTTCTTATATGAAGGTTTAATTTTAAGAAAATTAATTTGTGGAAGTTATGATAGTGTAATTTAATCCCAAAGGAATTTCAGTATTGGATGGTGAAAACCATGAACTATGTGAGAATAAGATGAAAAACTAATTTTTATCCATTGGTATGGATGTGTATATAACTTTATATTAAGTAATTTTAATCAAAATAGAAAGTGAATCATTATATAAACAATATAGTGAGGAGTGTAATTTTTATGCCAATGGAATTAATATGCTATGGGGGGATTTGTTCAAAATAGTTTTCGCGAAGGTGAAGTTGTGTAAATCATCAAATACTATGTGGGAAAAGTTTAATTGTATCTATGAAGGTAGAAGAAAGATATAAGTGGAAAAATTGAAAGATTTACGAAATAATTATGATAATTTAAGGATACACCCAAATGAATCCATCAATGCATTTTTTATTGGGTTAATTCAGTTGTAGATGGCATACACAGACTCAATGAAACCATTTTTTATATCAAAATTGTGAATTGTTTATAAAGGTTTTATAAATATTGAGAAACAATTAATCAATATAACAAAACAAATTAGAGACCACAATTCTAAATAAAACCATGTATAAAATTGAAACTATACAAAATCCAAAAAAGATCATGTATACCGTACAATATGGATGGAAAAACCACTTTCCTTTGATCATTACGGTAGATGAAGATTACACATGAAAAAATTCAAATATCTTACCTCTAAGGTGTAACCATGAGCTAAACTAAATCTCCCATATAGTATAGACCAGACCCTCCTTCCTTCCATGATGCAGTAGTATCTCAAGTTGAAAAGGAAGAAGGATGAAGGGAGATTCATGAGAGGGAATATTGACTGTATTTAATTCTATAGGGTTTTCCACAACATCTCATTGGAAAATACTTATCTATATAGGATACTAGGACACTAAATAATCAACATAATTTAGTCTTATGTTTTATAAATATATGAATAAATTTATTCTTTTACAACTCTCATAACATCCACCAATTCAATTATCACCATTGTTACATCGAACGAATCAATTTGGTATGATATATAAACTGGAACTCTAATCGATATACCACTAGACTGAAGGGAATTCAAAATCTCCATGGGGTGGAGAGAAGTGTCAAGGCTTCAAGAAATATCCATTTGGAATGATTTCTCCAAATAAGATATGACATAAATCAAGAGTATAGTATAAAAATAAGCAATTTGACAAAATAAAATAACAATATCTAGATATCAAGATCAACAAAAACACCACACAAAACCGTGAAATCTAGATACAGGGAGATGATACATAAAATACAAGAAAAAAATGTAAAAAACACGATAACATTATCTTATCTCTTAGTGTTCAACAACCTCCCACCATATCCCACATCACACGCCATCGAAAAATCAGGAACAAACAACAAATTAATATGATGATAAACACATATCCTTAATGTAGAAAACATAAAGACAACATGCACCAATTTTTTCATGCAGGTTGTGACCAAAACCAAACCTAGTAGAATCCCACCAAACAGCAAATAAAATTCCTCTATCAAAAAATTTAAACATTCGAGTTTGAAAAATATTTTTAAGAAGAAATGTTTTTTATTGTACCAAAAGATGAAAAAATATTTAATACTTTTAAAAGATTCATAGATCCTTTAAAACTAGTTTTGAACAAAATAAAACTCAAACCATTAATTTTCCCTTTTAAAATACAATTTGAAATTAAAATAGGAAAATATTTCAAAACCATTCAAATAAAATACCCTTTTTATAAATGCTTTGAAAAAAAATTAAAAGATATAGTTATTAAAAGGTAAATAAAATATGAATGGACACTAAATATCATATAATAATACAACATATCAAAGGAAGACACATCGGTAATGAAAGTTCCTTATAGAAACAAGTAGATATAATATAGAAATTCAAATGTGTAAACTCCAGTGTCGAGTGTAGATCGAGTGATCATAGTCATAAATAAAGTTTCAAATTTCAAGTGTGGTGGTCAAATGTCACGGTTAAATCCTATATAAATTATTTATTCTATCAAATAATGGAACATGAATCTCAAGTATACAATCCTTCCAAATTGGCTCACACCATCCTCATGAGACCATGTCACCAGCCTGGATTCAAATTCTCTAAGTAGTTAAAATTTGGGGTGTGAGTCTTCAAAAGCATATCATAAATATAAGGTCTCTCATCAAGATACCTAGATTTCCCATGAACAAATTAGAGAGATGAGTGAGATAAAATTTATCAAGGGTCGCAACACAAATCCATAATGACACTAACATCCCCAATCAACATTCCATAGAAAAAAGATTCCACATATCGCAATCACCATCATTATCCCTTACATAGTATAAACCATATTTCAATACATGTCATGATGTACACTAAGAACCATCTATCAAGGTATAGAATACATAAGGGGTTCATCAATAATTTTCACAATAATATAATTTACTTAGAAAATTTTCTTCTCGGAATTTAAGGGAAATTTTTTTGACAAAAAATCATTTATCAATTAAATAAAACATCATGTTGAACTAACTATTCAAAAGGTTCCATAAATACCAACTTCCTTTTAATTCCATTCTAATGTTCTAAACGGTTCATTAAGCTAAAAACATGAAATGTATATTAATCCCCATTAATGAGTTGAAATACCATTTCATAATGCCTTCCAAAATAAATTATCACATGTTGTCCAATAAATGATTCCAGGATAAGTTTCAAATAAAACTGTCATTTGAATTACTAAATTCAAAGAATCAATGATTTTTATTAAAATTAGGCTTTCAAATTTTATAACCCAAAGTCCACCAAGTTTTGAAAACAATCTCATTTCATTTCAAATCAATTCATCAATTCTCTAGATGAAACTGTTCATTCCAAATACTATATTCTTAAAAAATAGTCGTTTGGGCTTCAAAAAGAAAACACCAGGAATAATAATTTCAAAATAAACCAACAAAAAATCAAGTGACTCAAGATTAAAAATAAAAAAATTAAATTTTATAGAAACCCCTACCAAAGAATATATGAAATCAAACTGCAAATAAAATGGAACATGTTGCCTTCGATGATAGACATCAAACCAAGGGAGAATAGATCTAAAAAAATACAAGAAACCAAGATTCCCAATTAGATCAGGAGATAAAATATAAATTCATTCTTGTAAACTCTGATTTTAGTCTCCTTCCAAAAAAATATAGTAGATCTAGAATAAATAAATAGAAAGATGAAGAAGTGAATCATACCTTGAATTATCTAGATCATATGAATCCAGATCTATTGAAATTTATCTTTTGAAGAAATAAGGTCACTAAAATCACAAAGGGTTAGGCTCTGGTTTGAGATCCAATAGTGCAAGATAAATAAGGGGTAAAAAATGATGTATTTTGGATTATTAAAACAAAATTTGGATAAAAAATCATCATCGGATGATTTCACCACATGGTATAGTAAACCATGAACAAATTGTGAACCCACTTCTGGGATATTATAGGAGCCAAATGATTTGGTCACATGGTTTGACTAACCAAGAACCAAGTTAGTCAGATGCCTATTTTCCAAGGTACTTGGTTTTTTAAGAATCCCACAATTATTTTTCAAACTGTACACCAACCATACACACTCAAATATCCCACAAAACTAATCCACTTGGTTTCTTGTGGAAAACTACACGGTGTGTCTAACTGTATGCTAAACATGAACATGCTTGAGAACCTCCAAAACACATAAAATATTATTCTAGAACAACCCAATAAAATAAATAAAAAAATATTACCCAAAAAAATGAAAATATAAACCTGAAAATTACATTAGGATGTGAAAATTATCCCTAACATATCACTTTCAATCCTTCTAAAGCATCCTGTCCAAAAGATAGAAATTAATATATTCAAACAACCTTTACACCTAATTTATTAGGTGGATGGTTCATGAAACCCATTAATAGTAATACAAGATTAAAGCACCAGTAAAGACTTCAAAATGATAGACCAACAATATTCCAAAAAATATTCAAAGTATACTCTCTAAGAAGATTTCACATCTCCAAACAAAACACCAGAATAGATGAGAAAAAATAACTTTTTTAGAATGACTAGAGACCTAGAATATATACCCCATCATTTAAAATCTCACCAAAATATTATAAAAATAGGATAACACCCACTATGGAAACATCCCTTCAACCCAAATAAGCGACCTTGATCACTCACCATAAAGAAGCATCTAAGAGAAGAATCGGAAAAATCAAAGGAATAGCACATATAAAACAGCCCAAAAATCTCAAAATAAAAAAAACCCTAAAGATATATCAACAATATAAACAAATTAAAATAGGCACTAAATGGACAAATATTTATACCTCCAAAGCATTATCAACAAAAACCAAGGACTTCCAATACTAATCCTCATCCCTTGATGTACTCGTCAAATAAAAACTGGCAATTATGAGTGTCTGGTCCAAAAATAATCCACATAATCCTATTAATCCTAATATATCCCCAAGTCCTATCCAAGTCCAACCATAAAAAAGATCAAGAAAACTAGTCCAATGCACAAACAAAGAACTCCAATATTTCAAAAAAACAAGATCACCAAAAATATATAGATTAATCTCTAGAGAAATTCATAAACCAGATAATTCCAAGACGTTAACAACCATCCATAACACCATCCATATTTATTTGCAAGGAAACATCTAAAAATAGAAAAAATATATTTTTAAATGTGACAACCCAAAACATAAATATGTTCCCAAGACATAATTCCATTCCATCCAAAAGGAGAACTAAGGATAATGAATCCACCATCAAGGTAAAAATTCACATAAGACACCAACCCTGATCCACAAAAGAAAGTTTATAAATATTAAAAAAATAATCCCCAAAAATCTCCATAATAAAAAAGTCAATAAATACTAATAACATCTAAAACTTTAATTTTGATTAAGCCAATTTACAAACTCTTAAAGGTGAATTAAGAAACCACATTGATGAAAAAATATCAGATCTTTCAAAAAAATACATCATAGAATGCCCAGGTTCCCTACACCATAAGTATACTACATGCCAGTTCATCATTGGAGAGGGTTTCATACTCTCAAAAAACCTTCATGATTCACTAAGAGAGATATATACACCTAATAAAACCATGAACAAGGCACTACCCGCTATTTTTTTTCACTTGATCTTCTTCAACTGACAAGTCCCTTTCAAGTACCCTTAGGTAAGGGGTTAGATAAATCTATAATATAATATATCCATGGTTTTGGTGAATACATTATTTCAAACAGAGAAACTTAAAGCAGTCATCTTAGAAAATCTTAGATGAGAAACATTCCAAACTTCAAAATTGTTTGGCATACTCCTCAATCAATCGCTCAAATTAATGAAGACTCATTTACTCTGAAACTTTATCCTCATCTACTTCTTTAGGGTATTTCCATTTTCTTAATACTAACCTGAAGAACTCCCATGAAATTATTCAATGCAAGAAGGAAGGAACCATGATCTCCCACCACTTTTATCTAGGTCCTTCGAATAACAAGATGATATACTTGACCTTTTGGGCATTAGGATTCCTGAGAGAATACATGATCCCATAAATTTATTTCAGCCACAAAATTTCATTAAGAGAACCTATATCACTTCTCTAAAAATGTATAAAATGATTCAAGAAGTTATATATTTTATCCAAAGTCTAGAAAGACTCTGACTTCACCACTTGATTCGGAGTTTGGTTAGAGTTGTCAACTTGAAATGCCAAATATAGATGATATAAAGGGATATATTGAATTTTAGATCAGCGAATGGACTTTATTCCTTTATTGGAGAACTTTGGGGGATAAATTTCTAGACATTATGAAACATAACTCAATCAAATCACACATCTATGAATAAACCAAACAATTAAACATAAATCGAACCCATAAAAACATACATAAGTTTAAACTTTCACACCGAAAAAAATCCAACTCAATTTCATTAAAACATAACTACTTAAAAATACATGTGTTTTCCCATTTCTTTAAAACATTTCACCTTTCGTATAAAAATTGAAATCTCTATGATAATCTATCAAAAAATCGACATTTATTCCTAAAATATTCTTTTAAAAACATCAAATAAACATCTTTGAAAACAAATTTTACAAACCAAACATTTCATAATGCATGCCTCTTGGAAATTGAAAATGTTTTTCAAATAACTCAATTAAAACCAATATTAAATTTAAAATTTGGTTTTCCAAATGATTTAACAACACCACTAAAAAATAAACTACCACATCCAAAAAATAGAATGAAACAAAACTACACCAATTATTATCCATTCAAAATAATGACCCCCAAACCAAACTAACCTCAATTAAATGAAGAAATTTTTAATACAAATAAAAAAGGCAATAAGTTAAAAGTAAAAATAGAATACTTCATTTATTGGTTTTCTCATACATAAAACCACAAACCGAACATACAATTATTACTGGTTTGGTTTCGGTATTAACCACACTGATTCCTCATATTTTACTAGACTGTGAAGTTTCTATGAAACCTTGGTCTACTCTATGATCCAACCGGAAAATAAAAATGGATTCCCTCAATCAAAAATAGAGTAATTGGTAATATATATATCAATAACAATAGTAAAATAATGACTCAAAGGAGATGTTCAAGTCCCCATATTCCCTTATAACTCAAGTTTCATCACAAATTGAAGAGATCAGGCACATGTTCATGAACTGCCTCTTGAGTACAACATGTTATTAATATTATATATACCATGAATCATACAAAAAAACATAATGGGTTTCAACAAAAACCTTCTTCGATACAAATTGTAACAAACCAACATAATATTTCATCTGAATTAGTGCCATCACTAATCCACCACTAGTGTCAAGGGTGTTCCCAATCCCCATGGGCTAGATATAAGTTCCTGGGAATTAAGAAATAAATTTTGGAAATGTCTTTTCCCAACAAGATATGAAATAAATCAAGATTACAGTTGAAACATTGATAATTTAACAAATCAATAAAACCATATCTAGATATTGATATAAATAATGACATCATACAAAACCATGACATCCAAATATAGGGATATGATACATAAACATCAAATAGGATAAAGTAAACACAAGACTACCACAACTCATCTTTTAGTGGAGTAGGATGGCCCTCATTCCCCAAGTCAACATCCTTTGTCCAACCATGCATTAATCATAAAGGAATATATAGAATGGAAAAAAACTAAATCATACCTTGAATTCCCTAGATCTGATGCCTCGAGTATAATGATCAAGGATGTTTATACATGGATATTAAAGGTTTTTAGATGAATATTCATTAAATTCCACAAACACATGCCTGAGGACCGTAATATTTTAGTGCCTTTGGAAAATTGGAACGCGTTACTCTAATTTTCTAAAAGATCTTCAATATCTCCCATAAAGATCTTCCCCTTTAGTATTCCTACCAAAAACATTTCTTTATATCTTGGGGAAAAGAAACAAATGGAATTGGTGAGATAAAATAACCAGTAAGGGTAAACAAGGAATATATCAATCCAAACATGAGCATAAAAATGTAAAAACATTAAAATAACTTTTTAAAATCATATCATGTATAACATATATCATAATCTTGAGTCATGGAATAAATTTTGGCAGTTCATAAGACATAAATAATAATGTAACAAGATCCATGAGAAAATAGAATCAGTATAAAACATGTAATTGTGGAAAAAATAATCATATTAAATTATTTCCCTTTTAGTCAAGTCTCTTTGTTGAGACTATCATAAGGGAATAAGTCCATTACTAAACCGGTTCACCCCCACCCCCCCCCCCCCCCCACGTTCTAGCTCTGTATTAGTAAACCGAGTTCACTCCTCTTTACGGTCCTATCTATCTCATGAGATATGAATATTTACCTAATTAATTGGAGAGAGATATAGGTCACACCCATCACATAATGAAAAGAACACTTATGTGTTCCACAAGAACATAAATCAATGATTAAATTAGAACCCATGAAATGAAATGGTTTTTATAAATATCATTAAATAACAACATAACCTATGGAAAATAAATGGGTTTAATAAATATCATTCCAACATAAAAATATACCACCTATAGGAATAATAGGGCTATCCTTAAAAAATATCCCCATTCGAGAATAGGTAACATAAAATAATATTATCGTTTATGGAAAATAATCTTGACAGATCACTTGAAAATAATAGACTAGAATATCATTTCTTCTTTGAAAATGTTTTTATTTCTTAAAATGCCACACAATTTTAAAATAAGACATTTCCGTTAAAAATTATCTTGTAAACTTACAAGGTAATATTCAAGGGATTAAGGTGTCATGAATGTAGAAAAATACATTCAATTCATATAAGTTTTAAAACATTCATATTGTAATTTTTCTGTAAAATCCAAAAAGTGCCTAGTTTGTAAAACTACAAAAATATTCATTTCAAAACTGTTTAGTAAAAATTCACACATGGGTAACAATGAATTTTTTTTTGAAAATAGTAAAAATATTTTCAAAAACATTTTTAAGAAACATAGAAATTGAAGAAAAATATTACCCTATAAATACTTACATATAAACAATCCTAGATAATAATGTGATTATAAAATTAACCCTTACCATGGGTCTAATTTTTCTCCATACATATCTAAAAATCCTTTATAATGGCATAAATAATGTTATTAACTTATCCCAAAACCATATTCATACTTATGATGTCATATATGATCCTATTATATCATCTTATCACTTCTTTTTTAATAATATTTCATTATTACCCATCTTTTGGGTGTTAACTGCTTCATTTTCCTATGCATGTTTTGTCATATAAGTCTCAGTTCATGTGAATAGGATATAGTTACATAATATAAATAATGATATTAAGGTAACATATATTATATTTATTCATTATAAATTTATATAACCATTTTTTAATGGTGATCATTGAAAATTAATCATATCGCGTCGTGAAGATGGTAGGTTGTACGTAGGCACGAGCGAGAGTATCATTACCTTAATGATGAGAGGGTAAGGGAGTGGATGGTATATTATTTTTTTCTATAATAAATATCATTTTATTATTATAATATATATCTATTATTTCCAACATTATACCCATTCAATAAATGTAGTAATAAAAACAGATGACATCATAGTGTGGAGATGGTTAGTCGTACATACGCACGCGCGGTTCTTTCATTTCTTGTAGGATGGATAAAAGGACTAATATGGTTTTCCCATAATCATAATAAAGTATCATAATATATATGATGTTGGAATTATTAATTTACAATAGAAACAACACAAGAAAAAAAAATTAGAAGAATAAATAAACTTAAAAGAGTCAATAAAGATGATTAACACTTCTTCAATGATGAAATGTCCTAGAAATCCCGTATAATTTTTTTTAATTATATGGAATTATTTCGAGATAACTAAATCTTGTAGCGCTCGATTTCAAGGTCCAGAGTGCCCGGAATGATCCATCGAAATTTTGTTAAGCTTTAATTTGCGTATGTAAGCATTTTTCCTAAAAAAGTGGAATAACTCTTAAATGGTTACTCAGATCAGAAATATGAGGGAATCGTTGAGCTCAGGATGGAGGATTTACCCTAGGCACTACTTAAGTTTAGTCGTCACAGGCCTCCTGTTAGAAAACCTGAAAATGGAATAATCATAAATAAAACAATTAAATAAAATTATTTTATTTTTCAAATGCTTATAACTCAAGAACGGTAACTCAAATTAAAAATCTGATACCACCACTAAACTTGTGAGGATGTGCTCTCTTTTGGAAGATACTAACATTGGAAGGCATGGGCCACCAGTGAAAGTTAGTTTTTGGCAGTAAATAAAATAATTAAGTGATAATTATTTTATTGTAAAATCCATAACTTTTAAACGGTAACTCAGATTGAAATCTGAGAGTACCATTGGGTTAGTTAGGGCGTGTTTCACTTAGGCAGAGCCTAACCTTGATCGGTGTGGGTCAAGGGTGACTCTTAATAATTTTCCAAACTTTTTTTCAGGTATGTTCAGTAAGCGCGTGAGTGGTGTTTTCTAACTTTTGAACCTTTTCTTGAATTAAAAATCGGAGGGCACCGTTGAATCCTCATTATCGGGATTCACTTAAGGGATGCATAACTTCAACCACAGTAGGTTGGGTGAAAAATTTATTTTTATGGACTTTTGAAAGATTAATAAAATAACTTGTTTTTTTATTTTATTTTCTTCCTTTCCTCCAACGGATGAACGACGCTGGTGGGACCGGCGATGTGTCAAGCCAATAAATGGCTTGACTATTCTTTTCCTGTAACCACACTGTTGAGAATTAAAGAGGTTTATTAATTAAATGAACCTCATTAATTCCCTGAGAATTACACACTCCTTCTCCTCACCTATTTATATGGAGCTCAGGGAGGGGTGTTGCCACTGCTTCACTAAGAGACAAAGCCCTGACGAAGTACCGCGACGCCAACCACCTAGAGGACAAGGCTTGTTCTAATGAGCGGTGGCCATCACCACCGAGTCACGAACCGACAACAGCGATAAAGGAGGTTTTTTCAACTGAATTCAACGTACGTCTCTTCCAGGTAGGGGGTTTAATTCATTTATGCATTCAAATTATTTTCCTCTTCTTCTTTCTTGAATAACACGAAGAATGGGAGTCAACCAACTAACGGGTTGACACGCGATTCATTCGTCTTTGCGAGGGGTTATTGTGGAGAATCTTGTGGGGTTAATATTGTGTTCAATACAAGTGTTTATTGAACTCCATTAATATCCTTAATATTACGAGCTAACACGGAGCGTGCGGGCCTAACAAATCTGGCCTGAACCCTCCGCTATCTTGATTTCCTTACACCACCTCGAAAGTCTGCAAGCACATCGACGCACGCTGCAAGAGGAGGGTCTTGGCTCGTCAGTCGTAGCCAAAAGAGGAGGCAGCCAACATGACAGCGGTTTGAGGGATGGTAGGTGGTGTGACCGCTGCACCACCGATGAATGGAATCCATGACCAAAGCTGCGGGTGGAGGATAAACCCCCCTTCGGTGGGTTCCACGGTGACGGAGCGGCGCCCACGCGGTGTTGCCGCCTCACCAAACGAATGGCCTCCGGGCCGTTCAAGAAACCAGTTGTCAGACCGAACCGGGCCACCGCCCTCGAGCCGGACCGCCGCCCTCGATCCCAGCCGCCTCCCTCAAGTTGTGATGCCAACCTCACACCGGGTCGCCGCCCCTGAATCGGGCCTCCGTCGTCGCCTCGGGCCGCCACCCTTGGACCGGGCCCCTTCCAATGTGGGTTTCCACCTAGCGGGTTTCCCCCTCAGCGGGCTTCCGCCCCAGCGGGCCACGGCCCTATACCTGGCCGCCTCCCTAGGGGGCCTCCTTCCCACGTGGGTCGGGCCGTCGTCCTGTGGGAGGCCCTATTCTGTCCAGGCCGCCCTTGCAGGCCACCCCCCTTGCTGGCCACCCTATTCTGGCTGAGCCGCCCTTGTGGGCTTCCATTCTTGTGGGTCAGAACAGACATTGTCCCAGTGGGTCGAGTCCCCCCTCACCCAGCGGGTCGAGTCCACCCTGGCCCAACCAGACCCAGAAACACTTAATGAGGCATATCTTGAGAAACTAAAGTTTGTTGGATAAACCGTCTACAGTGTTGGGATCCATGGATCGAGATGGTATTTTTGGTATACTCTACTTGAGTTTTGGAGAAATTTTGAGTACGGATGAGTTGAATCGAACCCGAATCAACCCGGGCCCTCAGAGTTAAAACCCTTATAACTCACAGACCGAGTGTCTGATTGACGTGTCATCTATCACATTAGATTCCTTATGACTAGGAATTCCTTTAGGATACTCCTTTTTGGATATTAGTGGAGGTCGAGGTAGGACTGATATCTTGATGGGAAGATTATATAGAACTCGAGTGCACCGGGTGTGAGGAAACCTCTGGCAGGATGAAACTTGAAGAAAGAACATCGATCCTATGTGGGCCAGCATCTATCGATCATGTTTCGGTCAGTGCTCTGCGATCCTATGTGGGTGAGTGTATACCGATCCTGTGTGAGTCAGATCCTATGTGGATCAGTGGGGTTTAGTTACCTATTGATCTTGTGTGGGTCAGTGGGGGTTAGTTACCTATCGATCCTATGTGGGTCATCAGATATGATTCTTAACATAATAAGATGATCTAGTTTACCACTAATCATCTGTACTTATGTACTTAAGTTATACTTGATTTTCAGCTGAGTCTTTTACCTGTGGGTACTTCAATCTTTATTGTGTTACCTGTGTGGTACTTCTATCTTCGTGGTGTTTCCTCTGTGGTACTTATAGCTTCATGGTGTTACCTGTGTGGTACTTCTACCCTTGTGGTATCATCTTTGTGGTGTTACCTGTGTGGTACTTCTATCTTTTTTGGTGTTACCTATGTGGTAATTCTATCTTCGTGGTGTTACCTTTGTGGTACTTCTATCTTTTTGGTATCATCTTCGTGGTGTTACCTGTATGGTACTTCTATCTTTGTGGTGTTACCTGCGTGATACTTCTAGCTTTGTGTTGTTACCTATGTGGTATTACTACCTTTGTTGTATCGTCTTCTTTTTGTTACATGGGTGATAATTCTGAATTTGGGGTATTGTCTTCATGGTGTTACCTATGTGGTACTTCAATATTTGTGGTGTTAACCGTGTGGTCCTTCTACCTTCGTGGAGTTACCTTCGTGGTGTTATCTTCGTGGTGTTAACTGTGTGGTACTTCTACCTTCGTGGTGTTACCTATGTGGTGTCCTTCAATCATTTATAAAATGATTATATCTTGATAACTTAGGTATATGTATGGTCATATACATAAGTGGAGTTGATGTCTTTCTTTGTGGTTTTTCCTTTATGGAACTCTAGGAGACCTACGGGGGTCTTGGGGTCCCTACTGAGTATTTTTATACTCACCCCTGCACAGGCTTTGCCCATACCTTGTTGTGTTCGATGCGGATGACGTAAAACATTGATCGAGGCTGAGGAAGCTAGGACTAGACGGTGCTCAGAGTTAGATCATTCGGTGTGACGAGACGCGGATAAGACTAATGGATGTGGAGTGCTGAGGAGGTGATGTGTACCTAACCTACAGGTAGGAACCTTGGAGGACAACCCAATATTTTTTTACCTTTTTATTTCATTTGTATTGTACTTCTAGTTGTACCTGTACTTTTATAGTTAGGCTTGTATTCTAGCCCCTTTTTACTTTCATTACTCTTTTACTATAGTAGTTTACTTTGTGGTTGCATCTTATTGCGTTCTAGTCTGTATGGTTGCTTCTTGTTGTGTTCTTGGAATGTGTGTCTATAATGGTTAATAATTCAATGTCTTCCCATTTAAGGGAATGGCCTTTTCAGTGCTAGTTGTCAGCCCCTATCCTATGGAAGGCGAGCTTGGGGTAGTCACGGCACTGGTCCCGAGGGATGTGTCATGAAAAATGAATTCCTTTAGATCTCTCGTTAGGGACATTAGGGTTGGTATTTTGAGGATAGAATAACCTATAAAATATATCTATGGAATTAGAGAAGACAAATTGGCAGGTTATGGTCTAGCTTGTAAGCTCAAAGTGATTTGAATAAGTGAGGGAAGAGGTTCCCTCTTATAATTGAGGTGAGGGGAACATTTGGAATTTATCAACATATAAAATTATAATAAAATTAATTCTAAATAACAATACCTCTAAAATTTAAATTATTTGAATATAATATGATTTAATGTTTTAATCTCTTTAACCAATATATTTTAGAAAAATTTTGGTATTATTTTAAACCTTATCATTTTGGTAAACCGTTAGTTAAAATATTTTAATTTTAACTAAGGTATCTAATATTTCTATTTTAAATGGTTGAAATTTTTACTTGTGTGTTAAAAATTGAATCATAAATTAAAAATTTATAACATTTTAGACCATAATATATTTTTTATTTATTTTTAAATATTTTTTATGATTATTAAATAATTTTTATAAAATATAATTATTGTTAATTTGAAACTATTCATTTAATTTGACTTCAAATACATCAAGACAAAAGGGAAATTAGAATATAATGATTTAAAACCTTTTTAATTTATCATATGGATCTAGATAATTCATTTACACATTAAGTCTTTAAAATTATAAAAGAATTAATATTTGTAAAATCATTTATTTTATTTTTCTAATAATTAAATAAATATTGTATTAGTATAGTACAATCATTTAAAGTAATTATAATATTTATAAAAATTAAAAATAAATGTACATAATGAAAATAATTTCATTAATATCAAAATATAATTTTATTTTCATTCATATATTTATTTTATCTCTATGTGAATATATAAAAGATATTAAATACAAAGAGAGTGACAGTGTGTAACTATCTTTGATTTAAATAACATATGAGTAATTTTCAGGGAGAAGTTTCAAATAAACAACTCAAATTCATTTCTAAGGTGATAATTATAGGATCTTATTCATTCCATAATTATTTGGACATGTTTTGGTAATTGTTATAACCTTATCATTTTTTTAACACTAATCTAACCACTTTGCCTCTTATATTGAGAACAATAATTTTTACTCATTAAGAGTTCATATAGTTACTGTAAAATTCCAAACAAGACATGAATGTATAATGTATGGAATTTTCAACCTTATCATAATTATTTGGCCGTGTTTAATATTTTTAATAATTTTATATCATTTTATCAAAATATTATTTATTTTCAAATATTATTAATGTCAATTTAGATATTATTCATTACTTTGACTTTTTAAAATATCAACACAAAAAGATAAATTTGAAAAAAAATATTTTATTATTTGAATAACATATCAATATATTATATAAAATTTGTGTGTGATATTAGTTATGTTAAATTAGATTTATTATAATGTTTCTAATATTTTTTATTTAATATTTCCATTAATATAATAATTATTGCATGAGGGTTGTGTGAGAAATTTAGGTAAATATTACTTCACTAAATATTATGAATAAATTTCCATGATGTATAAAAATCTTTTGTTTTTATAAATAATATTTATGATTTAATATATCTTTTGGCTAAATCTATCTTAAAAATATTACACTTACACAAATTAAGAGTGTAACATTTTGTCACTTTCTTTGATTTTAATAATATCGAAGACATTTTAATGGTAAAGTTTCCATTACATAATTAAATTTAGAAAATTATTTATTAATATTAGAAATAATTTCATACAATAATATTTGGGAATGTTTTAGGGTCATTTTCTAGTCCTCATCATTTTATTTTTACCCTTAATTACCAGATTTACCCTTTACCATGGTAACAAAAAATACCAAGGTTACCATTCATATTATCCAAAAATATAAGGGAAATAATTAATAAATTATAAACTTATGATTCCAAATATTAAATATATTTTTTGAAATTCAATTAAAATAATTTTTATAAATTAATTAAAATTTATTCACACAGATTGGGGGAAACAATGAGTTTTTAAAGTAAAAATGTTCAAATGTTTAGGATGTTTTTATATCCAATTTTTAAATTTATTCTAAGGACCTACATCGAATTAAAAAATAAAATTAATCAAATTATACTAAAAAATAAATCAAAAATATAATTTATCACTATAAATTATTTAGATGAAAAAAAGATGGTTTTAATTAAAATTCAGTACTTTACACGATTTATCTAAACATGAAACTCATCATAAAAATACCAAAAAATCAACCAAAGTAAATTTTTATATTTTTATTTAAAATAAAAAAATTATTTTTTAATGATAATTTAAAAAATATACTAAAACTAGATTTAATATAGGTGCGCCATCAAAAGGCAGTAAAACTGTCTTTTTAGAAAAATATTTCTTTTATGCATAAAACTGGATTTGTTCATATATAATGTCTATTAAACTCATAAGATTCATGTCAAAAAATATAATTAATATATATTTAATTAATATAATCCAAAAATACTTATTTTATAATTTTTTTGTATAAAACACACTTATGCTCATATAAATAGTTTTTTAGAAAAACACCTCACCTTATTTAAAAAAAGTATTTTTTAATTTATAATTAATTGGTCACAAAGAATTAATTATATATACATGAATAAACAATATTTTCATAATTCATTTAATCATGTTCATACCCACCATTCTAACATCTAGGTTATAATATTATTATTTAATTAATAAAATGTTGTTTCATATAAATTTTTTGTTGCATGTAACACGTGCTAAACCTATGTTTCTTGTAACACAAGATAAACATGGTGTAGTGTGAAATAAAATATATTATATTTTTTAAAAATATATTTCATAAAAATATCATGGTGTTACATTCTACCCCCCATTAAAATTAATTTCACCGTTGAATGTTTTCAAGGTTATTGAAAGTTTAATACTTGAAAATTTATTTCATAGAAACCCACATTCTAAAAAAAATACTAAAACTCCCTTTTAAAAGGGAGATTTGAAAACATCATGATTACCAAAATTAACTCATAACTAGGGTTCTGCATGGGATAACATAGTTGGAAAGTGAAACATGGACATGGAAGAGATATCTAACCATAAAGTTCTAATGGAGAGTGATAGATAATGTGGTTAAGAGAAAGTTAACAATAACAAATCCATAAGTATGTGATGATATAAGGGGCCATTTGATTCATAAAAAATTATGGAATTATAATATCTTATTTGGTTTTAAGATTCTTTCCCTAGAGTTGAAGAATTTTCATGAGAACAAATACTTACCTTATTTAAGTACCATCTTATTCTTTCATTATTCCTTGATCAACTTCCACTTCATCTCTTATTCTAAGAGATGGGTGTGGATTTATCATTCTTCAAGACTTAAAAAATCATGAGATCCATAAATGGAATGATAGGTCATTCCATATTTCATTACATAAAAATACAAAAAATTGATAAACAAAAGTTATTCAATATGAATAAATCCTCATATAGATAGATAATACTTTAATATCTAAAACCTCATCCAAATTTCAACATAAAAAATTTCAAAATTAAAATCCAATATTTATGAATAAGGGTCACTAAATTACAGAAATAAACTTATCATTTATTCTCCAAACATCTTAACATAGCTCCTAATTGTCACACACCAAACATGTGGATACCATTTTCATTTATTCTCCTGAAACATTGTAATAACATGAATTATAAAAAAAATCATAGAGAAAACATCCATGAATTCAAAAATTATCTCTTTCCACAAACCATAAATCCAAAAATTCTATAAAGTCAATTCCTAATATCATAATCCACTTTTTTATCATATAAATCCTAAGGTTATTAATAATATCCCATTTAATTTATCATAATCAAACATCTCTTTATTTCATTATCCCAACATCATGAACATGTTAAGGGTTGTCCTTCCTTAAATATTCTATTCTCCAAAAATATCACCATACTACCTCAATCACTTTTCATAGTTACTAGTACCATTAAACATATGATTTAAAATCCTTAAATAAAAACAACAATAGACCAATCCATATATGTTTTATTATTTTGTAATACCATAAATGTAATTATAAAACATTATTCTCTAATTCCATTACATAAATAATCAGTCATTTTTCTACTTAATTTTCGTACTCCACATTGACAATAGTGATCACATGCGATTTCCCTTTACATTTGTCTTTAATAGGTTTTTGATGTTGATCATCATCTCTAACACTAATATTTGGGCACTGATTATTATAATGCCCATTTTCCCTACACTTGAATCATTTTAGTATTTGGGTACATTATTTTCACACTTCTCTCTATTCATATCATTAGTTAACTTCTTCTCATTAAGTATGCATTCAATTACTACATGACCTTCCTTAAAACACTTGAATCATTTACCGTTCCCCTTTATACAATTTCCACTATACTTCTTCCCACACTATGAACCTAATGAAAAACTCATTTTCTTTTTTCCCATGATTTTTATATTTTAATTTAAACTTAATATTTATTCTCATATCAAAACCATGAGATTTATATATAACTCTAACAACTATTTCCACATTTATGGCCCATAAAATTATTTTTCTTTATAATTATTGAACTCCATTATGGATAATTCTATTCAAATACTTGGTTTTAGGACAATAAAGAATTAGACAACCTTAAATTATGGTTGGATGATAATACTAGAATTGAACCTCATAAATATTGAAAAAAATTCTTCATAGGTACCAACAGATTCATCATCCTTTTTCTTAACCTTAAGAAACTCCTTCACCATATTAATATGAATAATAAGTTCTTAAACTCAAACCTTTCCATGGCATCAATTTCTTCAAATTACCTCATATTCTTTATAAGATTCTATTTTTGATCTGCTTCACCTTCCAAATGATAAAATTTCAAAATGACTTTCTCATGTTCAGAGCATCGATGAACCGAAAATATATTTTCAGTGGTACTCATCCACTACTTATCCACTAGTGGATCAGAAGACACACTGAAAGAAGGTGGGAGTTTCCTCATGAACGACTCAATGAAATGTTGTTCCCACCTTAGTTCATTTGGAGGTCCAGTATGATTAATATCTTGAGAAATTTGTGTGAGTATAACAACAATATTTTTCATTCCATAATTCATGACATTTGGTTTCTTAATAGGACAATCAGAGCATTTTACATTGCATTCATCATTAACATGGTTCTTTCTGGTTCAAGACATTGACTAAAACCAAAAGTATAGTGATATTAACACTAATCAAAGAGGTAAACCCACATAATCCATGGAAATTACTTTAATTTATAACATATTAGGGTTAATCCTATGTTAAATATGATCATTACCAAAATTTTAGGATTGTAACCCATACTTAAACTTATCCTCAGTGATGTTACTAAGATTTTCTCATCCTTGTTTCCAAAGGTTGACTAAACCCTTTCTCTGAAACCAACTATGAAAATCCCTGATTTTCATACATGGATATTATATCTTTTTAGATGAGTCTTTATTACATTTCACAAACACATTCCTAAGGACCATAATATATTGTTACCCTAAAAAACTCAGAACACATTTTTCTAATTTGGTGAAATATTTTCAACATCTACAATAAAGATATTCCACATTAGTATAACTACCTAAAACTTATTTTATATCATGGGGAAATGAAATATATGAAAAGTGTGAGATCATATGCTCACTAAGGGTAAACAATAGAGATATCAAGTAAAACATGAGCATAAAAATTTATAAACATTAACATAACTGTTGAAAATCATACCCTTTATAACAAATATCATAATCTTGAGTCATGGAATAAATCATGGAAGTTTATAAGATATAAATAACAAAGGTACATGATCCATGAGAAAATATAATTGGTATAAAATATATAATTGTGACAAACACATAAGAATAGAAAATCATTTCTTAAGTAGTCGAGGTGCTTTTCCAAGACTATCACAGTGGGAAAAGTCATTTACTAAACCGATTTCACTCCATATTCTATCCTTATATACTAAACCGGATTCAATCCTCCTTCCAAACCTATCTATATAATGAGACATAAATATTCACCCAATGTATTGGAGGTAGATATAGGTCCCACCCATCACATAATGAAAATCCTACATATGTGTGCAACTAGAACATAAATCATTCATCATATCAGAACCCATGGAATTAAATGAGTTTCATAAATGTCATTCAATCATAACATAACCCATATGAAAGAGTTGGGTTTCATAAATATCATTCCACTATAAATATAAACCAACCATATGAATAATAGGGATAGTATCCTTGAAAATGATCCCCATTAAAGAATAATTAACATAAAAAAAATTATCATGGATGGAAAAAATTTTAGAGAAAACTTGATAGTAATTCTTAAAGATATCCTTTCTACTTTGAAAAAGTTTTATTTTATTAAAATGTCCCATAATTTTAAAAGAAAAATGTTCCCTCTAAAATTATTTGGTAATCTTATTAGGGAATCTTCAAGGAATCAATGAAACATAAATAGGAAAAATATTTTCATCCCAAATAAGTTTTAAAAATTTACCTTTTTTACTTTTTCCGAAAAAAAAAGTAAAAAGGTGCCTTATTTGGAAAATGAAAAAAATATTCCTTTCAAACCATTTTGTAAAAATTAACACATTATTAAAAATAACTTTAAAACTGTAGAATAATAGAAAAAAAATTTGGAAACCATATTTAAGAATGATGGATATGGAAGATAAATATTCCCCAATAAATACTTACTTATAACCAATCCCAGATAATAATGAGATTGTAAAATTAACCCATACCTTAAGTCTTATTTTCCTCCATATGAATCTAAAAATCATGCATAATTATTTAAATAATTTTATTAACTTATTAAATAACAATATTCCTAGTTATGTTAACATATGTGATACTCTAATATCATTTTATCACTTGTTTGTTCATAATATTTCATTATTACCCATCTTTCGTGTGTTAACTGCGTCATTTTTCTATGCATCTTTTGTCATATAAGTCCCAGTTATTATGAATATGTTATAGTTCCCTCATATATAGAATAATATTAAGAAATATATATTATATTTATTCATTATAAATTTATATAATCTTTCTATAATTGTAATCACGGAAAATGAATCGCATCGCATCGTGGAGATACTAGGTCATGCGTACACACAAGTGACGGTATCATTCCCTTTATGATGAAAGGGAAAGGGATTGAATGGTATTTTATTGTTTTCCAAAACAAAAAATCATTTTATAGTTTACATATATATCTATTATTTCCATCATTACACTCATTCATGTAAAGTAGTTTTGAAAAACAGATTACACCACGGTGTAGAACTGGTAAGTCGTACAAACGCACGTGTGGTGCCTTCATTTATCAAAGGATGGATAAAACATGGAAAATCTTATTATTTAAATAATATAATTATGTTTTCTACAAACTCATTATTTTGTGTAATTCAATATAAGTCAGTGTTGTGTGTAGCAGAATCTTAACATGGTATAGCGTGCAATGCATGATATCAGATTATTTAAAAATCTATTGCATAAAAATATTTTCATGTTACATCAAGATCTGTTGTAATTTCTCTTTAAAAGAAAGGGATACCTCAAAATATCCAAGGGTTTGTCTCTTTTTATAGATCCTAGGTCACATAAGAAATAATGGGTCCAACGAGATGAATTTCATGTCATTAAAAAAATACATAATTTTTTTTCATTGAATAGTTTGGTAGTATAGTTTGGTAAATTGTGCACTAACCTTGTGACCTATTTTAGGATATTAGAGTATTTTTATGATTTTTCCACATGTTTTGATTAACTTTGAACCAACCAGACAATATTCCTTTATCCTAAGGTCCATGATTACTATATAAGGTTGTATAGTTTGTTTTAACTATGTGCCAACCATCTTCCCACCTCAAGGATACCAAAATAAGACACACTATTTCTTTGAGAAAACACCACAGTTTGGGTAACCATGCTCCAATCATATACCTACCTGATAACCTCCAAAAACCTCAAAAACTCACCCATAACAACCTAATAAAATATATAAAAAATATCATAAAAATAAATGAAAATATTCACTTGAAAGTGACATCAGGATGTGGTATTTCATCTTATAAAACATTGCAATTTTTAATGACATTAATGGAATATTTAAAATATTTAACTATTAATTATCCAATGTCATTGTATCAATAATGAAATACCATATGAATCATATAATACAATTTAATATTCAATAATATTTATGACGATTTTATGATATAACCATATCATAAATATGATTGGTCTATGGAAGTGGTGTAATATAATATATTTTACTTTATAATATGCATAATCCAATGAATATGCTATGCCTTGGATTTCATACTTGTTGAACCATTATACATGTTAATATCAGATATTATGATACCATCCTAGCCACACAAAATAGGTTTCAGGGAATATCTCTATCAATACCCAACTTATACTAAATCCTAATAAGAATTGTTCCACTTCACCCTATATTGTATTTCAAAAAATAAATTATACAACCATGTCCAAAAATACTTTTGGATATAATCAAAAACACTTTTTGAAATCTATTATCAAATTCACCAAGTATTCAATACTCTAAAACAACTTATGAATATTCATAAAAATTCCTTTTGGATAAACTTTATAACACTTCTAAAATAAATCTATATGATTTATAAAATTAAATACACATTCATTAAACCACAAATTATGACCCCACTGGACTTTGTTGTGTTAAAAGTAAATATAGATTCCTAAAATCATAAATATAGTTAAATAGGTTCCTCTAGTAAATTGTCAATGTTACTTAACCTATAAAAGGGCCGGGTGTGTTCACCATTAAACAAATGTAACTCTATACTTGTATCCACTATATGAATCATATATAAGTATGTATAATCGTATAATCATTTTATCAAAAAACTTAAGTGACCATGGGACATAGAGTATGTAAATCCCATATATCCTCCTCATATATTCTCAATTCTCTAAGTATAGATTACCCAGGACAATGAATACATCACATTTCGTTCACCTATATAGATGAGTGCATCGTATACCTCATAGCCATGTAAATAATCACATCATATATTCCTTTTAAGTATGGCTATAAATTTTTTCATTCTGTCTCAATTAAGGGTCCATATTTCATTATTGTTATACAAGTCGACATATATCATCTTAGATAAGATACAATTAAGGATGTCATAAGCAACATACCCAATCACCCCCTAATTAGCTAACCCACAAGGCTTTCATAAGAAAGGTATAAAAGTATAAAGTTTCTCATTCTAGGTATCTCACCAACATTAGTTGCATGGTTCAATATAAAATATACACCCTTAGTAAACCAATGATATAGTTTATTACATTCAATGTTGTATACAAGGTGGGTCATCCGGCACACAAAATTTGTATTGTGCCTCATGATATTATTTCATGAAACTAAATAAAATCCAATTCATGTTAGCCATAAAATTGTATTATAACCTATAATACTCTATAATGAACATCCATCATGGATAACTTAATGTAATGCTCTCATAGTTCAATTATCATTTCATTACATGCAATATATGCAACCAATGAGAAAGATTAAAAAAGTGGAGACTAATTTTTTTATAAAAAAATACAATTTATAACATATATATTTAATTAATAACACATCTATATCTATCAATACAATAAAACCATCCCAATATCATCTTTTGACAGTAAAATCTAATAATTAATATAGTTCAAATAATAATGAGACTTAGGAATTATATTTCTATTGTCCAACTCCTTTAATAAGTATCCAACTCTATTATCATCAAAACATAAAATATTATAATGTTAATAGCATATATTGTCTATTAAAAACTCATTCATTGATTATTAAGATCATCATATTTGGAACATATTCCATTAAATGTTTCCCTTAAAATATTTTGGTAAATAATTTAATTCTTTACATTAAACTTTTATTGATAGACCCTTAAACTTTTAGGATAGTAAGTGACATTTTCTTTGTATTTTAACAAGAATAATATTTAATTTGGTAACTATTATCTTTTCTAAGCCCCAATGTACACCCACTACACTCATAGAAACAATATTATCTCTATAATATATTACAAACATACACAAACTCTTTTATGTTAAAAAATAAAACTTATTTCCTATTCATGAAATTATTTAACAAATAAACTTTTGTATCCTTATCTTATATGGTTTTCAATGTTTTTTAAGTAATATTCTGAAATTATGATTTTATTATTTAAAATATTCTTCTTAAGGTGGTTAAAATTATTCACCCTATATTTAAAAAATATCTAGATAAACTATATTATCCTCGATAAAAAAACTTTATCCTCCCCTACATTAAAACATGTTATAGAATCTAATGTATAATAAACAATGTTTGTTGAATTATCATCACATAGTATTTATAAGAACTCATTGTTAACAAAAAATATTCTGTTATCATATATGAAAAATATGATGAAAATGAGAATCCTTTATTTAGATCCACCTCAACTTGATAAATTCATTTTATTTAAATTATCTGATATAGAAACTCAACTTCGACACCTGAATGAAACTATAAGATCCATTAATTTTTTTTCTTAATTTTGGACTCCTATATACTTATGAAATTATAAAGTATAAATTTAGTATCTTTTTTAAAGGTTTTGGTTGAAGCCTCATTTACTATTTAAACCAAAGAAAAGAACTCTTTTAACTTGGTATAGGGAGACCCACTGCATAGCCCGAAGGCCCAGTGGGCACTTAGCCCATTACATGGCATGTAGAACCAAATTTTTAGCCCAAGGCCCATTCTATGAATAGTACTGCTACAGTACTTCACCTGCTATAGCACTGCACAGTATCTGCCACTACTACAGTGCCCTTCCGGCACTCTAGTGCCTTGTCGCCGCTATAGTGTTGTCGCAGCTACATTACTCATGTAGTACCAACGCCAAATGGGTTTTAAACCCCCATTTTTCATGTAGGATTACAGGGTGCTTACCACTAATCCAAAATCCCTTAAATTAATATGTAAATTTTCACAAAATAGAAACATATCCCTACTTACATTCCCCACCTTTAGGTTTTAATGAATGAGGCTGACTATTGTAAAAATCAACCTTCTTCTTATGGATTAAAAATTTACATGATTACACTATCAACACAACATAATAACCTAAACATCCTGTACCCAATTCCTCTACCCTTTACACTTTGAGAAATTTAGGAAAACATTTATTAAACTCGTCAGCATTTTGATATACTTCCAATATTGAATACAGAATTAATTCCTTATCCAAAAAATTTCACGATGTCTTCAATCACTAAAAAGTATTAACATACTCAATCATATTAAATATATAAGTAGATAATAAATTTCATATGGTCATTTTTAATTAAATTACATTGAAACCATAATTAAATCATTACATACTTCTCTTAAGAAACAAAATATTCTAATTAAAAAACTTTAACATTTGGAAACTCATTAATGTACTTCTTTATCCCATAGAATTTCATTCTTAATTAATAAAAATTATTTAGTTTCTATACTAGTCTAAGAATTGTTTTACAATAAGATGATCATATATATAATATTGATTTCAAATAAAATTTTGAAGATGATGATTATGATTTGTTATGTACAATAAAATATTTTATAAACTGAGTATCATTTTTTACATTCATTTAATAAGAAATTTTATTAAATGTTTCCCACCAAAATTATGGGCCCTTTCAAATTTTATTTTATGCATTATTAATCCAAGATCCACATTTCACTCATAAATTATTTTTCATTAGTGTTCCTATCAATACATAAATACTTTGGTATCCCAATATGAAAAAAATATCATATATGACTCTCTAATGGTTGAGAAAGTAATTATTTACCTAATCTGAGTTATGAAAAAACTGAAGAGAAGATAAATCCTTATTTAATTCACCATATGTAAAAACTCAACAAAATTCATTTAATGTCCCTAATAAGGGTTTCCTAGATTACTATAACCTCAAAAAATTCTAAAAATGAGGCACATAACCATTAGGGTCACCTAATTACTTTATTTCCATACTCAAGATAATTTAAGGGAACCTTGATTAGTAGAACCTGTTTGGTTGAATGATTGAGGTCATGAAAAGTGTCTACATTAGAAGAAGTCTAACAATTGCTATTATTAAATAGGATTTAATATCACAATATTATATCATGTTATCACTTTTAAATATATTCATGATTTTGATTATTTATTTCAGAACATTTCTCCTTCCAACAACCCAATATGTTCAAAATATACTGATGTGTGACTCTTTACACAACATTGAAATTTTTTTACTACCCTAAATTAAAAATCCAACTATATTCACACATATCCAAATTCATTTCATGTATAAGTAATATTAAACCTTTTAATGTAAAGGCTTAGAATTAAAGGAAATTAATAATCCCTTATTAATATACTTGGAATGATAAATAGCCAACTTTTACATTTCAATACTAGGCATTAGCCTCAAGGTCAATGACTAGTTTAACCCAAATACCTTCTACTGAGGGATAATTTACTCAATATAGTCCTTAATTGGACATTTGGTCACTTTGAAACCTTTTTTCTTAAGGATTTTTTCCATTCTTTTAATGGGTTTCTCTTTCCCATTCCTTAAAGAGGGTTTTCTTTTCTTTTTTCATGATAAATGTGGCTTGACCATCAACCCTTCATCTTTAAGTAAGAGCTCATGACTAAATAAAAACTGAAGTAAATGTAGAACAAAAATAAATCAATTATCTTCATAGCATGTAAATTCTTTGATGCACGTATGATAATTTATAAAGTAGTTTAGTAATTTAAACTAAAACTAACATCCACTCGTAATATAAATATTATATTCATGAATAAATCAAGGAATGAACTAAATAGATGATAAACTCCTTAATTTAGATATTATGTATAAATTTATGAATAATTCATAAATAAATAAATTATAACCACATTATGATTTATCCATGAAATATAGAAATTCCATGATAAAATAAATATGAACGCTTTATTTTTTTAATAATATTAACTTCTTCATATTCCTCAATATATGTAATTTTAGAAAAATATATGATATCTAAAATATAAAAATTATATATATGAACTATTCATATATCATAAAAACATTTAGTATATCACAAATTTAATGTTATTGAAACCTTTATCATATAAATTATCAAAACTCCTTTTGATATGGTTTAAATAATTTTTATAGTAAACCCTTTTTATTTAAACAATTCAAATTAATTATTATGAATATTTCATACAATTAAATAAAATGTCCATTATATTTTTTAATATTTTTTAATGTAAAAATACTTCATAAATTAAAATTATAATTTCATTCACTCAAAATTTGTTTTTATTTATAAAAAGGGTAAAAATGCTAATGTAAAAAAATCAAGGGGGGCTAAAATAATATGGACTAAAAGCATCCCCACACATAATGGGAACACACTCTAGAGGGATAGAATTAGCACATGAATAGTTGATAACATTTTCATCATACTTTCTATTATATTTTAAAATACGAGCTTCCATGTTCTCATCATGACAGTTGTACATAATATTTACATTTTAGTTATGTAAATTTCTATATGCTCTAATATAATATATGATGGAATAATGAGGAAGTAACTTCACTACTAGTAAATTATGCACCAAGTCTAAATAATTTAATTTATAATTTCCATCTAAATATTTTATATCAAATTATAATCCATGCCATATAATTTGAAATGGTATTTAATATCACAATTAATATTATGGAATATTTATGAAATAAATTTTTTGTAAAAATTTAATTAATTATTTTTAAATATTTTAAAATTAATAAATTTATAAAAAAAAATTACATTAAATAAATACCCTAAAATGAATTTTCTTATAATTTATAAAATATTTATAAATTATATATATATAATGATGTATATTTTCATGTCTGGACTATTATAGTGTATTCATTGGAAGGTGCATTAAATGGGAAGGTGCATGGTTAAATTCATAAAATTGGGTTTACCCAAGACACGACATAACTTTTTCCAACATCAGATGTTTCATTATAGTGTATTCATTGGAAGGTGCGTTAAATGGATTAAAAAATAATTTATTGAATGTATTGAATTTATTAAATATGATTACCCTAACCCACTCTCTATAAATTCCCTATTATGTAAAATCTCTATAGTTATCCTCACAAACCTATGAGATTATAGAGGAGGTGTAGGGATCCCTTAGTAGTGTTGGTTTTGATGGATGAGCTCAGTATCGTGGGTTAATAGTGAAAAAATGGGAAAATTCAAATGGTGAATGAAGAACAAAGTAAAAACCCCAATTACATCACTAGATAACATGTTTTTAACCAATGATATATCTATTCTCAAGGGACATCTCATTGCACTATGGATTCTGGCTCTATTTTCTAATTTCAAGTACAGATTTATCGTATCATCTAAGAAATTTCTATTTTCCTACACCGGTCCATGAAGCTCTGAGGTTTTTCTTCACTATTCCTATTTTATCCCTTTTCATCGGTTTCTATGATTATGATAATTGGACAGGTTTATAATGTATAATGACAATCTTAATTTTTTATTATGACTCTCCCACCTTCATTCTCTGTTTTCCCTATCATTGGCCCATGGGTTCTAATATTAGACATTTTCAGACCAGTTAGAGTGAGATCATACCTCTAGATTCATTATGGATATGTAAATGAAAATGGAATTGATGTCCTGGGGATGGATAGAAGAATATTTCAAAATCACGGATGAAAATTATAAGGATTGGGACCCCTTTTTGTGATGAGTGGCACATCAGATCTCTTGTGGGCCACCAGAAGTTCTTGTTTTCTAGCTATATGAGAGAAAAAAACAATGGTGGATGGAACATACTTTGATATTAGAGCCTTGGGCAGAGCTTCAGGTCTGAATGGTGGTGAAATCGGTGGACCTGGTGAGAAATGAGGTTGAAAACACATCTAGTTCCAATTTATAGTCTATAAGACATTTGTTTAGAAGAACTCACACCATGTATTGTGGTTCTCATAGATTCTAGGGTTTCATCATGTTATAAATATCACATTTCATGTGGAGTATCTACACACCATATGAATTTGGATTTGTAGTTAATCCATATACTGTTAATATGTTCCCAGGTAGTCTGTGATACTTATCTGCCATGTATCATGGCCAAACCCCATGTACCATACTTGAATTATAAAACTGTGTGCAGTGATGTACATGATTTGGACCCTAAGTGGTCCCACATACCATTTCACCCTTATGAAACACTATTAATATATCCTTTTACTTGTGGAGTGTAGTAGTGGGACATGGACTAGATTAGAATTTGGACCACACCCTCATGGACCTCATCCGGACACGCTATATAGTTTTTCCAAGAATTCTACCTATCATATCTCCTTTTTTAGGACTCAGTTTTGGACCCATGACTTGTCCATTTTGAGAATTTCTTCATTTATGATGTGATTTTTTTATTCATTTAGATATCATAGATAGGATATTTGGTTTCATGATAAATTTTTTTCTTCCAACTCAAATAGTTGAGGAAAATACATGAGTGTTGTCTTTACGGTATTTATTTTCATGGATTTTTCTAATGCATATTTATATAGGTACCTTAGGATAAGGCCTCACATATGTGTGACATTCCTTATCGATGCTTATAGAGACCCGAAGCCTGACGTACATGGACATTACATTACATTTGTGGAATACTTAGTACATAACAAAAACACACACACAAGGATCGTAATAGTTTAGTGTCTTTGGAAACTCGGAACGTAATCTTCTAATCGTGGTGAAAGATCATCAATATCTCCCATAAAAGATCTTCCCTTTTTTTACCTAAAACCATTCTTTATATCCTGGGGAAAAGAAAACATAAAAGGGTGAGCTCAAATGCTCAGTAAGGGTAAACAAAAGAGAAATCAATCACATCATATTCATAAGAACATAACTTTTGGAAATCTTAACCTGCAAAAGAGAGCATAATTTCATAACATGGGATAAATCATAGTAGTGAAATGAAATCCCAATAATCATAACTTAAAACATGAAACTTTGTGGCATACACACATAATCATAGAGAATCATTTCTTGTTAGTCAAGACTCATTGCCAAGACTATCTTAGTGGACAAAGTCCCTTTCTGAATCGAGTAACCCTCGTTTCAGTCCTGTTTCACTGAACCGGTATAACCTACCATTTCATCCATGTCTATCTCATGAGATATAAAATCTTTACCCAATGCATTGGAGGGAGATATAGGTCCCACCCATCTTATAATGAATCCTTTCTTATGTGTGCCACATAATCATAAACCATACATCATAGTGTAACCCACGTAATAAAAATGGGATTCTTAAACAACATGACATCATAAAACAATTCATATAAGATAAAGGAATTCATAAAAATATTTCCATCACAAAATAATCAAATCCATTTAATAATAGGGATAAAAACAGAACCCTTTTATTATCTTAGATGGAAAATAATTTTGATAAAATACTTGAACTCTATTCTTGAGGAAAATATTCTTTCTACTTCAAAAACACTTTTCCTTTCTTAACATGTCATAAAATTTTAAACTAAAAGAAGTTGATTAAAAATAAACTTGAATAATTTTAAAGGAATATTCTTGGAAATAATGTTTTAAAAATCCATTCATGCCGTATAAGTTAAAAAAACATTCTTCGTACTTTTGTCGGAAAAGTCAAAAAGTACCTCGTACGAAAAACGACAAAGGATTCCTTTCATTTCTTTTACTAAAAACTCACTGAAGGGTAAAAATGGATTTAAACAATTGTAGGTGGATGGAAATAGGATTACATATTGATGAAACATGGATGTGGATGATAAAATACACCCCAGTAAATACTTACGAATAAAAAATCTCGGATAAAAATGAGATTGTGATATTTCCCTTACCTTAGGTCTGATTTGCTTCGTATGTGTCCGAACCTCCTGTATAATGATTTAAATATTGTCATTGACTTATTACAGAATCATATTCATTGTTATGATATCATATATGGTTCACTTATGACATTATATTACCCGTTCTTTTGTAAATTCCATGTTAAAGAAGCGTTTTGGGTAAAATCGTTTCATTTATCGTAGGTGTTTTGACTTGTTGTTCTTCACATTATTATTACTTATATCATGATTTACTTACTTCCAGAATATAAAATATGATTTATTTATCATATATATTCAGTATATATATATATATATATAATAGATAGATAAATGAAATGAAAAACACCGTTCATGGAGACGGTAGTCCGTACGTACGCATGAACGTTGTTTTCCTTTCCTTATTGTCTTCAATGGAAGTAAGTAGATGACATAAATATATATATATACACAAATACAGTAGCTTTATAATGTCATATATTTCATTATTATTTCTTATATATACTTTATAATCATTCTTAAATGGTTAACATGGAGAATGAATCTCATCGCGTCGTGGAGACGGCAGTCCGTACGTACGCACGAGCGATGATATCATTTCCATAAATATTGAATTGAATTGGAGTGGATTATACAATATATCAGAATCAATATGATGTTGTAATAACTATGTATAGTTATTCTTTACACCATTATACCCATCCATGTAATGTGGTGGTGGAAAATAGATTACACCACGGCGTGGAGACGGTATTCCGTACGTACGCACGCGCGGTGATTTCCTTTTTCCGTAGGATGGATAGAAGGTTAATTAGAGTTGTTTCATATTTATAATAACATATCAGTATGTAAGTAATACTGATGTTATTACTTTATCATGAAACAACTAAAGAAGAAGAAGTTGAAGAAGAATGAAATTGAAAAGATCGGTAATGGTTATTACCTCTTCTTTGAAACGCCTCTTTGAATCCTTCACTTAGGGAACTAAGATTGGTCTTTGAAGA
Organism: Viscum album; assembly: GCA_963277665.1. Classification (NCBI taxonomy): domain Eukaryota; kingdom Viridiplantae; phylum Streptophyta; class Magnoliopsida; order Santalales; family Viscaceae; genus Viscum; species Viscum album. The sequence goes on from OY728128.1 coordinate 1,608,289,515, forward strand.
AGACCAGGACCTCTAGGATTATTATAGGGAAGTGGAGAAGGGAAAATGGCAGGGGTTGGCCGAGCTTGAGTGCTCAAATTGGTGTGAGGAGGAGGGGGAGGAGGTGCCCTTTTATAAGGGAGGAGAGGGGCACCTTAGGAATATCTCAAAATATTAATTTATATTAAAGTCAAAATCGGTTTATAATGGTTCCAAAGGGTCTTATTTCGAATCTAAAGTGGGGATGGGTCTAAATCCTATCATCCAATAGGATTTAGACAAGTTTAGGGTATTATTTTATCCTTATCAATTAGATTTAACTCTAAGTTAAATAATTTAACTTTTACCGTGTCTTTTTGTTTTCTTTCACTATATGGTTAATACACTTACTATAACATGCCAAACGAACCCCAAATTGTTTATTATTAATATATATATCCTTATCTAAGTCATTTGGCCGAACCGTAGATTTTTAGAAATAAAATAACAATTAATAATATAATATTTGATTTAAAAACTATTTTGTGTCAATTTTGACACTATTTGATATATGATTTTTGTGAAAGTCATAACAGAATTATATGTTCGAACAAAGTTTATTAAATCCACACTAATATATCATAGTAACCTAGAAAATTAGTGGAATTCATAAAAAGTCTTAAATTACATTTATTTTGGTATTTATATTATCAATTATGTCAATATTTCATTAATAAGATAATTACTGCATCATCTTTGTGTCTTAAATAAATTAAATAATTTGATGTCTAAAAATTACAAATAAAATACCATCATGTAGGAAATATTTTTAGCTTTCTAATTAATATTTACAATCGAATTTATCTTATGTATAACCCCATATTAAAAATGATTTACTTATTAAACTTTGATTTTAACTATTTTAACCCTTCTTTAAATAAATTAATAATAAATGTCCTAATCTAATCCAAGTGGGCCTAAATGGTCATATTTTATTCCTAAGTTTGTTTTTGGTCGAATTGCACTTGTCCAATAGAATTAGGACATGTGTTAGGGTAATATTAATATCATATTTACCCTTAGTTACCCTATTTACTATTAACTACGGTAAAAAAAAGTAAAAAGTTACTATTCACCAAAAAATTATTTTCATCTCATTGAACAACATTTTAGTCCTTGATATTAACCGTGTCTCTCGGATTTTTGAAATTCCATTCACAGAAGCGGTAAAATTAAGTTTTATGCAAAATTCAGTTTTTAACCTACCACTTAGTGGTTTCACTATTCATCAAAAATTGAAAGTTTTCAGAAAAATACCAAAATTTCACCCTAGGCTAATTTCAATATTCTGAGTCCAAAAATGAAGTCCATTTTGAAAAATAAAATTTATAAAATTTCAAAAAGTGGTTATTACTATTCATAACGGCTAGTTTTAATAGCATATTGTTGTTTATTGAAACTCGGTATTGCGTACGACACAAGCTATCGAGGAAGGTTGCGATTGTGTGTAATGCAAGGCAAGTCAAGGATGCGTGTTGTGCAAGCTCCTTTTTGTGTTGCGTACAACACAAGACATTAGTGAAATTAAAAAGAATATTTTTCATAAAATCTTGGGATGTTACATTCTACCCCCCTTAAAATGAATTTCTCCCTCGAAATTCATCGGGGTTATAAATAGTTTACTAGTCGGAAGTTTCTTTAATAGAAACCCACATCGTAACAAGGAATACCAAAACTTGTCTTTAAAAACTAAAGTATGAAATGTAATGATTACCCAAATAAACTAATCACTGGGTTTCCACATAGGTGAAAATATGGATATGGAAGAAAAATCTAACCATCATGTTCTGATGGAGAGTGGTAGAGAACATGGCTATGGGAAAGCCAACAATCACAAATCCATAAATTTGTGACGATCTAAGGTACCATCCGATTCATCAGGTATAAGATCAGTAGGACAACATTTTTGGTTTTCAAGATCATTTCCCTAAAGTTGAAAATTTGAATTAGAAAAAATACTTTCTTTATTTTGGTACAATCTCACTGTTGTTCATGCCTTGAACAATTTCCACTTCATCTCTTAAATAAATGAAGTTGAATTTGTTATTCGTGAAGTGTTAGCAGATCATGTGATAGAATGACGGGTCATTCCATCTATCTCAAACAAAAGGTTAGCAAAAATTATATACATAAGTCGATCTATAGTGAGATTAATCACATATGGTTCCTAAAATGGACTTATACTTCATATATCATACTGCTTAATATAATAAAACTAGTTTCTACTAAACAGGGACTTCCTATAGGCCAGTGGTAGGCGATAAAGGCCAGTCGCACTTCGGTTGTGGGTTCGATTCCCACAGCCTTGTCCGAAGCGATGGGTTGTCGCCCGTCCTGGAGGTTATCCTTTTTCTAAAACTACATTACTATAACATCCCATCAATAATATCGAAAAAAAACTTATATCCTTAAACAATACTCACTTATGTCCAACATAATCCATTCCAATTTTTAGGCTTATCCATAATACTGCAGTCCACTCCCATATATCATAAGATATGTTTTGTTGGTCACATTCCAATCATTCAAAGTCCTTAATCATGTATTCTCTTGAATACCATAGTGAAAACATGAATGCAGTTTAAAGTTAACACTTTCCACATACCAAAATCCTCAAAATTCTATATACTCAAACCATGATATCACTTAGTCCTTATATCAATCATGAGCTCATGAATACTGTTAAACATTTCATTTTCTCGTTTTCCCTTCATTATGAGCATATCATCTTATTTCCAAAATATATCAATCACTTTGAATACCACATCAATAAATATTGCAATACTCAATAATACAACATTATTTCGAAATCCCATTTCATAAACACTTAATCATTCCACCACATCGTTGTCATATTCAACATTGTCAATAGTGATCGCATGTGACTTCCCTTTGTCCTTTGCCTTCAGTGGTTGCTCATGTTGATCATCACTAACCCTTGGATTAGGGCATTTATTAGCATAATGCCCCATTTCCTTGCACTTGAAGCATTGAAGTGTTGGTGGTGCGTTCTCTGCAGTGTTTGATTTATTCACATCATTAGAAACCCTTTTTCCATTACTTCGACACTCAGCTGCTCAATGACCTTCTTTTCCACACTTAAAACATTTTCTAGTCCCTTTAAGACAATCTCCACCATGCTTCTTTCCACACTTTGTGCATAAGGAAACATTCATCTTCTTTTCACCATTATTCTGAGATTTCTCCTTGAACTCCATCTTTCGTTTTTTGTCAAAACCATGAGATGGATATGTAACACCAACTTCCATTTCTACCTTGATAGCACAAAGCACAATTTCTTCATAGCTACTGAAGTCTCTTATAGCTAATGCCCTTCGAAGACTTGGTTTTAAGCCACTGAAAAATCGATCAACTTTACTTTCAGGTTGGATGATAATGCCAGATGCATACCTTGCAAGTCTTGTAAAATTCGCTTCGTATATAACAACAGATTCATCATCCTTTTGATTTATTTCAAGAAACTCCTTCTCCATCTTTGTTTGAAGAATACGAGGGAAGTACTTATTGAAAAATAAGTTCTTGAACTCGTCCCATTCCATGGACTCAATTTCATCTCTTTGCCTTGTATTCTTGATAAGATTCCACCATTGATCAGCTTCACCTTCCAAACGATATACTGCTAAAATGACTTTATCATGTTCAGAACATTGAAGAACTGAAAATATCTTTTCAGTGGTACTGATCCATTGTTCAGCAACAAGTGGATCAGAAGACCCACTGAAAGAAGGTGGACCTTGCCTCATGAAGGAATCAATAGAATATTATTCCCTTCTCTGCTCATTTGGAAGTCCAGAATGATTCATAGCTTGTGTAAGTATAGCAATAAGATTTTGCACTCCATCTCCCATAACATTTGTTTGTTCAGGAGGACAATCATTGCATTGTCCATTGCATTGATCAACACGGTTCCTTCGGGTTCCAGCCATCGTCTAAAACCCAAAAAGAATAGTGTGAGAGGCAAAAATCATGCTAGGGAAAACAACATAATAAAGGGGGAGTACCTTCAATATCTAACATCTTAGGTTTAATTCTATGATCGTTAGCGTAATTCTAGTACTATAACCTATACGTATACTTAACCTTAGGGATATCCCTAGACATACCTTAGAAATATCTCTAGGGATCTCACTAAAGTTCTCGCATCCTAGTTTCCAAAGGTTGACTAAACCTTTCCTCTGATACCAACTGTAGAGACCCGAAGCCTGACGTACATGGACATTACATTACATTTGTGGAATACTTAGTACATGACAAAAACACACACACAAGGATCGTAATAGTTTAGTGTCTTTGGAAACTCGGAACGTAATCTTTTAATCGTGGTGAAAGATCTTCAATATCTCCCATAAAAGATCTTCCCTTTTTTTTTACCTAAAACCTTTCTTTATATCCTGGGGAAAAGAAAACATAAAAAGGTGAGCTCAAATGCTCAGTAAGGGTAAACAAAAGAGAAATCAATCACATCATATTCATAAGAACATAACTTTTGGAAATCTTAACCTGCAAAAGAGAGCATAATTTCATAACATGGGATAAATCATAGTAGTGAAATGAAATCCCAATAATCATAACTTAAAACATGAAACTTTGTGGCATACACACATAATCATAGAGAATCATTTCTTTTTAGTCAAGACTCATTTCCAAGACTATCTTAGTGGACAAAGTCCCTTTCTGAATCAAGTAACCCTCGTTTCAGTCTTGTTTCACTGAACCGGTATAACCTACCATTTCAGCCATTTCTATCTCATGAGATATAAAATCTTTACCCAATTCATTGGAGGGAGATATAGGTCCCACCGATCTTGTAATGAATCCTTTCTTATGTGTGCCACATAATCATAAACCATACATCATAGCGTAACCCACGTAATAAAAATGGGATTCTTAAACAACATGACATCATAAAACAATTCATATAAGATAAAGGAATTCATAAAAATATTTCCATCACAAAATAATCAAATCCATGTAATAATAGGGATAAAAACAGAACCCTTTTATTATCTTAGATGGAAAATAATTTTGATAAAATACTTGAACTCTATTCTTGAGGAAAATATTCTTTCTACTTCAAAAACACTTTTCCTTTCTTAACATGTCATACAATTTTAAACTAAAAGAATTTGATTAAAAATAAACTTGAATAATTGTAAAGGAAGCTTCTTGGAAATAATGTTTTAAAAATCCATTCATGCCGTATAAGTTAAAAAAACATTCTTCGTACTTTTGTCGGAAAAGTCAAAAAGTACCTCGTACGAAAAACGACAAAAGATTCCTTTCATTTATTATACTAAAAACTCACCGAAGGGTAAAAATGGATTTAAAAAATTGTAGGTGGATGGAAATAATATTACATATTGATGAAACATGGATGTGGATGATAAAATACACCCCAGTAAATACTTACGAATAAACAATCTCGGATAAAAATGAGATTGTGATATTTCCCTTACCTTAGGTCTGATTTGCTTCGTATGTGTCCGAACCTCCTGTATAATGATTTAAATATTGTCATTGACTTATTACATAATCATATTCATTGTTATGATATCATATATGGTTCACTTATGACATTATATTACCCGTTCTTTTGTAAATTCCATGTTAAAGAAGCGTTTTGGGTAAAATCGTTTCATTTATCGTAGGTGTTTTGACTTGTTGTTCTTGACATTATTATTACTTATATCATGATTTACTTACTTACAGAATATAAAATATGATTTATATATCGTATATATTCAGTATATATATATATAATAGATAGATAAATGAAATGAAAAACACTGTTCATGGAGACGGTAGTCCGTACGTACGCATGAACGCTGTTTTCCTTTCCTTATTGTCTTGAATGGAAGTAAGTAGATGACATACATATATATATATACATAAATCCAGTAGCTTTATAATGTCATATATTTCATTATTATTTCTTATATATACTTTATAATCATTCTTAAATGGTTAACATGGAGAATGAATCTCATCGCGTCGTGGAGACGGTAGTCCGTACGTACGCACGAGCGATGATATCATTTCCATAAATATTGAATTGAATTGGAGTGGATTATACAATATATCAGAATAAATATGATGTTGTAATAACTATGTATAGTTATTCTTTACACCATTATACCCATCCATGTAAGGTGGTGGTGGAAAATAGATTACACCACGGCGTGGAGACGGTATTCCGTACGTACGCACGCGCGGTGATTTCCTTTTTCCGCAGGATGGATAGAAGGTTAATTAGAGTTGTTTCATATTTATAATAACATATCAGTATGTAAGTAATACTGATGTTATTACTTTATCATGAAACAACTAAAGAAGAAGAAGTTGAAGAAGAAAGAAATTGAAAAGATCGGTAATGGTTATTACCTCTTCTTTGAAACGCCTCTTTGAATCCTTCACTTAGGGAACTAAGATTGGTCTTTTAATAAGACCAGGACCTCTAGGATTATTCTAGGGAAGTGGAGAAGGGAAAATGGCAGGGGTTGTCCGAGCTTGAGTGCTCAAATTGGTGTGAGGAGGAGGGGGAGGAGGTGCCCTTTTATAAGGGAAGAGAGGGGCACCTTAGGAATATCTCAAAATATTAATTTATATTAAAGTCAAAATCGGTTTATAATGGTTCCAAAGGGTCTTATTTCGAAGCTAAAGTGGGGATGGGTCGAAATGCTATCATCCAATAGGATTTAAACAAGTTTAGGGTATTATTTTATCCTTATCAATTAGATTTAACTCTAAGTTAAATAATTTAACTTTTACCGTGTCTTTTTGTTTTCTTTCACTATATGGTTAATACACTTACTATAACATGCCAAAAGAACCCCAAATTGTTTATTATTAATATATATATCCTTATCTAAGTCATTTGGCCGAACCTTAGATTTTTAGGAATAAAATAACAATTAATAATATAATATTTGATTTAAAAACTATTTTGTGTCAATTTTGACACTATTTGATATATGATTTTTTTGAAAGTCATAAAAGAATTATATGTTCGAACCAAGTTTATTAAATCCACAATAATATATCATAGTAACATTGAAAATTAGTGGAATTCATAAAAAGTCTTAAATTACATTTATTTTGGTATTTATATTATCAATTATGTCAATATTTCATTAATAAGATAATTACTGCATCATCTTTGTGTCTTAAATAAATTAAATAATTTGATGTCTAAAAATTACAAATAAAATACCATCATGTAGGAAATCTTTTTATCTTTCTAATGAATATTTAAAATCGAATTTATCTTATGTATAACCCCATATTAAAAATGATTTACTTATTAAACTTTGATTTTAACTATTTTAACCCTTCTTTAAATAAATTAATAATAAATGTCCTAATCTAATCCAAGTGGGCCTAAATGGTCATATTTTATTCCTAAGTTTGTTTTTGGTCGAATTACACTTGTCCAATAGAATTAGTACATGTTTTAGGGTAATATTAATATCATATTTACCCTTAGTTACCCTATTTACTATTAACTACGGTAAAAAAAAGTAAAAAGTTACTATTCACCAAAAAAATTATTTTCATCTCATTGAACCACATTTTAGTCCTTGATATTAACCGTGTCTCTCGGATTTTTGAAATTCCATTCACAGAAGTGGTAAAATTAAGTTTTATGCAAAATTCAGTTTTTAACCTACCACTTAGTGGTTTCACTATTCATCAAAAATTGAAAGTTTTCAGAAAAATACCAAAATTTCACCCTAGGCTAATTTCAATATTCTGAGTCCAAAAATGAAGTCCATTTTGAAAATAAAATTTATAAAATTTCAAAAAGTGGTTATTACTATTCATAACGGCTAGTTTTAATAGCATATTGTTGTTTAGTGAAACTTGGTATTGCGTACGACACAAGCTATCGAGGAAGGTTGTGATTGTGTGTAATGCAAGGCAAGTCAAGGATGCGTGTTGTGCAAGCTCCTTTTTGTGTTGCGTACAACACAAGACATTAGTGAAATTAAAAAGAATATTTTTCATAAAATCTTGGGCTGTTACAATGCTAGTCTCCATTCCCTAGCCTATTGAGGTGGGCTTAGGATTTCACTCTCTTCATCATTTTATAGGCATCAGGATGTTCCTTAAAGTTGTGTCATAGTTAAATGGAATTCCCAAGATTATGATCTCATTGTTGGAGTTCATGAAGGCCTCATGCCTTTAAGATCGATCCTTAGTTTCTCTTTTTTACCAGTATCGACCTTCAGTTGATTCTTTAGAAAATATTTTTTGGGTCTTGAGGACTTCCAGATCATGTGGTTTTAAAATAAATTGATTCCCAACATCTTCTCCTTTCATTAATGACTAATAATTATTAAATGATTACTTGGTCTAAATCTCTCTATAGATTCAATGGGTTTATTTTTTCAGGCTTATATTTATATTATGTGTTTCTTATGAATCATGACACCACTCACATGATTATATAGTTTTTTTAACTGGATTTCCCCTTCCATTTCATAATTTATAAATACTTAAATTAATTGTAATCCTATTAGAATATTACATGTACTATAGAACAAAGATTAGGGTGATAAAAAATCTGGTCGAAACTACATTTATGTATAATTCATCATATAAAAAATAGACAAGGAATCTATGCTAACCAAAATTAAGGAAGAATAGTGCTTCTTATAAATGATTTTCTTTTCACCATGGGTAGATATTTGTTCTTCCTATAATCATATAGGTAACGCCCTTTCTACTTTTTTTAATTTCAAGGTAATTCATGTTGATTTTCAAAGTGTTATTGACTGTGAAATTATATTATAATTTAGGGGTATTGTTCTATATGAGGTGGGTTATCTGAGTAACATCAAGACTTTCCAAGGAGGATAAATTGATAGCATGATAGTCACTAGTAATGAAAATAATATTATGCATAAAATTTACTTTATACCAAAGGGTAATACTCAAAATGAGGGAACCTAGCCATATTTTGATGAATCAATGACCAATGTATCTCAATCACCTATGGATGTTATAGTAAAATCATCTACAACTATAGCTAGATGTATAAGGTCTTTGTAAACTACCACTTTAACTAGCTTGAATACACCAGTTGGTGAGGATTGTATATATGAAGGCCTCAAAGGGCATGGAATATTAGATTGGGACTTACACCAAATATTCAAGCAGGTCTATGAGACTTCCTCATGTGTCGAAGAACAAAATAAGTTTGTGATTTTTGAGGATGTTGTACTTAACATAGATTCAAAATTGGACAGTGTAGATATAAGGAAATACACATAAAGTCTTCGGGGTGGAAGCATGGATGATAATGAATTGGATAAGTGGTTCAACACCTATATATGTTGTATTGAGGTCAAGGAGTATGAATAAGAGAAAGAATGTCTTGAAGGTTTCATGAAGCTAAGAAAGAGGTCGTGTACTTTTTGGTACCTCTCCTCACCTCCTAACCACTATTTTCAAGATCATCTAGTAAAGGATCATTTTATCAAGTGAATAATAATGATAGTGGTGGATCAAAAAAGGCTTGGGAAGATATAGTGGATAGGGTTGAAAGGGATCATGACTCCAAGATAAAAACAAAATCTCCTTGAAGAATGTTATGCCTAGTAAATTAGGTTTTAAGTAACCAATATCCTACTCTTGAATTTGAGTAAGGAAGAGAGCGGGAGATTCTAGCAAATACAATAATGCCTATTAAGTAAAGTACCGATCCCATCACCTCAGAATAAGGAAGTAACATAGTTACTAATTTTCACCTAGTTATACATTCAAAGTTTGAGAAGTTATATTTCACTAAGAATATTGGTATCAATACATATCAACTTGAAAGTGGTGGTATAATATGGAAAATGAAGGAAAAAAATTGATTTCAAAGCTGTAACATCTTAGACTCCAAAATCCTGGTGTCAGTAGTTATATTAAATTATTATTAAAGAATACAAGACTTACCACATCATCCAATATCTTAGTATCCTTATAAGAATATATACATACAAATATTGTGTTTCAAAATATAAGATAAATCATTAACACATTGCAAGAAAAGTATTAGCCCTTCCCACATCGAGGTTTTTTTCTAAGACACTATACTAATATGGGAAGATTTCTACAGTAAAGCACAATTTTTTTTTGTCTCATGATACCTATCGATGCAATTTTGGTCTATGTAATTCTGAGCCACACCTGTCACCTGATTAATTTAATGAATTCACCATAAGATTCAATGTGACTATTCAAACCATTACTTAGGGAACCTATTGCTGAATAAAAACACAACTATACAAATAATGAAAAAGAAGGAAATAGAATACTTCCCAATTCAACAGAATAATGTGGATATATCAGGGAACATCCATTAATAAACTTAAAATACATGGGGTATCGTAAAAGTAACATGAAGTACCCTTATCAATGTAATAGTGTGGTGAGGGTACTTTCAAGGTGTTTAGTTATACATAAAAGATAACAATTGGCTTAAATAGTATGAATTGATAGTAAACAAAGAAAATTCTAGGAATGACCCTCTATCATGGTTTATAATGAGATTGTGAACACTTCAACACATATCCCCCATGTGTTTCTAGTGATTTGTTCATTATTAGGCTCATTTTTCAAGGATTAGAGTGATAATTTAGTCAATTATCAACCAAACATTTTTGTGGTGATTATCCATTAGTGAATCTATGTCTTAGAAATATCCACCTTCCAATATTTATAAAGTTATGTATTTTCTATGAAAATATACATTCTTCACTATAAAAAAACTTAGGTTGGTTTTCCCACCGTGAAAATGATTGAGTATGACAACATTTTTAGTAATTATTCCATCAAAAGAACATTAGGAATTGATAAAAATATATAAATTTAAATTGATTAAATTTAATGGGTTATATGGTGAAAATTATTAAATTGATATGTAATAACCACACAAAAGTAAATATATTTTGAATATAACAAGTGTCCCAAATAATGAAAATTGAGATAGAAAAATGTGACGTATGGATTGGATAGCAATTCATTAAAAACAACTTGAAGTACAAGGATTAAAATTGATCTTAAAATACCATGAATAAATTATTTTCATGATATAACATATTAAATATGTAGTATATACACCATATAATTAATATTAGGTGCATAATAGCAAACACTTCTCAAATAGATAAATTTATGATGGAAAACTCTTACCTCTTATCCTGACTTCCACAAATATACTTTAACCTCTTGTATCACAGGAATAACTATCATAACGAAATTATTAAAAAACTTAATTACATCCATTTTCATTTATACTCTCCATAATTAGTCATTATCTATATTAATTTTATCTATTTTACACATCGGGTGTTTATAGTTTTGACTGTTTGGACAAGCATCACAATTGCGGTGTTTATATTCATTATTCTAAAAAATTTCCTCATCACTGGGTCATTAAAGTTATAGTTAAGTTTATAAAATTACTTATGATGTTTCAAATTCCTTCAATGATTTTTTAGTTGGAATACTTGAATATGAAATCGATATCAAGAATATTTTGATCATTCTTGTCGATCAAAAGGTTTTTTAAAAATTTATGAACTAAATATTAATATGAAATATCTAAAATAAAATACAAATAATAACTTACATATTTATATTATATTAGACAATTAATTATGTTACCTATAACACCCCAAACATTTTATGATATGCTTCCCTTAAATACATTCTATTCATAGCCTAAATTTCATAAAGTACTGTGTTCCTTTGAAACAACACTTGGTTATTTAGGAGATAGTCATAACCTATCTATTAAACATAAATTTTCCACTTCTGTGTTTTTAATTTCAAAATATGGTCATCTAGAGTTGTGACCATTAAGTCATTTGGAGCAAGATAGAACAAACTTGATTTTTTATGAATAGTAACAGACCCTTATGAATAGTAATATGAATAGAAATATGACCCATATGAATAGTAAATAATGATATTATTTTATTTTATTAATTTAATAAGATAATGAGATCTTAATTAATTTTACAATGTGATATAAAACTAATTATAACTTTAAAATTGTTATTTTTTGAATTAATTATTATTTTATTTAGAAATTAAATTAAAAATACATAAAATTTTTTTTCAAAAAATGGAGTTCATTTATGAATTCTACACATCAAAAAATTATTAGGGTGAATTTTTTGGGATTTTTCTAAAATACTTGAATTTGTCATGAATAGTAAAAATACAGTTTTGTGTTTTTGTTAGTTTAATGACATCATAATGATATAATAATTAATATAAAAGTCTGGTAGAGTTTTTTACATTAAAATATGACATGAGGTGTCCCAAGTAGCTGAAATCATGGGCAAATACCATGGGCAAGCTCATAGTTTTTCAAAAACCATTAATCAGGTGTCCTTTTTAATTAATAAAAAACTCCCTCTTAATTACTATAAATACCCACTCACCCCGCCCCCTTCAATTTATTTCATTAAAAACTCATTATCCTTAAATATATGGTATTATTACCTCCCTAAGAGTCCTCCCAAGGTGTCCTCAAACCCCCAAGGTCGCAACCTGCAAGTATTGGGAGGTACTCTACAAGGTAAGGGAATCAACCACCCTTCTCTTTTCTTAAAGCTTTCATTTATGTTTTATCTTTTATTTTCAATTGGATTATGTTGAGATATGTCATTCCATATTCCCCTTAATTTAAATATTATGTATGAGTAATGAGATATCCCCATTCTCCCATCAAACTATTTTATTAATTTTTAAGTGACGTCGTTAGGCTGCCGAATTTTCGTGAGAGATTTCTCAATTTTTCTTCTATTTTGAATTCATTTCTTTTATACTTATTTATTCATATACCCTCATACAATTTATATGATAATTCAGTACCTTACATGAACTATAATTATATTATTCCAATGCAATATTTCATCATCATCTCTCTTTCCCCCTCCTCTTATACTAAAAAAATGAAAACACCATCTGAGATCTGTTAATTTATCACATTCACGGACGACAAGTTCTCAATTTTCGTTACGATATTTAATCTTGATCATGAAATAATTTTTATTATTGAACCAGATCAAGATATATTTATTTCATATAATAAATGTTCTATAATCTCTACAGACTCATAATATGGAATAATAATAAAAAACAAGTTCATTATGCACAAAACCACCAAGATAAATCCGAGTGTTTATCAATAACATTTAACTAAGGATTCATCCTCATGTATTTAACCCAGAATCATTATAAGATAATTTATATATCTTTAATGTAACTAATAATATATATTAACAATTATGGATGTTTAACCACATTTCAAATGAAATTTCATTCATGAATACCAGTAAACGGATCATGAAAACCAAGGGAGAAAATGCTTCCAAAACAACAAAATAGAACCTCTTAAACCCATAAAAAGGCCATGAACGAACCTATTAAGGTTATAATAAATATATTACATGTATAGGAGGTTCTGGAATTATTAATTAATTAAGATAACTTTGATTATTCAGGTTATTAAAACAAACGAAGAATACCCTCGTGCATAAGGTAAGGGGTTTCTCATCTCACTTTTAATTCGGTGAGATTTCCATTGTTCACCACTTATTTCTTGTATGTGGTATATTTATACTTCCATTTGATATATAATATCATTATTTTCTTTATATTCATGGTATTATATGATTAATTTAGTTATTATTGACTTTGGGTTATACGATTCAATTGATAACAATATGGTAAGTTACTTTGTCTGAATTTCAATTTCATTGTTAACTACTTGGTATTGTGCACCTAATATTTCTTATGTGGTGTATCTAATACCCATTTGAGATCATCTTTCATTTGAAATTATAATTCTAGTAAATATACATCTTCTTTTAGCATGGATATTACTATTGCCTTAATTTGTATAACCTTTCACATACGGTGTTAATTTGGATGGATGTTTTAACTGTGGAAATGTTGATGATTCTGTATTCTCTACTCTAAACGGATATTGAGAAGGAAAATTAAACATGTACTAAATAAATGTATAAATAATGATTTGGAATTTCAGTGGTAGGTGGGACCTTCTATAGCCCCTTGATGCATCGACAGGTCTCATGAGACAAATCAGTTGGTGACAAACCCTTCGAGTTTGTTTCCAAAAATCAGACGGGTTTCTACACACATAACTTAACTGTTTTAATGGTATTGTGGTATCATGTTCTAAATAAATGAAATACAATTAATAATAATTATCTTTATTCATTATCAATTATTACTATCCATGAGGTTTTCACTATGAAAAAAATCTATGGATGCAGTTTCAATCTCAGTTTATTAATGGCATGAGCCTTTCATTTATTCTCCATTCCATATTGACTATATCAAATTGTTTATGATTCAGTTATTATTGATTCATTATTCCTCTATTTGTAACCCTTACTGAGCATTTGATCTCACCCATTTCATTTGTTTACCTTCAATGAGTGATGAAGAGGAGATCATTTATTGAGTTTCTGTGGATGCAGTTTTTAGTTTTTGTTATGTTTTGTAATTTTTGTAACCATTTACAATGTAATTTGAGTTAAATATATGTATCTAGTTTCTTCAAGACTACTAAACGGATCATTCCTTTGGTATTTTCATTCCTTCTAACCATTCTAATAAAATATGTAATGCACCGAATCAGTTCTATAGGGATCGGGGTGTTATAGTTGGTATCAGAGGAAGTTTAGTAGACAACTTGAAAACTAGAGTAGGAAATGTATAGTAGGGAATAATTACCTAAGGTAGTATTTGAGGATAAAAATACAAAAAAATCCTTGTATTTTGGTAAGGAATATATTATGTGAATATTTCTAGCAAATACATCCTTGTCTGGATATGAGCAGGTAGAGGTCACTCTGGCACAGTTGTACCTAGTATTGAAAGCTCCGACAAGGATTTTCAGGCTTGACTCGGGGTATCTTGGTACATGACAACGGTCCTTATTGAACTATTGGTTATGAAACTCCCAGGGGATATGCTTAGGATAATTCATATTTTATTTAGAAGCCATTATGAAGGATTGAAATGTAAATTATTCCTTAAAGAAACCATTTTTATGATTATGGGATTATCTATGCCTGGGATCTAAATTTATGCTAAGTATTTTGTTAAGTTAAGATTATACATTATGGTTTATACCCTAATCTAGTGTGTGCCATTTTTTAGAAATTAGGTCTAATGGAAGAACGGGAATCAATACTCACAGGCAATGTTGGGATCTCCCCACTGAGCAAGTCAACACAGTTAATGTTGGAGCAGATTAGGTCATAAACATATTGGGACAACTTACTCAGGTTGTGACAAATAAACATGCCACACCTGTGCTAGATTTTTTCAGGTGGCAAAAGTCCCCATATTTCAGTGGGACTACTAATCAAGTGGTTGCTGAGTAGTGGATCAAGTCCCTTGAAAAGATATTCTTGGTATTTAAATTCAATGAAAATGCAAAGGTAGTGATGGCAGTATATTGTCTCAAGGGTGATGTTGATCAATGGTGATCCCTGATTCAGAATACCACTAAGGAAGAAGAAATAGAATATATGGACTGGAGGAATTTTAAATAAATATTCTTTGAAAAATATTTTCCTCATGAGAAAGGAACTGAAATGAAGAGGAAATTCCTTAGATTAAAGAAAAGGGAAGAAGACAGTGTTGCAGAGTATGAGGCTACCTTCACAAGTCTAGCCAGGTATGTTGTAGATTATGTATATGACTCAGCATAGAAGATTGATCATTTATTTGAAGTTCTTAATCCAAGTCTTCTAATGTTATTGGCTTCTCAAACATTTTCATCATATAGTGAAATTGAATCAAGTGCCATAAAAAAAGGTGAAATTTTCTAGATCCAATATGTTCAAGGGAAACCAAGATAAAAAGAGGTACTCTAATAACTGAGGGAAAGGTGAAGCACAAAATAATAAAAATGGAATGAAGAAATTCCCATTATGTGATAAATGTATAAATAATCATCACAGGAAATGCTTTAAAGGCATCAGAGTCTGTTATAAGTATGGATAAAAGGGTCATCTATCTAATGAATGCAAGGGGAAGAAACAATTTGATGATTTTCAATGCTACAATTGTAGAGAGACGGGAAACTATGAAAATGAATGTACTAAGTGATAAGGAAACATTCCTCAAAAAAAGGTCAAGAGAGAAAGTGAAATCTTATGTGATTACAAATGTGGAGGTTGAAGTTCCTAATGATGTGGTGATAGGTACTTTAATTGTTTCCTCAAACTTATCCAATGCTTTATTTGATTCTGGATCATCGCATTCATTTATATCTTCCCAGTTTTCCAAGAAAATTAGACATGTCCAATTTGATTTAATAAAGGAGTTATCAGTCAAAACTCATAGGGGATGCATCATTACAACAAAGGCATGTCAACTAGTCCCCCTCATGACAAACAAACATTATTTAGTTTCTAACCTTTTCATCATACCAATGAATGGATTTGATATAATTCTTGGTATGAATTGGATATCAAACTATCATGTGAATATTTATTGTAAGAAAAAGGAAATTACAATTATTGAAAATGGTGTAGAATCTATTATCTTTAAGTGAGAGACCTCTCTATTTGATTCTAATTTAGAACCATCCACATTAACTCTATTTAATGAAATTCTTAGAGATGAAGATATCCCAATATCTATGGGTGAGGAAAGAAATCTTCAAATTGAAAATGTGTATACAGTGAAATAATACATTGATGTATTTCTAGAGGATTTACCTGGACATCCTCCAAAGCGGGAAATGGAGTTTTCCATTGAATTAATTCTGTGTATAGGACCTATATCAAAGACCCCCCTATAGAATGGCCATTGCGGAGTTAGTGAATCTAAAGAAACAACTAGAGGAGTTGAGTGAAACTGTATTTATTCGACTAGTGTTTCTCCATGGGGAGAACCGGTCTTGTTTGTCAAGAAGAAAGATGGATCTATGAGGCTATGAATCGATTATAGGGAAATAAATGTTATTACAATAAAGAATAAGTATCATATGCCTCACATTGATGATTTATTTGATCAACTTCATGGAGCTCAATAATTTTAAAAGATTGACCTTCAATCTGGATATCATTAGCTTCGTGTGAGGAAGGAAGATATTCCTAAGATGGCATTTCGAACCAGCTATGGGCAATACGAGTTTACAGTGATGCCTTTTGGACTAACTAATACTCCCTCTGTTTTCATAGATTTAATGAATATAGTTTTCAAGGAATATCTTGATAACTTTGTTTTGTTATTCATAGATGATATCCTGGTATAATCAAAAATCTACAAAGACAATGAGGATCACTTGCAGATTATTCTGAAAACACTTAGAAGAAATGAATTATATGGGAAATTTAGTATGTTCGAATTCTATCTTCAATTAGTTTCTTTTCTAGGCCATATTTTCTCTAAGGATGCAATACTAGTTGATCCTGAAAAGACAAAGAAAATCCAAGACTGGACCACGCTAACAAAAATAACTGAGGTATGCAGTTTTATTGGATTAGCAGGTTACTATTGGTGTTTCATTCAGAATTTTTCCCAACTGGCTAACCCAATAACCAAGCTCACCCATAAAGGAGTTATGTTTGTGTGGACAAAATAATGTAAATAATGCTTCTAAGAATTGAAAAGAATATTGGTCAATGCTCTAATTTTGACTCTTCCATCTGGAAGTAATGGATTTATAGTATATAGTAATGCATCAAAGAATAGGTTGGGTTGCGTCCTTATGAATAATGGTAAAGTTATTTCTTATGCATTAATGTAGTTAAAGACTCCTGAGAAAAATTATCCAACACCTGATCTTGAGTTAGCAGCTGTAATCTTTCCTCTAAAAATATGGAGATATTATCTTTACAGTGAAAAATGTGAGATATGAACATATCATAAGAGTTTGAAATACATTTTCACACAAAAATAACTCAACATGAGGAAAAATAGATATCTTAAGTTACTCAAAGATTACAATTTTTCAATACACTACCACCCAAGAAAGGAAAATAAGGTGGATGATGCATTAAGTAGGAAAGATCATGGACTTCTGACTCAAATGAGGATTGAAAGAGATCCTATAGTCATGGATCTACTAAATACGGTTATGGGAATTGTTAAGGAAGGGTAAACATATTTCCTCTTTCAAATGATTTCTAAACCTTCTTTACTAGAGAAGATATAAAGCTCTCAATATGATGATGAAAATCTATACAAGAAAATTATTGTTGTTAAGGATGGGAGATTGGAAGACTTCGTGTTTGAGGAAGGAGTTATGAAATTTGGGAAGAGGTTATGTGTTCCATCAGTACCTGAGCTAAAAAGGGAACTATTAGATGATGCTCATAGCTCAAATTTCTCTATACACATGGGTATCACAAATTTGTATAGAGATATGAAGGAATATTTTCGGTGGGATAATATGAAGCAGGAAATTGCTTACTACGTATCAAGGTGTCTGGTTTTTTAACAAGTGAAGGCAGAGAGACAACATCCTAGAGGAGTGATGCAACCTCTACCTATTCTTATGTATAATTGGGTTAACAGTATAATGGATTTTTTCACTAGACTACCGAGGACACTTAGAAGAAATGCTGCAATATTGGTAATTGTTGATCGTCTCACAAAATCAGCACATTTCCTTCCTATAAGAGAGGATTTAACACCTGATCTCTTGGAAAGACTCTATATTAATGAAATTTTAAGACTTCATGGTGCACCTCTATTTATTGTTTCTGATAAAGATCCCCGGTTTACATAAAATTTTTGTAAAAGTCTTCAGAAGGCTTTGAATACTAAGCTTCGTATGAGTACTGCTTATCACCCACAAACTAACGGACTGTCTGAAAGGGATATTCAAACTCTATAAATCATGGTGAGGTCATGATCTCTTGACTTCCAAGGTATGTGGGATCAATTCTTTCCTTTGGTGGAATTTTCCTATAATGATAGTTTTTATTATAGTATTCAAATGGCTCCATATAAAACATTATATGGAAAGAGATATCGAACTCCAAATTGTTGGGACAAAGTTGGTGAGAGGAAACTTATAGGCCCAGAACTTATTGAAGAGACCATGGAAAAGGTGAAGACAATCCACACCCATATTAAAGTATCCCAAAATAGGAAGAAGAGTTATGCTGACAACCAGATAAAGGATTTGGAATTCCAAGTGGATGGTCATATCTTTCTGAAAGTATCTCTATGGAAGTGTGTCTTAAGGTTCGGTAAGAAAGGGAAACTGCACCCCAGGTACATAGGACCATTTGAAATTCGGGAAAGAATCGGAGTTGTATCTTACCATTTATAAATGTCTCCATGTCTCTCCAAATTCCATTATGTGTTCCATGTGTCATTTTTGAAGAAATACATGCCAGAGCCCATTCATGTACTCACCTATGAGGAAATAGAACTGGAACCAGATTTATCATATTGTGAAGATCCTATCGGGATTATTGACACACAAGGGAGAAGGTATTGAGAAATTGAACAACTCATATAGTAAAGTTTCTTTGGAGAAAACATAATATAGAGGAAGCAACAAGAGAACTATAGAATTTCATGAACATGAACCACCTACATCATTTTGGTGGGATTTATACATAAAATTTTGAGGATAAGATTTCTGAAGTAGGGAATAATATAACACCCCAAAAATTTTAGGGTTTGCTTCTCTTAAATACATTCTATTTATAGCCTATATTTCATAATGAATTGTGTTCCTTTGAAATAACACTTGGTTATTTAGGAGATAGTCATAACCGATCCATTAAACTAAAATTTTCCACTTCTGTGTTTTGAATTTCAAAAAATGGTCATCTAGTGTTCTGACCAGTAAACCATTTGGAGACTGATAAAACTAACATGATTTTTGATGAATAGTAACATGCCCTTATGAATAGTAATATGACCTTATGAATAGTAAATAATGATAATATTTTATTTTCTTAATGTAATAAGATAATGAGATCTTAATTAATTTTTCAATGTGATATAAAATTAATTATACCTTTAAAATTTTTATTTTTCAAATTAATTATTATTTTATTTAAAAATTAAATTGAAAATACATAGAAAATTATTTTCAAAAAATAGAGTTCACTTTTTAATTATTCATGTTGAAAAATTGTTAGGGTGAAATTTTGTGATTTTTCTAGAATACTAGAATTTTTTGTGAATAGTAAAAATACAGTTTTGAATTTTTGGTAGTTTAATGACATCATAATGATATAATAATTAATATAAAAGAAAATTAGACTTTTTTACTGTAAAATATTACATGATTTATCCCAAGTGGCTGAAACCATTGGAAAATACCACAGGCAAGCCCATGGTTTTGCAAAAACCACTAATGAGGTGTCCCTTTTAATTAATAAAAAAACTCCCTCTTAATTACTATAAATACCCAATAACCCTACTTAATTTTCTTTCATTACAAACTCATTATCATCGAAGATCAAATAGTATTACTTATCTAGGGGTCATCAAACCCCCAAGGTCCCAACCTTAATGTTTTGGGAGTTACTCCAGAAGGTAAGAGAATCAACCACCCTTCTCTTTTCTTAAAGCTTTCATTTATGTTTTCTCTTTTATTTTCAAATAGATAATGCTTGGATAAGTAATTAAATATTCCCCTTACTGACAATATTATTTATGAGTGATGAGATACCCCCTTTATCTCATCAAACTATTTTTGAAAATTTTAAGTGATGTCGTTATGCTGCCGAATTTTCGTGGGAGATTTCTCAAATTTTCTTCTATTTTGAGTTCATTTCTTTAACACTTCTTTATTCATATCCCCTCATAAAATTTCTATGATAATTCCAGTACCTTAAATGAACTATAATTATATTATTCCAATGGAATATTTCATCATCCTCTATCTTTCCCCCTCCTCTTATACTAAAAAAATTAAAACACCATCCGAGATCTGTTAATTTATCACATTCAGGGACGATAGGTTATCAATTTTCATTACCATATTTAGTTTCGATCATGAAACCATTTTTATGATTGAACCAGATAAAAATATATTTATTTAATCTAATTAATGTTCTGTAATCTCTACACACTCATAATATGTAATAATAATAAAAAACAAGTTCATTATGCACAAAACCACCAAGATAAATCCAAGCGTTTATCAAAAACTTTTAACTAAAGATTCATCCTCATGTATTTAACCCAGAATCATTAAAAGATAATTTATATAAATTTAATGTCACTAATAATATATATTAACAATTCTGTATGTTTAACCACATTTCAAATGAAATTTCATTCATGAATACAAGTAGACGGATCATGAAAACAAAGGGAGAAAATGCTTCCAAACCAATAAAATAGAACCTCTTAAACCCATAAAAAAGACCATAAATGAACCTAATAAAGTTATACTAAATCAATTACATGTATATGAGGTTCTGTAATTATTAATTAATGAAGATAAATTTGATTATTCTGGTCATTAAAACAAACGAAGAACACGCTCGAGCATAAGGTAAGGGGTTTCTCATCTCACTTTTAATTCCGCGAGATTTCCATTGTTCGCCACTTATTTCTTATTTATGGTATATCTCTACTTCAATAATATATATAATATCATTATTATTTTTATATTCATGGTATTATATGATTCATTTAGTTATTATTGACTTTTGTTTATATGATTCAATTGAGTACAATATGGTAAGTTACTTTTTCTGAATTTCCATTTCATTGTGAACTACTTGGTATTGTGCACCTAATATTTCTTATGTGGTGTATATACTACCCATTTGATATCATATTTCATTTAAAATTATAATTCTGGTAAATATAAATTTTCTGTTATCATGTATATTAATATTACCTTAAGTTGTATACTATTTTACATATGGTGTTAATTTGGAAAGATGTTTTAACTATAGAAATATTGATGAATATGTATTCTCTACTCTATACAGATATTGAGAAGGAAAATTGAACTTGTACTAAAACAATGTATAAATAATGATTTGGAATTTCATTGGTGGTTGGGGGACACTATAGCCCCGCGATACATCGACGGGTCTCATGAGACAAATCAATTTGTGACAAACCCTTCGAGTTTGTTTCCAAAAATCATATGGGTTTCTACCCACAGAACTAAACCATTTTAACGGTATTATAGTATCATGTTCCAGATACAAGATTTCCAATTAATAATAATTCTATTTATTCATTATCAGTTATTACTATCCAATAGGTTTTCACTATGAAAAAAATTATGTATGTAGTTTAAATCTCAGTTTATTAATGGTAGGAGTCTTTCATTTATTCATCTTTCCATATTGACTATGTCAAATTGTTTATGATTCAGCTATTATTGATTCGTGCTTCTACAATTTGTAACCCTTACTAAGAATTTGAGCTCACCCCTTTCATTTGTTTACATTCAATAGGTGATGAAGAGGAGATCATTTATTAAGTTTCTGTGGATGCAGTTTTTAGTTTTTGTTATGTTTTCTAATTTTGAAACCTTTTACAATGTAATTTGAGTTACATCTATGTATCTAGTTTCTTTGAAACTACTAAATTTATCATTACGTAGGGATTTTCATTCCTTTTAATCATTCCAATATGACAATTAATGCGCCCACTCTAGAATAGATGGGTCTGGGTGTTACATTACCATTTTCATTCATGATAAAAATTGATAGTATTGTTCATTTTGGTGGTCAAACTAGTCCAAACATGAACATACACTGATTTAATGAATTATTAAGAGCTAGTTTTATTGTAATATCATTATACCATAATAATAATGATCCTATTTAGTGATTATTAGTGTGATATATTATAATTATAAAGTATTTTGAAAAATAATAAATGGATATGAAAATATTACATAACTTGAATAAAATAGTTTCCCCTTAACATTCTCATTTTAAACCATCGAATTAATAATGGTTTTTTGTTGATCGTATCACTAAAAGGTTCTCCAATTTTTCATACAATAACATTAATAATATCATAAACATAATATTTTCTCATTAAAACCAATATATAAAA
Source organism: Viscum album (assembly GCA_963277665.1). Classification (NCBI taxonomy): domain Eukaryota; kingdom Viridiplantae; phylum Streptophyta; class Magnoliopsida; order Santalales; family Viscaceae; genus Viscum; species Viscum album. The sequence goes on from OY728128.1 coordinate 1,608,312,606, forward strand.
CATCACCAATGGGTGGGGGTGAAAATTGAATTTTATTACTCATGGTGGTGATAGTCTGCACATATGCATGAATGACAATTTTGTTTTTCTTAATGGATAGGATAGATGAATAGAAAATAAAAATTCCCTTAATATAGTAGTATTAAAATATATAAATGAAACTAATATCATTATATTAGTGTGTATAGAATAAAATTTAATTAAAAAAATTAAGAAGAAAGTCTAAGTAGTTGATAATAGTCATGTCGGGGACTTTGAATTTTCCTTGGAATTTTCCTTGGAAATTAAAGCCTTAGAAAAATAAATGGTGACCCGAATATTTTTAAAATGGGAGAAGGTTAAACAAGGATAAAATTTATGGTTTTTCTAGTATAAATTCAATCTTATGTTTATTCTTAAATTAGTGGGGAAGATACGCTTTTGTAAATGAAGAGAATGGTAGTTTTGGGAATAACCCTTACATTTTCAATAATGTAAAGCAACTATTCAAGGTTCAATGGAAAAAAATGGAAAAGAGAGGTTTGTATAGTGATTTTGGATATAAAATCATCTCAAACACTCATTTTTAAAAGAAATTATACTATTTTATGTATTTTTGATTTAATTTTTTAACTTATTCCCTAATTTTATTTTACCCTTATTCGTATGAAAATAGTTTTAAGAAAAATAATGTTTTATAATTTAAATTTATATATAAGATAAAATTATATTCTATACTGAATTTAATGGAATAAATTTATTTATTATAAAATAAATAAAATTTATGATGATTTAAAGAAATCCAAAACTGAATCTCACCTTGAAAATGTCTGACTTAAAGAAAAGTCTGAAAATAATTTCTTCTTAAAGTAACATTTTAGTTAGTTCTAAAAATGATGGACATAGGATTTTTAAAATCAAAGAATATTTAAAAATGAATAATTTTATTCCTTAAAAACATATTTTATTATTTAAATGGTTTTATAATCTCTAACTTATTATTATATCCTATAGATGTTATATGATTTTTTATATTTTCATTATTCACCTTAAAAAATCCTTTTGGAAAAAACACAAAATTTCATAACAAGTTGATATATTTTTAGACAATTTGAAATATATTTTAAAAATAATATTATAATAATAAAAAATTAAACTTTTAAATATACTCATGGATAATAACTCTTTTGAGAATTCATTATGTGGGATTTCAGGAGATGATGCTTACATGCTACAGTATGGTCTTTGTAATTAAAAAACACCCTTTATGATCCTTCTTATACATTAAAAAGATAAAATTTTGGAAGAGGGATTGATAGTCAAAGAATTAAAGGGTGAACAAACCAGGATAAATTCTAGAAAAATAAATTTCATTACTAATTAGAAATTGGTACTAGTTAATACTCAGGTCCATGTTTTTCTTTAGGGTTTTAATGAAATAATGATCAATAAAGATAAGTTCATCGAAAACCAGGAAAATATGGCATACTTATTTGAGGAACTAATTAAAGAGGATTCAAATTTAGAGTAAATTTATAATTTTCTATAGTCTTAAATGGATTCAAGACTTTAATAATTTAATGTAACATTTGAATGGAACAGCATTACCCATTATGGTTTAATCTTGTTCTTGTTTGGGTTATCACTCCCCAAAAATTGGATTTTTTGAAAATTAATAAAAAGTAATATTTTATATAGGAAGAATATATGTTGTTCCATTACATATGATATCCAATATCATATGACACAACGATATATCCTATAATGTATATTAAACTTTAATACAATTTTCTATGATTTTCAGTGATAGGAAATAAAATTTATAATTTGGTATATGATTTATAGATTTTTAACATGATTTTCAAAATCAAGAGTAGGGGAAAAGATCTTATATTATTGGAGGATTTATAAGGAATAATAAATTCTTAATCAACACACTGGAAAACACTTGAAACTAACATTCCTAATAACACCATGCATGGAATAAAACCCATTTAGAACCAAAAATGAATAACATCAATAACTTACATAATTGATGGCCACACCTCATTCTTTTGATCGTTATGGTATATAAATGTAATATATGAATATATTAAAGAAATTTCTTCCAAGGTGTATAGAAATTATGAAACACATATCCCATAAATGAAGGTATGATCCTACATAAATCCATGATAGGATAGTATCCTGATTTGTAAAGGAATATTGAGGAATATAGATTCAAGAGAGGGAGTAGAAACAAGAACACTTTCTAAAAGATCATACACAATATATCAATAGTAAATACTCCTCTATACAAGATTTAGAGAAACTTCTAGATACCACAAATTTAAACTTATGTTTTATAAAAATATGAGTAAATACCTATAGTTAAAACACATGTAGCATTCGACTAATGCAATTATCCCCAAAATTTCTATTATAAAACTGTAAAATTTATGGAATCCATTGAAAAAACAAATTTTTAACTATTAATGTTCTTATACCATTATGTAAATCATAAAACACCATATTAATCAAAAAATATTATTCAATATATAAAAAATTTATAATGGTTTAATGATACATTCATATCACAAATATGATTATCATATGGTAGTGGTGCCATATCATATATTTTTTATTATGATATACCTAATACAAGTCATATGAATTTACTTGTATTGTATGCATGTCATACCAAACAATATGTAGATATTGTACATTACGATATCATGCTTCTTACAACAAATAATATTTTGGGTATATCTACATCAATGGATTGATAATATTATAACCCCATTTCAATAAAATGTTTTTTTATTGAGTATAGGATATTAAGGATGTTATTGAGACCAAGTCTTGAGATAATGAAATTTGGATAAGAAGATAATATGAGGGGAATTTTTTTAAAGACTTGAGGTAAAGATGTTGTTATTTTAGATTTAAGGATCTCTTCTAGAATGTAGTGTTCACAAAGATAAGAAATTTTAGAATATGTTAAATTGGTTGTGGTTAATATGTGAGATTTTATTTCTAATTAATAAACCATATTAAAACACACATGATATTAATTTTGTTATCTAAGTTGTAAGATTTATGATAAATATGAATAGATTTGAACTGTTGGAATAATTTTTGAGGTCCTAAAATGGAAATCTTGAATCTATAGTTACTTGCTAAATATGGATAAGTCTAATAATTCTCATATGGTTTGGAAATAATCTCATAAGGTATATATGTGCCTATTGTATGGTTTAAAAATATCCTCATGAGTTTGTGTATATCCATCATATGGTTGGGAAAGTTTATCCTCAGGTTGGTATAGTCTATTGTATTATTGGGAAAAGTATTTGTAAGGTTGGGATAGTCCACCATATAATTTGAACAAGTATTCATATGGTTACCAATATCTTTAATAAACTTAACATAGTCTATCATAAGTTTAATAAAATCCACTATAAAGTTGATACATAAACTCAGTAGGATTCCAGAAAACCTTATATGTTTTTTTAGGAGAACATATGTTTTATAACTTTGTGAAATTCTAAGAATGTTTTAGGATAAAAATCTAAGTTTAATATAATTCAATATTATGAATAAATATTTCAATCCAGAGAACCGTAGAGAATTTTTATTCTCAATGAATAAATATTATGTTTTTTGGTTAATACATGATTCAAGATGGTGATTACTTGTAATAAAAGAGTAAAGCTTCAGGATATTGAATAAAGTCATGTTTCATGATTGAATAATCATTTACTAGAGCATTTGGAAGCCATGTTTCTTCCTATTCAATTATTAAATGGGTTTTCTATGTGGAATTTTGAAGAGGAAACAGAGACCAAAATAATTAAAATATCATAAATTAGATAATATCACTTATCCAAGAGAAAAAAAAATTCAAATTTTTATTACTATTTTATTATAGGTTGAAGACTAGTAGAGAAGGATAAAATTTCTGTAAACTTACTCACATGGTATCTATGAATAATGATTAAATAAAGAAAAATAATATTGTCCTTCATATATAAACTATGAACATATCCTCTGTGATATTAATGAGAACATGTTTTATAAAAGATAATAGAGTTTTTAACGAATTTCCTTAAATAGAGAGAGTGAGAGAGATATATATATAGAAAAATTCATTTCTACAATACATTCATAAAGATTCTCATTCATGATGAAGATATAGAAAATAGTCATTGAAAGTAGTGCTTTTCTTGAAAAATAAAGTGGTGTATTTCTACGATACAAGAATATAATAATAAGTAGAAGAGTTCAGCACACTCATCAACTTTACAATATTCTACTAGGGAATTCACTTTAATTATTACCCAAAATTTTAATCATTATAAAATTTGGAAATCACTATCCTATATGATGCATCAAAAAACTCTTAAGATATCTCTAAAACAAGGTTTTTAATGATAAACCCTACTAACTTGTATATATAGGTTGATTCTAGTGGGTATTGTGATCTTAAATGAATTTATACCACACAAAGGAAAACATTTCTCCCATTGAGAGCTGGACCTTATAAATAATTATTCCTCTTATGTTGGAATTTGTTTGAAAATGTGTCTGTATAGAAACCATTTCTCATATTCCCCAGTATATTAGGTTTCTTTATGATAAATATAAAATAAAATAAGATCATACCCCCCCCCATCGGGGATCTCTCACAGATCTCGTAGGTTTTCCTACAAATGATATTAGAGCCTTTTTTCCCTTTATTTGTGATGGGTTCTTAGTTGTTTTGAGTTTTTAGTCTCTATTAGAAAGAATAATTCATCACTTATTTATATTATATATAATGGATAATTTGAATTCAGTGATTAGAAAGGGTATTTCTATATTTAATGGGAATGGTTATCATGTAAAGAAGTATATAATGCTTACATACATATTAGCTTTCAATTATGATGTATTGGAAGCTACAACTGATGTATTTCTACCTTGTGTGGAAGTTGATTCCAAAAAAAATTCATAAAAGTAGAACATGAATAGTTATATCCATGATAGAAATGATATTTTTTCTTCTATTTCAGAAACTAAATTTTATAGAGTCAATGGTATTGAGATACAAAGAGTTTTGGGGGAAAATTTTAGAATATTTATGACTCAAATACCAAAAATAATTGAGAAAATATACATTTTTAGATATTAAAGTTTAAATATATGTGGATACATAATGATGATTCTGTTGATATTTTCTTCACAAGAGTTTATGAATTTATTAGAATGGTCTGAGTGTAATGTGAGAGTTTAGAAATATATACTATTATATAGAAGATCTTATATATATTACATGAAATTTTGGATGTGAAGGAATGTGATTTAAAATATAAATATCCAGGTGACATCCCATATGATATCTTATATAGTATTTTTATATCTTATGATATGATAAAAGATAATGTTTTATAAAATTTGGGATTGGATTAAAATGAGGTTTCCATTAAACCTATAAAATCTAATAAGCTGAAGAAGCATGTTGATGTTGAATATGAATATTGTAGTTCAGTTTACAATCATGATATAGTGGAGAAAATTGTTTAATTAATGTTCCTTATCTCTAAAAATTAGATTAGGGAATGGTATGTACAAGTTAAATATCCATTTTAAATTAATCAGCTGTGGAGTTATTTGAAATTTTGTAGTATCCAAGATCAAAGATGAATAATATTGTGATGAGAATGAAGAAAACCAAAGATGATTATAAAAGAATAAATCTAAAATTAAAAGGTTTATTTAAGTTATAATTGTAATAAGTTCTCAAATTTTAAAAGGAAAAAACTTCTAGTCTAATGAAAGTTGAAGTATTGAAGATGAATATGGAATTAGGTCACTCAGTGCTGAAGATGGTGAAAATCTATTAATTAAAAAAGTAAATTATGAAATGTAGAAATTGATGAAATAAGTTATGAAATTTAATAATGAGATACTAAGATTGATTTCATGCTAAAGATATAGTTTAAATAATTTCATTCAAATATCTCTAAACATGAAAAAAAATGAGGATGAATCAAAGTATAAATCTACCAATAGTAATGAATTGTTTCTTATAGAATCTAAATAATTTTTTTAGATTTTATAGTAGTATTAATGAAAATTATTGATTATGGTAAGACTATAAATAGAAATATGGAAGAAATAGTAAAGGAGAAGCTTAATTATTTTGGTCATATGAAACAGAAGTTTGTTAAAAAAGAAGAAGAGTTGAACAAATTAATTTTCAAATTTTATAACTCTATTTCAGAGGAAATAAAAAGATTAAAAAGTATTAGGATCAATAAGACTAATAAAAATATACTTCAAAGGAGAAAATAATTCTGAAAATTTTTTGGTAATTCAAAAACCAATATCATGTCATTAAGGCCAAATATTTAGAAAAATACACTAACACTAAAAAATCTAGAAAGTCTTGGAACACATACTTTATGTAAAAAAAAATATACAAATGGTTACTCTATAAATTTTGAGAATATTCCTATTATAAATAATAATATGTCATTATTTAATAACAATTTTGTCTCATTAAAATGATCCATTACTAGTGACTCAAAGAAGGAAGGAATACATGCTACAAATTTTGGACAACAAGATTCTTACAAAGGTAAGTATTATTTATATGTAATATGTTGGTAATATTGAGGTATTGGGTATTTTAATATGATTTTTTTGTTTAACTAGAAACATAATAACATTACAATAAGGATTTATAAGAATTTTTTTGATGGGTTTTCAATCGTCTCAGTGAACAGAAATTCAAAAACATGTTAAGAATTCTGAATAAAAATTTGATAACATGTTTCTAGTGCTTCAAGAAATCGATGGAAGATGTAACCAAATTATTAACCATCAAAAATAATGTACCATCATTCTAATATACCAAAAAATAATATTTTTCATAGTCAACATCCTCATGATAAGACAATAAAAGTGAATGAGAAAGATTTAGTTGTGAAAGTTTCACTCAAAGCATTCCATGGTGAAATTCAATGGATCATAAATAATGGATGTTCTTGTCACATTATATATGATTTAAAACATACTTAATATATTGAAACAATAAATGGATTCTTATTGAACTTTTTAAATGATGCGTCACTTAAGTTTAAAGGATTTGGTTCGACGATGATTGGGAAAGAAAATCCAAAATCCAAAAATTCTTTGTTTTTTTATTTATTAAAACATAATCTATTAATTACTTCATAGGTTTATGAGGAAGAGAGTGGATTATTTTTTCATGAGGGATGATTTCTTGGTCATGAAAATTGAAGCTGAAATATTCATAACAAGGGTAAAGTGGATTAAATTGGATTAAATTCAATTCGGTGATATAGAAAATGCATGATATAAGAGAATAAAATAAGAGAATGAATTGTGAAATCAAAGTATTGGTTATATTAATCGAAATAAAATAAACAAGTTCACCCATTGAGATAATTTTTGTGAAGTTTTTTAATAGGAAAGAGTAATATATTGGATTTTCTTAACTTCCAAAAATGGGTAAAATATTAACTCTCCATACAACAAGGTAGAGATTCAATCAACCCAATCCAAGTATCTCATTAATTTAAATATGTGTAATCCGATAAAGAAGAAATAAACCAATGGATATAATTTATGTAGTAATTTTATGTTCACTTCAATCACATTACTTGATTTATGTTTATAAAACTTGAGTTTAAGGCCCTAAGAATGTTTAAAATCATTCAAAGAATCATAGAAAACGAGTATAGTTTTTCTATCATGATAACATAAAGAGATAATGGAACTGTTTTTAATAATTGATAGTTTTAATCTTATATAAATATTTTTTTTATTTAGTATGAACTTAAGTAACCATATACACTACACACAGAAAATTGTATGAAGGTAATAAAAAAAATTTGGTGGGTATTTCTCAAAGCATGTTACTTCTTTATATTTTTGGAGTCAAGATATTTTGGTAGTGATTCGCATATAAAACCCTTGTTTTCATAGTTAGAAATAAAAAAAAATATACCCTTTTGATATGTATTATAAAAAAAATATCTATTTTTTAAGTATCTCTACATATTTGGCTCTCCTTGCATTATCAAGGAAAAAAGAAGAAAATATATATAATTTTAAAAATTGAGGTGTTGATGGTATTTTCGAAGTATATCCTCAAAATGGAAAATGTCCCTTTTAATATAAAATCTATTTTGGGATTATTGTTGATTCTACTAATGTAAATGTATGGGAACATTCAAAGAAATAATTTTATCAAGATAAATTAAGTTCCAGAAGTGATGATGATGCAATTTTTGTTAAACAACCTAAATTAATTTCAAAAAGGGAAGAAACTATTAAATATGAGTAGGTTAAATAAGAGGATTAATCCATTTAGAGTAATGAGGAATAATATCAAATAATGTATCTTAGTTTTTAAACACAAGTTTGAGTCTAAAATATCATTGGAAATCAAATTCCGAAGGTACAAACATGGAGAACTTTGAGGAATTCAAATCATACATAATTGTTTTATTAAGTTAAACCTATAGATGTTGAAGAATAATTAAGGCATAAAAAGTGTTATGTTTCTATGAATAATTAATTATATTATATTAGGTAAATTGTTATTTTTTACAAAATCCAAAATAGAATAATTTCATTGGGAAAACATGGGGATTTCAAAAAAATTAATGAAAAACGAGAAGTGGTGAGAAATAAATTAGTATTAGTGTCTAAAGTCTATTAAAAAGTTGAGGTATTGGAATTTTATGTGACTTTTTTACTAGTTTCAAGACTTAAATCCATAATAACAACTTTTTTTATTTCATCCTAAATGAAATAAAATATTTTTAAATGGGATTTTAAGTCTAACATTCTCAATTATGTGTAGTAAAAGAAGGAATTTAATGAGAAAAGTTGTGATTTATTTATTTTAAAATGTGATAATTGTGTATTGAGGTTAAATAATTCTTTATATATTCTGAAACAATCACCAAGATCTTGGTATTATAAGCTATAAACCTACACAAAGATGATGGATTTCAGGAAAAAAAGAGTGGGAATCCACCTCTATTTTAAATAGGACAAATAGGTATCTCTCATAATTATTATTTATGCATATGATATCATATTTTATTAAAATTTTGAATAAATTTGGGATATTTTTTGAAGGATATAAAAAAATTAATTGAAATTTCAATGAATAGGGATATAAGGTACATATTTGTCCAATAAATTTCTCAAGATAAATATAAAATTAATTTTTATGAATAGAAATATTATAAAGAATTTTTGAAAAATTTAATTATAGAGGATTCAAATAATATTTACACGTCAATTTAAACGGTAAAATATCTATCCAAAGATTATGGGGGGAATAAGTTAATCCAAGGGGTTCATAAATCTCATGGTAATTGTGTTATACTTATTAGCTTCAAGATCAGATTTGGTTTTATCTATTCACTTCTCTTTCAGAAAACAAATTATAAAAATAGTATCATTTTTTTGGTAAAAATAAGATTCTCAAATATATTAAATGTACATTAGGTTTTAGGATAAAATATGATAGTAAGGGTGAGCTTAACCTATTTTGATACTCCGATATAGATTGGGTGAGTTGTGTTGATGATAAGATATCCAAATCTATTGAAATTTTATTTCTTAGAGAGTGGTTTTTTGTAGGCATACTATGACATATTACTTTGTGACTTTGAGCACTATAAAAGGTAAGTATGTTGCCACCACTCAAGCTACAAAACAGTTAATTTGTACGATATCATTGTTAGTGGATCATAATGTTTATGTAATGTTGTTTTTAATTCTTGGGTGTGATAATAAAAGTATTATAAATCATATAAAGAATCTATTTTAGATTCACGATATTTTGAAATTGATATATAGTATCACTTTATCAAGTAGATCATGGAAATAATTGAACTAAAATGAGAATTTGTTACGAAAATGAGAAAATAACTGATGTTCACACTAAGCTAATGCCTAAAGAATCATTTCAAAAAATATGTGGTTTAAATTGGGAGTCAAACCTCACCCATATCAAGGAATAGGTGTGGTGTTTTAGTCCTCTATATCATCTTTTATTTCAATATTGTTTTCAAAGGGTGAGAAAATTTTTCAACTTAAATATTCCTTTATATTCATATTCCCATGTTTTTTAGAAATGTTTGGAGTATAATTATATGGGATTATCCATTTATATGTGTTTCTATTAGGGGGTAATATATTAAGAGAGAGTATTTAAATTTTTTAAACCACAAATTCAATATTTCTCTTTTGTTAACTACATTAATAGTTTTATTCAAGTGAATATAGTAATTTCTCCATTAATAGGATATTTGGATAGGTCTATGAAGTTGAGGATGGATTTGACATGATGATAAAATATTCATTATATAACAGTCGATTATCATGTGTGATGATGAATAATTTACTGAAGAAATGTTGACTCTCTGTTCTATTCTCATATGGTATCCTTTTTAAGGAGAGTCAAGAGAATTAGGTTTGAATAGGGTGAACATTTATCACTATTATTATGGAAATCATGATATTTTTATTTTTTTCCAACATTAAATTTATAAATAAATCTTAGAATTATTGAATGATGATTCATGTATTTTATTTCTTTTTATAATGATTTTTGTTCCAAGGTGAACAAAAATAAAAATGGAGAGATTATTGAGATCAAGTCTTTAGTTGAAGGAATTTTGAGGATAATATTATCTTTAAATTATTTATTGAAGATCTGAGAGGAACATATAGTGATTTTAGAGAGAATTAATTCCTATATAATATATTATTACTCTAGAGAAGAAATTTAGGAATATGTTGTAGTGAATGTGGTAAATTTGTAATATTTTTTTTCAATTCATAAATCATATTCAAACTGGGATGATAATAATTTTGATGTGTGAGGTGAAGGAATTATGAGAAATAAGAAGAGATTTAATTTGTTGGAAGAAGATTTGAGGTCTTTAAAATTAAATATTGAACCTGAAGTCAATTACAGAAAGTGGATAAGTCCTAGAAATCTCATAGAGTTTGGCAAAATGCTAGTAAGGTAGAGGTTTTTCCATCTTATTATACATACTTTTACTCATAGGGTTTTTTCTCTATTGTAAGGTAGGGACAGGTCATCATTATGTAGGGATGTTCTATCATATGGTTGGAGAAATTATTTATAATATTGGATAATTCTACTGTATAGTTTGGAAAAGTAATTGTAACATTGGAATAGTCCACAATAAATTTAATAAAGGACGTCATAAGGTTAAGAAATTTTACCATAAGTTAATAAAAAACTCGGTATGATTATATCTAACCAGTAACACCCCAAAATAATAAATGTTTTAATGAATAAATGATATGACTCATGTCAAAAAGGTGCACCTTCCTTTTTGGGATACTATATAATTAGAACTCCACAGTTAATCATGCTTGACATGGAGTAGTGATCAGGATGGGTGACCTTCTAGAAAGATTCCCAAGGTGTGTGTGAGTGATGAAAAAATATACTGGAAGGAACATGTGTTAGCCTATGGGTACTTTAATTAGTCAGATGACCCATTTGGGCATGTTGGTGGGCCTCAGAGTGGGGACCACATGTCTGTGGGGAAACTAATGGTCTATGGCGTGTCAAAACCTGATGGCCATGTTAAGACAAGGTGTATGTACTGTCACCGGAGCCTAGTTGTTACGTTTGGTATCAGAGGTGGTACCCAGCCTTAAGTGCAATGCACTGCCTAGGTTGATATGTAGTGCCCACAACAAGGACGTTTTGCTCTAAAGGGGGGGTAAATGTAACACCACAGAATGATAAATGGTCATATTACTAAATAATTTGACTCATCTCAACAAGGTGCACCTTCCATTTTGGAAGCCTACCTGAATAGAACTCAACAGTTAAGTATGCTTGGCATGGAGTGGGGATCAAAATGGGTGACCTTATCAAAATTTTATCATGGTGTGTGTGATTGATAATAAAAAACACTAGAAAGGACATGTATTGGCTTGTGGGGACTATCATTATCTAGATAACCCATTCGGGCACGTGGGTGGGTCTCAGAGTGGGGATCACATGTCTGCGGGGAAACTTGTGGTACCTGGTGGTCCATGACCCAATGACCATGATCTAAAGGGGGGGTGAATGTAACACCCCAGAATGATAAATGGTTAAATGACTAAATGATATGACTCATGTCAACAAGGTGAACCTTTCTTTCTAAGAGCCTGCATGATTAGAACTTCGCATTTTAGCATGCTTGGCATGGAGTAGTGATCAGGACGGGTGACCTTCTGGAAAGTTTCCTATGGTGTGTGTGAGTGAGGACAAAACACACTGAGAAGTACATGTGTTGGAATGTGGGGAGTTTCATTAGTCATATGACCCATTCAGGCATGTGGGTGGGCCTCAGAGTGGGTACCACGTGTCTGTGGGGCAACTGGTGCTACCTAGTGGGTTGAGACCCGACGACCATGTTAAGGCGGGGGGCATGTGCTATCACTGGGGCCCAGTTGTTTCACAACCTCATAAGGTTATTTGTAGAATCTCATAAGGTTCACTGGTCAATGAAATTTTGAGAACTTTGCACACAAAAAATTCTTGTTTACTATAATTAGATAGTGTGAATAAATAATTAAATCATGTTATTCATGGTGATTTATTATTTTCAAATAATAAATATCATGTTCTTCGGTTAATCCAAGATTTAAGCTAGTGATTACTTGTGACAAGGGAGGAAATATTCACAACAAATAATAAAGTCTTGTGTTGTGATTAAAAATTCAATTATTAGAGCAGTTAGAAACCACATTTTTCCAAATATAGTCATTACATGGGATTTATATCTAGAATTTTAAATATGAAAGAGTGACCATGGTGATTCAATTATCATGTGTGACATGAGTCCACCTCTTTAGAATAATTAAAATTCAAATATTTATCACTATTTTATTTCATGTTTAAGACTAGAAAAGAAGGATAAAATTAAGGGGATAATATTCAAACAATGTTTGTGAATATATTCAATGAATAAGAATATTTAGATAGGGTTTCACATAAAAACTAAGAACACATACTACAAAAATATTCTTAAGAACATTTTGAAGAAGGATAATATATTTAATCATGAAGTTGAGAGATAGAATATGTTATTACTACAATATATTCTTGAAGAAACTAATTCATGAGGAAGATACTGATGTCAATATTTATGTTTATTTTTTTTATTATAATTGAAGTGGTATCTTTTAATTATGTAACAATAGAAGAAGAAAAAATCTCATCAGACATGAAAATTTAACAGCAAATCTATTGGAGGAAAGCGCTTCAATTATTACCCAAAATTTTAATAATTATATAGTGCATGATGCACTTGTGTGTAAGATACAATGAATAACTATCATGATTTGTATAAAACATGGGGCTCAAGGATAAAACATTCCCATTTATACCTACAACATGATTTTATTGGGTAGTTTTATCTTAGAGGAACCATATCAAAAAAGGGAATATCCTTCTAATATTGAGAAGAGAGCCTTTTAAATCGATATGCTCCTTATGTTGGAATGTGTTTAAAAGTGTATATAGATATTAAACATCACTCATATAAACTAGTGGAAGATTTTATTTCAAAATAATCATAAAAAATAAGTAAGGTGACTTATTCACCTCCACCCCCCCCCCCCACACACACACATGTGCACCCTCTCAGAAATCCCTCATACAACCTATAGAAGGTCCCATATATATTTTATTTGATATAATTAATAAACTCCTTAGATCATATCAGTTGATAAATAATGACTATTTTTAATTAGTAAAGGATAAATCTCATAAATTTTAATTTAATGCAACAAATATTATTTTAATTGGGGGTGAGCATAATGAAAATGATATTGATTGGATCATGTCATTCCTTTCATCAAATTTTAAAAGAGGAGAATGAAAGTTGAAATGGAAGATTCTAATTGCATGATTTTGGTATGGAAAGGATGTACAACTTGCTCCAAATTTCCCCAGGAATATTTGAGATGATAAAATAAATGATGCACCCATAAAGGAATCTTCTAAGGAGGTGAAAATCAAGAGTAGTATCAAACAAAATTTCTTTAAGAAGATAAACATTATCTTATATAGGAAACAATATATCAGAAGAAATAAAATTTGAGGAAATTGAGGATTATAAAGAACAGGAAAAATGAAGTTCATATGGATCACATAAACAAACCATAACCTAATAATATAATTTATGGAGATGATATTGAATTTGAGGGTGTGATGGACCTCAAGGTAGAGTTAGAGATTAAAATTTAGGTAATAGAAATTTAGAGAACTAAAATGAAGAAAACAGATGGTGTATTATATAATGAAAACTATATATATGGAAACAAGAAGATTATAAAGTTTATTTTATGGTTTTGATTGAAAATATTAAATATAAGAAGCTGAAAACATGGAGAAAGATACTGAGATCAAGTTCAAAGTGGAATATAAGATGTGGATCATTGATAAATTGACTAAAGTAATGAAATATAATGTAAAAAGGTTCAAGTATCTAAAATAATACGTCAATATTAGATGAAAAAACATATGATTATGAAAGTACTATGGCACCTCACATGAAATTGGGAAGTTTTATTGTGTGGGATATAGAGATAGTAAATGAGAGTCATATAGATCCAATAAAGTTTTTTGAAATCTTCCTACAATAATAAAGGACCTATTAGGGAGGGAAAATAGGTATGGGGATTGATAATAAACAAAGTTCATCATTATTAATGATAATACATAGGATCTCTCTCCTAAGAAGAATATTAACTTGGTAGAAACCCAAAAACCCACTAAAGAATTTGTAAATTTAAAAAGAATACACAATAAATCATGTGTTACTTTTCTGAAAAGATGAGGCTTATATAAAACATGTGTTCTAGAGGACCAGTTTGGGATATACCAAACACTAAGAGGGGGGATCTATGTTGGGGGCTTTTGAAATCAATTCCAACTTTTTATCCTTGTACCTCTTGACCTGTTAGGATCTTGATTCTCTTGTTCTCTTTTCCCTGTCGCATGCAATAATAGAAATAAGTAAAAAGATGCACACGACATTTTTACAAGGTTCGACACTCAATAAGAGAATCTACATGCTATCCATTCATGGGAATGACCAGTGCATGGATTCTCCACTATAATGTGATATGTTGTTATAGTGGGTTGACTAAGAAAACAGTCCTCTAGTCAGTGTGGCTCCCTACACTTGGAGGTGGAAAAGAAAATAATCGCTTCCCAGTGTTTCTCCCTACACTCTAAGGGGGAAAGGTAAAAAATCCTCTTCTAAATTGCAATGATTAGGATATACCCTTACACTTATTGGTTCTTTATATTTTCAATGAATACAGTCTCTTGCAGCTTCTAGCTAGTTCTTTATACTACCTCTGAAGATAGTCTTCTCTCTGTTATAATAGTGTGAAAAAACAAAAGAAACTTCCACCTTTTGAGGCCTGTTGGATTTCACAGTGCTACTTTGTTCTTTCTCTATTCAATTATTACCTTCCTAGAAGTATACAGGTAAACAACCACTTCTTTCTCTGCAGCAAACCTGAAATCTGTACAATCTTCTTCCCCTTCTTCTTCAATGCAAAACCAGCTGCACTGAGATCACTTCTTCTTCTATCTACTAGAATCACAAACTCCCTTTTTGATAATCAGAACAATTAAGACCATCTCATATTATAATCATTGTAGTTTTTATGGCCTAAATAACTGAATATAGATTAGCCACTCTCTTCTTATTCTTCTCTTTCTTCTGATTGACACAATATGATATGGAGTAGTGTAGTAGAGTTCTGCACTCTTTCTTCGATTCTCAATACCAACATATGAGTGTATCAGTATAATACCTTATTCCTTTGTGTAGATGTGAGTTTAGTTGCACATCCAGTTCTTCTTCACTTCACAAAGAACAACAAGGGAGATAAACACCCGTTGTGTGAGTACGGTACAATTTTTCTTTGTGAAACTTAATGGTTCATAGCACTTCCTTCTTCGCAAAGCCACTTCAAGAATGATATGAATCAATCGAAGGCCTGCGGGCCCCCCAAATCTTTCATGCACCCTTTTAGTTGTCTTTCATGTAAATTTTATGCCATGAACGCATGATTTGAATTTTTTCATGAAACACCTCTTGCGCTCAACTTCAATATTGCACGCAACTCTCTTCTTACATTCAACATCTCATTATTGTGTGGAACTCTATTTATTTCACGAACTCCCCTTTACTTAAAATTCTTTTGTGTATTGGATCTAGGAATTTTTCTAAGTGTCGAGCATATCATATGTGAGAGGTTCGCCTCTTATTTATAGACCTTGTCGACGCCCACGCGCAAAACCCCTGATGTGTCGTGCAACATCCTGACATGTCGTGCAAAACCCCATTTGATGTCTCATTGGGCGTGTAAGTCTCCTTTGCGCCAACCTAATATTTTTTTTTACTTATTTAATCTTTTTCGCACTTCATGCCTTTTCCATTTTGTGAATTTTGGAACTCGAATCATGCCTTGTGCGCAAGATTCCAAACTCCCTTCAATCTTGCGTGCAAAAACCAATCTTTCGTACAAGCCTATCCTTTTCCAGATTTTTATGTTTAGATCATGGAAATCCACTTGCGCACAATATAAAAATCCATCTTCAAACTTGTGTGTGATATCCTTTTCCAAAAACATATTTCTTCATCTCCCAATTTTCAAGCCCAAAAATTTGGCAAACACTAGAAAACAGCCCCACCTTAAAACGTTCTTTTGTGCCACCTCTAGATTGTATGTTCCTTTTTCATTGCTCTATTCACTACATCTCATAACCATTCTTGAGATTTTATCACAAAATCCACTATCGTGATATGTATCCTTTGATCGAACAGCTTCAGCATCATCAGATTTTCAATAGAAAGTACTACAACTTCCCTGTGTTCCACTATCATATTTTATTCCAATCAAAACTGAATATGACTGGCATTTCCTTTTACTCCCACTTTCCTTCATAAGGATTGCATCACAAGTTCTCCTAACTTATGATATTTGTGAAATAAAAATCATCAAAGCATTGTCTGATTTACAGGAAATGTGTAATGCAAGACCATCTTAGAATGCCAACCCCTTACACACTCTCCCTTCTTCTTCAACCATCATTCTCAATTTAAAATATGTATTCTTTTTCAATCATCTTTAGATAGATGATACTTCACCATTATACTCAAATCACCCTCAAATGGATGATACTTCTCTATTATTCATTATTTTAAACAATGTGTCACCTTAGACACAAGTTATTTGAACTTAGGATCATTTCAACAATCGTCTAAATTAACTTAATGGAGAATTTTTGAAGGATGACATTCAATGCTATGATTGCATAACAATTATATAGGCATCCTCACTCAAGCCAATCTCCATTAACTTTGGAGTCCTTGTTCATCTCCTTCTTCATTTTTAAAATCATTGAAAACTATTCAAAACAAATATAATCTTCATACACAAAGTGATCCCAACAGTGTTACATATCTAAGAGGTACTTCACGACATAAGATCAATAGAGACAAATAAGTATAAACCTATAATATCATTATGTATTCAATATATAATATCTTTGGTGTGAAATATATTGATACAAATCCATCTATTTATCATCAAGTACATGAAGGAATGCTCTAAGAGATACTCAATGTAATGGAGGAAAAATTTTCAAGGAGTTATCGAACAAGATTAAAATACAGAAATAGGTTTATGTCATTTGAGATAAGGAGGGATCATAATATCCCGAGGAAGAAAAATCATATCAAAAACCAAGAGCTGTGATTAAATAATTTTGGTCTCAAAATAAAAGGGTCAAGGAGGCCGTCATATATGAGATTTAATTGAATATAATAAATCCGGCCAATTTCTAGATCCTTAATAGTGGATACACTATTTATATGGGGGGAAGGAAGAATATTTTCACATGAATTAGATATAATAAATAAGGTTACATATGGATCAATAATATTTATGAGTTAAATATTATCAACCCTAGGAAATATTAAATTCATATAAAATAGATGAGGAGAATAGATTTCATATTTGGTTGAGGCATTAGTCACAATTTACTCAGTGTTACTAATTTTAGTGACTCATGGAGTGCAATATATTTTACCAAGAATATGTGTATTATCAAAGAAAATGATTATATGATAGTGATATAGTAAAAGTAATAAATATTGAATATCTACCACATTATTTGAGAAGAATATATGTGATTTCTATCAAGGTAAGATAAAAATAAGTTTGGCCACAAACAGTTTGGTCAGTTAAGTCAAAATTCAGTGGAATAATTGGAGAAACATGTAGGTTCATGTAATATTCATAATAATACATGTGAAAATACTCATACATGTTAAATTTTTTCAAAAGGGAAAGATCATTTAGAATAATTAAATACTAAATTAAAATAAATTAATGAAAAAACGATCCAACTCATTAGGGGCCCACCTGTGCCAAAAAAATAGATTGATTACACAACCTCAAGCCTGTCTCTTATTGGTTATGGGTTAGTTATCAAAACCAAGAAGGTGTATCAAACATGTTAGGCCTTGGAGAAATAAACCTATAACGCACACATATCTCCACATATTAATAAAAATAAAAAACAAAAATGAAATATCTCAACAAAAGAAAAAAATAAATCTAATAAACACCAAGAATCCATAATAGTAAATTGTGGAAAACTATAGAAATAAATTAAAATATAAGAAACCAATACCCCAAAGTAAATAATAACCTAAAAAATAAAAAATATGTTTCTTTATCACATCATATCCTAACACAAACATCAATAATATCTATCACCGTTGATCACCATTAAGCATCAACTCTTACAACACCACATACCTTGTGGTCACCACCAAAATGTTCAATATCTATATAGACACGACTTGTTTGAGTGGAATTTCCATGAATTTATGAGTATAAAAAATTCTAATAAGGATTACTATAAATCAAAAAATATAGGAAAAAATTAAAATTAGTCACAATTCTGAGGATAAAGAAAAGGAAATCCAAAATATTATTTATGAATAAATAGTTTAGTGATGTAGGAAATTCTTAATCTTAACAGCTCATCTCTACATGTATTTTATTCATAAGAAACCAAATATACTTGTTAAATCATAATATTTTAGATATAATAAATAACTATATTCCAAAATAGCACAACATATATATAAATCAATAGTGGGGGATATGCCCCTTGTTGAGAAAATCATGTTTAATGAGGCAGTGTAAACTTCATTGATGGAGTTCATATACCTAATATTTTTGGGAATTTATGCTCCCCCTAATTCATGTGGGTGACAAATGACTCCATGTGTGAGTAGTGATAAAGGGAGTACTCAATCTCATGCTCTAAATGGAGGACTCATGCCCTGAGTTTTTGTGGGATTACAAAACTCTATCAGGTATATGGGAATTTAATGCCCTATTATCAATATATTTCATTGGGAGTACCAACCCTCGTTATTTACTCATACATATCACCCAAACCAATTCATCAACCCTACAATGTTAAATATCTGAAAATTCCAAAAACAGTCAACAAATAGTATCTACTGGTGAATAAGATTGTGTCATTTTAGTTTAAAAGGTAAAACACTAAATATGAAATAAAACATTGTTTGATTCCAAAATTTAGTGAAAAATGCTCATACTGACCTATAGGGTTAATACTAGGCCATATGGAGTCCCTAAGGGAATGCTACATAGTGATGCAAACAAGGGGTAGGTCTCCCACATGGTACATTTCTATACATGAAAGGAAAAGGGCACCAGTGCGTGGTGCCACGTTCTCTATCATGAACCAACCCAGGATAGCCCAGACCTAAGAACATGTGATAGTATGTGGTAAGTCCTTAAAGTTATTCTTGATCCCCATATGATAGAAACTAGTTCCTCAGTATTGAGAATACTCTATGGGAATGGTTTCGCCAAACACAGATAAAATAGGTCTTATAAAATAACCTTGAATAGCCCTATCATATGATGGGGAATCATGAATCTTCATAAGTGAAAAAAATAATAATCCCCATATAAAAATATAATATAATTGGAAAAATTACAAGAATAAAACATCAAAATAAAGGCCAATAGAAATAAAATATACAATTGGGGTTTTTTTAAATTAAAAATGGACTATATGGAAATTTAATGAGGTGAGATATTATAAAGATAGTAAATAATAAAAAACTAAACAATAATGAACAAATTAAATAGCTACCTATAATCATGTAACATAAGGACTCATCCCACCTTGTCACCTCCATCAACCCAGATAATGATATAGATAACATCCATCGACTCCAAGTGGTGAATTTTCCATACCTACATTAGCATAAAAAAGGTCTATATATACTTAATGGGTGTATATAGGGTGTGACCATAATAATCCTAGTAGGATCCCACAATGTTTTTTTATATAGGTATTCAAAGAAATACTAGGTCATCCTAGTTTGAAGGAAAATATACTAAATAATATTTAAACATTTTTAATAAAACATGAAATGTACTATAGGAATAGTATAAAGTAAAAATAAGTGAAAAACAACCCGTATAAATAGTCTTTTTAAAGAGGAAATACTGGAGAATAACCTAAGGTCCTTAAGGTAAGGAGAACATAGTAATTATATGACACAAACTAGGTAGACCATCAATTGGTGGAATAAAACTATAACTATTTCACTAGGAAAGTGGGATACACATGAAATTACTTTACTAATCAGAGAAACACACATAACTAATGGGATGGGAACTTCTCCCAATATTTTATTTTATAACCAAGCCCTAAGGGTTCCCAAGAAGTTTAATAAACATCAGAAATCATTATAAAAGTTATTTCCTTAAGTAATGAATAAACATCATTAAGTCTATAATTCAATACATGCTTTATATGTTATATCCATCATCTAATCCAAAGGGAACACCAAGGAAAACCATTTTCATGTAATTAAATAAAAAACAAGTATATATACTTTCTATATCATTTTAGAAATTGGTATTTTAAAAACCAATAACCAAAATTTTAACCAAAAATGGGAGAATATGGAAACACCTATATCTAATGATGAAACCACAAGAAAATAGATTGAATATACTTCAAACAACTAATGTATATACTTACAAGGAATAAACAAAACCTATACTTAAAATTCCAAAATACAAACCCTAGGTTTCTATTTCCTTAAGGTAGAATGAAATTAGTGAAAAATGAAAAAATAGACCATAAAGAAATAAGATAATTCAATTATCATGTGTATACATTGAAAAAATACACCAAAAGAATGACTTGGGAGGATGAGGAGATGGAGTTCGAATGTGAAGGATTTTTATATTTGACTGGGCATAGAAATGAGAGGTAAGAGTGTATAATTCATCCAAGGATAGTAAAGTAATTTTAAATTTTTAAAAACCTAGGAAGACCGAATGATTTGGAAAAACGTGCACCAGTTGTGTGATTCATAATATGACCACCAAAGTATTCGTATCATTAGTTCACATAGTTAGAAAAACCATACATCAACCATGAAAAATACCTATGGTAATAACTATAGACGTGATGCATGGTTTCTACCTGGTTTTCCCAAATTTTATGCTAATCGTTACATATCTCCAATTTTCTAAAAATATAATTTTTTTAGAGAAAAATACATAGAAGAGATGGAATAAGGATAAAATACAATAGATAAATAATTCAGGCATGAAATAATATAATTGGTGTAAATATTATCCCCATCATATCACTTTATACCCCCAAGAATCCAATCTATGTTCAATAAACATATGATGAAACAAATTCTTTACAAGATACTCCCACTCCCACATCTCATGGGAGTCACTCCCATGATACCATTTGATTGAAACCAATCAGATCAACTTCCCATGGAGAAAAATAATTCGAGAATTGGATATCTATAATGGGTGCATAATAACAAAAACATTGGAATCAAACTCCAGTTATACCCTATTAATCATGCAATAAGAATTGGGATAGTACTTATTTAATTGAAAGACATGAAATACATCATTAATTTCAAACAATGTTATGAATTATAATTTAAACACAACAGTCCTTACTCTTTCTATGATCTTTAATGGACTATGAATCATAGGGTGATCTTCCATTCAATTCCAAATCATTGGTGACATAGTCAAGGTGATACCATTAGAAATACATGGTCTCTAACGAAAAAAACTAAGGGAAAATTATGATGATCTATGTAATAATTATAATAAATTTGAGTTTTTTCCTTACACCATTGGATAACTTGAATCTTCATAGTATCTCATAGGCAAGGCTCGGTACCACAAGTGAGATTTTTCTTACCTCAACACATCATAGAGAAGAGAGGAATGGTTTACCATATAAAGACTCAATAAAGACCATTCTAATAGAGGATTAGTATAATTTATTATAATATTATTCAACCAGTTCTAGGTAGAAATCCCATGAACCTCCAAAATTAAAAGCCCAAACACTAAACATATCTTGTGGAATCTTATTTGATCACTCTATCTAGACATTTTTTTGGGGAAGGTAAGTCATGATTAGTTTAACTTAAGATCCCTTTACCTATAGTAGTCTTTACAAAACTGGGAAGAAAATGGAGGGTCCATATTAGATACAATGGTGAAAGGAACTCCATATAGCCTTATTATATCTTGCACATAAAGAATCCCATGATGCTATACTTTTTTCCCCAAATTGGTATAAAATGAGTGGAATTTGTTATCTAATTAGTTACAGCATGAATAGAATTTTTTCATTTATGTGTTTGAGGTAGTCCAAAAGTAAAATACATGGAATCCTCATCTCACATCCAAGTTGGGACTCGAATAGGGTGAAGTAAGACTGAAGATTTTTAAGGATTACCTATTACCTATTGATAAGAAAAGTAATGAGATAAAAAATTGGCTACATCATGCATCATAAAAGGTCACCAATACCATTATATAATATCATACTATAACTTTGTGGTTCTAGGATTGACGGACCACTGATACCGAGGGTAGTAATCCATCAATTCCTTCATCATGGATAAAGGAACTGCACACCTATTCCTAAAGCAGATAATACCTAAAGATAAAAACCACATTGGGGAAGTCTCCACACTATATATAATTCTCAATATGTAATGAGACTATGTATCCCTTAATTGATTCTAAGAGATGATCTCAAATAGGGAAGCAGACAACATCACATTAGCAAGGAACATAATTCCCTTTTCCTCTTTCACTTTTAATTTTAATTTATCCAATATATCTATAAGGTTCAATTCTTTACTATATTCATTTAGAGACTAAAATGGAAGATTCCAGGTAATGGAATTGAAAAATTAATCTCTTTACTAGGAGGTAAAAAAGATAAAATAAAAACATTTGAAAGAACTAAACCCATCATATTTTCCTAAGGGTTCGATATTTCTATGATACTTAGTATCTCATGATTTTATAGTCAGTGTGGACCTTTAAATTCTCACCAAATAGGTATTTTTTCTAACACTTAATCATGTGAAACAACAATTTCATCTCTATGTCATGGGTGGGATAATTATTATTATGGTTTGGAAGTTATCGTGTGATATACACTACCAAATGATCATTAATATCATGAAAACTCCCTAAGATCATGCCCATAGAATCACCAAAAACCATATAGATCGAATTGGCCTCCCGTAGAATCAGAATAAGGGTAAATTCTAATATTACTTCAACCCTTCTAAAAACACTTGATATTCTAGCCTCCATTAAATCTTCACTCCCTTCCTTGTGTTTTCATTAAAAGTATATTCAAGATTTTATAAGTATCTAATGAAACGTTAGTAATAACCCATTATTTTTAAGAATATTTGTTTTTTAAATACATTTCATGGATCTTAAAAATAAATAATATTCTTCACCTTCTCAGGATCAAACATAATTCCCTATTTGGAGAATACATACTACTACAAAACAGGCCTTTAACAGTGCTAAAAATTCCCTTTATTAGTACTATAAATGCACTCACTACTGGAGTGAGATTAAAATACCTAGTCTTTTATTAGTGCTAAAAAAGAACAGATAAAACATTCCTTTAACAATTCATTTAAAATAGATGATAAAGTAGTGTTTTACTAGTGCTTATAGAAGTGATGATAATGAGTTACTTTATAATCCCTTTTATAAGAGATGATAATGAGGTCCTTTGTGAGTGATTATAAAAGCACTGATAAATAAAACCATTATCGGTGATTTTTTAAGCACTAATAAAGGACCATTTTATCAACCCTTTTATATGCACTTATAAAGAGGAATATTATAGTTTTCTCATATAGCACCAGTGTAGTGTGCAGTAATAGAACACCGTATCACCAAAAACACCACAAAATCAGCAAAATCAAATGTGAATACAACATTTCAATAAAATAAAATTTATCACACAAATATATGAAAAAAATCAATATATTATAAACATTTCAAATATTTGTTTATAAAATTACATAAGTACAAATTATTACATGTCTTAAATAACTTATGGATCATTTTCTTATAGTATCAAAATAATATGAATGTGTTTACTCTGTTTTGAGTACATCGCATGTCTTTTTAACTAAAATTTCATTTTAAACTAAAAACATGCACTTTGACTCATACTACTCACATCATGTGTCTTTTTTACTTTATACTTATTCATATATGTCAAAAATACGTATGAATAATTTTACTAAATTATAAATACAATTCGATCAAGTTTTTTCAATTTTTAGTCAGTGACACTTTTTGAACTAAAATGTCAATTTTAAACTAATAACTAACACATTGAGTAATATCAAACACATAGTGTATCATATTAATGTGAGGATGGTTTATACACATCAAAAATGAATTATAGATCATTATCCAAAAGTATCAAAACAATATGAATGTATTTTCTCAGTTTTGAGTAGGTCAGTTTTCCTTTTTACTAAAATTAATACCAATTTAAAAAAAAGACGCACATGGAGTCATAAAGGTCACACCATATTTCCGACTAAGGTAAGACTAATTCCAACATGACCCAAATTTATTATGGATCATTTTCATAAATTATCACAATAATTGAAATGTTTTTAATTGTTTTTTATTATGTCACTTGTCTTTTTTACTAAAATGTTATTATAAAATAGAAACACATACTTTGACTCAAACCGATCACATAGGGTATCAGTTTTATGTGAGATTGATTTCTAAACATAAAAAAATGACTTATGAATAAATGTACAAATTTATCAAGAAAATATAAGTATGTTTTCATTGTTTTTAGTGAGTGTCATTTTTTGAACTAAACTATCGATTTCAAACTGATAACGGACACATTGAATCATATCGGGCTCATCGTGTATCAGATTGAGGTGAGACTAATTCTTAAATGTAAAAAATAACTTATAGATCATTTGCCTATAGTATCAAAACAATATGAAATCATTTTATCAATTTTGAGTAGGTCAGTTGTCCTTTTTAGTAAAAATTATGTCAATTTTAAATAAAAAGACGCATTGGGATTCATACCGATTACACCATACATCAGATTAAAGTGTTGTTGATTCCTACATATCAAAAATTACATATGAATCATTTTAATAAATTATAAAAACAATATAAATGTGTTTTCTTGGTTTTGAGTTTTTCACATGATTTTTTACTAAAATGACATTTTAAACTAAAAACACGCACTTTTACCCATACCAATCTCATCGTGTATCGGTTTAACAAAATACTGATTACTACATGACACAACAAAATTATGAATAGATTTCTTAATTATAAATAAAATTAAATAATTTTTTCTTCTTTCAGTGAGTGACATTTTTTCAACTAAATTAACGATTTTAAATTGATAACAGACACATTGAGTCAGAGCGGTCACCCCATGCGTCGAATAGAGATGTGGTTAATTACTACACATCCAAAATGACTTATGGATCATTTCTCTAAAGTATTAAAATAATTAAAATATGTTTGTTTGGTTTTGAGTATGTCAGTTTTCCTTTTTTCTAAAACTAATGTCATTTTTAAATAAAAAGAATAACTTGCAGTTATACTAGTCACATTGTGTGTCAAATTGAGGTGTGGTTGATTAATAAACATACAAAAGTCTCAAAAAAGTCCTAACTGCCAACATAACCACGTTTCTATTGTTTTTATATATTGAACTTACAACACTATATATTGACCCGATGTTCTTAGCTGAAAAACCTTCCTCGTTGTTTAAAGTCAAAAAAGAATAGGAAGCTCATGTGACCAGTATATCAGGATAAGTCACCACAATTGGAACGTGATCATCTTCTACTATTATGGATTTTAATAATGAGAATTTTTTTTCATCCAAGAACATCTAACTAATATATGGAGTAATCAGCTCAACAAAGAAAGATAATGAATCTGAAAAACATGGTTACATTGGCAAAAATATTCATTTTATTTCTTTTTTGGCTTTTTGTAGAGAGTTAAAAGAAAAATATGACTTCCTAAAATATATTTGATAAAAAAAATAAGTCAATATTTTATAAAATGATAAGGAAATTAACTTGAAAATATTAGATTAAATAATGACAAAATTAATGAAATAATAAGTAATAATTCAACTTTTATTGATGGTTGTTTTCATTATTGACAAATTTCTTTATTATCATTATCTCAGTTATAGGCTCAAAGTCTAGTCCCTCGTGAGCATTAGAATCTTTGAACAAACCACCTCAACTTGAAAAAAAGAATCCACTTGTACAACAAAATAATTATTCTATGAGTAATACTAAAAATAAATAAATTAAACATAAATATGAAAAAATACATTAATTCTATGGATAATGATTTTACTCTAAAAATATTGTTTTCCACAGGGATATACCCATGGTAAAGAAATAATGATGACTAAAAAACACAAATAGATCTATCCAAACAATCAATCAATGAGTAAGTGGGATGAGGAGAAAATAAGATACATTGGATTGATGCTTTGAATCATTTGACAGAACATAAAGATATTCTATTGGGTTTATAAAATATTCATTTTGTATAATAAATGAATAAATACATACAAGATATTAATTATGAAAGTTGAAAGTTATAAATAATTTTAATAATGGAAACTCAACATTTGATTGTGTCAAATAATTTGAATATGGTTTGAATAAAATGGGTTATAGGATTTAAGAAAATAATTACTCCATTATGGTAGGTGTTATCCTCTAAATTCAGCCAAAGGTGAAAGTTATATACAATTTTCAACTTCATCAGTTCATCTTCTGAACTATCATTTATTTTTATTTTTTGAAACTCATCCTCCATCTCTTATAGACATTCACCTATCCATATGATGAATACTGCTCAGAGTTTCACAAGTAACATAAAAGAGATGGGGGTGAGTCCCACGAGAAAAATAGGAATGACTGTTCTGGAGATAAAACTAATGAGGATGATAGTTGTACTCCACTTTTTTCTAAAAGGTGTAATTTCTCCTATTTGTGAGAATTACATGGGCGGTAATCATAGATTCCTAAGGGTGGAACCAAAAGGTAATTTTGAAGAATGATTTGTTTTTAAATGGATTAAAGTAAAACATATATAGTGTTTATTAGATGTGTGATGAAATAAATGAAGTGATTTTTAAGAATTATTAATGAGTGGGTTATCATTTCAAAGATGGCTATATTTTTATCAAATATAAGAAAAAAAAGTAAGGCTGAATTCAATGATTTAAATTTCATTGGTGATCAGAAAGTTTTAGAGAGAACTCGATGGAGTTAGAATCTACAAAAAAAACTCATTTTCCAAGTAGAGACTAAATCATTTGGAGAGGCTGACAAGGATGATAATTGGATGAAATTTTTTCATGATGAGCTTGATCTGAATAAGAATAATGTGACATAAGAGATTTTTCCAAGGATGGAAGACAGAAATTTTATCAGAACCAAGTGGATCTTCATTAATAAACTCATTGACTATGGAAAATTGGATCAAAATAAAGAATGTATAGTGTTCAAGTGGAAATCTAATATCAAATGAATTTATATTTATGATAAATTTACTCCCATAGACCGATAGGAAAATATTTGAATTTTGTTAGCTATTTCAGTGTAAATGTAGTCAGAAGTTTACCAAATGGATGCCAAATCTATTTTTGTCAATGGAGTTCTTAAGGGTAGAGTATACGTTGAGAAACTGGATGGGATTATTATGGATGAAAATGAGAGAGGTGTTCCAGTTGAATAATCCCTTGTATAAGATAAAGAAATCACCGAGGACCTTGTATTTTTGTTTGGATAAATACATAAGAAATCTTGGTTTTTAGAAAGGTAGAGTTGATCACACCCTCTACATCAAGAAGGATAATAATCAAATGATGTTGGTACTCATATATGTTAAAATCATAATATTTGAGGATTGGAAAAAGCACAATACAATTTTTTGTGGATCATATAAGGTATGATATAGAGATATCTGATTGGTGAAACATTTTCCTTAGTTTAGAGGTGAATCAAGGAAATCATAACAAATTAATTTCTCAATAAAAATATTAAAAGAGGCTCCCAAGTGATTTACAATGGAACATTCCAAACTAATGAAAACACCAACTTCTATATAGATGAATTTTTTGGAATTGGTGATAGAAAAAAAAGGTAGATGTCATCAAATATAGGTATTGGGAGCCTATTATACCTCATAACAATATGCCCCAATATTGGGTCTGATATATTTCTATTCTCATAGTACTAATGTTTCCCTAGGGAGAGCCACATGCTATCGAAGAAAATTCTACTTAAATATGTCTAAAAATAATGAATTTTGGGTTGCTTTATTATAGGATAGTGAAACCAGACTTGTTGGGATACAAGGATGTGAAACCATATTTTTTAGGATAATTCAATATAACCGAGGAAAAATAGAGATATCAAAAAACCAGGATTTTATTCGAGGAGCGCTGGTAGCAGGTTGCGATGGTTATGGTTGAATCACTCATGCCTTGGATTCGAGCCTCGTAATAGTCACAGCCCTGATTCTAGACAAGAATCAAGCTTTGATTCAACAAATAGGAGTGCTGGAAGCATGTTGCTTCAGTAGAGAGCCTCAGATCACGAAATGGTTCATGATGTTTAGCATTCTTAAAATAGATAATGATACTTTTATCAACAATTTTTTAAAAGTGCTGATAAAAGTACCTTTTTCAGCGCTAAGATAATAAACACTAATAAAATGATTCTTTATCAGTGTTTTTTTTAGCACTGATAGATCTCTACTTTTATCAGTGCAACAAAAGAACTGATAAATAATAATAATACTTTTTAAAATAATAATAATTTTTAAAAATAGTATAATTATTATATATAATTATAATAATTATAATAATACTTTTTATAAATTAATAATTTTATAATTATTTTAATATATAATTATTTATTTATAATTATATAAATACATTTAAAAAATAATATCTATATCAATATATGTATTTATATATTTATATGTATTTATATATATATATATATATATATTATAGTAAATATATTTATTATTTAAATGAATTTATTATAATTTTATAATTATTTTTTTATAATTATATAAATAGTTTTTAAATAAATAATATTTATTTATTTATAATTATAATTTTCTAAAAATAGTAAATATACATTTATAAATATATTAATTTATAAATATTTTTTTACAAATGTATTTTTAGTGTTATTAATGAATGTTTTATCTTAAGTTCATTCATGTTAAAAAATAAGTAAATTTGATTAATTAAAAGAGTAAAATATTTAAAATTTGGATAAGTTTGATTAATATAAATCATTAAAAAATTGATATATATTTAAATAAAGACGAATACATATTGAAAATATTAAAACATAGTAAATAAATACATATAAAATAAATAATCTATATTTATTAAATTCCCAAAAAAATATTTGTGTGTGTGTGTGTGTATGTAAATAAAAACGCATTAATATAATATGTTTGTTTGATCTATGTTAAATTGAAAAATTAAATGAAATTCAATTATGTCCATTACTTGATGCAATTAGTGAGTATTTTTAATTCACATTAATTTTAATTATAAAACACTATTCACTAAATATATTACTATTGAATGTAACCATAAATAATATTTTTTATTATATAAATAATATTTATACCTTCATATATATATATGTGTGTATATTTAATATATATTATTTATTAAATTATCAATAATTATTTCATTAATAAAATGTTTAATATTTTCTCAAATTACTTATTTTTAATTTTATTTGTTTAATTTTTATTTAACATATATCTATATAATTAATATATAATATTTATAATTTATATATAGTATAATTAATTTATTCAGTTTTATCAATAATTTTTTAATGTAATAAAAAAAATTATATTATTTTAATAAAATCAATTTTAACTTTTGTTTATTTAGTGATTTCATTTTATTCATAATTTTTTCAACGCTAAAAAAGTTATGATAAACGATTCCTTTACGGACTCTAAAAATAAAGCACTGATAAAGGGTTTTCTTTATCAATGCTAAAAAATGCACTGATAAAGGTTTCCTTTTATAAACATAAAAAAATGCACTGATAAAGGGAACATTTTTCATCACTACAAAAAAGTGTTTATAATAGGTAACCTTTTTCAGTGTGTGTTTTAGTCCTGATAAAGGGTAGCTTAATCGCCGCTTTTTTATAGCACTGATAAAATCCAACGCTATTAAAGGCCTATTTTTTAGTAGTGACATGTCCTTGGAACTTAACTTATTAGATCCAAAAGACACATTTAGAGATATTTTTATGTATGTGTGAATCTTCCCAATGAATATTCTCAAATACCATGAAATATACTTCTTGGTATTTGAATATACTAAGATATCATTTACAAACACCATGATAAAAGAGTGTAAGTGTTGATGAAATATCTATTTTATCATTTCCATAAATATCATATAATCATTGTTTTAGATAATAAGCATCATGCGATACTCATAATTCCTATATCTAATTTAGAAATAAATCTTTGGAATATCATATTCCTTTATATGTAGCTATAATTAACTAGATCTATGATCAATTTTTGAGAACCATCTGACCCGATTTTACTGATTAAAAAAACCATTAACATGAGGCAAGCGCTGCTTATTTTTAATAGTGGCCCAGTCTAGCTTGTGATAATCAATACATAACTGGAGAGTTCCATCATCCTTTTTTGGGAAGATCATTGGAGCATGCCATGGGGATATGGTGGGTGAATAAATCCCTTAGCCTATAGATCATCAAGATGATCTTCAACTCTTTTATATTATTTATATCTATGAAGTATGAAGGTAAGGATATAAGTTGCATCATTGAAATCAAATCCATAGAAATATTGAATTCAATCTCCAAGTTAAACCCTAGTAATCCATCAAGAATCTCTTTAACTGTGGGAGGTAACTCGGTTCCCATTCCTTATTCATATTCCTCTAAGAGAAGATAATATATTTTCAATGTATACCTACCAACATCAAGGAGTGGAGGCCCTACCCAGCTCAAATGAGGATACCACTACCCTTTGGATGAAAAAATTCTCCAATCAAGTGTCTTGTAATATACCCTCTATTAATAGAAATAGATATGATCGCTAAAATATTTAATCCAATCCATCTGGGTGATTATATTGAAGAGATCCATCTTAAGGATAAGAAAATATTAGGACACTTCCACCTCGGATATAGAGATGACACGATAGGGGAACCAAAGGACATATTCTTTATTTTTTCCAAGATGGGTCGATATCTCTATCTCATAGGGTAGTTTCTTACTATAAATATAAAATAAATTAACCATATAGGAAAAGAAAAATGAGTGAGAAGTGACATTATCAAATAAAGAAACTACAATAGATGATTCTAAAATAATTGTACCTCTTATTATTTTCAGCCCTATATTAGATTACATGGAATCTAGATCCAATGTTCTCAACTACCTACTCACAACCATATCCTAATATTTAACAACCCATGATTTTATGTTATGTATCTTTTTAAATTTAATCTCTTTGATAGCTTACGCTTCACACAACACAAAGCTTAAACGAACTAGGATATACTATTAAATATTATTATTTTATCACTCTTCATTAATTTGGCAGGTAAGAATTATGAAAATATAGTTTAAACATGTTTATAAAATGAATTAAATTATTACCAATTAATTGGAAATGAAAATAAAAACTAATTTAATATAAAGGATGTGTTTTTATTAAAAAACTATTTGTATGCCCACAATGGAATTTTATCATAGTAAATTAAATTAATCACTACTAGTGAAGAATATTGAGGAAATATATATGTTATATATATTAAAAAATTGTTTTTAAATTCATAAAATTTGTTTTATTGGATGAATATGTGAATAAAACCTATTTTAAGCATATAAGGTTTTTTTTAAGATAGTTTTACCGCCTTTTGAGGGTGCACTTGTTTTTTATATCATTTTTTACACTTTTATAAATAATATTTTACAAAATAAACTTTTTATTTAAAATAACAATATAAAAATTTACTTTTTTAAATTTTTGGTATTTTTCTGATAATTTTCATGCTTTGGTGAATAATGATAAAATATTGCATTTTAATTGAAAACAATTTATTCATCTAAATAATTTCTAGTGTTAAATTATATATTTAATTGGTTTTAAAGAATAATTAGATAATTTTTTTATAATATAACATAATTTATGTCATTGGAATCAATTTCAAATTGAATTTTTATATAAAAACATTTTAATCATTTGAACATTTTCACTTTAAAACCTCTTTTTCTCATTCCACCAACGAGATTAATTTTAAAATAATTTTAGCCAATTTTGTGTTTTTAGTTTTAAAAATGGAATAAATATTTGAAATATTAAGTTCCAAATTTATTAAACAGGTCTCCTCTATTTTCTAAAAGAATGAATAGAAACATTAGTATTTTTTTTAATTACCATGGTTATGGGTAAATTGAGTAATTAAGAGTAAAAATAATATTATAGGTATTATAATATTACCCGAACACTTGTCTTAATTTTATTGGATGAGTTATTATTTACCAAATTCGTCATTGGGTTGATTTTATGGCCTCTTGGATCCACTTTGATGACATTAAGTCTTTTATAGTATTTTATTCTAACGAAAGTAAAATATGTCATAGTCAAGTTTTTAATAAGTGTTACATCTTTTATATATGTTTATTCAAAAGATAACTTAGAATATAAATATTAATTTAAAATATAAAATATTTATATTAATTAGGATAATTTAGTTTTAATTTTTATGGAATAAATAATTAGATTAAAGGCTCGTAAAATGATGATGTAGTAACTGTTTAATTAATAAACATATCAAATAAATGTAATAAAAATATTAAAATAAATATAATTTCATACACAAAATTCCATAAACAATTTGTATATTACCCAGAAATATTAGGGATGTATTGAAGGTTTTTTTAAATTTATCATGTTGTTATGATATTTTTAAGAAGTCAAGTAATGAATAGTATCCAAATTGACACTCATGACATTTTAAAATAAATAATATTCTATTAAATGATAAAAAATTCATAAAATTATAAAATTATACCAATTAATTGGTATAAGGATTAAAATTTCATAAATTATCCATTTATGTTATTTTTTCATTTTATAGTGACTACATTAACCCTTAAAAAGTAAAAACACATGTTATCGCAGTAATAGTTAAAGGGATTAAATAAGTGTTAAAGCAAAAAGATAAGGGTAATAATATTCCCCAATCTTCTATAAAAATTATTTTTTGATATTATTTATACCCATACTCGTCTTATTTCATAAATAATTCACTTTTTAGTAATTTTTAGTTGAAAATTAATTTATATTAATTTAATATTTTAAGAGTTTCCAAAAGTACCCCCGCCTCAATTATAAAAGGCCACCTCATCCCTCACTTATTCACACCAATATTATTCTTATAACTCGACTAAACCCAAAAAAAAATATCCTATAAAAATCTTTATAAAAGTTATAGAGGTCCTCGTCTTCTAGAAATATCATCCCTAGATCCCTTCATAAGATATCCAAAGGAGTTCCGCTGAAGAAAAGGTAATCGTTTTACCAACTCATCCAAGGTCATTTATTCGTATACTTCTTATTCATATGTTTTTTCCATAATAAAGTAATATATATAGTATAATATATATTATAATATGTTATTATGATTATGGTACAACCATATTCCATTTTTTATCCATCCTATGAAAATTAAAATCATCGCACGTACGTAGGTATGACTTACCGTGTCCACATTGGTGTGTAATCTATTTTTCATCACCAATTTACTTAGATGGGTATAATGATTTAAATATTGGATATATATTATAATAAGGATATGATACTGATTTTGGAAAAATTAATATACCATGCACTTCCTTATCCTTTCACTTATTAAGGCAATGATATTGCCACTTGTGCGTACGTACGGCCTACCTTCTCCAAGATGTGATGCGATCCATTTTCCCTATTGAACATTAAAGAATGGATATTAAAATGTATTTAATGGTTAAATATGATATTTATAACATTAATATAATTCAGGATATGTTGGGTATATATCCTATTCAAAATAATCGAGACTATCATGATGAAACATGCACAGAAAAATGAAGCAATTAACACCTGAAACAATGGGTAACAATTAAATATTATCACCAAAGAGGTGGTGATATGATTTAAGAAGATAATATATGAAAGAATAAATATGTATAAGGTTATTATATAAGTTAATAACATCCTTAAAACCATTATATAGTATGTTAAATCATGTTTGACTCAAGGAATCATAAGGTAAGGGACTTCGTCTCAATATCCTTTCATTGTGGAATAGTTTGATGTTATACACCCACCATATTTTATAAGGTGTATATACATACCCTTTTAATTATAAAGTCATTAATTTATTTATTATGATTTTATTTAATGTTATGTAAATTTTATTCTTTCATGGGTCTTATGATTTAAATTTTCAAAGCAGTATGGGACACCTTGAATGTTTAGAGATTTAATTATCAAATATTTTTCTCCATGTCAATATTACTGATTATATTTTACATATCTATTTATATGGATATAAAGGGATAAAAAGGGATATTTTGTGTCTATTTTTAATTTCATTTATGGGTTTTTAAAATGAATCTTGCTACATTTTTTATGCAGAATATTTTGACAAATGACAAAAATGAATATTCTATTTTTTTAACGTACACAGTGATGATGAATTTACCACTTCCATGACTATTATTTAATTTCTAGATTCCGTTAAAATATTACATATTTTCTTAAATGAAAAATCAACTTCCCTTATTTTTTGGAGATTTTTTATTGAAAATTTTTATTTTTAATGAAAAGTTTATTTTTATACAAAATTGTTTTTCATATGGGTTTAATAAGAGTTTTTCCTCAAAACTTTTTCTACGATTTTATTAGAGTATTTTCATCTATGTCAACACCCTTTTTTGAATCTTATGCTTAATTGAGTTTGAACACTTATGATATCATATATTAGATTTTATTTAATGTTTTATGATTAGTTTGGATGTGCTATTTTCATACCATTCATGGTTTAGGGTTAAAGTATTCACATTTCGTAGGCTAGTTTTTCAATACGAATGTTTATATTGTTTAACTTTTACCCCATTAATACGAGGAAAGAATTTGAATTACTAAGTTGTTAAAGGGGCTTGTTATAACCAATCGATGCATCAGTAGCTCTCATGAGACAAACCAAATATGGATTTCCCATAGGCCTTCCCATTTAGTTTCATATGTCTTATTCTAGCCTTTGACAGTATGTTTTAGATGTCCATCATTATGAATTCCGTCATTATGTGATTAGTTATTTATTTATGTGTTATTATTCAACTAGTATAATATCCATGGTTAACTTTCTTAGATCATCTGATTATTTTAATGTAATTTGTTTCAATTATTTACCTTTCCATATTTTTTATCCCATATTTACTCATAGATTCCATTATATGCTTACCCTTACTAAGAATTTGATCTCAACCCTTTCATATGTTTAATTTTCCCCCAGTATTACAAGAAGATTATTATGAATGATATGAATGTTTGTAAAGGAGGGAAACAATAGTAGGCTCAATGAAAATATTTTTTGTATTTTATGTCTTAAAATATAACGTGTTTTTCAAGTATGTATCTAGTTTACCAACACTTCTAAACTATCTAATCCTTTGGTATGTGATTCCTATTATCCTATGATAATGTAATAAATAAAGGCACTGAATCCAGGATACTGGGGTTTAATTTTTTTCATGGGGTATTCTACTATCCTAGGGCTATGTAATTAACTTAATTTTCTAATATGATTATTTTATTATACCTCTTAAGATTTAATGGAAATTCCCTATTGAATTTGATGAATTTGACAGTTCATGAAGTCCTCATGAGGTATAAAAACCAACACCACTTTTTTCTAGAGGACTATTTATAAAAAATATTTAGAGGTGTAACAATTGACCACAAGCATCACACACCTTAGTAATATCCAGACATAAAGGTTTCATGTGACCAGCCATTCTTCATTGGTGTCCAGTGGGAGCCCTATTACCATAGTGGAATGATAATTACTACTGAGAATAAGTTTTAAATCCACTAACAAAGCCTCTTTTGTCAACTTATTACTTTATCTTCTCCTTAGAGGCTACACCTTCACTACCACCAAACCGGGTGGAGATATCAAGAAAACCAAATATCATGGTTTGGCCAACCTCCACCATCAAAGATTGATCTACTACCTTTGAATATATTTTAAGATTCAAAAGGAAAACTTGAGAACAAATATTTGGAGGTAGACCTATTACAAACCAAATATCCTATATCCAATCATTAGATATAAAACCTAGAGAAAAATGAATGACATATATGAATAGATTTGCATACTGCATTATGTTTTGTTCACCATAATAAAGGATCATGAGCACTCAGGTTTTACCAAGATCTATCATATCAAGAAAAATCTTCAAGGATGGAGTCATCTTAAAGTCCTTCTAATTAAGATTCTAATTTGGTTTAACCTATACTATGATTTCTTATCACATCCAATCAGGACCCTCTAATATAAAATGGGTTCACATAACATTAACTACCTATGGTGTATTAATAAATTTAAATATTATCTTTATTTTCTTCAACCAATCCTCCATTTTTAGAGATTCAAAGTTACCTCATAAACTTGGTGACTTATGTGAGAGAAAATATTCAACTTGGAACTTTTCCTAACTTGGATGTAGACCTAATCCTTTAAGATAAGTTAGACCCATTCCTACTCCTAGACCTATGGATTAAACTATTATTACTATTATACCAATAAGTTTTTGATCAATGGGAGGATTCTCCATCAAAAAAAATATTTTCACCTCCCTCTTGATGGTTCAATAGGATTTTTCAAGAGGGAATGGTACCACATAGAAATCAAATAAAAGAGTTGAAACTATAAAATGATATTTTAATTATAAAAAGATTAAAAAAATCAATCAAATGTATAAAGTATTTTGAAGAAGTAAAACAATTCATATCCTTACATAATATATGGTATTCGTGAAAGTTATGTAACCCACGCACTCATTATATAGAGGAAACAATAATCCAAGATAAAAAGAAAAACTGTAAAATCCAAACATCCTCTATAAATTTAAGGTTCAGAACTAAAAATGTTAGCCATTCACTCCTTCATACCAACCCCTTAAACCCTGACATTATTACTATTATCTATTGAAACATCACAAATATCATAAACCTAAAAATGGGTTTGTAATACAATTTTTTCATGAAGTAAACCTGGGTTTCCACTGACCAGGATATATGATTCAGTCTACCCTGATCCCCATAGTATAGAAATAAAATCGGCCATAAGAATACTCTTCGGGATTTGATTTGTCTAATTAGTAGATAACGGGACTAATGAGAGAACCTGAAATGACCCCTAAAAATATTGGTGATTCATGAATCTATATAAGTGAAGAATAATCATCATCAAAATATAATATAATATCAATAGAAAACTCTTGAGAACAAACATCATAATAAAGGATAACTAGAAAAATATACAACTAAGGTTTTTCAAATTCAAAAAGATACGTCATGGGAAGACGATAAATAGATACATCATTAGGAGAATAAACATTATAAGATAAAAATAATAAGAAACATAAATAGTTACCCATCATCATGTGACACAAGGTCTCATCACACCATCTCACCTCCACCAACCTAGATAAATCTATCAAGAACATCCACTAACTTCAAGTAGTGCTTTTCCCTTACCTACATCAGTATAAAAAAGGTTTTCAAAAACCCAATGGGTATATTCGGGGTTTGAGCATAACAATCACATTTGGATCCCACTATGTCTTCCACATCTTTACATTATTAGAAACACAAGAGCATGCAAGTTTGATAGTAAATATACTAAATAATGTTTATATTTCTTTAAATAAAACAAGTATTGTAGTAAAGGGGAATCATAAAGTAAAAATAAGTTCAAAAAACCTAAATAAATAGTATTTTAAAACAATAAAAATTTGTGAACACCATAAGGTCACTAAGGATAAGAGAACCTAGTAATTCTACATCACTGATCTGGGATTCCCTTGAGACACTCAATATTCATGCATATTTTGAAACATTTTTTTAATGATTTTAAAAAAAATAATAGAGACACCCAGATAATTAAATGTTTTATTCAAAAATGTCAAATTACAAACAAAGTGTTAAAATTGATTCAAATCGATAATAATTGTTGAATTTACAACATTTGAATTTTAGTATTAATGTATTTTTATGTATCCTTATAATGTTTTTATATTTTCAAATGTATTTTAGGTTAAAATATTGGGTTAATATTGTATAGCCCTCAACCAACCATCACCAAGTCATATTTCTAGCCTTTAGAGGGCCTGCTGCCATGGTCGAACAGTGGAAAGGCCATCATAAGCTGGCAGGGCCATAGTGGAGACCAGGCCAAGGAGGGGTGCAATAATGTTGGAGGATCCGGTAAGATTATAGTTTAGGCACAATCATGTGTGGGCCAAGCAATGTGGATCTTCCCCTGTAAATGTGTGTGTGTATCAAGGTTCCCACCCCATTGCTAGTGTTTTAATTTATACTCATATTCCTTGAATTATAAACCGTCATTGGGTTGTTTCTCTATTTTAGTTTGGGGTAAAATTTAGCCATTTACTATTCATTTTAAATGAAACAGTTCCATCCCGCTCGCGAGTGAGCTTGCCTCACACTTCAACATTTATAGTGCCACGAAACCACCATCCTTCACTTCTTCCTTCACTAAAAATTGGCCCTCCTCCACTAGTATAATTTCATACCACCATTTTTACCACCTATAAGCTCAATCCCAACCTCAAACTTCACTATTAACTACACTTAAAACCATAGAATCCCTCAAAGGCCAATTTCGACCACTATGAAGGTCAGATGAGACTTAGTGTAGAAAAATTCCTTATCTCAAGTGCCCTAATCACTGATCTACACTACCACATCACCACACCACCATCAAACTATGCATGAAGAAGGCATTTTCCCGCCAAGGCTTGGACCACGGTTCAAATTTTGAACACTCAAAATCTTCAGGTGTTTCTAAATTTATATTTCAAACACACGTAGATATGGGGGAGGATTTTCAAATTTTTAAATTTGAAATTATAAATTAGAGATCATAAAGATCCATATTTTAGGAGACTAATGACCACCTTTGAGCCTTTAGAAGATGAATCAGGGACATTGGTGAGATATTCAATGAAGGAGGGGAGGAGAAGGTAAAATTCGAGCTACTTCTTCTTCTTTTTTATTCTCTTAGTTTTCTTCTTTTAATTTTATTCTCTTCTATAAATAACACATGCATCATTTCTTCATTTTAACAAAAAAAAATCCTCACTTCTTCTTATCCTTTTTGTTCTTATCCTCCTCCTTCATCTTCTTCTTATTTTTTTTAAATTTCTTTCTCTATAATTTTATTATATTTTATTATTCTCTCTATCTTTCTACTTATTATTATTTTATTTTTTTATTTTATATTATTTTCTATTTATTTTCTTTTATTTTTTATTTCCCTCTCTTTTATTATTTCTCTCTCTATCTTATTCAATTGTTATTTTACTTTATTTTTATTTTATTCTTATTTTTATTCTTTCTCTATCCATCCCCATTTATCTATTACCCTCAATAATTAAGGGAAAACACAAGGCTTGTCTGGGGGAGGGGAGTGGTGTTTTCTAAATTCTGAACTTAAAGTCTTATGTTTAATTTATGTTTGTGATGAGAAAGGGTGAAGTACATGGGTGTAAAGATTGTCCACCAAGACACTAAACTCAAACTCATGTCTATGCTTTTGTTCAAATATTTTTCCTCCCATATACTAGACATAATCTCTTCATATGATGGAATTGATCTATTTTGGTGGATGAAAGGGCATACAATGGAGTTGGGTCCTGAATGGTTTCACATTCTTGATTGAGGTGTGTAATCAACCTTGATTATTGGAGGAGGTAGAAATGATATTTTCTAAGTATTTTAAATTTCACACCCGATAAATAAAAGGATAGTAATTCATGCATGATGTATCAGAATTAGATTATATAACTAAATTTAAACATCAAAATAAAATAATTATGTGGCCCACAAACTGAACCATGAATTCCAAGATCTTTTTTCATTGTCTTTCATTTATTATTAGTATATTTTAGAAAGTAATTTATTTTTAAAATCACAAAACTCAATATTAATAGCATTCATAGACAAATAAAAACAAAAAAGCATTAGATTTTGGTTAATTAGTATAAGTAAGTAACCAAAATTTGAAACTCCTCAAGTGAGATGACCTTGATCGGCCACTATGCTACACTAGAAAATAATTCTAAATTTTTTTTACACACCCTACAACAGGAATATGTTAAAACTGACATCGTTTTCAAGGAACCAATAATTAGTTTGTTTATTTTTTTTATTTTCAAATTCTATATAGTTTATCATTATTTTCATTAAACATTAAAAAATGTTTAACTTACCCAGGTCTATAGAAGATAATGTTGATTTATTTTATAGTTAGACCCAGGGAGCCCGAAGCCAAATTAAAAAATATGAGGAATTAAAAAAACCTCATCTAGGAACCTAAAG
Organism: Viscum album; assembly: GCA_963277665.1. Classification (NCBI taxonomy): domain Eukaryota; kingdom Viridiplantae; phylum Streptophyta; class Magnoliopsida; order Santalales; family Viscaceae; genus Viscum; species Viscum album. The sequence continues at coordinate 1,608,353,847 of OY728128.1, forward strand.
AGACCCTTTAACAACCATAATTTGAAGGATTGGCCAGAGAATTAACTTATCTCTAAGAGTACTTCCCAGAGTTTTATCAAGGAAGATCCAAGTCACAAAAGGAGACCTCCTTGTTACCTCTAAACATATCTGAAGAAATTCCCTTAGTGAAATTTTAGGTATAAGTTTCTAGCAACAATATCAAACATGAGATTCAACATCTTGAAGAGATGATACAAGATATGAAATGAATAATGTAATAGCTAACTGAATATTTTAATGCATCACTGAAGCAACATGAGCCTGAACAAGAAGATGACCCTTAGTCTTCCCTATCTTTTCTGAGGACATCTATGAATTTTAGGCCATGATTGGGGAGTATTCATATCCCAACCATTTGAAGGGTTAGATCCAAACTAACCACAGATATCTAGAGTGGATTCATGATAAAGAATACTTTCTTTCTAAGCTACATATGGGATATCAACAAGATATGGATGACTTCAGGTTTGAGAATGTGGAAAATAATCTCTTTATTCCTAACAAAGAATAAGATCCAATGACATTGTATATCTCTCTAGAAATTAAAGATGAGGAAGACACCCAAATTATTGAATTCGAAGAAAATATGGAGGATCTATACTACCTACCTCCACATACTAAGATTCAATTTCTAGAGGCACTTACCATGGTGGAAGTGATTGAACAAAAACCAACTTAAGGAGATGAGCTTATTTTAAAATATTTATTTTTTTATTTTATTCAATATGATTATAATATCCCTATAAACCACTTTGAATTTCTAGATTTGGTCAACGTTTTATTTACCCTAGATAAAGATGAATAAACTAAACATGCACCTATGTAAGAACACATAAAGCTCCCTAATTTTGATAAAAATTAATTTTAGGAAGCCCATGAAGAAGTCTAAGTAGTTAAGCCTGAGGAAACCAAGACACAGGCTTCCCACTTTGAAAGAGAGAATTATAATTTTCACTCTACTTGTTTTAATTATTTCAAATTAAAAATACATTTTAACCTGCCTTTGAAATTATAATTCAATCAGCCCACATGGAATCAAAACTAGATAAGAAAAAGAAGGTTTCACAAGTACCAACCAACAAGTAGGATGATCCATACTTCATTCTACCCCAGCCATAAAAGCAATAAATAATTTTGAATGTGGAATTTCTTATAATCTATCCATGGATTATTCCTCACCAAAAAAAATAAATGCAGGTTGGGAAAAGCCACACATGTTGGTAAAAATCAAAGAAAATCCACCCACTATCAAACTATAGATAACAGTTGGTACTACCTTCTAGAAGTAGTAAAAAATTAGTTCCTAATTGGGGGATCATACCAAGATTTATCTTTATATACTCTCCAAAAATTCCATTTTATTATTAGGAATAGTTTATAAAACATCACACTCCCTCTATCATTTTGAGAATTAATATCATGATTCTTGTGCTTAATTGAGTAATTTACTTTTGTAGGGCCATGATGGGACAAGGTTGTCCCAAATATCAAAGGGAAGATATAATATTAATGGGATAGGGAGTCAATTCCTTCATTGGCTACATTTAAACTCCTTTCATTTTTTTCTTAAAAATCTACTTGGATATTCAAATTTGTAAATTTAATACCCATAATTTGAATTTATACTTTACATGACTTATCTAGGATATACTGGTTTCTTAAAGATCTTTTGCTTCCATGTTTTAGATTTAAATGTTAATGAGATTAAATTATTAAGGTAAAAAATTTAATTCTTAGAGTGAAGCATGGATATTAAAATTAGAACTCGTGATTTGAGGGTATTTATGGATTTATCATGTAAACGAAATTTCCCAACTATTTTTCATGCTTTAAATAACTAAAATTCATGTGAATTGATTTGTAATTTTTAGTATTCCTTTTAGTGATTATCCCAAACAATATTTACTATTTCATATATTATTTATCGATTAAATATTTTCTATTTTATCTTGAGCATCTTTCTTGAGTGATCTTAGGGCATGCCACATACTCAAACTTGCATTAAAACCTATCAAAGATATAGACTATGAAAAAAAATTAAAATTATTGAGGAAACTTTTTATAAATCCTTACCCTTGATACCACCTTATAAATTAATCTTTTTTAACCCATAGGGACCATGAATGACCTCATTAGGAATGATCCATGTTTCAAGACTTTTTTCCATTCCTACTCTAATCTTAGTATTTGAATTTATTATTTTTCCCTCTTAGAATAAAATGAAAAAAAAATATGAATGTTTTATGACTTAGATGAATAAAAAATAAACATTACTAGACTGATGGAATTTATCATATTTGGTTTGGTGGTGTATGTTAGATTCCTTTCAATCATGGTTTTAAAAAAAGAAAAAAATATAATAAATGAGTTGGAAAGAAACATAGAGTATAAAAGTAAAATAAAAAATCAAGAGGGTGAATAATTAATTCATTATGCTTTTATTTATCATGATCTTTACTTTGAGTTTGGAAAAGTGGGAGTAGCTAATTTTAATGGGAGTGTCATTACATTTTTACTTTGGATATCATGATTTATACTTTAAGAGATAACCCTCATCTTTGAGACTTAATTTTGAACATCAAATTCGACCAACCTTATGTTTGATATTAATTTGAACCTTGATTGAAAGCCTTCGTAATTTCATGTACTTTTTGTCTTTACATAGTGGAAAAAAGTATCTCTTTTATAATACTATATATAATGATCATGTTATAATGATATAAATATAACTCTACATGAATTATATCATTGATGGTGAGAGAAAAGATTCAAATGAGTGGTAAATCATGATTTGGAAAGTTTAATAATAATAATTTGAGAAACATTAATTATTGAATGGATAAGTTCCACCAATTTCAAAAGGGAGAAATTAAAATTATTATATTAATTGATATTTAAAAAAAATTAGATTAAAATTATATTTATGAGAATTTTTGAAAATTTTATTTAACATTGAAAATAATTTTATTATATTACTTTTAAATTTGAATAATGGTAACATTTCTGCCCTCTGAATTCAATGTTAAAATTTTAGGCTTGAGAACAAGAATAGTTTAAGTGTGTGTCTATCTAACACACTTGAATTTCATGCATATTTTCAAACATTTTTTAATATGATAAATATTTTTTAATAAAAATTCACATATAATTAAATTTTTTATTCAAAAATGAGAATTTAAAAAAAATATGTTAAAATTTATTCAAATGGATAAGAATTGATGAATTTAGAAATTTTTAAATTTTAGTATGGATTTATGTTTATGTTTTTGGTTATGCTTGGACATCCCTTAACTAATAGGCACCAAGTCACATAGCCTTCCCTTAGTGGGCCATCTGACCATGGTGAAATAATGGGAAGGCCAACACAAGTAGATAGGGCTTCTTGGGGACCATTCCCATGCAGCATGTGAGAAGGTAGGGGGATCCCTTAAGAGAAGTGTTTAGACCTAATCCCACATGGTCCAAGATGTGTGTCTTCTCCCCAATGTGTTTGTGTATGTATCAAAGTGCCAACCCCTATGTAGGCATTTGAACCACATCTCACATGCCTTACATTATAAGCCATTAAGGATTCATATCTCTGTTTCGATGTGGGATGGAATTTAACCGGTTGTTCTTTATTTTAAATGAAATGGTTCTATCCCGCTCAACTGTGAGTCCACCTCAGGCATGTACATTTACTAAGCCACAATGATTCTATCCTTTACTTCTTCCCCTACCTATCTTTGGCCTGTTTCTACTTCTATAACTGGAGACCTCCATCACTGCCACCTAGAAGCTCGATCCTGAGCTCAAACTCGAATGTCGACACCCCTTACCACCATTAAATACCTCAGAGGCATGTTTCAACCACCATAAATTAGATCTCTAATCATTAGACCACTTTTAAGTTTATATGAGTCTTGGTAAAGACAATTTACAAACCTCAAGAACCCTCTCCACTTCTATCTACTTCCACATCACCACACCACCATGAAACCATGAATGAGAAGTCACTGCCCGGCCAAGGCCTAGACTACACTTAAATGTTTGAACACTCAAAATATTTAATCATTTAAAAACTCATTTTTCCAAAAACATGCATATTTGTGGGAGGATTTTGAAATATTCTAATTTGAAAATATGAAATAAAGATCATAAATATATGGATTGGAGGAGACCAAGGACCCTATTTAAGCCTATAAATGGTGAGCCATGGCTATTATCGATAGAGTCAACGATAGAGGGGAGGATAAGGCCACTTTAGAGCTACTTCATGTTCTTATTTGTTTTATTTTTATTATTTTAGTTTTATTATTTTAATTATATTCTCTTTAATAAATAATTCATGCATCATTGCTTCCTTTTAACAAATTTTGTTCCCCACCTCTTCCTCTCCTTTTTTTTCTTCACCTTCTTCTTCTTTTCTTGTTCAATATTCTTAATTTCTCCCTCTTATTTTATTTTATTTTATTATTCTTCCTCTCATTTTTTATATTTTTTTATTGAATTATTTTATGCACATTTCTCTATATTTTATTTTATTTTCTCTTTCTCTATTTTTTATTATTTCTATCTATATTTTTTTATTTTTTATTTTTTATCTTCCTTATTACTCTTATTTATATCTTCATCCATAGTGACCTTTTACCATTGAAAATGAGGGGTTAACCTGAGTCTTATCCTGGGGGATGAGAGTGGATTTTTTTGAATTAGGATCTTAAATTCTTATGTTTTTTATGGTGAGAAAGGGTGAAGCGTACGGGTGTAGAAATTTTCCACCATGACCCTAAAATCAAACTCATTTCTATGGTTCTATTTAAATCTTTTCCCTACATTCTATTGGTAATATCCTCTTTATACGATGCAGTTGATTCATTTAATGGATGAAATGGAATATTATGGAGTCGGGTATTAGAAAGGTTCACATTATCAATTGAGGTGTGTCATCAACCTTGATTATAGGAGGAGGTGGAATTGAGATTGTCTCGACATTCAAAATTTCACCCCCAATAAATAAAAGGATTTTAATTCATGTGTCTTTTTTAATAATTGTGTTATAAAACTAAATTTAAACAATAAAACATAATAATAATGGAATCCATAAACCAAACCATAAAAGAAAATATATTTCTTCACTGTCTATCATTACATATTACTATATTCTAGAATTTAATTTATTTTCAAAATCACAAAAATCAAAAGAAATAAAATTCATAGAATAATAAAAATAATTGGTTAAATATAATAAGTAAATAAACTGTAAAACTCCTCAAGTGAGAAAACCTTGGTCAGCCACTGTGAAACACTAAAAAATAATTATAATTTTTTTGCCATGCCCTGTGATAGGTGTGAATCAACCCTCAGTTAGGGGAATGAAACTATTACTAATTCACTGGGATATTAGGATGTGAATGAAACTACTTCACAATTCATGGTAGCACCCATAACTAGTGGTATGAGACCTTTTCCCAATATAGGATTTCTTCCCCAAGAACATGAGTTTTCTATGAAGTTTATATGATATTGAAAACTATTAAAAAATCATTTCATTAATAAGTGAATAAAAATCCACAAATATATAATCTAAAACATGATTCGAAATATATATACATCATCCACTCTAAAGGTAACACCAAATAAAACCATTTTTTATAATTAAATCAAGATAAATAATCTTATATATTTTTTATAGAATTTTAGAAATCGGTATTTAAACAAACCAACAACCAAAAGTTCAACCAACAAAGGGTGGATATGGAATCTTCTACCTTTAATGATTAAAATGCAAGAAAATGGGGAAAATACACTTGAAAAATAGAAGAATGATCCTAAATAGGCATGAAAAAAACTATAATCAAATCCCATTCCAAAAATTTGGAGTGGTAGAAACCATAGTTTATCATAGAATTGTGTAGAATTAATTCGATGAAAGAGGGAAGAATAAATACCTATAATTATAAAATGATTCACTAATCAGTTATTTAACTATATTTATCATGAAGAAAACACACAAAAATCAATCCTAGAGTAGAGCAAGGGGTGGAGCTCAAGCATGAAGGAGAGATAAAGTCCAATGGGCTGAGAAATGAGGGGTGAGAGGATTTAACTAGCTAAGGATAGTGAAGTAATTTTTATCTTTTTAAAACATTGGTAAACTGCAAGATTTTTTCACATGGTTTGAAAAATTTTGCACCAACCATAAGGAAAGGCACTGGAATACATGGTTATTCACACAATTGGTCCATTCAGTTAGGCAAATGATGCTCCAACCATGAAAACCCTCCCTTTTAAAAACTACAAACAAGATGGATGTTTACTGTATGATTTTACTTAACTATTTTTCAACTATGTAAAATATATATTATTTTAAAATAATAAATTTTTTCAAGGAAAAGATATGGAAGATGTAGAATAAGGATAAAATTTTAGTGTCCCACCCCAAATTCCACTTAACGGTTCTACGAGATGGTGGGCCCCAAGACCCCAAGTGTGGCCCCCCGTACGGAAGAGGCTTCCAAATAGTAGTGATGGCCTATGATGTGTATGTGGGGATACTATTCCCTCTTAGATCAATGTGGAGTATAGTGGTATGTAAGAAATAAAAAATGGGAATAAACACTATAACAACTGGAACAGTAACCCTCCATAGGAGAAGTTGTAATACATAATAGACAACAGCGGAATAAATAATGATAAATCAATCAAGATAAATAAACAATAGGAGTAATCTAAAAAATAAATTGATACAAAATATGATTATCATTATTTCGTGTAACTATATAAAATGGTTACATAGGTAATAGTTGATATAAGAATATACCACATTCTATACAAGAAATACAAAAAGAAAAAAAAGTACTACTAGCATCAAGAACATAGACTCAATCCTCTCCTCCTGTATTCCATTATATAAAAGTCAACCAAGCATCGGTATTTAGGATATTCCCTTTGTCTATAACTATAATCATGAAGTCTTCTTGGTTAAAAAGGTTCCCCAAACAGGGTGTGAGATATAATTACAGTAGACCACAACCAATGGTGTCTAGACCAATCAAGTTCATGCAATATAAAATGAACAATATGCCAATATGAGTAAATTCAAGGTATTAAATAAACAAATAACTGAATAAATACTTCGGTTTAGGTTCCTCAATGAATACCCAACTAATTCTACCTACTTTGGATTAAGATAGATGTCCAGACCAAGGGAACCTATACAAATAATAAGATGTATACATGGATGTCAAGAATATGGAATCAAGTGCGGGTTGTCCCCAATCTTATGCTTTGGCTTGGAAGGCATGTCCTTAGGATACCAATTGGCATGCTTATGATTTAAGAAATTGGTATCACATATAAACTAGGAAATCAATCCACCATATCTTGTACGGAATCAAGATCCCATAAAAGACGATCCAAAAACAAATCCCAAGTGTCGCTACAAGAGCTCTAGAAATACCCAATATTTTACAACCTATACAGGGTGACCCATAAAAGGTGTCCCTTATATCACTCTCGGCATGGTGTAAGGATAGACGCTAAGCCTATCCCAAGTATATCACATTTGGGATCGAGTATCACCCGAGGCATGGTATAACCATCCTTCCAACAAACCCATCCACTATTGCCCCCTTAGGGAACTGGTGTCACTCATGGGTATAATAAACCACCAGCTGAGATCGTAAAATTCAATCAAAGTATCACTCCTGATGCATCCAACATATCCAAGTATGAAGCACAGTGTTCCCATCAAAGGAGTTCTTAAATCAGGACTCGTGCTCACTTACATCCCACAAGTAGGTAAGGTATAACAACCCAAATAACATATCATAAACATGGAATTGCAATAATATCATGCTAAATAGCCTATCGAAATCAATTATTTCAAGTAAAATGATTATGGAAGAAGGCATAGACACAAGGCTTCAAGGCATACATACAAGGCACAACACAAAGGCATTGAACAACTTGCATAAAGCAGAAGGCATATAATATATTGTATAAAGAAATAAGCATGAAAAATGAAGTGTGATCATAATAATCAACTTAAAGGACCAAATCATGGTCTAGCATTCATCTTAATTCAATTTCTTAGTTAATGAATTTATTATAACTAAAACACACACCACATGGTACCTTAACATTTTAAGGTAAGGGAAATTAGTCGGTTAAGGTGGGAACAACCAAGGGGTGGATTCCCATAAGGTGAACTTCCCAAGGATGGTTTTATCTATAGGATAATATCATAATCAACATTAAAAGCAATGTAGATTAATTTATTTAACATCTTATAGGTTTCCATAGAAGGGACCAGCACATGACACAATGGATCATGATATAAAGGCAATGAAACTAGCATAAAAGAACTAGACTACCTACCTTAGCCTCATAGAATACCACTTGTCTATCATCATCCCTTGAATCCAGCTATATTGAGAGATGCTAAAGAAATTTCAAAATTCTCTAAAAATGGTTCAAATGAGGCGACACCAGAATAGTGCAAAAAATACGAAGATAAATGTGGAATGGATGGAAAATGAGGGTAGATATCACCTCAAGCTATCCAATGCTTCCAACAACACATGATTTAGAGTTTGTACTAAGGAGAAATAGAAATCCCTATATTAGGAAGTGGGAGAGCACAATTGGAGAGGAGTAACTCCTAAATGATGGAAATGGGATTAGAGGAAAGAAGGTTTAGAATTTTAATTTCATTAAGGGTATTACTATAAATTCACCTAAAAAATAGGAGAGCATAGTTTGGCCACATGGATGTCCAAACTGTGTGCCAATTGTGCAGCATACCACTACCCAAAGATGACCCACGCACGAGCTAGGTGTATGACTTGGATAATCGTGTGCAACCCATAAAAATTACTTATTCAACATGTCGGAGACAAGTTTCATGGTTGTGTGGGAATCCTTGTATAGTTTCAATGAAACCATGATGTTCCTTGCACCCCACTATCTCATGTCGCACAGTTATAGAAACCATATGGGCTAGCGGTACGGTTTCCCCTTACTGTGTGGCCCATCAAAATTTCCCAAAATTTGAGGCTCCAGGATTTGAAGGAACCCCAATCACCCATGTGACCTCTAGAAATCCATTAACCAACATTTAAAGGGATAAACTAAGGAATTTAATCAAAAAAATTGGTTTGTACCATTGAGGAAATCTAGGATGTTTCTAACCCCCCTCCTTAAATCAATTTGTCCTTGAGTTGGCCTCCCAAGGGTAAATAGGTATCATCTGAGAAAAGTTTCAACCACTATGCATGTACATCATAATCCCATTTCTAGGTCTTTTCATGCATGTTTCTGTGCTTCCATATCACTCAGACCAATCGTACTAACCTTCCTCGGAGATCCTTTGTGCTCTAATCAATGATATGTTTTGGATTATCCGTAAAGGATGCAACTGCCTCCAACTGAAAATCCTCAGGGTCAAAATAATGAGATAGTTCAGTATGGTATAGATGAAGATGTGACATATGGAAGACTTAACGCATGGAATAGTACCTCTTAGGTAAGAATAACTGATAGGCTTTCAACCTGACTCACTCTATGATCTTAAATGACCTGACATAATACGGTAAAAGGTTTCCTGACCTCGAAATTTTTCTATGACCCAATCTAGGAGAAAAACTCAAAAATTCTCGATGTACCACCTCAAACTTCAATGGTCTATGGTGATGATCATTATAAGACTTCATCTGGGACTGATCCATATCCAAATAATTCTGAATCATCTGGACATCCTCTGAAGTCTCCAGAACAAGGTGGGGAACTGTTAAGCTACCTCACCTTAATCTAACAATCATAATGGTCAAAGAAATGGTATACCATAAAGGACCCCATATGGATCCATTCTGAGTCATTTCCTGAAAACTATTTTTTTAGGAAAACCCGACCAAAGGTATATGTTTCTACTATGAACCCCAAAAATCATGGACGCATGTTGGGAGCATGTCCTCTAACTCCTATATCGTCTGCCTGAAATGCCTATCAGTATGAGGGTGATAAGTTATACTCAAGAGAACATATTAACCCATTCCCTTATAAAACCTTTTCTAGAACCATAGTGTAAAGAGAAAATATCATTTTAACACAATTGAATAGGGAAAACCATGAAGGTACACAATCTTTTCGATGTATATCCTACCTAGATCATCAACTAAAAGGTATACCAGATGGCTTGAAGTGTGAAAACATGGTAATACCATATACTATCACACCTAAAGTATCTCTACCACAAGTGGATCTCAAAAATTCCTTCAAGATAACCAGAGTGACTTTATTCCACTTCTACTTAGGAATGGATAGAGGTTGTATAAGTACATCATGTTGTTGATCCTCATCCTTAACCTGTAAATAGGTGGAGCAACGAGTGATGAAACCTAGAGTCTATATCTTCATACCTATCCACCAATACTAATGGGATACATAATGGTACATATTGGAAATCCCATGATGAAATTCTTAAACAAAGGTATGCTATTCCCATAACAACTATTCTTGTATATCAATAGGCACCCAAACACACCCATGAAAGAGTAGGGTATAATTCTCATCAACAACCCAAAAAGTGGCGGGTTATCACCAGTGACACTCCCCCTCTGGACAAGGCCTTTAGGATATGAAAACTATCTCATCGGCACCCACACAATAAGAGAGGATGTCACTGCTAGAGCTACTAGAACAGGTTTCTCGTGTTGTTCTTAAGCCTCCTGGTGCATCTCGAAAAGAAAATTAACTAGATGCTACCCAATACTAACCTCCTTGAAATATTTTATCTAAGTTTTCTGGATTAGGGTGTCACCAATTGTATTACCCTTCTCGAGTGTATAAGAAAGCTCAAACTTATATGACTGAAGGTATTCTACCCACCTGTGCTACCTCATATTCAAGTATCACTGTGTGCATATGTATTTGAAACTTTTTTACCTTTGTAAACAAATTATCACTCATCCAGTATATAATTCCTACAATATAATAATTCATGGACCACAATAGCTAGATCGAGGTCATGTGTAAGGTAATTCTATTCATGAGGGCTCACCTAGAAGGACCCATGAGCTACAACCCGATGACATTTCATTAGAACTTCTCTTATCCTGATACCTAAAGAATCATAGTAAATATTATAGCATCTAAATGGATCTCATGAAATCAATATCCTCGCTGAAGTCAGTCTCTCCTTTAGCTCCTAAAAACCTACAACACAAGCATTAGAACAGAGTAATTTTTCACCCTTCTAATTCAAGCTCGTAAAAGTCATACCTATGTGGGAGAAATATTGAATAAATCACTTGTAATGGTTAGTTTCCCTCAACAAACTGCATATGCCAAACACATTCTAGGGATTCTCTTAAGAAACCATGATGCTCGCCTTCTATGGGTTAATATATGCACATGACTCTGTAATAATATGACCCAAGAATTGAAATTTATTGATCCAAAAGTGGAATTTTTTTATCTTCTCATATAGCTGGTGCTCTCTCAGTGTATTTAGAATGATCTCAAGATGGTTTTCATAGTTGATTTGGGTACTATAACACACTAATATTTTTTATACACAAACCACCGCAAATGAATCCATGTTCGGGTGGAAACCCTGACTCATCAGATCTATAAATAGTTTCAACATTCATCAATCCGAACAGCATAATCAGATACTTATACAAGCCATACCTTATTCGTAAAATTGTACATGGTATGTTTGATGGCCTCACATGAACTCGATGGTAGCCTGAACTCAAATCGATCTTGGAGAAAACTATCACTCCTTAGAGTTGATCAAAGAGGTCACCTCTATGAGGAGGTGGATACTGGTTCTTCACTATGATGTTATTCAACCATCTGTAATTCATTCACAATCTATGGGTATCATCATCCTTCCTATCGAAAAGGACTGGTGGTCCCCACAGTGACATGCTAGGCTATATAAAACCTTTTTTTTCTAGATATTCATGATGCTTCTTAAGTTCCTATAGATCTTTAGGTTCTATCCTTTAGGGAATAATGTACATTGGTTCCACACATGGCACTAGTTAAATTATGAACTCAACCAATTTCACATGAGTTAATCTAGAGAAATCGTTAGGGAATACAACCTTGAAGTGATTCATAACTAGATGGAATTCTACAAGTTGTATTCCCTGATCACTCATAAAAAGAATCACCATTTGGCCTATCACTGTACCTATCCTATGAATATTGGTTCAATCTTGACAAGCTTGGATACCTTATTCTCCCGTATGAACATATGTGATCCCATCAGGTGATGTAAAAGATACTCATCGATGATATTAATCCACATGGGAACGGTAAGGGACAAGATTGTTCACACCAAAAATGGCATCAAAAAACATTCATCCCAAGGATAAATAAATTCCATAAGAAGCGGTACCCACCTATCTCAAGAAGGAATTCCCTAAACTGGATTATACCCTCTTATTTGACCCCTGGTGGTGTTTCAAGGGCCATGAATCCACTAAATCACTCTATCACCAATCCCGGACTTACCATAATTATAGAAAATAAGAAATAGTCTAAATCACTTGTATCAAAGAGGGAAGAAACAAAATTAGTGGCTACTAGAATAATACCTCATGCAATTAAAGTCCCTAGACTCTAATCCTTGGGCGTAGAATTCATTTTATATATATGGATCGAACCGTGGCAGTGATATGCAGCCTGAATAACCTGAGAAAGTCCACTCTGTTGGCACTGAGACTTTGAGGCTTGATTAACTCAGCCATATCCACCTCCTCAGCCTAATCAGCAGGTAGAAACCCAACTCTTATCCTTACATGGATTTTCTGATCCTGTACCTAAAAGAGGTATCAATACATAACCTTATTCACTAGAAGTTGGAGGAAAATATTGGAAGAAGTGCTGAAGATGACCCATCCTTCTACAAACTCAGTACTTGATTAGGTTCCTCATCCACTAAGGCTTCTTATGGACTTACCTTATATACTGATGACACACCACATGATTTTCGGTGAATGTCACATAGTATTCACCACCACAGATGCACCCATAAAACGGTTCTTCCTACTACCCGATGAATAGTTTCCCTACCTTGGAATCGAACCACCCGATCTCACATTTTCAGATTCTTTGGGGTTTCATTCAGTAATAAGTTCCTGGTTTACTATCTTTTTAATAGAATATATCCTAAACACGTTCACCTACTATTGGAAGTGTACACAATCCCATCCTTGAATAAACTCGTAGTCATCAAATCGTTACTGGTCATAGTCAAAGTAAAGCCCTGGAGCTCAGTAAAATGATAAAAGTACTACAACATGGTCATAAAACCCTACTGAATATGAATAAAATATCTAGAATGCTCTGCTCTTAGATTATACGATAAGTGGTCATAGAAGGTTGTCTGGAAGTCCGCCCAGACCAAACCCCATGAATCTCATCCTAAGAGATGAAGTCTCACTAGAACTTGGCTGAATCTCATAACATGTAGGTAGAAATCATGACCCTCTACACTAGGGGATTCCCAAGATGGTTAAAGATCGACACAATAGATTCTAACCATGACTCATCAACCTCAAGACTGTTGTCCCCTGAGAAGGTGGGAGGATTTTACTGTAGTAAATCTTGAGTTAGTTATGCCATTGTAGGGGTAGGTCATCGAGCACCCTATACGGGATAAATAAACTAGAAGAAACTATCATAGAATAGAGAATTAGTGGTTAGTGGAAGATCTTCATGAGGTTCATCAGGTGGAACTATAGGAGGAACTATGGGTGGATCATATCCCACCACCTCTAGAGCATGCTCTTCGCCACTTTCTTGGATCATGACACAGGGACTTCGTGGTGTCATAACTCTACAATTGACAAGAGAACTCCATAGATAATATTTAAAAAAGATAGGGAAAGTGGTAAAGGAAGGAACATGCAGAAGGACTTCCTATAATAAAGTCATAAATCTCAGCCTACTCCAGGAGCCAGGTCTAGGTTATATAGAAAATGTCATAGAAGGATCATAGAATACACTGCCTAATTCCCACTACTCAGGTTGGGTCAGGGTCAAGGTCTTGTAAAACAGTCAAGGTTCTAGTATATAGAGGGTTAAACACAAGTTATAGAGGAAAACACCCTTTACATTTCATTTGGAATTTCATCTAAAGGTAACATTTCATTTTAAAACATTATTTTATTTTAGTTTTCCTTGATTTATATCTATATAGATATTTCGGTCTAGTTAATTATGTCACCAATTCCAATTTATAAAGGCTCATACACTTTATAAATTGAATTTAGAATTCCAAGTAACTACAACTTGGAATGTACACCTAGTATCCATATGTAATAGGAAATTCATAGATATTTGATTGAAGGAACTACAATTTTCAATTATCATAAGTACTTACTTCTTAAATTACTGCTGGCATTCATCAATCAAATCAAATAATTTGGAATATCTGGTTAATTAAGGTTTCATCGTCAATATATGTGGGAAAAACCATTTATATTGATGTAGGAACTTTAATTGGGCCATTTATATCACCCTTTAAGAAACACTGGAACACTTCATCACATAATAGATAAGGTTCCACATAATCACATGAAATACGGGAAATGATTGCTGAATATAGTTATGGAATCTCATAATGCACAGAAATTTAAACCAAAGGTGTATAATATGATGAATGCATTTATATTCCCTCATATCATTAGTCTATGATTGAAGAATTCCAATAACAATAATACTGACAATAGAAACAACACAAAACAAGAGAATCACCCAATGGTGAAATCCACGAAACATTAACAAGAAAATACAATAACTTTGTTAACCCATATCAGGTGATTTGGGGTTTTCCCTATGTGTGGATGAGATACTCCCAGGAAAAGGATCATTAAAAAATTCCATAATTCCTAGTCTCTTGTCTAACACCCAGACAGTAATACAGATGGAAAAACACTATGATACTACTTTGTAACATATTTCCCTAGATTCCCCCTAATGGTGCCCCAATATGGTGGGGAAAAAGACCTCAAGCACATCTCCCTATACTCCAAAGGCTTCCAACTGGTAGCGAGGACCAAGGGAGTGTTTGTGGGGAGACTATTCCCTCATAGATCCAAGTGGAGTACAACAATATGTAAGAAATAAGAAATAGTGCGAACATACACTATAACAACAGGACCAGTAAGACACAATAGATAAATAAGTAATACAAAACAGAGAGCGGCGGAAAAAATAGTGATAAATCCCCCAAGATAAATAAACAACTGGTGGAAGATAAATAATAAATAGATACAAAATATGATGATCATGATTTCATGTAACTAAAACAAATGATTACATGAGGAAGAGGGGATACAAGAATATAACACATGCTATACAAAAAATACAAAAAGTAAAAAAGGAGATACTACTAGAATCATGATTATAAGCTTAGTCCTCTACTCCCACATTCTATCCTAGAAAAGTTAATCAAGCATCAGAAGCTGGATGATTCTATTTTTCAATACGTTCAATCATGAAGTCTACTTGGGTACCAATGGCAGCCCAATCAGGGTGTGAGATGTAATCCTAATAATTCACCAATAATGATATATATATCAATACCATTCATGAAATATAAAATTAAAAGTGTATCAATATTAGTAAATTCAAGGTAGAAAATAAATAATTAAACAAATACATACTTTGGTTTGGGTTCCTCAATGGATACTTAACTGATTCTTCCAAATTCATCAAAAGAAAAATGTTGGAACCAAGGGAACCTATACAAATAATAAGGTGTATACATTGCTATCAAGAATAAGACATCAAGTGTGGACTGACCCCAAGCTTATACATTGTCTTAGTAGGTGTGTCCCTAGGATATCAATTAACCTAATTATGATTCAATAAAGTGGTATCATATATAAATCAGGAAATAAATCCACTAAATTTAGTATGGAATCATGGGATTGTGCAAGGAGATCCATAAATAAATCTCAAGTGTCACCACCGGATCTCAAGAAATACCCAATACCGTAGAGCCCGTCCATGGCGACCCATAAAATGAATCCCTCGTATCACTCGCGGCATGGTGTAATCATAACTACGGATCTCATCCTAATTATCTCATATAGGAGTCACCTAAGGCATGGTATAATGATCTTTCTAATAGGACCATACATGGCTTATACCTTATGGAATCGGTACCACTCATGGGTACAATAAACTACCAGAGATCTTGTATAAGGAAAGTCAAGTATCTCTCCCAGCACATCCAACAGATCCAAGTATGAATCATGGTGATCCCATCCATAGCATCCTTAAATCAGGGAACCTATTTGATCTCGACCTGTAAGAAAGTAGGGTATAGAAACCTATATCACATGTCATAAAAATTTAATTTCAATAATTACATGCTAAATAGGCTTTCCAAATCACTTTTTTCAAGAAAAATGAATATAGAAGAAGTCATAAGCACACGACTTCAAGGAATTCATAAAACGCACAATGCATATAGATTTAACATCTTTTATAAAGTAAAAGGAACATAGTATGAGGCATAAAAATTAATACTGATCAATAAATTATGAGAATACGCATCAATATAAAGTGTAAAATCATGTTCTACCATTCATCTTAATTCAATTCAGTAATTGAGGTATTTATTACAAGTGAAACACATACCACATTTTTTTAACATTGTAAGGAAAGGTAAATTAGGATTTCACAATGGGAATACCCAAGGGGTAGATTTCAACAAGGAGAACAACCCATGGATGGTTTTCATCATAGGATAAGGTAAAAATAGACATGGGAAACCATTTATATTAAATTATTTAAAATCTTAGAGTTGTCTTCAGAAGGTTCATAAACATGAAATGGTGGAACATGATATAAAGGTGACAAAACTAGTGGGAAATAACAAGACCACCTACCTTAGACACATAAAAGACCAATTTTCCATCATCGACCCTCTAATCAATCTAGAATGAGAGATATTAAAGAAATCATCAAATTATTTAGAAAATGGGAAATGAGGTAGAAAAAAATATCTCAATAGATGTGAATAAAAACTTATAATTGAAGTAAGATAAGTGCAGAATTTACCTCAATTTATCCAATGCATCTTATGTCACTTGATTTAGATTCTATATTGACGAGCAATGGAAATATCTATTTTAGGAAGGAGGAGTGCTTAATGGGAGAAGAGTAACTCCTGCACATTGGAAATGGGAGAGGAGGAAAGAATGATTATAATTTTAATTTATTTAATTTAGAATTATAAATTCTCCCAAAGAAAAAGGGTTCATAGTTTGGCTAAAAAGTTTGTCAAATTGTGCACCTACCATGCGCTGTAACACTACCCAAAGAGGACCACTACATGGGAAAGCTGCACCATTTTTCAAACCACGTGCATACCATGAAAAACACCTCTAAAATTTTTCTGAGGGAAGTTTCATGGGCTTTTTTTCCTCATGGAATGGTTTCAAATTAACCATGTGGAGCCCTTCTCCCTATTGTCTCACACCACACGGTTAGAGAAACTATGTGGTCTGGTTAGCACAATTTATCCTAACCATGTGGTCCATTTATATTTCTAAAACCTTGAGGTTTTAAGATCTAATTTTTTTCTAGACACCCTCTTAACCTCCATGACTCTATTATGAAAATTTAAAGGTCAAAACTACGGAATTTAAGCCGAAAAACAATGGTTTGTACCTCTGAGAAAATTCAAGACATAAAAAATAAAACAAAGAAATAATTCATTAATAAAATCATGTTATGGGTGTATCATTCGTCCCACTTGAGGTCTATGTTGAGTAAATGAAACCCTGATTTGAGTCTCATTCCCCTACTCTAGTTCTTAGGTTGAGCCTCTTAGAGGAGAAGGCCAGCCAATAATTTTCTAGCACGTTCACACCCAAGGCTAAGTCAAGTCAACATGCTAGTCATGTCTGCTTTTCCTAACATTGAAGCTATGTTAGGCTACAATGTATCCAAATATATAACCCACCCATGAAATCATCACACTGAATATAACCCCTCCTACCACCACTTTTTGGGTGGTTAACAATTTATCTTCATCCAATCAAATGTATAAGGTGAATCCTTAATCTTCCCCCACACACTCTTCTTTTTAATAAACTCTAGCTACCACTGTCGAATATACCACTTCTCAGACCTATCCTATTCCATAATTCCACCATGTTTCCTTATTAAGTCACACATGTATTGATTCCACCGCATCATCATGTTGTTCTCATTGTGACCATCATATGTCTAAAACATCAAGCGATTGATGCTTCACTTCCAAATTATGAATATTTCACTGTATCTTGAGTTTCTCATCCACCGTTACACCTCCCAAACCCACCCATAGAAACTATAAAGGTCGGCAGGGATTTTATGGTCTCATTAATCATTAATAATTATATATATACATACATGAGAGAGTGGGAAGGAGATTTATAATAGGGAAGTGGCATGGGTGGATTGACCACTCATCATGATCTATGTTATCTTGAGGATCAATACTATACTAAACATACCATCACATAGCTCATGATGTTGGAAGGTCATTGTTGTGGGCATTTTTCTAGCCATTAGTTTCCTTTTTTCATTGAATCAATCATCTAATTATCATCGTATGAGAATAATTGTTCCAGAACAAAAATTAAACAATGAAAATATTCAAAGGGATCATCACAATGAAAAGAAATAACAAATAGAATAATAGGAATAATAGATAAATGAAAAATTAATTTGAGTTCCCACATAGAAAATATTTATCCTCACCTTGAGATCCACCATCACCCCCATATCCATCATTGGATCATTGATGAATGGATCCAAGACCTAATATCTTATAAGGTTATGGTATTTTTGGTTAATCCTATAATTAAAGGATTAGTAGGGTATTTATCGAGTTATGTATAGGTAAACATGATATTTTTTAGAGACATGAAATGTATTATTCTATGTCCAAGAATATAAACACTCTCTAAACTAAAATTACCCTCCCCGAGCATGACTATGGTGACATATTTTCAATCCAGTGTTACATTTGGATATATTGATCATTTGAATCATTTATGTGCATGGTTTAATTTTTAAAATATTAAAAAAATTGAGTTCCTAAGTGCTAAATAAAAATATTATTGCTTCATGACCACTTTATTAAAATATTTATAAAAAATATTTAGTAGATCCAAATAAAAAACCATGTCTTTAAAATATCTTATATTCAATAAATTTCATCCTAAAAAACATGAATCACTAAAAAATGTGAGGTTACTAAGCTTATATCTGATTATCTCACTTCCATGAGCTCTCCTGAAAATTTATTATTTTCATATGTTACTCAAAAGAAGTATCTCTAACCCCTTGAGGGTCTTATTCAATATATCCTAAATTTACACTAAGTACTTTGCAATGGTAGTGAAATCCTTGATTTCCTACTCACCCTAGTCAATAATATGTAATGGGACACACACATTCCTCCTTAGTTGTGATATGTGGATTTCATTGTGTGCATAATCCATATTTCGAGGTAATTCCATGTGGTGAGTGTTGTAATTGATGATCTAGACCCAAATAATTTTTTACTTTAGATTACCATAATATTAAAATATATATTATCATACGATGATTGTTCTTATACATAATATTAATGTGATAATAACCTTAGTTTATTTTTCAAATAAAAATGTTATAATAGTTTCTTTCTATAATTAGAACTTAGAAATGATATGATAATATGTATAAATATAGCTCATATGGTTTAGGTAATTTTGTTTTTCATGTTATTGATGATGTTTGACTATCAGCTACTAGGGGATGACAATAAATTAAAACATATTCTCATGAAGTTCAAACTTGGTGATATCTAACAAAGGACATAATGAGGATAGACCAACCAATAGGAATTCCACATGTTTTTATATAATTGGATATTTATATTTGTGAATGTGTGTAGTGGTACTTTTAATAGAGATTGTTATTAATGTGTATCCTAAATTTCATATTTTTATGAATGGATGAAAACCATGATAACATATAGTTGTGAATACATAGCATGTGTTGGGTGTGTCACAAGTGATACGGATTTTAATGAAAAATTCAACAAAAGATTTTTCCTTTCCATATTTAAGGAAAAATATATCTCTAGACCTTTGATTAAAATAGAATATTTTAATTACATCCAGGGTCAATATAGTTCATTGATGAGTTAATTTTAGAAAATAAAAGAAATATAAATCAATTGTATAAGGTAAGGATACAAGTATGCATCTTGATTGATAAGATATTGGTAGAAAAAAGTGTTATATTACACATTAGCATTCATTGGAAGGTTGTTTTCATTAAGACATTAACTTATTTCTCCATGGGGGTCTTGTTGTGTTCTTAGACACTAAACTCAAACCTTAGGTATGTTCACCTAATTCCACTGAGAAATAGGCTTAGAGGTTCACACACTGAGCATATTGGGTATCTCAAAAAATTATATAAAATTTAATATTAAGAATAAATATTATTTTCAACTTGTGGAATGATAATTATTCAATTAAATTTTATCATATCAATTGAATCCTAATATATTAAAGTTTAGTATATTGGAGTTGAATATTACCTCTTGTTTATTTTTCACAAAAAAATATAAATAAATAATTATTTACTCAGTTGTTATATGAAAATATTAATATAAATATTTATTTGTTTTCAAAAATATTAATATAAATATTTATTTTTGAGTTTAGTGGATATAATATTTATTTATTTATCAAATTAATAATATTTATTCTAATAATTAATCTATTATTATATTGTTTGATAAATTTCATGGGATGGTGAATGGGTTTATTTGATAGCCTAATGGAAATGATAGATTTTATTTAATCTAACTAAAATAAATATTTTTTAATTTACTTAAAAATAATATTTAACTAAACCCATGTTAATAATAATATTATAATTATTATTAATTAACAAGGGGAATTACATAGATAAAATATATTTATAAGGGCTTGTGTGATATTGTTTATGTTTAAAACTATGTATATAAAGGAAAATATATCATATTTCTATGGTAGGTATTTTTGTGCACAATAGAATATCTCACAAGAATTATCTCGAGCCTAGTGATAATATCCACCCATCCTCCCTCTCATGAACACAGAGAGGACAGAAGAACCCCTTATTGTGGTGAATAATGAACCGTGTAAACCAATTTTCTCTACCACTATTGCACCAAGATATTCAACGTAATTGTCCCGATATTTTTGGAGGATGTATGGATACACTTAGAGGAATGCTTACTTCATTTCTCCACAACAACAATGACATGACAAGAGAGGTAATGGGAATTTATTGTGAGGCTAATTGTTTTTTATGTAATTCTTATTTTAAATTAATTATAAATTGAATGTGAAAGATCCACTCTAATAGATTTTGGGGTTTAATTCATCAAATATTTTGGACTTATCAGTTGAAATAGATGAATACACAAAATTGGGGACTCACTAACCCTTTCTTATGCATCAGGGAAAGAAATGTGGTCAAATACATGATGTCATTATACACTCTATAGTGAAGAGACATGGCCTGAAGGGAACTACATGATGTGTATATAGAATTTATATTTATTTTAACATGTTTCCACTCATGCTAGGTACACACTATGAAACTTTTTAGTTTTTCATGTGGTTTAACACACTGATTAATTAAAGAGCGACACAAACTATATGGAATATATCATGTTATACAAGCCATGTGAGAGTTGTATTTCTGCAAAAGGTATGTGATGAGTTATTTTCCATTCATATCATGGGTGTATTCACTCAATTATTCTTCTATATAGGAAAAAAGTCCATATCAACGGTATAGAACCATTGGTATAGGCATTATATTAAAAGACAATGTTGGATATTGATCCCACAACCTCCTACTTATATTTTAAAGACTTTACCGCATTGATACAATATCTTTTATGTTCATAAATAAAAAATATATAAATGTATGCATAAAAATAATTATTTATATTAAATTATTTATCGTTGTTATTATTATATGTAAAAAATGGCACCACCTATACAAACGATTTGGTCAAACCATTGGTATAGGTGGATGTATAGAACACTTATACTGATGGTTTGAGAAAACCTTTGGTATTGGTGATCCTAAGACAACGGTTTGAAAAAATCATTGGTATAGGTGGAAAAAACCATACCTATACCAAATTTTGGAAAACTAATTGGTATAGGTGGTCATATACCATACCTATACTAATGTGTTTTGGAAACTATTGGTATAGGATGCCTATACAAATGATTTTTCAAACCATTGGACGAGTTCCAATGGTATAACACAGATTTCTATAAGTGTATGTAACTAAATAATGTGTAATGGTCATCGTACATGTCTTATATTTCACACTCAATGTCATTAGTACATTTTTGGTATATTATGGAATTTCATGGGCTCATACATTACACAAAGACTATACAGATTAACCAAGAGAACTTGATACCATGTATTTCACTACATGAAATGTTTATATACATTCTATGTAAGTATATAGTATAAAAAAGGGTCGTACAAATCAGGATTCACATGAAATTTCAAGTTAAAGAACATGTTGTGTAAATATTAAATTCCAGAGAAAGATTTAATCTAATTTAAATGGTTCATGTTTTTTGTCCCCATCAATAAATTTTGTGTACTTAATTTTTTTGAAATTAAATTTATTATAAATTTATTTAATGAAAAATATTGTAGGATGGAAGTTTTATTATATCTCAAGGAATATCTGGATACAATATTAATATAAATTATTAATTAGTTAGTTAGTTAATTAATTAATTAATTGTAATAAATTTATCTTAATTAAAATGAATTGAAATGAATTTTCACAAGTCCAAATATGTATTTATTACATAATGTAATTGATGATGATTTTTACTAACCATTGTCTTTGTTTGATTTATTTATTTATTTATTTATTTATTTAATGATTTTATTTGATAATTTATCATTAAATTAAATATAATGACTTGTGCATTATCCCTCCCTCTATTATTATGTATGATCATAAAACTCCAAGATTTATTTTATGTAACCCTAAACCATTGGTATCCATCACCTATGAGTGACTAAAAATTTATAAAGAATGGATCTTCTATATAGAGGAGATAGTTAAAGGCCTTAGTTGAGGGAAAATACCGGAAAATAGATATGAAAAATAGAGAAATTTTATAACTCTATACAAAGATTGTATCAAGTATTTATTTCACCTAGGGTCAATATTCGATTATCACCACGTGATCAACTAACTAATAGATATAATATTATGGTTATGTCACATATTTATTTTGTTTTTGTAGTGCATGGTTATTTATTAACTTATGTGATGCATGGTTTGTTAGGATGATTAAATATGATCATATAAAATAAATAAATTAACTAGAAAGATAAAGATAAAATAAAATAAGATTATTATGTATGAATTATATTATCAAAAATAGTTAATTAATTATGTAAATTCCTTATAATATTAAAAAAACATGTGAAGAATAGAATAAAAAATATTTAAGAAAATGTTAAATAAAATCCCTTAATCAAAATATTATATCAGTAAGCACCATACATATTTTGATTTTAGATGCAACAATAGTTAAATCATTGGTTGGGACCTAGTCAGGGGAACTTTCAAATATTTGGGAGTCTTAAAAAAGAAAATGGTTTGAATTACCCAAACTATTATTAAGAGTAATAGACATAGTCTACTTAATATAATTTGGAGGAAAGTATTGAGGAAATATAAGTATATGATTTCAAGATTGGGGAGTCCACTAAATATATCAAGGAGATGTGAGTTAATGTTTCTCACAAGTAAATTCTTCCTAAATACCTTATCAATATAATTTCAATGGTCATAGTCTAGGTTATGAAAAGGGAAATATATATCATTTCCAATAGAATAACAATAAAAATAGATATTTTGAATCTTGTGGTGAGGGTTGTTGGGATTTTATAAAATAGTGGTGGACAAATAAAATTAATTTATTACGTCCTAACTAAAAATCAATATATAATAATAGATAATTAATCTGATTTTCTATAGAAAATGGCATTCTATTCGACCACGTCACTATTTATGTGATCTATAATTATGAAATATAATATCTTGACCAATGCTAACTTCAGTGAATGGTACATGATCTTATGAAATATATTGTTCCAAGAGGGGGAGTTTATGTACTGGAGCCCCCAATTCCTACTTAGGCTTCTTAGGAGGCTATCCAAGAGGATGAAAATGTATTCTAGAAACATGTGGATGTTGAAATGGTTTTCCAATTCCTCATATTATTATCTATAATGAATGATCTTTAAAAACATCACAAAAATGTGGGTGAATACACAATTTTTCCTCATATACATGATCTCTATACAGAGAAATAAATATAATAGTTGTATAAAATAATCAAGGGACTCTTTATGTGAAATCTAGGAGGAGTTCCAGATAGACCACATATAGTTAATATGGTTTGATAAATTTTTCATTTGTAAATTTTAGGATTAAATATACCCAAATAATTGTGTATAGAACTTGTTCTCCACTTATATCCTCCAAGATTCTCAGGTTTTATTGTGAATTTCACTACAAAAATATATATAAATGATTCTCCGGAATCTCTTGGATTTTAATCAAGAAGTGTATAAATTCATAAATCATGATAAACATTTTGTTCTTATAGTGAACAAGTGGAAAGGATAGGAGAATATATCTAAGGAAAATTCTAATTTGAAGTAACATTTGTGTCACCATTTCAAATAGATAAATATCTAGAAAGGGGGAAAAGAGGTGGATATTGTGTGTTTTTCTTATGGTATGGAAGGTCATTGGAAGAAGAACTATTCCTTGGTAAATAATTAAGGGGAAGCATCAGGTATGTTTTTTATTGAGTGAAATCTATCCATTTTTATAAATTGGTAATTAGATATAGATTTTGGTTCTCACATTTATATCTAGAAATATTAACCAAGTAGATTTAGAAATATTTTTAAATATGGGTTGGATCTTTGAGATTTTGGTGGAGTGAGACTTGTTTCCCTTCTAATGGGAGACTACCATCTCACATTACTGACTGGATTGATTTTTGTCTTAAGTGATTGTAATCATGTGACCATTATAACCAAGAATATAATTTTTGTTTCTATTTTAAATATGTAGAATATATTTTATGATAGAAATTTTGAATAACAATATTTATATAATAGAATATGAAAATCATATTATCCAAATAGATAAAAAATAAATTTCACATGAATTATATCACACCTATTTATGTAATCATATACTTGGTCCGGTAAAAAATAATTATTTGAAAAAATTATATCAAGAAATCAATTTATAATCTTTTCAAATAAAATCCCCAGATATTTATTACACTTGTTTACCAAGAAAAATATATTATGTTTATTATAGTGTAAAATGTAAAAGAATTGTAAATCTTCTAGAATATGATTTTGTATATTTGTTTGGGCCTTTAACAATAGAATGTATATGTTGATAATTTTGGTTATTAAATTTTGTATAAAAAATTATTAGATATGGTTATATCTACTTAATAAGGTATAAGTTTGATAAAATTAATAAATTTAAGGAATTAAATAATTAAGTATAGATTCATACTGGTAAAAAGATGAAGAAACTCCTTTAAAAATGAAGTAGGGATAATCTTGGCCAAAAATTCCTCAATTATCTAAAAGAGATTAGGATATTACCTCAAGCCACTCATCCTTATACACCACAAAGGAATGTTGTCAGTAAAAGTATGAATCACACCCTTTTGTACATGGTGAGATCAATGATGAGTCATGTGGATCTTTAATTTTTAATTTTCAATAACTACATTATAGAATATGGAAAGAATACTAAACCAAATTCCAACTAAAGTGGAAATGGAGTTCAATGTCAGGTATTGTATGTAAAGAAATATGAATTGTTATATATTCATATATGGGGATTTGAGGTGTTTATTAAGGATAATTCTATCTGTAAACTTGCATCAATAGGCATGAAATGAATCTTTATAAGGTATCCTAAAAAACTAAAGAATGTTATCTATATAATCCCTCTGATAATAAGGTTAGAGACGAGAAACATTCCCCCTTTCTTGAAAGGTAACACATATTTAAAATAGATGGTGGGAGTAAGGTAGACTTCAATGATGCAAATTCTCAATATGTACAATAGTTTTCATAAGAAAAAAATTATATATGATCCAATGTAAGAAGTAGTTTCAAAGATATGAAAACAATTTAATAGAACTATAAAAGTAAGAGACCAAAGAGGTATGGTTTTCTTATCATTGAGGAAGTTGAAACCTTATTAGTTGAAAATAATGAACCTTTATACTCCAAATAAGTAGTAAGTATCTCAAAAGTTTAAAATTGGAAATATGTCATTAAATATGAAAAAAAATCATGAAAAAATCCAGGTTTGGTTTTTGGTAGATCCTCTATTTGATGTAATTCCTATTGGGTTTGTATTCATGAATAAACGTGATATGGATGGTAGAGTCAATACATATAAGGAATTACATGTTGTCAAAGGGTTCAAGCAACATCAATCCATAGACTATAAAGAAATATTTTCACTAGCCTCTATGAAAAAATCTCTTAGTACGCTAATTTAAATAGTATATTACCATGATTATAATATTTGGAAAATTGATTTAATAACCAAATTCCATAATTTAAATCTTGGGGAATATTTCAAAATCACCAAAACATAAGGTATCATGAGACCAAAGGATTCCAATAAGTTATAAACGTTATAGAGATCCATTTATTGGTTCTAGAACACATCATAATCATGGAACATCCATTTTGATGAATCCATAAGACACTATAGTGTCTTAAAGAATGAATGTGATATATGAGTATATAAATGGTTTATTGGGAGTGTATTTCTTTCCTTATAGTATATATTTATGATATATTAATGATAATGAATGAGATATTAGATTTACAATCAGTTAATACATGGTTAAATAAATGCTTCTCCATGATGTACATAAGTTAATCAACCTACATTTTAGGGATAAATATCCACCAAGATGAATATAATAGGATTCATAGACTAATTCAAGGTATAAACCTTAATAAGGAATTAAAGGGATTCAATATAAAACAATATAAGATAGTATTTTTTATAATTTCAAATGGTATACATATATATAACCAAATATTTCCTCAGATATAAGAGAATAGATCAGGGATGACTGTAATCCCTTCAAATTTTAAGATTATATCTATTATTTATGTCATGATATGTAATAGGCATGATGTTTCATATTCCTAGATCAATTTAGGTATATATAAGGAAGACCCAAGAGAACCACATTGTTCATTTTTAAAGAATATCCAGAAATACCAAAGGCCTAAAAAGGATATTTTCCTAGTTTATGGAGGATATGTGAAACTTTTTGTGAGGGGATATATAGATTCCAATTTCCAACTAGATTAAAATTATCTAAAATCAAAGTCGAAATATGTTTTTTTACTTAATCGAGGAGTTTTGAGCTGTAAAAATTCTAATTAGATAATACACAATAATTCTATAGTAGAGTCTAAGTATATTAAGCTTCTAATATAGCTAAATAAGTAGTGTGGATACACAATTTCATCTATAATCTTGTTTGTGTGCCTTGTAGTAAGGATGTTATCAATATATATATTTATAATACTTTTGAAAGTGGTTTTATCCAAGCATCCCATATCACCTCAATAAATAAATAATATACTTGATATTATCACCTCTGGAGGGATTTTCCTCAAAGGGGAAATGTCACATTAAGAATATTATCCATATAGGAGAATATTAAAGACCCATTGACAAAATAAATTCCTAGATAAATGAATGATTGTCATTTCAGAGATATTAATTTAAAATTTATTAGTAGTTATATCTATTGTAAGTGTGAGTCTATTGTAGTATGTTCCCTTGAACCAACTTAATTTTTTATTTTGATTGCAGAAATATTAATAAATATATTATCACTTGATGACTACTCTTTTGTAATATTAATTTGATAATTTACTTAAAGTATATTTCGCATAAAATGGTTATAGTACTTCTCTACTATAATGATGAACAATAGATATTATGAAAATATTCTTAAACATATGTCATATAGTCTTGATAATATCTTTGGGAAAGGAAAAAAATGTTGTCTAATTATTAGGTGTTGGGGAATCATAAAAATTTTACAAATATTCTCATGAAGTTCAAACTTGGTGATCTACAATAATGGAGGTCATAAAGCTAGACCCACCAATAGGAATTCTATAAGATTATATATCTCTAGATATTTCTATCTATAAAAGTTTTTACTAATCCTTAGAATTAAGGTTATTATTAATGTGTCTCAATCATGTACTTTTATGTATGGATGAAAACTATGATGACATGTTCACACTTCAATGTAGAATACATTTGGTACGTTATAAGTTATAGAGATCTATGAATAATTTAACACTTAATCTAATTGTGGAATCACATGGAAATATACAATACTAATAAACTCCTTTCATTTTAAATTAAAAAAAACCTAAACTGGAAAGGAAGAACATGCGTATGTTTTCTCCTTACTTGTTTTTTTTTGTTGTTTTTGATAATGATCACTAAGGAGTGACCAACTGATTCATCTCTTTAAAGTGTATCCATGGGTTGATATAAATTTTCCAAACCATTTGGATGGGATTTAATGACTATTTCATGAGATATTATACTATATAGGATGATATGGAATAAAAAGTGGTCTTTGAGGTGGGTATGAATTTGGTTAAAATGTTCACAAGGAGAGTCACACATATACCCTGGGGCTAAGTCTCCTTTATATTAGCTACAAGGAAAATCCCCAATCCATCAATATGAACCATAAAATTACTTGTAAATTTTATAAACATAATATTAAAAGCATAAATTACATCACATGTAATTAATTTATATAAATACAAAAATAAAAAATAGCTTAATGTGTTTCAAGTCTTTAAATGTTAACATCTTAATGATCGGGATATTGTATGGGATATGGAAGTGTTAATTGTATATATCTAATATATATTTGGAACTTTTATTGGATTAAATTGTATACTATGATAATCCCATTAAACCCATGTAGCCTTATATGTGATTCATCCTATATTTTATAATGCGATTGAAATATACAGTATTCAACCCATAAAATATATTATATATCGTATAAAATGATATAACTCATTTTTAATGTAAATCATAATTTTTATTCAATTTATAGTATATGACCAGTTATATCATGCCATATGATATTAATTATATACATATCATATATATATATATATAATGACTTTAGGAAAGATGTCCTTCAATCTGACACTTGAACTGAAGTCTAGTGGAACTTTTTTACATCTCACCTCATACCGTATCAAATACGATAACTTGTAAAATTATATCTAAAACACTTTAATATATCTTCCAAAACCATTTTATAAAGATATCATTAACTTCACTTTATATTACATTATATATAATTCCTTCTACAAAATGCATCCATAACTATTTTTTTTAAACTAAAATACACTTTCAGATAATCTCTTTGATTCATTCTCAATCCCCAATTTAGCAAAAAAAAGTGTAACCCCACAGGCCTTTGTATCATTGATAACAAATATGAATCACTACACCAATAAATATAGGAAAATTATATCCTATATAAAATCATTAAAATTACCCAATCTATAAAATTATCTGGAATGATATCCATCAAACAAATGTATCACTATATTTGTTTCCAACAATTTTATATCATGTTAGCACACATTTTTATATCATCCATTTTTCTATTTCAATGAGTGGATAAAGTTCAAGGTGTATGTCAATCCCATAAATCCTCATTAAATTTCTCAATTATATTATTATATACTAACCATGGTGAGGAATACATCAAATTCCATTCATCTAGTAGATGAGAACATCACTACCCCTCATACAATTTAATAAGTACATTATATGTACTTATTGTGTATGTCCATAAACTTCCTTAGTTTATCTCAATCGTGGCCCCTGATGTAGCACTAAATATATGATAGGTAAAACCCAATTTTGGTAGATTTAAAATTTATGGAATGATTAGAAATATACCCAACCACTCATTAATTGTCTAAGTCTCAAAGGATGGTATAAAAATGGTATAAAAGTACATTATCCCTCCTTTTTAATACATTAACTTATATTACATGTAATAACATTTAATAATATATATGACCTTTTAATGTTTAGTTTCTTGGAAATTAGGAACGTAATACATGGAAAACATAAACTTTCTTCTAATCAACTTGAAATTAATATTAATATATTTGTATTATGTTACTTTTATTTCATCTTATATCTGGGGTACATACATAAAAAGAAATGTGTGAGAATAAATATCATTATGGTAATAAACAAAAGAAATATTTAGATTCGGATCAAGATTCATAATATTAGGGAATGAACATAATAACATGAGGCATATCATAATAGAATGATCATGAATCATAACATGGAAATATGTAAGCAACATAAAAATGAAAAAATTCAAGGTATATCACAAAGGTTTGTCATAAAGGTGTCATGAAACATATTTAAAAAGGTTATTCACCAAGGTATCATAAAATATATTATGTATAGATATTATTTCTTTACCCGGTGCATTGAAGTAGTGGTAGGGTGCACCCATCATATGTCTAAATTCATATATTTCACATAGTCCATAGTAAAACATTTCATTAATAACTCATCAAAAATAATGAAGGGGTTTCATGTAGAAGTTGTTAAATTTGTAATTGCTTAAATACATGAGTATTGCATTATTTTTAACCTATGAAAAGGAAATATGGGTTTCATAAATGGAAATACCCAATAAATAAATAAATTGTATATATAGGTGAATAACCATGGAAAAGGAAGGGGTTTGGGGATTCACAATATAATAATATTTCATATAAAAGAGATAAGGTTAAGATGTGATTTTTTTCAGCATGATGAGTATACAATGTTGATTATGGAGAGGGTATAATGAGAGGGAACGAAAGTATCTCATTGATAAAACAATATTTTTGATTTAATGGGATAATCAAAAGTGTATAAAAATAAAGTAATTTAACATTTGGAATACATACCACAAAAAAGGTACACAAATGGGAAAGAAGAAGATCAGAGGTTCATTACCTTGGGAAGTAACATTCTAAATATTAGAGAGGAAAACCTTAGGATATTGGAAACACCATGGGGTGAATTTATATATAGTAAATATGTAGAATTTGTAGCTTATAAAATTTAGATTTGAGATGAATGGGGGTATGGGTGGGTATTTATAGTAAAAGAGATTTATTTGTTTAACAATTTCTAAATTTAGGTCTTGTAATTCTAGGTTATGGAAAACAAAAAACCATTGGCTTACCCAATGTTTTTTATAATGGTTTTGGATATTTAAGTCTTTTTTATCATATTTTAGTCCATTGGAAATGAAATCAATTTTTTATATTACTTTGTCCATGGAAAATACATTTTTTCATAAAATATAGTTTTTAAAATATTAATTTATATTTTAGACTTTGGAAAGGCATTTATGGGTTAAGAAATTGATTTAAATCAATTAAAATACATAATATTAATAAAATAATCAATGTTTGTCCTGAGATTCAATTTTATCAATTATTACATCATTATTATAGCTTTATGAAGTCATAAAACATAATAAAAACACAAAAATATTTTTTTAATATTCACTCTAAGATAAAGTCTTTTAGAATATTCTAAAAATCTCAAAATAACCAAATTTCAAAATTATGATTTCAAATATAATGTTTATTTTATAAAAATAATTTTATAAATATGATAATTTTAACTTGTAAAGAAAAAATACTTATTTATAAAAATATATATGTCCTTACGACATAGTCAACTTTTTGACACTTAAAAACAGTTACCAGGACACTATAAGGTTATATTATAATTTAAATTTAATTAAAAAGCGTTTTATATGACTATTTAAAGAAAATAAATTTTATTTAGAATACCTAAATTGGTTATAAGAGTGTATATATTTTCTAAAAATATAATTATTTTTTATTTTTATCCAAAAATATATTTATCAATTTCATCTAATATTAATTTTTTTTAT
Source organism: Viscum album (assembly GCA_963277665.1). Taxonomy (NCBI): domain Eukaryota; kingdom Viridiplantae; phylum Streptophyta; class Magnoliopsida; order Santalales; family Viscaceae; genus Viscum; species Viscum album. Next base: position 1,608,386,039 of record OY728128.1, read on the forward strand.
TAAATAAAATAACAGTGAAAATGGGATTTTAAAAAATAACTATTTCATTTATAAAAATTAAATTTCACATTAATGATACTGAGTTATAGATACATAACCCCTTATTTCACTATCATATGCCATAAGGTTAAGTTTTTTTATGGTGATAGTTTCATGGGGTGGCCCAGCTAACATTGACCAAGTGGTGATCACTACTAAATTGAAATTCTCATTTTTTTTACTACTCAAGCCTTACTTATTGAAACTATACTTGGGATTGGTCAAGAGTGAACTCTAGTGACACCACTACCATCCAAAGTTCTGATAAATGGGATTAAAAGGGCATGATCCTTTTGGTTGGGGCCATAATTTATCCCTTATTCATAAGTTATCATTTTACATTATGCTTTATAAACACTAATACTAATGATAACAATATTACCAGTGGTAAAAAATACAAATGATCATATTGAACAATGATAATATTAACCAACGGACTTGTAATGGTAATATAATGGTCACATCCTAATAGTCACATTTCTGATTAGGTCTTATATATATACCACCGAAAATCAACATTTACTACTTCTTTCCCAATGATTTTTAAAATTCCATTGATAATTTCTATTATATTCTTAATCTTTCTTTTTCTTTTAAGAGTTTTCATGGAATATGTAATCTTATTGTCACAGTCTAATCCTATGGAGTATACCATTGTGTGGTTGTGATTCTTTGGTTTTTATGTTCGTGTACTAGTACTAACTATAGTAATTGATATTAATACTCAGAATTTAATATTATTTTCATAATAATATTTCTATATAATTCTATTTAACAATATAATAAAATAGTCATTATGAAAGAAAGGGTTTTTTTATTAATCGTAGATTGAATTTTCTGGTGGTTACATTCCCTCCCCATTATGAACTTTATTCCACAAAATATTTATCCTACTTCAAAAAAAATTGGGGTATTTTTCCTTCATATCTTATTCAAGTTCTAATTAGGCTTCTTCAAACTTTTAATTTCTCCACAAGACTATCACAAGTCATGCTTCCTTGTTCCTCAATAACTGTTCCCTTCAGTTATGAATCTAGATCGATTCCTCTTCATATAAAAAGTCATGTTCCAAATTCAAACCATTAGAATCAAATATAAGTTTTTTTAAGACATATATTTTCTCACTAGATATATTTGGAAGACATCATGTACATTGGAAATATTTATAAGTAGTGATAATAGATAAGCAACCTCTCTAACTTAATACAAAATCTCGGATAGTCCAGTGTAAAATATATTTAGTTTACCCTTATTTTCAAAGCTCAAAACTCCTTTTTATAATTATATTATGAGAAATAAAGAACCCCCAACAAGAAATACCAATTCCTTCCTTATATTTTAAACATAAATTTTATGTTGACTCTGAGCATCCATGATGTTTTTTTTAATCACTTGTATATTTTTTATAGTCTCGTTCACTACACCTAGTCTCAATAGTTTACTTTCTCTAAATTCATCCCAACATAATGAAGTTATAAACCTTTTTCTTAATATATCTTTAAAATATTACATTTCAATAGTCTAGTTAGCACTTTTTTATATAAGAATATAAAAATTTGAATATGTTATTATAAAATCCCTTTAAAATCAAGTGAGATATTCCTTTTCATGTATTCTAATGTTTGAATTTTCCTCTCAAATTACCCATTAGTTTTAGGATTATAGGGTGTGTTCTATTTTATTTCTATATTAATAGAATTTTAAATGTTCCTCTAGATATTAAAAGAAAAACCTGGATGTCGGTTAGAAACATTCGACAGTGGTACACCATGGAGTCTCACTGCATCTTGAATATATAAGTGAGTGAGGTGATCTAAGAATAAATCCTCTCATATGTCAATGAAATGGGAATAAAATTTCAACCTATCAACGATTACCTATATATAATTATTTCCATCATATGTCTTAGGTATTCAAGAAAAGAAATTCTATAGTGATGTTTTCCCACTTCTGTATAGGTATGTGTAGTGGTTTCAATACCTATTTGGGAAGTTTTGACTCCTCCTTCACTTCTTGAAACAACAAGAACCTTATAATATAATTAGAAATATTCCTTTTCATATTATCCCACCAATAGTGATCATGATAGCCATTATACATTTTTTGTTTCTGGGTTGTATAGAGACTATAGAGTTATGAGATTCATCCCTCATATCATTGTTTATCTATGAAATAGATGGAATACATATCCGTGTACAATATTTTAGTACACATTTTGGATCAATATTTAATTTAGGAAACTTCTCATTTTTTCATAGCCTCTGTCTACCTTTTCATCAAAGGATCGTATATTTTTTATTATTTAATATTCTCTAGTAATCACGGTTTAGAAATCATTTGGGATAGGATTAATGATTTCCTTTCCCTTATGGCTCTCATGTCTAAACATACTCGGTCCACGATCATTGGATATTCTTCAATCCTCATCATTTCAAGAAAACTAGGATCATTCCTACTCAATGCATCTATGGCATGGTTTACTCTTTTGCGGTTATAATGAATTAAACAATCATAGTAATTAAGAAGATCCAACTATATCTTTTATCTCATGTTCAGTTCCTTTTGTGTTCATATGTACTTCAAACTTTTGTGGTCTGTGTATATTTCACACTTTTCCCCTATAAAGGTATTTTATCTATATATTTAATTCCAAAATTATTATAGATAACTCAATTTTAGTAATAGTATAATTCTACTCATGGGGATTTAATTTCTGAGATACATAGGAGATCACCTTGTCAATTTTCATGAGGAAATATCTAATACCTTTCATAGATTCATCATTATCATTAACAATTCCTTATCCAATTAAGGGTAAAGTTATTATAAGTTCAACAACAGATACCTTCTTCAATTCCTAGAAACATCCTTCACACTCCTTTTTCTATATAAAGTGAACTCTTTTTTTATTTAACTTTTTTAGTGTATTATAGATCTATGAAATGTTATTCACAAAATATTAACAATATCTTGCTAATCCAAAGAAAATATTAATCTTAGTTACTATTATAGGATGTGGCCACTCCTCTAAGACCTTTATCTTTAAAGCATCCACAGAGATTATTTCATTGGTCATTATGTGTCCCAATAATTCAACTCATTCTAATCTGAACTCACATTTACTAAATTTGGAAAACAGCTTCTCTTTCCTAAGAGTTTGTAATATGACCCTTAGATGATTAACATGTTCCTTATGTATTTTAGAATATATCATAATATAATCCATAAATACCAATATAAAATTATCAAGGTAGTCCCTAAATATTATTTTTATCAAATCCATTAATAATGAAAGAACATTAGCCAAACCAAATGGCATGAAAACAAACTAATATTATCTGTATCTCATTTGAAAAGTAGTATTTGAGATGTATTTATTCTTCACCCTAAAATGATGATACCCATATCTAATATCAATCCTAGAAAATAATTAATCCCCTTGAATTAGGTCAAATAAATCATCAATCCTTGAGAGAGGGAATCGATTCCTTACTATGATCCATTTACACTCTCTATAATCATTGAATATCTATATTGATCTATCTTTATTTTTTATAAATAGAATAAGTGACCATCAAGGATACATAAATTGTTGAATTAAAACTTTTTCAAGAGATCTTTTATTTTCTTCTTTGAATCCTCTAACTCCAAAAATTCCATTTTATATAGGGTCTTTGATATTGGCTTCGATCGAGATATGAGTTCAATTGATATATCTTCCTCGTATTACAGGGGAGGTCCAAGTAACTCTTCTGGTAATAAATCAATATATTCTTGAAAAAAGGGGTGATTTTCAATCTTTATACTTTCATTTTATCCCCCCTATTTTCCAATAATCTTTATAAATAGGGAAATATGAGGTACTTATAGAAAAATATCATGTTAGAATATCTATGATTTGAAAAGAACTGTAGGTTTTCCATTCAAGACCACGGAAGTTTCCATGCTTCTATAGTTGATCTTAGCATTATAATTTGAGATCCATTCCATCCCAATTAATGTTTCAAACTCTCCCATGGGATTGACTACTATATTTTTTATGATATTATACTCACTAAAGTCGATACTATAATTTCTATACACCTTTGATTATTTCATGATCTCTCTAGGAGTCTTAACTAATAACTCCACTTCTAGAATTTTATGGTTTGATTCTATATTTTTGGAAAACATGGATGAAATAAAGGAATTCCTAAAATAATATTCAAATAAAATACTTTCTAGCTTTGAGTTCACAATAAGTTTTCTTTCCACCAAATCATTTGGAGCCTCTACTTCAACCGTTGATATTGTAAATGCTTGACCTTACTCCCTAAGACTATTCTAAGGTTGATAGTGATAACCCTGTATTGGCTTCTCATTTGAGAATTGATTTGAAAATTTTGCAAACTTTTTACAATTTTATTATTTTCCTTCAGGTTTTTTTCACCATATTCCCTTTTTCATCTTTGTTGATATGATGAGTCTTCACCTCTCCAAAATAGTTCCAATATTCATGGAAATCTTTTCCACACTTGTATAACTTTCCACTTCCATGAAATAAATTCCCTAAATGTTCCTTCCTACATTTCTTTCATATAGGGAGTTATTTTTTATTTACTTCTCCTCAGTGATAAAAATTATTCCCTAATTTTAGTTTTGATTTTTCCCTTCCATTTATTCATCATATTGGACCATTGCATCTCTCCAAACTACATCCCATATTTCACAATAATCTACATTATCTCTTCATATATTTCAAAGTATTTATTTGATATATTCCTCCATATATGGAGTCTTATTCAACTAAAAACCGATCAAACTTTCCCTTAGGATATATAAGAAATTGTGGACTTATATCAATAAAGTCTTGTAAATTTCATTTCATAGCTTCCCACCGATTCATTTTACTTCTAATTTAGCTCAAATAACTCCTTCTCCATTTTTTTCACATAAAATGGAGAAAATACATATTGAAAAATATTCTCCTAAAATCTTCCCATTCCATAGAACTAATCTCTCCTATTGGTTTCGTGTTCTAAATCAATGTCCACCACTAATCATCTTCTCCTTCTAAGTGGTATACTTCCAAGGTGAATTTCTATATATTTGAATAATGTAGTACATAAAATATATTTTCTATAGAGGTAATCTATTGTTATATAGTTAATGGATCATTATATCCACTAAATGAAGGTGTTCATTTATGCATGAAGGAATCAACTCCAATTTATTTCCTTTGAGTTGAATCTAGGTGATAAAAAAGATTTAGATTAATATTTATAACTTGAGACACTTTATTCATAATCATCATAAATTTTTTCATTCCAACTTCAATCATGTTAAAAAGTTCATCATTACATCTTCGGTTTCACTCATCATTTACATAGTTTATCATATTTCCAACTATTTTTATAAAATAAGAATCCTTAGTGAGAAATGTGCTACTTTTGGAAATATTATAATTGTAAAAGGAGTTTGAGTACTAGAACAACATGATTCAAATAAGAAATTCTTTAACATCCTCTAATAATAATTAAATTTTCTTGATAACCTTTATAGTAGTTTATAAAAATCATATGATTAACCAAATCATATCCCCATGAAGTTTCGAACCATGTGTGCAGTAAGTTATCTTTTTCATGCACCTGGTGATGATCAATTTAACATCCAATCCACCCTTATCAAGATTATTACCTCTAGAGAAAATATTTCTAGAGACATATCCACTTATAGTATCGAGACAATGATATCAATACTAGGAATACACACGCTTAATACTTCAGAAAAAAATTCATGATGTTTTCCTATATTTAGAATTATCCATAGGGTTCTTAAAAATGTTTTTTAGTCCTAATTTCAAAAAATAACTCAACCATACATTGATACCAATTGTAGAATCATGCCAATTTAATATAAAAAAATCCTACATTACAGGGAACATTATTTAATAATTCATACGATCTTTTGAGGTTTAGTTTCTTCAAAATTAGGAACATAATACATGGAAAACATAAAAATACTTATAATACACTTCAAAGGATTATTAATAGTTTAAAACCTGGTTACTATTACAACATATCATATCTGGGGGACATACATCAAAAGAAGGGGGTGAGCATAAATCTTAATAAGCGAATAAACAAAGAAAATATTTATCATATGATTATGAGGTATAAAAATAAGGAATGATCATAAGAACATGAGGTATATAATAATATAATGATAGTTAATAATAAAATTGAAATGTGGCTATAACATAAAAAGGATATATTCATACCATATCACTAATTATTCTCACCAGGTTTTCATAAAACACAATTTCTAATGTTATTACCCAAGGTGTTGTAAAACATCTTATCTTTATATACTGATTATTTACCAAATACATTGGAGTGCTATAAAAGTTCACTCATCATATGTTTAAATTCATGTGTGCCACATAGATAATAAGAAAACATTTCATTAACAACCAATGGGAAATAACCAATGGGTTTCATATAAATTCATTAGATTTTTAAATGATTAAATACATGATCATTACATAATTTTTAACCTCTGAAAAGGAAATGTTGGTTTCATAAATGGAAATCCCCAATAAATAAATTATATTTAAATCTATGTTAATACCCATGGATAAGGAATGTATTTGGGTATTCACAATATAATATATTTCTTATAAAAGTTATAAATTCAAGAAATGAATTTTGTAACATGACGGGTATAAAATGATGATTAATGAAAGATAATAATTAGAGAGAGTGAAGTTATAACATTGATAAAACAAAATGTTGGTAGTAATGGTACATTAAAAGGTGTGTGAAAATCAAATAATTCAATATTTAGAATACATACAACAAAATAGGTACTTGAATAGAAAAGAAGAAGATGAGGGTTCTCTTACCTTGGAAAGTAACTTTCAAAATCTTGTACAGGGAATCCTTAGGACTTCTTAGATAACTTGGTGGAAATTTAGAGATGAGAAATTAGATTAATTTCATGATTAATATATTTTAAGTGGATAGGAATGGGATGATTGGTGGGTGTTTATAGTAAAAGAGGATGTGTTATTTAATAATTTCTAAATATTTGTCTTGGAATGCTAGGCTGTGGAAAATGAAAAACCATTGGATAACACAAGTTTTTTTCCCATGGTTTTATACATTTAAGCAATGTTTTAAAATACTTTAATCTATTATAATTGTAATCCATTTTTTAATACTAATTTCTCCTCGAAAAATTATGTTTTCCAAAAAATAATTTTTTTAAATTCATAATTTCTATTTTCAAATTTGGAAAGTGTTTTATAGGTTTTGAAATTTATTTAAATCCATTAAAATACATAATATTTCTAAAATAATATAATTTTATCCATGGATTTGGTTTTATCAATTATTAAATCATTATTACATATTTATAAAGTCATAAAACATACTAAAAACAAAAAATATATATTTATTATTCATTGAAAAGTAAATTTTTTTAGAAACTTATCAAAATTTCATCATAACCTAATTTATATGATTTTATTTCAAATATAATGTTTATTTTATAAAAACTAATTTCATAAATAAGAAAATTTTAACTTTTAAATCAAAATCAATATTTATTAAAAAATTGAATTCCTTATAACATAGTCAATATTCTAACACTTATAAAAATTTCCCTCGACATTATAAAATTATATTATCATTTATATTCAAATAAATATTGTTTTATAATACTATTTCAATAAATTAAATTTTATTAAAAAATGCTATAATTTATTATAAGAGTGATTATGTTTCCTAAAAATATAATTATGTTTCATTTATATTAAAAAATCTATTTATCGAACTCATCTTATATTCATTTTTATTTTATTAAATAAAATTTCAATGAAAATGAGATTTAGAGAAATAAATATTTCATTTATACAAAGAAAGTTTCACTTTTATGATACTATGGTCTAGATATATATCCCATTATTACCTCAACATATGCTCTAATAGTAAGGTGTGTGATGGTGGTAGTTATAGGGGTGGATCACCTAACATTGACAATGTGGTGATCTCTACTACCTTGATCCTCTCCTATAGTTGATTCTAATCAATCCTTGTTGAAGATCTACCTAGTCTTGGTCATGGGTAGACCCTAGTGATGTTACCTCCCTCCAAAGTTCTGATAAATGGTCTTTAAAAGGCATGATCCTTATGGTTGAGTTTATAATTTCTTCCTTCTATATCAATTATATTTTTTCATTTCCATTTATAAATGCTAATTATAATGGTAACATTATTACCTATGGTCATAAATTCCAATGTTCATATTTTCCAATGGACATACTAACCAACAGTCCCATAATAATAATGTAATGATCATATCCTAACAACCATATTTCTAATTAAATTATTTATATATATACCACCAAACATTAACATTTACAACTTCATTCCCAAATATTTTTGCAATTAATTTAATAATTTCTATTATATTATTAAAATTTCTTTTAATTTTAACAGTTTTCATCGAAGTTGTAATCTTCCTGGAAAATCTTGATCCTATGGAGTATACCATTGTGTGATATCAATTATTTGGTTATAATATCCTTACACTAGTATTAGTTCTCGTAATCAATATTATTACTTGACATATAATAATATATTTTTAATAGTATTTATATGTAATTACATTTTGAAATATAATAAAATATCCATTATAAAAGAAATATTTCTTTTATTGATCATATAATTAATATCCAGGACACTAAAAAAATTATAATGGTTCTCAAGATTAGTATTTAACTAACCTTAGGTGTCAGGATTCCAAATTTGAAAAATACATCCCTAGTATACCCAATTCATTGTGTATAACACATCATATGTCATACTTCAAGGTTTATCTGTTGCACAAAAAAATTTACCTCGCAAGGATACTCTGTAACTTTATATATAATTCATACTCATTCTAACCCTGACACTTTTTCATATCCTATAAAACTCCATAGAAAACATTGGTTAGGGATAACTGAAAATCATACTTTTATAGGATAATTAACATTACATTAAATTCAATGTAAATACATATATATATAGGTTTCCAACATAAAAGAATGATAAAGGAAAGATTGCCTTTTATATGATACATTTTATTTTCTTGAAATTGTTTTTAGAATGCCTAGACAAACCCAACATACGTACCTATCAACCATGTCATATATGATAGATTGTATGATCTTTCATAGGTTTTCTAGACTTTTATATTTTGTTAACTCATTACATATATATTTAATTCCAACCACACCTCTATGTGAACTTCTAATAAAACCTTCCCATTAAACTCTTTAGTGAGAAACATTTATGAAAGAATCAAGTTTTAAAAGTAGTGATATTTAAGAATAATATTTCTATAGTTCAACTCCTTGAACATATTCAAAATCCTTAACTCACAAAATTCAATTTTACAATATAAACTTCTATTATCTACTTATAACTTTAATAAGTTCATTATCATCATCCTTGGAACCTTTTAAATAAAAATTTTCCATTGAAATCTACTAGTAACTCATTTACCTAATTACATTACATCATTCCACATTCTAAACACATCTAGATTTCAAGTGAAATCCATTATGATAATTAATGTAATTTTTACATTATAGATTAAACCTTTTAATATAACAAGTAAAATTTACACTAAAACTTGAGTGGAATAATATTTATTGATATTCACTTTCTTATGGTCACTAAAATTACAAAACCATTTTCAGCACATGATTTGACACTGGGGTTCCTTCAACCAACTTAAACTAAAAGAGATATTTTGATACATCATACCTTTAATGCATAAATTGGCATTGATAGATACTCTTTATGTTTTATATCATGTTATAATAATCAATGTTCTCATGTTTCTTATATAATATAGCTTACATAGTGAAAATAATGAGGGAAGAGACGTCCAGTGAATCCTTTAGGTGTTTATCATAGGTATCTAAAATTGTTTTTTGAACAAATTCACCAATCAATTTCTTAGGTATGGTTTCCTCATTTACATAGAATTTTCCATCTTACATGAAAACTATTCCAATGTTACAATACCAGTCAAGGATATTAATACCATTGAGTTTTTTCTTATCTAGAATTGATATCAGGGTTAGTATTTATGATGATGATGATATTATTATCTACAATAGAAGTTTTACCAGATCAGTATCATGTTTTATATTAATTTAATAAGGATTCTTATTAAAAGTTATCCCACTAAAAATGATGATCTAATATATCATATCCATTTAGTGAGACAAGATCAAAATTCCATTAAGCAATGAGTCTAAAAGGGAATTACTCTCACCACTTAGTAATTTAGGTATAGAATCATCTCGATCATATCATATATGGTTCATGGATTGTTTATTAGGTAACTCTTTACTCATCCCATCATATGGATAAACCCAACTCTATTCCCCTGCTATCATAACTCTTATGATTTCCCATCTAAGTGTTACCCAAATATCATAATGGGATTTCATTACATGTATTTTAGGGTTATCTATTTTCACAATTCCTTACACACGAAAATCCAAGTGAACCTTTCTAAACATGAATTTACCTGGTTGAATGATCAAGGTTAGTACCTATATTTTTTTGGAAGGAATGTTACAAATATTATTTTAAAAGTTTATAATATCACTATCATATATCATGTCATTCCTATTATGTATGCATGATTCAAATTATTTAATTTTTGAATCCTCATTCCAACCACCAAATTAATATGCCCACACCATATTAATGTGAAACTATTTACACAAACCAAAATTTTGTGTTAGTCATCTAAAAATAAAAGTCAGAAATATTTATACATATCCCAATTAATCTCATGCAGAAAGTTTTTTTAATATTAATGTAAAAGTTTAGAATTATATAAAACTTGAAAAACTTTATAAAATCATAAGTGGAGCGACAGATAGCCAACTCCCACCTTTCTAAAACAAGTTATAAGCCTCCATACTAGTGGTAAGTCGGATTCCAAGTCCCTCTCCCCCTAGATACATTACTAAATAAATATCTCAATTAATTATAATCCAGTAACCTAATATATATACAATATTCAACAACAAGATTTATGCTACTAAATATAACTACAGACTATGGTCAAGGTAGTTGAAAACTAAATCTTATATTATCATGCCTAAAATGGTACAGTAATTTATTTGAATTAGATTATCTCATAAACTAAATAATACATAACAATTTGTTATAAAACCATTATATCTATGAATTAAATCGAAAAAAAATACACAAACAGTTCATAAATTTAGCATGATACAAATTAGTGAGCAACTAATAAAAAATATAAACATTGTATAATTTATCTTATAAAAATATAAATATTTTATATTTATTTTCAAAATGAACTCCTTCATATTCACTGTATGGAATATTATATTAATATATGATATTTTATGAAATATAAACATTTCAATTTTCTATTTTCTATTATGTAAACATTTTACATAATATAATAATATAATTTAAAACTTTGATCATATCAATTTATCAAAACTCTATTGATAAGATTCAAATAATTTCCAAATAAGGCTCTTTAAATTTGAACATTTCAAATTAATCATTATGAAAATTTCATAATCTTATAAATATAAACATTTATATTATTACTTATTTTGTAATTTATAAAATCTTTATAAATTAATCTTATAATTTTTCATATAATCACATTATATTTAAATTATAAATTATTCCATATAAATTTAAAATATATTTTCACAATAACACTTAATATTGATGCAATATTTTTAATAAATCTTCCAAATAATTTAATTTACTAATAATAAATGTTTTAAAAAATATTAATTTATAAAACACATTTATAAATTAATAAATATTTAAAAAAATTCCATTTGTTTATAAACAAATTATAAATAATTGAATTTAATTCATAATTGAAGGAAAGAAAAAAAATCTATAATATATTGTATTTTACTATTCATCCTAAATTATAGAATACGGTTGATAATATTGCATCTATCTATATAAATCATACTTTATGATTGATGTTTATTTTGTCTCCTATGATATCTCTATCGTATTTTATAATAGGTCAGGATATCATAAAAAAGGCATGATCATCGAGGTGATCATATCCTATGATACCAAGATATCACATGTAATGACAAGTGAAATCACAATGTTATAAATCATGTCTCGAATTACGATTTCATATATCATATGCCCCTATACCAAACCAGAAGAAGATTATAACATATCAAATTTAATGACTTAAATATGATATGTAATATGATATATAAAATTTTTATTTCTCAATGATTTTGATGGATTAAATAGCATGGATCAGCTATGATAACAGTGATAGTGATATTTTCATAGATTAACACTTTATCAAATGGTCTAAGCACATAAAAATATATAATCCCAAAAAACTCTAGAAACATGAAACTATAAAACGCAGACTGAAAATAATGAACAAGTGTGTCTTTTTCCTTAACTGTTGTTGCCAATTTTGTTTGATAACAATCACTAACAAACAACCAAATGGTTTTTCACTTTAAGATGGATCCATGGGTTTCTAAAAATCATCCAAACCTCCTAACTTCTTAATGGGATATGATAGTATATTAGCAGAGAAGTAAGGGGGAGAGAACATCAAGTAGGACAGATATATTGCCAGAGGGGTCTCAAGGAGAGTCACACATCTTACTAAGGTATTATTCTCCTTTATATAGGCTATGGGGATGCTTCTCGAGCCATACATCTATGTTATGACATTACTCATATGATTCATAAACATATAAGTAATGAAAACAAATACATTTCATTAAACTAATGGCCCCAAATCTCATAATAAATAATAGTTTAATTTAAAGAATTCATTAAATTCTAACATCTTAATGTTCGAGAGATTTGACAAGTGATGACATTAACACCCCACTACCTCATGGAAACTCGGAAATGACTGGATCGACAGTGCACCAGGTGACCTTAGGCATGCCTCCCCATGTTCCAAAGGCTATCGACCAGTAATGAAGGTCTATTTAGTGTTATTGGGGAGACTATATTCCCTAATAATAGTAATAAATATAATAACATAGTGGAAGAATTAATATAAACATGACTAAAGTACATTGTAAGAGATATAGGTTTTTATGAAAAATCATTTATGAAGAAAATAATTTTCATCACAAATGTTCCCAAAAATCATGCTTTATCAACATATTAATTAATATGTTATATATAAGTTCTTCCATGATTTGTTTTTGCGATTAAATCTTATTCTATTGCCAAAATACATGGTGGAAACTTGTGTAAAATGGAGGGTAATTTTTATTTGTGATGGATGGTTAATTTATTTCACAAATAAGTGTCATCAAATATAGAATTAGTGATGAAATTCAAATGTATGTCGAAAAAGATAACTATATAAGGAAAAAACAGGTCAATCAAAATTATGTTTCTAGGAGTGGATAATGAAAAAATAAATATTTTGGGTAATATTTGTGAAGGACAACCATATTTTTCAAAATTTTCATTTAGATTACCATGAAAAAATTTTATGGTGTAAATTATTTGTGAAATATTTCATCATAAATAATACTATTAGTGATATATTTTTCATTGTTATTAGTCCATAACAAATAATCTTACAAATATAAGGCACACATGACCTCCTCCTAAGAAATTCCAAATCAATTTTCTGATTTTTGACCAACTGTTACAATCCAGACTTCTATTTACAGGATTTTTTATTGCAATTAAATTATTCTTATTGATTCTTCTATTTTAGTTTCAAAATATTAATTATGACACAAACATCATTTTCATGGTATTTACTAAACCTTTTTTTAATAGTTGGTAATTTAATTAATTTATTTGTATTTTCCTATATAATGTAATAGTAAATTTAATTTATTACAATTTATTTAAATATTCATATTATGTTATTAATTTTTTCGTGACTAGGCCTAATGGGTTTCAAGCCAAAACAACCCCGAGGCTGCCTCCATAGGCCAGGGGCTGGTGAAAAGCATCGAAAAATATAACTAATATTGGAGGTATTTTTTCAATGTACATATATACAGACACCCAATCATCTCCATGGAGAAGTGTAGAGGAATAAAAGAAAATGATAAAACACCTAGAGTAACAACCATGTATGAAAACCCTCTATATAATACAATAGAGTACAAAAATTTAAACCGAAATGTAAGGGGTCAAAATACATGCTCAACCAAAAAGATGTCCTAACCTGATAAGAACTTGAAAAGTAAACTGTTGAGATGGCTTGGCTCCAAAACTTCAAGCCTCGACCACCATCCACAATATAATGCACCACGTATCCCTAAGTTCCTCTGTAATCACCACCAACCTATCCGTCATCTGGATAAGACACAACACCTGAGGAAAATCCCATGTAGGGATGAGTATATATATACACAGTAGGATTCCCTAAATACTGAAGCGGGATAAGTAAAAGATAAGATAGGAATACATAGTTGACAGCTACAACCAAATAAATAGAGTAAAAAAATCCAATGACATGGATAAAGATATATATATATTCTCAAAAAAATGATCTCAAACAAGAGATAAATGGGATCTCCATCTCGCAGACTAGGAAAGAGTGGAAACAGTTACAAGGTATGTCAATGAGGCCCAACATCTTGCATGTATTTCCAGCAGAAACAACCAATTCATGCCACACCTCACCACTTTGTTGAATGTTCGATGGGCCATAATCTCTAAGTATAGGACCCATGCCATGGTATAATAGGAGGGTTTCATTTAGTAGATAGCTAGAGGAACCATGACCTATCTCAATAGAAAGTTTCCATTATGACGGTCGATAGGGGACCCATTCATAGCCTATCTGAAGGGTGCCACTCTAGTAATAGGTATATGACCTATGCCCAACCCATCAGGATGGGTCCACTCCAGTTGTCAGTAGATTCCTCATTCCCATCCCATCTGGAGGGTTCCACTCTAGTAGTCAATGACCCATTCCCTATTCTACAAGAGGGTTCCACTCAGATAACAGATAGAGGACCCATGTCTTTCCTAGTAGGAGGGTTCCACTCTATTAGTCGGTAGAGGACCCATACCCAGCCTAGCTAGAGGGTGATACTCTAATGGTTGGTAAAGGACCCATGCCATGCCCAGTAAGATGCTTCCACTCTAATCTATCTATTAACCATGTCTGGTCACTATCATCATCAAGCATCAAATAAATAAGTTACACACATAGTACATCACTCGCCATATCTCAAAATCCACTACGGAGGCCACCATCACATTCAACATGGAAAAATGCTCAGGATAGAATACTCATGGGGAAAATGAGAGTCTAAATGAAGGATATGTGAGAGGTATAAGTTTCCTCAAATTTAAAGTATGGGTACAGGGCATGTAAGGGAAACCACAAGACATGTTGTACCACCATACTATATTTTCATGTCCCTAAAGATACACGAATCACTACCCATTTATCCATACATGGAATTAATGGGACTACACTGTATGTATGAGCCACTTGGGTTCATTCCCATGCTCATGGTAATGTCCATGTAAACTTTACCACATCCATGTAATTCGGTACACAGCATGTTCTCCAACACAGACTCCTCCTTGTCTACTCCTGTCACATTACCTGCCAACCCTGGGAGAGTCACATAGTGTGTGTCCCAGCCACATGTAATTTCATCCCTAAATTTATCAAAACCCTGGTGTGGCAGCCAAAGGGGCACTATATGCCATGTTTTCATCACATTACATGTCGTGTAGTTGGGTTTTTCCCAGAAAGTTAGATATGTTCACTGGTGTTCCAAATGCAACCTTACCTCCTTAGATCTCATCTACAAGCCTCTTGAAATTAGTTTAAAATACCTCAATTTGTCATTTTTGAACATCTGTTTTTCAAAAAAGTATATTTCCAATTCATCAGCTTCAATCACATATTCCTCGTACCTCACCAAACCCCCATTGTGGATCCCAGATCCAAGAAGCTATCATTCTCAATCCATAAATATTTGGAAACCATACTTGATTTTCCAATCCATTCCTCACATGTGATTCCACCATGAATATATGGGTCCAATCAGTCTAGTTCCCACCCAGAAATATAACACCCCAAGATTTTATAGTATGTCTCTTTTAAGTTTAACAACTTTGATAACTTTTGTTTCACATAACATAATGTTAAAAGCCACGATATACTATTTAAAATGTAACTGTTATAATCTAGTTGTTAAACATTTGGGAATGAATAGTATTAACCACAATAAGAAATATATATTTTCAAATTCATCCAAATGATTTTTATAGTAGTAAGATAAGAATAGATCAAATTTTATGCATAAATGACTATTTTTCTGAAGACAGTTTTACCACCTTTAATGGTGCACTTGTTTTAAAATTAAATTTATACACATTTATTATAATGTCCCAAAATTTACAAATATATATATTACTTCAACATTAAATATGTAACACCCCAAGATTCCACAGTATGCTTCTCTTTAAAAAATACAATAGTGTCTGTTGTACGCAACTTCGAGTTCTAACACACCACAACCAATCAAAGTAGTCGTTATGAATAGTAATACCCACTTTTTGAGATTTTATCAATTTTATCTTTCAAAATGGACTTCATTTTTGGGTTCAGAATATTGAAATTAGCTTGGGATAAATTTTTTCTATTTTTCTGAAAACATTCAGTTTTTGATGAATAGTGAAAAATACGAAATTTTAATTAAAAATAACTTTTTTAATAAAAATAATTTTTAGTTATAAATTATACTATTGAGTGGTTTTTAAGTATAATTAGATTATATTTTTACTATTTAATCCAATGTTGTTCATTGGATGTAATTTTACATTTAAACTGGACATAAGCAAGTTTCAATCTTATAATAGTTATTATTTCTTAAAAACACGCTTTTTGTTTTGACAACAAGAATTAATTTCAAATTAATTTATGCCACTTCTGTGTTTTTTAATTTAGAAAAATGGATTCCATATTTATAATCATGAGTTCCAAATTGTGTAAATAGGTAAATTTTATTTTTAGACATTTTGAATAATTACTTCGGTAAGTATTTTATTTACCATGGTTAAAGGGTAAATCTGGTAAATAAGGGTAAACAAATAATATTATAATAATATTAAATTACCCTAACACATGTTATAACTCTATTGTCTGATACATTTCCGACCATGGTCATCCTTGGGTCAATTTTGGGACCCCATGGAGCCACTTGTAAGTGATAATGACACTTTATATTAATTAAGTTAAAGTAAGTACAAAAATGACATAAGCATATATATTTTAGTAAAACAATTTTTACATAGGGCTATAAATGTTATCTCTTAGAATATAAATATTCATTACAAATCCTAAGATATTTTCTACATAATGGTATTTTATTTATAATTTTTATACGTTTAATAATTAAACTTATTTATGACAGAATGATGATGTAGTATTTTCCTTATTAATGAAAGAATCAAATAAATGGTATTATAAATGTTAAAATAAATATAATTTGAAATTTTTTATGCCATAAAATACTTTTATAGGTTAATAAGAAATTTTAATATTGATTAAATGAATTTATTTTGAATTAATAAATCTATTAGGAATTTAAAAAACACAAAATAGAAAATTGTTTCAAAATTGACATAAAAATGTTTTTAAAACAAATATTATATTATTAATTGATATTATATTCCTAAAAATCTAAGGTTCTGAAAAATGACTTATATAATGATAGTTATATCATTACTGAACCATTAGGGGTTCTCTTGGCAGTTTATAGTAAGTTTATTAACCATATAATGTAAAAATACAAAGAGACATGGTAAATGTCAAACTAATTAACTAAGAGTTAAATCTAAAAGATAAGGTTAATATAGTGACCCAAACCTGTCTAAAACCTATTTGTTGAGTGTTTTTCGACTCATTTACACATTATCCTCTAAATAAATCACTTTATATCCATTATAAACCGAAAATTATTTTATTATAAAATAATATTTTAATTTTTTTCTGAGGTGCCCCTCATCCCTCTTATAAAAGGGAACTCCCCCTTCTCTCTAATTCACACCTTCAAAGCCATTTGGATCAGCCAAACCCTACCCAAATACCCTCAAAACTTTCCTCCCTTAATCCTAGAGACCTTAATTTAGTCATAAATCCAACCTAAGAAGCCCTTTTGAACAAATCAAAAGAAAGAACCTGAAGAAGAGGTAAATATTTCATCACTTATTTCAGATTCATTTCTTCTTCCGCTTCCTCTTTCTTTGTTGTTTCCATAATAAAATAATAACTCTCTTATATTCTATATATTTTGATGTTATTATAAATATGATACAACCATATTCATTATTCTATCCATCCTTTGAATGACATGTCACCATACGTGCATACGTACGGCTTACTGTCTCCACATCGTGGTGTAACTGTCATTCAATACATTATTATTTGGATGGGTATAATAATGATGTGTAATTGATGTAAATAATAAATATAACATGATAATAATTCTTTATATATTATATAACATCCAATTATATATTATTTTAATATCAAAAGAATGGTATTGTCGCTCGTCCGTATGTACGGATTACCGTCTCCACGAACGCGATGAGACTCATTCCCCATCATATCCATTCAAGACTAATTTTCATTAGATGATTAAAAATAATGTTTAAAGACTTAATGTAATTATGAATATAAATAATATACATCCTATCTATAACAAACATTACTTGTGTAACAAATCATATAAAGGAAAACGAATCAGTTAACACCTGAAACCACGATAATACTAAGATATTATTAACAAAGCAATGTTAAAAGATCATATAAAATATCATATTAATGTATATGATTCTTGTATAATTTAATAAAAATTATTTCATCATTATACAGGAGGATAACCTACCCTCAAACAAGGAATTACAAGGTAATGGTTAATTTCACAATCTCTTTATTATTCGAGGTTGTCTTTACGTAAGTATCTACTGGGACCTTTTTATCCTCCATATCCATGTTTCTTATAAATGTAATTCCAAACATTCTTACTATTTTATAGACTATGGGTTAAAGTCATTTATACCCTTGTTTAAATTTTATAATATTTTTATAAAGGAATCTTTCTGTCATTTTCCAAATAAGTTCCTTTATAACCTTTTCGACAAAGTTAAGGTAAGAATGTCTTTTTTTAACTTATATGGCAGGTGCAGCTATTTTCCGCCGTTATTACATCATCAAAGCTTCCCTTACAAGCTTATAAGAATATTTTCAAAAATAAATGTTTTCTTTTATAATTACATGACTTTTAAATGATTTCAAAATATAATGATATATTTCTCTAAAAAGATTTTGAATTCATTAATCTTAACATCCTTTGATGGATTTTAAGTTTGTTTGAAGTTGATTTATTATGATACAAAACTTCCATATCATATTGAAGGTTTTGTGATATTTTTGACTGTGGGTGTGTTATTTCATACCATTCATGGATTATGGATAAATTATTGACATTTTCTATGCTAGTTTCAATACAAATGTTTATGTTATGTTTAAACCTTTTCATATGAGGAATGAATTGGACTTAGTATATGAAGGGTGGAGCCCGCTATAGCTCCTCGATACATCGGTAGGTCTCATGAGACAAACTAGTGTCTTGGCATAAGGACTTGACAAAATCTTATTTGTAGTGTTGGAACAAGGCCTTGACTATGTGGTTATGAAGTCTAGCATTATGCATTCCATCATTATGAAAGTGGATATTGATATTTCATGTGATTATTCAACTATTTTAATATCCATGTGAGTAATTAAATAGAATTATTTTGATTTATATTTTCCATATTATGATGAAGTCAAGTTTAAAAGACTTTTGTTTTAGTTTTATACATTGCCTTAAATGTTTATACTTATTTATGAAATTTTTCGCTATATTGTTATCCTTACTGAGCATCTGAGCTCACCCGTTTCTATGTTTTATTTTCCCAGGATGTGAAGAAGTATATTATGACTGACCTGCAGGGATAGTCTATGGGATCTCATTGTTCTCTATGGAAACAATGTTGTTATAGTTTTTCATTTTATGATGTAATGTAAAGCTTATGAATATATCTAGTATTACCAAGGCTACTAAACTGATCGGTCTTTCGAGAAATGATCTTTTGTGATCATGCCAATGATATGTAATAATGCACCGACTCTGGGATTTTGGGTTCGGGGCATTACAGTTGGTATTAGAGGAATTTTAGTACAAACCTTGGAATCTAGATTTAGATAAACTCTGATTATAGAACATTACCCTAAGATAGAATTTGAGGATTAGTATAGAAGAACTTACTAAAATTTTGGTATTGTAGAGATTTTGTGAGTTTTATAAGAAATACATCCCTATCTGGATACGAGCAGGTAGAGGAGGCTCTGACACAGATGTACCTAGGGTTAAAACCCAAAAACACCGCTTTGAGCTAGACTCAAATGGGAACTGGTGCATGATAATGGGCCTTGCTGCACTCTTGGTTACGACACTCTCGAGGGATATGCTTAGGATAATTCTCATTTCCTTTACAAACCATTATGAAGGGTTTATGAGTATATACTTACTCAAAGAGAACATTTTTATGATTATGGATTATATATATAAACTTTTAATTTATGTTAAGTGTTTTACAAGTTTGGATTTATTTATTGTGATTCATAAACTAATCTAGTTTATGCCATTGTTTAGAAATGGCGCCTAGTGGAAGGAATGGAAACCAAATCAATGCATACACTCCATGTAGGGATTGACCTCCTGCTCAAGATAATTATAGTGGAGCTGGTGATACAACTGGTGCTGATCATCTTATCACTATATTGGGACAACTCACTCAGGTTATGAATAATAACCTTACCCGTATGGAGCACCCGGATCCACAGAATGGAGGATCAGTGTTAGATCGCTTCATTAGGAAACAACCACCAACATTCAATGGGAGTACAAATACATTAGTATCTGAGCAATGGATAAATTCCTTAGAGAAAATATTCCACACCATGGGGAGTAATGAAAGGGAAAAATTTGTCATGGTAGTTTACCACCTCACTGGAGATGCTGATCAATGGTGGTCATTGATTCAAAACACAAAGGAAGATGATGAAGTATCAAATATGTAATGGGTTTGTTATTTATAGTGATGCTTCAAAGAAAGGACTTGGTTGTGTCCTTATGCAGAATGATAGGGTTATTTCCTATGTATCACAACATCTAAAAATTCATTAGAAAAACTATCCTTCTCATGATCTTGAATTAGCAGTTGTAATCTTTTCTTTGAAAATATGGAGACATTATCTCTATGGTGGAAAATCTGAGATATATACTGACCACAAGATTTTGAAGTATATTTTCTCATAGAAAGAAATCGACATGAGGTAAAGGAGATGGATTGAACTACTCAAGAATTATGATTTCACTATACACTACCACCCCGGTAAGGAAAATAAGGTGGCAGATGCTTTGATTAGAAAAGATCATGGAGTTTTGAACAAGATGAGAGTTGAAAGGGATCCTATTTTCATGGATCTAGTAAAGATGGATATGGGAATAACCATGGAAGGTGAAACATAAATAATTTTTCAAATGTTTTCCAAACCATCTTTACTAGAAAGGATAAACAGTTATCAGGCTGATGATGAGGAATTTCAAAAGAAGATTAAATATGTAAATGATGGGATATTGATCGACTTTGTATATGAAGTTGGGATTTTGAAATTTGTGAAAAGATATTGTGTTCCTAAAATACCTGATCTGAAAAGGGAATTGTTAGTTGATTCTCATAGCTCCAATTTCTCTATACGCCCTGGGAGCACCAAAATGTATAGAGATTTGAAGGAACATTTTTGGTTCGACAACATGAAGAGGGAGATTTTTGATTTTCTGTCAAGATGTATGGTTTTTAAACAAGTGAAAGCTGGAAGGAAATAGTCGGGAGGAGCCATGCAACCTCTTCCCATACCTGTGTGGAAATGGGATGATATCACGATGAACTTTTTCATGGGGCTACCAAAGACTCCAAGAAGGAACGATTCAATATGGGTCATTGTTGATCGTCTTACCAAGTCTGGACATTTTCTTTCTACAAGATAATATTTACCACTTGAATGTTTAGCAATAATATATATTAATGATGTTTTAAGACTTTATGGAGTACCCCTATCTATTATTTCTAATCGTGGTCCCCATTTTACATCAAGATTCTAGAAAAGTCTTCATAAATCCTCAGATACTAAACTTCGTTTGAGCACTGCCTACCCCCCTCAAACTGATGGACAATCAGAACAGACTATTCAAACATTAGAAGACATGTCTACGCCATGTTCACTTGACTTTCAAGGTATGTGGGATCAATATTTACCTATTGTATAATTTTCCTATAACAATAGCTTCCATTCAAGTATTCAGATGGCACCATATGAAGCATTATACGGAAAGAGATGTCGCACACCAACTTGTTTGGATGGTGTTGGTGAAAGAAAACTCGTAGGGACAGAACATGTGGAGGAAATGATGGCAAAGGTGAAGGTAATCCAAAACCACATCAAATCAGCTCAAAGTAGGCAGAAGATCTATTCTGACAACCGAAGGAAGGATTTAGAATTTCAGGGAGGAGATCATGTTTTCTTGAAGGTATCTCCATGGAAGGGTGTTATACGTTTCGGTAAGAAGGGTAAATTGAGTCCCAGTTACATAGGACCTTTTGAAATTCTAGAACGAATTGGGGTTGTATCTTACCATTTGGCAATGCCGCCAAGTCTCTCCAAATTTCATGATGTGTTCCACGTATCACTGTTGAGAAAATACATGTCTAACCAAACGCATGTACTCACCTATGAGGAATTAGAACTGGAACCCGATCTGTCTTATTATGATGAACCTTTAAATTATATTGATACAAGAGAACAAGTGTTGAGAAACCGGACGACTCGTCTGGTAAAAGTTCTATGGAGAAACCATAAGATGGAATAGTCAACATGGGAATCGGAGGAACTTATAATGAAGAACCACCTGAGACTTTTTATGTAGTAATATTCTAGAAATTTTGAGGACTAAATTATTTGAAGTATGGGAGAATGTAACACCCCAAGCTTCCACGGTACACTTGCCTTTGAATAATACAATTGTGTGTATCGTACGCAACTTCGAGTTCTAACACACCACAACCAATCAAAGTAGCCGTTATGAATAGTAACACCCACTTTTTGAAATTTTATCAATTTTATCTTTCAAAATGGACTTCTTTTTTGGGTTTTGAATATAAAAATTAGATTAGGATAAATTTTTGGTATTTTTCTGAAAACATTCAGTTTTTGATGAATAGTGAAAAATACTAAATTTTAATTAAAAACAAATTTTTTAATCAAAATAATTTATAGTGATAAATTATACTATTGAGTGGTTTTTAAGTGTAATTAGATTATATTTTTACCATTTTATCCAATTTTGTTCATTGTCCATAATTTCACATTTAAACTAGACATAATCAAGTATCAATATTTTGATAGTTATTATTTCTTAAAAACACGCTTTTTGTTTTGACAATGGGAATTAATTTTAAATTAATTTCTGTCACTTCTGTGTTTTGAATTTAGAAAAATGGATTTCATATTTAGAATCATGAGTTCCAAATTGTGTAAATAGGTAACTTTTATTTTTATACATTTTGAATAATTATTTCGGTAAATATTTTATTTATCATGGTTAAAGGGTAAATCTGGTAAATAAGGGTAAAAAAATTTAATTATAATTATAATAATTATTGTAACACATGTTATAACCTTATTGGATGATACATGTCCGACCATTTTCATCCTTCAGTCGATTTTGGGACCCCATGGAGCCACTTGTAAGTGATAATGACACTTTATATTAATTAAGTTAAAGTAAATACAAAAATGACATAAGCATATATCTTTTAGTAAAAAAAAATTAAATAGGGTTATATGTGTTATATATTGAACTATAAATATTCATTAGAAATATAAAAATATTTCCTACATAATGGTATTTTATTTATAATTTTTAGGCATTTAATAATTAAATTTATTTATGACACAATGATGATGCAGTATTTTCCTTATTAATGAAAGAATAAAATAAATGGTATTATAAATGCTAAAATAAATATAATTTGAAAGTTAATATTCCATAAATGAATTTTATAGATGTTAAAATTGATTAAATAAATTTATTTTGAATTAATAAAGCTTTTAGGAATTTAACAAAAACAAAATAGAAAATAGTGTCAAAATTGACATAAAGAGTTTTTAAAACAAATATTATATTATTAATTGATATTATATTCTTAAAAATATAAGGATCTACCAAATGACTTATATAATTATAGGTATATCATTAATTAACCACTTGTGGTTCTCTTGGCAGTTTATAGTAAGTTTATTAACCATATAATATAAAAATACAAAGATACATGGTAAATGTCAAACTAATTAACTAAGAGTTAGATCTAAAAGATAAGGTTAATATAGTACCAGAAACCTATATAAAACCTATTTTTGAGTGTTTTTTGACCCATACCTACCTTATTATCGAAATAAATCAGTTTGGATCCATTATAAACCAAAAATTATTTTATTATAAAATAATATTTTAAGTTTTTTCTAAGGTTCTCCTCAACCCTATTATAAAAGGGAACTCCCCATTCTCTCTAATTCACACCTTCAAAGCCATTTTCCTCAGCTAAACCCTACCCAAATACCCTATAAACTATCCTACCTTCATCCTAGAGGCATTACTTTAGTTATAAATCCAACCTAAGGATCCCTTTTGATCAAATCAAAAGAAAGAACTCGAAAAAGAGGTAAATATTGCATCACCTCTTTCAAGTTCCTTTCTTCTTCCACTTCCTCTTTCTTTGTTGTTTACATAATAAAATAATAAATCCAGTATCTTATATATACTGTGATGTTATTATAAATATTTTACAACCATATTCATCATTCTATCCATCCTTTTAATGTCATGTCACCATACGTGCGTGCATACGGCTTACCGTCTCCACGTCGTGGTGTAATTGCTATTCAATACATTATTATTTGGATGGGTATAATAATGATGTGTAATTGATGAAAATAATAAATATAAAATTATAATGATTCTATATATATGATATACCATCCAATTATATATTATTTCAATATAAAAAGAATTATATCGGCGCTCGTGCGTACGTACGGATTACCGTCTCCACAAACGCGATGAGACTCATTCCCCATCATATCCATTCAAGATTAATTTTAATTAGATGATTAAAAATAATTTTTAAATAATTAATATAATTCTGAATATGAATAATATACATCCTATCCATAACAAACATTACTTACCTAACAAAGCATATAAAGGAAAACGAATCAGTTAAATCCTAAAACGACGATAATACGAATATATTATTAACAATGCAATATTAAAAGATCATATATGATATCATATTAATGTATATGATTATTTTATAATTTAATAACAATTGTTTCACCATTATAATGGAAGTTAACCTACCATCAACCAAGGAAAAGTACAAGGTAATGGTTAATTTCACAATCTCTTTATTATATGAGGTTTTTTTACGTAAGTATCTACTAGGACCTCTTTATCATCCACGTCCATGTTTCTTAAATATGTATTTCAAAACATTCTTAATATTTTAGGGAATATGGGTTAAAGTCATTTATACCCTTGTTTTACTTTTATAAGATGTTTATAAAGGAATCTTTCCGTCGTTTTCCAAACAAGGTCCATTATAACCTTTTCGACAAAGTTAAGGTGAGAATGTATTTTTTAACTTATACAGTGGGTATGGCTATTTTACACCATTATGACATCATCAAAGCTTCCCTTACAAGATTATAAGAATATTTTCAAAAATAAATGTTTTCTTTTATAATTACATGACTTTTAAATGATTTCAAAATAGAGAGAGATATTTCTCTAAAAAGGTTTTGATTCATTAATTTCAACATCCTTTGATGGATTTTAAGTTTATTTGAAGTTGATTTATTATGATTCAAAACTTCCATATTATATTGAAGGTTTTGTGATATGTTTGAATGCGGATGTGTTATTTCATCCCATTCATTGTTTATGGATAAAGTGTTGACATTTCGTATGCTAGTTTCAATATGAATGTTTATGTTATGTTTAAACCTTTTCATATGAGGAATATATTGGACTTACTATGTGACGGATGGAGCCCACTATAGCTCCTCGATGCATCGATAGGTCTCATGAGACAAAATAGTTTATTGTCATAAGGCCTTGACAAAATCTTATTTGTAGTCTTGGCACAAATCCTTGACTATGTGGTTATGAAGTATGGCATTATGCTTTCCATCATTATGAAAGTGGCTATTGATATTACATGTGATTATTCTACTAGTAGAATATCCATGTTAGTAAGTAAATGGAATTATTTTTGATTTATATTATCCATATTATGCTGAAGTTAAAATTTAAAAGGCTTTTGTTTTAGTTTTATACATTTCCTTAAATGTTTATTCGTATTTATGAAATTTTTTTCTATATTGTTATCCTTACTAAGCATTTGAGCTCACCCCTTTCTATATTTTATTTTCCCAAGATGCGAAGAAGTATATTATGACTGACCTACAGGTATAGTCTATGAGATCTCAGTGTTGTCTATGGAAATAATGCTGTTGTAGTTTTCCATTTTATGATGTAATGTAAACCTCATGAATGTATCTAGTATTTACAAGGTTACTAAACTGATCGGTCTTTCGGGACATGATCTTCTGTGATCATGCCAATGATACATAAAAATACACCGACTCTGGGCTTCTAGGGTTGGGTCTTTACAAAAGAATATTTATTATATAACACAACAAAATAATGCCAGGACGGTATAGGTTTAGTGTCTTTAGAAACTGGGAAACATAAACAACTGGTTCAAAAAACATCCATATTGTTTCCCGCTTATTTCTTTGTAACTAGATTATTTTTTGACATATCTTACTTAAT
The DNA here is from genome assembly GCA_963277665.1 of Viscum album. NCBI lineage: Eukaryota > Viridiplantae > Streptophyta > Magnoliopsida > Santalales > Viscaceae > Viscum > Viscum album. The sequence continues at coordinate 1,608,413,130 of OY728128.1, forward strand.
ACCCTTATTCATGACCTGGTGAAAATAAACATATCAATGTGTGAGCTCAAATTCTCAATAAGGGTAAACAAGGTAAATGTCAATCAAAAACATAACATCTGAAAATCTTATCCTGTATATAAAAGATCATAATATCATGTCATGGGATAAATCATAAAAGTGAAATATAATCCAAATAGTCATAACTTAAGACATTAAATTTTGTGGCATACACACATAATCATAGAAAATCATTTCAAATTAGTCAAGTCTCATTGTTGAGACCATCAGAGCAGAAAAATTCCATTACTTAACCAAGTTCACTCCTCGTTCCAGGCCTATATTACTGAACCGGATTTACTTTTCATTCCAGCCATGTCTATCTCATGAGATATAAATCTTTACCTAATAAATTGGAGGGAGATATAGTTCTCACCCATCTCATAATGAAACCATTCTTATGTGGTCCACAAAAACATAATTTATTTGAAATTAATCTTGAAATCTTTTAGAGTAAGCTTTGTGTAAATAAGGTTTCTTGAAACCATAAATATCCATTCATGTTGTATAAGTTAAAAAACATTCTCCTCATAATTTTTCTAGAAAATTTAAAAAGTACCACGAATCAAAAAATGACAAAAGATTCATTTCATACCATTTTACAAAAATTCACCAAAGGATAAAATTAACATTAAAAAATTTTATAAGAACAGAAATAATATTATGTAGTTAGAAAACATAGATTTGGATGATAAATATTCCCCTGTAAAAATATATATATAAACAATCTCGGATAAAAATGAGATTGTAAAATTATCCCTTACCTTAGGTCTGATATGCTTCGTATGTATATAAACCTTCTATATAATGATTTAAATAATGTTACTTTTGTATTCCATAATCATAATAATTTTTATTATAACAATTAAAATCATATTTTCATCTGTTTTTTAGTAACATTTCATTGTTACTCGTTATTCAGGTATTAACTACTTTATGTTCTTATACAAGTTTTTTCAGATAAGTTTTTATTCCTATTTTTATTTTATAGATATATAATTTATATCATGGTATTATTATAATATATATCATATTTAATTAATTTATATAATCATTCTTTAATGAAGATTATGTAGAACGAATCACATCGCATTTTGGAGACGGTAAGTCATACGTACGTATGAGCGACGATATAATTACTATAATTACTGAATGGTATTGAAGTGGATGGTGTATAGTATATTAGAATTAAATTAATTTTAAATAAATCATATATATTTATTAATTCCATCATTATACCCATCTATGTAAGGTGGTGGTGAAAAATATATTACACCACGGCATGGAGATAGTAAGTCATACGTACGCACGCATGGGGATTTAATTTTTCATAGGTTGGGTAGAAGGTGGATTATGGTTGTTTCATGTTTATAATAACATATAATTGTATGAGTTATACTGATGTTATTACTTTATAATGAAACATATAATGAATAGGAAGTATAAGAAGAAAAAAGTTTGAAAGAATCAATAAATGTTATTACCTCTTCTTTGATGTGCCTCCTCTAAATCTCCTCTTAGAGCACTAAAGTTGGTCTTTGAAGATGACCAGAACCTCTAGAATAAAAATATGAAAGTTTAAAAGGAAACATTTCATGTTTTGGAGGATCTTTAAGGCTCACAATTAATTGAATATGTGAGGGAGGAGGTTCCCTTTTATAATTGAGGTGACGGGAACTTTTAAAAACTCCATAAACAATAATTTATAATAAATTCTAAACCTACACAAAAACCTCAAAAGTGTCCCAATTTAGAATATGAGATGAGATAGGGCTATAATCCCATCAACCAATAAATTTTGGAAAACTTATTGTTTTCAATTTAAACCATGTTTTTTAATTGACACTTAGTTATTCTATTTAATTTTAATTGTGATAGTAACATTCTAAATATATAATGGTTATAAATATTTACTTATATGGTGTTAATTGACCATAAATGGACATTTCAGGATATTTTAGACCTTATAATTATAACTTTGTAAATTTTAAATATTTTATGATATTTAAATAATTTAATAAAATTTCATTTTTATAAAATATCAATAGTGTCAATTTTGACACTATTCATTTATTTCAATTTAAATAAAATTCACATATAATATAAATTAAAACAAAAATATTTAATAAACTATGAACTTGTCTTAGTCACCTATAAAATTATTTAATCACATTAATTAGTTCATATGATATTTATTTTAATATTTTTAAATCCATTTATATGATATTTCTATTAATAAAATAATTATACATCACCGTTGTGTCATCATTAATTGTAATCATTTAATCTCTAAGAATTATAAATAAATACCTATTATGTATATAATTCATTTAGAATTATAAATACTATATATATTTAATATTATCTTTAAGTTATAAATATATTAAAATTAATATACATATATAAAATGAGATTGTGACATTTTGTCACATTCATTTGTTTTTAATACATTCATGTCATATTCATATGTAAGTGGCCATAAAGTGATTAAATTTATAAAAATAGATGATAAGGGTCTAATTTAGTCATCCAATATGATTTTTAAAGGTGTTAAGGTAATTTTATATTATTAATTTTACCCTTAATTACCTGATTTACCTTTAACCATGGTAATAAAAATAATTACCAAAGTTACTATTCATAATTCCCAAAATTAAAAGTAACCCATTAAAATAATTTGAACATACTGATTCCAAATATGGAATACATTTTCCAAAAATCAAAATACATAAGTTTCAGTAATTAATTTAAAATTAATCCTGTTGTTAAAATAAGAAAAGGGGTTTTAAGAACATTACAAAAGATTAAAATGGTTTTACCTATGAATTCAATGTAAAATTAATGCTAATTAAATTAATTATATTGAAAAATAAAAATATATTATATTTATTCTTTAAAACCATTCAATTTTATAATTTAACCATATAAATTATCTCGATGAAAAAAGTTGTTTTTGATTAAAATTTAGTGTATTTTTACTATTCATAAAAACATGAAAGTTATTAGAAAAATATTAGAAATTTATCCAAATTAAATATTTATATCCTACTTCAAAATAACTTTTTTATGTTGTCATATAAAAATTATTAATGAGTCAAAATCTTAATTTAAAATGGTTTCCCCATTCAAAGGGTTAAAATTAACCTTCAAAAAATAGGTTTTCATACATCAAATAGGGTTTTATTCATACCCTATGAATAAAATATCTATTGGATTAATATCAAAAAAAATATTTTATATGACACATATATATCTCATTCATTTTATTACCAAAATTAATTCACTAAAAAATAAAAATATCTAATTGATTTATATTTTTCATAAATAATCGATTTCCAATGAATTCATAATTCATTTTTATAAGTTAGTTATAATTATTCCTACTAACCTAATGGCTAGGATATAACAGCAATTTTATAACAAAGTCATCTTACTGTTTATTTAAAATCATGATTGTGTGCAAAGAAAGCTACTGAATAATAAAAATTATTTAAATAAAATATTTCCTAAAAACTTCCAGGTGTTACATTCTACCCCTCTAAAACTGAATTTCTCCATCAAAGTTCATCACTTGGAAAAAAATATTAGGATACCTCTCCCTCATCATATCCTCAATTTCCCATGTAGAATATTAAAATTGGTGGTTCATCCATAAAAATTTTACCAAGCGAGTGTTCTTGTTTCATAGAACTTTTTCGCTACGATCCAGAATCTCTATCAGTTGTTCTTCATAAGAAATATCTTGATCCAGCGGTATGACTTATGACCTTAGTACATGTGAAGAATCAGGTATGTACTTTCTTAGGATATATACATGTAACACATCATAATCTTAAGATAATTTCTGTGGAAGCACCAATCGGTGAGCTACCTTCCCAACACGATCTAGAATTTCAAAAGAACTAATATACCTAGGGCTCAGCTTTACCTTCTTTCAAAATCTCATTACCCTCTTCCAAGGATATATTTGTAAGGTAACCATATCATCCACTTCACACTCTGGGTCTTTTCTTCGATTTTTAGCATAACTTTTTTTTACTCTAAGCTTCTCTTATGTGTTCTTGAATAGATCTGACCTTTTCTGCCATTTCATCAACAAGATCAAGTCCTAATAGCTTTATTTCCCTAACTTCATCCCAGAAAGCTGGATTTTTGAACTTCTTTCCATATAGGGCTTCATAAGGATTCGGATGGACAATAGAGTTAAATCTATTATTGAAAAAAAAAATCTACCAATGGTAGGTGTTGATCTCAACCACCATTGAAATCCGCAGATTAAGCTGTCAACATGTCTTCCGGAGTTTGAATTTTCCTCTCAGACTGACCGTCTGTATGAGGATGATAAGCAGTGATGAAACTTAACTCTGTATCTAGATCATGCTGAATACTTCTCTAGAACTTATAGATAAACCTCAAATTCTGATCAGATATAATGTAAAATGGTACTCCATGCAATCTTACTAATTCATTTACATATATCTTGTCAAGCTGATCAAGAGAGAAATCCTCTCTAATAGCAATGAAGTGTGCCGACTTCGTAAGGTGATCAACTATAACACAGATAGCATTATTTCCTTTTGATGTTTTGGGAATTATGATAACAAAGTCTATAGTGATGTTTTCCCATTTCCATTTTGGTATGGATAATGGTTGTAACATCCCCTTAGAGTTCTGTCTCTCACCCTTAACTTGCTGACAAACCAAGCATCGAGGGACATATTCGGTGAAATCTCTTTTCATGAAATCCCACCAGAAGTACTCTTTCAGGTCCCTTTACATCTTTGTTCTTCCATGGTGAATAGAGAATGAAGAACTACGAGCCTCATCCAATAGATCCATCTTTAATTCTGGTTTGGTAGGAATATAAACCCTATTCTTGGACCTTATTATTTCATTATAATCAAGGTTGAATTCAGGAAAATTTCTCACCATCTTTTTAAACTCTACATCTTCCTTAAGTTCCTCTTTAATCTTCACTTGTATATATGGTTGAACATTAATTTGAGAAATATAATATTTCTCCTCTTCAATTAAAATTTCAAGATCCATCATTTGTAGGTCCATAAATACTGGATCTTTTGTGATCCTCACTGTGGATAATCTATCATGGTCTTTTCGACTCAAAGCATCTGCCACCTTGTTCTCTTTCCCAGGGTGATAATGTATTGAGCAGTCGTATCTTTAATCAACTTCAATCATCTTCTTTGGTTCATATTCAACTACTATTGTGTGAAAATATACTTTAATATTTTATGATAAGTATAAATATCACACCTTTTACCATAAAGATAATGCATCCATATCTTTAATGCAAAGATTATCGAATATAACTCCAAATCATGAGTTGGGTAATTTCCCCCATGAATTTTTAACTGTTGTGACGCATAATCTATCACCATATAATTTTTCATGAGAACACACCCCATCCCCTTCTTGGATGCATCACTACAGATAACAAACTTTCTACACTACAAAGTAGTGTGAGCACAGGTGCACTGGCTAACATTCTTTTTTAACTCTTTGAAATTCTCTTCACAATCCTTCATCTAAAAGAAATTAACTCCTTTCTGAGTCAACTTGGGGAGTGGATTAGATAATCATGAAAAAAATCATGAAATGCCGATAATATCTATCCAAACTAAGAAAACCTTAGATCTTAGTTACCATTGTTGGTCTCGACCATCTTTCAATAACCTCTATTTTTCTGGATCCATAGATATACCCTCTCTTGAGATTATATGACCCAAAAATAAAACTTTTTGAATCCAAAATTCATACTTGGTAAATTTGGAATAATGCTTATCCTTTATTAGGGTCTTCTGTATAATTCTAAAGTGATATTCATGTTCTTCCGTTCTATTTGAATAGATAAGAATATCATCTATAAAGACTACCAAAATCTAATCAAGATATTCTCTAAAGACTCTATTCATTAGATCTATGAAGATCGCAGGGGAATTAGTAAGACCAAAAGGCATCATTATAAATTAATGTTCTACATACCTTGTATGGAATACCATCTTTGGTATATCCACCTTTTTTACCCTTAATTGATGATATCTTGAATGAAGATAAATCTTGGAAAATTATTAATCTTCCTGTAGTTGGTCAAATAAGTCATCAATGAGGGGAAGAGGATATTTTTTCTTGATAGATATCTTATTAATTTCTCGATAATCAATGTCGAGTCTCATTGATCCATCTTTATTCTTAACAAATAGAAAAGGTGCTCCCCAAGGTAACTCACTATGTCATATGAATCCCAAATCAAGATTTTCTTAGAGTTACTTCTTTAATTCATGCAACTCGATTGGGGATATTCTATAAGGGGTCTTTGAAATAGGCATAGCACCCTGTATGAGTTCTATAAAAAACTCAACTTCATGATTTTGGGGAAGACCTAGAAATTCCTCTGAAAAAACATCATCAAACTCTCGTACAATGGGATTATTCTTAATTGTGATTTTCTCCCCAACCATTTGAGATAAATAACCTTCATTTATTTGGGATGGATGAAATTTCAAATAGAAATTTATATTCATCCTTGCATCGATATATGATCATAGATTGATCTGGAATATGAAATGTGACTTCCCTTTTTTGTAAATTAATATGAGATCCATACAAAAAAAATTCAATCCATGCTAAGAATCACATCAAATCACACTATAATAAGGATCACAAGATTTTCAAGAAGTACTTTCCCGCAAACTTCAACTGGAGAATAATCATAAACTTTTTATGTGACTGTTTTTCCATTAGAATTTGTAACATCTAACTCAACATCTGATTGTTAAGGTATTATGGCGATACCCTTATAAAATTCTTTATAAATAAAAGACTGGATGGATCTAGAATCAAATAAAACACTTGATACTTTAGAGTGTATGGTTAGTGTACCTTTCACCACTTCATTATGGTACTCTATGTTGCTGATACTGATTTCATGTGACTTTCCTTTGTCTTTGGCCATAAGAGTTTGTTGATGTCGATCATCATTAATAACCCCTGGATTGGGGCATTGATTTGCATAATTCCCCATTTCCTTTCACTTGTAACATTGAAGTGTAAGAAGTGTATTCTTCGTGGCCTTTTCTTTGTTCGCATCACTATAAATCATTTTCCCATCACTTTGGTATTCAACTACCCGATGACCTTATTTTCCACACTTAAAACATTTACTATTCCCTTTAAGAAAATTCCCTCCATGTTTCTTTCCTCACTTAGAGCATAAATCAAAATTCATCTTCTTTTCATTGTGGTATTTAGATTTTTCTTTTAATTCCATTTTTCTCTTATTATCAATCCCATATGACTAATGGGTAACTCCAATCTCTATATCAACCTTTAGATCACATAGAACAATTTCCTCATAGCTATTTAAGTCCCTTATGTATAATTCCATTCAGAGACTTGGTTTTAAGCCACTAAAAATTGATCAATTTTACTCTCAGGATGGATACTAATTCTAGAAGCGTACCTTGCAAGTCTTGAAAATTTTTATTCATAGGTATTAATGGATTCATCATGATTTTTCTTAAATTCAAGGAACTCCTTATCCATATTTGTACAAATAATATGAGGAAAGTACTTATTGAAAAATAAGTTCTTGAACTCATCCCTTTATATGGACTCAATTTCATCTCTTTGCCTAGTATTCCTGATAAGATTACACCATTTATCACCTTCACCTTCCAAATGATAGACTGCTAAGATGACTTTATAATGTTCATAACATTTTAGAACTGAAATTATCTTTTTAGGGGTACTGATCCATTGTTCAACCAATAATGGATCAGAAAACCCATTTAATAAAGGTGGATGTTATCTCATGAAGGACTCAACAGAGTGTTGCTCCCTCCTTTGCTCGTTTGGAATTACTACATGATTTGTATCTTGAGAAAGTTGTATGAGAATGGCTGTAAGATTTTTCATTCCATCTACCATAACATTTGGTTTCTCAAGGGAACAATCATTTCATTTCCCATCATATTCAGCATTAACGTGGTTCCCTCAGGTTCTGGACATTGACTAAAACCAATAAGTATAGTGTGAGAAATAATAATCATAAAACAAAAAACCACATAATCAAAAATAAAATTTCAATTTAGGACACTTTAGGTTTTATCCTAGGTTATTCATGAACATCTCTAAAACACTAGGATAGGATTGTAACCTTTACTTAGACATATCCTTAGGGTTCTTACTAAGGTTCTCTCATCCTAGTTTCCAAAGGTTAACTATACATTTTCTCTGATACCAACTATAACATCCCATACTTTACATATATATATTACTTCAATATTGAATAATATTTATTACATAACACAACAAAACCACTCCAAGACCTTATAGGTTTAGTGTCTTTAGAAACTGGGAAACATAAACAACTGGTTCATAAAACATCCACATTGTCTCCCGCTTATTTCTTCATAACTAGAATCCTTTTTGAAATATCTTATTTAATACCATTCTTCAGGACCTGGGGAAAATAAACGTTTGAAAGGGTGATCTTAAATTCTCATTAAGGGTAAACAAGACAAATATCAATCATAAACATAACATTTGAAAATATTATCCTACATATAAAAGATCATAATATCATGTCATGGGATAAATCATAAAAGTGAAATATAATCCCAATAGCCATAACATAAGACATTAAATATCATGGCATACACACATAATCATAGAAAATCATTTCATATTAGTCAAGTCTCATTTCTGAGACCATCACAGTGGACAAAGTCTATTACGGAACCGAGTTCACTCCTCATTCCATCCATGTATTACTGAACCATATTTACTTGTCATTCTAGTCATGTATATCTCATGAGATATAAATCTTTAACCAATGAATTGGAAGGAGATATAGGTCCCACCCATCTCATAATGAATCCAATCTTACGTGTGCCAAAAAAACATAAAAACATTCCCCATAGCATAACCAATGAAATAAAATGGTTTTATTAAACATCATTCCATCATAACATAATCCATTTAAAATATAATTACATCATTAACATGATCAAATCATATCATTAATAGGGATAGAAACATAACCCTATTCAAAAAAACATCATTTTAGATGGAAAATAATTTTGATAAAACACTTGAAATTAATTCTGGAAGAAAATATATTTTCTTCTTCAAAAACATTTTATTTTCTCAAAATGACATGAAATTTTAAAATATAAGAATTTAGTTAAAAATAATATTAAAATTATGTAGATTAATCTTCACTGAAATAAGGTTTCATGAAACCTTAAATATCCATTCATGTTGTATAAGTTCAAAAACACTTTCCTCTTACTTTTTCTAGAAAAGTCAAAAAGTACATCGAATCGAATAAAGAAAAAATATTCCTTTCATACAATTTTATAAAAATTCACCAAATAGTAAAATTAAAATTAAAAAAAAATTATAAGAATTGAAATAATATTATTTACTTAGTAAACATGGATTTGGATGGTAAATATACCCCAGTAAAAACATATGTATAAACAATCTCAGATAAGAATGAGATTACGAAATTATCCCTTACCTTAAGTTCGATATTATTCATATGTATCTGATCCTATTATATAATGAATTAACTAATTTTAATGATCTATTCTAGAATCATAATCATTTTTATGATAACAATTATGATCATATTTTTATCCATTTGTTAGTAACATTTCATTGTTACTCGTTATTCAGGCATTAACGGCTTTATGTTCTTATGCATGTTTTGTCAGATAAGTTCTTATTCCCATTTTTAGGTTATAGTGATATAATTTAAATCATGTTATTAGTATAATATATATCATATTAAATTCATTTATATAATCATTATTTAATGAATATTATGTAGAACGAATCACATCGCACCGTAGAGATGGTAAGCCGTATGTACACACGAGCGATGATGTCATTCCCATAATTGTTGAATGGTATTGAATGGGATGGTGTATAGTATCTCAGAATCAAAATGATTTTATATAAATAATATATATTTATTAATTCCATCATTATACCCATCCATGTAAAGTGGTGGTGAAAAACGGATTACACCCCGGCGTGGAGACGGTAAGCCGTACGTACGCACGTGTTGGGATTTCATTTTTCAAAGGATGGGTAGAAGGTGAACTATGGTTGTTTTATGTTTAAAATAACATATCAGTGTATGATATATACTGATTTAATTACTTTATAATGAAACAACTAATGAAGAGTAAGTAGAAGAAAAAAGAAGTTTGAAAGAATCGGTAAATGATATTACCTCTTCTTCGATGTGCCTCCTCTAAATCTCATCTTAGAGCACTAGATTTGGGCTTTGAAGATGACTAGAACCTGTAGAATGAAATAGTGAAGTTGAGAAGGAAATAGGGTAGGTTTTGGACATGCTTGAAGGCTCAAAATGAAGCGAATAGGTGAGGGAGGAGCTGCCCTTTTATAATTAAGGTGAGGGGCACTTTTGGAAACTCCATAAAAAATAAATTATAATAAAATAAATCCCTAGCAAAAACCCCAAAAAGTTTCCAAATTTATAATATGAGATAATATAGGGTTGTAATAGCATCAACAAATAAATTTTGGACATCTTATTTTGTAAATTTAAACCATATCTTTTTAATTGACACTTAGTTATTCTTTTTAATTTTAATTGTGGTAATAACATTCTAAATATTTAATGGTTATAAATATTTACTTATATGGTGTTAATTCACCATAGATGGATATATTATGACATTTTATAACTTATAATTATCACTTAGTAATTTTTAAATATTTTTGTGATTTTTAAGTAATTTAATAAAATTTTATGTTTATAAAATATCAATAGTGTCAATTTTAACACTATTCATTTATTTGACTTTAAATTAAATCCACACCGAAGATTAATTCCAACCAAAATATTTAATAAACTCATAACATGTCATAGTAACCTAGAAAATTCGTGGATCACATTAATTATTTCATATGATATTTATTTTAATATTTTTATAACCATTCATTTGATATTTTTATTAATAAAATAATTTTTATATCACTATTATGTCGTCATTAATGGTAATTATTTAATATCTAAAAATTAAAAATAAATTACTATGATTTAGGTATGTTTTTTATATTTATAAGGAATATATAAAGTCTATATTATCTCCTAGTTATATATATATTAAAATTAATATACTTATATAAAATGAGATTGTGACATTTTGTCACATTCATTAGTTTTTATTACATTCATGTCATATTCATAGGTAAGTAGCCATAAAGTGATTATATTTTGAAAAATAGATGATAAGGGTTGAATTTAGTCCTCCAATAGGATTTTTACAGGCATTAATGTAATTTTATAATATTAATTGTACCCTTAATTATATAATTTACTTTTAACTATGGTAATAAAAACAATTACCAAAGTTTCTATTCATAACGCCCAAAAATAAAAGTAGTCTATTAATGTAATTTGAACCTACTGATTCCAAATATGGAATCCATTTTTCAAAATTAATTACACATAAGTTTTAGTAATTAATTTAAAATTAATCCCATTGTTGAAATGAGAAAATGGGTTTTAAAAACATTACAAAAGATTGAAATTTTTTTACCTATGAATTCAATGTAAAATTAATGATAATGACATGAATTATATTGAATGATAAAAATAGATTATATTTATATTTTAAAACCATTCAATTTAATAATTTAATCATATACATTATCTCGATGAAAAAAGTTGTTTTTAATTAAAATTTAGTGTATTTTTACTATTCATCAAAACATGAAAGTTATCAGAAAAATATCAGAAATTTATCCAAAGTAAATTTTTATATCCCTATTAAAAAAATTATTTTGTCATATAAAAAATATTAATGTGTCAAAATCTTAATTTAAAATGGGTTCTCCATTCAAAGGTGTAAAATTAACCTTTTAAAAAAATAGGTTTTTATACATCAAATAGGGTTTTATTCATACACTATGACTAAAATATCTATTGGGTGAATATCAAAAAATATTTTATATAACACATATATGTCTCATTAATTTCATTACCAAAAGTAGTTCACTCAAAAATACAAATATTTAACTGATTTATATTTTTCTTAAATAAGTGATAGCCAATGAATTGATAATTTATTTTCATAAGTTAGTTATAATTATTCCCGTTTACCTTATGGATAGGCTATAACGTTAAGTTTATAATAAGGGTATCTCATGGTTCGTTTAAACTCACAATTGCATGAAAAGGAAGCTACAGAAGAATATAAATTATTTAAAGAAAATATTTCATAATAACATTTGGGTGTTACATTTATAAATTCTACTGAACAAAATAAACATCATTTTTAAACTCAGAGTGTCAAAATTATGTTACGGTTAAATTTTGGTATTCTTCTAAGAATAGTTATTTTCAAATGAATAGTAAAAATACTGATTTTTTTAAACTATTAATTTCATTAAACTAATAGTCTATATATTATTTTAATGTGATCACACCTATGAAAGTATAAATAAAATCTTGGTATCTCATAAATGAAAATATGATATATTTATATTATGGAATAAAAAATTAAATGTCTTTAAAATGATAAATTAATTATTGGTCTTTCTATGAAACATAAATATTTACTTACAGTTTTATAATAAATATATTTATTTAAAATAAAAAAAATCACAAAATAGATTCCTGAATTAATATTTTGTTGTATTAGGATTTTAAGATAATTTAATGGGACCTTTATTAATTTTTGAAAGTGTCATAAAATCAGTTCTAATTTTAAAATATGTATTTCTTGAATAAATGATGATTTTAATTAAAAACTATATTTCACATATTTAGAAAATTATTTTCATAAAATTGATCCCATTTTTTAATTATAAATTTCAAAAAATGATTAGGTTGAATAATTGGGATTTTTCTAAAATGGTTGAATTTTTGGTAAATAGTGGAATGCGTTAATTTACGGTATTTAACAAATACATGAAGTATTGAGTTGTATATGATGTATGAATGATTTAATCCCATAATATCAAACTATACTTAATAATTTTGATATATTTTGTGATAAGGTTCAAATTATTGATAGTCTTGAGCCAAAATAATAAACTAATGAATAACATAATCAAAATAACACTGCTCTCCTCTACTACAAATACCACTTCTCCTCATACCTTAAAAGCTTTAAAACTTGTCCAATTTCTTTCTAATACTTCTCCCAAACCTCTCTCCCATATTCTGGTCCTTTTGGTCTCACCCAAAATGACATTTCAAAGTTCCTTAAGGAGGTTCTCAAGGAGAGGAATTCAATAGGTAAAATCCTCTTTCTTTCTTTTAATTTTCTTTCATTTTATTTTATTTTATTATACTTTAAGAACCTTTTATGTAAAAACATGCATCATCACTCTATTATCTTATATTTTATATAATTTTATTACGTTAATGGGATATCCATCATCAATTCTCTCATCTTCTCCTTTTGTTCTAAAAATGAAAACGTCATCCATGAGGTGTTAATTCACCACCTTTGTGGATGATGATTTTTAATTTTCTAATAACTCCTTCAAGATTGGTAATAAAACAATTATTATGGTTAAATAATATTTTATTTAAAATATTATAAGTTATATAATGTTCTGGAACTAGTATATATACATAATATTAATTAATAAAACAAAACTAGGGTGTGATGATCGAAAAAAATGCCAAAATAATCAAATGGTTATCATTAACGTTTAATCTAATGAATCATCCTAACATCAAGTAAAAATGATAGATAAGACAATTAACTATATTGAAATTTCATTAATAACATCTAATTTTAATTCTGGATAACTATTCCCATTTTTCTTGATATTCCATACTTGTATACAAGTGAACCAATCATGAAATCCAAAGAAACGAACACTCCTGAACAACGAAATCGAATCTTAAAACTCATAAAAAATGAAATAACTGAACTTAATAAAATTATAATAAATAAAAAACATGTTTAAGGGTCTCTGAATTAAATTATTGATTAATCTAATTTCATTATTTAGAATATTTAGTGCAAGGGAAGTACACTTTTGAACATAAGGTATGGGTTTTCTCATCTCACTTTTATTTCTGTGAGATATTCCTCATTGTAACAGCCCAAGATTTTATGAAAAATATTCTTTTTAATTTTATTAATGTCTTGTGTTGTACTCTACACCAAAAGGAGCTTGCACAACACACATCCTTGACTTGCCTTGCATTACACGACCTTCCTCGATAGCGAGTGTAGTACGCAATACCGAGTTTCACTAAACAACGATATGCTATTAAAATATTATTATAACTAGCCGTTATGAATAGTAATAACCACCTTTTAAAATTTTAGAAATTTTAGCCCTCAAAATGGACTTCATTTTTGGATTCGGAGTATCTAATTTAGCCTAAGGTGAAATTTTGGTACTTTTCGGAAAACTTTCATATTCTAATGAATAGTGAAAATTACTAAATTATAATTAAAAACAACTTTTTTAATCAAAATAATTAATAGTGATAAATTATTAATTTGAGTGGTTTTAAATTATTTTTAGAATATATTTTTACAATTTAATACAATTTTGGTCATTGGATGTAATTTCACATTTAAACCAAACATAAACAAGTGTCAATCTTTTGATAGATATTGTTTCTTAAAAACACGCTATTTGTTTTAACAGCGGGATTTAATTAGAAAATTAATTAATGCAACTTCTATGTTATGAATTTGGTAAAATAGACTTCATTTTTGAATTCGGAATATGAAATATAGCTTAGGATGAAATTTTGGCATTGTTCTGAAAAACATCAATTTTTGATGAATAGTGAAACTACTAAGTGGTAGTTAAAAAACTGAATTTTTCATAAACTTAATTTTACCGCTTCTGTGAATGGAATTTCAAAATTCCGAGAGACACGGTTGATGTCAGTAAGTAAAATGTGGTTCAATGAGATAAAAATAATTTTTGGTGAATAGTAACTTTTTACTTTTATTTACCACGGTTAAAAGTAAATAGGGTAATTAAGGGTAAGAATTATATTAATATTACCATAACACATGTCCTAATTCTATTGGACAAGTGTATCTCGACCAAAAACAACCTTAAGTGTAAAATATTATCATTTAGGCCCACTTGGATTAGATTAGGACATTTATTATTATTTAATTCAAAGAAGAGTTAAAAGAGTTAAAATCAAAGTATATTTACTAAAACATTTTTAATATAGGGTTCTGCATAAGATAAATTCGATTTTAAATATTCATTAGAAATCTAAAAAGATTTCCTACATTATGGTATTTTATTTGTAATTTTTAGACATCAAATAATTTAATTTATTTATGACACAAAGATGATGCAGTAATTATCTTATTAATGAAATATTGACATAATTGATATTATAAATACCAAAATAAATGTAATTTAAGACTTTTTATGAATTCCACTAATTTTCTAGGTTACTATGATATATTATTGTTGATTTAATCAACTTGGTTCGAACATATAATTCTGTTATGACTTTCAAAAAATCATATATCAAATAGTGTCAAAATTGACACAAAATAGTTTTTAAATCAAATTTTATATTATTAATTGTTATTTTATTCCTAAAAATCTAAGGTTCGGAAACATGACTTAGATAAGGATATATATATTAATAATAAACAATTTGGGGTTCGTTTGGCGTGTTATAGTAAGTTTATTAACCATATAGTGAAAGAAAACAAAAAGACACGGTAAAAGTTAAATTATTTAACTTAGAGTTAAAATCTAATTGATAAGGTTAAAATAATACCCTAAACTTGTCTAAATCCTATTGGTTGATAGGATTTCGACCCATCCCCACTTTAGATTCGAAATAAGACCCTTTGGAACCATTATAAACCGATT
Source organism: Viscum album (assembly GCA_963277665.1). Classification (NCBI taxonomy): domain Eukaryota; kingdom Viridiplantae; phylum Streptophyta; class Magnoliopsida; order Santalales; family Viscaceae; genus Viscum; species Viscum album. The sequence goes on from OY728128.1 coordinate 1,608,429,060, forward strand.
TTGACTTTAATATAAAATAATATTTTGAGATATTCCTAAGGTGCCCCTCTCCTCCCTTATAAAAGGGCACCTCCTCCCTCTCTTCCTCACAGAACTTTGAGCCTTCAAGCTCGGCCAGCCCCTGCCAAAATCCCTTCTCCACTTCCCTAGAAACATCCTAGAGGTTTTGGTCTTCCTCAAAGACCAATTTTAGTGCCCTAAGAGGAGGTCTCAAAGAGGCGCTTCAAAGAAGAGGAGGTTCGGACACATACGAAGCAAATCGGACCTAAGGTAAGGGGAAATATCACAATATCATTTTTATCCGAGATTGTTTATACTTTGAAATTTACTGGGGTGTATTTTATCATCCACATCCATGTTTCCTCAATATTCAATGTTATTTCCATCCACCTACAATGGTTTAAATCCAATTTTACCTTTTGGTGAGTTTTTAGTAAAAGATATGAAAGGAATCTTTTGTCATTTTTCATATGAGGTACTTTTTGACTTTTCCGACAAAAGTACGAAGAATGTTTTTTTTTAACTTATACGGCATGAATGAATTTTTAAAACATTATATCTAAGAAACTTCCTTTACAAGTTTTCAAGTTTATTTTTAATCAACTTCTTTTATTTTAAAGTCGTATGACATGTTATGAAAGGAAAAATGTTTTTGAAGTAGAAAGGATATTTTCCTCAAGAATGGAGTTCAAGTATTTTATCAAAATTATTTTCCATCTAAGATAATAAAAGGGTTCTGTTTTTATCCCTATTATTACATTGGTTTGATTATGTTGTGATGGAAATATTTTTATGAATTCCTTTATCTTATATGAATTGTTTTATGATGTCATGTTGTTTAAGAATCTCATTTTTATTACATGGGTTACGCTATGATGTATGGTTTATGATTATGTGGCACACATAAGAAAGGATTCATTATAAGATGGGTGGGACCTATATCTCCCTCCAATGCATTGGGTAAAGATTTTATATCTCATGAGATAGACAGGGCTGGAACGGTAGGTTATACCGGTTCAGTGAAACAGGACTGAAACGAGGGTTACTCGATTCAGAAAGGGACTTTGTCCACTAAGATAGTCTTGGCAATGAGTCTTGACTAACAAGAAATGATTCTCTATGATTATGTGTGAATTACACAAACTTTCATGTTTTAAGTTATGATTATTGTGATTACATTTCACTGCCATGATTTACCCCATGTTATGAAATTATGATCTCGTTTGCAGGTTAAGATTTCCAAAAGTTATGTGCTTATGTATATGTTGTGATTGATATTTCTTTTGTTTACCCTTACTGAGCATTTGAGCTCACCCTTTTATGTTTTCTTTTCCCCAGGATATAAATAAAGGTTTTAGGTATAAAAAAAAGGGATGATCTTTATGGGAGATATTGGAGATCTTTCACCATGATTAGAAGATTACGTTCCGAGTTTCCAAAGACACTAAACTATTGCGATCCTTGTGTGTGTGTTTTTGTTATGTACTAAGTATTCCGCAAAAGTAATGTAATGTTCATGTACGTATAGCTTTGGGTCTCTACAGTTGGTATCAGAGGAAAGGTTTAGTCAACCTTTGGAAACTAGGATGCGAGAACTTTAGTGAGATCCCTAGAGATATTTATAAGGTTTGTCTAGGGATGTCCTTAAGGATAAGTATACGTATAGGATACAGTCCTAGAACTACGATAACGGTCATAGAATTTAACCTAAGATGTTAGATATTGAGGATACTCCACCTTTATTATGTTGTTTTCCCTAGCATGATTTTTTCCTCTCACACTATTCTTTTTTTTGGGTTTTAGAAAATGGCTGGAAACAAGATGATTCACGATAATGGAGGATATGATGGACAATGGAATGATATTCTTCATAATGAAATGGGATTTGGAAGTCCAAACATCATTATTATGCCAAATCAACAATCTCATAATATGATCAATAAAGTAAAATTTGGTAAGTTTCCTGACTCGGCTAATAAGAGAAAGATGGAGTTTCATGATGATCATAGAGGAAAGAAAGTTCAATTTCCCCTATGTAAATCATGTGGGAAGAGGCATCAAGGAGAATGTTTCAAAGGAACTGGAAGATGCTTTGGGTGTGGAAAAGAAGGACACAAAGCAAGTAAGTGCAAAGGAAAAGGTTCAGTTAACACCATGGATGAGGATAATGGTATTGCTACGACATCAACAATGGTTAAATGTTTTAAATGTGGAATGTACGGGCATTATGCAAACCAATGACCTAAGGGAAAGTCTCGTGAAGATAATTAGTATGGTCGTATGGGAAGTATTTATGTTGATGATGATGAAGAGACTACAAATGATATGTGAGATGAAAGAATTGTTGAAGCTCGGTCAATGGTTTAAGAATGTAGTGGAATGATTACATGTGTAATTCTGTATAAGAAATCTCATGGTACTATGGAATAAAGAGACATCTAAGGATTGTTACACTGTTGTCTTTCCTTGAGTTATGAAAGTGTATGATTAATGGTACCACTATCCATGAAAGGTTATTCAAATATTTTTGGAATTTAGATGATATGCGCATAATGAATGAATAATAAGATAATGAGGTGTTTGATTGTATTCATGAGATCATGACTGATATAAGGAGAAGGTTATATCATGGTTTTAGTATAGAGAATTTTTGGATTTTGGTATGTGGAAAGAGTTAACTTTTAACTGCATTCATGTTTTCACTAAGGTTCAATGGGTATTCAAGAGAATACATGATTAAGGCCTTTGAATGTTTGGAATGTGACCAACAAGACATATCTTATGATATATGAGGATTAACGACAGTATTAAATCTCTGGTAATCGTTTTCACTATATTATGAGAGTGGACTGTAGTATTATGGATAAGCCTAAAGATTAGAATGGATTATGTTGGACATAAGTTAGTTTAAGGATAGAAGATTTTCGATATTATTGATGGGATGTTATAGTAATGTAGTTTTAGAAAAAGGACAACCTGTAGGACGGGCGACAGCCCATCGCTTCGGACAAGGCTGTGGGAATCCAACCCACAACCGAAGTGCGACTGGCCTTTATCGCCTACCACTGGCCTACAGGAAGTCCCTGTTTGTTAGAAACTAGTTTTATTATATTAAGCAGTATGATATATGAAGTATAAAGTCCATTTTAGGAACCATATATGATTAATCTCACTATAGATCGACTTATGTATATAATTTTTGAGACAGATGGAATGACCCGTCATTCTATCACATGATCTGCTAACACTTCACGAATAACAAATTCAACTTCATTTATTTAAGAGATGAAGTGGAAATTGTTAAAGGCACGAACAACAGTGAGATTGTACCAAAATAAAGTAAGTATTTATTCTAATTCAAATTCTTTAACTTTAGGGAAACGATCTTGAAAACCAAAAATGTTGTCCTAGTGATCTTATATCTGATTAATCGGATGGTACCTTAGATCGTCACATATTTATGGATTTGTGATTGTTGGATTTTCCATAGCCATGTTCTCTACCACTCTCCATCAGAACATGATGGTTAGATTTTTCTTCCATATCCATAATTTCACCTATGTGGAAACCCAGTGATTAGTTTATTTGGGTAACCATTAAGTTTCATACTTTTGTTTTTAAATATTGGTTTTGGTATTCCTTTTTACGATGTGGGTTTCTATTAAAGAAACTTTCGAATAGTAAACCATTTATAACCCCGACGAATTTCGAGGGCGAAATTCATTTTAAGGGGGGTAGAATGTAACAGCCCAAGATTTTATGAAAAATATTCTTTTTAATTTTATTAATGTCTTGTGTTGTACGCTACACCAAAAGGAGCTTGCACAACACACATCCTTGACTTGCCTTGCATTACACGACCTTCCTCGATAGCGTGTGTAGTACGCAATACCGAGTTTCACTAAAGAACGATATGCTATTAAAATATTATTATAACTAGCCTTTATGAATAGTAATAACCACCTTTTAAAATTTTAGAAATTTTAGCCCTCAAAATGGACTTCATTTTTGGATTCGAAGTATCGAATTTAGCCTAAGGTGAAATTTTGGTACTTTTCGGATAACTTTCATATTCTGATGAATAGTGAAAATTACTAAATTATAATTAAAAACAACTTTTTTAATCAAAATAATTAATAGTGATAAATTATTAATTTGAGTGGTTTTAAAGTATATTTAGAATATATTTTTACAATTTAATACAATGTTGGTCATTGGATGTAATTTCACATTTAAACCAGACATAAACAAGTGTCAATCTTTTGATAGATATTGTTTCTTAAAAACACGCTATTTGTTTTAACAACGGGATTTAATTATAAAATTAATTAATGCAACTTCTATGTTATGAATTTGGTAAAATAGACTTCATTTTTGAATTCAGAATATGAAATATAGCTTAGAATGAAATTTTGGCATTGTTCTGAAAAACATCAATTTTTGATGAATAGTGAAACTACTGAGTGGAAGTTAAAAAACTGAATTTTTCATAAAACTTAATTTTACCGCTTCTGTGAATGGAATTTCAAAAATCTGAAAGACACGGTTGATTTCAGTAAGTAAAATTTGGTTCAATGAGATGAAAATAATTTTTGGTGAATAGTAACTTTTTACTTTTATTTACCACGGTTAAAAGTAAATAGGGTAATTAAGGGTAAGAATGATATTAATATTACCCTAACACATGTCCTAATTCTATTGGACAAGTGTATCTCGACCAAAAACAACCTTAAGTATAAAATATTAACATTTAGGCCCACTTGGATTAGATTAGGACATTTATTATTATTTAATTCAAAGAAGAGTTAAAAGAGTTAAAATCAAAGTATATTTACTAAAACATTTTTAATATAGGGTTCTGCATAAGATAAATTCGATTGTAAATATTAATTAGAAAGATAAAAATATTTTCTACATGATGTTATTTTATTTGTAATTTTTAGACATCAAATAATTTAATTTATTAATGACACAAAGATGATGCAGTAATTATCTTATTAATGAAATATTGACATAATTGATATTATAAATACCAAAATAAATGTAATTTAAGACTTTTTATGAATTCCACTAATTTTCTAGGTTACTATGATATATTATTGTTGATTTAATCAACTTGGTTCGAACATATAATTCTGTTATGACTTTCAAAAAAATCATATATCAAATAGTGTCAAAATTGACACAAAATAGTTTTTAAATCAAATTTTATATTATTAATTGTTATTTTATTCCTAAAAATCTAAGGTTCGGCCAAATGACTTAGATAAGGATATATATATTAATAATAAACAATTTGGGGTTCTTTTGGCATGTTATAGTAAGTTTATTAACCATATAGTGAAAGAAAACAAAAAGACACGGTAAAAGTTGAATTATTTAACTTAGAGTTAAAATCTAATTGATAAGGTTAAAATAATACCCTAAACTTGTCTAAATCCTATTGGTTGATAGGATTTAGACCCATACCCACTTTAGCTTCGAAATAAGACCCTTTGGAACCATTATAAACCGATTTTGACTTTAATATAAAATAATATTTTGAGATATTCCTAAGGTGCCCCTCTCCTCCCTTATAAAAGGGCACCTCCTCCCTCTCTTCCTCACACAACTTTGAGCCTTCAAGCTCGGCCAACCCCTGCCAAAATCCCTTCTCCACTTCCCTAGAAACATCCTAGAGGTTCTGGTCTTCCTCAAGGACCAATTTTAGTGCCCTAAGAGGAGGTCTCAAAGAGGCGCTCCAAAGAAGAGGAGGTTCAGACACATACGAAGCAAATCGGACCTAAGGTAAGGGGAAATATCACAATCTCATTTTTATCCGAGATTGTTTATACTTTGAAATTTACTGGGGTTTATTTTATCATCCACATCCATGTTTCCTCAATATGCAATGTTATTTCCATCCACCTACAATGGTTTAAATCCAATTTTACCTTTTGGTGAGTTTTTAGTAAAAGATATGAAAGGAATCTTTTTTCATTTTTCATACGAGGTACTTTTTGACTTTTCCAACAAAAGTACGAAGAATGTTTTTTTTAACTTATATGGCATGAATGGATTTTTAAAACATTATATCCAAGAAACTTCCTTTACAATTTTTCAAGTTTATTTTTAATCAACTTCTTTTATTTTAAAGTCGTATGACATGTTATGAAAGGAAAAATGTTTTTGAAGTAGAAAGGATATTTTCCTCAAGAATGGAGTTCAAGTATTTTATCCAAATTATTTTCCATCTAAGATAATAAAAGGGTTCTGTTTTTATCCCTATTATTACATTGGTTTGATTATGTTGTGATGGAAATATTTTTATGAATTCCTTTATCTTATATGAATTGTTTTATGATGTCATGTTGTTTAAGAATCCCATTTTTATTACATGGGTTACGCTATGATGTATGGTTTATGATTATGTGGCACACATAAGAAAGGATTAATTATAAGATGGGTGGGACCTATATCTCCCTACCATGCATTGGGTAAAGATTTTATATCTCATGAGATAGACAGGGCTGGAACGGTAGGTTATACCGGTTCAGTGAAACAGGACTGAAACGAGGGTTACTCGATTCAGAAAGGGACTTTGTCCACTAAGATAGTCTTGGCAATGAGTCTTGACTAACAAGAAATGATTCTCTATGATTATGGGTGAATTCCACAAAGTTTCATGTTTTAAGTTATGATTATTGTGATTACATTTCACTTCCATGATTTACCCCATGTTATGAAATTATGATCTCTTTTGCAGGTTAAGATTTCCAAAAGTTATGTGCTTATGTATATGATGTGATTGATATTTCTTTTGTTTACCCTTACTGAGCATTTGAGCTCACCCTTTTATGTTTTCTTTTCCCCAGGATATAAAGAAAGGTTTTAGGTATAAAAAAAAGGGAAGATCATTATGGGAGATATTGGAGATCTTTCACCACGATTAGAAGATTATGTTCCGAGTTTCCAAAGACACTAAACTATTATGATCCTTGTGTGTGTGTTTTTGTTATGTACTAAGTATTCCGCAAAAGTAATGTAATTTTCATGTACGTCAAGCTTTGGGTCTCTACACTTATTCACCACTTTTTTATGTGTGATGTGTATGTATAATTCAATTTTATATATCATATCCTGAATCTATTTATCTTCATGGTATTTGATGTTTCATTTGAAGATTATTAATTTTATTAGGCATATGATTCGATTGATTACAAAGTGGTAAGGGTTACTTCCCAAACTTCCATTTTCCTTCGGGATAAGATTTCTCCCTCCTTAACCCAATTTAATTCTTAATAATTCTTATTTAATAATTCTAAATTATATTTTTAGGTTCCAAATATATGTATCTATATCAATTATTTATTCTTTTATAGTGAATTACATGTTTATAAGATTCCTTTTTCAATTCCTCTTGATAAGCAAGCCCGTTTAAAGAGAACTTCCAAATTTATTACCCATTTTCAAGTACACATTATAATCTATTTTAAGAACCCAATATTTTTCTAAAATATCTATTTTTATCATGAAAAAATATCTTAGTTCATTTCTGATTTTATGAAAACAATTATTCATTTTTTTCTCTTTAATTACACATTTATATTTTCCTTTAAACCGCACTGAAGTGCCTCATTTCTAAAGTCTCTAAAAAAACATTTTGAATGATTTCACTTCAGTTTCAAAATTTCAGTATTAATATTATTTTAAACATAATTCCCTTACTTTTTATCTTCTGGTAAATAAATTTTTACAATCTGATTTTTATTACAAATATAAATGATTTTCCAAAAGAACTCTTCTTTCCAAAGTAAAAGGGTATTTCTCTCTAGAATTTCTCAATGATTTTATTAGTGTATTTTCATCTATTTAAATATCCTATTTTTAATATTATACTTAATTGAGATTGATCTATTATATTACCATATACTATATTTTATTGAATGGTTCATGATTATTTTGATTGGGGGTGTACTCTTGTAAAGTCACAGACCCGGGTGCCACGCAACGGGTGCCCCGAGCCCGGTTTGCCATGTGACCTCAAGCGCATTTCCCCAAACTCTAGAGGTTGCTGACTAGCAGCGAGGACCCAGGTCTGATAGTGGGGAAACTATGCCCTCATTTGTCAAAGTGTAGCGTAGCGGAATACCAAAATAAACATACAACAATCAGCGGAAGCAGTAACATACACAACTGAAACAAATACAGTAGTGGATATAACCAACAGTATATAAGTGATGATGTTACATGTTTCAAGTTCTAAGAAAACATCCAGAACATGTTATACATCAATACAGTACAGCATAAAACAGAGTGCAGAAAAACAAGCAGAACAGCTGGCAGCGGCATCGCAAGCCTGGCTCGGTCCCATGCCCTTCTACTCCTTATCAATAGTCAAGTACCTGTATAGGGACTCTTTCCCCTATCTATATCTGCAGCAACGTAATTTGTTTGGGCCGAAAAGCGTGACCCAAACAGGGTGAGAGAAATATATCTCAGTAGGCACCCACTAAAGGCCCGTGCCCAACTGCGTGTAAGCATGAAACGATAGTGTGTAGTAATAAAATGCAATAAAGTAAGCAGTACTAAAAAGTAACTAACCTAACAATTAAATTGATATTTTATTATTCATTTAATTTATTTAATTTAGCAACATTCTTGTGCTCAACAGCACCAAGCCCTCAGGCCAACTAGAACCATGCCCTAAGGCTCAAATAGTAAACCACGCCCTCAGTCTTGCTCTCAGGCCATACAGAATCCAACCCACAGGTATTGCCCTCAGGCGTAACAGAAATTCTCGCCCTCAGGCATACGAAGTGTCACCCTCAGGCATAGAAGTCAAGCCCTCAGGCACGAAAGGTTTCCCTCAGCTGGAATAACGACAGCCCTCAGGCTAAAACAGTCACGCCCTCAGGCAAATCACAACAACGCCCTCATGCTATATACAAAAAAGGCCTCAGGCTAAATAGGTAACCGGACCATGCCCAACAGGTAAACAAGCAGTAACAAGCAATTACTCTCAAGGAAATTATACAATTACTACTTTGATGGCATACCCTCAGGTATCCTGGCCAAACGGCTAAACAGAGAAACACACCCCGGGGGTGGTTCCGGATCCAAGCAATGATCCCAACCAGCATTTTATTATCACAATTAAAAACCTAATCAATTCTAGGTATGAAATATAGCAACGACCTTGGCCACACGACACCCCAACATGGTTTCGTGGCATGAAAATGCACAAAAACGCACGAAAGTTGGAAAATGATCACAAAGCCACCTACCTTATACGCCAACGAACGTTATACCCGAACACCGACTCTAGAAATGCCCAAGAACGGCGTAGATCTGACGAAGAACAAAATCCATTCAAATGTAAATAACTTATGTTGGGAGAATAATTGGCAAGAACGATACCAGGAGGGGAGAGGGCTTACCCATGCAGTTCCAACGAAATCATCTGAAGCTGAATCGGATTCTAAACGAATGCCCGGTGGATCTTCAAAGATCTGGACTCCTCCTTTGGCTCCAAAATGGCTCAAGTGCCTCCTCTGCCAAATGAGGAGGCTACTGCTTGTTTTAAGCCGAAAAAACAAAGTACACGGCGTGTACTTCTGAGTACACGGCGTGTACTTCTTTCATTTAACTGTTCACTTAGCGGCACTACCACACTGTTCATCAGTCGAAATGAGTACACGGCATGTACTCTCGAGTACACGGCGTGTACTATCGCCCAGCTGGAGGCGACGCCACCACCTTACTATTTAAGCATGCCGACTAACTACACGGTGTGTAAGGTGTAGGACCCCGGGACACCCTGAGAGGGGAGGGGTGAATTAGGGTGACAAATTTTTCTTTTAAAGTATAGGATCCTGTTCCCACATTGGTAGGAACTTGTAAAACCTGTATGATTGATAAGATTAGAATGCAAACATTCACATTCAGAGAGAAGACACATCACCTTTTTTACTTGGTTCACCACTAAGGGCTATATCCAAGGAGCATACGCCGACAGGTTTTCGGTCGTACCAAATTCCACTAATCTTCACAAGTTGTGGATTACAATGGTTTGGGAACAATCACTATGTCCCAGGCACACTGCCTTTACAAAGGTTCAGGGATAGGTCATCGCTTCCCTTGGGTCACTCCTGTTGACTCCCCCTGGCTCACTGCCCTTGGTGAACTCCCACTCAGTTTATAGACGTGAAGGTATCTTCAATAGATTTGAATTGAAGTCTTTGCCTCTGCTTAGCACGAGACTCTGCTTGCATCGAAGTCCGGAATAGATGCACTAGAACGCATAGAACCACTGAACTGGATAACCAGAAAGTGCCGACAAACTTCACTAACAATTGCGCGCAACACCAAACCTTTGCGCGCAAAACCTTCCTATTACGCGCAAACTTTACTTTTTGCACTGAAAAATATTTCGCGCAAAAACCCCCTTTTTCGCGCAACGGAATCTTTTATGTGCGAACCCAATTTTTACGCGCAAATCTTCATTTTTCGCGCATCCCAAAATTTTCCGCGCAATACCGAATATTTTGCACAAGCCCCTTTATGCGATCCTTTTTCGCGCATCAGACCTCGGATCTTCTCTAAGTCTTCAACGACACTGAATGAAGGGGTCACCTCATATTTATAGGCGTCAAAGACCCCCACGCGCAAAAACCTCTGTGGCGCGTAAAACCTCTCATCTGGTGCCTAATCTTTCATGCCGATACCGTTTTTCGCTCACATCATCATATATTTCGCGCAACCCATGCCTTTGCCATTTTTGGACGTTCTGATTCTGAAACATTGTTTACGCGAAAAACTTCTCTCTGCTATTTCGCGCACCATGCTGTTTTTCGCACCCAGCTCAAGTATTTCGCGCACAGCCCTTATTTTCCGCACAGCCCATGCCTTTGCCATTTTTCCCCAATCTGATTTCGAAACACTATTTGCGTGAAAAACCTCGATTCACTGTTTTGTGCATCCTGCTGTTTTTTGTGCCCAAAAAGAGTATTTCGCACAAGCCTATTATTTTTCACGCACCAATTCCTCTTTGTGCGAACCTCCTTTTGCAGACAATCCATGTCTTCATTTTCTGATTTTGTGGCCCAAAAATTTGGCAAACACTGGAAAACAGCGCCACCTTCAATACTGTTGTCTGCTTAAACTGTATGATCACTTTGCTGGCAGACATTCAGAACTTCCACTGAGGATTGAAAACAAACACAAACCAAACTCCAATTCCTACATAGAACAGCCATGGTTCCAACAATCTCCCCCTTTGGTTTGTTGGCAATCACCAAATAAATTCAATATATCACCATCCACATGCATACAAAAAATGCAAGGATCAACTCAGCCAACACTCTAAGTCTACGTGAGAAATGCTCGGTGTAGAAAACAAGAGAGGAATCTTGAATTGGGTTCCCATGTTTTGGAATGCTCAAAGACGCTCAAGAAATTTTCTTACACTGAATTCTCATCGTGTCACAGAACCATTACATGTCCACAGACAATCCTGAATTCTTGAATTTATTCCTTTCCTTTCTCCCCCATTGAAAATAAACCCAAAGGCTGGTAAATTAATCAATGTTCAACTCAAACCATACTCCCCCTGGATAGTATCTCCCCCATAAACCGGCATCACATCCATAAACAGATTAAAACAGTTAAAACAAATGGGGAGAGGGGATTTCAGAATTTCTTTATGCGGTAAGAGGTAGTTGAGCACCGAGGTTCAACCGATGCTTTTCAAACACAATTGTTGATAGTGGTTTTGTCAGGATATCAGTTACTTGATCATCAGTTCCCACGTGATCTATTTTAATCACCCCTTGCTCAACTTTTTCATTGATAAAGTGATACCTGATTTCAATATGTTTTGTACGAGAATGCTGAACTGGATTCTTTGTGAGATCAATTGCACTCTTGTTATCACAGTAAATTACCATTGGTTGATTCACCTCATCACCAATGTCTGTTAGTTGTTTCTTCATCCATAGCAATTGAGTGCATGCCTTTGTGGCAGATATATACTTAGCTTCAGCAGTACTAAGAGAAGTACTTTCTTGTTTCTTGCTCAACCAGCCGACACAGTTATTTCCAATAAAGAATGCTCCACCACTGGTGGATTTTCTGTCCACAACATCGCCAGCCCAGTCAGCATCTGAAAATGCTGATAATTCACAGTCCCTTCCTGCAGAAAAGTATAAGCCATAATTGTGAGTACCTTGAATATACCTCATGATTCTTTTTACTGCTGCCAAATGTTCCTCCTTTGGATTACTCTGAAAGCGGGCTACAAGACATATGGCAAAGACAATATCTGGTCGTGTCGCTGTCAGGTACAGTAGGCTCCCAATGATCCTCCTGTACATGGTGGGATTTACAGATTTCTCATTCTCATGCTTTCCAAGTTTGGTTCCAACTGCAATCGGAGTTGACATTGGTTTGGAGTCTTGCATATTAAACTTCTTCAGTAGCTCTCTTGCATACTTTTCCTGAGAGATAAAAGTGTAGTCTTTACTTTGAGTCACCTGCAGTCCCAAGAAATATGTGATCTCCCCAATCATTGACATTTAAAATTATGATTTCATATGATTGGAAAATTCATCCACAGATTTCTGCCTGCTGCCACCAAATATAATGTCATCGAAGTAAATGAGAACCATGAACTGATCTTTCAGAGAATTCTTCACAAAGAGATTGTGATCTATTCATCCTCTTTTGAATTCCAGCTTCTTGAGATAAGAATCTAGTCTGGAGTACCACGCCCGTGGTGCCTCTTTCATGCCATAAAGTGCTTTCTTTAGCTTGCAGACCTTTGATTCATCAGCACCAAGAAGAAAACCCACTGGTTGTTCAATGTAGACTTCTTCTTCGAGTACACCATTTAAAAACGCTATTTTTACATCCATTTGATATACTTTATATCCTCTCTGGAGAGCCATGGAAAGGAACATCCTGATTGACTTCCGTCTAGCCACTGGAGCAAAGGTTTCTTCAAAATCAATACCTTCAATCTGAGAATACCCTTTACATACCAGTCAAGCCTTGTTTCTGCTAACACTTCCATGCTCGTCAAACTTGTTCTTGAATATCCATTTTGTTCTAATCACATTGTGACCTTTGGGTCTCTGGACAAGATCCCATGTCTGATTCTTGTCAATCTGATCTAACTCTTCATTCATGGCTTTCACCCAAGATTCATCCTTTGCAGATTCTTCAAATGAGGATGGCTCCATAACTGATAGAAATGAATAAGGTGTGTTATTCCTCATCCTTCTTGTCTGTGTGGGTGCATTCGTGTCTCCAATTATGTTAGATGGATCAATCTCTGCTCTTCGATTTTTCCTGTGAGGTTTAGTTGCATTCTCACCATCCAAGATTTCCTCTTCAGATTCTTCGTCTAAGTCAACATCATGATGTGACCCCTAAGTGTTTTGTACACCTTCCTCTATTTCTGTATTTGTATTTATTCCATGTTCATATTCATTATCATCTTCTATCTCATCAGCATAGGTACAATTTGAAACATTTGGGGTTTTTCCTTTAATGATTTTAACATCGTTGCTTTCCACAATCCTCCCCAAGCGTTTATTGAAACACTTGTAAGCTTGGTTGTTTAGTGGATACCCAAGATAAATTCCTTCATCAGCATTGTCACCAAACTTTCCTTGGTTTCCTTCTTTATTCCGAATGAAACATTTGCTTCTGAAAACACGAAAGTATTTCAAAGAAGGCTTCCTTACATGCCACAATTCGTATGGGGTCTTTGTTTCTCCTATATAGAGACCTGTTCGATTCTAAATGTGCACTGTAGCTTCAAAAGTCTCCTTCCAGTAATGGCGAGAGATACCACTCTCAATCAACATAGTCCTGGCCATATTGTTGACCTGTCGATTCCGACGCTCAATAACTCCATTTTGTTATGGAGTTCTCACAACAGCTACCTCATGCTGTATTCCATGTTTTTCTAGGTAATTTTCAAACACTATGGACGTGTATTCCCCTCCATTGTCAGATCACAGGACTTTTATTGACCGTCCAGTATCATTCTCGTCAATCTGGAGATAATTTTTCATGCAATCAAGTACTTGTCGCTTCCTGTGAATCACCATTACACAAGACATTCTGCTATAATCATCAATGAAGAGGATGAGGAACCTTTCTCCATAGGTTCCAGCAACATTTATTGGGCCACATACGTCAGTATGAATGAGATCAAGAAGATGTGATGCCCTTTTCTTCTTTGGCCGATATGAATTACAGACCAGCTTCCCACGAATACAAGCATCACAAGACTTTTCCCGTTTACGTTTTATAATGGGAATATCCATGACTATCTTCAACTTAGATATCATTTCCATGTCTTGTTGGTTAATGTGCCCCAGCCTTCGATGCCACAAATTGTTTTCTTCTTCAACAGACAAATATCAAGAGTTCACTTTGCTGTCAACCTGATATAAGTTTCCATCTATTCTACAGCCTTTCATAAGATAATTCCTTATTTTTCCTTTTATAGTGCAGCCTTTTTGATTGAAGGTTACTATGAGCCCTGAATCACAGAGTTGACTTACACTAAGGAGATTGTGGAGTAGACCACCCACATAAAGAACTTCAGTCTTCTTCAGCTCCCTGTTGGCGAGAGCAGTATTCCCACTACCTTTAATCTTCAAAGCACAATCATTACCAAACCGTACTGTTCCATCAACTGTAACAACCCAATATTTTATAAGATACATTATTTTTAATTTCATTCATATCTTCTATTGTATGACACACCAAGATTATCTTGCGCTATACGCAACACTGTATTAGCTTGCAGTATACGCAACACTTTTCTTGGCTCTTGTTACACACAATTTCAAGTTCGTTTGATAGAAGTTATTCTACGCAACATTGAGTGTGTATATATATATATATATATATTCAATGAATAAATAAAATATGGTTGGATTCAATTATACACAACAGCAAAGGATTCGTGCACTACACGCAACCCTGACTTGGCTTGCATTACACGCAATCGCAACCTTCCTCGATAGCGTGTGTTGTACGCAATACCAGGATTTACTAAATAACGATATATTATTATAATATTGTTATGAACTAGCCGTTATGAATAGTTTTAACTAAATTTTGAATTTTATAACATTATTTTTCATCTTACACATTTTCTAGAACATGGTATAAGAACAAAATAAATTTTTCGGGTAAAATAAGTATTTTTCAAAAAAATGCAGTTTTGCCGCCTTTTGATGGCGTACCCACTTTAAATATAGTTTTTTACATGTTTATAAGTTCTATTTGACAAAATAAAATTATTCTTTGCAATAAAGAAATAAAAATTTACTTTAGATAAATTTTTCATTTTATTCTGATGACTTTCATATTTTAATGAATAGTAAAAACATGCTATATTTTAATTAAAAACAAGTTTTTTCATCATAATATCTTATGTGGTTAAATTATAATATTTAATGGATTTAAAGAATAAATATAATATATTTTTACCATTTAATATAATTTATGTCATTAGCATTGATTTTACCTTGAATTCGTAGGTTAAATCAATTCAATCTTTTGCAATGTTTTAAAGAAAAACCTATTTTCTTTCGACAATGGGATTAATTTTAATTTAATTTATACAACTTTTGTGTATTGAATTTGGAAAAATAGATTCCATATTTGTAATTAGTGGATCCAAATTATGTTAATAAGCTACTTTTTATTTTTTGGAATTATGAATATTAACTACGGTAAATTTTATTTACCATAGTTAAAGGTAAATCGGGTAATTAAGGGTAAATATAATATTATAAAATTACCATAACACATGTCAAAATCCTATTGGATGACTAAAAGTAGACCCATATCACCTAAGGGTTGTATTAGATTCATTTAATGGACTTTTTTCTGTGAAAATAATTTAATTATTATTAAAACCAAAGAATGTGACAACATGTCACTTTCTTAAACCTTATAAGTATAATAATTTTAATTTAGTGAAAAACTTCATGAAACTTATAACATGAATAGTCTCCAGAAATCTAATACAATTATATACATCATAGAAATTTATTTATAATTTTTAGGGATTAAATAATTATCATTTATTATGACACAAAGATGATGCAGTAATTGTCTTATTAATAAAATATTGACATAATTGATGTTATAAATACACAAATAAATGTAATTTGAGACTTTTTATGACTTAAACTAATTTTCTGGGTTAATATGACATGTTATTGTTTATTTAAGTAACTTGTTTTGAACTTATCATTTCGTTATGAATTTCATAAAAATCATGTACCAAATAGTGTCAAAATTGACATAAATTAGTTTTTAAAACAAATATTATTTTATTAATTGTTATTTTATTTCTAAAAATCTAAGGTTCGGCCAAATTACTTATATAAGGTTATATATATTAATAATAAACAACTTGGGGTTCTTTTGGCTTGATATAGTAAGTTTATTAACCATATAGTGTAAGAAAACAAAAAGACACTGTAAAAGTTAAATTATTTAACTTAGAGTTAAATCTAATTGATAAGGTTAAAATAATAACCTAAACTTGTTTAAATCCTATTGGATGAGAGTATTTTGACCCATCCCCACTTTAGCTTCTAAATAAGACCCTTTGGAACCATTATAAACGGAATTTGACCTTAATATAAAATAATATTTTGAGATTTTCCTAAGGTGCCCCTCTCCTCCCTTATAAAAGGGCACCTCATCCCTCTCCTCCTCACACCAATTTGAGCATTCAAGCTCGTCCAACCCCTGCCAAAATCTCTTCTCCACTTCCCTAGTATCATCCTAGAGGTCCTGGTCTTCTGCAAAGACCATCTTTAGTTCTTTAAGTGGAGGTTAAGTGAAGGCGCGTCAAAAAGAGGTAATATCCATTACCGATCTTTTTCAATTTCTTTCTTCTTCAACTTCTTCTTATTTAGTTGTTTCATAATAAAGTAATAACATCAGTATTTATTATATATTTATATGTTATTATAAATATGAAACAACTCTAATTAACCTTCTATCCATCCTATGTAAAAAGGAAATCACCGCGCGTGCGTACGTACGGAATACCGTCTCCACGCCGTGGTGTAATCTATTTTCCGCCACCACCTTAATTGGATGGGTATAATGGTGTAATGAGTAACTATATATGATTATTATAAAGTTATATTGATACTGAAATAGTATACATACACTTCAAGACAATTCCACGACCATGGTAACGATATCATCGCTCGTGCGTACGTACGGACTACCGTCTCCACGACGCGATGAGATTCATTCTCCACATTAACCATTCCTGAATGATTATAAAGTATATATAATGAATAATAATGAAATATATGACATGTTAAATCTACTGGATTTATGTATATATATATATATATATATATATATATGTATTTCATCTACTTACTTCCATGCAAGACGATAAGGAAAGGAAAACAGCGTTCATGCGTACGTATGGACTACCGTCTCCATGAACGGTGTGTTTCATTTCATTTAACTATCTATTATATATATATATACTGAATATATATGATATATAAATCATGTTTTATATTCTGGAAGTAAGTAAATCATGATATAAGTAATAATAATGTCAAGAACAACAAGTCCAAACACCTACGATAAATAAAACGATTTTACCCAAAACACTTCTTTAACATGGAATTTACAAAAGAATGGGTAATATAAAGTAATAAGTGAACCATATATGATATAATAACAATGAATATGATTCTTTAATAAGTTAATGACATTATTTAAATCATTATACAGGAGTTTCGGATATGTACAAATCATATCATACATAAGGTAAGGGAAATATCACAATCTCATTTTTATCCGAGATTATTTATACTTTGGTATTTACTGGGGTGTATTTTATCATCCACATCCATGTTTCCTCAATATATAATATTATGTCCATCCACCTAAAAATTTTTAAATCCAATTTTACCCTTCGGTGAGTTTTTAGTAAAAGATTTGAAAGGAATCTTTTGTCATTTTTCGTACGAGGTACTTTTTCGACTTTTTCGACAAAAGTATGAGAAGAATGTTTTTTTACTTATACGGCATAAATGGATTTTTAAAACATTATTTCCAAGAAGCTTCCTTTACAAGTTTTCAAGTTTATTTTTAATCAACTTCTTTTAGTTTGAAATTTTATGACATGTTAAGAAAGGAAAAGTGTTTTTGAAGTAGAAAGGATATTTTCCTCAAGAATGGAGTTCAAGTGTTTTATCAAAATTATTTTCCATATAAGATAATAAAGGGTTCTGTTTTTTATCCCTATTGATTTGATTATTTTGTGATGGAATTATATTTTTATGAATTCCTTTATCTTATATGAATTGTTTTATGATGTCACGATGTTTAAGATTCCCATTTTTATTACATGGGTTATGCAATGATGTATGATTTATGATTTTATGGCACATATAAGAATGGTATCATTATGAGATGGTTGGGACCTATATCTCCCTCCAATTCATTGGGTAAAGATTTTATATCTCATGAGATAGACATGGCTGGAACGGTAGGTTATACTGGTTCAGTGAAGCAGGACTGAAACGAGGGTAACTCGGTTCAGAAATGGACTTTGTCCACTAAGATAGTCTTGGCAATGATTCTTGACTAATAAGAAATGATTCTCTATGATTATGTGTGTATGACAAAAAGTTTCATGTTTTAAGTTATGATTATTGGGATTACATTTCACATCTATGATTTATCCCATGTTATGATATTATGATCTCTTTTGCAGGTTAAGATTTCCAAAAGTTATGTTCTTATGTATATGATGTGATTAATATTTCTTTTGTTTACCCTTACTGAGCATTTGAGCTCACCCTTTTGTATGTTTTATTTTCCCCAGGATATAAAGAAAGGTTTTAGGTAAGAAAAAAAAAGGGGGAAGATCTTTATGGAATATGTTGAAGATCTTTCACCATGATTATAAGATTACGTTCCGAGTTTCCAAAGACACTAAACTATTACAGTCCTTGTGTGTGTGTTTTTGTTATGTAATAAATATTCTTCAAAAGTAATGTAATGTCCTTGTACATTAAGCTTCGGGTCTCTATAGTTGGTATCAGAGGAAAGGTTTAGTAAACCTTTGGAAACTAGGATGCGAAATTGTTAGTGAGATCCCTAAAGATATTACTAAGGTATGTCTAGGGATGTCCCTATGGATAAGTATACGTATAGGATATATTCCTAGAACTACGGTAATGATCTTAGAATTTAACCTAAGATGTTAGATATTAAGGGTACTCCCTGTTTACTATGTTGTTTTACCTAGCATTATTTTTGCCTCTCACACTATTCTTTTTAGGTTTTAGACGATGGCTGGAACCCGAAGGAACCGTGTTGATCACTGTAATGGACAATGAAATGATTGTCCTCCTGAAAAAACAAGTGTTGTGGGAGATGGAGTGAAAAATCTTATTGCTATACTTACACAAGCTATGAATCATTCTGGACTTCCAAATGAGCAGAGAAGGGAACAATATTCTATTGAGTCCTTCATGAGGCAACGTCCACCTTCTTTCAGTGGGTCTTCTGATCCACTTGTTGCTGAACAATGGATCAGTACCACTGAAAAGATATTTTCAGTTCTTCAATGTTCTGAACATGATAAAGTCATCTTAGCAGTATATCGTTTGGAAGGTGAAGTTGATCAATGGTGGAATCTTATCAAGAATACAAGGCCAAGAGATGAAATTGAGTCCATGGAATGGGACGAGTTCAAGAACTTGTTTTTCAGTAATTACTTCCCTCTTATTCTTCGAACAAAGATGGAGAAGGAGTTTCTTGAGATGAATCAGAATGATGGTGAATCTGTTGGTATATACATAGCGAATTTTACAAGACTTGCAAGGTACGCATCTGGCATTATCATCCAACCTGAAAGTAAAGTTGATCGATTTTTTAGTGGCTTAAAACCAAGTCTTCGAAGGGCATTAGCTATAAGAGACTTCAGTATCTATGAAGAAATTGTGCGTTGTGCTGTCAAGGTAGAAATGGAAGTTGGTGTTACATATCCATCTCATGGTTTTGACAAGAAACGAAAGATGGAGTTCAAGGAGAAATCTCAGAATAATGGTGAAAAGAAGATGAATGTTTCCTTATGCACAAAGTGTGGAAAGAATCATGGTGGATATTGTATTAAAGGGACTAGAAAATGTTTTAAGTGTGGAAAAGAAGTTCATCGAGCAGCTAAGTGTCGAAGTAATAGAAAAAGGGTTTATAATGATGTGAATAAAGAAAACACTGCAGAGAACGCACCACCAACACTTCAATGCTTTATGTGCAAGGAAATGGGTCATTATGCTAATAAATGCCCTAATCCAAGGGTTAGTGATGATCGACATAAGCAACTGCTTAAGGAAAAGGACAAAGGGAAGTCACATGCGATCACTATTGGTGATGTTGAATATGACAACGATGTGGTGTAATGATTAAGTGTTTATGTAATGGAATTCCAAAATAATGTTGTATCATGGAGTATTGGAATATTTATGTATTGGTCTAATGTGGTATTCAAAGTGATTGAGATATTTTTGGAAATAAGATGATATGTGCATAATGAAGGGAAAACAAGAAAATGAAATGTTTAACAGTATTCATGAGCTCATGATTGATATAAGGACTAAGTGATATCATGGTTTGAGTATATAGAATTTTGAGGATTTTGGTATGTGGAAAGTGGAAAGTGTTAACTTTTAACTGCATTCAAGTTTTCACTATGGTTCAATGGGTATTCATTTTTTCAAGAGAATACATGATTAAGGTATTCACATGATTGGAATGTAACCAACAATATATATATATGGGGGATAAATGATGGTATTCACATGCTTGGTTGATGACATTTCAAGTAATCATTTTCTTTATACTATGAGCTTGGACAGAAGTATTTTAGATAAGCCTAAATATTGGAATGGATTATGTTGGACATATGCTAAGTATAGTTTAAGGATAAAACTTTTTTCGATATTATTGATGGGATTTTATAGTAATGTAGTTTTAGAAAAAGGACAACCTGTAGGACGGGCGACAGCCCATCGCGTCGAACAAGGCTGTGGGAATCGAACCCACAACCGAAGTGCGACTGGCCTTTATCGCCTACCACCGGCCTACAGGAAGTCCCTGTTTAGTAGAAACTAGTTTTATTATATTAAGGAGTATGATATATGAAGTATAAGTCCATTTTAGGAACTATATAAGATTAATCTCACTATAGATGGACTTATGTATTTTTTTCTGATAACTTTTCTAACCTTTTGTTTGAGACAGATGGAATGACCCATCATTCTATCACATGATCTGCTAACACATCACGAATGACAAATTCAACTTCATTTCTTTAAGAGATGAAGTGGAAATTGTCCAAAGAATGACAAACGGTGAGACTATACCAAAATCACGAAAGTATTTCTTCTAATTCCAATTTCATCAACTTTAGGGAAATGATCTTGAAAAACCAAAAATGTTGTCCTACTGCCCTTATATCCGATGAATCAAATGGTACCTTAGATAATCACAAATCTATGGCTTTGTGATTGTTGGCTTTTTCATAGCCATGTTCTCTACCACTCTCCATCAGAACATGATGGTTAGATTTCTCTTCCATATCCATATTTTCACCTATGTGGAAACCCTGTGATTAGTTTATTTGGGTAACCGTTACGTTTCATACTTTTGTTTTTAAAGATTGGTTTTGGTATTCCTTTTTATGATGTGGGTTTCTATTAAAGAAACTTTCGAATAGTAAACCATTTATAACCCCGACAAATTTCGAGGGCGAAATTCATTTTAAGGGGGGTAGAATGTAACAACCCGAGATTTTATAAGATACATTCTTTTTAATTTCATTGATATGTTCTATTGTACGACACACCAAGATTATATTGCGCTATACGCAACACCGTATTAGCTTGCAGTATACGCAACACTTTTCTTGGCTCTTGTTACACACAATTTCAAGTTCGTTTGATAGAAGTTATTCTACGCAACATTGAGTGTATATATATATATATATATTCAATGTATAAATAAAATATGGTTGGATTCTATTATACACAACAACAAAGGAGTCATGCACTACATGCAACCCTGACTTGGCTTGCATTACACGCAATCGCGACCTTCCTCGATAGCGTGTGTTGTACGCAATACCGGGATTTACTAAACAACGATATATTTTTATAATATTGTTATGAACTAGCTGTTATGAATAGTGTTAACTAAATTTTGAATTTTATAACATTATTATTCATCTTACACATTTTCTAGAACATGGTATAAGAACAAAATAAATTTTTCGGGTAAAATAAGTATTTTTCAAAAAAATGCAGTTTTGCCGCCTTTTGATGGCGCACCCACATTAAATCTAGTTTTTGACATGTTTATAAGTTCCATTTGACAAAATAAAATTATTATTTGGAATCAAGAAATAAAAATTTACTTTGGATAAATTTTTCATTTTATTCTGATGACTTTCATATTTTAATGAATAGTAAAAACACGCTATATTTTAATTAAAAACAACTTTTTTCATCGTAATATCTTATATGGTTAAATCATAATATTTAAGGGATTTAAAGTATAAATAGAATATATTTTTACCATTTAATATAATTTATTTCATTAGAATTGATTTTACCTTGAATTTGTAGGTTAAATCAATTCAATCTTTTGCAATGTTTTAAAGAAAAAACCGTTTTCTTTCGACAATGGGATTAATTTTAATTTAATTTCTGCAACTTTTGTGTATTGAATTTGGAAAAATGGATTCCATATTTGGAATCAGTGGATCCAAATTATGTTAATAAGCTACTTTTTATTTTTGGGAATTATGAATAGTAACTACGGTAAATTTTATTTACCATAGTTAAAGGTAAATCCGGTAATTAAGGGTAAATATAATATTATGAAATTACCCTAACACATGTCAAAATCCTATTTTATGACTAAAAGTAGACCCATATCACCTAAGGGTCGTATTAGATTCATTTAATGGACTTTTTTCCATGAAAATAATTTAATTATTATTAAAACCAAAGAATGTGACAACATGTCACTTTCTTAAATCTTATAAGTATAATAATTTTAATTTAGTGAAAAACTTCATGAAACTTCTAACATGAATAGTATCCAGAAATCTAATACAATTATCTACATCATAGGAATTTATTTAGAATTTTTAGGGATTAAATAATTATCATTTATTATGACACAAAGATGATGCAGTAATTGTCTAATTAATGAAATATTGACATAATTGATGTTATAAATGCCCAAATAAATGTAATTTGAGACTTTTTATGACTTACACTAATTTTATAGGTTAATATGATATGTTATTGTTGATGTAAGTAACTTGTTTCGAACTTATAATTCTTTTATGAATTTCATAAAAATCATGTACCAAATAGTGTCAAAATTGACATAAATTAGTTTTTAAAACAAATATTATATTATTAATTGTTATTTTATTCCTAAAAATATAAGGTTCGGCAAAATGAATTAGATAAGGTTATATATATTAATTATAAACAACTTGGGGTTCGTTTTGCTTGATATAGTAAGTTTATTAACCATATAGTGTAAGAAAACAAAAAGACACTGTAAAAGTTAAATTATTTAACTTAGAGTTAAATCTAATTGATAAGGTTAAAATAATAACCTAAACTTGTCTAAATCATATTGGATGAGAGTATTTCGACCCATACCCACTTTATATTTGAAATAAGACCCTTTGGAATCATTATAAACCGAATTTGACCTTAATATAAAATAATATTTTGAGATTTTCCTAAGGTGCCCCTCTCCTCCCTTATAAAAGGGCACCTCCTCCCTCTCCTCCTCACACCAATTTGAGCATTAAAGCTCAGCCAACCCCTACCAAAATCTCTTCTCCACTTACCTAGTATCATCCTAGAGGTCCTGGTCTTCTTCAAAGACCATCCTTATTTCTTTAAGTGGAGGTTAAGTGAAGGCGCGTCAAAAAGAGGTAATATCCATTACCGATCTTTTTCAATTTCTTTCTTCTTAAACTTCTTCTTCTTTAGTTGTTTCATGATAAAGTAATAACATCAGTATTTCTTATATATTTATATGTTATTATAAATATGAAACAACTCTATTTAACCTTCTATCCATCCTACGGAAAAAGGAAATCACTGCGTGCGTGTACGTACGGAATACCGTCTCCACGCCGTGGTGTAATCTATTTTCCGCCACCACCTTAATTGGATGGGTATAATGGTGTAATGAGTAAATATATATGATTATTATAAAGTGATATTGATACTTAAATAGTATACATACACTTAAACACAATTCCACGACCATGGGAACAATATCATCACTCGTGCGTACGTACGGACTACCGTCTCCACGACGCGATGAGATTCATTCTCCACATTAACCATTCATGAATGATTATAAAGTATATATAATGAATAATAATGAAATATATGACATGTTAAATCTACTAGATTTATGTATATATATATATATGTATGTCATCTACTTACTTCCATTCAAGACAATAAGGAAAGGAAAACAGCGTTCATGCGTACGTACGGACTACCGTCTCCATGAACGGTGTGTTTCATTCCATTTATCTATCTATTATATATATATATATACTGAATATATATGATATATAAATCATGTTTTATATTCTGGAAGTAAGTAAATCATGATATAAGTAATAATAACGTCAAGAACAACAAGTCCAAACACCTACGATAAAAAAAATGATTTTACCCAAAACACTTCTTTAACATGGAATTTACAAAAGAACGGGTAATATAAAGTCGTAAGTGAACCATATATGATATCATAAAAATTAATATGATTCTGTAATAAGTTAATGACATTATTTAAATCATTATACAGGAGGTTCGGATACGTACAAATCATATCAGACATAAGGTAAGGGAAATATCACAATCTCATTTTTATCCGAGATTTTTTATACTTTGTTATTTACTAGGGTGTATTTTATCATCCACATCCATGTTCCCGAAATATATAATATTATTTCCATCCACCTAAAAATTTTTAAATCCAATTTTACCCTTCGGTGAGTTTTTAGTAAAAGATATGAAAGGAATCTTTTTTTGTTTTTCATACGAGGTACTTTTTTGACTTTTCCGACAAAAGTACGAGAAGAATGTTTTTTTTACTTATACGGAATGAATGGATTTTTAAAACATTATTTCCAAGAAGATTCCTTTACAAGTTTTCAAGTTTATTTTTAAACAACTTCTTTTAGTTTTTAATTCTATGACATGTTAAGAAAGGAAAAGTGTTTCTGAAGTAGAAAGGATATTTTCCTAAAGAATGGAGTTCAAGTGTTTTATCAAAATTATTTTCCATATAAGATAATAAAGGGTTATGTTTTTTATCCCTATTGATTTGATTATTTTGTGATGGAATTATATTTTTATGAATTCCATTATCTTATATGAATTGTTTTATGATGTCACGATGTTTAAGATTCCCATTTTTATTACATGGGTTATGCAATGATGTATGATTTATGATTTTGTGGCACACATAAGAATGGTATCATTATGAGATGGTTGGGACCTATATCTCCCTCCAATGCATTGGGTAAATATTTTATATCTCATGATATAGACATGGCTAGAACGGTAGGTTATACCGGTTCAGTGAAGCAGGACTGAAACGAGGGTAACTCGGTTCAGAAATGGACTTTGTCCACTAAGATAGTCTTGGAAATGAGTCTTGATTAATAAGAAATGATTCTCTATGATTATGTGTGTATTCCACAAAGTTTCATGTTTTAAGTTATGATTATTGTGATCACAGTTCACTTCTATGATTTATCCCATGTTATGATATTATGATCTCTTTTGCAGGTTAAGATTTCCAAAATTTATGTTCTTATGTATATGATGTGATTGATATTTCTTTTGTTTACCCTTACTGAGCATTTGATCTCACCCTTTTTTATGTTTTATTTTCCCCAGGATATAAAGAAAGGTTTTAGGTAAGAAAAAAAGAGGGAAGATCTTTATGGGAGATGTTGAATATCTTTCACCATGATTAGAAGATTACGTTCCGAGTTTCCAAAGACACTAAACTATTATGGTCCTTGTGTGTGTGTTTTTGTTATGTAATAAGTATTCCGAAAAAGTAACGTAATGTCCTTGTACATTAAGCTTCGGGTCTCTACATCAACCTTCTTTTCAATGTTCTTCAAAAGGTCAGCATTTCCAGTCATATGGGAAGAACATCCACTATCAAGGATCCAGGTGCTCCTGCTCTTTGTAGCTTTGAGGGATAATTCTGCAAGATTGGATTTCTCGATCTTCTTCTTCTATTTCCATGAGATATTGGATTGAGCATAGGATACTGATGGCCTTTTAATAAATTCTTCCACATAATCTGATTCTTCATACCCATAATCTTCTTCCAGATGTGAAAAACTGTTTGTGAGAACAATATCATCAGGAGGATGAAAACTGGACCGTCTTTGAGTGTTGTATGAATTTCTCATGTCATACTGCCGCCTGTAATACATAGCTTTATGGCCAAAGTTAGAACAATTAAAACAGTAACCATAGAAGTTATTTCTTCTATAAGATGGAGGATATGAAACTGGTCTCCATTGTTGACTTCCCAGATCTTCCCCATTCAAGTAGCTCCTTGCCTCTTCGTAGTATGACAAGGTATGGCCCAGATAACCACAAAACTGACACTTCATGAGAGGAAATTTATTTTCACTTGAATTTCTCCCCATGCCTTCTTTCTTGGGAGAATAGTTGAACTGCCTGTCATTTCTGAAAGTTTGAGGATAATTTTCAGTTCTTATTCTAGTTTGGGTTGAGGGTTTCTTTTTCAGAATTTCAGGTAATGTTTTAGCATGTCCAGCTTTCATCTTGTTGTTATTTTGTCTCTCTTTACTTCCAGCAGTTGATGTCTCAGCTTCACATCCAATTCCACTCTTTCCCATGTAAGTGGGTCTTTGATCACTTAAGATTTTTCCAACCCCATCTGAACCACAGTTGGCTCTTGCTAGTAATTCTGCATCTGATAATCTTCCGAAATGAATTTTCTTCTTTCCCTCATTTGTCGTTGATTGAAATTCAATTTTACTTCTAAGAGTAACAACTTCTTCCTCAAGTACCTCAACAGTCTTGTACTTCTCTTCTAGTCTGGATGAAAGGTCATTTATGACCTTTTCTTGTTCTTTAATTTTAAGCTTTAGTTCCACTACATCATATGTGCTTTCAAGTATTGAAGACTGAACTCTCACTAGTTCTTCTAGTCATTCAATATCTACTTCAAGCTCATCAACATATTCTGATGATTCTTCCACCATTTCCTTCCACTTATTACACCTCTTACATTTATTCTGGAGCATGGAAAAATCATCCTTAAAATGGAGTCTTTGAATCACCATTAGAAATAATTTGATTATCTCTATCTTTATTGATCAAGGGTTCTGACTTTTCAATGGTAGCCATCATGGAAGCATGGTTTCCTGCTTTGAATTCTGGTTCTTCTTCTTCACACAACTCAGTATCATCATCTTTCTCTTCACAGACAAAACTCTTCCTTTTTATTTTCTTTCCAGATTTGAAGTCTCCCATTTTGAAAAAACTTCTCTGAGGCTTCTTGATTTCTTCTGCTTCGCTTTCATCATCATCAAACTTTCTTTGGCACTGAGAGGCAATGTGCCTGACTCTTCCACAATGAAAACAAGCCAGAGGTAGCTTGCCTTTAAATTTACCTTTTCCCTTCTTCAGCTTCTTGGTGATGAGAGAAATAATTTCCTTTTCCTCATTATCTTCACAACCACTATCTTCTGAAATTTTCAGTTTGTCCATGGCTTTGAATTCCATTTCCTTGCTTACACGAGTTGTGGTATCTTCAGGTTTGACTCTCATCTCATATGCCACTAGACTACTTAAAAGATCATCCAGAGACAGTTTGGATAGATCTCCTTCTTCAAGGGCTGACACCTTTACAATGTACATAGGAGGAAGTCTTCTCAGTATCTTCTTAAAGATATCAATGTCTTTGATTTCTTCTCTAAGACCTCTAATTGCTCCTACTACTTCAGTAATTCGATTGAAGAATGAATATGCATTCTCATTAGGATGTATCTTTAAATCGTTGAAACTGTTGTGTAAGACTTGAAGCTTCGCCTCCTTCACTTTGTTGTCTCCTTCATAGATGTTTTCAAGTTTATCCCACATAGACTTTGCTGAGGTGAAACTCATCACCTTTAGATAGATCTGATCTGAAAGAGATGCAGTGAGAGCATTCTGCGCTTTAGCATTAGCATCAAGAATTTTTCTATTGGCATCTCTCATAGCCATCCCTATTGGATCAGCAACATGTATACCTTGGACAGTGGAAAATAGGACTTCCATTACAAGGGATCTTAGATGATATCCCATTCTATTCTTCCAAATCTGGAAACTACTTCCATAGAAGAGATGCACTCCCCTGACATTGACTTCATTCTCCATGATGATAGATGACAGATTTAATACCAGCAACCTTTATGCTCTGATACCACTTGTAGGACCCCGGGACACCCTGAGAGGGGAGGGGTGAATCAAGGTGACAAATTTTTCTTTTAAAGTATAGGATCTTGTTCCCACGTTGGTAGGAACTTGTAAAACATGTATGATTGATAAGATTAGAATACAGGCATTCACATGCAGAGAGAAGAAACAACACATTTTTTACTTGGTTCACCACTAAGGGCTACGTCCAAGGATCATACGCCGACAGGTTTTCAGACGTACCAAATTCCACTAATCTTCACTCGTTGTGGATTACAATGGTTTTGGAAAAATCACTATGTCCCAGGCACACTGCCTTTACAAAGGTTCAGGGATAGCTCACCGCTTCCCTTGGGTCACTCCCGTTGACTCCCCCTGGCTCACTGCCCTTGGTGAAGTCCCACTCAGTTTATAGACGTGAAGGTCTCTTCAATAGATTTGCATTGAAGTCTTTTCCTTTGCTTAGCACGAGACTCTACTTGCATCGAATTCCAGAATAGATGCACTATAATGCACAGAACCACTGAACCGGATAACCAGAAGGTGCCGACAAACTTCACTGACAATTGTGCGCAACACCAAACCTTTGCGCGCAAAACCTTCCTATTGCGTGAAAACTTTACTTTTTGCGCGGAAAAATATTTCGTGCAAAAAACCCCCTTTTTCGCGCAACGGAATCTTTTATGTGAGAACCCAATTTTTACGAGCAAATCTTCATTTTTCGTGCATCCCAAAATTTTCCGCACAATACCGAATATTTTGCGCAAGCCCCTTTACGCGATCCTTTTTCGCGCAACAGGCCTCGGATCTTCTCTAAGTATTCAACGACAATGAATGAAGGGGGTCACCTCATATTTATAGGCGTCAAAGACCCCCGCGCGCAAAATCCTTTGTGGCCCATAAAACCTCTCATCTGGAGCATAATCTTTCGTGTCGATACCATTTTTCGTGCACATCATCAGATATTTCGCGTAACCCATGCCTTTGCCGTTTTTGGACGTTTTGATTCCGAAACATTGTTTGCGCGAAAAACTTCCCTCTGCTATTTTGCGCACCACGCAGTTTTTCACGCCCAGCTCAAGTATTTCGCGCACAGCACTTATTTTCCACGCAGCCCATGCCTTTGCCATTTTTCCCCAATCTGATTTCAAAACACTATTTGTGCGAAAAACCTCGATTCACTATTTTGCGCATCCCGCTGTTTTCGGCGCCCAACATGAGTATTTCTCGCAAGCCTCTTATTTTTCGCGCACCACTTCCTCTTTGTGTGAACATCCTTTTGTAGACAATCCATGTCTTCATTTTCCGATTTTGAGGCCCAAAAATTTGGCAAACACTGGGAAACAGTGCCACCTTCAATACTAATGTCTGCTTGAACTGTATGATCACTTTGCTGGCACACATTCGGAACTTCCACTGAGGATTGACAACAAACACAAAGCAAACTCCAATTCCTGCATAGAATAGCCATGGTTCCAACATAAGGTACCACTACACGGCGTGTAGTCGGTTTCTACACCCTTCGTCACCAGCATGGCTACACGCCCCATGTACTCATCCCAACACGGCCAAAAGTACATGGCGTGTGGATAAAGTACACGGCGTGTCGTTCCAAAATTTAGGATTTTTCCCCATTTTCCATATTTTCTCAAAAACACTTAAGGAAAAGGAAAAGAAGAAGCTTGTACCTCTAAAATAAGAACCGGGTTCTTACAAACTTCCCCCCTTATAGCAATTCGTCCCCGAATTTCCCTTCCAAGGGTGGCGAAGATAAACCTCAGAACAGCTCTGGACACTGAGCACGTACGTCAGCCTCCCACTCCCAGGTCTTATCCTGCACTCGGCCATGCTGCCATAGCACCCATATGAGAGGAACTGGCCGGCCTCAAAGAACCTTCGTGCTCCTGTCAACGATACAGATCAGATGCTCCTCAAAGGAAGCGTCATGTTGAAGCTCAACCTCCTCTGGCTGAAAGATGTGAGATGGGTCTGAATGGTAGAGACGCAACTGAGACACGTGGAAGACGTCATGCATGGCTCGATACCGCTGTGGTAACTGCAATCCATAGTCAACCAGCCCGACTCTCTCCAGAATCTCAAATGGTCCCACATACCTCGATGAAAGCTTACCCTGTCTCTTGATCCGTTTTTGTCCTAACCTTGGGAAAACACGCAAGAAAACCTGATCCCCAACCATGAAGTACAAAGGTCATTTGCGGCGATCAGTATAAGACTTATGACAAGACTGTGCGGTAGCCATCCGCTTCCGAATCAACTGGACCTGCTTAGATGTATCCTGCACGAGATGTGGCCCCAGTAAAGCTGCCTCACCTGCCTCTAACCAGCACAAATGTGATCGGCATGACCTACCATATAAATCCTCTTATGGTGCCATCTCAATAGTTGCCTGAAAACTATTGTTATAGGTAAACTCGACTAAGGGTATATGCTTCTCCCAAGAGCCCCCAAAGTCTAGGACGCATGCGCGCAGCATGTCCTCTAGCACCTGTATCGTTCGCTCTAATAGGCCCTATGTCTGAGGGTGGTATGCTGTGCTCAGAAGCACCTGTGTACCCAGCACCCTCTGAAAACTCTGCCATAAACGAGACGTGAAGTGGGCATCCCTATCTGAAACGATAGAACGAGGGACCCCATGAAGATGTACGATCTCTCGGATATACAGCCTTCCAAGCTTGTCCACACCGAAGGTCTCCTTGATCGGAAAAAATTGATCTACCTTTGTGAGTCTGTCCACAAAAACCCACACAGCGTCATTGCCACGAGGTGACCTCGGAAAACCCGTCCCGAGATCCATCGCGACATCATCTCATTTCCACTTCGGAATGGGTAACTGTTGTAACAGTCCAGATGGTCTCTGATGCTCTGCCTTCACCTGATGACAGGTGGAACATCTCGTAACAAACCCAGTTATCTCTCTCTTCATACCCGGCCACCAGTACTGATGTCTCAAGTCGCGGTACATCTTGGTGACCCCAGGATGAACTGCCCATGCTGAAGCATGAAACTCCCACATCAGCTCCTCGCATATATCCCCTGGAACCCATACTCATCCATGGAAACGCAAAACCTTGTCGTCACCTATTGTCCAACCAGGAGGAGGGTCCTCACTTTCCACCGACTCCCATAGAACTAGGCCTTCTGAATCTGATAGGTGCCTCATCCTCACTCTGTCCAGGAGGGTAGAAGTCAGAGCTAATGAGGAAAGATAAGTCTTCCCATGACTGTCATGCACCTCCAGATGCATCTCGGAGAACAAATCCATAAGCTGCCACTCACCACTGGCTTCCAGCACTGCCTGTATCTGAGTCTTCCTGCTCAGTGCATCAGCTACTGCATTACCTTTACCAGGTGTAAAGGAAAGCTCGAAATCGAAGGACTGTAGGTACTCGACCCACCTTCTCTGCCTCAGATTCAGGTCACGCTGAGTAAAGATATACTTGAGGCTTTTGTGGTCGGTGAAAACCACAAAATGCTCTCCCAACAGATAATGTCTCCAACAGCGCAATGCATGCACAACTACAGCCAACTCGAGATCATGCGTCGGGTAATTCCTCTCATGTGGCCTCAACTGCCGAGACCCGTATGCCAAAACTCAGTCGCCCTGCATCAAAACAGCTCCCAGCCCAATCCCTGATGCATCACAGTAAACTGTATCACTCTTCCCCTGTTCTGGGAGTATCAGGATTGATGCTGATGTCATCCTTCCCTTCAGGTCCTGAAAAGCTCTCTCGCAAGCTTTTGACCAAACGAACTTCACACCCTTCTTAGTCAGACCTGTCAACGGTTCTGCTAAGCGGGAGAAGTCAGGTATGAAGCGTCTGTAGTAACCAGCCAGCCCTAAGAAACTCCGTATCTCAAACACGTTCTTAGGCTGCTCCCAGGAAACTACTGCTCTCACCTTCTCTGGGTCTACTGCAACTCCTGCCTCTGAGATGATATGACCCAGGAAGTGAATCTGGTCCATCCAAAAGTGGCACTTTGAGAGCTTAGCATATAGGTGATGCTCTCTCAGTGTACTCAATAGGATCTCAAGATGGGTGGCATGGTCATGTTGAGTGTGAGAGTACACCAAGATGTTTTCCATAAATACTACCACAAATGAATCAAGATATGAATGGAACACACGATTCATCAGATCCATGAAAACTGCTGGCGCGTTCGTGAGTCCGAATGGCATAGTCGTATACTCATATAGACCATACCTGCACCCGAAAGCTGTGAGAGGTATATCAGATGGTCTAACGTGCAGCTGATGATATCCGGATCTCAATTCAATCTTCTAGAACACTCATGCCCCACAAAGCTGATCAAACAGATCATTTATCCTCAGCAAGGGATATCGGTTTTTAACTGTCAACTAGTTCAGCTTCCGATAATCCACGCAAAGTCTGAGGGTACCATCCGCCTTCTTCGCAAAAAGGACCGGAGAACCCCAAGGAGAAGTACTGGGTCAGATAAAGCCCTTTGCTTGTAGCTCCTCTAACTACCTCTTGAGCTCCTACAACTCAGGCGTGGCCATCCTATAAGGAGGAATGGACACCAGTGCTGCTCCTGGCACAAGCTCGATAGAAATATCCACCTCGTGCACCAGAGGTAGACCTGAAAAGTCCTCCGGGAATACATCCCTGAAACGATTGACAACTGGAGGGAAATCCATCTGACAAGTCCCCTGATCATCCAGATATAAGCTCGCAATATGGGTTGTGACTCCACCTCGCCCATGATACTCTGGTCCATCTCGACTCGCCTGAACATCCCATTCACCTTTGTATAGAAACTCTCCACCCTCTGGTGACGTGAAACGCACCCTGCGATAATAGTAGTCTAAAAAGGCTCAGAAGGGAACCAACCAGTCCATCCTGAGAATGACTTCATAACTCGTCATCTCCAAGACATAGAGGTCTCAAAGGAAGTGACACCACCCAACCTCAAGGGGGCACTCCTTGCACTGACGCACACCAGTCGTTCTAGTCCCCAACAGAGTGTCTAGCATCATGATATCAGAAGAAGAAGAAACACCGAGCCCAAGGCTCTCCACAACGGGTAAAGATATGAAACTATGCGTAGCACCCGTATCAAAAAGTACTGAAGATAAGACAGAAGCTACTAAAATAGTACCTCTTACTGTAGAAGGTTCGGGTTCCTGCTCCTGCTGGGTCTGTTTCACTGCATATGCCTGCCCAGTTTCATGGCCCTGCGATACAGCCTGGCTACCTTGAGCTGTCCCGCCCTGCTGCCTCTGCGATCCTGGTGTTTGGATACCACGGCCACGACCACCATCTCTACCTGCACATCCTGACGTATTCAAGTTCCCTGACTGGTAAGAAGCCACTGGTCCTACTCTCGCATGCGGAGTCTGCACAGAACCCCTCTCACTAGGCACTGGTAGAAACGCCCTACAAAAGCGTTGCAGATGACCCATCTTGCCGCAAGCTCGGCACTCCACTGGGTCTCGTGGACACTATGGCCTCTTGTTCCCCTCTCTACCACACTGGTATCACCTGATCGGACCACCTGTAGAAGCTGCCTAGCTGGTACTGCCTCCCTGAGAGAAGTTCATCTGTCTCTTCCTCTTGCCAGCAGAAATAGTACCAGTAACCGGTGTCGAACCGCCCCGGCCCACACCACTAGATTATCGCAGGTTCCTCTTTGTAATCAACACCTAGTTCACAATCGCATGTACAATAGGTAACCTGAAAACATTCACCAGCACTCAGATGTCATACCGAAGACCATCCTCAAAACGTCTGGATCTCAGCATCTCATCACCCACCAGCATGGGTGCAAAGCGCTAAAGCTCCGTAAAACGATCAGAATAGTCCATCACTAACACATCTCCCTACTACAGATTCATGAACTCTTGAGCTCTATCTGCCCTCAGCGTCTCGGGAAAGAAGAAGTCATAGAATACTACCTGAAAATATTCCCACGCCATGTCCCTGTGATGCTCTGACTGGGTGGTAACATCCCACCACCTCTTGGCTGAATCACGTAGCATATAAGTCGCGAGCTTGACCCTCCGCCCTGGAGGCGTCTCAAGATGCTCAAAAATAGTCTACATCGACCCCAGACAAGACTCTATAGCCTACGGTCCGCCATCCCCTGAAAACATAGGCGGATGCTGCTGATGGAAGATACGTGTCAGCTCGGCCATAGATGTGGCAGCCTGCGGTGCTCCCTGAAAGGTCTGCATGAACCGCAATAAGACTTAACGGAACTGCGCCTCTGCACCCATGTCCAGTATAACAGCTGGTGCCGCATCTGGCTCTGCTGGTGGATCCGCTGGTAACCCATGGCCCACCATCTCCGGAGTATAATCGTCACCGCTCTCCTCACGAACAACTCGCGGTCGTCTAGGCGGCATGACTCTACAAGGTCAAAATCACGCCTCAGATTCAAGATTATTAAGACTGAAAGCGAAGGAACCACAAAGGGAACAAGAGGAAGAAGGTATTCAAAATTGGAAAAACAAGACTACACAGCGTGTACAATGGCTACACGGCGTTTACTTGACCTCCCTTCCCCTGCCTGGGTCCTTCCACACAGCTAAGACACACGGATTCCGTTCAACAAAACTGCACGGCGTGTATAATACCTACACGGCATGTTCGGTGTTATTTTCCAACTGGCCATGTCATCTGTGACACGGCCGACTACTTGGCTTATAACTACACGGCGTGTCACACCCACATACGGTGTGTAAACTACCCCCCGTTTCCCAGCCACACGGCTAACTCCACACGGTCTATTCTCGGACAAGCCTACACGGCGTGTCCCATAGGTACACGGCGTGTTCTGGGAGATGTGACACTGGCACGTGTTGTTAGTTACACGGTCGAGTCCCCAGGTCACACTACATGGCGTGTCCATAAGTGACACGGCATGTTCTGTCAAGGAGTTCACCGACCTGTGTTGTTAGTTACACGGTCAGACTTCGGGTCAACACTACACGACGTTTACAAAAACTACACAGCGTGTTTTACCCAAGCCCTTCCCTACCCCGTGTCGCCGTCCACACGGTTTGTGACACGGGAAGAGACTACACGGCGTGTACTCCAGGTACACGGCGTGTACTCAAAAAGCTCATTTTTCTTCCCAAACAGAAGAAAATACACGGCGTGTATAAAAATACTACACGGTGTGTATACTGGGATTCCAGACAGTATGCCTCAGAAACTTCTCCAGAACCCAGAAAATATTGAAAAACAACACCTAAGGGTCAAATTCCGACTCGTGGGGGCCCATACACCCCACGAACCTAAGTTTGACATATTATTTGTGTTATAACCAAAAACAGTCAATAATCCACCAAATTCTGGTCAATGGGGGCCCATACTCCCCAAAAACCGAAGTTTGGCGTCCATTTTATAAACAAACTCAAACAAAAACACCATATCACAAGGCAGGTATTTATCAAGCAGCTATCACTACATCATGCTTTCTTAGCACATCAACTATCACAACAACATGAAAATTCTAATACACCTACATGGCATAGAAACTATGCATGGAATGTGATATCTAGAATGTGCCTATATGATGGATGAGACGGCATACCCTCATCTCATCAGGTTACAACTAAATAGAACCCACAGATAAAATATAAATAGCACAATCCACATGCGTCACTCAATGGTGAAAACATATCAACCGAAAAATTGCAAAATCAAATAATGCAAAATATGAGGTAGACTAGCTTTTCCCTATACACGGGTTAGCTACGCCCGGGCACAGCTTATTACCAACTACCGTTCCGTCCTATCCCGGACTACGGCTCCAAATAGTAATTCAAAGAAAAGAACCCCTGTGATACCACTTTGTAACGTCCCGGATTATTTAAATTTCATATAATAATTTCAATATAAATGTATATTTTGATTATGTTTCACCCATTTCATATGAGTATTTCATTAGACTTAGTAAGTGATGGGTGGGACCTTCTATATCTCATCAATGCATCAGTAGGCCTCATGAGACAAACTAAATTGGTATTTTACCCATTTATGAAGGGTGTCTTATCTGAAGCCTTGATTTTATGTTTATGATATCTGAAACTATGCATTCCCCCATTATGATATTAGCAATTTATAATCCATGTCATTATTAGACTAGTATAATATCAATGGTTATGTTTCATTTTCATGTGATTATTTATATGGAATTATTTATTCAGCATTTATTCCTTCCATATTATGCTCAATATTATGTTTTAATGGAATGTGTTTTTTTAAGTTATTCACCTTTCCTTATGGTTTATGTTTATGGTAGATTATATTGTATTACTTACCCTTACTGAGCATCTGGGCTCACCCATTTCATATGTTTTAATTTTCCCCAAGATTCTGAGATTTATATTATGATTGACATGAAGGGATAATATATAAGAATAGGGATGTTTCCAAAAGAATATGTAGTATTTCATTAAAAGTTATAATGTAAAAATTATTTTTGTATCCGGATTTCCAAATCTATTAAATTATTTGGTCATTTTCGATATGATCTCTTATTCATGGTACTATTATAATAAAGTAACCGACTGCAAGTTACTGGGGTACAGGCCTTTGCACTTGGTATCAGACCAAGTTTAGAAGAAACATTGGAAACTATATTTAAGAAAACTTAAATTTGAGAACATAACCCTATGACATACTTTGACGATAACTATAGAAGAATATCCCAAACATACCATGTTTATGAGTTTATCAATGCATAAATTATTCAATAAATGTAAAGTGTTTCATTAGTTATAGATTATACATTATATATCATAATGATATGATATAATCTAGTGTATATCATCATTTAAAAATGTCACCTCATGTAAGGAATGGGAACCTCACAAATGGACATGATCCAAAGAGTAAGGGGGATCAAATATTTTATGTTATTCTTAAAATCTTTTTAAGGGAAAAAGTCTCCCAAACATTCCCATCAAATGAGGATGTATTATCATGTTCTAATGAGAAAACTAAATAATTTTCTAAGTATTATGACTTCAGAAGGAAGCATGATAACATGTGTACAACTAATAAAATGTTAGATAAAGGAATGAAGATAAATAAGTATTTTGTCACATGTGATAATTGTGGAAAGCAACACCTTGGTACTTTATTAAAATGAATTTTAGTTTTATAAAAGTGTGGCAAGAAAGGCCACCTTTCTTGTGATTTTAATGTTAAGAAAAATGTTTCTAATGTAAAATGATTCAAATGAAATTATATGAGACACTATGAAAATCAACGTCTCAAGAATAAAAAGAAAATACACCAAAGGAGTAATGATTAATATGATTTTGTTTGGATTCAATAATAATTTTATTTTATTATTTTATAAATAATGTACTGGTAATAAGAATTATGAGATATATAAGAATTGTACTATATAACTTCTTATTTAAGGAATTGGAAGAGTGTTATTAATATCACTTGTAATCAAGAGATTTGATTATGTTGTAAATTTTTTACTTGGGAAAGATAACCCTAAATACGTTCTTTATGTTGAGATAATAATAAATAGGTAGTAATGGAATAGTATTGTTGACCATGAAGGTGGTTAGTGATATGAGGATTTATGTTATGCTGGAATTGTTTATTGTTTGGATTTAAGGAATTTATTCGACAACCTGATATTTTATTTTTGGATACATGCATGTTTTCATCAACGTTTTAAGGTGATCAAGGTATTGATATATTTGGTATGAGTCAATAAGATCTAAAATATGTTGTTTAGGGAAATAAAATGCTATGTTGATTTTATAAATTTAGTGATCTTCCTTATAAATTTTTGACCATTGAATATGGAAATACATGTTTTGGATGATCCATAAGAATAAATACTTATAGAATAGATCAAGTTATTATTTGGAAATTATTATTCATTAATAACATGTTATAACCTTCTTGGTTTAAAAAAACATTGAAAGGTTTAAGGAATGACATATGGATCATTTTATAAAAGTGATTTAGGTATGAAAAATACATCTTGAATGCCCTTTTCCTGGTGTAGGAAATGAAGTGTAAATAAATCGAGGCACAGATGAAGGATGAGATCATGATTATGAAATGGAAATAAATCAAGAAATTTTAATTTTCTTAAGTTCTTATCATTATAGTAAAATATTCCCTCAACTTTAGGGAAAAGGATGTTAGAAAAAAAATGTAATTTGTTTACTTTTCTTTCTGAGAAATCAGCGGTCTTTTAATTGATCATAAGTTTATGATTTTGTTATGGTAGACTTTATAACGACCATGATCTCTATCACTATATATTATAACTTGATAGTTATATTTTTATTCCATGTCCATATTTTCATGAATGTTCTCCTATTTGGGAATCTTATTTTTCTATTGACTTTCGCATTTCTCTTTACCCCTTGTTAAGAGGAAGTTTCGCTAAGCCTTTTTATTATGTGGGACTTCCATAAGGGTATTCTAAAATGAAAAATCTATGATTTCTAATCACAAGTTTAAATTATGAGGACAAAATTTATTAAAAGTAGATTATATTGTAACATAACAAGTTTTTATAGTTTTTCACTTTTAAGTTTAACATCTTTGATAGTTTATGTTGTACACCACACTGAGTTTAAAATCACAATATATTATTTAAAATGTGATTTTTATAATCTAGTTGTTAAACTATTGGAAATTAATAGTATTAACCACATTATGAAATTTATATTTTCAAAATCATCCAAATAATTTTTATAGGCATACGATAATAATAGATCAAATTTTATGCATAAAAGACTATATTTTTCTAAAGGCAATTTTACCACCTCTTAAGGGCACACTTATTTTAAAATTAAATTTTAAAACTTTTATAAATTATATTTAACAAAATAAACTTCATGTTAAATTTGTAATATCAAAATTATGTTAGTGTTAAATTTTGGTATTTTTTTAAATATATTTATTTTC
Organism: Viscum album; assembly: GCA_963277665.1. Classification (NCBI taxonomy): domain Eukaryota; kingdom Viridiplantae; phylum Streptophyta; class Magnoliopsida; order Santalales; family Viscaceae; genus Viscum; species Viscum album. The sequence goes on from OY728128.1 coordinate 1,608,468,568, forward strand.
CAATGAATAGTGAAAAAAACCGATTTTTAAAACTCTCAATTTTCTTATATTAAAATAATATTTATGATTTTAATTTAATCATGCCTATGAAAGTATAAATAAAATTTGGTATCTCATATATTAAAATATGATATATTTATATCACTGAATAAGTAATTAAATGTTTTAAAAATGATAAACTAATCATTGGTATTTCTGTGAAAGGTAAATGTTTATTTACAATTTTATAATTAATATAATGATTAAAAATAAAATTTAATTTCAAAAAATATATTTATAAATTAATATTTTTTGTCTTATTATTTTAAGATAATTTTATGATACCTTAATTAAATTTTCAAAGTGTCATAAAAGCATATATAATTTTAAAAAATGTATTTTCCAAATAAATGATGATTTTAATTAAAAATTAAGTTTATCATATTTATAAAAAAAATTCTTAAATGGAGCCTATTTTTGAATTCAACACATCTAAAAAAAATTACGGTGAATTTTTGGTATTTTTCTTAAATTGTTGATTTTTTGTGAATAGTGAAATACAGTAATTTATTGTATTTAACAAATACATGAATTATTGAGTTATAGATGATGTATGGGTGAAATGAGTCCATAATATCAAACTATCATTTATTATTATAATATTTTTAGTCATAATGTTCAAACTATTGATAGTCTTGAGCCAAAATAATAAACTAATGAATAAAATAAGAAAAAACACCTCTCTCTCCTCCACTATAAATACCACCTCTCACTATCTCTTCTAATCACACCTCAAAATCCTTGAATATTTCCCAATTTCTTAAAAATACATCTACAAAACCTATACCCCATGTTATGGTCCTTCTTGTCTCACCCAAGATATTATTTACAAGTTCCTTAAGGAGGTTCTCGAGGAGAGGAATTCAAGAGGTAAAATCCCCTTTCATTCTTTTAATTTTATTTCATTTTATTTTAGTTTATTATCCTTTAGTTTCCTCCTATACTAAAACAATAATTATAAATAAATTATATCATATAAACTATAATTTTATTATGTTAATGGTATATCCACCTTCAATACTATTCTCTTACCCTTTTCTTCTAAAAATGAAAACGTCGTTCGTTATATGTCAATTCACCACCTCCGTGGATGGTGGTTTTTCATTTTCTAATAAATTCAAAAAAATTGGTCATAAAACCATTATTATAGTTAAATAATATTTTATCATACATATAATAAGTTATATATTGCTCTACAACCATTATATATACATTATATTAATTAATCAAACAAAACTAGTGTGTGATCGTCGAAAAAAACACTAAAATAATCTAAACGATTATCATTAACATTTTATACAATGAATAATCCTAATATAAAGTAAAAATGATATATAAGCCCATTAAATTTTATATAAGTTCATTAATAATATATAATTTTAATTTTGGATAACTATTACCTTTTTACAAGATCTTCCATACTTGTATACAAGTGAGCCAATCATGAAATCCAAGGAAATGAACACTCCTGAATGAAACATTTGAATCTTATAACTCATAAAAAAGGAAATAAAAGAACTTAATAAATTTAAAATAAATAAGAAACATGTTTAATAGGTTCTTAATTAAATTATTAATGAATATAATTTCATTATTTAGGACATTAAGTGCAGGTACAGAACACTTTTGAACATAAGGTAAGGGCTTTCTCATCTCACTTTTATTTTTGTGAGATGTTCCTTATTAACAACTTATTCCTTACGTGTTATGTATGTATACTTCCCTTTTACATATCATATCCTGAATCTATTTATCTTCAAGGTATTCCATGTTTCATTTGATGATTATTAATTTTATGGTGAATATGATTCAATTGATTACAAAGCGGAAAGGGTTACTTCTCAAACCTCCATTTTCCTTTGGGATGTGCTTTCTCGCTCCTTACCCCAATGTAATTATTAGTTATTCTTATGTACTCCTCCTAAATTATGTGTGTATGTTCCAAATATTTGTATCTATTTCAATTATTCTTCTTTTTATGGTGAATTACATGTTTTATATGGTTTCTTTTTCAATTCCTCCAGATAAGTAAGCCCGGTTAAAAGAAACTTTCTAATTTATTACCCATTTTCAAGTGAACCCCATAATCTATTTTAAGTGCCCAATATTTTTCTAAAATCTCTCTTTTCATCATGAAAAAACTATCTTAGTTCATTTTTGGTTTTATTAAAACAATTATTCATTTTTTCACTTTAAATACTCGTTTATATTTTCACTTAAACCGCACTAAAGTGTCAAATTTATAAAGTTTCTTAAACACTATTTTCACATGTTTTCACTTCAGCTACCAAATTTTAGTATGAATATATTTTTAAATATAATTTTATTCCCTTTTATTTTCTCTTTTTTCTCTTGATAATTTCTTAATGATTTTATTAGAGTATTTTCATCTATTTCAATACCCTATATTGAATCTTATACTTAATTGAGCTTGATCACTTATATTACCATCTAACATATTTTATTGAATAGATTATTATTTTTTTGACTGGGGATGTACTGTATTGATACCATTATACATATTACTATTGATAGTTTACTAATTGGGTATAATATTTACATTTCATATGCTAGTTTTAATATGAATGTATATATTGATTATGTTTCACCCATTCCATTTGAGGAATGCATTGGACTTTGTAAGTGATGGGTGGGGATTGTTATAGTCCCCCGATGCATTGGTAGGACTCATGAGACAAACTAGACCGGGTTTTTACCCATTTATAAATAGTTTCTTGGTCAAAGCCTTGAAAATATGTTTATAATGTTTTACATTATGAATTCCCTCATTATGATATTAGTTATTAATAATACATGTGATTATTAGACTAATAGAAAATCCATGGTTAAGTTTTATTCTCATGTGATTGTTTTTATGGAATTATTTAATCAAGATTTATTCCTATCATATTATTCTCAAGATTATATTTTAATGGAATATGTTTTTTTAAGTTATTCATCTTGAATTATTATTTATATTTGTGATAGCTTTTGTCATATTGCTTATCCTTACTAAGCATCTAATCTCACCCCTTTATTATGTTTTACTTTTTCCTAGGATTCCAATAAATATATTATGATTGACAATCAGAGATAATCTAGAAGAATAGGGATGTATCCAAAGGAGTTTCTATGTTGTTTTTCATTTCAATTTGTAATATAAAAAATTATGTTTTTATCCAGTTTTATAAAGTGACTAAACTATTTGGTCCTCTGTGAGGAAATATCTTATTCATAGTACCAATGTAGTAAAGTAAGGCATCAACTCTAGGTTACTGGGGTTGAGGTCTTTACAAGAAATCTCAAACTGAGAGCCCATGGGCCAATCAGTAAATAATTCTAAGAATTATTGGGATAAAATCACAAGATAAATGGTGTGACCATTTTTGACCAATCATTCTTGGACAAAAATGAAAATTGGGATGTCTGAGGGTGAGAAAATTGAATAAAAAAATTAAATCCATTGTGTAAGAAAATATAGAGGTGCAATTAGCTCACATCAAAGGAAATGGTATGATCATGCTCAATCTATTTAATATTTTGGGGAAGAATCCACAAATTGTAGAGTCAAACCAAGAATTGGATCATTCATCATCTAAGAATGCACTATCTTATGAAGAACATGATTCATTTTTTTTGTAGCGTCTCAATATTCCTAGATCATAAGTCCCATCATTGTCTTATTTTAATCCACCATTGATAGGTATAAGAATAATCTACTCAACAGTCCCAGTTTTTTGCAGTTAACCCTGGAGATCCTTATATAACATGGATTAAGTAGAGGATTCCTATTTTAGTTCATTTAAATTAAATAAATAAAATTATTTTTTAATTTAACTAAACGCACCCCCAATTGTCACAATATCTAAATGTTTTGAACCGAAAAATTTTAGGTCGTGCATAGGGTAAACCTAGTATTTTGGACTCAAACCATTGTCTCATATTTCTAATCTCATATATTTTTTAGGATATATCCCATTTTCTTTAAGAAACTATTCTTGTGTAATATATAATATATTTAATGTTTTTATAAAATTAATTATGGGAACATCGGGCCTTGGAATCGCACGTTGTCTTAGTGCCTCGCTCCAGAAATATATCTAAAAATGTTTCAAAGTCTTACAAGGAAAAAACAGAGTCTCTATATTATTCCCTCCTTTAATATTTTCAGCCCCATAAATAAAAACTAAACAAACATTTCGGGATACTGAGTTTTCATCTGGATCTCTCACTCCTAGGTGCACTCATGTATGCTCTCGTGTTGCCACAATGCATGAACCAAAGGAATGGACCATCCATACAGTGTCCTATCTTGTTGATCCTCGATCTCCACCAGGTGCTCTGTAAAAGTGTCTCCATCCACGATGTCCAACTCACCCCAGTCAATAATGTGTGTAGGTTCATGCACGTATCTCCTCAACTACAACAGATGGAAGACTTCATGCACTCACTCCAACTGTGAGGGTAGGGAAAGGCAGTATGTGACCTATCAAACCCTCTAAAAGATCTTGAATATCCTGATGAACCTCAGGGATATCTTTTATTTATATCTGAATCCCCGCAATCCTTGTCATGGGGAGACTCTAAGAAAAACGTGATCTGCATGCTCAAACTTCAAAGTCCTACAACATCGATCTGTGTATGATTTATACCTACTTTGAGATGTATTCATCTTCTCAGGGATGGAATGGAATTTATCCATCATCACCTTCTCCATCTCTGTCCAAACAAGATATTCCTCTATGATCTCTATCAAACATAAGGGTGACATGAAGGGTCTCCCTAATAGGGACTCAAAAGGTGGCATGCCTATAATAGAGTGGTAGATATTATTGTATGCAAACTCCGCCAAGGTAAAGTGATCCTACCAACTCTGAATGAAGTCCAACATGCAATCACTCATCATATCCTCTGGAAAGGAAGTGTTCCAACTTCATGATTCAGTCAACTATCACCTTAGATGGAATCATGGTATCTCATTGTCTATAGAATCCTTATCACAAATTCCATGGATATTCTATTGCATTTCTACTCTAGGATCTCAAGGGGCTACAAAAAAACCAACAAAAACATTGTGATCTACCTTTACTTAAAGAAAGGTGAGGGACCATTAGACAAATTCATCCACACTTTGTCTCATACCATCCCACCAAAACTATTGCTAAAGGTCTTTGTACATCTTCCTGACGTCGGGATGTACAACCAAAGGAGAAGTGTGAAACTCACTCATCACCTCCTCCCATGTCATGATTGGGACCATCGTATTTCTTTAGAAAAGGATGACATGATTCCCTCCTTTAGAAAATACATCTGGTGAATCTACTAAGGATATATGGTCATGAAATACCTCATAGTTGATGTTGGCCAACTTGGACTCTCTCACACGCTGAAGGAGAAGAGGAGTCAAAATCATCAAAAGAATAAAAGTTACAACCTATTTCTCAAATATGGATAGATTTAAGGAAGAAAACTAATCAGATGCCTCCTACACCAAACAATATTGATAATTCCTATTAAAGTCATATTCCACTATGTTTCCCTTCCCTAGAATATGGACTATTTCAAAATTCATATTCCTATAGGAACTATAACCATATCCTCTATCTCAGGTTCAAGTCTATCTATGTGAAGACATACCTGAGACTCTGATGTTATGAGTAAACAACAAAGCACTCTTCCAGAAGATAGTACCTCCACATCCTCAGAGTGAAGACCACCGATTCTAGCTCTAGGTCATTAATTGTGTAGTTTTTCTCATGGGGTCTCAACAGCCTTGACCAATATGTGATAACTTCCTATCACAGCATGAGCATGCATCTAAGACTAGATCCTAAGGCATCACCATACACTATGTACTCCACGCCCTCCTTTGATAGTATTAGAATAGAATCACTCGTCAGCCTAAACCTCAACACCTTGAAGGATCTTTGGAATTTCTTAGTCCAAGTAAAAGGATTCCATTTCTATTTCATGGTGGTCAAAGGGTATGAGATCCTGGATAAGTCTTTCACAAACCTTCGGTAGTACCCCACCATGATAAGAAAACCCTACACCTATGACATTCTCTTGGGTGGTTCCCAAGCGAGTAATACATAAATATTCACTGAGTCCAAAAATAACCCATTCTCATAAATGACATTTCATAGGAAGTGAACATCATGGATCAAGAACTGACACTTTGAGATCTTTCCATAAATTCGGTTCTCCCAAAGAAAATCTATGACTATACTTAAGTGATCTAAATGCTCCTCCTCTAACGTGGGGTATATGAGTACATATTCAATGAAGAAAACCAAAAATTGGTCCAAGTAAGGCTCTAAAATCTAGTTCATCAAATACATAAACATGGAAGGGGAATTCGTTACACTAAAGGGCATCACTAAGAATTCATAGAGTCTTTAGTGACATCATAATTCCATCTTTGGGATATTAGACTCATAAACTTTCAACTTGTGGTAGTCGGACCTGATATTGATCTTTGAGAACCATCTCGCACCTCACAATTAATCTAAGAGGTAATAAATCCTTAGAAAGGGGTATTTTTTATTTATCATATCCTGGTTCAGGTGATGATAATCCACAAAAATCTGCAAGATCTCATCCACATTTTTCATTAAAAACACTAAAACTACCTAGGGGATGAACTAGGTCTAATAAAACCCATTTCTTGATGGTCATCCAACTGCAACCGTAGCGCCTGAAGACAAATATTCTGGGATAAATCCTTAACTGGGAGATAAAATATATGGAAGAAGTATTCCCCGTAGGAACCTCAAGACAAATATTCTAGGCTAAATCCTTAACTGGGAGCTCCATCTCTTGCACCAAGAGTAATGATATGAAGGAATGAATCACACCTGTTCCTACTAATACTGAATCAAGGGTAGAATAAACACAATTTTACCTTTCATAATATCATGTGTTTCTTGGCCATAAGCCTCTATAGCATGAAGCTATCCACAACCTCGGCCACAATCTCACTGACCACGATGTGGGATGCCTAGTAGTAGTGGTGGAAGGGTCTCATAGTTTCATATACCACCCACATATCCACCTCCTAGAGCTCTACCTACTCCTCTAATAGCTCTTATTCCCTAGGGGTCACCCTGACCGTGCCTGGGAGATCCTTGACCACATCATTGTCTCTGCCATGGAATTTTGTTTTCTATTTACCTACATTCCTCATCACATTAGGTCAAGAAATCATGTTCCATGTGATATATCCCAATATATTCATAAAACCACCCCTCTCTGTGATACCCTGGTCATATGTTCTTCCCATGAACACATACTCAAGCTTGATCTTGGGAAGACTGCTAGTGTTGATACCATGTTGATAGGTGTCTACAAGATTCTGAAAATAACTAAACTATATAATTCTCATTTATAGCATGATCTACCTAGAATTCCTTTGACAATAATCTCTCCACCTTAAGTTCCCACTTCAATACACCGTCATTGGTGGGAATACACAAGGGTACCACACTGGAATAGAAGTCTCTATGGAGAACCTGTTCAAACTTTCATGCTTGGGAGTATCCATCTTAGATCATGTTAAGGGAGTACTGCGTAAGGTCTGTAAACCTCGCAGCATATTTAGAAACTATCATCAATCCCTACTATAGGTCCAAAAGATCCTAAATCAAAAATGAGCACAATAATGAGGGGTAATATTCCTTATGAAATAGTTTTTGGAATTTAGGTCATGAGAATGTCGACTCATCATACATCTATGTAACAAGACTCCACCAGCACCCAGCTACTCAGTGGAAAAGTCAAACATCTAGTGAAACCACATGATAGTTTAGTGTTTGGATAAGCTCGAATATACAAATCACTAACTCTTTCCAAACATCTATTGCTTGGGGATCTGACTCACCATCGAAACTCAAAGGCCTATGGCACTGGAACTTAAGGAGTGCACTAAGCCTACACGCATCATCAATATGCTCTTTGGGTATGATATCTTTCTCAAAAGGTGGGTGATTCTACCTATCCACCTAGATGGATGGCATCATAGAGGAATCCTAAAAATTTAACCAAGACGTACCATGGTTTTATGAGAATATATATACAATAGAGTGCTAACTCCAGAAGGACAGTCAAAAGACTCAATTCTATATCATGCATGTACCATTAATCCCTACATCTAATGTCTTTGTACGCTGAGTTGATAAGAATATAGTCAAGGTAATGGTGAATGGATACATCATTCGTTACACCAACACTGGGTTCCATGGCCTAAAATCCTTACTCAAAACACTTTGATATTATTTCCCTAAATACCAACCAAATCCTCATAAAGTGACTAATCTAAACACTATCCCAAGGATAAAACCAAATATGATAAAAATATATCACAACATAACCCAATGGGGATCGAGTCACAACTACCCCATGACCCCCTCCATAGGCCAAGGGATGGAAACAAGCGCTGAAAGGTATAACTAATATGGGAGGCCTTTGCCTAATGTACCTGTACAAACACACCCAACCATATCCATGAAGGATGATAGAGTAATAAAAGAAAAATATGTAATATCTAGAGTCATTACCATTTATAAAAAACCTCTAGGTAATACAATAGAGTATGATAGTGAAAACTAAAAAAATAAAGTGGAAAATACATGCCCAACTAAAAAGATATCCCAAAATGATAGAAATGGAAATGTAAAATGATGAGAGATCCTGACTCTAGATCTCCAAGACCTAACCACCATATGAAATATAATGCACCAAGAATCCCTAAGCTCCTCTATAATCTCCACCAACTTGTTCTTCATCTGTACAAGACATGACACATGCTGGAAAATTTCCTATAGTGGTGAGTATATACATACCCAGTAGGACGCCCTAAAAGATGAATGGGTTAGTAAGAGACATGTTGGGAATAGATAATAGATGGCCCAAACCAATGAAAGAGTGTAACAACATCCAAATACATCGATACAGATATATATATTCTCAAACAAAAAAACTCAAATGAGAGAGAAAGGGAATATCTATATCCTAGCCTAAGAAAGAGTACCAACTATTCCAAGATTACAACAATGATTTCCATCATCTTGAACTTCTATCCAAAAGAAAAATCCAAGTCATGTCACACCTCGTCATTATGCCTCTCATTCGAGTGGCCACAATCTCTAGGTGGAAGACCCAATCCCTAGTAGAATATAAGGGTGTCACTCATTAGATAGCTAGAGGACATATACCTTGTACTGGTAGGAGGGTGCCTACTCTAATGGTTGATAGAGTACCCATGCCTAGACTAGCTGGAGGGTTCCACTCTGATAGTCAGTAGAGGACCCATTTCCCAGCCCAGCTAGAGGGTGTCACTCTAGTAGTCAGTATAGGACTCATGTCCATCCTAGATGGAGGGTCCCACTCTAGTATTCGGGGAATCATTCCAAGATAATGCAAGAGGGTGACACTCGAATAACATATAGAGGACCAATGTCCTTCCCAGAAAGAGGGTGCCACTCTATTAATCAGAAGAGGATCCATACCCTACCCAGCTGAAGGGTGAAAATTTAATTATAAATCAAGGACCCATGTCCTTCCTAATAAGAGGGTGCCACTCTGATCTCTATGATGATTTTGTCTGATCACTACTGTCATCGAGCATCCCCTAAATAAGCATCATTACTGGAACAATAGACATCATATATCAAAATCCACTATGGATTCCACCATCATGTTTTATACAAAAAACACTTATGATAGGATACTCACAGGACAAAATCCAAGTCCAAAAGTAGGAGATACAAGAGGTAGAAGTTTCTTTTAAAGGGATGTAGGGGTACACGATGTGTAATGGAACCCACATAGTGTGTGGTCCCACCCTTATCCCTGGTCATGTCTCTAAGGGTATATGACTCACGTCCCATGTATCCCTACATAACATGCAATGGGACTACACAATGTGTCTGAGCCACTCGAGGTCCTTCCCATGCTCCTGGCCATGTCCATGTAAACCTAATCATGTCCATGTAATTTGGTACATTGAATATTATCCAGCATGGGATTTTACGCGTGTACTCCTATCACATAGTTTGTCTTCTCAGGGAGATTCACAAGGTATGTGGTCTAGCCACAAGGCATTTCATCCTTAACAATCTCAAAACCCTAGCACCGCAGCCAAAGGGGCACCACATAGCATGTGCTCGTCACAATGCGCGTACTCTAGTCGGGGTTTTCCTAGAAAGTTAGATACATTCTCCAACATTATAGACCCGACCTTGAATTTTTGGATCTTGCATCCAGGCCTCCTGAAATCAGTGAAAAAGTCCTATGTTCATCGTTTCCGATCATTAGTTTGCTGGAAAATGGATTTCCAATTCATCTGCTTGAATCTCATACACCCCGTACTATGCAAAAACACCTCTTCAGATTCTGGATCCATGAAGATATTTTATATAACCCATAAATTTTTGAAACCCATCTTTAATTCATTAATCCATTCCTCACTCGTAATTCCACCATGATTCCAAGGGTCTAATCAGTCTCGATCCCACCCGCCAATGTCGAACTGAGACTTTCTGGACTAATCGGGGAAGAACATGTAGAATGATTAGGATAAATGCATAAGATCCAATGTGAAATGATTTTTGGCCATGTGTTATTAGCCAACGAACACAAGTCGGGATTTCCAGGGTGAGAAAACTGAATAAACAAATTTAAATCTATTGTGTGGGCACATGTAGAGGCTCAATTATCATAGATCAAACGAAAGAGTATGATCATGCTAAATCTATTTAATAAATTGGGGTAGAATCCGAAAATTGAGGAGTCTTGCCTAGAATTGGATCATTCATCATTGAAGAATGATCTCTCCAATGAAAAAGAGGAGTTATTATGTTCACATCATCTCAATCTACCTAGATTTAAAGTCTCATCGTTGTCTAATTTCGATCCACCAATGAGAGGTGGAAGAAGAACCATCCTAATGATATTACGGTTATGCAGTTAGCCCTAGAAATCCTGAAATAACACAGCTTAAATAGTGTATTTCTATTTTTGGTCATTTAAATTAAATAAATAAATTTATTTATTTATTTAACTAAGCACACCTGCAGACGGTCGTGATATCTAAACTCCCCACGTTGACCAATTTTAGGTCGCAGCTAGGGTAAACCTCATGTTTCGAAATCAATCGTGTGCTCAAATTTCTGATCCAAGATATTGTTTAGTAGATATCCCATTTTATTTAAGAAACTATGTCCGCATAATATAAAATTTATTTAATATTTTTATAAAATTAATTTCAGGAAAACCAGTACTCATAATCGCACGTCGTCTCAATGTATGGCTCCAAAAATATATCTATAGATATTCAAAAGTATTACAAGGGAAAAAAGGGACTCTACAAAAAAAATTCTAATTTATTAGTGTTTGGCTTAATAATTTAGTTAATTGATAATATTATTTAAATATAGTAATATTTTCGGATAATTAGTAAAAAACTACTAATTTATATTAATTTGTAAAAAATATTAAAAAAATATTAAAATTTAATAATGTATGATAATAATTTTTAAAAAAGTATTAGTATAAAAAATATCAAAAAAATTGTAATAATTAATACAAATATTTTAAAAAGTAATAATTAATAAGAAAAATATTAATTGAAAATATACAAAAAAATAATTCGTAAAAATTAATAGGAAAATATTAAATATTAACAATTAATAAATATATAAAATAGTAATCATTAGTAAAAAAGTATTAAAATAATAATAATAAGTAAAAATAATAATAAATAGTAATAATTGGGGAAAATTGGTGAAAATTGTTAATAATTAGTAATATCTATCCAAATTGAAATTATTTGTAATGATTAGTGAAAAATATTAATTATTAATAATTAGTAAAAAATAAAAAATTGAAAATTTGAAAAATTAATAATTATTAGTAATAATTAATAAAAAAATATTAGTAAAAAGTAAAAATAATAATTAGTATTAATTAGTAAATAAATATTAACAATTAATAATTAATAGAAAATAAATATTTAAAGAGTAATAACTTGTAATAATTCTTAATAATTTGAAAATCATAATAATAAAATAGAAAAAATAGTAACAACTAGTAAAAATATATGAAACACACAATGCCTAACCATAAAATCCAAAAACTTACTATAGGATCCACTCCCAACACATAACCACCACTATGAATATCATCACAAACCAAGTCACCCATCTCAAGTCCTAACACACAAACCATACATTCACAACCCACAAGAGTTATCACATCCACATAACTGAACAACATCTCAAAACCCCAAGGTTATAGACCTCCCGAAGGTACAAAAAATACACCCCTTTAACCACACATCAAACCTAACAAATCACCTCGACCCATAAACAAGGTCACAAACTGGGGCACTCTCACTACCCAAACCACCCATACAAGGGACCAGTTAAGCAATATAAGGGAAACCCATTTCTAGTGTCTCCAAAGGTTCCATCATTTCCTATTTCCCTTATTAATTTAAACTAGACCATTATAAACCTGAAGATTTAAATTTCAAAAAAAATCTAATTACCCAACTTTCAAAAAAATAGCAGATTTACTCAAATTCATTTTTTCAAACATTTTCATTAACAATAATTTCAAGAGGAGTCTAACAAGAATAAATCATAGTTAGAAATACACACTACTAGCATATAAATACCAAGGAACTATCAATCATATATATATATGAACTATCAATCCTATATACCCAAAATAATGTATGAACCCACATGACCTCTCTTTCCATATTGTGCCAAGTGTGACACTCAAGATAAAAGTATTAATTAACCATAAAATTAAAAAACAAAACATCAATTCCCACCCCTGGAAACTTTTTTTCCCCATCTGTGGGGATGAAGACACCCAGGAACGAGATAATTACGGATCCCTAACAAGATTCTAGTCTCCTATATACCATGCCCAAAATATAAAGACAAAAGACAACATCTCTTATACCACTTTATAATTCCCGATCCTGGGAGCCACTATAATCGATGCCAAAATTTGGGTCATGATATGACCTCAGGTGTGCCTCCTCATCTACCAGAGGCTTCCTAATAGAACAATAGGTATATAAAGATATAATTAGGAGACTATTCCAGATGATTAGTGAAAATCCATAGTAGAAATAATACCAACAGATATATCAACCAAATGAAATAGTACAACATAAAAACTGAAGGCACAGGCGAACAATAAACCAAGTAAATCATAACATACCAATGTGATTTATACACTACATTTCAAGAATTAATACAAATAAAACCCCTAATGATGAAACTATAAAAGATCTTGAACAAGTTATCAAGTCCAAAACTAGTCCTGATAACCCATGTTTCAACCCACCAACCCATACATAAACCAACCACTAGGTTTCTATTCTGAACATATTCCTGAAAAGAAGTAGCATCTTCTTGGCTTCCCAAGTGGCATGGTGGCTCAAGAAGGGTGTGATTACAACTCAATAGGCCACAACTAATAGTGACTAAAATAATAATGAGTTTAAAACATTTTATATAGAATATAAAGGGTGTAATAAAAAAACAGGGAAACAAATTAATAATGTTTCGCATTTAAATAATTATTAATTAACCATTTTATCTTTTAAGTTCCATAATGAAATCTAACTAACTGAACCTTCTCCGGTCATATCGAGAGCCTAATTTGTAGCATAAGGGGTCACATACTTTTAGTCACAAGTGGGTGTTCACTAATAAATTCAATTTTACTAACTTACCCTAGAGCATCAGTCCAGGTAATCATATCATATCCAAATTTTAGGACCATAGAGCTCAGTTTGACATCCTAACCCATACAACACATCAATGGGGCCTATAGTATCATTATATCCTAAATAAAGATGTGGTGCCTTAGTCTAACATCCTATTCATATAATACCTTGATGGGACATAGAGAATAATTCTATCCCAACATAAAGATTAGGATCCCTAGTCCAACATCCTAGTCATACCATACATCAGTAGGGCCTAGAGAATTAGTCTACCATAACCCATGGGAGTAGAGCCTCAGTCTGAAACCCCACTCATACCATTTACCACATAGATATGCTTATTTATTCGTTTAACACATTTACCCATTACTTGAAATAACTCATTTGAAAAAAAATCATGGTTCTTCAAACCATTTAATGCTTAACACACCACTTAAATTCATTTCACGAAACACTTCTAAAAAAACTTTCATAGGAACAAAGAAACCACACCCTTTATTAAAACATATCAAAACTACCCCTCAACGAGATCCTTTCTCTTTGAAACTTAAAAAAATAACATTACACACAAAATTCAAATAATAATTTGAAATATATTAAGGTACAAATTTCTCAAATCACTTTGAGGTCAAAAAATTCTTTCAAAATGTTACCCACTTTCAAAACATCATTTTACTTCACCGAAAACCATGTCTGGATTACAATCCAAAACACATCATTTAATCCATATTAAATACTCATAGGTATTTCAAAAAATCGAACATAAAAACATTACAATTATCCCATTAACCATTTCCACATACCAAATTACAATTAATGGCCTACTCACTTTCAAATTTAACCTATCTCAATGTTTACCAAAACATTTCACCATTTCCAATGGATTGGCATACCATGAGGGTACACCTAGGTTCAGTCTTACATCATCAACCAACCCAATGGGGTCTATGAAAAGTCTCATAGCTCAATATAAGTCCCAAAATACCATCAATAGTTAAAGATAATAAAACCTAGAAAGTTTGAAAATAGTCAAAACCACATACACTTATAATATATTATGACATTGGGAAAAATCTTATAGACCACCTACCTCATACACGTAGAAAACTACTTATCCAACCTTGGCTTTTTATTTGAAGTAAAATTTCCTCAAATAGAATGGAGAAGAGAACCTAGAAAACAAGGTTTTAGAGCTTTCAAAGAAGAGGAAAAAATACACCAAGACTCTTCCATAAAATGGAAGGAAACAAAGCTGAAGACTTATCTAGAGCTTTAATTTTCACCCAATGATACTCCAAATGCCTAATAATCAAGGGAGAAACATCCATAGAGGGGGGGGGTCCCTAATTCTTCACCCTTACTATAGGGGGTTGAATGGGTGAGAAAATAAGGCAAGAAATAAATAAGATCAGGGTGGATGGTAAAATTCCAATTCTTAAGTGACGCACAATTTGGCATTAAGGTTCGCCAAACCATGCACCAAATGTGTGGTTCCCTCTATACAAGAGGAAAATAAGACACACGGTTTTTCATTCCACATGCATGGTTTAACAAAACCATGTGGAGGTTGTGTTCTTAACATTTTCCAAGGGGATACTTGGTTGTATGGTCTCATGGACCCCCCTAAAAAGTTTTCTCCAACAGTGCACCCCCTTCTGAAGGTCGTATTGTTATGGCACGGAATAACCACTAATAATTCCCTAACCATGTTCTTAGAATAGATTCGAATATTCCCCTTATTTTTTGTGTCCTAAACCCCCATAACACCCCTGAAACCTATCCTACTCGTCAGAAACATTCCATAAACTAAAAGATATCAATTCGGGATGTACCTTATCTTAGGTTTGGGATTTATATAAAAATTCCAATGCATTACTCACATAAAATCATAAAAACATAATAAACATAAACATTTATATTGAAAAAATAGCATATAGAATGTTAATAAATACCCCAATCAATAGACATAATCATTGACCATTGAGAGCAAAATAGTGAATGGTAATAAAATTGTACATCCTCAATTAAAATGATTATAAATAATCCAAAGAAAAAATAACGATGATATCAATATAACATATCCTCAGGGTATTATAAGTGAATTAAAGGGATGATTTCATTGATGAAAATAAATACAAAAAAATATATTTACAAAAATTCTTGAGGAAAATATCCTTTTTATTTTGAAAATAACTTTTTATTGCATAAAAAGTTTTGAAAATCCTTTTAATTGAAAATTTCTTTTAAAAACATTTTCTTCAAAATGATCCTTGTAAACTTTACAAGGAATATTCAAATAAATAACGTTCATTAAGAGAGGTAATTCCTGAAATTCTATACAATTCAAAGATAATATTCCTTCTATACTGTAAAAAGTTTAAGAAAGTGCCTTATTCATAAAATGATAAGAAGATGCCTTTCATATTTTTAGTAAAATTCAAATGGAAATTATTTTGAAGATCAAATAAGATTCCTTTGAAAAAAAATTAATAGTAATATTTGGTAAATTTTCATTTATTAAATCAATTTTAAAAAAAAATAGATAACATAGTTTTAGAAGAAAATAGATTTCTCCTTAAAGAGAAAAATGAAGTCAGATTTTATCAAAAAAAATTAAATAATTTAAGTACCAAAGAGTGAAAAAATGGTAATATTACTTGAAAATATCATTAATATCCGTAGTAGAAGAAAATAAAATAGTTTTATCAATAAATTTTCAAATAACTTCCTTTAACTGAAATTCAAGAATAAAAAATCTTGATTAAAATGTGATTGTGAAATAAACTATTACAATGATCATAATATTGAATTGGAAAGTAAAAAATGAATTGATTACGTGATTCAACTTTAAATACAAATAAAATAAGTGTAAATACATGTAACACCCCATGATTTTAGGGTATGTCTCTTTTTAAATTTAATATTTTTGAAATCTTATGTTGCACGCAATACCCATCTTAAACCAAAAATAAAATATTATTATAACATAGCTATTAAATTAGAGGGAATGTATAGTATTAATCAAATTATTAAATTTATATATTTTAAATTTAAAAAATGTTTTTAAATTCATCCAATTGATTTTATAGGCATAAGATAAGAATAAATCCAATTTTAACCAAAAATGTAATATTTTTCTAAAAGGGGTTTTGCCTCCATTTGATGGCGCACTAGTTTTAAAACAGAATTTTGACACAATTATAAATTATATTTGATAAAATAAACTTATTATTTTAAATTTTAATATAAAAAATTAACTTGGTTGGATTTTTAGATTTTTTCTCACAAGTTTCATGTTTTTATGAATAGTAGTAAAATATAGTATTTTAACTGAAAATGACTTTTTCTTCTAATTAATTTATAGTTTTAAATTGTATTTTTAATTGTTTTTAAATTATAATTAGATAAATATTTTATTATTTAATCTAATTTAGGTCATTTTAATCAATTTAAAACTGAATTTGGATATAAAAACATTCCAATATATTGAATATTTACACTTTAAAAACTTGTTTTCTCATTCTGTCAATGGGATTAATTTTAAATTAATTTTAAACAATTTTTTGTTTTAATTTTTAAAAATGTATTAAATATTTGGAATAATAAATTCCAAATTTATTAAATCGATATCTACTATTTTTCAATATAATGAATAGTAACTTTATTATTTTTTAAAATACCACAGTTAAGGATAAATCGGGAAATTAAGGGTAAAAATAATATTATAAGTATTATAAAATTACCCTAATACTTGTCCTAATTTTATTTTATGAGCTATTTTTAATAAAAAACATTCTTCAACCAATTTTAATGCCTCTTTGAGCCACTTTTATGACTTTAAAACTTTTATAGTATTTTATTCTAAGAAAATTCAAATGTATCATTGTCATGTTTTTAATAACTGTTACATATTTTATATATGGTTATTCAGAAGATAACATTGACTATAAAGAGTAGTTTCAAATATAAAATTTTTATCTTCATCGAGTTAATTTACTTTTAATTTTGAGGGAAGAAACAATTAAATTAAATCCTTGCACAATGAAGAGCAATAATTGTTTAATTAAAGGACATATCAAAAAAATGATATTAAAACTTTTAAAATAAGAATAATTTGATATAATTAATGTCAAGTGAAAATTTTATAAATTAAATATGAATATTATGGAATTATAAAAGGTTTTGGATTGAGGTTATCATGTTGTTATGATATTTTTAAAAAGTCAAGTAATGAATAGTGTCAAAATTGACACTAAAGAAATTTTAAAATAAATAATATTTCATTAAATGATATAAAGTTTATAAAAACATAAAATTTGACCCAATTATTTGGATAAAGTTAAAAATAGAATTCATTACCCATTTCAGATTCTTTTTTCATTTTATACTAACTATATTAACCTTTAAAGAGTAAAAACACATGTTGTCATGGTAAGAGTGAAAAGGTTTAAATAAGGGTTAAAACCAAAATATTAGGGTAATAATGAGACAAAAACGTGAAAAAAAATTATTTTTTGAGATGCTATTGACCCATACTCATCTTATCTACAAAATAACTCACTTTGGATCCATTTGGAAATGAAAATTTTATTTTGAGTTTTTCAAAAGTACTACTCAGCTCAATTATAAAAGGGCACCTCCTACCTCACTTCTTCATAGAACTTTTAGCCTTATAGCTCGAACAAACCCTAAAATTTATAATCCCAACATCCCCATATATGTTATGGAGGTCCTGATATTCCAAAAATACCAAATCTAGATCCCTTAAGAAGAGATCTAAAGGAAGTCCACTGAAGAATAGGTAATTGTTTTACCAACTCATTCAAATTAATTTCTTATTCTACTTCCTTTTAATGTGTTATTTACATAATAAAGTAATAACTCTAGAATCATATATTTGATTAAATTTTATTATTATTAGGGTACAACCATATTCCTTGATTTATCTATCCAATGTAAAAAAGAAAAAATTGTGCGTTCGTGTGTATGGATTACCGTCTCTACGCCGTGGTGTAATCTATTTTTTTATCACCACTTTAATTGAATGTGTATGATGATGGATGTAATGGATATATATAATAATTATGAAATTATATTTATTATAGAAAAAATATTGTACCATCTAATTCCTTACTCATTCACCATTAAGTGAATGATATCTTCGCTCGTACATACGTACGGCCTACCGTCTCCACGATGCGATGTGATTCATTTTTCATGTTAACCATTTAGAAATGATTATAAAAATGTATTTAATGATTAAATATTGTTTTTATTATATTAATATTATCCTGGATATGTTGGATATATATATACTATGCAAGATTAATGATACTTTCAATAAAAAAACTAGCACGAGAAAACATGGAAATTAACACCCAAAACAAAAAATGAATAAAATATTATTAATAAAAAAGCGGTAAAATATTATAATGGGATCATATATAATATTATAAATATTATTATGATTATGGTATAAGTTATTAATATGTTTAAATCCACTATACAGGAGTTTTTGACACGTACAGAGGAAATTGGACCTAAGGTAATAGATTTTTTTCTACCTTTTATTTCTATGGGACACATGCCTTAAACACTACTTATTTATTTTTTGTGGTGTATATAATTCCATTTAATATCTTTTATGAATATTATTTTTTATATTATGATATTATAATATCTATATAATTTTATTTCTTTCATGGGGAATATGATTCTTTTGATTATAAAGTGGTAAGTGTTGTTTCACACTCTCATTATTATTCAGGATTGTTTAAGTTTAAGTCTTAACTGGGTAACATTTTTATTCCATGTCCTTATTTCCTAAAAAAGTTTTAAAAAGGTTTTTAATATTATCCTGAAAATTTTTAAAATGTTTTTACCCATGTTCATGTTTTTATAAAATGGTTTGAAAGGAATCTTTTTGTCGTTTTCCAAACAAGGTACTTTATGAATTTTCGATAAAAATACAAATGGAAAGTTTTTTTTAACTTACATGGCATGAGCAGATTTCTCCTCAATCATGAAACCTTAATTTCTTGAATATTACTTTACAATTTTATAATGTTATATTCAATTAAAAAAATTTCTTTTAAAATTCCACATCCTTTTAAATTAATGATTTTAAAGTAAAAAAGGTTTATTTCTCTCAAGAAATTTTTAATGATTTTATTAGAGTATTTTAATCAATGTCAACATACTATATTGAATCATATTCTCAATTTATGTTGATATCTTAGAATATTATTTACCATATTTTATTTAATTTTTATGATTTATTTTGATTGTGGATGTTTTATTTTGAAACCATTCATAGTTTATGATTAAAGTATTCACATTTTGTATTCTAATTTTTAATACAAATATTTATGTTGATTATGTTTCACCTTTTTCATAATAAGAGTAAATTAGACTTAGTAAAGGTTGGGTGGGGCCAGCTATACCCCCTCAATGCATCGGTAGGTATCATAAGACAAACTATTTTGGGTTTTGTCTAATGTTATACCAGATTATGTAAAGTGTATTGGTCGAAGCCTTGATAGTATTTTATGATGTCCTACATTATAAATTACCTCTTTATGAGATTATTTATGGATATTACATGCTATTATTCAACTAGTAGAATATCCATAGTAAAGTTTCATTCTCATGTGATTATTTATATGGAATTATTTTATCATCTTTTATTCTTTCCATATTATGCTTTGGTTATTAATTAAATGGAATGTCCTTTAGTTAATCACCATGAAATAATAATTTATTCTTGTTTATGATAGTTTTTATTGTATGTATACACTTACTAAGCACTTGATCTCACCCCTTTCATATCTTTTGATTTTCCCCCTGGATTCCAAGAAGTATATTATGACTGATATGCAATGTTACACAAAGGGGGAATAATAGAAGACTCAATGAAACTCTTTTTGTATTTTATGTTTTAAAATTTAATTTGGATTTTAAGTATGTATCTAGTTTAACAATACTACTAAACTATTCATTCATTTTTGATCAAATTCCTTGTATCTTATTCCAATGTAATAATGTAAGGCACCGGCTCTGGGCTACTGGGGTAAGGGCTGTTATAGTCGGTATCTGAGTATGTTTTGTAGAAACCTTGGGAACTAGATTTAGAAAATAATATATTAGAAATAAAAAGCCTATTCCTAGCCATGAGGATAAGTCTAAGTGTAGAATATCATCTCATAGATTTAATAATACCATGGATAACCTAGGTTGAACCTACAAACTCATATATTGCGAAAAAGATATCATGATTTAGATATCCTATAAACGGTTCTTCATGACTATATCACTATGACTATTGTTGTTCACATTATGCTTTTGGTTTTGGTCAATGGTTAGAATTTGCAAGATTATAGAAGTAATGGTTATACTACTGATGATGAAGAGATTGAAAAAGACAAATTAAAGGAATGATGTAATAAGGAATAAGATGATTAAGTATATTTAATGGTTTAAGAATGAAGTAGAATGATTAAATTTATTGTGTATTTGCATTCATGAATTATTTAATTAATGGTGGTCTAGTTATAAGAATCATTAGATATATAAGGATTGTACTTCAGTGCTTTTTATTTAAGGATTTGGAATCATGAATGTTTTCATTAGGGTTTTAAAAGTAATTAAATATTTGGTATGTGACAATAAGAGATATGTTACATTGTTTAGGGAATATTATGTTAATATTGATATTGGAAATTTAAAGACCTTTTTCGACTGTGAATTTGGACAGATGTATTTTGGATGAATCTTAAGGTTGGAATAGATTAAGTTAAACATTGGACATTATTGTATAATGTCAACGTACGGTTTATTGGATAATTCGTACTAACAATTTTGGTTTCGTTAAATATTTAAATTCTGAAGGAATGGATGGAAGATCTTATGATTAATTAAATTGATCCATGTATAAAAAAATTAACTTGAATATCCACTTCCTGGTGTAAGAGATGAAGTGAAAATAGACCAATGAACAACCAAAGGATAATATCATGCTTATAACATGGAATGAAATCAAGAAATATTATTTTCTCAAGTGATTTTCTTGATATTAAAATAATCCTTCAAACTATACGAAAGAAATTCAGAATAAAAATGCAATTATTTAATTTTATTTCCAAGAAATCAAAAACCTCTTTAACCTAAGACAGATTTACGATTTTTTGATGGTTGGATTTTTGATGATCATGTTCTATAATACTCTCCATTATAAATTGATGGTTTAATTTATCTTCCATGTCCCAGTTTTAAATTTCTGATAATTTAATCATATTCAAAATCTTAATTTTCTGGTGACCTTTTTTCTTCTTTTTAACTCTTATTAAGAGGATGTTTTATTAACCCATTTTCAATGGGGGTTTCCGACAAAGAGATTTTAAATTATTAACCTTTGATTTTTTAAGTGAAATTTAAAATTGTGAGGATGTAATTTATTGAATGAGGGGAGAATTTAAAATCTCAATGTTTTATGGAATGTATCTTTTTAAATATAATTTTTCAAAATCTTACGTTCTATGCAACGCCCAGCTTAAATGAACAATGAAATATTATTATAACATTGCCGTAAAATTGTCGGGAATGAATAGTATTAACAAAATTATGGAATTTATATATTATATATTTAATTAAACGTTTTTAAATTCATATAAAATAATTTTATGGGCATAAGATAATAATAAAACAAATTTTAAGCATAAAAGGCTATATTTTTCTAAAGGCAATTTTACTTCCTTTTGATGACACGCTAGTTTTAAAACTAAATTTTAAACTTTTATAAATTATATTTTAAAAAATAAATTTTATTATTTTAAATCAG
This sequence comes from Viscum album, assembly GCA_963277665.1. Lineage (NCBI taxonomy): Eukaryota > Viridiplantae > Streptophyta > Magnoliopsida > Santalales > Viscaceae > Viscum > Viscum album. The sequence continues at coordinate 1,608,491,190 of OY728128.1, forward strand.
AATATAAAAATTTACTTTGGTTGAATTTTTGAGATTTTTCTGATATGTTTCATGTTCTGATGAATAGTGATAAAATATTTTATTTTAATAGAGAACATATTTTTTGTGTAAAAAATTTATAGTGTTAAATAATATTTTTAATTGGTTTTAAAAAATAATTAGATCAATTTTTTATCATTTAATATAATTCAGTTCATTTCAATAAATATCACATTGAATTTGGATATAAAAACATTTCAATATTTTGAATGTTTTCACTTTCAAAACTCATTTTCCTGTTCCATCAACTGGATTAATTTAAAATTAATTTTATTATGTGTTTATATTTTTTTAAAATGGATTCCATATTTGGAATAAAAAGTTCAAAATTTAATAAATAGGTCCCTTTTGATCCACTTGGAAGACTTTAATCCTTTTATAGTATTTTATTCTAAGGAAAGTCAAATTTGTCATACTCATGTTTTTGATAAGTGTTACATTTTTTATATATGGTTATTAAAAAGATAAATTATGCTATAAATATTAATTTTAAAGATAAGTTTTTTATATTTATCATAATAATTTATTTTTAATTTTTATAAAATAAATAATTAAATTAAAGGCTTTCACAAGGATGATGCAGTAATTGTTTAATTAATGGAAATATCAAATAAATGTTATTAAAAATTTTGAAATAAATATAATTTGATATAATTAATGTCATGCACTAATATTCTAGATGAACTAAATTTATTATAGATGTATCATAGGTTTTTTTTTGAATTTATCATGTTTTTATGATATTTTTAAAAAGAAAAGTAATTAAAAGAGTCAAAATTGACACTAATGATATTTTAAAATAAATAGAATTTTATTAAATGATATAAAATTCCAAAAAATATAAAATTAGTCCAAATTATTTTTATAAAGTAAAAAAAATTCATCCATGACTCATTTAAGGTTCTTTTTTAATTTTATAGTAACTATATTAACCTTCAAAGAGTAAAACCACATGTTGTTACAATAAGAGTTAAAGGGTTTAAATAAGGGCTCAAACCAAATGATAAAGATATGAATAAGACATAAACCTGTATAAAAATTAATGGTTGAGAGTATTTATACCCATAATAATATTATATTATAAATTACTCAATTTCAATCCATTTTTAATTTAAAATTAATTTATATTAATTTAATATTTTTGTGGTTTCCAAAATTGCCCCTCACAATTATTTTAAAAGGGCACCACATTCCTCACTAATTAACACCACTTTAATCCTTATAGATCAAACAAACCCTACCCATTTCTCCTACCAAAATCATTATATAAGTTATGTAGGTCATGTTCTTCCAAAAATACCAACTCTAGATCCCTTAATAAGAGATCTAATTAAATTACACCGAAGAAGAGGTAATTATTTTTCCAACTCATTAAAGTTCATTTCTTCTTATACTTCCTCTTTATGTGTCGTTTCCATAATAAAGTAATAAATAAAGTATCATATATATTATAATATGTTTTTATTATTATGGTATAACCATATTCTATGATTTATCCATCCTATGAAAAAAAATTGTGTGTGTATACGTACGGCTTACCATCACCACATCGTGGTGTAATCTATTTTTTATCATCATATTACTTGGATGGGTATAATTATAGAAATAATGGATATAAATAATACTTATGAAATGATATTTATTATTTTAAAATTATTATACCATCAACTTCCTTACTCTTTCACCATTAATAGAATGATACCATTGCTTGTGTGTATGTATGGATTACCGTCTTCATGATGCGATGTGATTCATTTTCCATGTTAACCATTCAAGAATGATTATAAAATGTATTTAATGGTTAAATATTATATTTAGGACATTAATATTATTATATATATTTTGGATATATATATATCCTATGCAATAGAACCGTGACTTTCAAGATAGAACAAGCATGAGAAAACACAGAAATTAACACCCAAAATAGTAAAATGAATAAAATATTATTAATAAAAAAGTGGTAAAATATTATAAGGGGATAATATATGATATTATAATTATTACTGTGATTTTTTATATGTTAATAATATGTTTAAAACCACTATAAATGAGTTTTGGACATATATGGAGGAAATCAGACCTAAGGTAATGGATTTTGGTCTCACTTTTATTTTTGTGGGACACACGCCTTATACACTGCTTATTTATTTTATGTAGTGTATATACTGCCCATGAATGTTTTTTATTATTATTATTCTGAATATTATGGTATTTTAATATCTATATAATTTTATTTTTTTCTTGGGGGATACGATTCTACTAATTATAAAGTGGTAGGAGTTATTTCACAATTTCATTATTATTCGGGATTGTTTAAGTTTAAGTCTCCACTAGGGAACATTTTTCTTCCGTGTCCTTGTTTCCTAAAAAAATTCAAAATGGTTCTTAATATTATCCTACAAATGTTTAAAATATTTTTACCCATGTTTAATTTTTATAAAATGGTTTAAAATGAATCTTTTTATCATTTTCCAAACATGTTATTTATGAATTTTTTTACAAAAATACGAAAGGAATGTTTTTTTAACTTATATAACATGAGTGTATTTTTCCACCATCATGACACCCTAATGTCTTGAATATTACTTTAAATGTTTAAAAGATTATTTTCAATGAAAATTTTTTATAATAAAATTTCATGGCATTTCAAATAAATGATTTCAAAGAAAAAGAGGTTATTTATCTCAAGAAATTTTTAATAATTTTATTAAAGTATTTTAATCTATGTCAAAATCCTCTATTTAATATTATTTTAAATTGTGGTTGACCTTTTATGATGTTATTTACCATATTTTATTGAATGTGTAACGCCCTGACCCCAGAAGCCCAGATTCAGAGCATTATTTTATTGCATTGGCATGATTAGAAGGAATCAGATCCTAAATGAATAATCAGTTTAACAGTCTTAGAACACTAGATTACATTCATAATACCCATAATACATTTTAAATATAAAGTAAAACAGGATACAAAATAAAATAAAATAAACTAAATCCATGAAAGTTTATTCAAATTTTTCTTCTTCATAACCTGCTGAAAGGAAACATAAGAAAAGGGGTGATCTCAGATACTCTTTAAGGGTAAGAAATGCATTTTAAAGATAAATAATAAGGCATGGGGAATAACTAAAAGTACACATGTCATTAAAAATAATCTTAAACATAATATGGAAGGAGTAAAATCTAATTAAATAATTCCATAATAAAATATAACCATGGATATTCTACTAGTAGAATAATAACATGGACTATAAATTACAATTTATATAATGAGGTAATGTATAATGCAGGGCATCATAACAATACCATCAAGGCCTCGTGACAAGACCGTACATAAATGGGTAAAACCCCAAACAAGTTTGTCTTATGAGACCTATCAATGCACCGAGGGGATATAGAGGTCCCCACCGGACACTTACTAAGTCCAATTCATTCCTCGTATGAAAGGGGTGAAACACAAGCAATATATACATTTATATTGAAACTAACATATGAAATGTAAATAACTTTCCCCGATCAGTAAACATAATCACTAATCATTCGGAGTAATATGGTGAATGGTATAAATATAGAACATCCACAGTAAAACTAGTCATATAACATTCAATTAAATATGGTACATGATATCATAAAATATTATTCCCAATTAAAAATAATAATCTATAATGGTTTTGAAATAGATGAAATTATTCTTATAAAATCATCAAATAATTCTTGAGAGAAATAATATTTTTACTTTGCAAAGAAGATTTATTTTGGAAAAATATTTGTATAAAACCAAAAATGAACTAAGAAAATTTTTCATGAAAAAATTAGTGATTTTAGAAAAATAATGGTTTCTTAAAATAGATTATATATGGTACTTTAAAGTGGGTAATAAATCAAGATGTTTCCTTTAATCGAGCTTGCGTATCAAGAAGGATTGAGAAGGGAACCTTTGTAAAACATGTAATTCTCATATTGAAAGATTAAATGATTTGAATAAATGAGTTTAGAATGTATAAAATAAATTATAAAAAGTATATAAAAATAATTAATAATAAAATTGGTGTATAGAAAAATAAATAATAACCCGAATGAAAAATGAAAGTTTGGGAAGAAAACCCATACCACTTTATAATCAATCGAACCATAAGCCCCATAAAATTAATGATCATCAAGTAATAAATTTAATACCATGAAGATAATTAGATTCATGATATGGAAAATAAATGGGTAGTATACATACACCACATAAAAGAAATAAGTGGTGAATAATGGAAATCTCACGGAAATAAAATTGAGATGAGAAACCCCTTACCTTATGTCTGATTGTGTTCTTTACTTGATCTTAATGTCCTGAATAATCAAATTAAATCCATTAATTAATTAATTAATTAAATTTTATACATTTATTTAATTCATTTTAGTTTTATTAAGTTCATATATGGCCTTATTGATGAGTTATACAGTTTAATTTCATCATTCATAAGCATTCATATTCTTAGTTTTCATGATCGGTTCACTTGTTTATTAGTAATTAAGTTCATATAAAATTGGAAAAAAATTTATAGAATTTTAATTACATGTTATTAATGAGAATAAATAAGTTTAAATGTTTATACATATCATTTTTTTATATGTTATGAGGATGAATCATTAGATAAGACATTTAGTGATAATCATTTAGATTATTACGGCGGTTATTGATCATAACGAACTCATTTTGTTTTATTGTTTGGTATTATGTAAAAATTTAACATACAAAAAAAATGGTTTTAATGTAGATTTTACAATATATTTCAACCATTAAGATTTTTTCATGAACATCCTTGAAGAATAAATTTAAGAACGAAAGTCTATCTTCCATAAAGGTTGTAAACTGGAACCTCATGGATGATGATTTTGTTTTTAAGATAAAAGAGAGAGAGAAAGGAGATTGATAATGTATCTTCCATTAATGTGATATAATTTCAGTATATAAATGATAATATAGTTATCATTACAATTGGTTAAGGTTAGGTGAGTATAGAATAAGAAAATAAAGATGAAATTGAAAGGAAATTAAATGAAAAAGATAGAGGATTTACCTCTTGAATTCTCTTCTTTGAGAACCTCCTTAAAGAACCTTGGGTTGGTCTTTTTATATGACAAAAACCCCATGGAATTGGGGGAGAGACTTGGAAAGATTATTTTTGTAGAATTTGGAGAAGCCTAAAGTCTTAGAGGTGTGAGGAGAAGTGGTGGTGAAGGATGGTATTTACAGTAGAGGAGAGGGGTGAATATTGAATATTTTATTCATTTGTTTATTATTTTTGCTAAAGACTATGAATAGTTTGAGAATTATCATCAAGTATAATAAAAGAATTAAATTAAGTTAGATATTATGGTGCTTACATCATTCATTATTCAATTAATAGTTTATTTTTCTTATAATATATTTATACTATAAATTACCGTATTTTACTATTCATCAAAAATTCAAGTATTTCATAAAAATACCTAAAATTTACCCTCACCATTTTTTGATATGTAAAATTCAAAAATGAACTAAATTTTATGGAAATAATTTTATAAATATGAGAAATTTAATTTTTAATTAAAATCATCATTAACTCGAAAAATACCGATTTTAATATTATAACTGTTTTTATGGAACTTTCAAAATTTCACTAAGGTCTCATAAAATTATATTATAATAATAATAAAATAAAATTTTAATCTATTAATCTATTTTAAAAAAATAAATTTTCTTCCAAATCATTTTATTAATTATAAATTTGTAATTAAATATTTTCGAATTTCAAAAATACCAACACTAAATTATTAATTTTTAAAATATTCACTCACTTATACTATGGTATAATTATTTCATACCATCATTTATAAGATATATAAATTTTATTTAAACACTCATGGGTGAGGTTACTATTTATTTTTATGATTTACTATTCATACAGATCATATTACTATTCATAAGGGTAATATTACTATTCTAAAGGGTCAATTTACTATTCACCAAAAAAATTAAGTTGATCTTATCAAACTATAAATATCTTACTAATCACATCTGTGTATGTCTTTTTTTTGAAATTCAATTCACAGAATTGGAAAAATTATGTTTAATGTTAATCTTATATGTGTGACGAGAAGGCGGGTAAAAAGGGCGTTCAAAAGTTCAATAAGTCTTTATATCTAATTTCAATATAAAAAGATTCCAATGATCTATATTGGATTAATATATGTATAATTGATCTATTATAATTTTCAAAATCATTTTAAATTGTAATAATTCTTTAAATGAAAAACATAATTTTTAACTAAAATGTAGTATTCTTCACTATTCATGAAAAAAAATGAAACCTTTCAGAAAAATACTAAAAATTCACCCCAAATTAATTTTGACATTCCAAATTCAAAAATGATGTTTATTTTACCAAAAATTATACATTTCATTATAAATATGTTTCATTTATATAAAATTTAATAATATTTATTACTATTAATATTACTATGTTTAACAATTACGTTATAACTATTATAATAAAATGTATTGTTCCATAGAGAGTCAGTGTTGCATGCATTACATGCTATATTAAATTTATTTTTAAATTATTATGGTGTTACAGAATGGTTTATGATTCAGTTTGACTATGGATGTGTTATTTTGAAACCATTCATAATTTATGGTTAAAGTATTCATATTTCATATACTATTTTTTAATAAAAATGTTTATGTTGATTATGTTCCACCCCTTCCATAACAGGAATGCATTGGACTTAGTAAGTGTCATGTGGGACCTGCTATAGCCCCTCGACGCATAGGTAGGTCTCATGATACAAACTAGTCTGGGTTTTGACTAATGTTTTACCCAATTATATATGTTATCTTATCCAAATCTTTGACGGTGTGTTTATGATGTCTTGTATTATGAATTATCTCTTTATGATATTAGTTATTGATATTCCAAGTGATTATTTGACTAGTATAATATCCATGGTTAAGTTTAATTTTCATGTGATTATTTATATGGAATTATTTTATCATCTTTCATTCCTACCATATTATGCTCAGGTTATTGATAAAATGGAATGTGTTTCAGTTAATAACCTTTCCATAATGATTCATGCTTGTTTCTGATATTTTCTGATGTATGTATACCTTTACTGGACACTTGAGCTCTCCCCTTTAATATGTTTTAATTTTTTCCCAGGATTACAAGAAGTATATTATGATTAATAGACAGGGGTATAAAAATGGGAATAATGGAAGACTCAATGAAACTCTTTTTTGTATTTTATGTTTTCAAATTTAATGCATATTTCGAGTATGTGTCTCGTTTACCAAGACTATTAAACTATTTGGTCCTTTGGGATGAGATTCCTTATATATTATGTTAATTTAATAAATTAAGACATTGGATTTGGGCTAATGGGGTTGGGTTTGTTATAATAAAAATTAAAAAAAATAAAAATTCACTATACACATAATCTTATAATTAAATAATTAATGAATTATAATTTTAACCCAATGAATGGATTTTGAGTTAATAAATCCTTTACCACTTGGGTAACTTTCAAATTACAACCCATTTAAAGAATAAAGATAAATTGAAACTCTAAAAATAATTAATAAATATTAATTCAATTTAAATAAATGAAATGGGTAGTATATACACCACATAATAGTGAATTGGTGCATAATAACAAACAAGAATCAATGGAATGTAAATTGAGGTGAAATCCCTTTCTTCGCACTTTCCTTTAGTTGAACGTGCTTTAACCCCATGTATTATGGTTTAAAGATTGTTATTAATTTTTACCAAAAACTTATTTATATTTAAAATATCATTTATAATCCTCTTGGTATTTTTTACCACCCATTTTTTAATAATATTTCATTATTTTCATTATTTCGAGTGTTAATTGCCTCTTTTTATCATGATTTTTTTTCATGAAAGTTTTGATTCATTTGAATATAATATATATCCATAATATATAGAATTATATTAATGCTAAAAATATCATATTTATTCAGTAGATAAGTTATTATAACCATTAATGAAATTTGAACATGGAAAATTAATCACATTGCTTCATGGAGACGGTAGGTCGGACGTACACAGGAGCGACGATATGATTCCCTTAATGAGTGAAAGGGTAAGAAATTTTGGTGATATATTAAATTTTTATAATTAATATAATCTCATATATATCAAACATATTCATTAATTTTATTCTAATTGCATTCCATGTAATGTGTAATTAAAAAATGAATCACGTCCTCGTGCGAGGCGGTAATCCTTTGTACACACAGGCGATGTTATCGTATTTTAAAAAGCTTAGAAAGTAAAAAATTTATATGTGATATTAAAATTACATAAGTATAATAATTTCATAAATATAATAATCATTTGTTAAATACAACATTATATCCAACCGTGAGAGGAGGTAATGGAAAAATGAATGACATCAGTTCGTGAGGCAGTAGTCCATCGTATACAAAAATGATGATTTTGTAACCCATTTGACGGAACTGGAGATGAATGATTAACATTAAATTAACATAATAACAAATAAGTATATGTTAGATAATAGTGTTATTATATTTTAATTATTAATGTTTAAATTAATGTGGAAAACGAAGAAAGAAAATGAAAGATCTTTGTTAAGATAATTATCTTCTCTAAGAGAAACCTCCTTTGGATCTCCACTTAAGGACCCTAGGTTTGGTCTTTTGGGAGCACTAGAAGATCTAGAATAAAGATATGTATTTTTGGGAGACTATTAAGTAGGTTTTTTAGAGAAAATGGATTGGGAGGTGTGAACAAGTGAGGGGAGGGAGTTCCCTTTTATAAGTGGGGAAAGTGAACAATCTTGGAAATTACACGAAAATTTCCCAAAAGAATCCACAATGTTAAAGTAATTTACATGAAAAATGATTCAAAATGGCCATATATTCAAACTTTAGAATTATAATATGAACAAATGTCTATAAAATAATATTTTTACATGTTTTTAAGTCATTTTAATCCTTTTATTCTTAGTTTAACCCCCCAGTAAACACATTTTTACCTTAACCATGGTAAATAATTTTTACTATTTTCACTATTCAATTTTGAAAAAATTAATACTACCTAATTTGATAATATAAATTATTTTTATTCCAAATATGGAATCCATTTTTTTAAATTACCTACACATAATTGGAAAATTTTAATTTAAAATTAATCCCACGCATGTGATGAGAAAGCCGTTTTTTAAAGAAATAATGTTCAAACGTTTTGCAAAGTTTTAAAATAAAATTTAAATATGAAAAAGATTTAAATTAACAGAATTATATTAATATATATATAATTGAACTAATTTTACTTTAAACCCAATTAAAAATATAATTTTACATTATAAATAATTTAAAAAAATGTCAGTTTTCAATTAAAATTCAGTATTTTCACTATTCATCGAAAAATGAAATATTTCAGAAAAATCCCAAAAGTTAACCATAAGATAAATTTTATATGATTATTTAAAAATTTAATTTATTTTTTTAAAATAAATAATCTATAAGTTGTAAAAATTAATATATATTATGTGCGAAAATCATGACTAAACCGTCATTTAAAAAAATATATTTTTTTAAAAAACATTTCTTTTTCTTCTAAAAGATTATTATATTATTACTAATAAATACATAACCATATTTTTCATAATTTAGTTTGTTATATTTATACCATAAAATATAATGGATAGGTTATAAATATTAAATTAAATAATATTTTTTAAATATTATTTCACATTACGTCTAAATTCGATGTTGCGTGTAACGCAAGCTAAACTCAGTGTTGCATGTAATGAAAGATATTAAAGGGATTGGATTTATTTAAAAAATAAATATAGCATAAATTATTAGGGTATTATATTTTCCTCTAATATTTTTGTTGTGTGTCCCATATGCTATCGAATACAATGTTCTTATTTTAAAATCTCAGGGTTATGAGATCAGGATGATATTATACCAACTATGCATAAAGAGAAGGAATTGAAGATTTAATAGAAGGAGGAGAATCATGAGGTGTAGCATTAGTAGAATGAGAAAATAATAGAGTATAGGAAATAAATTGTGCATTGTTTAGGGATAGAGTTCCCTCCCCCCAACCCTTGAACTAATCCCCTGCCAAAGAGTGACTTTATAGTGTGTTTTTTTTTGTAAACATATTATGTATTAAAAGAATATTATATTTTTTATGAAATATTTTATATATTTTTTAAAGTTTATTTTTTATGTTTTATCAACATGTAATTGGTTTTTTCATAAATAATATCATACTCTGGAATTAACTATTTTTCATAAAAATATTTTGAGATGGACAATTAATTCTATCACAGATAGTATTTTCATTTTCTTTTAAGGTGGACTTAGTTTCCTCACAAAAAATTATTAGTGATGGATAGAAATATCTATCACAAAAAAAATTACAATAGTCCATTATAAAAAATTATTATGATGAAATTTTCCACCATGGGTCATTTGCGATGAGACCCTATACAAATGACCAATCCCATAGACAAAATTTTATGTTGTGGTAATAGATCAAAATCAATGAAAATAATGATCTAAAAATACACATGATAATCCAAATAATATATACAAGTCATGACAGTCATACAGAAGTTGAAAGAACCACTTGTGGGTTGTTCACATGTATACATGTACAAAAATAACCAAAATGATCATCATCTCGGCACTGAAGAACCATCGAGCCCATTTTCTAAAAACCATGACATCTGACCTGGGTACCATCAGCGCACACCTATCTACTCAGATCCTGATATTGATCATTTTTCTTACCTATACCCAAATTCATAATGTCTTCATGTGTCCCAGAAGGTTCGTATAGGTTGTAATTATGAACTAAGTAGTCCATCACCAATTATTTTGCTAGCTTACATTCACACATATAACAGAGTTTGTAAAAACATAAATAAATGTCAATCAACTATATCACACATCCCAATTCCCTTCTTTACAACACCCACAAGTGATCCTTTACCTACCCCAGCCAATATCAGAGTGAAATGATACATCCATATTCAATCATACTAGAATAACCATCAGTTTTCTAACCAATCACATAATATAGATAATCACACACCAACCATAACCACATAGCCAACAAAGTTATTCTGATGCCCCAAAGGTACATCCACAAGTCATATCACATGTCTTAAGGACTTCTTCATAATTTACCACTAGCATCTCAATGGAAAAAAATCCCACTTCATGTAGATACCCATCCTTTCAAGTTTCAACCCATATTCCCCATATAGATGGGGACATTTTCCCTCAACTAGTGGTCTCAACTACCACCAATAGAGGTCTTTTAAATTAAGAACCTCCTCCAAATCGATGGTTAACACCACAGCCTATTCCACTTAATCTACAAATTAATCCACCCATAAGAGTGTTCAATTCCACCTCATGGTTCTTATCCTATGTTCACACTAACCTAATGGCCTTATTGGCCACCCATGTTCACCAATATCCTAGGCCACACCAGCGGTGAGCATTTTCTTCCACCTGTGTACCACGTCTCCCAACCATAGTAATGCTCAACACCATCCACACTATGCTGGTAAACTAAATCGCCTCACTTCCACTAATCAACATCACCCATAGACACATGATCCATGCTCACCATGTTTTTACTAAACCATATCAACCATAATTTATAAAAAAAAATCCATAATAAGTGTCATCATGCCCAACCAAGCACGGAATTACATATTGCAGTTTCCATGACTTACCAATCTCAATCACACCATTTCATATATGATACTACCTTTTAGTATCTCCAGGGAATAATAAAAACTCTTACTAATTCATAATTGGTCTTACTAGAACCACCTTACATACATATTCTTACCAACCATCAAATAACAAGAATATAATTAAGGAATAATTTAGGAACTAAATATATATAGTTTATAGGACTTCATTCAATAATAATCTCTAATTGAAAGTTTTATCAAAACGTTTTTCTCCCTCTTACCTCAGACAACATGTTATTTCGACAAGAAATGAGATATATCTCCCTCAAAGTAGAAGAGGAAAATTAAAGGGATATATTGGATGATTTTTCATGATAATATCTAGGTATAGGAACCCCAAAATTCCATTCAATCCATTTTTAATCATTTATTTAATATATGGAAGTTTCTAGAAACACATTTCATTCGAGAAAAAGTTTAGAAAGGTATAAAAAAATTCATAGTTTAAAGTCATTTTATGAATTCATACTAAATCAAAGTAATATTTTGAAGACATATTAAAAAAATTATACATTAAATAACTCATACTAAATGAAATCATACTTTATAGAAGTAATAATAAATTAATTAATACAATGATGTCTTACTAAACAAATGCTTACTTTTTAGAAGTCATACTAAATGAAGTCATTCTTTCCAAAATACATACTAAATGAATTCATGATTTGTTTTATTACTAAAAAAGTCTTAATTTATAGAATTAATAAATTATTAGTAATTATTCCCTATAATTCATATTTTTAACAGTTATTTTGGGACAAAGACTTACTAAATTAAGACTTACTTTCTATACTTATCCAATTTTTCAAAAAAAATCTGCAATTCCCAAAATACCCAAAACTCTAAAAAATTATTTTTTAGGAACTATAAACATCTCCAAACACTTAAATAGATGAAAATTAATATTTGAAAAACTATAAAAACATTTATGAAAATTAAATCCACAAGATCAGGACAACTCCCAAGGCTCATTCCTTAGCCTATACTGAAACTTCCAACACCTCAACGTGGTATAAAGTCATGCGGTTAGTCCAAGACCTGACCAAAATCATTATTCCAAATAATCAAGATCGTATAAACTCCTCCCCATAAGATATATCATCCTAAATCTATCTCAACCACTTGTCATCCAATTCTTACCTAAAACCAGATCCTAACAAGGATATAATTTCAAATACATCTGCATCTTCCCCAAAAAAACATAGACTACCCTGGTTATCCAAATCAATCAAATAAATTCTTTTTTTGGAACTTCACACCATATGAATCAGCCTCCTGGTCTCACCATTCCCAATTAACTCACCTAATAATAACTTCACACCCATACATATTTCATACATAAGTTATCCACAAATTTTCAATGGTCAGGTCCATCATCACCCCACAACATTCTAATGCTCATATCTCATTTTGCACCATACCAAATTCCCACTTGCTACTTGATTTAAATTAATCCCATATACATCACATATGTATCTCTTGCTCTCATACCCATCATAAAAAACTATAATAATCATGGTCATCGTGTACCACTAACTCTAGATGTCTCTTTGGTTTCCTCTGAGTATACCGGATCGATAACATACAGCTAACACAATTCCCAAATACCCAATTCCCATACTCATTACGGATTTGTAATAATTTTCAACCACAAACCCTAATATTAGGTATCTCATCCACTTACACATCCCACACATATAGATGAATCTTGGATTCTAGCTCCGGATATTGTGTTTGTACTTACCCCATATCCATGAGTCTGAACTAATCCATGAAACCTAGCTTTCTATGATCTTCTCTAATAAACCCTCTCTATATTCTCTATCTAGACACATACCCAGAACTCCTTTAATAGTCAATCATAATAGACCCAAACATTCCCAACCTTCCCACATAGGAAACATGTCATTAATGATATAATATATGGTGGAATCATTGAGCCTCTACTTTGATTAACCTCGAGAGTATCATTGTGACCCCGCTTCCAGCTACCTAGACCTCTAATACATATCATGCATGACCCAAATATCAGTCTCAATATAGTCTTTCCCGCTAAGTTCCACTCTACTATTATCTCATGTTTTATCTCTTCTGATAATGTATTCAATACGAAGACATTTACTTTCCAAAATAACACATAACTAATGTCTCTCCTTTCACCTGGTTTCATTACTAATGCATTTTCCAACAAATATTTTATAAATCCCCATGTCAAGTATACTATAATCATATCAAATCCTTGATATACCCCATCCATGCCTTGTATAACTCATACTAATCTTTCCCTAATATGATCATCCATCCACTAACCAAATCTTTACACCTCTCTAGATGACCTTCCTACCTCCACACCACCATGATAAATTCTTTCTCAATATAGATATAACATTAAAGATATTTTAAAATTTGAAATATTTAATAGGAAGAATGACCCACTAGCCCTGACACTCCCCTATTTCACCCATATCACATATTATTCAGCCTCAAGGCTCTACTTACTTGTATCAGGTTCAGGAACCACATCAATCATATCCACGTAGGATCCTCATACTTATCGCAATAATAATTACATATCTGGACTAGCTAAGTACAATGCTACTAATAATAATCATAATAAAAAATCATTTTGGTTATTTATGACACTTTATATAGTTTCACACCATTTAATTTATATAACCACTACCCTTACTAGGATATTTGAGTATAATTACACTAAGGGGATGTAAAATAAAACACTATTAATCTTGTTGTTAGCATTTTAAATCATAAATCCTTCATTTTATTTCCAAGTACCAAACAAAAATCACTAGAAACACACATATGTCATGTAAACTCTGCGTGCCAAAGATGATCCATGAGTACAACCTCTTGCCTTTCAGGGACAAGAGTATGAAACAAAAATAAATAATATCTAAAACCAATTTAATCAAATAAAATAAGTCAACTATAAACACAAAATCTAATACATCAATCTTATTTCCCTGGTAACTGGGACTTAAGCTCATGCAGGTCCTAGCCATACACACAACATGGAATCCATCCCATGTTCCAACACATTACTAGAATTCCAATCTTCCATATCCCAAATAAGGAAATAATTTTTAATATCCTAGACATATAACCTCCTAACAATAATAAAACATTGTTACCACTTTATAACTAACCTTCCTAGGTACTACCTTATAATACCCAAGTTTTGATACCACTTTAAAATGCCTCATTGGCTCACAACACTCAACAGTGATACAGGACCTTAAGAATTCCACCCCATACACCAAAGACTTCAAACTAGTAGATTAGGTTAATTGGGTGATAATGAGGAGACTATACCCTCTAATAATATTAAAAAATATAGTAACACAACAAAAGTAATAATATAAATGTAGTAAAAAATAGATCAAACTAAATAGAAATAACAATCCAAAAATACACATGATAACCCAACTAATGTCTAAATATCGTGATAGTCATATAGGAGTCAACACGACCTCTCATGGGACATTCACATGTATACTTGTACAAAAAAACCCAGATGATCAGTGGTCGGGCACCGAGGAACCACCCAACTTTTTTACTAAAAATCATGTCATCTGACCTATGCATTATCTTCATACCCCTATCCACTATGATCCTAATGTTGATCCATTTCTATTACATATATCCTAATATATAAAGTAGGGATGTGTCCTAGAGAGCCTATATTGGGTGAGATTATAAAGTTATTTTTCCACCACTATTAGTGTCCTAAGATTACATCTATATATATATATATATATATTATAAAAATGTATATAAAAATATAAATAAATATAAATCAACCAAATAACAAAACCTAATCCTGAGGTAACTCGAACATTAAATGCATAAATATTATATCATTTTAGATGAATATTCAACACATATCTTAACAATACACACCAAGTAACTCTAATGGTTTAGTTTCTTTAAATACTATATATGTAATCATATTATTTATTAAAAGATATTCAATATATTCCAATATGTTCTTCTCAAAAATTACACTTCTTACTAATACACTACTTAAAACCTTTATTCATAACATGGGGAAAGAAAACATATGAAAGGGTGATATCACATTCTTAGTAAGGCAAAACAACGGAGATAAAATTAAATGATCATATTTAATCATAATATGAGCATATGGTTATAAGAACATGATATTAACATTAGAAAATCATACCTAGTAATTTATAGATCATAGTCATGGAATAAATCTTTAGGAGTTCATAAGACTTGAATAATAAGATAATTAAATATCATGAGCCAGGACAAAATATCATAGGTAAAATAACATGACATAAGAGAGTGTAATAAAGGTTTGGTATAATCATAATCAAATAATTATTATATCAAGGATACCCACCAAGATATTCATTACATGCTAGGTTTGGACTAACAACCAATATACCTACTCCGAGCTTGGGATAACCACCCATGTACCCTTTGAGATCATAAAATTAATCATTACCAAATTCATTTAACGGATATAATATACCCACACATCACATAATCCATTCATATTTATGATATAAGATAAATAAAACATTTATCATTTCGTTACATCTTAACTCGCGGAAAAGAAAATGGGATTCATTAATATCTTACCATAATAATAATAAAGAATCCAAAGAATGAATAAATATGTTACCATTGGATCGTATCCCCATTGAATAATTAGTAAGATCATTGTATGGTGTAATATATTAAATACCTTTAAAAATCACTGGAATGTTTCTTAAGGAAAATACCCTTTTCATTTTGAAATAACATAATTAAATTCTAAAAATTTCTAGAATATTAAGTAAAATATATTTATTTGTAATTAACCATATAAAATTATAATTGAATATTTCAATAAAATTTTATTAATAATCATGGGAAAATTCATTCATGCAGTATATATCAAAGAAAGATTTTTTTTCATGGATTTATGAAGAGTACCTTGTTTGGAAAAAAACAAAAATATTTCTTTTAAACATTTATATATAAATTAAGAAATGGGAAAAAAATTAATAACCATTTGATAGTATTAGAAACATTATGGAAATCATTTTAAAGAAATTCTGGATATTGAAGAAAAAATCACCTAGTCGAATAGAAAAACAAAATCGATTTTCTTTAAAAACATTACTTTAGGATTATGAGAACTTAGATAGAGTAAAATTAAATAAAAACTTGTAATTTATATAAATAACAAAATGAGAAGAAAATAAAAAAAAATCAAGATACAGATTATATAATTCATCATCATAAATTTATACATAAATAATCCTGATAAAAAGTGATATTGTAGAATAAAACCCTTACCTCCCATCTAACTTTCTTTATAAGATCCCTAAACTCATGTATAATAAATCTATATTTATTATTATTATATACCAAATAAAAATTCATACTAATAATACCATTTATGGTTTACTTATAACATCTTATCACCCATTCATTAACAAATCTTAATTAAATTCATTATTTGTGCTGATAACTATTTTTATTTTCATGTATATTTTTATTCAGCCATTATTGTCCTTGAATATTGATCATAGTTCCATCATCTCTAAAATTTTCATAATGATAAAAATACCATATATATTAATTATAAACATATTTTTAACTTCCCATGAAAGGTATATAAAGAAAAATATATGGCACCGTTCTTGGAGATATTGGTTTGTACATACGCATGAACGTTTTTTTCATTTCATAAAGAAAAGAAGAAAAGAAAGATAAATAATATTTTACCATTAAAAAACATAATTATATCATAAATATCATATATATTTATTAAATACATTATTATATCCATTAATGTGAGGTAGTGGTGGAAAACGGATCGAATCATTGTGTGGATGTGGTAAAACACATGCGTGCACGAGTGATACTTTCATTTCCAGTTTAATGGAAAGGGGGTGGAAATGGTTATCCAATAATCATAGTAACATCTTAATATATTTATGAGATAGGATTAATTATTTTTGTATGGATACAATACATTTATAGGAATTAAATAAAGAGATAAATTTTTAAAGAGTCGATAAAGATAATTTCCACATCTTTGAAAAATCTCTTTTAGCTTACACATTAATCCTTCTTAGGATAGTCTTAGTGTAACAACCCTAGATTTTGGATAATTTAAATTACATTATATGTTCTATAACTTTTTTAACACACTGCAACCAACATAAAAAAACACAACATATTAAGCAAACATTGTTAATAAAGATATAATAATCACTAATATGGAAAATCATTCATAGTTGTTACCTTTAGAAGGTACATGATTAATGCTAGTTAATATTAAAAAGTTTATATCCAATAAATATTTTTTATTTATATTATATATTTTATTTTAAAAATATAAATTTACAAATTTTAGAATTAAAATTTGATAAATTAAAATTATTTTTTGAATTACCAGTAACAAAAAAATTAAGGATTTTTTTATATATTTTTAGAAAATAATAAAATTTTTAGGTGAATATTTAAAATAAAAATTTATTAAACTCATCACTTTTATTAAATTATTTTCTTATATGAATACATTGAAGAATTTTGAAAACTTTTCCTATAAATTTATATATTATAAAGTATAATAATTCATTATAAAATACCATGTTGAACTTATAAACCCATGCTCAACATTTTTAAAAATATATGTAGTGTTTATGTGAAAATTGTTTTTCGACTATTTTTTCTAATTAATTAAAACATTATGAAATAAATTTTTTGATTTATTTTAATTTCAAATAAATACTCTATTAATTATGAAAAAGCTTTTAAATTCATTTGAATAAATGGAATTAATAATTCTATCCTAATCATTAATCATTTTTCTTACAAATGAACCATTTCAAAAAACGGGTTTTCACATGTTACACTTGCTAATGTTAAGATTAATTTTTGTACACATATAAAGTTAATTTGATAAAATAATTCTTATATTTGATACTATAATTTTAATATTATTTAATATGGATAATTTCATTTTTAATTATTAAATTTATATTGTTAGGATTAATGCTAATCACTGTGATAATGAGGAAATAATTATTTTAAAAATATTATTTTATTTATATCATGGAATTTATAGAGAATAATTAAACTGAAAAACAATAAATAATGGATCTAATATGATTTATAAACAGATAAATAAATATATGAACACTCGTTTAATTTTTATTCTATATGAAATATGATTAAGAATCCATAACGGTCAAAATGTCATTTTTCTACTAAAATTGTTTTTCTACACATTATCCATTTTAATTTAAAATTTAATTTTATAATAGTTATAAATTGAATTTTATTAAATATAGAATAAATAAATTTACAAAACACACAATTTTTTTTATATGTTCTATGGTATATGTTTAATAAAACATAAAATCAAATAGTTAAAAACTAGTTACCTAGTTTAAAATTTAAAAAAAAAAGTAAAATGTAAAAACTTAATGGAAAAAACTCTATAAAATGTTTATAACATGTGTTTAAAAACATGTTTTTGACTTTATAGAAAAAAAATTATAAACTCAATAATTTTGAAACATTGTATCCATTTACCTTGGGATAGTGTCACAGAATTATTAAATTATAAGGGGTGTTTCCAAAAGATTCATTTTCCTCTCTTATAAAATGGGATCACTTGCACCTTTTCAAACACAAAACTATGTTTCCAATTCCTAAATTAAACACTTTCCTTTTACTCTCCCTATAACCCTCTCACAAAAACATAATCCCCTGGTCACTCATAGTTAGCATAATACCTTCAATTTCAATGGAGAAATCAAGTCTCTAATGTAAGTGTTGTCTCCTCTTCAGTTTTTCTTATTTATATTACTCTTAAAAATATATTATCATAATAATAATATGATTAATTTAGTATAATTATTATACTTATATTTTTTAATATTATTTCTACCACACTTATTTATTCATTTTCATCAACTTAGAAAAATAAAAGAACATTGTTAGTGTATTGTGCGGACTATCACCTCCATAAAGCGATGTCGTTTGTTTTTCTTTACCTATTTTCATGGATGGTATTAATGGAGGTAATGATGAAAAAATATTATATATCTCATATAAATATGATCCTAAAATTTAAATTTAATATCCACCTCCACCCCCTCTCATGTGTTGAGAAATAGGAACATTAATCATGCGTACGTGCAGATTACCCCCTCCACGATGAAACATTTTTTGTTTTTCATTTAGAATCTCATAAATTATCTTAAAAGAATAAAATATGGTTCAAAACATAAAATAAAAAAAATATCATTATTGTTCTTTTATAAAGATATTATGTCAAAAAATACCTTCTTAACCATACTAACCAATCGAGTAAATGCGTGTTCAAGTTTGGGTGGGTTTAACCTCCAACATGAACAATGATTTAAAAAATGATTATGGATGAATATGGGAACATGAAAGCTAATATTATTATAATATATTAATAAAATAATTATTATTATATGTTTCTATAAATAATATATTAATTATTTAACTTATTATTAAAGTAGCAATTGTGTCGCTAAAATTATCGAAATAAGTCTTTATCAATTTGGTTTTTAAATAATGTAAAAAAACATATATAGAAATAAATAAGATCATTTTAAATAAATATAAGTTATATATTAAAGAATATTTAATGATATATAAATATTTAAACTATTATCAAATGATGGGTAATGATATCAAAATTATTACACATGCACAAAACAGTTAAAGTTATTAACACCAAATGGTCATAATACGCTATAACTAATTAATGTAATCCTGATAAAGAATAATAATTAGTATTATTAAATGGTAATATTTCTTATTAAGGTTATTAAATAGGTTAATAATTCATATATTTTCATTTTACAGGTGGTTAGAGTGTCATCTGCTAGGAAAGGAAACATGATAAGGGTTTGTTGTCTTAAGTTCACCATTATTAAAGCACAATTACATATTTTAAACCTATTACTATTTTATGCGGTATACATATTTTAAAAATGAATTATTTAATCATAAATCACAATTTTTTATGAGATATAAATGTTTATTTCACAATCTCTCCTATATTATCTTTCAAATCATTCACTTCTCAAGTTGTAAGGGTTTCGCCTCAATTTTCCTTCTTTAAGACACACTTTATTTTATATATCATAATTTCATCTAAATGGTTTTTATACTTCCTATTTTATATAATATAATAAATCATAATTATTTTGGTATTTTAAATTTAATTTCAATCTCTATCTCTTTTAAGGGGTTTTTATTGGAATGTTTCTTAAGTTGTGAGTGATTTTGTCTCAATTTCCCTTTATTGAGACACAGATCATGCTTATGCACCAATTATTATTTATCTATTTTGTGTACTTCCTATATGATATAAATTTTCATAAATTATATTTTATTCGTTTTATTTGATTTCTAATTCCATTCTCTCACTTTTATGTGTTTTTTGATTGAATTTTTACCCAGGTCGTAAGTGTTTCTTTGTCTCAAATTTGAATCCCTTGAGAAATGTTTAATCTATACACCATGTTTCCTTTTAAATGGTGTAAATAATTAAATATTTTATTTTTTTATCATGATCCTGATATATTTTATAATATTTATTTTTCTATTAAAAGTTATACCTCTCAGGGTATTTTGATTCAAATATAAAAAATATTGTAAGAAGTTTTCGTGAATCAATTATTTTCATTTGGTCATAGCCTTTCATACCTAAATATAAATTTTTTTATTTATATGATCTTAACATTTCCACTATTTTATTTGGTAAATAGTTTTTTTCTTATGGTAAATTACTTCTCTTTATAAATATATAATTCTCTGTTAATTTTTTTTTTCAAAATTGAAGTGCACTATTGATAAGAATAACTCACATTCTTACCTATAGATATTTTCTTCCATGTCCATATTTTCCTTCCCAAAAAATTTCTACTCTATTATTCAAAAGATAATATGTATTATTTATATGATTTTCAAAATTATTTACCCATTTTAAAAATCAAAAATTAATGTTATTTTAACTATGTGGGTTTTTAACAAGGTTATTTTGAAATGTTCAAATGATTTTTACATCCTTTCTTAATAAAAAGTTCTATCATCCCCTCCAAATTTTATTTTGATAAAATTTATATATTTTTTAAGTTTCAATTATTAATGATTATTTTTAACAGTAAATGGTTTCAAAGTATTTTCACTTACCATTTTTAAAACCTTATTACTTTTTCAAATTTTCATTATTATAGATTCTTTTTAAAATTAAGTTTTTTCAAAGTATTTAGGATTACCTTTTTGAAAATGTTATATTATTTTTAGGTTTAAATTATTAAAGATTTTTTTTAAAGTAAAAGTTTTCAAAAATATTTTCACTTTCTTTTCTTGAAAGATTTATGCCCTTTTCAAATATCTGTTATTAAATATTCTTTTAAAATCATGTGTTTATCAAATTATTTTCACCCATATTTTTTGTTGAAACATTTATGGATTTTCAAGTATATTTTATTTGGGAATAAGGATTTAAAAATTATTCTATTACCATTAAAATAATTATTTTGAAAGTAATTTTCACTTCAATATTTTAAAAAAAATGTGAATTTTTATTTTATTTTCACTTATATTTACCCTATGAGGTTTATTTTTCATGAAGTGATGTTTTGATCACCCTTTATATATTATTATGATATGATTTATTTTTTATAATGGGAGTTATGATAGTCTATGATTTCTTAAGTTAATGTTATGTGATGTTTTTGGATATTTTAAGAAACCCATTCTTTTCCATAGGTTCTTTATGATATGATGAATGTTTTATTTACAAGTGTCATAAAAATGTATGGATTATGAGATGGGTGGGACATATATCTCCCTCCAATGAATTGGGAAAAGTATTATATCTCATGAGATAAAATGTTATTTGAATAGTTTAGAAATTTTATTAGCTCATAAAGGGTGAGTCTGGTGGCATTGTACTCTAATCACAATTTTACATGTGAACAGGTTAACAAGTTCTTAGTTTCATAAAAGGAGTGTGTGATGGAATTAATCTCCACTCAAAATATTACATGATTATAGGTTAGAAGGCCACTAGCTTCACAAAGGGTGAGTGTGATGATGTTAATCTCTACTCACAATTTTATGTGTAAATAGGTTAGCAAGTGATAGGTTCATAAAGGGTGAGTTTGATGGAGTTAATCACTACTCACAATTTTATATGTGAATAGGTAGGAGAGTATCCAGATTCACGAGGATGAGAAAACCTATGTTCATGATTCTGAAACATTTTAAAGTTTTTTATAATTTCATTCCAATTTTATAGGATTATTATTTATTTTTAAAGTATTCCATGATTTTATATCATGCTCATATGTTTTATGAGTATTGATATTAATTTTTATGCCAGTTCATCTATTTTATGGTTCCTTCACAATGTTCTTATGATCATATGCTTCTCCATAACGTTTTATGATTATTATCCATTTTCTTTTGTGATTTTATGATATAATTTATATATTTATCATATTATCCTTAATTTTTATGATTGTTATCCCAACTAGATTAAATACCATGAGAGGGGTGAATAAGGGTATGATATATTAAAATAACTACCCCTTCAGATCGTGTTTCATCATTAAACAAATCACTCGTATCTCAATTTTCCATATTAATGCATGAATAGAAATGAAATCATTCATGATACAAAATTATTTTACTTGATTCACCCTCACCGGGATACATCCTAGGAGCATACAATGCCAATGTGTTTATATACCAAATTTACTAAAGCTCACTCAAAATTCAAGGTCCGATCTAGAAAACTTCTATGTCTAGTCTCACTGACTTTACAATGTTTAGGGATAGCTCACTACTTCCCAAAGTTCACTCCCTCAATCTCCCTTATAGGGATAACTACTGGTGGAAAGGATAACCTTCTTCCTCTTCCTTTTCTCATTGCTCTCAAAAGGATTCACACACAAATTATGGACATGTAGGTCATTTCATTAGAAATAATTAATTCATCCACAACTATAGGTATATGATCTATTAATGTTCTAGTTTCATCCACTTGACAAATACCACTTTACCATAGTTTTACTTGGCAATCCTTTTTCAATACTTTCACGATGCTCATTACCTTCGTGAAGTTCACACAGCCTTCAAAACAATTCCCAATTTTTCAAAAGTATATACTTCTTTAAGGAACCCCTCAACTTTAGTGAATCTCAACTCTTTTTTGAAGCCCATCCATCCTTAATAAAGCAATCTCCTTTCATGAAACTCAAACACTTTCATGAAGCTCACTTAGGCTTCATGAAGAACACAAATTTTGATCAACTTTTTATATCCTTCATGAACGTAAATAATTTCATGATGCTTACAACTTTTGGTTGTCTTTCATAGCCTTCCTAAACTTTCTTTATTTTTGAACATTTTCTCAATAATAACTTTCATGAATCACATTCATGAATTTGGATCCATAGAAACTTTATTAAATATTGCTTCACCTTTTTTAGGGGGTATTGGACTATTTATAGGTGTTGCCTCCCATTCCAGAAGCTTTCATCAACATCATCATCTTTTCATGAAGCTCTCCAATGTCATTTTTGAAGCTCGCTATTTTCTTTAAGCACCGGGGAAATTTACCTATTCAAAAAGCTTCTTGTATTCGTAGATATTTACCATTTTTCATCACGTGTCCGCAATGCTACACATATCATATTTTCTGAGCTGTTTCGTTTTCCATCACACATTTTTTTTGCTCCGCACCTTCAAAAAACTCAAATTTAGGAACACTAAATACCTTTAAAAATATACTTACCTTCATGATAATCAAATCTTCATGAAACTCAAGCCTTTTCTATATTTTTACAATGAATTCATAGAAATACAACTTTTGTGATGATTGATCCAACCTCCAGGTAATTCATTCCTTTTTATTGGATCTTTGTCAATATACATGTCAAAAATCTCTCTGGAACTCCACAATTGACCCTGGATACCTTATTTTTCAACAAACATAATCAACCAAAAAACAATACAATGTTGCCTTAAGTGATTTTTTCCCAAAAATATCCCCCTATGGGTTTTTTGGAAACTCTTCACATTTTGATAACTCATTAAATATTCTTCCATATTCTACCAACATTAAATCTTGTGATTCAAGTAGCGATCAAAGATTTAATCAACACATACTCAAATACTACATGATTCATGATCAGTGTGAGAAACAAGAGATTATGAAAATTTCATCAATAAATCACTTCATTTAAACCCAATAAACATATTTCTTCACAAACCTAAAATGTCATGATATATAACCTTTGATCGACCATCTTTAGCATCATCAGATTCAAAATTCACGCTTCTTCACTACTCCCCTATCAGCTTCCCCCTCTATCTTGATTAATACATTTTGTTCCCCTTTTATAGATACAACTTCTCCCACATTTTCAACAAATATGAAGGTAACTCCTTTATAGTCTTCTAAGGGGTAAATAACAAAGATTAGTATATTAGGTAAAAAAACCATACCTCCGGGATATGAATCCTACATCCACACTTTTTCAAGTATGTTGAGTCAACTGAAATCCAAGAGACGGGTGATGCCTCTCAAACTCTAGTTTGGGTAAGGCCTTCATCAGAATGTATGTGACCTGTAGTTCTGTAAGCACATACTCTAAATTCACAAGTCCATGCTCCTCCTTATCCTTGATAAAATGTTACTTAATTTCAATGTTATTTGTCATTGATTGATTGAATAGGTTTTTTCTAAGATTTATATCACTTTAATTTTCACAATGGATTCTGATTGGATACTTTAATACAACTCCAATATCATCAAGCTTCTTCTTCATCCACAATAATTGCATGAAATCTTGATTAGATTCAATATATTCAGCTTCTACGGTGCTCAATGAAATGAAATATTTCTTATTGGTTAGATTGTAAATAAATAACCTACCAAGATAGAATACAACACTTGATGTTAATTTTCTATCATCTGCTGATTCGACCCAATTTGCATCTGTATAGCCAAAAAACTCTTAATAATATTTTTCAATTTATAGTAACACAAAATAAGACATACCCTTGATATACCAAAATAATATTTTTACTAAAATTAATTGGATTTATTTCGGATTACTTCGATACCATGCTTCTTGGAATGTGGAAAAAATAATATCTATCCATGTCGTTGTTAAGTACAACAGACTTCCAATGACCTATCTATATTCTATGACATTAACTGATTTCCCTTTATCTTATCATGATAGTTTTATTTTGGGAGCAACCATAGTTTTCATATCCTTGGAATTATACAATCAAAATCTTCTCAGAACTTCCTTGGAATAATTGTATTGTGAATAAAAATTGTTCATTCCTACCTTGTGTCCACAGTAAACTAACGAAAAGCATAATTTAACCAATCATTGACATTTTAAACTCAATTTTCATGAATTCTGAAAACATTTTTAACTAAGATTCATAAGATCCACTAAATATTATACCATCTATGTACACCAGCCCCATCATCCTTTCATTACTTTCAATATTGAAGTATCTATTGTAATCAACTCCATTATACAGAAAACCAAGATTCTTCAAAAACTGAATGAGCATTTAATACCATGATCTTGGTGTTTGATTCAACGCATATAGTTACTCTCTCATCCAAAAACTTTTTTCTCATCTTCATGAATGATAAAGTCATTCATCTTCTCAGTATAAACTTCTTCTTCCATAACCCCATTTAGAAATGTTGACTTGAAATCCATTTAGAAAACTTTGAACTTTCTTTACACTATTATAGCCAAGAATAATCTTATTGTCTCTATCCTTTCAAAAGGTGAAAATGTTTCCTCAAAACTGATACCTATATCTATGAGTACCCTTTTCACACTAGTTATTCTTTGTTTCTAATCACTACACCATCTTCATTCATATTTTTGTGAATGACCCAATTAGTTCTGATGAAATTGTTATTTTTTGGTCTTAGAACAATATCTTATGTTTGATTCTTCATAATTTGTTCAATCTCTTCATTCATAACCTAAAACCAATTTTCATCTCTAGCTTCTTCCTCAAAACATTTAGGCTCTACCTATGATAAGAATGATTCTTTTTGTAAAGTCTTTATCCTCCTTGTCTACATCGGAATTGTTTAATCACTGATTATGTTTTTTCTATAAATTTTGGATCAAATCTTTGGTCTTTGTGAATATATTGTTTTATGTTCATCCTTTTCATTATCTGAATCTTCTTCTGAATCAGCCTTTGGAACTGGAACTTCCCCAAATCTTCTTATCTCTTCATTATTATTCTCCTAAAACTAATCACGTATTTGTGTAATATTCTACTCGTTATCTACTATAGTGAAATCATTTCTATCAACTACCTTTCAAATCCTCTTATTGAAACATTTATATGCTTTAATTTTTATGTAATATCTAATAAATATCACCTAATCTCCTCAAGATTCGAATTTCATGTGTTTATTCTAATTGAGAAAAAAAATTACTTCAAATGATTCAAAGATGTTAAATTTTTTCCATATCACATCTTGTACAGAGTCTTTTCTTCCTCTAGACACAACATAGCCCTGTTAGATATGTAGAATGGTGTTAATACTTCTTCCTTATAGAACATCTCTAGTAGGTATTTTTCAATAGGGATTGTTATGTACATGTTTTTGATGATCCAATTTATCTTCTCAACCACTCCATTTTGTTAAGAAGTTATTACTGGTAAAACTTAATATATTATCCTATGTTTCTTGAGATAAAATTATACTTCACTATTTGAGAATTCCATTCCATTATCAATATGAAACTTTAGAATCTTTTTTCCAAGTATCCATTCAAATTCCCTCTGATACTATTTTATGAAACTGAACACATCAGACCTGTGTGAAATGAAAAATACCATTTCCATACTACTAAAATCATAAATGAAAATAACATAATACCTCTTCCCATAAATTTATCTGGGAGATATGGGTCCACATACATATGCATGCACCAATTCAATCACTTCGGTTAATTTTTTCTCTTTTTCCTTGTACATATTTCGTATAATCTTCCCTTGTTGAAAAGCATCGCATGTATGAGTATGATCATGTGATAGCTTAGGTAGATCTTGAGTTTCATCAAATTTGACCATATCTTCTATGGATGTTTGGAATAGATGGAAAAATATTTTATGCCACGGCCTACTTTATTCCTCTCTGGATAAAAAACACATACCTTCTTCTCAACTTACAAGGTAGAGATCACGCTTTGTTCTTTTTCATTGTATAAAAACCACACCATCTATTCCTTTGATGATAGATGAATTCTTAGTAATGGTTATATAATTCCCTTAGACACATAGTTGACTCACACTAATAAATTTTTGACTAATACCTTCAATAAATAATACATCAACACGCCTCAATTATTTGCCCCAAAATTTAGATTTTCTCAAGTCAATAATCTTCAGGACTTCAACATTTCCAAATTTAAAAACACCTTCCTTGTCAAATTTTATGCCTATAACAAGATCCTTATTATCTACAATATGGAACATTTATAAACTATCAATGATCCATACACTGGAATAATCTGATTCTTTAAGTGAAATCTCTGCAACCACTACCTGCTCAACTATTTTCTTTTTTATCCATTTTTTTGACTTCATACGTAGCATGGATTGATAATATTGGTCTTTGTAATGACCCTCCAATTCCCATTGCCTTTAGAGTTCAACGAGTCATTACTATTCCTTAAGCGACATCCCCAAGATGTCAAAGGCTCGCAATAAATGTCGAAGGGTCTCAAGCAAAGTGGGGGACGATTTACCCTTTAAGAAATAACCCATCCATTAATCATTCACTATATGATACATGAACAAATGAAATACCAATCAGCAACTTCATTTATATTAAACCACATAAGAGTACACAACAGCAGAAGACCAAACCAAACATCAAGGTACACAGTGGAAGAACAACATGAGACTCTCAAAAGACACCATAACTCTGTGGCTCACAAGCTCCAATATCCACAGCATCTCCCAAACATCACCATGAGCCACTAGTAATGTGATTCTTTACCTTTACCTGTGTCTCAGAATACAACATCTGCAAAAGCACCAACGTTCCAAAGTAGGGGTGATTATAAAACTCAGTAGGTTTTCCCCCATGACTTCCCTACTCACTCCACTAGGATAGAAGAGTTAGCAACATTTATACAAAAACAATTTATATAAAACATTTTCACCAAAGCAGTTTATAACTAAATATAAAAAAGTTTTCCAAAACCATCCATGCTCAAAAGCATCAAAGTGCAATTTAAACCAGCTTTTCCAACACAATATTTTTCCATAAAAATAACCAAACAAATTTCCAAACCATTTCACAAACATCCCATTTTGGCATACCCAACCATTTGACAAACCTGTGAAATCAACCATGTATGCATCATTATGATAGTTACATACTCATGAGCGATCTATCGTCAATATACAAAGTCTTCACAAGGTAATTATTTCCCATGTGCTATTACACTTTTGGCACCAAGCACAAGGTCATATTTTAACCAAGCCTCGTACTTAAAAGTCCCATGTTCCATTAAACGTTTGGCACCAAGAACAAGGTCTTATTTCAACCAAGCCTTGTATATGAAACAAGAACACACACCACACATTCCCAAAAATCATTCCAAGAACATCCTTTAAATAAAAAATCTTTTATTGAAAACCATTTTCCATCAAAACCAAGTGTGTTCAGCCAATTCAAACCATTTCAATAAAGCTCCCTTTTTATTGAAAACCAAATCCATCAAAACCATTTCAATAAAACACCCTTTTTATTGAAAATCAATTTCTAATCAAACCATTTACAATTTCATAAATTTCATAATTTAAAATCAACATTTTAAATTCAAATAGCCAAGTCACTTTGCACACAATTCACTAAGATTTCACAATTTCATCAAAACAAAAAATCATCACTAAAGAAGATTTATTCCATTATTTTCACAATCAATTCCACTCAAATACCCAATTTGAAACTAAGAAAATAAATTCTAAAAAGAGGAGTCGAGAGTGAATCTACCTACCTCAAAGTTTTTGATGAAAACCACAACAAACGAAGAACGCACAAGAAAACCTAGCCGAATCTCCAAAAACCCACCTTAGATCTCTTCTCCTAACATAAAAAAGAAAAAATATCGTCATATTTGGCATCCACACACTTAAATCTACCCATAACGGGTGTATATCTAAGAAAATGAGAGAAGAGGATAAGTAGATCTAAGTAGATCTAAGAAAACGATCAAGAACGATCACATACCTCAAGAATCCGGCTTCGATTCGCCAAGAGAAGCTTTCGGATTGCCTCCGGAACAATGGGAGAACCCTCCTTGACCTTAGGAGAACAAAAATCACAATTTAGGGCCTCTTAGGAGCTTTAATGAGGCAATTAGTGGAAAAACGAGTTAGATCCACAATTTAAGGATCTAATTTTAAGTGACCACACGGTTAGTCCACACGGTTAGGAAAACTGTGCGCTAACCGTGCGGTAGTCACTGCTTAGAAGGGGCACTCTGTAGGGATTCCTCGCATGGTTTACCCAAATCATGTTCACACCGTGCGGTCTCTTCTATCCAAGGTGACCACACCTGCATGGCTTCCGCACGGTTTGGCAAACCGTGCATAACCCGTGTGTCACCACTCTTTGCCCTTTTTCACTTTAAAAGTCTCTAAACTTTCCCCAACCATCTCTCATATGCTTCATGTACTTAAAAAGAATAAAAC
This sequence comes from Viscum album, assembly GCA_963277665.1. Taxonomy (NCBI): domain Eukaryota; kingdom Viridiplantae; phylum Streptophyta; class Magnoliopsida; order Santalales; family Viscaceae; genus Viscum; species Viscum album. Next base: position 1,608,521,846 of record OY728128.1, read on the forward strand.
CAAGGTTACTTACCAGAAAATAAGGGTACTAAATTCTCCCCACCATTCACCTCTTCATCCCTGGAAAGTAGAAAACCATCGCTTTCCTGAAAGAGTTCTGGCCACTGCTCTTTCATTTCTTTCTCGTGTTCCCTAGTCTCTTCCTGAGTCTGACCATGTTGCCACAAAACCCGCACTAAACTGATGCTTTTTCCACGCAAGACTTTATCCTACCTATCCCAAATTCGCATTGGGATATGTACCAACGAAGCATCTGGCTCTAGGTCAACGTGATCCCATCTGATCACATGGTCAGGATCAGGTTGATACTTCTTTAACTTAGATACATGGAAGACATTATGCACTACACTAAACCATGGTGGTAATGCCAACCGATACACCACCTCTCCAACCCATTAAAATATCTCAAAAGGGCCTATATATCGATGAGATAACTTTTCATGTTTCCCAAAACTATGATGTCCAAGCCTTTGAGAGATTCTCCAAAAGACATGATCACCCACCACAAATGACAGCAGTCTTCATCGATGATCTGCATAGGATTTCTGATGAATCTGAGTTGTCTCTATCCTCTTTCTAATCAATTGAATCTTCTCCAGTATTTCTTGGACAAGTCTCGGCCTCACTATTGAAGTCTCACCCGTTTCCACCCAGCAAAGTGGAGAACGACAAGGACACCCATGCAATGCTTCAAACGGAGCCATGTGTATCGAGGCCTAATAACTGTTATTGTTTGAGAACTCCACTAGGGGTATATGCTCCTCCCATGAGCTACCAAAATACATTACACAAGCCCGCAACATTTCTTCCAACATTTTTATCGTCCGCTCAGATTTCCCATCTGTCTAAGGATGATACGCCGTACTCATCGTCAACTGAGTCCCCAGGGCTTGCTGTAATGATTTCCCGAAACGAGATGTGAACCTCGAATCTCTATCTGAGACTATAGACACTTGTACAACATGCCTCTTTACCAATTCTTGGATATATATTTTTGAAATATCTTCCACCATATGAGTTTCACGAATCGGGATGAAATGGGCCGACTTGGTTAGATGATCCACTATCACCCAAATGGCATCGTGTTTTCGGACCGTTCTTGGAAGACCTGTTAAAAAATCCATTGTTATCTGATCCCATTTCCACACTAGGATAGGTAATGATTGTAACATACCAGCTGGTCTCTGATGCTCAGCTTTAACCTGCTAACAAGTTAAGCACCACGAGACGAACTCAGCCACTTTCCTTTTCATGTCGCTCCACCAAAACTGTGCCTTTAGCGACTTATACATCTTCTATGTACCTGAGTGTACATCCCATCTTGAATGTTGGTAAGCATGAAAAAGTTGTTCCTGAGCAGTTAAAGGTACAACCATCCGATCTTGGAACCGCAAAACTGAACTCCCATCCAGCTTCCATCTCTCAATGGTCTCCCCACTATTGAGTTTTGAACTCATTGCAACACGGTCTACATCGGATGCCTGTGCCTCCTTTACTATCTCCACCAAATCAAGAACAAGAAAAACTATAAAGAAAACTACAACATCACCTTGGTCTTCACATTCCACATTCATATCGGCTAAGACCGACATCAACTGCCATTCGTCTGAAGCTTCTTTCACCAATTGAGCATACGAATTTCTGCTTAATGAATCAGCCACTGAATTGCCCTTACCCGGTGTATACATCAAGTCAAAGTCAAATATCTGGAGATACTCCATCCATCTCCTCTACCTCAGATTCAAATCTCATTGTGAGAAAATGTGTTTCAAGATTTTGTGATCCATAAACATAGTAAATTTCTCACCAAAGAGATAATGTCTCCATGTTTTCAAAGAATGGACGACTACAAACAACTCCAAATCATGTGTTGGGTAATTTTTCTCATGCACCCTCAACAGCCTTGAGCCATAATCAACCACATGTTCTCCTTGCATGAGAACACAACCCAAACCTATTCCCGAAGCGTCACAATACACCACATACCCCTGTCCTGATTCAGGAAGGATAGGGATGGGTGCTGATGTGAGACGAACCTTTAGTTCCTGGAAAGACTTCTTATATTCTTCCATCCATTGAAATGCACTATTATTCTTTGTTAATGTTGTCATAGGAAAATCTAGTCGTGATAAGTCACAGAAAAATCATCGGTAATAACCAGTAAGACCAAGAAAACTTCGTATTTCAAAAACATTCTTCGACGGTTTCCAAGAAAGAATAGCTTCTATCTTTTCTAGATCCACTAAAACACCTTTCTCAGAAACGACATGACCAAGGAAGCGTACTTCCTATATCCAAAAATCAAACTTTGATAATTTGTCATAAAACTGATGGTCTCTCAAGATTTCCAATAATATCGCCAAGTTGTGTTCATGGTTATCCCTTGTTCTTGAATACACCAATATGTCGTCCACAAACACCACAACAAAAGAATCCAGATATCTCTAAAATATCCGATTCATTAAATCCATGAAGACCATTGGTGCATTCATTAGACCGAAAGGCCTGACTACATATTCTTAGTGGCCATATCTGCTTCTGAAAGCTTTCTTTGGAATATCCCCCTTCCGAACTCATAATTGGTGATATCCTGATCGCAAGTTAATCTTAGAGAACCACTGAGCTCCCCTTAATTGATCAAACATATCATCAATGCATGGAAGGGGATATCAATTCTTTATTGTAACTTGGTTAAGCTTATGATAATCAACACATAGCCAAAGAGTTCCATCTGCCTTATTCACGAACAAAACCGGTGCTTCCCACGGAGACACGCTTAGCAGAATAAAATCCTTGCTTTCCAGCTCCTCTAATTTCACTTTCAATACTCGTAACTCTATTGGTTCCATCCTATAAGATGGAAGGTAAATAGGACTAGTCCCTAAAAGGAGATCAATCGTAAACTACACTTTCCTTAGAGGTTGTAACCCTAAGAAGTTCTTGGGAAAGACATCTGGAAATTGATCCACCACAGCTGGAAAACTATTTTCCTCACTCTCTTCCAATGATTCCAAAGTCAATGCTGCCAATTGGTAAGAGGTCGTTCCCACCATTGGTGCCAACAAGCTCTTTGCACTTTTCTTTACCATCCTCTCTCCTCATAGGAGATGGTCGATGATGTCCTCAGTCGTGAAACAAACTGTTCTCCTATAACAGTCGATGTGAGCCTTAAACCTTTTCAACCAATCCATACCAAGGATTACATCATAGAAATTCATGTACAACATTGGGTGGTCCCATTTCAGCTTGGCTCGATCGAAAATTATAGAACATGCTCTACACATGAAGGCTTGACATTCTCTTTCACCAAGAGGAGTTTGCAGTTTCAAGACATAAGGCATCATTTCCAGTTTTAAGTTCAGCAAATCAGAAATACGAGAAGCAAGAAAGGAATGTGATGCACCAGTATCGAACAGCACTTGCATGAGGGTATAATTTAAAAGAATCGTACCTCTCACCGTAGATGGTCTAGCCTGATCATTGACCATCATCTTCTCAGCTCCATACAATTGTTTTGTTGCTGCACTTTGCTCCTTACTTCCTTGTTGAGATTGTCCTACCTGAGGAGTCATGGTATTATTGGAATCACTATAAATAGATTTGTTCTTTTGTTGAGACAGATTTTTTTGTCCTCACCCTGTCGAAGCATACGATGCTTGCGACGCCTGGGAAGTGTCCAGAACACCCAACCTAGAAGCACTGCGACAATATCACTGAAGATACCCCATATTTTTGCAATTGTGACATGCTCTAGGTTGTGCTGTGCACTCCCTCTTTATGTGGTCAGTCGAACCACATTGAAAACAACCTGCTTTGCTCTGGGGTCATGGAAGAAGGTTGACTGATCCCGCCGTCTGGTTCTGATTCGCACACCCACCATGGAAGTAGGTGTCTCTCTTCTGCTTGTTCCCAACATTAGAGTTCCCACCCGTTATCGTGGGTATCATCATGCATCCTCCTATTGATCCCGAGATATCACATTCGGCAACAATCGCTCTGTTCACCATCTCTGTATAATCCATAATACAGAGCACCGCAATCTTCGATCGAATCTTTTACCTTATCCCCGATTCGAAGATGTGTTCCTTCAAAGAAGTACTTGCCGCAAACTCTGGTGCAAAATGGACTAAATTAATGAACTTAGCCGCATACTCTATGATAAAGAGACTCTCCTATTTCAAGCTGAAGAAGTACGTCGTTTTATGGATCTTAAACACGTGAGGATAGAATTGATTGTTAAACAATTCTTCAAAATCCTCCCATGTAAGGCCTTCATCCAATTTAGTCTGCACTGCTAAATCCCACCACAGATGTGCAAGATCATCAAGCATATACGTCACCAGATTTACTTTTAGCTCTACTGGTGTGCTGATTAAATTGAATATATGATTCATCCTACTTAGACACACCTCCTCCTTCTCGGGTTCCGCATCACCCCAAAATTTCGGTGGATATTGATTCATGAACTGGTTGGTATTATCCACATGTTGTGGCTCATTCCTCCAGTTCCCCATATCCACATCTTAAAAATCTTGGAAAATAATCTGAACCAGCTCTTAGTTCACACGTGGTTCAGGTGTAACCACGTTCTCCGCAGCTTCTTTGGGTTGGTTCCGACGATGCCTACCGGGTTCCATTTTCTAAACCAACAACAAAATCCATCAATCTCACTCTCTAGCAACTGTTGGATTAGCATTTAAAATTATATCAAATCAACTATCAAAAAATTGTTCTCAAACAACCTTTTTCCATGTTCAAACATTTTTGAAAACATTCAACATACTTTTTGAATATAAATCCATTTTCAAAATACACCAAATACCCTGTTTTCAAAGGCTTTCGGTTGAAAACAATTTCTGCATTTTTCAAAAATTGTAACCTTTCACAAAATTCTAACTCATCCCTCACAATGAGATATGCAATCCTAGTGGGAAGTCATTCCCCTAAAATTCATGTCATTCTCCTCTCATTGGCTAAACCCATGACATTGAGATTTCTAACATTATAGAAGTGTACCCAAAACACTTCTGTACCCAACACCCTGGTAACTTGAAGTTCAGCATAAACAATGTAGATACGTCCTTTTATGCTATACATTTCAAGTTCTGAAAATCCTACTCTTGTCTAACATTTTATCCCAAGGAATAGACAAGAAGTAATTTCAACTCCAACACCAAGAACAATGATGACCACTTGTTAGGAAAGGACCGAACAAGCTGATACCATTTGTAATGACCCACCAATTCCCATTGGCTTGAGAGTTCAACGAGTCATTACTAGGCCTTAAGAGACATCCCCAAGATGCCGAAGGTTGGAAATAAATGCAGAAGGGTCTCAAGCAAAGTGGTAGACGATTTACCCTTTAATAAATAACCCATCCATTAATCATTCACTATATGATGTATGAACAAATGAATGACCAATCAACAACTTCATTTATATTAAACCACATTTGAGTACACAATAGCGTAAGACCAAACCAAACATCAAGGTACACAATAGAAGAACAACATGAGACTCTCAAAAGACAAAACAAATCTGTGGTTCACAAGCTCCAAGCTCCACAACATCTCCCAAACATCACCACGAGCCACTAGTAATGAGATGCTTTACCTTTACCTGTGTCTCAAAATACAACATCTGCCAAAGCAACAACATGCCAAAGCAAGGGTGAGTATAAAACTTAGTAGGTTTTCCCCAATGACTTCCCTACTCACGCCACTAGGATGGAAGAGTTAGCAACATTTATACAAAAACAATTTATATAAAACATTTTCACCAAAGCAGTTTATAACTAAATATAAACAAGTTTTCCAAAACCATCCATTCTCAAAATCATCAAAGTGCAATTTAAACCATCTTTCCCAACACGTTATTTTTCCAGAAAAATAACCAAACAAATTTCCAAACCATTTCACAAACACGTGAAATCAACCATGCATGCATCTTTATGACAGTTCCATACTCATGAGCGGTCTCCCATTGATCTACCAAGTCATTACAAGGTAATTATTTCCCATGTGCCATTACACCTTTGGCACCGAGCACAAGGTCATATTTCAACCAAGTCTCGTACTTAAAAGTCCCATGTTCTATTAAATGTTTGGCACCGAGCACAAGGTCCTATTTCAACCAAGCCTCATATATGCAACATGAACACACACCACACATTCCCAAAAATCATGCCAAGACCATCCTTTCAATAAAACACCTTTTATTGAAAACCATTTTCCATCAAAACCAAGTGTGTTCAACCAATTCAAACCATTTTAATAAAGCCGCCTTTTATTGAAAACCAAATCCATCAAAACCATTTCAATAAAACACCTTTTTTATTGAAAACCAATTTCTCATCAAACCATTTACAATTTCATAAATTTCATAATTTAAAATCAACATTTTAAATTCAAATAAACAAGTCACTTTGCACACAATTCACCAAGATTTCACAATTTCATCAAAACCATAAATCATTACTAAAGAAGATTTATTCCATGCTTTTCACAATCAATTCCATTCAAATAACCAATTTGAAACTAATCCAATCAATTCTAACAAGAGGAGTCGAGAGTGAAGCCACCTACCTCAAATGTTTTGATGAAAACCCCAACGAACAAAGAACGCATAAGAAAATCGGGCCGAATCTCCAAAAACCCACCTTAGATCTCTTCTCCTAACACAACCAAGACCAAATATTGTCATATTTGCAATCCACGCACTTAGATCTACCAATAACGAGCATATATCTAAGAAACAGAGAGAAGAGGAGAAGTAGATCTAAGTAGATCTAAGAAAATGATCAAGAACGGTCACATACCTCAAGAATCCGGCTTCGATTTGCCAAGAGAAGCCTTTGGATCGCCTCCAGAACAATGGGAGAACCCTCCTTGACCTTAGGAGATCCAAAATCCCAAGTTAGGGCCTCTTAGGAGCTTTAATGAGTCAATTAGAGGCAAAACAAGTTAGATCCACAATTTAAGGATCTAATTTTAAGTGACCACATGGTTAGTCTGCACAGTTAGGCAAACTGTGCGCTAACCGTGCGGTAGTCACTGCTTGGAAAGGGTGCTCTGCACGGATTCCTCACACATTTTTCCCAAACCGTGCGCACACCATGCGGTCTCTTCTATCCAAGGTGACCACACTTGCACGGCTTCTGCACGGTTTGGAAAACCGTGGGTAGCCCATGCGTCACCACTCTTTACCCTTTTTCACTTTAAAAGTATCTAAACTTTCCCCAACCATCTCTCATATGCTTCATGTACTTAAAAAGCATAAAAACAAGGTTACTTACAAGAAACTGTGGGTACTACAGTCTTACTCCGAGTATGATGGATTATCTTAATCTTGTAAATATTAAAATTTATTTTTCATTTTCATCTCATTTTATGATACACTAAACTACTTCTTTTGACCACATTCGGTCTTCTTTAATGAATATCTCTACATTGTTGATGAGAAATATCATTCCATGTGCTTGAATCCTTCACACATGAAATAGTTACCATCAAATGATGTCCTAGAATGTTGAGCTATGTATGGTTGTCTTTGTTGGTCTTGTTCTCTTTGGTACCTATTGGCTATGGAACATACATTTTGTGAGTATCCCATCTTTCCACAATAATAACATCTCATGTGGGGTGCATTCATGTGTGTCAATACTACACTGCTAGTTTTCCCTTGGGTTCTCTAAGACTTATAGTTATAATTCATACCCAAATAAATATTCAATCTCGGAGCAGGTTCTTGTGGTATGGCCTTAACCATTACTACTCTCTATTTTTTATCAATCCTCATACCAGCCTTATCATTTGGATTTGACGGTTTCTTTTCTTCTTATGGGACTCTATGCTCAACTTTCATATTTTTTGTTGCCTGAATGATTTGATTTCCTGATTTCATACTAAGAGTCAAGATTTTTTCATGATCCTCAACACTTCGACATAATCTAAAAAAATTCTCTTCAAGTTCTTTGATATGTTATATTTGATATTTTCTAGTGTTAGTCAAACTATCAATTTATATTTTATGTTCTTCGATTTTGATCTCGTACTCAAAATCCTTTTTTGAGCTCTCTAGAATTGAAGACTTTAGTTTTTCAATTTCATAATTCAACTCATACTTATCTTCTTTCTTCTACTACATATAAATTTTGGCATCACGAACCAATTTATTGGATTTATTTATTCTGGCCCTCAAAGAATCTATCTCCTCAAGAGTGGCTTCTAATCTAGCCTGTATATAAAATACTAATTTTACTTATTATTTATCATTATCACTTTATTTCCTTTTATGGGAGTTATCGACAACTATCACCATAGCATTTTCTCAATAGTATTTCCAATTCTCCATCTCTTCAACGTCAACTTCTTCTGAACTATCATTTTCTTATGAAAAAAAATTATTCTTTTTAATAAATTTCTCTTGGAAATTTTCTTACCTTTCACATAGGATGAAGAATTATTCATGGGAATTTAGAATTCATCCTCATCATCTTCTTAAAACTTATTAGGCAACATTTATACAATATGTCCAACCTTTCTGCATCGAAAGCCTGCAAGTAGGAGTTTCCCTTGGAACTTAATTTTCCTCTTTGTAGATTTCAAGAAAGGAATGACATCACCTCATCCATCTCATCTTCTTACTATTCATATTAAATGGTGAGATTCTTCCTGGAATTTAATGACACCAATTTAGACCTCCCTTTTTCCACAGACTCATTATCATCATTTTTCATCTCTTATGATACAAGAGTACGGTGTAAACTATCCAGTGTCAACTCTTTTGGATATTTATCTTCCATAAAAAACTATTATATTTAACAAAGGTGGAAGTTGTCTCAATATGAACTTAACGATATTTAATTCTCCAATAATTTCTCTGATACCACACATGTATTACATAGTGACATCCACCTCATCAAAGAATCAATCTTTAGACTCATTAGGGTGCATTCTCATATCTTTATACTTATTCCACAGAACCTGTATCTTTTCTTCTCTAACTTTTGAGTCACCCTCATTGATATTTAGAAACTTTTCCCACATATCATGTGATGTTTTACACGACATAACCTTTGTATATATTTCACTATATAGGGCTCCCCCAAAATCATTTATTCCTTTGGTATCCACATCCAATTCCCTTAGATCATGTTCCAATAAAGCACCACTATTGATACTAGTCAAAATTCCATGCATTGTTGTGGTAAAGACATATATTCCTAAAGATCAGAAGTAGTTCTTCATCCAATTCTTCCAAAATTAAAAAATGTTTCCATCAAATATCAGAATACCTTTATGATTGACAACCTCCATTGAATCCCCTTGGATATAAATACTAAAATTAACCTTTCTCTCTAATACCGATTATTACCCCAAATAGGTTAAATACCCTGAGAGGAGGGGTGAATCAGGGTGTGATAGATTAAAACAACTACTTCTTCAGATATTATTTCTTCCTTAAACAAAAAACTCTTATCTCCCTTTCTTATAGCAATGTATTAATAGAAATGAAATCATGCATGAGACACAACTATTTTACTTGTTTCATCCTCACTGGGCTATGTCCAAAGAGAATAAAACGGAATGTGCTGATGTACTAAATTTACTAAGGATCGTTGCTAATTCAAGGTTGGATCTAGATCATTTATATACCCAATATCACTACCTTTATGATATTTAGGTATATCTCACGGATTCTCAAGGGACACTCCCTCAATCTTCCTTCTATGTCTCACTACCAATGGAAAGGATCACCTTCTTCCTCTTCCTTTTCTCACTTCTCTAGAAAGGATTCTCACATATTTTATGGACATGTAGGTCCCTTCATTAGAAATCATGAATACATATTAAACTATAAGTAGATGCTCTATTTATGTTCTAATTTCATCCACTTGATAAATACCACTTTACCATATTTTTAATGGCTGGTCCCTTTTTAATACTTTCACGATGATCACTGCCTTCTTGAAGGTCACACTGCCTTCACGAAACATCCCAATATTTCACAAGTGTATACTACCTTTAAAAACCCCTCAACCTTAATTAAGCTCAAATATTTCTCAATTCTCAACCATTCTTCATGAATCATCCTCCTTTCTTAAAGCTTAAACAATTTCATTAATCTCACTCAGCATTTGTGAAGCTCACAACTTTCGGTCAACTTTTTATAGCCTTCTCAAATATCAATACATCATGATGTTTACAACTTTTGGTTGGCTTTCATATCCTTCAAGAACTTCCTTTATTAGATAAAATTTTCACAAGAAATACCTTCACAAATTACCTTCACAAATTTAGATACTTAGAATCTTAATTAATCATTTATCTACTTTTCTAAGGGGGTAGATCCCTATTTATAAGCATTGCCTCCCATTCCAGAAGCTTCCATCCACATGATCACCTTTCAGAAAATATCTTCAATATCATTAAAAAATCTCCCTATTTTCTAGAATCATCAAGGAAATTTACCTATTTGTGATTCTTCTCATAGTCATGGAGATATACCATTTTTTATCAGGTCTTTTTGATGCTTCACTTCTCATAGTTAAGGAGATGTATAGTTTTTCATCATGTGTTCTCAATGCTCCACACCTCCATTAAACCCATCCTTCACAACACCAAATAACTTTGAAAATATCTTTACCATTTTGAAAATCCAATATTTGATAAACTCGTGCATTTTTAATAGTTTTTTTAGGCAATCATGAAATCCAACTTTAACATTGATTGATATTACTCCAAATTTTGGACCCCAAAAATTTGGAAGACACTTGTAAATGACACCACATTATATATGCAATTTTATATACCGCCTATAGGGAATCTATTCCTTTGCCTTGGATCTTTTTCAATATTCATGTCAGAAATCTCTTTGTAACTCCATAACTGACTATAGAAACCTACTTTTTCAACAAGCACAATTAACCCAAAAACACTACAATGTTATCTTGAGGTATTTTTTCCCAACAATGATCTAATACTTTATTATATTTTTTCTTCCTTACTAATAATTTTATTACACCCCTTTCTTATGTTTCTAATCCTCATGTTATGAAGATGATTGTATCATTGACATGTATAAAAAGGGTCTAGTGAAGCATGGTTATGGAGAAATTATTTCAAGTGTAGTAAATTAAGATGATTATGTAGCTAATCTACAAGACACTAAACTTTTAAGTATTTGGGTTCCATGACTATTTTTAAATATATTATTGAAATAAAGATATTAATTGTTTATTTAAGTCATGTTAAACTTGGTTCACTTTAGTTGGAATTATATTGGGGTTTAGTTATTTTGGGAATTAGTTTAGTTTTTTGGGGGGATTAGTTTATATAACAAGAGTGGAATCTCTAAAAATGAGTCTAAGTATAGGATGAAATCCTGAAATATTTTTAAAGTGATGAGTAATTGTTTTTCCAACAATTACATCCCTATATGGATACTGGAAAGTGGATGCGGTTGCAGCACAGACGCACCTTGGGGTAATCTCCCCAAAAAGGGTTGGTTGGACATTTACTTGATCCCCATCCTAATGCATAATGAGTTTGATTAAGACTATAAATCTGGATAGGAACTCTCAAAGGATATTCTTTGGTTGATCATGTACTCTTTACAAACCACTATGAACGATTGATTTCCTTGTTACTTTGAGATATTATATTGAGATGTATGAGAGACCACAACTTAAAGTAACCTATGTAGAACCAAGAGAGTTATAGGATTAATTATTTATGAAATAGATGAAATGGATGTATCAAAAATTAAAATGATGGTGACATTAGAAAATAAATCATAGGTTTGAGTTTTCATATTCATATAATCATTTACACTAATTTGATCATGACCCTTTTGGTTGTAGTATTTGGTTGGAAACAAAATCATGAAAATAAATCTATGAAATGTATTTCCCTAAAAACACCTAAGAAACATACTTGGGATAAGTGTTTTCCTATTATTACCAAGGATAATGAGTTTTATATCTCAGTATAAGACATATGTTGAGTTTATCATGGATCACTTAGCTTATTCCTTTAGTAAACGATAATTAAAATTGAAAGGATGTAATTTATTTTAGGGGGGAAGTAACGACCCTAGATTTTTGATCTATTAACATACATTCTATGTTCCATAAATTATGTGAAATCCTCCACCAAATGTAAACAAACCACAAAATATTAAGTATACATTATTAATAAATCAATAATAAACAATGATATGGAAAACCATTATTAGTTATTAACTTTAAAGGGTAAATAATTGATACGAGTTAATACAGAAAAGTTTGTTTCTAATAAATATTGTTTTCTTTATATTGTACATTTTATTTTAAAAATATAAATTTACAAATTTTAGAATTTAAATTTTATAGAGTAAAATTAAATTTTGAATTCCTAAAAACAATATTATCTTAGGATTTATTTTTGAGATTTTTCATAAATAATAAAATTTCAAGTTTATAGTTAAAATAATGATTTTATCAATCTCATCACTTTTATAAAATTATTTTATCATATGAATGCATAAAATGTTTTTGAAACCTTATTCCTATAAAATTATATATTATGAATTATAACAAATCATTCTAAATACTATGTTGAATTTATAAAATTGTGCTCAAACATTTTGAAAATTTATCTTGTGCTTTAATGAAAACTATTTTTAGTTGTTTTTTTTAATTAATTATAATATAATGAAATGAAGTTTTTGATTTGTTTTATTTTAAAATAAATAAAAAATTAATTCTAAAAATTATTTTAAATTCACTGGAACCAATAGAATTTACAATTGTATCCTAATCAAAAATATTTTTGCATAAAAATAAACTTTTTCGAAGAATGGGTTTTTTATGGGTTACACACACTAATGTGAAGATTAATTTCCATACACATTTAATGTTAATTTAATAAAATTATTTTTATATTTTATATAATAATTCTCATATTATTTTACATGTATAATTCCATTTTTTGGTATAAATTTTATATTATTAGGATTAATGCTAATTACCACTATAATGATGGAACAATTATTTTAAAATTATTGTTTTATTAATATCAAGGAATTTATATTTAATTATTAAATTGAAAAACATTAAATAATGGTTATATTATGATTTATAAAAACATAAATAAATATACTAACGTTCATTTAATTTCTAATTGATACTAAATAATATTAATAGTCTATAATGGTCAAATTTTCATTTTTCTACTAAAACTATTTTTCTACACAATATCTATTTTAATTTAAAAGATAATTTTATAATACTTATAAATTCAATTGGATTAAATATAAGTTAAATTTATTTTTTAACATCAAAATTTTGTGATACAGGTTATGTTATATGTTTAATAAAACATAAAATCACATAGTTAAAAATTAGTACCTAGTTTGAAAGTAAAAAAGGTAAATGGTAAAATCTTAACGGTAAAAAATATATAAAATGTTAAAAAAAAGTGTGTAAACCAATGGTTTGGAATTTATATACTCAAATACACCACACAATAAATAATTTTTAAAATTTGGATCCATTTAACATAGAATAGTTTCATGGAATTATTAAATTAAAAGGGGTCTTTACAAAAGTTCATTTCCCTCTTATAAAAGGGGATCACTTGCCCCCTTTCAAACACACACCACAATTTAGAATTACTACTTCAAAATCTACCATTTTAATATCCCTATAACCCTATCCTACAAAAATAATCCCCTTTTCACTTAAATTTATCATATTTTCTTCAATTTTAATGGAACTTCCAAGGGAAAAATCAAGTCTCCAGCATAAATGTTAACTACTCTTAAGCTTTTCTTATTAATCTTAATCATCCAAATATAGTATCACTATAATAATTTGATTAATTAATTATAAATATTATACTTATATGTTTTTATATTATTTTTAAAACCTTTATTTATTAATTTTCATCCACTTAGAAAAAAACACCATTAGTGTGTTGCGTGGACTCTCACTTCACAAAGCGATATAGTTTTCTTTTCATTACTAGTTTTAATGGATAGTATTAATCATTGTAATTATGAATAAATTTGATATACATAATATAATTATGATCCTTAAATATCAATTTAATATCCACCTTCACCACCTCTCATGATTTGAGAAACATGAATGCTAATTATGCAAACGTGTTGATAACTGCTTCCACGATGAAATATTTTTTGTCTTTTGATTAGAATTTCATACACTGTATAAGCATCATAAAATATTTTTTACCTTAATAAAAAAATATCATTATCCATATTTAATAATGATATTGTGTCAATATAAACACCTCCTTAACTATACTTTCAAATCGAATTAAAGTGTGTTCAAATTTGGGTCAGTTGAACCACCTACATGAACAGTATTTTAAAATTTGATTATGGATAACTATGGGAACATAGAAAATAATATTATTATAATAAATTAATAAAATTATGATTATTATATGGTTATAAAAATAATGTATTAATTATATAACCTATTGTAAAAGTAACATTTTCATTCGCTAAAATTAATGAAATAAGTTGTTATCAATTTGATTTTCACATAACGCAACCAAAACACATATGGAATGAAACAAGATAATTTTAAATAAATATAATTTATATATTATATAATATTAAATGATATTTAAATAGTGAAATTGGTATCAAATAATGGGTAATGATATCAAAATTAAAAAATATGTCAAAAAAAGTTAAAGTTATTAGCACCAAGCGGCCATAATGCGCTATATCTAATTAATGTTCTCATGATAAAAAAATTATAATAAGGATAATAAAAGAATAATATTTATTATTTAGGTTATAAAATAGGTTATTAATTTATATATGTTTTTTACATGAGTTTAGAGTGTCATCAACGAAGCAAGGAAACTAGGTAAGGGTTTATTGTTTCAAGTTCTGCTTCATTGAGGCATGATTACATGGTTTTCACCTATTAATATTTGAGGTTGAATGGATACTAACCAAATGAATTATTTCATCATAAATCACAATTTTTTGTGAGATATAAATTTTTATTTCACAATCTTCCCTACATTATCTTTCGATCCATTCACTTTTCAAGATATAAGGGCTTTGTCTCAAATTTCATTCTTTGAGACACACTTTATTCTATACACTTAATTAAACTAAATGGTGTGTATACTTACTATTGGTTTAATAATATCATGAATCGTATTTTTCATGGTATTTTAACTTCAATTTCAATATCTCTCACTTTTACAGGGTTTTTATTGGAATTTTTCTTAAGTCCTAAGGGATTTCATCTCAATTTTTCTTCATAGAGACATAGTCTATGTTTATGCACCAATTATTATTTAAGTTGTGTGTATAATACCTATTTTATATAAAATTTCATAAATTATATTTTATTCATGAAATTTTATGTCCAATAACATGATATCCCTTTTATAAGGATTTTGTTTAAATTTTTACCTAGGTCGTGATGGTTTGTTTGTCTCAAATTTGAATCCCTTGAGACATGTTTAATATATATTTCATGTTTCCTTTACAATAGTCTGAATACATACCTATTTAAATTTTGTATCACAATCCAATTATATTTCATTATATTACATTTTCTATTTAAACTTATACCTCTAAAGAGTTATTGATTTAAATGTTACAAATGTTGTAGAGAGTTTTTGTGACTCAATTCTTTTCATTAGGTCATATCCTTTCGTACAAGAATATAATTTTAAAGGATTATTTGATCTTACCCATTCCATTATTTTATTTGGAACTTTATTTTGTTCTATGGGGAAATTAATTCTCTTTATCAATATACAATTATTTCATAAAATGTTTTACAAAATAAAAGTGCATTGTTGGTAAGAATAATTGTCATTCTTACCAATAGATATTTTGTTCTGTGTATATATTTTTATACCCTCAAAAGTTAACCTATATTTTTGGAACGATAATATGGATTATTTTATATGATTTTCATAATTCTTTACCCCTTTTCAAAATAAAAATTTAATACTATTTTAATGATGTAAGTTTTCAATAAGGTTCTTTTAAAATATTTATGAGAATTTTCCATCCTTTACAAATAAAAATATTTTTTATCCAATCCACATTTTATTTTTATTAAATTTATATCTTTTTAAATTTAACATTATTAAAGATTATATTTAAAAGTAAATGTTTTCAAATTATTTTCACTTACCTTTTTGAAAACTTTATGTGTTTTTCAAGTTTCCATTGTTAAAGACTGTTTTTAAAAGTAAATATTTTCAAAGTATTTTCACTTAACTTTTTGAAAACTTTATATTGTTTTCAAGTTTATATTATTAAATATTCATTTTAAACTTAAATTTTTTTAAAGTATTTTCACTAATTTTTCTTGAAAATTTTTTATCCTTTTAAATTATTAATTATTAAATATTCTTTTAAAAGTAAATGTTTATCAATGTATTTTAATTTCTATTTTTTAAAACCATTATGTAATTTAAAGGATATTTTATTTAGAAATAAAGTTTTCAAAATTATTCACTTTCAATTCATAAAGAATATTTTTAAAGTTATTTTCACGTCAATGTTTTAAAAAGGTTTTGTGAAAAATTTTGTATTTTCACTTATATTTACCCTATAAGGTTTATTTTTCTGAAAGTGATGTTTTATAAACATTTATATGTTATTGTGATATGATTTATTTTGAAAAATGAGAGTTATAATATTATATGATTAATAAATTTTAGTTTATTTTAATTTTTTAACATTTTAATAAACCCATTATTTTTCCACGAGTTCTTTATGATATGATGAATGTTTGAATTTTAAGTGGCATAAAAATGTAAGGATTGTTATACGAGTGGCACCTATATCTTCATAAAATGTATTGGGGAAAGGATTATATCTCATGAGTTATAAATATTATGTGAATAAGTTAGTAATTTACTAGGTTCTAAAAGGATAAGGGTTATGGCATTAATCTCTACTCAAAATTTTATGTGTGAATAGGTTAGTAAGTGCCTAGGTTCATATAGGGTGAGTGTGATGATGTTAATATCTACTCACAATTTTACATGTAAAAAATTTGGTTAGTTGTTATGTTCCCAAAGGGTGAGTGTGATGGTATTAGTATCTAATCATGATTTTATATATAAATAGGTTGGTGAGTCTCTACATTCACAAAGGGTGAGTGTGATGGCATTAATCTCTAATCCCAATTTTACATGTGAATAGGTTGGAAAGTAGCAAGGTTGAAAAGCATAAGAAATCATATGTTTATGATTGTGCTATATTTTCAAGTTGTTTATCATGTTATGCCAATTTTGCATGATTATGACGTTTTTTAAAGTATTCCACGCGTTTATATCATGCTCACATGATTTATGAGTATTGATATTTTTTAATCCAGGTCATTTCTTTTATGGTTCCTTAATGATCTTTTTATGATTTTATATTGCTTCATCAAGTTTTATGATTATTATCCATGGTATTTTGAGATTTTATTAGGTTATTTATATCTTTTCCCTTACTGGTCATTTGATATCACCCCTTATGTTTCCAATACCTAAGTTATGAAGATGATTATATCATTTGAAATTTCTATAAAGGGTCTAGAGGATCATGATTATAGAGAAATGGTCAAAAGTGTAGTAAATTAAGATGTTTATATAGCTAAAATATAAGACAAAAACTGTTATATCATTGAATTATGTGACTATTTTGGAGATTTATTATTTAAATCTTGAGATTAATGAATTATTAAATTAATGTTAAGCTTGTTTTTCTTCACTTAGGGTAAAAACAGGAGATCAAGAATGAAAATAAGGTAGCTATGAAGGTTTTTGGGTAGGTCTTAGATGAGATAGTGGGATCAATGTTTGTGAATAAGAGATGGAAATAGGTTCCCTTCTATAACTGAGGGGAGGGACACACATGGAATTGTATAAAATATTTAAATAATATAAATTCACTTTCTTGTGGAAGTGGAACAAAACATATAAGAAGTAAATTTTAATATAATATAGTATCAAAATATATTCAAGAAATAAGATTTATAAAATCTTAAGTGACATTTTTACACTTATCTCTTAGTTTACCCCCCCCCCCATTAAACATGTTTTAACCCAAATTGTGTTAACACATTTTTACTATTTTTATTATTCATTATGTCCAAAAATGAAAAAAATGTATTTTTAAGAATTAAAAGGGATTTATTTCAACCATTTCCTAATAAAAACTATTACATAAATGTTAAAATAATTTATTGAATATTTCATCAACATATTTCTTTAAAATAATTAATAAATAGTGATTTTTTAAAATTATTAATACAAAAACTTATTGCATGCATAAAAACATTTTTCTGAAAAATAACTCTTTTTACCTTCAAATACTTTTATCTTCATTATTAAATATTAAATAACTAATATATAAATGATTATTCATAAATTACCAATAAATTTCATTAAAATTACTTTTTAATATCAATAAATATATTTATTTATATAAAAATTCATAACACCTAGAAAAATGCATTTCATAAAAAAATATGTATTTTAATTAGGAAATGATTTTATTAAAACTTTATTGATTATTTCATAGGCATTAGTCAATACATTCGAATTAAGGAATATATATATATATATATATATATCATAATTTTTTTAATCCCATTCATACCCACCAATCTAGTGGCTAGGTTTTAAATGTTAAAATATATCATGGTTCATTTAGAATTAGGGTTTCATGTAAATCAAGTTATCGAATACTTCAAATTTATTTCAGATCAATACATATAAAATCTCAGTATATTACATTATACCCACTTAAAATAAATTTCTTTATATAAATTTCACCACTCCAATGAAAACAAATGAGGATACTTATATTTCCTCATATCCTCAGGTTCATATATAGCTTCCCAGAGTTTTTGAATCCTACAAATAACTTTAACCATGTGAGTAGTATTGATCCATAGAACATTATCTCTATGATACAAGATTTATAGTGGTTTGTCTTCATATAAAATTTCATGCTCAAGTGGTACAACATTTGAGTTTAGTACATTTTAATGATAAGGTATGTGCCTCCTCAAAAGATATATAGGAAACACGTCATGAAATTGAGAAAGGTTTAGTGGAAGATCCAATAGATAAACAACCATCCATATTGAATCAAGAATATCAAAGTGTCTAATATACCAAGGTCTCGCCTTTCTTTTCTTTCCGAATCTTATAACCTTCTTCCTTGGGGAAATTTTTAGAAATACATTCTCAGAAACTTTGAATTCTAGATTTCACTTATGATTATCAGTATAACTCTTTTGTATACTCTGAGCGAGATTTATGTGGTGTTGAATGGATCTGACTTCCTCTTTTATTTCCTTAGCAAGCTTAGATCCCAGTGACATTCAATCTCTAACTTCATCCAAGCATGTCAAATTTATTCACTTATTTTTACAAAGAAATTAATAAGGAGCAATCTTGATTCCCTAATGAAATCTATTGTAATAAGAAAATTTAAAAAAGGGAGTTGTTGATCCCAACCACCTTTGAAATCTTGATAACAAGATCTTAGTATATCTTCTAAAGTTTTAATTGTTCTCTCAGACTGAACATTTGTCTAAGTATGATAAGAATTATTGAAATGCAACTTTTTAAACAAATATTGTTGAAGGCTTCTCCAAAACATCAGGGTAAACCTCGGATCGTGATTAGATACAATAGAATATGGTACTATATAAAACTCTACCACTTCATTAATGTATATCATTGAAATATGACTAAGAAATAAATATTCACTAAAATAAATGAAATGTGATAACTTTTAACGCAATCAACTATAACCCAAGTAGCATTATTCCCGTTAAATGTTTTGAGGTGTTCTATAATTAAATACATAGTGATGTTTTCCCATTTCCATATAGGTATGGGTAGTGGTTATAACACCCCCTTAGACATTTATAATTTATCCTTATCTCATTGGAATA
Source organism: Viscum album (assembly GCA_963277665.1). Classification (NCBI taxonomy): domain Eukaryota; kingdom Viridiplantae; phylum Streptophyta; class Magnoliopsida; order Santalales; family Viscaceae; genus Viscum; species Viscum album. The sequence goes on from OY728128.1 coordinate 1,608,541,800, forward strand.
CCATCCACTGAGATACATTCTTTATAATATCTATCTTCATGTTATCCCACCAAAAATCCTCCATATGGTCTCTATACATGTTCGTACTTACAGAATGAATATAGAGTGATCAACTTTGAGATTCATCCAATGGATACTTCTTCAATTTTTGTATAACAAGGAAATATATTTTATTCCTTAAACTTATCATTCCATCAAAATCATGATTAAACTTGGGAACACTTCTCACCTTCATTTGCAGCTCTATATCTATCTTTTGTGCCTATTTAATCTTTACATGGATAGATGGTTGAACACTCATTTGAGTGAGATAATATTTCTCTAATTACTTCATTATTTCAAGGTATATCCTTTGAAAATCTATAAATATTTTATCTTTTTTTATTCTCATCATAGATAATATAGAATTATCTTTTCAACTCAAAGGATCAGTCACCTTGTTCACCTTTTGAGGATGGTAATTTATTGAGTAGTTATAATATTTAATCAACTCAAGCCACCTTCACTGGAACACATTCAACTCTTTCTTGATGAATATGTTCTTTAAATTTTTATTATTAGTATATATTTCACACATTTCTCCATAAGTATAATTCATCCATATCTTTAACATAAAGATTACCACTGCTAACTCCAATTCATGTTCCAAGTAAGTCTGCACATGAAACTATAATTGAAAAGAATTATAATCTATCACCATGTCATTTTAGATAAAAAAAAATACCATGATCTTATTCAATGGGTCATTAAAAATCACAAACCCTTCTCTACTATAGGGTAATATTGGTATAGGTTCATTGACCAACCTTCTCTTTAACTCTTTGAAATTTTCTTTGCATTCATCATTCTAAAGGAACTTGAATCCCCTTATTGTTAACTTAGTGTGTGGATTATAAAATCATGTGAAATTATTCATAAATCATCAATAATATATATCCAATCCAATAAAACTATGTATATCAATCACAGTGTTTGGTCTCGGCTAATATTCAATTACTTATGTCTTAGATGGATCAGCTGATATACTCGTTTGTGATCATATGTCCCAATAATGATACTTTCTATAACCAAAATTCACACTTGATGAATTTGGAATTTATTTTCTCCTACCTTGGGGTCTTCTAAAAAATAATAAAGTGATATTCTGTAATGACCTGACCCTAAAAGCCTGGATCCAATGCATTATTTTAATACATTGGCATGATTACAATGAATCAAATCCCGAAGGACTGATCAGTTTAGCAGTCTTAGAAAATAGATTACAAACATTAATGTTACATTAAACATTCAGGCATAAAACACAACATAAATAATCCTTTGATAATTCCATTATTCCCCTAGATTAACCCTACATATCAATCACAATACACTTCTTGGAATCCTAGGAAAATAAAACATAAGAAAGGGGTGATCTCAGATGCTCAATAAGGGTAAATAATTTAGCGGAAGCTATAAACATTTATGGTGAGATATTTAATAAAAACAACATTATTTTAAACATAAACTTGAACATAATATAGAAAAAAATAAATCATACGTTACCATATAAACATGCACATGGATATTCTACTAGTCGAATAATCACATGTAAAAACTAATTTCATAACGATGGAATGCATAATTATGGACATCATAACCACATAGTCTGGGCCTCGTGTCAAGACTACAAATAAGATTTTGTCAAGTACTTGTTCCAAGACACTAGTTTGTCTCATAAGACCTACTGATGCATCGAGGAGCTATAGAGATCTCCACCCATCACTTGCTAAGTCCAATTCATTCCTCATATGAAAAGGTTGAAACATAACATAAACATTCATATTAAAACTATCATATAAAATGTTAATACATTAACCATAAACCATGAATGGTATAAAAATAACACATCCACATTCAAACATATCACAAAACCATAAATACAATATAGAAGAATTGAATCATAATAAATCAACTTCAAATAAGTATAAAATCCATTAAAGGATGCTGGCATAGAAGAAATCGAAATTATTTGATAGGAATATCTATTTCTATTTTGAAATTATTTAAAATTCATGTAATTATAAAATAAAACATTTATTTTTAAATTATTCTTATAATATTTTAAGGGAAGCTTCAAAGGTGTTATAATGGTAGATAATAGTCGCACCCTCCATATAAGTTAAAAAAACATTCTTACCTTAATTTGTCGAAAAGCTCATAAAGTGCCTTGTTTGGAAAATGACAGAAAGATTCCTTTCAAACCATTTTATAAAAAGTAAAAAAGGGTATAAATGACTTTAACCCATAGTCTAGTAAATAGTAAAAATGTTTTGAAATAAATTTTTAAGAATCATGGATTTAGATGATAAAGAGGTCCTAGTAGATACTTACGTAAAAATAACCTCGGATAATAAAGAGATTGTAAAATTAACCCTTACCTTGTACTTTCCTTTGGTCGAGGGTATGTTTAACCTCTTGTATAATAACCATAGTATGTTATTAAATTATAACATAACCATATTAAAATTTATGATATCATACTTGATTCATTTATGGCTTTTATACTACCCATTTAATAATAATTTCTATGTTAAAATAACATTTTGGGTAACAAATTGCTTTCTTTATCATGTGTTTTAACTTGTTATTCTTGATCGTATAACTCATATCATGATTTAATTGATTCAATAATATAAAACATTATCTATGTATCATATATATTAAGAATATAAGTATGTATAATATATTTCTATATGAAATGGAAAACGCCGTTTATGGAGACGGTAAGTCGTACGTACGCATAAACGCCGTTTTCGTTTTCATATCGTATTGAACTAAAGTAAGTGAATGAGATATATGTAAATACATATATATATATATATCAATTATCATAATTATGTCATATATTACATACTTATTAATAATATATATATTTATAATCATCGTTGAATGGTGAACGTGAATCTCATCGCATCATGGAGACAGTAAGTTGTACGTACGCACGAGTGATGATATCATTCTATTGATGGTGAAATCATATTTGATTTGATGGTATATTATATATATAATAATTAAATTTTTATATTTATTATTTACATCAATTATACTCATTATTATACCCATCCAAATAATGAAGTGTGGAATAACAAACTACACCACGGCGTAGAGATGGTAAGCCGTACGTACGCACGTATAGTGACTTTATCATTCATAGGATGGATAGAAGAATGAATATGGTTGTACCATATTTAAAATAACATCTCAATATGTATAAGGTACTGGATTTATTATTTTAGTATGGAAAAAACAAAGAAATAGTAAGTGGAAAAAGAAAAGAACTTTGAAAGAGGTGTGAAGTAATTACCTCTTCTTCGGGTTCTTCCATTTAATTTGATCAAAAGGGATCCTTAGGTTGGATTATGATAAAATTAAGGCCTCTAGGTTGAATTGGGGGTATTTTGGAGGATATTAGTTCAGGGGTTGTCTGAGCCAAATGGATTTGGAGGTGTGATTTTGAGAGAAGGGGAAGTACCCTTTTATAAGAGAGGTGGGGGTCACTTTAGGAAAAGTTTGAAATATTATCATATTATACAATCATATTCAGTTTATAATGGCTCAAAAAGGATTTATTTCGAATATAAGGTGGGGATGGGTCGAAAAACTCTCTACCAATAGGTTTTAGATAGGTTTAGGTCACTATATTAACTTTATCTTTTAGATTTAACTCTTAGTTAAATAGTTTAATTTTTACCATGTATTCTTGTATTATTATATTATATGGATAATAATATTACTATAAAATGTCAAGAGAATACAAAGTGGTTCATTAATGATATATATATTATTATATAAGTCCTTTTTTTGAACCTTATATTTTTATAACTATTATATCAATTAATAATATAGTATTTGTTTTAAAAACTCATTTATGTCAATTTTGACACTATTTGGTATTTTGTTTTTTTGAAAGTCATAACAACTTTATCACATTGAAAATAATTTATTTAATCAACCATAGAATTTCATATTAACCTATAAAATTATTTTAATTCATCATAAGTCTCAATTTATATTTATTTTGATATTTATAATATCAATTATTTTCATCTTTCATTAAAAAGGTAATTACTTCATCATCATTGTATCATAAATAAATTTAATTATTTAATGTCTAAAAATTATAAATAAAATACTATTATGTAGGAAAAATTTTTATATTTCTAATTAATATTTATAGTTGAATTTATATTATGTATAACCCTGTATTAAAAATTATTTAGTTATTAAACTTTGAATTTAACACTTTTAACTCTTCTTTAAATAAAATAATAATAAATGTCCTAATCTAATACAAGTGGACCAAAAGGATCATATTTTATTCATAAGGTTGATTTTGGTTGAAATACACTTATCCAATAGAATTAGTACATGTTTTGGAGTAATTATATTATCATTTTTTACCTTTAATTACCCTATTTACTTTTAACTGTGGTAAATAAAAGTTAAAAGTTACTATTCACCAAAAATTATTTTCATCTTATTGAACCACATTTTACTTACTAATTTCAACCGTTTCTTTCAGATTTTTGAAATTCAATTCATAGAAGCGGTAAAATTATGTTTTATGTAAATTTTTAAATACGCCTAGAAGGTGGGTAAAAGACGGTAAAAAGTTCAATAAAATTTTATATACCTAATATTATTATAAAATGACTCCAATGAATTACATAGAACATATATAGGTATTATGTATATATTTTTACATAATATAAATTTAAATAAAATAACTAACTATTTAAATAAAAAGTTGGTTTTAAACAATAACCCAGTGTTTTCACTATTCATCAAAAATTGAAAGTTTTCAGAAAAATACCAAAAATTCACCCTAAGATAATTTTGATATTACGAATCCAAAAATGAAGTACATTTTAAAAAATAAAATTTATAAAATTTCAAAAAGTGGGTATTACTATTCATAACGGCTAGTTTGATTGGTCGTGGTGTGTTAGAACTTGAAGTTGTGTACACCGCAAGCTATTGTATTATTCAAAGGTAAACGTATAGTGGAATATCGGGGTGTTACATATTCATTCTCTTCTTTACTCTTGGAGTATATAAGAATATAATCTATAAATACTACCAAAAATTAATCAAGTTAATCTATAAAAAATCTATTCATTGAATCTATGAAGATAGTGGGGGGGATTAGTAAGTATAAATGGAATCAATATAAATTAATAGTGCCATACCTTGTACAAAATACTCTCTTAGGTATTTCCTCACTTTTAACCCTCAATTGATAGTATCCAAAATGACGGTCAATCTTTGATAAGTATTGAGCTCCTTAAAATTGATCAAACAAATCATAAATATGTTAGAGTTGGTGTCCTGAGAACCAACTGTTTATACTTTGATTACATGAATGTACACTTATTATATATTGTTCATTATTCTACATGACTATAATATAATAATGTCCTGGAATATTTGTTTCATTAATAAGGTCATGGCAGATCATCGAAATGATGAGAACCTTGAAATTCTATAACAATATTCTTAAATAAAGTTCTACGGTTGGATGAAATACTATGATGGGACACATAGTATACAGACCGTCATGTGTGAGTACTCATAATAAGACGAGACTCTCTCTCATGGAGTTCGCACTTGGAAATCTCCAAGATGGGAGATTATGAGAACAGACCTGCCAGTAGTAATTCTTCATGTCTTGGTGTCATCGTACATTGTTATCTACGAGTGTGTGTAATAGTCCTTAGATTGAAAGATTATCATTAACTCATTTCATGACTTGCGCACTTATATTTGCTAACAAAAACCATCATGAAGACAGTTGGCGGGAAGTAGGGTATGTTGGGTGCATCACGAATGACATGTTTTTAATGGATAAGTCGAGGAAGTATTTGTCCCTTCCATATTTATGGAAGTATATATCTCGGGCCCTTTGATTTAAATAGAATTGTCGCCCAAATTCCATGGCCATGGTGTCACGATGAGTTTATTTCTGGAAGTCAAAGAATTAAGGATCAAGAATATAGGTTTATAACACTACCATAAAACCTGCTTGATGAGATATTGAGACCAAGGGATTAAATTACATGGTAAGCGTTCATATGAGGTGACACTTCAATGCGGCGTCAACTTCTTTCTCTTGGTTTCCTTAACCCATTTCTAGACAGTAATCTTGGACTTTAGTAAAGCTCGCCTAATGCCAATGAGAAAGATTCCTAGAGGGTCACACACTAAGTGTATCCAAGTATCTTAAGTAGAATAAAGATTATTCCCGTATGTGGTTTAATAATTATTCAAGGAAGCCTAAATCATTTTAATGTTGGAGGAATAATAAAATGAAAATAATATATACATGTCGTGTACATTGAATGTACACGTCGTGTAGTTTTAATTTTGGAAAGGAAATGAAAAATGAGTACACTCCGTGTATTAATGATTACATGCCCTGTAGTTTTTCTAGTCGGGATTTTGAGGAATTAATATCATTTTATTAAATGATATTTATTATAATCAGCATGGAAACATGTCAAGGAATTAATGATTCTAAATGGGGGTTTTCAATAAGAGTTAATGGAATAAATAAAACACATAATGCGTTTATATATTGTCATAACTCTATAACCTCAAACCTGATAATAAATATCCTCACAACCCCAACACTTTTCCCCAATCATTGTGCACAATAATTCTAGATAATTCTCTCAAGGCCGAAAGAACTACTTCCTCCAAGAATGCTCTCAAGACCAAGAGAGATCCTCCTCCATTGGATCAAGGTGATCTAAGATGGAAAACTCAAGCAAAGGCTTCTCCACGCTTGTACCCGGAGATTCCTTTAGTGATGTCCATAGATACAGGGTGCACGTGTGGATCACCGCTAGAGGAAGTATACACTTGTATTCTGAGACGCAACGATGAATCACATCAGAACATGATCAGAAATATCAACGAAGAAAGAACACCATAAAAGGTACTTCTTGTCAATTAATTAAATTAATTATAATCAACCTGTGATGATCCACCTTTGTGGTTCCAAGAATATTCTTCGTCTTTGTCAATTTCTGTGATTCGATACATGGATTCTGGCGTTTATCATCGTATTAATCCTAGATTGATCATTGCTAATGACAAAAAGCCAAGTGGGCACATCCACCCACGAGCTTCCACTGTGCTTAGGACCTTAAAGTGGTATTAGAGCAGTCACAACATTGATTATAGTTATTTAATTTTCATTGATAATTTACGCATTTATATTTGATTCAATTTAAGATAAATCTTTCTATAAAACTGAATGAATGAGATCTTTTCTTCCTCCTTCATTTCTTGATTCACATCACAGAAATGACCTTTTAATTTTGATTTTGATTAAAATAAAAACGAGGAAATCATCTGGAGGAGCTGCTCATTCTGTCTGTACAACACAGGAATACACGGCGTGTAGTGAAATCTATATGTCATGTACTTAGGTTCAACGAACCGGTACTGGTCCGCCAAACCAAACTGTGTGAATTGAGCATACCTAAGTTTTTTTAATACACCATGTTGAATAGAACTGAATGACATGTATGTTGAATCGACATGTCATGTAGTCTGATCCGGCCTAGGTAAAATCGTCTACAAGGAGAAGTCGTGTAACTGCATACATGGGATTTCCAGGCCGGTAACTGTGTAACAAGGAAGTACATTCCATGTTAGATTAATCTACACACCGTGTACTTAAAAATTTCCAAAGTACATAAAACACACCAAAGCCCCTGGCGTGTACTTTAGATAAAGGTTGAAAACAAATACACACCATCTAATATAGCCTACACACCATATACTTTCCAGAAATGGAATTTCACCAGGTTTCCTCCAAAGTAAAAAGACTCGTACAAGGAATATGGATGTGGAGAATCTCAAGGAATTTTAGAAAGGAATTTAAGATAAATAATTTATTAATTATAAGATAATAATTAATTTAAATCAATCATGACTTATCTTAAATACTAAATATAATATCATGACTTATCTTGAATAAAATAACGATTAAAAGAATTTGAATAATAAATATGTGTAAATGTCGTTGCATGCTATGGATGATCATGAGCAAGATCAAAGACCCTTTGTGTGTGTATGGTTTCATTTAAATTTATTTAATTTAAATTCGTTGGTTTGCGAGCCTTCTTCTAATAAAATGTAGGGTCTGCATGCCCATGTTTTCTTTAATGTAAACCCCATGTAATGGAGGATCTCCCAAGCCATAGGGGACGGTTTAAAATCCAAATCTGGGGCGAAACCAACCCAAGAAGATACAAAGGTGGGCAGGTGGGAGCTGAAAAACACGAACCATCAGGTTCAAGGTGTTTTTTCCCTAGGTCGGGGTTAACTTATCAAAGCCGCTAGATAAGCTAACCAACAGAAGCTCATGATCATTCCATCTTATTTTATTTCTTTCTGATTTCAGGGTTTATTTATTATGTATGTGTTGTCGCGATCATGTATTTAATGAAATAAACAAGCATGAAAAGATGTAATAAAATAAAAACCGGACTATGCATAAACATTATCAGAACATGGTTAATCACTTAATTAAGCATCACTTAATATTAACAAGCATGTGATAATGTGAAACTATGCATAAAGGATTAAAATCCCTCAAATACCATATTAAGTCAGACCAAGTCTTATGTTACTTGATTAAGGGCAAGACTCAATAAAACTATGTGTTTGACTAACCCTTGTTGGAACACTTACTTTTATAAAGGAAGATCTTATGAAAGTTTTGGGTTGACTTAAACATTTTACAACAAGAGGAGTAGCCCTTACTAGACTTGTTGTAAAATGGAGGCAAGTGTTGAGGAAATCCAAGTCAGGATTTCAGGATTGGGGAGTCCACTCAACAGATCAAGGAACTATAAGCTCACAATTGGAAAAGACATACCTACATAAATACCTTTAAATATCTTGACCAACCCTTGTTGGGGTTATGCAAAGGGGAATATGGATCCTTTCCACTAGAATGTCATAGAAACTAGGCATTCCAAGTTCAATGGTGGGAGCCATTGGGACATGATAAAATAATGGGAGAATTAATAAATTAATTTATTATTTTTCATAAAATGTAATCAAAAGGCACTGATAAATATGCTCATTTAATTTGTAGAATAAATATGAAAAACTTGTCAACCACATTTTCTCTGCGATCAATTATGGATAAAGACAATATCCTCACCATCTGTAACTTTATGGAATGGTTTAGGCGCCTTCGGTTTATCCTACACCATGAACGAAAGTTTTACATGTTGGAGTCCTCACTTCCTGATTCGCTTGCCCAAGGGGCGAGTGATGAAGATTTCCTAGTCTATGATCAACATTTGAACGATGCACTCAAAGTTAAATTTTTTATGTTTCCATCAATATCTAGTGACCTCATGAAGTCTCATGAAGACATGGATGCCTATAACATGCTCGAGCACCTCCATGGTCTATACCATGGGAAAGCAAGACAGTAAAGGTTTGGGATCTCCAAGGCTCTATTTCAGAGCAATCTTAGAGAGGGTTCCCTAGCTGGTCCTCATGTAGTCAAGATCATTGGCTACATTGAGCGCTTGGGGGTTATGGGGTTTAAACTCCCCGAATAACTGGGTACCGATCTCATTCTTTCATCACTCCCCTAGATCTTCCCTAACTTTGTTGTAAATTTCAACATGAACAGCATTGAGAAGTCTCTATCTGATATTCTTATCCTCATTCACCAAGTGGATAATGATATTAAGTATGAAAATCCTTATGTCCTTATGGTGAATAAAAGGAAATGGAATGTGAAGAGATTTAATCCCAAATCTTCTTCAAGTTCTTCTAAGAAAAGGAAGATCAAATGGGAGGCAAGAGAATAGGAGGCTGTTTGTTTCGCATGTGGTAAGAAGGGCCACTGGAAGAAAAACTGCACCCACCCAAGGAAGCAAGGGGAAGCTTCGGGTGAATTTGTTATCAAATGCAATATATCTATTTCTACTAATTGGGTATTAGATACTGCTTTTGGTGCTCACATATGTATCCAAATATAGGAACCAAGTAGATTCAGAAAGATTGACTGAGGTGAGGTGGATCTGCGAGCAGCCAATGGAGCTAGACTCGCTGTTGTAGCTGTCGGAGACTACCTCCTCACATTTCCTACTGGGATGGTCTTGGTATTAAGAGGATGTTATTATGTACCCTCTATAACCAAAAACATTATTTTAGTATCCAGATTAGATACTGATGGATTCATCTTCAAGTTTGGAAATTAATGTTGATACTTTTATAAAGATAGCATTTGTTTTGGTAGGGAACATTTATATAATGGCCTTTATGTGTTAGACTACACGATCCAAATAATGGAAATCAATGAAAAAGTTAATTCACATGACTCAAACCACACCCAACTTTGGCATCACTGGCTAGGTCATGTCAATGAGAAACATTTGAAAAAATTACATCAAGATGGATATTTAGATTCTTTCGAACTAAAACCACTTGGTGTATGTCATGCGTGTCTATAAGGAAAAAATGACTAAAGCCCCATTTAGTGGGAAAGGTGAAAGGGCTAAAGAGCTTCTACAATTAGTTCACACATATGTATGTGGACCATTTCCAGTTGAAGCAAGGGGTGGGTTCTTGTACTTCATAAATTTTACTGGTGATTTTAGTAGATATGGATATATTTACTTAATGAGGTATAAGTCAGATTCTTTTGATCGGTTCAAAGAATACAAGAATTAAGTTGAGAACTAGCTTGGTAAGAAGATTAAGAAACTCCGCTTAGATAGAGTAGGAGAATATCTTAATCAGGACTTCATTGATTTCTTACAGGAGTTTTGGATTCTATCTCAACTCACTCCTCTTTACATGCCTCAGTGGAATGGTGTAAGTGAAAGGAGGAACCGCACCCTGTAGGACATGGTGAGATCAATGATGAGTCATGTGAGTCTTCCATTATCCTTTTGGGGATATTCATTACAAACGGAAGCACACATACAAAACCAAGTACCAACTAAATCAATAAATGGTATTCCATACGAGTTATGGAGTGGACACAAAGCCATGTTATCAAATTTACATGTGTGTGGTAGCAAAGCTTTTGTTACGGCCTCTTCAGGTAACAAACTTGCACCTAGAAGCACAAAGTGTACCTTTATAGTATATCCAAAGGAAACAAGGGGATATTACCTATAGAACCCCTTAGATAAAAAGGTTACAGTGGAAATACATTCCATATTTCTTAAGAGGGATCACATCTCCAAAAGAGATAGTGGGAGAGAGGGGAAGAATAAGAAGGACTTGGCAGTCAAAGCAGGCAAGTTGGATTCTTCGAGTAGGTCGAGGGCTCTGAAAGAAGGTCCGGGGGTTGAAGTGAAAAACCAATTTGAAGTCCTGGCAACTCAAGAATAGTCATTGTCACAAGAGGATGCGGATTCAGGTGATGATATTTTTATCCAACTCTCAGTTCACAGCCTGGACCAGATCCAAGGGAAAGGTCCCCACAATCCAAGAAGGAAGAAGGGGAAAAAAGGAAAGCACGACTCGGGGAAATGCATAGTGGTTCAGGGTGAAAACCCCAAGGGGCGCAAAGACTACTCTCACTTTCCGAAAACAATGGAAACCAGGTCATCCAATAAATGTGGAAGCAAGGAAAGCAAAGGCCTTTAAAACGGGGAAAGTGGGGATCCAAGCAGAGAATCAAGAGTTATAGAGGAAGAGGGTGAGGAGTGTCTAAGGCTCATCTGCCACTCTAAGGAAGAGATGTTTGAAAAATTCCTTCGGCCAAATGCATCAAATGAAGAGATTTTAAGGATTTATGAAAGACGCTTGCAGACTGAGGCCACAGATGAGCAAGAAGCATGGATAGACGAGCAAGACCGAATCATCGTCCTAGGCTTCAACCAAGGCAGAATCAACTTGGAGGAATTCATCCAGATAATGGACAGAATGATTTCTCACCTTGAAGAACTTATTAGGGAGGATCCATACATCCAGGTTAGTACTCTGCACTGGGAATTATACAGAGCATCAGACTCAAATAACCTCAGTCTTGTGTTTAATGATTCTGTGAGCTCTTTCAGCACGTAGTCCTTGTGTACAAACTTTGGTTTCCCACTTGTCCTTAAAGTGGCTTAATAAAAAAAATTGTGGATGGATGGAGAGAGATAGACTTCGATGAATTTGATGCTCAAGATACACAGGAGTTGGTATAAGAACAGATTCCACAAAGCCCCATGGAAGAACAATCTATTCTAGAGACACAAGAACTGGTATTATCACGAGAGAGGTGTGAGAACCAGAACGATATGGTTTTCTTGTCACCAAGGATGGTGACTCAATATTGGTTGACAATGATGATCCTCTTACCTACAAGGAATTAGTTGAAGGCACAGACATTGCCAAGTGGCAAGAATCCATGAATTCTAAAATGGATTACATTTACCAAAACCAATTATGGATTTTGGTATATCCTCCAGTTGATGTAAATCCTCTTGGTAATAAATGGGTATTCAATAAGAAACTGGACATGGAGGGACAAGTCAGCACCTATAAGGCATGATTGGTAGAAAAAGGTTTTAGACAGCATCAAGGAATTGACAATGATGAAACCTTTTCACCGGTTTTGATGCTGAAATCCATCAAAATATTATTGTCCATTGCTTCTTACCATGACTATGAAATTTGGAAAATGGATGTCAAAATAGTATTCCTTAACGGGAACCTCCAGGAAGATGTCTACATGACACAACCTGTAGGGTATGTGACTCCAAAAGATTCCAACAAGGTATGCAAGTTGTAGAAATCCATTTATGGATTAAACCAAGCATCAAGGTCATGGAACATTCATTTTGATGAATTTGTAATGGAATTTGGATTTGTTAAGAATGAATGTGAGCCTTGTGTCTACAAAAGTTTTAGAGGAAGTACAGTAGTTTTCCTAATAGTATATGTTGATGACATATTACTAATTGAAAACGAAGTACTTGTCTTACAGTCAATTAAGGCATGGTTGGATAAATGCTTCTCTATGAAATACTTGGGTGAGGAAGCATATATTCTTGGGATCAAGATCCATCGTGATAGATCCAAGAGAATTGTAATGCCCCGACCCCAGAATCCAGGAGTCGGTGCATTATTTTAATAAATTGTTATGATTACAAGGAATCAATTCCCGAAGGACAGATTAGTTTAGTAGTATTGGAAATAAGATACATACATAATTTCAACATTATAACTTGAAAAGAAAAACAACACTAATTTATTCTATTAGAAACATCCAAGATTCCAAGATTATTCCTACAAGTCACTCATAACTAACTTCTTCAAATCCTGGGAAAATGAAACATAAGAAAGGGAAGAGCTCAAACGCTCAGTAAGAGTGAGTAATACATCGTAATATAACATAAACATTAGGCATGGTAAATAATTGAAAACACATTCCTTTACAAATAGTAAACCTGAAAACTTTATGGCAGGAATATGAGGTGAGTAAATAATGCCATAATAAAACATAGTCATGGGTATTATACTAGTCTAATAACCACATGAAATATCAATAGCTAATCTCATAATGATGGAATTCATAATGCTGGACATTCTGAAACATTTTTTCAAGGCATCAGTCAAGACATCTAAAAATGATTAAGGCCTTGGCCAAAACCATATATCAAAATTTGGAAAGGCCTCGGCCAATTCCACGCCTAATTGTCTCATGAGACCTACTAATGCATTGGGGAGCTATAGCGGGCTCCACCCATCATTTACTAAGTCCAATTCATTCCTCATATAAAATGGGTGAAACATAATAAAAACATTCATATTAAAACTAACATATGAAATTTCAATACTTTAACCTCAAACCATGAATGGAATAAAAATAGCACATTCATAATCAAACATAACTCATTCAATACAATATGGAAGATTATATTATAATAGATTAACCTCAATCGATAATAATGAAGGATATTGACATAGATTAAAATAATCATCAAAACTATATGAGAGAAATATCCCCCTTTTTCTTGAAAACATTTAAAAGTGTCACTATTTATCAAGAAGTCACTTAAAATAGATTTTTGAATCAAAGTTCCCCATACCACTTTGAAACTTTTAAAATGGATTTTAATTTGAAAAAATTAATGTCCATATAAATAAATCCTTAAAACCATTTTTAAAACGTGGACATTGATGAGAAATATTTATAAGAATAAATCTTTAAACATTTAAAAATGATATTTTAGTTAGAGTTTCTAACCAAATGGGAGATGCTTGAATACAAATAATTTAGGTAATCAAAAATTTATAATATCATGAGAATAAATTATTTTATGATATACTATGTCAAAGTACAGTATATACACCATATAAAAGTGAATTGGTACATAAAAACAAAGAAGTCTCAATGGAATGTAAATCGAGATAAAGTCCCTTATAAAAACTGTATCCTTAGGTTAAGGATAAATCAATGACATAATTATGTGTGAAAAATATAAATAGATTCAATATTATTTAATATTCAGAGTAAATAAATCATAGGATATTCACACATATTCTTATAAAAACAACACCAATGACTTGGATGTTTAACTTAAGGAATGGAAATTGAGTTAAGATTACTCTTATCAAGTTCGTATCAATGACTTGAGAAATTATCAATGGAGATATTATGTGTATCAAGATTATATCCACACAAAGGGGAGTGGAAATTACTACATAAATAATAAATATTTATTCCCCACATAATCTTGGAGTAAAATAGTCAATGAAGTATGCGTAAATCCGAATGAGTGGAAATTCAAATTTGAAATTCCCTTACCGATTTGGTAACTTACAAAACATACACCTCATGAAAGAAAGATAATACAATGATGATGTAAATACCCATAAATTAAATTATATTGCACAATGAATACAATCATGGATAGTAAATACGCCACATAAAAGGAAATAGTGGCCAATATAGCATGAATCTCACATGAATAAAAAGTGAGATGAAAAACCCTTACTTCGTTGTGATCAATTGAGTCGTATGACCAAAATTTAATAACCACCAAATGAATCACAAAATACCATGAATATAAATAGAATCATGATAATATATATCAAATATAAGTACACAATACACCACATGCAATAAATAAGTGGTGAACAATGGAAATCTCACAGAATTAAAAGTGAGATAAGAAACCCCTTACCTTGTGTCTGAATTGACTCGTTCGTTCTTTAATCTCCAGAATAATAAAGTAAATTTAATTTATAATTTCTTAATAAAATTTTTCAATTTTATTATTCCTTTTATATCACTTATTACCATGTTATATACATTATGTAATCATTTAAGTTAAAAATGGTCATTTTGTCGATATTTGGTACTTGAGTCAAAAATGAACTTGTTATAATTACAAATTGTCCATGTGGTCAAAATTATATTATCTCCATAATGATATAAATGATTTATATATCATATATATATTATATATCCAGTATATATGTTTATTTATAATAGTACATAACATTTGTATATAAGAAATGAAATGCACCATTCTTGGAGACGGTAAGTTGTACATACGCATGAATGCTACTTTCATTTCTATTTTGTATTTTAATGGAATTAAAACATAATGATACATAGGTATATAATAATTACAGTATAATATCATATATAATATCACTATCTTCATCCTTTATACATCCCACATAATGCATTAACAATTCATATCACTTTGAGGGGGTGGTAGTCCGCACTTCCTCAAATGAAATTATCATGTTCACGCATATTGGAAAGCATAAAGGTGTGTTTGTAAATACAAATTACAGAAGAAAAGAGAAAACATAAACATAATATATATCATATATAAATACAGTGTCATCTTAATGGCCACCATGATATGCGGTAGGAGATAATTGAACAATCATCATTTTGTGAGGTGTTAGTTTACCATCCACGGAAACAATATGTTCTTTACCCATTAGATGGAGGTGTGTGTAAGTGTACTTTGAATAATTCTCATAAAAATCATAGTATATTGAGTATAATGGTGTTTTTATAAAATAAATGAATAAAAATAGTTTAGGGGTTGTAAAGTAAAAGAAAAGAAAAGAAATTAAGAGAAACCATTACCTTTAATTTGGGTAACTCCCTTTGGTTTGAACCAAAAGGACTTCTTGAAGTGACTTTTGACTAAGGTAAGGCTTATGGGTGGAATATAGGGATCTTGAGAGCTTATTTGGGTAGGGGTTGGATGAGCCAATGGGATTGAGAGGTGTGTGGAATGGGTTATAAGTGGTGTCCTTTTATAAGGGAGAGAAGGGTCTCTTTTGGAAAGTTTGAAAATGTTATTTTATTATAAACTTATATTCAGTTTCAAAAGGTCCAAATCTCATTAAAATAAAATATAATATGACTCATGTTAGAAATAAAATCATCCAATAAGAATTGGACATGTTTTTTTGGATATTTTTTTAATATTAATAATCTTATTTATTTAAATCATTTATTAATGAGGTAAATAGTGCATCATTATTGTGTCATAAATAATTTAATTTATTTGATGTCTAAAAATTATAAAAAAAACCATAATGTAGTAAATATTTTTATATTTACAATGAATATTTATTGTAAAAATATTAATTATATAACACCATGTAAAAATTTATATACTAAAGGATATTTGTTAATGTCATTTTTGTCTTTACTTCAAGTTAATTAAAATAAAATGTCTTTATCACTCCCAAGTGGCTCCATGGGGTCCCAAAATCAACCCAAATATGACCATGGTCGTAAATTACTCAACCAATAATTTTAGGACAATTTTTAAGGTAACTTTTTATTATTATAATACTCTTTTTACCTTGAATTACCATATTTACCTTTAACCACGGTAAATAAAAGTCAAAAGTTAATATTCACCTAAAAAAATTTCATCTTATTGGACAAAATTTTACTTACTAATAACAATCATGTATATCGGATTTTCAAAATTCAGTTCACAGAAGTAGTAAAATTTCATTTAAATGAAAATTTTAGTTTTTTAACTACTACTTAGTGGTTTCACTATTAATCAAAAATTGAAGTTTTTCATAAAACTACCAAAAACTCAGCCTAAGCTATATTTGATATTTTTAATTTAAAAATGATGTCTATTTTACAAAATTTAAAACATATAAATTTCATTAATTAATTTAAAATTAATTCCCGTTATCAAAACAAATAGCGTGTTTTTAAGAAACAATAAGTATCAAGAGATTGATACTTGTTTATATCCAATTTCAAAGTGAAATTAATTCCAATGACCAACATTGGATTAAATGGTAAAAACATAATATAATTACACATTAAAACCAATTAAAAAGATAATCTAACCATATAAATAAATTATATTAAAAGGCACTTTTGAATTAAAATATAGTATTTTTCACTATTCATAAAAAATGAATTTTATCAGAAAAATACCAAAAATTTACCCAAAGTAAATTTTTATGTCTCGATTCTAAAGAAGAATTTTATTTTTTCAAATATAACATATAAAAGTGACCAAAACTAGATCTAAGGAGGGTTTTCCATTAAAAGGCGGTAAATCAGCCTTTTAAAGTAAATTATGTTTAAAATTAGATTCATTCACATTTTAAGCCTATAACTTTTATTGGATAATTGTAAAAAGATTTAACAAACAAATATAATAATTTTTTAGTTAGTTCTATTCATTCTCTCCATTACAATGGCAAGGTGTTAACTACCATTTAAAATAATAATATTATATTATTAGTGTACAACGTAAGATTTCAAAGATACTCATTGTTGCATATCGGGTACGCCATCGAACATAGCATCCCCTTTAAGTAGAATTTAGTTCACAAATGTTAATAAATTTAAAAAATTTCATGTTATTTATTTACCTGGGATGTTACAAGAATGTTGGGCCTGAGTCAAAGTACATACATTGACAAGATACTGAAGAGATTCAGTATGGAACAGTCCAAGAGGGGATTGTTGCCAATGTCACATGGAATTCATCTTTCCAATAAAATGTGTCATTAGACACATGAGGAAAGAAATAAAGTGGAAAGTATCCCTTACGCATCCACGATTGGGTCAGTCATGTATGATATGTTATGTACAAGGCTAGATGTTGCTTACGCATTAAGTGTGGTTGGCATATATCAAGCTGATTTAGGTGAACGCCATTGGATGGCAGTCAAGACTATCCTTAAGTATATGAGGTGTACTAAGGATATGTTTCTGGTTTATGGAGGAGATGAGGAACTAGTCATCAGAGGACCTGTAGATTCTAGTTTCAAGACTGGTCAAGATGACATGAAGTCGCAGACTGGATACATCTTCATTTTGAATGGAGGTGTCGTGATATGGAAGACCTCAAAGAAAGGTGTGGTTGTAGATTCTACAACAGAGTCCAAGTATATCACAGCTTCTAAAGCATCTAAAGAAGCAGTATGGATGCGAAGCTTCATCCAAGAGTTGGATGTAATACCTAGCAGTAAAGATCCTATCACACTCTATTGTGATAATACTGAAGTAGTGGCACTTGAAAAAGAGCCAAGGTCACATCAGCGGACAAAGCACATACTTCGAAAGTATAATCTATTGAGAGATTTTTCTTAGAGAGGTAAAGTTGTAGTGATTAGTATTTCCATAAAAGACTACGTGATAGACCCCTTGACTAAAGCTTTGACTCAGTAGAAACATGATCATCATGTGAGTTCTAGCGAACTAAAAGTCATACGCAATTGGCTCTAGTCCAAGTGGGAGTTTGTTAGAGTTGGTGTCCTGAGAACCAACTGTTTATACATTTATTTCATGAATGTACACTTATTTTATATTATTCATTTTTCTATATTACTATAAAATAATAATGTCCTGGAATATTTTTTGTATTAATAAGGTCTTGGCAGATCCCTGTTATGATGAGAACAATGAAATACTATAACAATATTCTTAAATAAAGTTCTAGGGTTGGATGAAATACAATGATAGGACATATAGTATACAGACCATAATGTTTGAGTACTCGTAAGAAGATGAGACTCTCTCTCATGGAGTTCGCACTTGGTAATCTTCAAGATGGGATATTATGAGAACAGACTCATGAGTAGTAATTCTGCATGTCTTGGTGTCATCAGACATTGCTATCTACGATCATGTGTAATGGTCCTTAGACTGGAAGATTATCATTAACTCTTTTCATGACTCACGCACTTAGATTTTCTGACAAAAACCATCATGAAGACAGTTAGCGGGAAGTAGGGTATGTTGGGTGCATCACGAATGAAATGTTTTTAATGGATAAGTCGAGGAAGGATTTGTCCCTTCCATATTTATGGAAGTAGATATCTCAGGCCCTTTGATTGAAATAGAACTTTCGCCCAAATTCCATGGACATGGTGTCAGGATGAGTTTATTTCTGGAAGTCAAAGAATGATGGATCAAGGATATTGGTTTATGACACTGCCATGAAACTTGCTTGATGAGATATTGAGACAAAGGGATTAAATTACATGGTAAACATTCGTATGAGGTGACACTCCAATGTGGCGTCAACTTCTTTATCTTGGGTGCCTTGGCCTGTTGCTAGAAAGTAATCTTGGACTTTAGGCAAGCCTTCCTAATGCCAATGAGAAAGAGGCCTAGAGGGTCACACACTAAGTGTATCCGAGTATTTCAAGTAGAATAAAGATTATTCCTGTATGTGGTTTACTAATTATTCAAGGAAGCCTAAATCATTTTAATGTTGGAGGAAGAATAAAATGAAAACAAGATATACACACCATGTACATTGAATGTACACGCCGTGTAGCTTTCATTTTGGAAAGGAAATGAAAAACGAGTACACACTGTGTATTAATGATTACACGTTGTATAGTTTTTCTAGTTGGGATTTTGAGGAAATAATTTTGTTTTATTAAATTATATTTATTATAATCATCGTGGGAACATGTCAAAGAATTAATGATTTGACATGGTGGTTTTCAATAAGAGTTAATGAAATAAATAAAACGTGTAATGCATTTATTTATTGTCATAACTCTATAACCTCAAAACCGATTATAAATATCCTCACAACCCCTACACTTTTCCCCAATCGTTGTGCATAATAATTCTGGAGAATTCTCTCAAGGCCAAAATAACTCCTTCCTTTAAGAATGCTCTCAAGACCAAGAGAGATCCTCCTCCATCAGATCAAGGCGATCTAAGGCAGACAACGCAAGCAAAGTATTATCCACACTAGCACCTGGAGATTTCTCTGGCGACGTCCATAGATACGGGGTGCACATGTGAATCACTGCTAGAGCAGTTCTACACTTGGCTTTTATGATGCAATGACGAATCACATCAGAACGTGATCAGAAATATCAACGAAGAAAGAATGCCATAAAAGGTACTTCTTATCAATTAATTAAATTAATTATAATCAACATGTGATGTTCCTCCTTTGTGGTTTCGGGACTATTCTTATTATTTTTCTATTTCTGTGATTCGATCCGTGGAGTCTGGAATTTATCGTCGTACTGATCCCAGATTGATCCTTACTAATGAAAAAACGCCAAGTGGGAACATCCACCCACAAGCTTCTGCTGCGCCCAGGACCTTCAAAATATTGGGAAGAGGATACTTATTCTTGATCATTGTTTTTTAAGTTATAAATAGTATATACAGAGTCTCATTTATCCCTATTTATTCTTACAAAAATAAAATATTCACCCCATGGTGATTCACCTGGATGAATGAATCCCATATTAATATTATCTGAGAGTTTCTTTTCTTATTATTATAAAATCAATCCTGGACTTTCTATATGGAGTTATTAAAATAGGTGTAGAACTGGGTATATGGTATATTAAAATATCAACTTTACAATTTAGATGAAGACTAAGAAACTATTCTATTTCACATCAACATACTCTCACGCAATAGGAATGTCTTTGATGTTGAGTTTTTCCCAAACCATATGAGATGAATACCCCTTATGAGTAAGAATCAAAATCCATAAAATGGAATTAATTTCTATTTGAAGATTATATCCATCCTCATGCTGATAAATGATCATAGATTCATTAAGAATATAAAATATGACTTTATTTCCTTGTAAATTGATATGAAATGTATATAAAGAGAGAAAATACATTCCCCAAATCACATAAAATTCAGTTAGAGTGAGAATAAAAAAAATTCAGGAATCACATTCCCACAAACATTAATTAGAGAGGAATAATAGACATTTTATGTGATCATCATACCATTAAGAGTTTTCAATACTAATACAACTACTAATCATTGAGGTGGGAACATGATACTCTCAGAAAATTCCTCAAATATAAATTATTGGGTGGAACCAAAATCAAATAATGCATTAGTAGTTCTATAGTGAATGGTAAGTTTAAAATTCACCAATTTATTCTCATATCACATGTTAGTAATATAGATTACATGATATATCCCTTTATCTCTAGTATTAAGAGTTTATTTAAGTAGATAATTTTCATTAACCCTCAGATTGAAAAACTAGTTATAATAGTTCCTATACTCCTTGAATTTGAAACATTAGAGTGTGAGTGAAGTATTATGTGGAACATTATCTTTATTCATATAATTAGCTAACATATTTACATCACTGCTACATTAAATTGCATGATGACCATCCTTCCACACTTAAATCATTCATTAGTCTCCTTAATACAATTTCTTATATGTTTCTTTCCACACTTCTAGCATAAAGTAAGACTCATATTCTACCCTCCATGGTTTTTATTTTAGAAATTTAATTTCAATTCCATATTTCATTTCATATAAAAACTATGAGATTTATGGTGAATCTGATCTCTATTTCTACCTTGAGATCACATTGAATGATTTCTTTATAGCTACTAATGTCTCTTATTGCTAACACCCTTTGGATACTTGATCTTAAGACACTGAATAATTGATCAATCTTACTTTCAGGTTCAATCTTAATACCAGAAGCATACCTCACAAGACTTGTAAAATTTTCCTATTAAGTACTAATTGATATATCATCCTTCTACTTTATCCTAAGAAATTATTTATCCATTTTTTATGAAGAATAAAATGAAGTTACATATTGAAAATAACCTCCTAAACTCATCCCACTCCATGGAGTCAATTTATTCCAATTGACTTGTGTTCTTGATAAGATTCCACCATTAATCTACTTCACCTTCCAAATAATAGATAGTTAAATTAACTTTTTCATTATTTTAGTTCTAGAGAATAAAAAATATCATTTCAATGGCACTGACTCATTACTAAATAATTAGTGGATTAGAGGATTCACTAAAAGAAGGTGCATATTTACTTATGAAGGATGAAATATTAAATTGTTATCTAATTTTATAATTTTTAATCTTATCATGATTCATGTCTTGAGAATATTATGTAAGTATAGCAATAAGTTTTTCCATTTTGGCTCTCATAACATTCGATTACTTAGGAGGAAAATCATTGCATTCTCTATCACATTCAACATTAACATGATTCCTCTAGGTTCCATCCATTAAATGAAACCAAAAATCATAGTGTAAGAAATAATATTCATCGTGAGTAATCATAAAATCATGAAAATTTATTCATATAATGTCTAAATCCTGACACTAGTTTTTAAACTATGACACATTGGGTTTAACCTAGGCCATCCATGGTCATTATCTATTCAAATATTCCATAATGGTTCCTAAAGAATATGTGAATTAACCCAAAAATATCCCCTAAGAGTGTCTATCTAGGTGTGAATTCTTAGTCCCGCTCATTGTTTGCTGATTATGATCGAGTTAATACAAAATTTTCCCCTTTCAGAGTTTTTACCCCTAGGTTCATCTATGATATAGCCATATCCACTTTCTAGTATCCATAGAGGGATTTATTTTCTAGGAAATCCACACAATATCTACTTTACAAAAGCTTCATGATGTTATCATATACTTAAACTTACCCCAAAGTTTTTCAATAAAGTTCACTAATCCTAATCTTCAAAAATAACTAAACCCTACTCTGATACTAACTGAGGCGACATCAATAATATATGCATAAATATTTTGTTATTTTAGATTAATATTAAATACATCTCATGACAATACACACCCTAGATCTATATAGGTTTGGTGTCATTAAAAAATAGATATATAATGATAATATATAGTGAAATATATTCAACATATCCCACAATGTTCATCTCATAAAGTACACTTCTTAGTCATACCCTACTTAAATCCTTTCATTAGACCTGGGGAAAGGAAACAAAAAAAGGGTGAGATTAGATTATTAATAATGGAAAATGTGGGAGATAATATTCAATGAAGATATATAATCATAATATGAGTATAATCTTATAATAACATGATATCAACATTTGAAAATCGTACCTATTAATTCATAGATCATAATCATGGAAAAATGATCAATAGTTCATAAGATGTGAATCATAAGAGAATTAAATATCATGATCCATGAGAGTATATCATGGTATAAGAAAATGATAGTAAAGAGTGGTATAAAGGTTTGTCATAATCATAAACATATAAATATTACGTCAAGGATACCCACCAATACATTCATCACATGTTATACTAGGGGTAACCACCTTTGTACCTGCTTCGAGCTTGGGAAAACCCTTGTGTATCCTCTTTTGGGATTGGGATAAACTCCCATATAACCTTTGAGCATATAAAACTTAATCATTACCAAATTAATTGGAGGGATATAAAGGACCCACTCATCATATATTCCATTCATATTCATGCCACAAGATCAAGAAAAAAATTATCATTCTGTCATAGCTTAACCCATGGAAAAGAAAATGGGTTTCATCAAAATATCATCATCATAATCATAAAACAGCCATAAAATAAATAAATATAGTATCATTGTATAATATCCCAATTAAATCATAAGTAACATAAATGGAATATTTTATATATGGAAATGCATTTAAAAAATTAGTGTAACATTTCTTAAGGAAAATATCGTTTTCATTTTCAAATTACTTATTTAAAATATAAAAATTTCCAAAATATTAAGAAAAATATTTTATTTGGAAACAAACATGGAAAAATTTATGGTAATATTATATTAAAATCGTTTTCGTGATGGTAATAAAATTCATTCATATGGTATATGTTAAAATTATGATTTTATTGACACCTTTGGTAAAATTACCTCGTTTAAAAAATGAAAAGACGGATCCTTTTAAAAAGTTTATAAAAAGTAAAAAATGCATAAAATTAATTTAATAAATAATTGTATATTATTAAAACTACTATTGAAAACATTTTAAAGAAAATATGGATATGGTAGAAAAATATTGATGACCTAATAGAAAAACATAATCGGGTTTTCTTAAAAACATTCTTTCAAAATTTTAAAAACATTGAGAGGGGAAAATGAAAGGGATAATTTTCATTTCCATGAATATATAAAGGTTAATAAAATAAAAAAAATACTTATTAGAGATAGATCATATATTTATATCATTAAATATTTAATCATAAACAATCTCGGAAAAAAGTGATATTGTAACATAAAATTCTTGCCTCATGTTTGACTTTATTCATAAGTGATATAACCTAATATTTAATAAATTTAATTTTATTATTATTCTATAATAGATCCATATTCATACTTATAATACCACACATGATTTTCCTATAATATATTATCACCTTTTCATTAGAAATTCTTTATTTAAATCATTGTTTTAGTGATAACTATTTCATTTTTCATGTATGTATCGATTTGGGTATTATGGTACTTTCATATTGATTCTGGTTACATCATATATATAATTTAATAATTATAATAATATCATTTATATTCATTATATACATATTTATAACCATCCATAAAAGGTGGAGATATGAAAATTAATTACACCACTCATAGAGACTATAGTCTGTACGTACAGATGAATGTTGTTTTCATTTTCTAACAAAAACTAGTTATAAGGATAAATAATATTTTATCTTTATATAACCATTATTATACCATAAAAATACTATATATATATTAAATATATCATTATATCCATCAATTTGAGGTGGATATGGAAAACGGATCATATCGTTACGTGGAGGTGGAATCACACACGTACGCATGAGCGATACTTTCATTTATCATTTGATAGAAAGAAGGTGTAAAATGGTTTTCCAATAATCCTAATTAAATATCATTATATTGATGATACTAGATTAATTATTTTAGTAAGTATATAATATATTTATAAGAATTAAATAAATAAATAAACTTTGAAAGTGTCGGTAAAGTCGATTACATCTTCTTTTAGATACCTCTATTGGATTACACCTTAATCCTTCTTAGGATGGTCTTAGGGTGACACCAGGAGCTAAAGAATAAATGGAAGCAAGATAGAAAGTTTTTTGGGTAGTTATTGTATAATATAAAGGGCTCAAGGTTTTTTAATAAAGGAGTTGAATAGGTTCCATTTCATAATTGAGGGTAGGGACACACATGGAATTACTTAAAAGATTTAAATAATTTAAATTCACTTTCTTGTGAAAGTGAAAAAAAATACAATACTTAGATGGTAAGAAAAGATAATGCATAAATATATTCAACCAAAAATATTAATAATATTTTAATTGGAATTTTCATCTTTAACTCTGATTTTAGAACTTCCCCCCTCTCGATAAACCCATTTTAACCCTAACCATGTTATCAAATTTTTACTATTTTTACTATTTTTACTATTCATTGTGAAAAAGAAGTGGCCTCATTAAAAAATTTGGAAATGATTATTCCAAATATAGAATCTATTTTATCAAATTCAATTTCTATAATTGGCATAAATTGACTTTAAAATAAGTGGAAAATACAATGAAAACCGTTTTAGAAAAAATATTTTATTAGGAATAAAATTGGAATTAATTTTATTCTTTTCCTGGTAAAAACTATTATATGAATGTTAAAATATTTTATCAAATTTTTAAACAACATATTTCATTATAATCATTAATCAATAGTGATTTATGCAATTTACTAAGATAAAAAAACATTGCGCACATTAAAATAGTTTTCTGAAAATATATCTTTTAAACTTTAAATGATTTTTTCTTCATTACCAACCATTAGATGACTAATATATGAATGATTATTCATAAATTACTAATAAATTTCATTAAAAGCTCATTTTAGTAGTGATAAATTTGTTTTTTTATATAAAAATGCATAACACCTATAAAAATGCATTTCTTTAGAAAAATTGGTCTCTTAATCATGAAATTATTTTATTAAGAATTTAATAATTATTTATTAGGAATTAATAAATAAATTTGAATTAAGGAAAAATTTCTATATATATATTATAATTTTTTTAATCCAATTCATATATTCCAATATATAATCTTGGTTTTAAATGTTATAATATATCATGGTTCATTTAGACTCAGAGTTTCATGTAAATCAAGATATCAAATACTTATAAATTATTTCAAAGGAATGCATATAAAACATCAGGGTGTTACTACTCCACTTATTCATAGCATACATGATAGAGCCTTTACCTACCTTGGATAATTCTAGAGTGTAACGATACATCCACATTGTTCCATTTTAGAAGAACCATTGGTATTTCGAACAATCACATAACCCCCAATGTCACACACCAACCAAAAACACCTAGCCATCCAAGGCATCCCAATGCCCCAAAGTCACATCTTCAATCCATATCCCCTATCACATGAACTTCTACATACTTTAAAAATTCTGGCTCAACATACAAACATCCCAAGGCATGGTGATACCCATCCTTTCGAGTCTCATTCCATCATCCCCACATGAATAATGAGCCTTAGTTCCCAACTGGTGGTCTCAACTACCACCAACTATGCCCTTTTGTAGTGAAATTTATCTATATACCAATGGCCAACACCATACGTTATATCTCTTAACCTATAGATCCCTCCACCCATAATGAGTGATCAAGACAGCCTCATGGGTCTTATCTTGTTTTCATAAGACCCCAACCACCCTATAATCCACCCACAGTGAGTAGAATCACCAATATCTTAGGCCATATATATGGATAACCTATATCACCACCTATAAATATCATCGTCCAACCATGGTAATGGTCAATACTACCCACATTATCTTAGAGAATCACATCACCTCACTTTTTGGGATCAACATCACCCAAATACACATGACCCACACCCAACATGTTTCTATGGAACTATATCAGTTATCACATCATGAAAACAATTTCCGTAACTGGCATCATCATGACCAACCAACCACAAAATCTCATATCACACCCATCGTGTATTACTAGGATCAACCACACCATTTCATACATGATACTACCCACTCGTATCTCTAATGAATAATAAAATCTCTAAATAGTTCATAATTAGTCATACCTAGAACACCCCATGCATGCCTACATGCCACACATCATATAATACATGTATAATTTAGGAATAAGCTTGGAACCACCTACCTAAATTTTATAGGAATCCACTCATTAAGAATCATAATTTGGTTCATCTTTAATCATAATATTTAGAAAATTTTGTATTTCTTTCCTTTCTCATAAAATAAGGGGGGTTGTATGATTTTCATTATTGATTTATGGGCATGGGAACCCACAAATTCCCTTAAAAAAATTAAAACATCTAATTAATATATGGGAGGTTCTGGAAACATTGTTTATCCAAGACAAAATTTGGAAAAGTCTATGAAAATTCATATTTTTAATTCAAACTATGAAGTCACAAAAAATCAAATTCATACTTTGAAGTTATACCAAATGAAGTTATAATTTCCAAAATTCAAACTTTCTAGAATTCATACTTTTAAAATTCATACTAATCCAAGAAATACTTTGAAGTCTTACTCAACAAAGTATTACTTTCAAGAATTCATTATATATGAATTCAGACTTTCTATAAATCATACTAAATGAAGTTATACTTTTAAGTCTTATTTAAAAATGTTTTACTTTACAAAATTTATACATTCCTATTAAGAATTCCCTAGAATTCATTTTATAAATATTGATTCTAAGAAAAAAATTTACTAAAGTTATTAAAGTCTTAATATCCAGACTCGTCCATATTTTTAAAGGTTTTCTATAAGTCTTAAGAACGCTAGAAACTCTAAAAACTCATTTTTAGGCATTTTAAACATATTAATACCCTTAAGTAATGGAAATTTCATGCTAAAACATTTATAAAATTTAAACCCTTGATCCCTTTTATACTCCCAAATTTCATTCTTCATCCTATACTAACACTTCCAACACCTATATGGGGTCTAAAATCACATGTTCTATCTAAGACCTGGCCCAAATTTCCATTCCAAATAGCCAAAACCTTACAATGATATTGCCAATGCTATTGATCTAACTGATACTTAGCACTATGATTAGCTTAAATTAAACACTATGATAATCCCATGAAGCCCTTGTAGACTTCCATATGATTCATCTTGTATCATATAATATGATTTAAACTAATATTATTCAATCCTTACGATATAATATATAGAGTATAAAATGATACATCACATTTTTCATGAAAATCATTATTTTCATGCAATTCATTCTCTATGATAAGGTATATCTTACCATTCGATACGGATTATATACATATCTAATATATATATAATGGATTTAGTTCATATCACCTTGAATAAGTGATATCAAATTAATTTAATAAGTCATGTAAGGATTTATCCCTCCCATATTAATGGAACAAGACATTTCTATCCTTTTGATTAAAATGGAACTATCTAGCTAAATCCATGGACATGGTAGTTCATCAAAAAGTTTATTTTAAGAATTAAAATAAAGATAAATCAAGAATATTATGTGATGATATAAGTATGAAACCTTCTTGATGATGTGTGAAAATAAAAAGTGATTAAATTACACTATATTGTTCATAGGAAGGTTTTTGTCATTGATATAATAACTTATTTATTTATGGGTCCCCAGATGTGTTGTTATATGAATATCTTGAACTTTATGTAATTTCACCTAATGCCACTAAGAAATATACCTAGAGGGTCACACACTAAGTGTGTCTAGAATGTTATTAAACTCTATTTAATTTAATATTAATAATAAATATTATTCTCATCTTGTAGAATAATAAGTATTCAAGTAATGTTGATTGCATAAATTAAATCACAAGATATTCAAGTTCAGAATATATGAGTTGAATTTTATCTCTTATTTATTATTCATAAAGTTAATAAATAAATATTTAATTATTCCTCAGTTTAATGGATAGATTAATATAAATATTTATTTAGTTACATGAATATTAAAATAAGAATTTATTTACAAGTTTAAAGAATATAATTTTTATTTATTTATTGAATGAATAATATTTATTTGGATAAATATTTTTTTCATGTTTTGATAAATTTTGTGGGAGGATTAATGGGTCGATTCAATGGCTAGATGAAAATGACATATTTCATTCAATATTATTTAAATATTTATTTATTTATTTATTTAAGATATGATATTAAATAAACTCAAGTACGGGGATATATTATTATTATTATTATTATTATTATTACTACTATTATTATTATTATTATTATTTGACATGGAGTGTTACTTAGAATAAATATATCAATAAGGGTCTATGTGAAATTATAAATATTTAACCCTAAGTATATAAAGAAAAATGTAGCATGTTTCTATGGTGAAATTTGTTATACATGGTGGGGAATCTATCACTAATTCTCTCAATCCAAGAGAAAATATCCTCTCATTCTCCCTTTCAAAAACATAAAGAGAACAATATAATCCCTGGTTGCAATTAACAATGAATGAAGTAAAGAACTTGTCTCGAATGCAATAACACCTATAGATTTATGGTCTTCATGTAGAGATTCCTGGAGTAAATGTGGATACACCAAGAGGAACCCTCCCTTGGATTCTCCACCATAAAAATGACATGCAAAGAGTAGGAGTAGAAATTGATCTAGAGGATTATCACATTTAAGGTAATTATTATTTAAATTTAATTATAAATTAAATTTAACAATACTATATGGATATTTAGTGGTTTTATTCCTCAAGTTATTCAAATTTATCAATTAAAACCGAATAAAAACCAAAATATGGAATGCTCTCACCAATTTTGTTATGCCTTAGAGCCTTAAATAAGTAACCTCACTTACCTTGTGCAAGATTTGAAATAGCCCAATGAACCTCGGGGAGATATTTCTCCATGAATTGAACCACCTTAAACTATATCATTATGAGGTATTTAGGAACTTGTGATCTCTCCCATGTAATTTCAAAATCCTATGTTTTCTATCCTTGTTGGAATTATAATGGCTCAGAACTATCCTCATATGTTCTTGAATCACTTGAACCTTATTTTTCATCTATAAGGATCATTTTGATCCCATAAATTAGGGTGAAAATTCACTTGTTTTAGGTTTTACAATTCAATTTTTTTCAAAAATCATTTTAACTAAGATACATTTATATAATAATTTAATTGACTACTATATTAGTTATAATTGAACTGTTTACCCCATATGAAATGGAAAAAAATTAGTTAGTCTGATTAAACTGAATTAGTGTTAGAGAATAAATCACTTCCCTTACTTATTCATTGCAAAACATGTAATTTTAGTAATCTAGATCCATTAGGAAAGAAGGAGAGTGATTTTAAACATCAAATATAGGAGGAGAATTGACCGAATAGAGAAAGTACCAATTCACTCAGTTGTATGATTTAGTGATCAAGAGATAGTCTTTGGTGATTTTGAGAGGGGGGGATTCTGGAAGTTGGTTTAAAGGGTGGTGTGGTGATGTAAGCTACAATGGTGGTATAGATAATTCAGGTCATTGTAAACTCAATAGATGGCTTGGAAGGGATTCAAAACCATGGGAACTACATGAGAACCCTCTATATATAGATCAAAGAGGTTATGGAGTGTGTCAATGTCACTGGATCTCGATACATTATACAAGGATCATACCACTCTAATCTGGATGATAAGTGAATTCCCAGAGTTAGATAATAGAATTCCTAGAATAGGTAATTATTATAGTTGGAGGAAAAATATGGAAGGGAGGAGGAGACCTCTAGGAGGTGTTCTTATTATGTGAAAATAAGGGCCAATGGGTATAGTTTTTTCTTTAAAAAAATAAAGAATACATGTTATTTTTTTAATATATATTTGAGGTCATTATGTATGAGTTTTTCCTAAATTTATTTAGTTAAATTGGATATTTTGGTTTCCAATACTAAGCTCGATCACCAACTGATTAAACTAAAATAACCATTAAAAAACTAAGTTATAAAAAATATAAAAACCAATTTGTCTAAATATTTTATATTTTTTCAATTAATTTATTTTATCTAAGTTAATGATCATTTCTACCTATAAGCGATGACATACTAATTTTGGTGCAACAAAGGGGGATGATAAGAGGGATTTTTCATGAATCCCAACTAAATATTTTTTATTTACCTAAGAATACAGTATAGTGCACACCTTAGGGTCAATCTCGTAAGGAGGCCAATCACATGCACCATTTTTCTATTGTCATTATTTACAAATTAAAATATGTAATAAAAAATAATAATATAATTTAGTTCATAAAAATGCATGAGATAAAAATATAAATTTATATATGTGAATTAAAAACTTAAAAAATGACATGAAGAATTTAGTTAGAAGAAACTGATGTTTATATAAATTGCATGGTGAAGCTATAATTGTTCTTTAAAATATTATCAATATTCTATTCGATGTAGTGATTAAGGGATATCATATTACACCTTCCAATTTTAAATTTTATTACCCCACTATAACGTCTCAGACCCAGATGCCACTCAACAGTGCCCTGAGCCTAGTTGGCCACATGGAATCAAGTGCATCTCCCCAAATACTAGAGACTATTGACCAGTAGTGAGGGTCGAGGTGTGTCCATGAGACTATTCCCTCATCACCAGAGTGAAACACATTGGAAATAAAATGATATACAATATTCTAAGTAGTAATACAATCAGAAAATAGATATCATCCAAGGTAGATATAATAAATAATACCAAAAGGAATATCATATACAGATGATGATGATGATGATGATGATGATGATGAAACATGTCATATGTCTCTAGAAAAAAACCAAAACATATATACATGGGATCATTACAATACATATAACAAAAGTAATAAATGGGACAAAAAATATTAAACCAGCATCAAGAGCCTCAACTCATTCATGTTATCCCCTAATCCTAAGTAGGAATCAAGAACTTGTAGCAGGGAGCTTACCCTGATCCATACCTGCAATCATACAGCCAGTTTGAGTACCCAAAGGTGGTCTGAATAGGATGTGAGACATAATCCTGATAGGAAACCACCCATGGTCTAGTGTCATCTAGTCAGTGAATATATATAACAATAATAGTGTGTAGGCAGTAATAGAATATTCAAGGAAGTACTGAAATTAAACATCCTATAAGGTCTAGATTTTCATTTAACTACCATTTCATTTCATCAATTTCATTTAGAATATAAGTCTCTAAATTAACTTTTAGGCCTGTTTTATTTATAATAAAATCCATTTAATTACCCAAACTCATTTAATTGATAAGTCTCAGGACTTGTCATGTAGACCAGCATCCCCCATAGTGATATGTTCAAAGGATTCCTAAATCATCCATCCAAGAATTGAAAGGAAAAGAACAAATTCAATCTTGTGCTTTGTCCTGGTAGACATTTCATTTAAACCATTTCATTCATTAATAAATTATGAACCTAATACCATCCTTATAGTTCCGAATTTTGAATCTAGTTATCGCTCCACATATATCATGAACCAATCACCCTACAATCCCATCCTAGGAATTCCTCATTAGAATCCTTGTATTACTCTAGGTGTGGTATAACTTCAATTCCACTCGAGTCTGTCCTTATTAGTCCACTAAGGGAGCCAAAGCCCCTCGATTCTATCCTTGGAAGTCTATAAAGAGACCAAGTATCACTCGGGCATACAATAGTCGTCCCCTATGAGTCTTTCCTTGATTATCTATATAAGGATTCCAAGTGTCACTCTGGAATAAGTAGGGTGAAAGCAAAATGATTCAATCTGTGGAATTCATATATGAATCTAAGTGTCACCCAAGGCATATAGGCATTTAATCAATATAATAACATTTAATAAAAATCACTTAATCATGTCAAGGTTATCACCTTATTCATTTCAATTAAACTCCACCTCAGAAGGTGGCTCAAGGCATTGGCTAAGCTTAGAAGGCTTAGCCTTTATTTTCACTCATGTGGTCATTTCATTATAACAAGCATATCATGCTAAACAAAACAATACATGGAAAGTGTCTAGGTACATGGGTTCCATTTCCTTATATTTTTCAATTTAGTTTAAAAATGATATTACAATTCAACTCACATATCAATTCACAATTCAATTCATAATTGACATCCCATATCAAGGGGTAAAAAGGTACACCCAAAGGAATCCAAATTTAATAACCACCCATGGTGGTCCAATCAACTATACACACACCCAAAGGGGTGGTTCCAATTCAAGGTTATTATCTATTTAACATTCATTAATAGACCTCATTAATTTCATAGGTTTAACCTATCAATTTAAATAAAGGGTTTAATTCCATTTTAGGGCCGACACTCCGAATATTAGGTGCGTGGTACAAAGGAATATATATAACCACTTTGAAATTAAATGAAAAGCACAAGACTACCTACTATACGTATGTATCAGATAGATCATCTAGTATTAGCTCCCGATTCAACTTGGATCAGGAGAAAATTGAATAATGGATGATGAACCTAATGATAGGTCAAATTAGCTTTCACCTAAATAGTGCAGCCGATATCAAACCAAATGAGAATCGTCACAAAAGGAATGAAGATATTACTGATATGGATCTAATGAGATGAATGGATCTTGATTCTGAGTCTAGATAGAGAAGATCCCTCAATTCCTACTTTAATGACCAAAAGGGCTCTTAAGTGGAGAATTTTATGTGAAGGATAAGAATAGGAAAATAGAGTTTAATTTATAATATTCATTAAGGGGGGTTTCATAAATTTACCCAAAATATATGGTCTCATGGTTTGGACACATGGTTGGCCAAACTGTATGCCAAACATATTCCCTTTTCTATAGGAAAGGGGCACCTCACACGGTTTCTTGCATGGTTTTTCTAACCATTCTCAAACCATGTGAAACTTATCTTTAAAAATTGTAAAAATTTTCACATGATCATGCACGGTTTCTTGCATGGTTTATATAATTGTGCATACTATATCCTTCCTCTATATAGCTGATCATAGTTAGAAGTAATCATGCGGCCTACCCCGTATAGTTTCTATTAACCATGCGTCAGGCCCTTTTCACCCAAAAGTTGGGTTTTGACTCCGAATCATCCCCAGACACTCCTGTTACCCCCACAACCTCAAAGGAAATTAAAATTATTCTATATTTAAACATTTAAACTAAAAATTTATGAAATTAAAAAAAAGATATATACCTCAATAAAGAACCATGATATTACAAACTTCCCCTATAAAGCAATTCATCCTCGAATTTCCCTATAAAGGGTTGTCAAGAAAGTCTGAGAATAACTCTAGACACTACGATCATATATCATCCTCCCATTCCCAGGTCTCATGTTATACTCAATCATGTTTCCAAAGAACCCATACTAAAGGAACTAACTAGCCTCAAAGAAACTTCATGCCATGATCCACAATATGTATCAGATTCTCCTCAAAGGATGCATCTACCTGTAACTCAACCTCCTCAGGTTGAAAAGTATGAGACGGTTCTGAATGATAGTTGTGTAAATGAGTTACATGGAAGGTGTGGTGTATGTCCCGGTACCTCTAAGGTAACTTCAACTGATAAGCTACAAGACTGACTCTCTCCATAATCTCGAATATCTCGACATAACACAGTGAAAGTTTACCCTTTCGCTTGATCCTCCTATTTCCCAACCTCGGTGAAACACATAAGAAACCCTGATCCCCAACCTCTAACTATAGAGGTCATCTACAAAGATCAGAATATGATTTATTATTCATCTACTTCTGAATCTAGTAAACTCGATCTGTGGTCTCCTGAATAAGATGACGCCTAAGAATGGTTGTCTTGCCTACCTCAAACCAACATATGGTTGATAGGCATTAACTATCGTAAAAATCCTCATAAGGCACCATATAAATAGTATCCAGGAAGCTATTGTTATAATTGAACTCAAATAGGGGTATATGCCTCTACCAAGATCCCCCAAAATCTAGGATGCATGCCCATAACATATCCTTGAACAACTGAATCATGCACTCTGACTGGTCATCGGTCTAAGGGTGGTATGTTGTGTTCAGGAGAACATGTGTACCTAATTCCCTTTGTAACCCTTTCCAGAACCATGATGTAAATTGGGCATCCCTATCTAAAACAATAGTGTGTGGGACCCCATGAATTCATACTATCCCATGGATATACAACTTCCCAAGCTCATATAATGAAATGGTTTTCTTGATAGGTAGGGAATGTGTTACATTTTTGATCCTATCAACATGAACCCATACAACATAATTACCTTGAGGTGAAATCTGTAAACTTATCACGAAATTCATCACAACATCAGCCCACTTTTACTCAGGTATGGGTAAATGCTATAAAATTCTGTCTAGTCGCTAGTGTTCCACCTTTACCTGCTAATAGGTGGAACATCTCATGAAAAGATAAGATGCATCTCTTTTCATACTTGGCCACCAATATTAGAGATGTAAATCCTGAAACATCTATGTGATGTCAGGAATCACTTCCCAAGATAATGCATAAAAGTCTTACATTAGCTTCATGTGCATGCCTTCTGAAACCCATACATGACCATGTACATTTATAATATCATCCTTGCCTATGGTCCAACTAGAAGGAGGGTCCTCACCTTCCACACTCTCTCATAGGATTGGGCTCTTAGATTCTAATAGTTGCTTTATCCTCACTCTATCCATAAAGATATAATTTATAGCTAAGGATGATAGAAATTTTTTCCCCTAAATGTCATGCACCTCAAAATGCATCTCAGAGAACAAATCCATAAGCTTATCTTGCTACTAGCCTACTGAAATGCCTATATATGAGTCATCTTTCTCATCGCATTGGCCACTAAATTTCCTTTACTAGGTATTTAGGCAAGCTCAAAGTCAAAATAATATAGGTATTCAACCCGCCTTCACTACCTCAGATTCGGATCATGCTGTGTAAATATATACTTGAGGATTTTATGGTTTGTGCATAAGAAAAATCTCTCTCCAAGTAAGTAATTTCTCCAATAGAACAATGCATAAACAACTGTATTTAACACAAGATCATCCATCGATATTTCCTCTCATTTGTCCTCAACTGTTAATACCCATATTCCACGACTCTGTCTCCCTACATAAGAACTACTCCCAACCCAATATCAGATGCATCGTAGTAAACAGTGTAACTCCTTCCTGGATCTGGAAATATCAATATCGAAGCTGAATTCAGCCTCCCTTTTAGCTTAGAAAATTCCATTTTATAGGAATCTGAGCATAAAAATATCACACACTTCTTAGTCAAGCTCGTAAGCGATGCTGCTAGGCATGAGAAGTCTTGTATGAAATGACTATAGTAATCGTCTAGCCCAAAGAATATCTGAACCTCAAATATGTTCATGGGATGCTCCCAAGAAACTACAACTCTCACCTTCTATCAGTCAACGGATACTCCGATATCTAAGATAATTTGAACCAGGAAGTGAATCTGGTCTATCCAGAAGTGGCACTTTGTGATCTTAGCATATAACTGATTCTCTCTTAGTGTATCCAATATGATATCAACATGTTTGGCATGCTCGCATTGATTTTAAGAATACACCAAGATATAATCCATGAATACCATGAAAAATGAATCTAGATAAGGATGGAAAAATTGTTTCATTAGTTTTGTGAAGACCGTTTGTTTCGCATGGAATCCGGGGATGACCTCCTGGAAGGGAGATTCAAACGTTCCGATCGGTTTCTAACGGGTTTGTTCGTAGAACC
This sequence comes from Viscum album, assembly GCA_963277665.1. NCBI lineage: Eukaryota > Viridiplantae > Streptophyta > Magnoliopsida > Santalales > Viscaceae > Viscum > Viscum album. Next base: position 1,608,578,899 of record OY728128.1, read on the forward strand.
GGAAACATCCAATGATTCCACATCCGTTTGGACCTACTTTCCAAAGGCAGGCGCTCATTAGCTTGTGAACTAATGAGACTTAGGAATTTGCATTGGTCGAGAGGATGGTAGGTCGGACTCATCACACCTTTTTGAGGGGAATTATTGTCTACTCTGGGACTCTCTTTATAGATTTAAGTTATATTCGTGAATCCTTATTACATTACCAAGTATAAAATGTGCTTTCCTTTAGTTTTAACAATCAATGATTAAATATGCAAGAAATTTAGAGAATCTTTTATATGTATTCGAGGTTCTTCATCAATAGAGAATCATTTATATCTGTTTAGAGATTCTTGGTCAATGGTATCCTTCAAAACATTTATATAAAAGTCACTTGGTCATTATGATGACCAGGCTGGTTTTAAAGCCACTCAGTGGGGCACTTGAAGTTTATCGTCATTCAGAAGGACAGAGATTATTTCAAAGTTGGGATCGAACCCATAAATGGGCTACCTACGTATCCTTTCTTTTGGAAAAGGAATCAGAACCCACGTAGTTCGAGGAATGGGGTATGATGTTTATGATTGATGGCTCAAATATGAATGTCATAATTACTTTTACACTCTAAGCTCACGTGAGTCATGCTCGGTGTGAGAAACAAGAGGTATTGATAAAATTTAGACAATTGTGCCATAAAAGATGCAATCATAAGAATTTGTTTGGGGCTTATGTATAGATGACTGCCCAGATAGATGAAGGTTTAGGATTTACTTTTAGGGAGAAAATCCATGAACAGGGTCCATAAAGTTATATGTGCTTCATGGAGATTTGAATACTCTAATCTTGGGGATTACTCCTAAGGAGGATGCCCAAGTTAGGAGGGGAATTATGATTGGGTTTTATTCCTGAAAAGGAAACCCAAATAAAAGGTAAATTATGACTGGTTAAGAGAAGTTTAAGGGGACTTGGGGCTTATTCCTGAAAAGGAGACCCAAGGTTATGACTGAGTCTTATTCCTGAAAAGGAGACCCAGGTTAAGGGACTTGGAGCTTACTCCTGAAAAGGAAGCCCAAGGTTATGACTGAGTCTTATTCCTGAAAAAGGAGACCCAGGTTAGGGATTAAGGTTTGGGGCTTACTCCTGAGGAGGATGCCCATATTTGAGGTTGGGGCTTATTCTTAAGAAAGATGCCCAAGATTAGAGGACTTGATTGGGGCTTACTCCTGAGGAAGATGCCCAGATTAAAGGTTTTATAACTGGGGATTATTCCTGAAAAGGAGACCCAAGTTAGGATTTTCTCATCTTAAAGGATGAGGTTGAATGAATGAACTCTCCGTATTTTAGTGACATAAGGATATTTAAATCACTAGACTTTGAGAGAGATTCCACAGAATTCCTTTCAGATAAGAAAGTCAAATCAAGAAATCATGCCATAAATGGCTTTGAAGAGTGTCTTGAAGACTGAATCTTGAAAAGGAAAGGTGAAATGGCTTAAGAGGGGTAAAATGGGCAAGATGGGCACCCAAAAAGATAGGGGCGCGCAAGTCTTGAAAGGTGCGCAAGTCCTGCGGCGGCGCACAAGTATTGGTCGCGCAAGTATACTTGCGCGACACATGGTGTACTTGCGCGATTTTCAATCAGAATTGAAATACTTGAGCGACTCTTAATAAAACCCTTTAGAATCCCCTTGAGGTTCTTCCAGAAAAGGGACGCGCAAGTTATATTGAAGGAATTAAGTAGGCGCGCAAGTGTTTGATAAGTTTCAACACTTAGTCCTTCCTTCTTCTCTTTTAGATCTTCCGTTCTAGGTAAGAAATTACCTTAGAAGTGTTCCGGAAGCTTTGAGAAGAGACTTGGGTGTCGGGAGCTTCAATCCGAGTTTCTGGAAAAAGAATCCTCTCGAATGGGGGGCCCACAGGGTCTATTTATAGGCAAAAGAAGACCCCGGGCGGTTATCGGGTGGTTACCAATTAGGTCGCGCAAGTCACTTGCACGACCAAGGTAGCCGCGCAAGTATACTTGCGCGGCAGTGGTATAACTTGGGCGGTGGATTTTCTGTTGATCCTTTGTTCATTCCTTTGTCGATTTTTGATGTTTTCTTCAAAGGATGAATCACTTTCAGCTGAGATATTCCCTTTTTCGATCTTTAGATTCTGTGACGAAAGGAGCGTCAACAAAAGTCCCCCCTCATAGTTGGATCTGGAGAGAAATGAGGATTTGACTCTGAGGAAATCAAATCCCTCCAAAGTAAAAGGGAGGGCGCGCAAGTCTTTCAGTGTGCAGAGGGCGGCGCGCAAGTCTACGTCGCGCAGGCCTTAAGCACTCTTGGTGTGGCGCGCAGGTAGGCTTCCTGGCCTATAAATACATGGCCTCACCTCCGTTACATGCATCTGGATTTCTGGATTTCTCGAGCTCTCTCCGCGCAAGTCTTCCTCGCCGCGCAAGTCTCTTGATTTCACTGTTTCCTCGCTGCCGCGCTACTCTCAAGGTAATAGGGCTCGCGTGGTAATACTTGCGCGACAAAAACTTGCGCGGCACATGTATCACTTGCGCGACATCTCCATACTTGTGCGCCTTAATGCCTTAGCCATTTTTTTCAAATTCTTTCACAAATTTTATGAAAAAAATAAACCCATTTAAGAGTTTAATTTATTCAACTCCTGTGCAGATTCAATGGCTCTTAGACCTGGATTAATTGATGAACTGGCTAGCAAGCAGATAGATGATATGATGGATATCATTGGCCCTGATTACTATACTGTCAAAGACAGTACTCTTCCATATTTGGCTAAGTATCTGAAGAAATATCATCACGACTTTCCTCACTGCACTTATCTACCTTTGTATGGTCATGGTCATCTGCAAGAAGTCATTATTCCAGAAGTAAAGAATTATCTTCCATTTTCTTGGTTTCAGAATTATACCAATTTTTCTTCAGCAAATATCTCAGGCGGAGGAGTATTTCAAACTGTTGGAACAGTGGAGAAGGCTTATGTGATGTATCATAGCCCTTGCACACCAGATCTGAAAAAACATACACCTGAGCTTCAACCACATTGTCATCCTTCAATCTTCTGAAATGCTCAGATGGATCAATCCAAAGGCTGGAAGAAAAGTTGGGATTTCCGTCCTGGGGGAGGTGTGAAGCCAACTTGGATGTGGGTATACTGGGTGCGAAAGACTTGCGCAGAGTTTATTGAGGATCTGAAGAGAGCTGCAATATATGAGGCTGTTTGGGTTGGGCAAACATATATTTACAGACATGATAACTTCGTGCCAGAGATACTCAGCCACTGGAGCCCAGTGACTAATTCTTTCCATTTGACTCATGGAGAAGTAGGTATCAGTTTGTGGGATGTCCACAAGATTTCAGGAGCTCCAATCTTGGGCGATATGTATGATGAATTCATTCCTCCCAAGGTGACTTGGAATGATCCAGAGAAGACTCCTGCTTTGGATCGAGAATTATTTAAAATCTTTCACAGGCTCAAGAGTTCAGAGACCTCATTAACTCATTTTAGAAAAGATATTCATCTGGAAGAATGGATGAATGTGTTTCTTACTGAGAAGAAAGGGATGGAGCCAAAAGAAAAAGGATCCAAGAAAAAGAAATCCAAGGATACCCAGCCCAGACGTCCTACCACTTGTCCAAAACCTGAGAAGAGAGGAGCTCCTGGCACATTCTGGCCAACTCTAGAAGCAGGAGAGTTTGAAAAATGGGGATATGAAGTGAATCAAAGAATTCCAAAGAAAACTCGTCTGGCGGGTTTCTTGGCAATGTGGCTCAGTGTTTATCTCTTGTCGGTCAGGGATTCGAAGGGAGGTGTTAGGCCAGGGACCTTCGTCATTGCGGCCAAGTTGGCTGAGGGAAAAATGGTTGGGTTAGCTACCCCCATTTTAGAAAAGATTCACAGGAGTTTACTTCACGTCTTCCAGGGTAAATCTCCTTTAAGAATAGTGGGACCATTCCAGGTTTTGTGGGGATGGATCGCCACTCACTTCAGGACTTACAATGTACAGAATGGATTACAAATTCCTGGAAGCTCTTTCAGACCGTCAGTGCAAGCATTCTCTAGAATTGCTCCATTAGATGTTAATGGTTATGACATGAAAGTAAGACTAAGCATGTATAAGGAATTCAAATTCTTTCATTATGGAAGTCTGCCATCCGGGCGGTTTGTTGATGATGGGAAAGCCCATTTGGATTTGAGGGCATACATGCTAGCTTGTAGGGATGGCGTGTTAGTAGCCAGGATTGATGGATAAATCATATGAGAGGCCTATGCTCCATATAGATTTTCACGCCAATTCAAATGTTTGCAATAGATTGTTGTATCCCCTCCAGTACATGTCAGGTTAGAGCAACATCCGATGGTTGCTCGACAACTATGGTTGCTGACATCAAGAGAGAAGACTGGGGCAGTATTTGATCTACCAGTTGAAAAAGCGGCACATTATCTGACTACATTTTATGCCGAACACTGGATAGCATCATACCCTAAAGGGATATTGAATCACCCAGTATATCAAGTGGGAAAGAGGAAGAGGACTGTAGAGAAAAAAACTCGTCCTCATGAAGGTGACGCTTCTCCACCTGAAATAGGTTCAACAGACTCCTCTTCTAGAACTGATTCATCGGATTATCACGATGGGGATGATGAGGCACAACCGGCAGCAAAGCGGTTTCGTGCCCGATATAATCCTCCGGCCAGAGTTAAAAGACCCACTCCATCAGCTCCTGGTGAGTTATTTGATTGTAATAACTTCAATCACTGCTACTTTATAAAGTAATAAGTCTTACTTTCTTATTCTCTATCTGTAGTTGCAGGAGTCGGGAAGAAATTAAAATCAAAAATTGTAGGACCTTCCTCACAGCCTTTATATCTAAGACCAGAGGCTGTTCAGCTATGGCAGAGCTTATACTGTGATACTGAGACCGCCTGGCTGGATTTGTGTGAGGGCCTACAACTTCCTGGAATATGATATCTTCTAGCTTCTAAAGACCTTCAATACGGAGATAACCCCAATGAAGTGCGATCTTACATCAGAGAGCTGGAAATGCTCATATATGCCACTGATAATTAGGTTCCTATCACCAGGCGGGTGAAGGAAATGATTGATCGTGGCACCACTGAGGGGGCTGGTGGTTCTGGAGATGAGGAATGGCAAGAGTACGTGGCTCCTGAAGATGTAAGTTTTCTTTCCTTATTTTCTTTGCAACTCGATTTTAGTTGAAGCTTTGTTACTTAAGGAAGTTATTTTCTTCATCTTGAAGCTTGCAAAGAAAGGAACCGGGGTTCCTTCGCCACAATATAGCCCTGGTGGTACTGCTATCGGGGCTGCTGCTGATTCTCCTCGCGAACCAGGCGAGATATCTCCAGGCCAGCTGGCCATGAATGAGGCACTGGACATAGCCTTTCATTCGCCAATCCAAGTGCCAATAAGGGAGACTATTGATACTCCGAAAAAACAAAAGAATCCAAGGCAACTAAGGAGTAAATCCATAGCTAAATGTTTCATTAGTAGTGGTAAGTCCTTCGAACAATCATGAGTTTATACCCATAATCATATGGTTACTCATATTTCTGAGGATTGCAGGGGCTTCTTCAATTTCCCCCTTGAGGGAAGGGACTGATCCTTCTTCAAAGGTCGTGGAAGGTGCTGTAGAACAATCACAGACCCAGGCTGACTTGGTTGCTCCTGGAGAAGAGCTACCATCCATTCCCAGTATCCCTCTTATTACTGAAGATTTTGTCCAGGGTCAAGGGTTGCAGGACATAAGTCGGCAAGAAGACATAGCAAATGTTCCCACTGGTGAGACTAACCAAGATTCTGAAGTATCATTGGATGAAATGATGAATCAAGGAATGACTTTTGAAGAATTTTATGATCATGCTAAGTTGTCATGTGATTTAGAAGACCTTGGGCGTGAGTTCTACCCTTCGCCCAAAATTTTTTTAAAAAATATACTTCTAACCATGATGGAAAATAATATGCAGTTTCTTCCATAGAATCCGCTGAACTGCCAATGCCCGAAGAGGGTGTGGACACTAATGTCAACCCTATCATTGCAGAAAGATTAGCTCAAGTAGAGCTAAATCCAATAAACTCTCCTGAGACCCATCTTGAAAATCCTGTTGAAACTGGGAAAGATAGGGAGAAGTCTTCTCAGGTTGCTGAACCACCATTGGGTAATGGATAACAATATTTGTGATTGTACTTTATTCGCAAGACAATCCATTCTTTTGTTATCCTTTGAAGCTGACTAAACCTTTCAATTAATCATGCAGGACCATCAACTGCAATGACTAGATCCGAAGATGAGGCCTCAGCCTCTGCCCCAACGGGAATTGAAAGTGAAGAATCACAAGTCAGGGGGGAAAGAGCAGGACAAGGCACCTCCCTAAGCGCGCTAATTCCAGATTACATACCCCCTTCTGACGATGATATTGAATCAGATCCAGATATGCTTAAAGCATTCAGCTTTTCACGACGTAAGGCATGGAATAACATATGGAACATCATATCGGGGGTGCCTTTAGAAGAGCTACCATCAAAAATTTCCCGATTGTCATCCCAATTTGTTATAATGGGACTTGGTGGTTTTGGGTATGAAAAGATCCATGCTGCGGTGAAACAGATCATTTTCAGGAGGGAGCAAGTGCAGACAAGTCGCGAAGATTTGACCAGAGTGAAATTGTCAGTCAACATAGGCGAATTTGAGGCTGCGATATCCCAGGCTGAAGCTGATTATGCTGTCAAGATGAAGGATCTGAAGCAAAAAAACAAAGAAAAGGTCGTCCAACAGGTGCAACTCCAGCAACAGTTAGATGCTGTTACTGGGGAACTTGATCAGCTTAATAAATCATTGGATGAAACTCATATGAATGGCATGAAAGCCATCGCAGATGCTAAGAAGGCACTTCAGCAAGCTGAAAAGAGTGAAGCTGGTCAAGTGCACGAGCTTCAAGTAACTGCTGATAAGGCTCAGGATGCTATACATCAAATGAAGACTTATTTTGACAATCTTCTGTAATTTCTTGAAAGAGATAAGAGACTCCAGTCTGTGGATGTCCTTCTAACTCTTTTGTATCAATGAAAAAAAACACTTTTGTCTTCAATAATTTGTACCTGCATTCTTCCATTACCTACTTCAAATTTACTTAAGCCAATGGGCTTAGTAATCATAGTTTGATTTTTACTAGGATTATTACAAATAACCCTACAAACTTTGAATCTTTTAACTGCTCAATATTACTTAAATCATACAAAAAATGTATATTTAGTGAGCTGGAACTTGACTTTTATTCAGAGTTCCTTTGTCTTTTGTGTGGGCAGTTTAAAGTCATGCACGCCGGACATAAAGGGGATAATGTTTAAGGTCGAAATAGCTTTGACCGAAATGGATTAAAATGGATTCAATTCCTTGAAAATTTATCTGAAAACATATTACCATACTCAAGTATGAGGGAAAAAATGTAAACTATGGCTTAAGAATATTTGAATCTGAGGAATGATATGAAAAAAGAGCTAAAAGGCATTAGAAGAAGTAGTTTCCAAGAATGAAGTTACTATTATTTAACAAAACCCGTTAGGGGGTTGAAATATACAGGGCCACCTATGGGCATTGGCTGCATAGTCAAATAAAATAGCATCTTTTGGCTGACAAGTCTGTTATGTGGACTGTTTATGCAAGGCCACCTATGGGCACGTGCTGCATAGTCAGGCAAAAGAACTCCCAGAAATTTACTTTCCTAGTGCTAAAAGCCAGTGAAATTTTATGGAGATTCAAATTTTCTAAAGCATAGAGTTTGTTGTATGGAAAGAGGTACTTGAATATGGAGAAGATATTTCCAAATAATAATATCGAAGAACTGGATGAATATCACTCCTACGAAGGTCTGACCCAAACATAGGGAAAAAGAATAAACAATAGACTTGAATACTTTCAGATCATGAAAAAGGATATGGGAAAAATATGTTAAGGATGGCTATTTTTTTCGCGGATCCCTACATATTGTTGTTTAAGACAAATAAGGACAAAAGAGGCATTCTTCCCAAGAATGAAGTTACTATTATTTAACAAAACCCGTTAGGGGGTTGAAATATGCAGGGCCACCTATGGGCATTGGCCGCATGGTCAAATGAATAGCATCTTTTGGCTGACAAGTCTGTTATGTGGACTGTTTATGCAAGGCCACCTATGGGCACGTGCTGCATAGTCAGGCAAAAGAATTCTCAGAAGTTTGACATTTTTGTGACTAGAAGTCATGAAAAGGGTTATGAATATCTGAAAATATTTAAGGTTAGGATTATAACACATAAAGATGGGTATTGTCCAATGTATATAGAGATACATAGGTCAATGAAAACCATAATCATGTTGTGGCTGGGTCCTGAATTGAAATTTTGGACTTCACTACGTATCTCATAAGAATGAGAATCAAGCCATACGTAGTTCTTGAAATGCAGTTTAACGTCGTGCAGGACGAAAGTATGAGTGATCTTAGTTTAGGGTCATAGAATTCGGACCATAATAATGAATACACAGTGTGTGTTTTCATGAGGACTTTTCAGTCAAGGGACTGAAAGTGAAATTTGGGGTTAGGCCCAAAAGACTTGGGACTGGATTCGAGGGACACTCGAATGTTCCTACGTATCCCATAAGGATGGGAATCAAGTCCACGTAGTTCTAGAAATGCCCTTTGTACAAATTTGGTTCGTACATGTGAAGGGTGAAAGGGGACTTTAGTGCAATGATGGTTTAACCTGAGATAAAAAGTTTAGGCATTACCATGTATGCACGTAGTCTTTTGAAATGAAACATGATTGAAAAAATCAATGTCAATAATGGTTCCTTCTCAAATGAGGAAATCAAAGAATATTGCAGTTTATTGTCGTACCGGACAAAAGTGTTGTATAGTTTAACGTCATATAACAAGGACGAAAGTGAATCAATGTAAAGATATTGATTCCAGGGGTGGTTTCACAAATCAACATCATATGAGATGGTGGTGAACCGATGTGAAGAGATTGTTTTTGGGCTTGAACCTTGGGAGGTTGCCTACATACCTAGCCTGGAGGGCGAGGATCAAAGTCCGTGTAGTTCAATTAAAGAATGAATTAATGATCAAGTTGTTCTTGGGGACAATGATCTAATAAAAAATGTTGTTGGGACTTACACATGGTTAGTGGCCCAAAGGGAGTGTTATGGTTGATGTTCGCTCTAAGCTCACATAAGTCATACTCGGTGTGAGAAACAAGAGGTAATAACAACCTTAACGATGCACAGTTTAATGTCATGTAGGACATAAAAAATGGACTATGCAGTTTAAAGTCTTGCAGTTAGGACTATTGGTGCTGCACAGTTTAGTGTCATGTAGCAGGGACAAAATACAGTTTAATGTCATGTAGGGCCTATCAAGGACTTTCTGTACAGTTTAGCGTCATGTAGTTAGGACGATGGGAACAATACAGTTTAACGTCATATTGGACAAAAGTGCGAATAGTTTAAGGTCATATTCATGGACCGTGGATGGTGCGGTTTAATGTCATGCTGGACCTTTGATGATCATATAGTTTAACGTCTTTTCGGACGTGAGGGACTTTTATACAGTTTAACGTCATGTAGTTAGGACGTCACAGTTTAACGTCTTGCTGGACATAAGGGATTTGCAAATAGTTTATGGTCATATACATGGACCATGGATGATGCAGTTTAAGGTAATGCTGGACGGTTTAGGGAACTTTTTCACAGTTTAATGTCGTGTGGGACGAAGTTGCAGTTTAAAGTCATACTGGACCATTACTGTATATTTTAACGTCATATAGCAAGGACGAACTGGTGCTGTACAGTTTAAAGTCATGTAGCTAGGACTAAGGTGAACCAATATGAGGATATCAGTTCTGGGGACTTTTTACAGTTTAACGTCATGCTGGACGTTGGAAGTGTCACACAGTTTAATGTCATGTTGCTAGGACACAATAACAGTTTAATGTCATGTTGGACAAAATATAGTTTAATGTTATCTCGGACACAATATAGGATCTTCTGTACAGTTTAATGTCATGTAGATAGGACATCACAGTTTAACGTCTTGCTGGACATTATAACAGTTTAATGTCATGTTGGACAAAATATAGTTTAATGTCATCTCGGACACAATATAAACCAATGTGATTGTTTTGGATCTGGGAACAATATTTTGTGTTTATACAAAATACTTCTTCAGAAATCTGGCATTAGTTGGAGTCGTGATGTGTTCTCCATCCATTGAGATCAGAGAATACGCTCCATTGGAGTAGACCTTATGTATTGAATAAGGTCCTTCCCATTTTGGTTCAAGCTTGGGAGGCTTCTTTCCTGGTATCATTGGTGCTCTGAGAACCAATACCAATTCTCCCTGAATGAATGAACGAAGACGAACTTTTTTGTTAAAAGCTCGTGTTATCCGATTCTGATAGATTTCCAAGTGGTGCAAAGTGCACAATCTTTTCTCATCTAACTGTTCCAATTCATTCAACCGCTTTTGGGATTGCTCATATGTTGACAACTGATCACAAATGGCTATTCTGAGGGAGGGCAATTGAACTTCAATTGGCAAGACTGCTTCTATTCCATATACCAATGAATATGGAGTAGACCGCGTTGCATTGCGAGTGGTAGTCCGATAAGCCCATAAAGCATGATAGAGTTTATCAGGCCATGACCTCTTATCTTTATCCACCATCTTTTGCAGTATATTTGAAAGAGTCTTGTTGAAGGCCTCTATCTGGCCATTAGCCGCTGCATGATATCGAGATAAATGGTTGTACTTAATGTTGTATTCTTGATACAATTTCTTTACCTCAGAAGAACAGAAGTTGGTGCCGTTGTCCGTCAATATGGTATGAGGGACACCAAATCTAGTAATGATGTTAGACTTGATGAAGGTAACAATGCATTTAGAACTGACTTCTTTGAGAGGTACTGCCTCTGCCCATTTGGAAAAGAAATCAGTAGCAGTAAGAATGTACTTAAACTGCTTGGCCGTAGCTGAAGGGTAAGGTCCCACCACATCCATTCCCCATGTGGAAAATGGCCATGAGTATTTAGCTGTATGAAGCAACTCTGGAGGTTGATGAATGAAGTTGGCATATACTTGGCATGAATGACACTTCTTTGTGAAATTAACACAATCTTGTATCATTGAAGGCCAGAAGTATCCAAGCCTTCGAATTTGATCAGACAATCTATGTCCAGACTGGTGGGCACCACAAACTCCTGCATGCACTTCTTTTATGACAGCCATTGTCTCTTCACCATCAATACATCTGAAGAGAACTCCATCAAAACCACGTTTGTAGAGAATTTTCTCGAGGTGGTTTGGACCATCATAAAGAGTAAAATTGACCACACGTCGCCGAAATTGTTCTTTCTCGGCTCTATCAGGTGGAAGTGTTCCATTTTGAAGGTATTCCTTGATAGGTGACATCCATCCTGTAGTATGACCATACGGTTCAGGAATGGGACTAATTTCATTAATTTCCTCTGTTCTGACTTGAACATAAGGTGAAATTGCACGATGGTGGGCAATACCGATGGTTGTCTCATCCCGATTTGGATCTGCTAAAGCTGTGGCTATATTAGCCAGTGCATCAGCTTGAGCATTTTTTGATCTTGGGACATAAGAAAATTTCGGTTCTGAAGGGAATTCCGACATTAACTCTCTGACGTAATCATACAAAGGGATTAATTCTTCTTTTCTGATGGCATAATCCCCATTGACTTGTTTGATTACTAGGTCTGAATCACCTTTCACCTTTAAGTGATTCACTTGTGCTTGAAGCGCTAACTCCAAGCCTGCAATGAGAGCTTGGTATTCAGCTTCATTATTGGTACCACCTTCCCACAACAAAAAGGAATAAGGTAACACTGCCTTATCTGGAGAAATGAGCACAATTCCTAAACCAACTTTGTTGAATTTAGGATTTTCCATTTTCTTCCCTGTTGGACTTCTAGAAGCACCATCAAAATACATTTCCCATGTTTGAGGACTCTCTTGAATAGAGAAAACTTCCTCATCAGGGAGTTCGATATCTGAATACATGTCTTCCACTGAAGGATGTTCAGCCAGGAAATCAGCCAGAGCTTGGCCCTTAATTTCCTTTTGAGACACATACTGGATGTCGAACTGCTGTAGAATAACCGCCCACCTTGCCAAACGTCCTGTAAGCATTGGACGACTAAGGATGAATTTGAGTGGATTATTACGAGATACTAATTGGACCTCGTGATGTTGCAGGTAGTGTCTCAGTTTCTGAACTGCAAAGATTAATGCTAGGCAACACTTTTCAATACTCGAATACCGGGTTTCTGCTTCAAGCATAGTTCTACTGAGATAGTAGAGACTATTTTCATTCCCAGCATCATTCTTTTGAGCGAGAAAGGCACCCAATGATCGCTCTAAAGCTGTCACATAGAGGATAATAGGCCTACCCTCAACAGGTGGCATGAGTACTGGTGGACTCAAGAGGTATTTCTTGAGAACATCAAATGCTTCTTGATATTCTTCAGTCCACTGGTAAGTGACTCCTTTCCTCAATAATTTGGTAAAGGGTAAACTTTTGCCTTCCAAATTGGCGATGAAACGCCAAATATAGGCTAAGTGTCCTTGAAGTCCTCTTAATTATTTCAAATTCTGAGGAGGTGACATACCAAGGATTGATTTAGTCTTCTCAGGATCGACTTCAATACCACGATGGCGTACAACAAAGCCGAGGAATTTTCCTGAGGTTACCCCAAAAGCACATTTTAAGGGGTTCATCTTCAAATTATGTTGTCGAAGCTTGTGGAATACGACTTCCAAATCAGCCAAGTGATCAAAACGTTGTTTGGATTTAACCACTAAATCATCTACATAGCATTCAACAAATTTCCCTAGAAAAGGTTTGAAGATACGATGCATGGCGCGTTGATATGTTGCACCTGCATTCTTTAAACCAAAGGGCATCACCCGGTAACAAAACACACCTTGAGGAGCTCTGAAGGCTGTATATTCCTCATCTTCTGCGGCCATTCGGATCTGATTATATCCAGAATATCCATCCATGAAAGAAAGTACTTCATAGCCAGCCGTCTCATCAATTAAGAGTTCTGTAATCGGAACTGGGAAATCATCTTTAGGACAATACCGATTAAGATCTCTGAAATCGATGCAAACCCTAATTTGTCTGTTCTTCTTCTTTATAGGGACAATATTAGCCAACCACTTGGGATATTGAACTTCTCTGACGAAGTTAGCTTTGATAAGCTTATCCACTTCAGCCTCGATTTTGGAAGCATAGGTTGGGTGTGTTCTTCTCGCGGCTTGCTTGAATCCTCGATGTTCTTTTGGCAAACCCAAATGATGGGTGGAAACATCAGGATCAAGGCCAGGCATCTCTGTATACTTCCAAGAAAAAATATCTATATTTTTCTTTAGAAAAGAAATATACATCTCTTGTTCTTCAAGGGTCATGGCCGCACTAATTAAAGTGGGGCGTGGATCTTTCTCTGTACCCAGATTTACTTCTCTGAGTTCATCCACAGTGGTAGAGATACCCTCTTCAAATGCTGGAGGAGCATCTCTAAGATCTTCCTCTTCCTCTTCATCATGTGTTATTTCTTCCGTTTCTACTTGCAAAGTAGATGAAAAAACGAAATTCTCATGATCATAAGAGATGTCAAAATTTTCACATTTTGAAGAAGAAGCTTCCATTTCCGACCCTATTGATGAAAAAGGGTCTTCTTTGGGAAATAAAGAGGAGATGATGGATTGAGAATCGACATCAATATTCACCTCTGGTGTTGCTATAACTTCTTCTGGCCTGATTAGTGAAGTATAGACTTGTTGGATTTCAGCAGACGAAATGAAAACTTCACCACTTATGCTTTCATCACTGCTTGGTAAGTTACCAATTTCTCCCATGTTGTCTGGCTCGATTGCCGTAATTGACATTATGGATCTTTCCATAAGAGTATTTTGATTTGGGCCTATTTTGTCAATTTGACTGATAGGTAACACATAATCTGTACTCACATGTGAAAATGGATTTATTGGAATTTTTTCCAAACCATATGGAGCATTAACTTTGGTAATTTCCTTCATTGTAGATTTTTCTCTTCCCTTCATGTGATAAAATTCCGCCTCAATGTATTGAGACTCACATGTCTTGAACGGGGCCTTATCACCATACAATGTTCCAACTTGACCATCGAAACAGTATTTGAGACATTGATGGTATGATGAAGGAATAGCTGCATGCTGATGTAGCCAGGGTCTTCCAAGCAAGATATTGAAAGCTGAGTCTTGATCAACAATCATGAAATCCGAATTGGAAACAAGATCTCCAAACTGAGTTCTGAGCGTAACTTCTCCCAGTGGTTCTTGTTCATTTTTATCATATCCTTGCAACATCATGGTAGAAGGAGATAAATCAGATTCTGTGAGGCCCAATCGACAAAGTGTGCGAATGGGCATGAGGTTGACTCCTGAACCATTGTCAATAAAAGCTCTTCGAACATCTATACCATTTACTTTTCCAGATAAGTACAAAGTTTTTATGTGCCCATGCACAACATCATCTTCATCTTTATCAGTAAAAGATATCACTGCATGGCATTCTGCAGGATTATTCTCTATGTGATAAATTTCAGCTGCAGCAATTTCAGCTTCAAACTCCTGAGGACTTGACAAAGCTTCGATGAGTGCTTCCCGAAGATCTCTTGATAGATTCAAAGCATCCAAAATTGATAATTTGGCTGGTACTTGGGCCAAGTGTTTCAATATATCATACTTTTGATTTAGAGGTCTGCATTTCCCAATAGGAATATACGGTTTAGCAGGTACCTTGGAAGCAGATGCTTTGGAAGCTGATGCATCTTGTATTGAAGTTGGCAACATCTTTGGTTTTGGAAAATTAGACTGATTAGATCCATTTACTTGCTGAGATAAAGAAGATGGAACCTTTAATCGGTCTTCCAAAATAATTGTGCCGAAGCTGATTTGGCCATTGGCAGAAGAACTTGCTTGTTCTTTTTGAGCTCGCTGAAGGGCTCTACCACGAGTTTCTGCTGTATATGCAGTGCTAGCAGGGGTAGAATTAGAGTAGTCGCTTCGGAAAGATCCACGTCTTCCCCTATATCCTGAACCTCTAGAACTTCCTCGGGTTCCCTTATTTGATACAGGGAATTCAGGCTCATCAAGACTGGAATATGAATCTGTTAATTGAATCATATTAACAGAACCAAAGATTAACTCTTCGTCTGATAAAGACCCTGCCTGGTTAGCCTGTTTAGGTTGTGCCGTTTGGTGGGACGGTGCCCGTGGCTTTGAAGTAGATGGCATGAAATCTTCCAGAGTCAAAGACAATTTAGGCTTTGATGCATACTCATCTTCTCCTGATTCCTCTTTCTTCTTTGAATTGCGCTGCCCTTTGAGGATTTGTCTTTTAATGGAGGCTTTACTGCAGCTTTTGTAGGAGACACAATTGGCTTCTTCAATTGTGTTCGCAAAATGGAATGGGTCCGATTGATTGTCTTTCTGACCATCCAATCATCATATTTTTTCGCAGTTTTGCTTTTGACTTCCTGCCACTCGCCTCCTTCTTCTGGATCTGTAGCGGTAATACACGCTACATGAGCTGAAGAACCCTTCAATTTGACTTGTCCCAAGTCGACCATCTTTTGCAGGAGGTCTTTAAAGACAAAACACTCCTGGATGGGATGCCCCAATATTTGATGAAAGGGACAATAATTGGGACGGTCTTCATCTCCTTCCTTGTTTGGCCTCTTCGGCACTGGTAATTGAACCAAATTATTTTCCAGAGCTGAAATGAAGTAACCAGGAACTTGCTCACTTCGGAAAGAGTATGTTTTACTCTTCATATCCTCAAATTGTTTTCGTCGTTGATCTTTTTGATCATTTGGACGAAACAGCCTTTGTTGTTGGCGTTCAGGAGGTGGAGCCCTTCGAGAAGATGAAGCTTTTGAAGTAGAAATAGGTACAGGTGCCTGTTTAAGCATAACTGTAGCAGTTTCTGCTTTACCCATTCTTCTTCCTGGAGCTGATGGAATTACACGAGATTTAACCTTAGCCTGTATAAGGGAATCTTCAATCTGTTGAGCGATTGAAGTAAGGTCTCGAAACCCTCCTGTGTATTTCACAGGGATCAATGGCGTGCGTAATTCGTCACGCAAATTTGCCACACAGATTGGCAACAATTCCTCCTGAGGGAGTGATAAACTCAAGGAATACGTTAATCCCTTCCAACGAGTAATGAAATCAGAGACTCTTTCATTCTCCCTTTGCTTGCAGTTTGTAAGATCGAAAACTGTCGTTTTTGGCAAAGTTGAGCTAAACTGAAGAAGGAATTTTTGACGAAGATCCTCCCATCCGATGACTGACCGGGATTGCAAGCTTGTATACCAGACAAAAGCTGGTCCTTGCAAGGTTCGCACGAAGCATCTGAGTTTCACTGCTTCTTGCTGCTCTGGAGTTCGCATCATAGGATCACAACAAGACACGTAATGCGTCAAATGTTGTTCAGGGTCGCCTGATCCATTGAAAGTAGGGAAAATAGGGTTTCCAAAACTGGATGGAGGAGAAATTGAATCTACCCATTCAGCGTAAACTTTCTTTTCAGGTTGAACTTGCGCCCGTTTCCCTTCCATAGTTTCTAACCGAGCTGTTAATGACTCAATAGTAGTTATTAACTTTTGAGAAACGTCAGGTTGAACTTGGTTTTGTGTAGGTGCAATGAATGGAGCTTGGACAGACGTGGTGGTTGGTGCTGCAACTGATGGTAGTGCTGCCAACCGTTGTTGCGTTTGACCCGTAGGATTAGACCTTTGTGGGTGTACTAAAAAAGGAGGATATTCTTGATCCATCTCAGTAGTTACAACAAATTCCTTCGGCTGTCGGACTTCAGCATTCTTAAGAAGAAGACTACTCTGAAGTAGTTCTGCATTCAACCTTCTTAATTCTTTCATTTCTTCCTCCTGTTGTGCAAACCTTTTCTCTAATGAGAGCGATTGACCTCCTTCAGAGGAAGGGTGAGAAGTAACCTGATTCTTTCCTTTCCCCTTATTGGATCCTTTTCGGAGAGGGGGAAGTGGGTTACTTGAAGGAATACCCAGATTTTGGGTAAGCCTTTGATTACGTGTGCGCACACCTTCTTCATTTAGGTCTGTGTGCGCGACTTCTTGAGCAGGAACCTCTTCGTCTGATCCCTCTGATTGAGCCTCATCTGGTGAATCAGCAGCAACGGCATTGATGACATTAATGGATGCATATTGCATGGAATCCTTTCTATCAGCATTTCTATGATATTGTCTCCTTCTATGCCCATGATGAGACATGGCATTCCGTTGACTTGATCCCTCAGGAATTTCTTGGAGAACCGTCACCTGGAGAGAATCTCCTGACAGCTTGGCTCTTCGTTCCTCTTGAGGCTTATTCCCTAATCGAGAGAATACTGACTTTCTCTGAGGGAGGGATTGAAGATTTGAAAAAGTCCCCAGTCCGGTGGACTGGGGGTGTTCCTGCTGCTTTCGCTCAACTCCTCGAATCCCATTCATTGACTCTGAGGGTTGGGTTAGATAAGTCCCCAGTCTGGCAAGCTGGGGTGTCTCTTGACATGCTATGTCTGAGATCTTCTTGAAATCTCTCTTGATCATGCGGATCTTAGTTCGGAAATTAGCTGGATACATTAACCTGTATCCACTTTTATCACCTGGTTCAACAGACCGTTGGATGATTTCCGAAACTTCTGTCATTTGATGACGTGTTTGCTCCAGACGAGAGGCTTGTGCAATATTCTCGCCTGCTTGATGTAGGAGCAATTCAACAACCTGTTCTCTATATACTTGATTTTGAGAGGAACTAGTTGAAGCTTTTTCTCGAGCAAGCTTTTGATTATGAACAAAGCCCATTGACTGTGGCCGGCCATGGGCAATAACATTGCATGATACCATTTTCGGCGGGCTTTGCTGACCGGAAAGCACTATGAAATGTAGTGCTCCGTGAACACCCCATCCTCTGATATGAACATTAGATGGAGCATTGGCAATTAACTGACGCAATCTTCTTAGTGCGCCAAGGCATGAACGTTGAAGGGTTCTTTGTTGCTTTTCAGCCTTCGGATACCGAGAGACTGATAGAGATGCCAAATCAATCTGGCGTTGTAACCCTTCTATTATCTTAAGATGATTTTCATATTCATCGTAAGATAATACCTTCTTCTTTAATTGACAAAGAGTTTTCCATATGTTGAGACGAATATCATGGATTCCATCATCCGTCAACATCTTTGGAATGTCGTACTGGGAATCAGCCAAAGGCCAAAACATGACTGGTACTTCACCTTTTGCCAGTTTTTTCCTCATGTTCAGCATTTCCTCTTTATCATTAAATGAAGATTCTTCTACCTTTTTGGACCAGAGTTGGTGTTTCCTTGTTGCTTCATCGAATTCAACAATATTGGTAGAGAAATCACTATTCATGCTGGAAGATGAATGACCCAGGGATGGTTCGGAGAATAACCTGAACCCCAGGCTATCTTCTGATGGAGAAAGAGTTTCACCTGCCGATAGTAAAGCATCAGACATGACTGGTTTTACGTTTGCAAGTGCCTCGAGATAGGAGGGCTTTCTCGTCACTACATTGCCTTCTGAAGAATTTTCGAGACAACGTGAATCACTACTGCGGAGAGGACTTTCGCAGCGAAGTTCATCACCATGAGGAGGACCGTCATGATGGGTTACAGCAAAAGATGAAATCTCTTTCTCCTTGGCCTTCTGACCACACAGAGGGTTCCTGTGGCTCTCATCTGAAGAAGAAACTTCAAGATTGACCGAATTTTCATGAAGCAAGTCTTCATGAGGAAGTGTCTATTGAAGACCTTCAGAATTAATGTTCCAGTTATTGGGAACTGAGGGAGTAGAATCTTGAATTCCGACAGATAAATGTCTGAGGGCTTCAAGAACTCCAGCATCGAGCAAGGCCTTGTTGCAGATTGGCCTTTGATCTCCTGACTGTGCTGGGCGGATCTTTTTCTTAGATGCCTTCTTACTCTCTTTAGAAACCACTTGATGACGAAAGTGATTGCTCTGAGCAGGTGTATGTGCCTGATCAGGAAAGATGGTCAGGTTAGGCTGACGATCTCCACTCAAATCAGGTGTATGTGCCTGACTTGGTTGTCCGTATGATATGGGGGAGTATGCCCCATAACCCTCTTGGACTGGAACAGATGTGTGTGTCTGTTCCGGAGTGAATCGTTGATGTGTCACTCCATTGCTAGGGATAGATTTATGTGTCTATTCCTGAGATGATGCTGAAGCTGTTATGATATCCTGGCAAGCATCCAGAATATGAGCAGGAATTTGCTTCTGCTCTTTCACCATTGACAAAATATGTTTGGTGACTTCAGCCGCCGGAACAGGGATATACGTCCATTCCGGACTTGGAGTAGGTGTATGTGCCTGCTCCTGTCCTCCTTTTCCTGTCAGTGAATCCTGACAGTACTCAAGTGTGGAGGTAGAGAGTTGAGTCTGCCCCCTGTTTGTCGTCGGGACTTTCCGACTGACTTCTCCGGGTGCTACCAAGCGAGACTGTTGGTAGGCCTGATTAGTATTAACAGGTGTATGTGCCTGCTGATTACACTTCGCCAAACGCGGTTGACGAGATCCATCATATGTAGTCAGATGAGCCTGCTGACTAACTGGTGATGTATAAGCAGGTGTATGTTCCTACCTATGGTACTCCGCCGGAATTGCCTGGCGGGATCGGCTTGATGCTGCCAGACGAGTCTGCTGGACAGCTGAATTAAAACGGGCAGGTGTGTATGCCTGCTCGTTGTTTGCCACCAAGTTAGGTTGGTGGACTTCTCCGGAGATGGCAGGGATGACAACCTGCCTATTGTTAATCGGATTCCGTCTCTGGCGGTTCATCTTTCCTGCTCGGGTTCGAGGAACCTGAGCTGAATGCCTGGAGTCGGTACCCTCATCATGTTGAGGGCACACTACCGCACGAGTCTGGCAGCGATTGTTGATGGGAGCCCTCGGGAAGGACTCCTGTCTTTTTGAATTAAGGCCCCGAGGGACCTGCTCATTCACTTCCTCGGAGTAAGGGAGTGAATGGAAATTGCGTTCTGGGGATAACGACCCGAAACGGTTGGAGACGGTAGTCAGCACCGTCTGCTTCTTGATTGCTGGCCGCCGTTGTCCGGACGACCAGGTAGAGTTGTTAACTTGGAGGGCTTGACGAGCGGCCTCCAGAGTTGGGATAGTACCGTTGCGACGGTACTCCTTAACCAGTGCATTACAAACACAGTGTTGAAGACGCTGAGTTGGTGATGTCATCCTCAGAGCGGATGACGTTCCAGCAGGAGTAGCAGCATTGGTTTTCACAGCAGCAGACCTCACAGTAGAGGTGTTCACAGCAGCAGTATTCACAGGTGTGAATTTAAGGAAAGCCATTTTTTACAGAAGATCTTGAGAAAAGAGTGCTTGTTCCATGTAACAGACATAATCAAGATGAATCCGGCCACTGCATCTTTTGGATGAGCATATGTCAATGATTGCCTTGTTGGCCCAAGGGGCCTAACAAATAAGAAGAACATCACTTTCACTTGGTTAAGGATTCACGTCGGGTTCACCATTTTTGTTTCGCACGGAATCCGGGGATGACCTCCTGGACGGGAGATTCAAACATTCTGATCGGTTTCTAACGGGTTTGTTCGTAGAACCGGAAACATCCAATGATTCCACATCCGTTTGGACCTACTTTCCAAAGGCAGGCGCTCATTATCTTGTGAACTAATGAGACTTAGGAATTTGCATTGGTCGAGAGGATGGGAGGTCGGACTCATCACACCTTTTTGAGGGGAATTATTGTCTACTTCGGGACTCTCTTTATAGATTTAAGTTATATTCGTGAATCCTTATTACATTACCAAGTATAAAATGTGCTTTCCTTTAGTTTTAACAATCAATGATTAAATATGCAAGAAATTTAGAGAATCTTTTATATGTATTCGAGGTTCTTCATCAATAGAGAATCATCTATATCTGTTTAGAGATTCTTGGTCAATGGTATCCTTCAAAACATTTATATAAAAGTCTCTTGGTCATTATGATGACCAGGCTGGTTTTAAAGCCACTCAGTGGGGCACTTGAAGTTTGTCGTCATTCAGAAGGACAGAGATTATTTCAAAGTTGGGATCGAACCCATAAATGGGCTACCAACGTATCCTTTCTTTTGGAAAAGGAATCAGAACCTACGTAGTTCGAGGAATGGGGTATGATGTTTATGATTGATGGCTCAAAGATGAATTTCATAATTACTTTTACACTCTAAGCTCACGTGAGTCATGCTTGGTGTGAGAAACAAGAGGTATTGATAAAATTTAGACAATTGTGCCATAAAAGATGCAATCATAAGAATTTGTTTGGGGCTTATGTATAGATGACTGCCCAGATAGATGAAGGTTTAGGATTTACTTTTAGGGAGAAAATCCATGAACAGGGTCCATAAAGTTATATGTGCTTCATGGAGATTTGAATACTCTAATCTTGGGGCTTACTCCTAAGGAGGATGCCCAAGTTAGGAGGGGACTTATGATTGGGTTTTATTCCTGAAAAGGAAACCCAAATCAAAGGTAAATTATGACTGGTTAAGAGAAGTTTAAGGGGACTTGGGGCTTATTCCTGAAAAGGATACCCAAGGTTATGACTGAGTCTTATTCCTGAAAAGGAGACCCAGGTTAAGGGACTTGGAGCTTACTCCTGAAAAGGAAGCCCAAGGTTATGACTGAGTCTTATTCCTGAAAAAGGAGACCCAGGTTAGGGATTAAGGTTTGGGGCTTACTCCTGAAGAGGATGCCCATATTTGAGGTTGGGGCTTATTCTTAAGAAAGATGCCCAAGATTAGAGGACTTGATTGGGGCTTACTCCTGAGGAAGATGCCCAGATTAAAGGTTTTATAACTGGGGATTATTCCTGAAAAGGAGACCCAAGTTAGGATTTTCTCATCTTAAAGGATGAGGTTGAATGAATGAACTATCCGTATTTTAGTGACATAAGGATATTTAAATCACTAGACTTTGAGAGAGATTCCACAGAATTCCTTTCAGATAAGAAAGTCAAATCAAGAAATCATTCCATAAATGGCTTTGAAGAGTGTCTTGAAGACTGAATCTTGAAAAGGAAAGGTGAAATGGCTTAAGAGGGGTAAAATGGGCAAGATGGGCACCCAAAAATATAGGGGCGCGCAAGTCTTGAAAGGCGCGCAAGTCCTGCGGCGGCACGCAAGTATTGGTCGCGCAAGTATACTTGCGCGACACATGGTGTACTTGCGCGATTTTCAATCAGAATTGAAATACTTGAGCGACTCTTGATAAAACCCTTTAGAATCCCCTTGAGGTTCTTCCAGAAAAGGGACGCGCAAGTTATATTGAAGGAATTAAGTCGGCGCGCAAGTGTTTGATAAGTTTCAACACTTAGGCCTTCCTTCTTCTCTTTTAGATCTTCCGTTCTAGGTAAGAAATTACCTTAGAAGTGTTCCGGAAGCTTTGAGAAGAGACTTGGGCGTCGGGAGCTTCAATCCGAGTTTCTGGAAAAAGAATCCTCTCGAATGGGGGGCCCACAGGGTCTATTTATAGGCAAAAGAAGACCCCGGGCGGTAACCGGGCGGTTACCAATTAGGTCGTGCAAGTCACTTGCGCGACCAAGGTAGCCGCGCAAGTATACTTGCGCGGCAGTGGTATAACTTGCGCGGTGGATTTGCTGTTGATCCTTTGTTCATGCCTTTGTCGATTTTTGATGTTTTCTTCAAAGGATGAATCACTTTCAGCTGAGATATTCCCTTTTCCGATCTTTAGATTCTGTGACGAAAGGAGCGTCAACACCGTTGGCACATCCGTGAGACCAAACAACATAACCAAATACTCATAGAGACCATACCTATTACGAAAATTTGTACAGGGTATTTCTAATGGTCTAAAATGAACCTAATAATAATCGGGTCTCAAACTAATCTTGGAGAAAACCCGAGATCCTTGTAGATGGTTGAATAGATCATCTATCCATGGAAGAGTATACTAGTTTTTAACCATCAGTTGGTTCAATTTCGAATAGTACACAAATAGCCTAAGGGTACCGTCTACATTTTTTACAAAAATGATCAGTGAACTCCACATATAATTACTAGGTCGGATAAACCCCTTAGCCTCTAAATCATATAGCTATCAGTTGAGATACTACATCTCAGTAGTATCCATCCTGCAAAAAGAAATGGATATTGGTGTAGCTCTTAGAACTAGCTTAATAGAGAAATATACCTCTCGCACTAGAGGCAATCCTGAAAATTTATCTGGTAAAACATCCCTAAAATGATCCACTACTAGAGATGAATTTTTCTGACATATTCCCAGATCATCCAGATAAAAAGTCTTAATATGGGTTGTCATCTCACCCAGCCCATGATGCTCTGGTCCAACACAACTTTCCTAGACATCCCATTCACCCTTGTGAATAAAATCACCACCCTCGGATAATGTGAAAGTCACCCTTTGATGATCAAAATCAACGAAATCATGAAATGGTACCAACTATTATATCCCAAAAATGATGTCAAAACCTATCATCTTGAGGACAAAGAGTTCCCATACAAAGTGACACCTTCTAATCTCTAGGGGAAACTCCATGTACTAACGTACACCCCCGTTCTAATCTCCAACAGAGCATCAAGCATCATAAGGCTATGGAAACACTACATACTATGCCCAAGGCTCTTCACGACAGGCTTAGATAAAAATCTTTGAGAATCCTTGGTATCGAAAAGAGAAAAATCAATAGGCTACTAGGATAGTACCTGTCACTATATAAGGTTCAGGATCCTACTCCTCAGGTGCTAGTTTCACTGCATATATCTGGCATGATCTGTGGCCCTTGGATACTACCTGGATACCCTAAGTAGATCCACTCTATTATCGATGAAAATTCGGGGTCTGGCTACCATGGTCATGACCACCACCTTGGCCTGATCGGTCATCTGTACTCCAGCTCCCTGCTTGACGAGAAGCTTTTGACCCCGCTCCTAAACATGGAGTCAATGAAAACTCTCTCTCACTGGCTACCAGAGGAATAGTTCTGCAGAATCATTATAGATGGATCATCTTATCACATGATCAACAGTAGATTGGGTCTCTTGTGCACTGACGTATAGTATGTATTGGTCTATCGCACTGGTATCACCTCACTTGGATACCTAAGTATGTGCTCTGGCTACTAATGTCATCACATGGAAGCTTCAGAAGATTCTTCCTATTACCGGTGTATGTAGCGCCAAATCTCGATGTCAACCACCCTGGATTGCACCCCTTGCCTCTCTCAGGTTACTCTCTTGATAAGTTCATGATTCTATATTCCATAAATTGTAGTTAGTTAAAATACATTTACCTATGATTGGATGTCGTACCTGAGACCATCCTTGAATCACTTAGCTTTTGATAACTCATCACCCATTAGAATAGGTGTTAAGAACAATAGATCAGTAAAATGGTTCGAATATTCCATAACTGATAACACACCCTACCCCGGGTGCATGAACTCTCAAGATCTATTGGGCCTTAATGTCACTAGATAGAAGTAGTCATAGAAGGTCATATGAAAATCCCTCCAAGCCATCTCTAGTTAATGATATTTCTGAGTAATAATCCCACCATCTCTTGGCAGAATCACATAGCATATACATAGTGATATTTACCCTCCTCTTAAGAGGCATCTTGAGATGCTCAAAGATATATATTATGGCCTCTTACCATGACTCAACAAGCTGTGGTCCACCATCCCCAAAAAATTTGGGTGGATGCTGTAGTTGGAAATCATGTGTCAATTATTCCATAGTTGGGGTAGGTTGTGGTACTCCCTGAATGGTCTGCAGGAACCATATAAGGCCTTTATGTAACTATGCCTCGGCATCTATGTTCAGTACTACTGCTGGTTCTGTGGATGGAACAATTGGAGGATCGACTGGTAGCCCATGTCCCACCACCTCCGGAGTGTGGTCGTCGTCACCTTCCTGGTGTACAACTAGAAGACGTCACGGTGGCATACCTCAAAAAATCCAATTTCATGCCTCATATCAAGATCATTATCAAATTTCATAGCTCAAAATTGTATATATTGAAACAAGATAGGTATAAGCCTTACAATATAAAAACACACCACTCTCCCTGCTCCTTGAATTGGGTCTAGGAGACGTAAAAATCATATATAATCAAGAGATACTACCTACTTCCCACTACTATGGTCGGTTCTGGGTCATGTTCACTACTATAAATAGTTTTAGTTTCCATTTATTCCCATATTCATTTTCGATTTCATTTATTTCACATTAATCACAATTCATTTTAAAAGTTTGAACCAACGTTTCACTATATTTTGATCCATAAGGTCCCATACACCTCATGAATCAAAATGTGATTCTCACCCAATCCACACCATAACACATTCTATAATACCTATCACAATAGCTAGTATATCTATCATGGAATCTATCAAAATAGCATGAAATAAGTAATTCATCCTAAACAGCATGGTATAATGCATGGTATGTGATTCCTGTAAAGTGCCTATAATGATGCATGAGATAGAATACCCTCATCTCATTGGGTTATAGAAGAATAGAACACATAATCATATCAATAATAACCTTTCAATTCAAGTGAATCACCCAATGGTGGAATTTAATCAACTATAATAGTCAAAGTCTAGAAAAAAACAATTTCATTCGAGGTAATTTGGCTTTCTCCTATATGTGGGTTCACTACGCCCACACACATCTCATTAACAAACTCCCTTTTCTTCATATACCAATCTATTGTCACCAAATAATAAATAAAACTAGAAAATAATGCTTTGATACCACTTTTTAATGTCTTGGACTTGGATGTCACTCAACAGTTCCCCGAGACTAGTTGGCCACATGGCCTCAAGCACATCTCCCCAAATGCTAGAGGTTTCCGACTAGCAGTGAAGGCCTAGGTGTGTCCATGGGAATAATTCCCTCATCAGCAGAGTGGAACACAATGGAAATACAATGATATAAAATAGAGGAAGCAGTAATACAATCAAATAATAGACAACATCCAAGACATATATAATAAACAATACCATAAGGAATATCATTTACAGGTGATGATGATACATGTCATATGCCAGTACAAAATAGTCAAAAAAAGGTATATTTGGAATCAGTACAATACATATAACAAAAGTACAAAATGGTCCAAAAACTATCCAACTAGAATCATGATCCTTAGCTCGGTCATGTTCTCCCCTTCTCTTAAAGAGTAATCAAGAACCTATAGTAGGGTGCTTCCCCTTATCCTTACATACAATCATATAGTATGTTTGGGTACCCAAAGGCGGACCAAATAGAGTATGAGACATAATCCTTATAGGAAACCACTAAAGTTCTAGTGTTATCCAATCAGTGAATATATATAACAACAACGGTGTGTAGGAAGTAATAGAATATGCAAGGAAGTACTGAAAGTAAACATCCTATAAAGTCTAGGTTCTCATTTAACTACCATACCATTTCATCAATTTTATTTAGAAAGTAAGTCTCTGAATTGAAAATCATACCTATTTCATTTATAATCAAAATCATTTAATTATCCAACCTCATTTAATTGGTAAGTATCAGGATCTGGCGTGTAGCCCAGCATCCCCTGTAGTGATATGTTCAAAGGATTTCTAAGTAGACCATCCATGAAGTGTAAGACAAAGACTGAGTTCAAGCTTGTGATTTGGCTAGGTATACGCGTCATATAAACCATTTCATTCATTAATCATTTATGATGCTGAGCCCAACCTTGGAATTCCTAATTTGGAATCTGGGTATCCCTCCAAATATATCACGAACTAAGCACCCTACAAGCCTGTCCTGGGAATTTCTCATTAGAATCCTTTTATTATTTAAGGTGGGGTATAACATCAATGTCACTTTAGTTTGTCCGTGACGGTCCACTAAGGGATCCCAAGTATCACCCATGGCATATATTATCAAATTCCCCTTAAGTTCATCCTTGGAAGTCCATAAAATGTCCAAGTATCACTCATGCATACAATAGTCAGCCCCTATGAGTCTGTCCTTGGTAGTCCATATAAGGAGTCCAAGTATCACTCAGACATAAGTAAGGTAAAATCCAAATGATTCTATCCATGGAATTCGTATATGAATCCATGTGTCACCCAAGGCATATAATCATTTAATCAATACAATAAAATTTAATCAAAATCACTTATTCATGCCAAGGTTATCACCTTATTCATTTCAATTAAATTTTACCTTAGAATGTGGCTCAAGGCATTGGCTAAGCTTAGAAGGATTGGCCTTTAAATAAACTCACATGGGCATTTCATTATAACAAGAATCTCATGATAAACAAACCAATACATGGAAAGTGTCTAGAGACATGGATTACATTCCATTTTATTTATCAATTCAATTTAAAAATGATATTACAATTCAACTCATATATGAATTCACAATTCAATTTATAATTGACATCCCATATCAAAGGGTAAAAAGGAACACCCTAAGGCATCCAAATTTAATATCCACCCATGGTGGTCCAATAAACTTTACACACACCCAAAGGGGTGGTTCCAATTCTAGGTTCTTATACATTTAACATTCATCAATGGGCGTCATTAATTTCATAGGCTATACCTATCAATTTAAATCAAGGATTTAATTCCATTTTAGGGGAGATTCTCTAAATATTAGGTGCACAACACAATGGAATATATATATAACCACTTGGATTTTAAATAAAAATCGTGAGACCACCTACCATAGGTCTGTAGTGGATAGATATCCCATTATCAACTCCTGATTCAACTCATATTGGGAGAAAACTGAAGAAGGGATGAAGAATCTAATAATAAGGAAAATTATCTTGCACCTAAATAGCATGGCTGATACCGAACCAAACAAGGAATGGCACAAAAGGAATGGAGATCTTATCGAGATAGATCCAACGAGATGAACGAATCTTGATTCTAAGTTTGAATGGAGAAGATCCCTCAATTCCTAATTTAGTCGCCAAAAAGGTCTCTCAAATGCATAATTTGTTGTGCAGGAGAAGAATATGAAAATAGGGTTTGAGTTATAAGACTCATTAAGGGAGGTTTCATAAATTCTCCCAAAATATATAGTTTCACGGTTTGGCCACACAGTTGGTCAAACTGTGCGCCAACCATGTGCCCTTTACAATAGGAAAGGTGAACCTCGCATGGTTTGTATAATCGGTATCAAACCATGAAAAACTTGTCTATAAAAATTGCAAACATTTTCACACAATCATGTGCCTCAAGTCAATGGTCCTCATTAATTTCAGAGGTTATACCTGTCAATTTAAATTAAGGATTTAATTTTATTTTATGGGTGATGCTTCGAATATTGGGTGCACAACACAATGGGGTATATATAACCACTTGGACTTTAAAAAAACACAAGACCACCTACCATAGGTCTGTAATGGATAGCTCGCCTAGTATCACCTCATGATTTGACTTAGATCAGGAGAAAATCGAAGAACGGACGAAGAACCTAATAATATGGTAGATTATCTTTCACCTAAATAGCACATCTAATACCCAACCAAATGAGGAATGGTATAAAAGGAATGGAGACCTTACCAAGATAGATCCAATGAGATGAACGGCTCTTGATTCCGAGTCTGGATGGAGCAGATCCCTCAATTCCTACTTTAGTCACCAAAAAGGGATCTCAAATGGAGAATTTTTTGTTCAGGAGATGAATAGGAAAATAGGGTTTGAGTTATAAGATTCATTAAGGGTGGTTTCATAAATTATCCCAAAATATATGGTTTCACGATTTGGCTGCACGGTTGGCAAAATTGTATACCAACTGTGCACCCTTTACTAGTGGAAAGGGGAACATCGCACGGTTTTTCTAACCATTCTCAAAACGTGAAAAACTTTTCTATCAAAATTGAAAACATTTTCACACGATCGTGCACCCCAAGTTGCACAGTTTTTCTAATCATTCACAATACTACAAGGGAGGACTTTAACAGCGCTAGAATAGGCTTTTATTAGTGCTAAAAATGGACTAACTACTGAAGCATGGTTAAAAGCCCTGGGCTTTTATCAGCACAATAAAAGTGCCGATAAATCACCCCTTTATCAGTGCTTTTTTAGCACTATAAAAGGACCCTTTTGATAGTGATTTTTTTAGTGTCGTTAAAGTAATTTAATAGCATTTTTTTGCACTGATAAAGGTCCCCTTTAACAACGCTAAAAAAAGCACTGTTAAAGGGGGTAAAATTATATTTTTTTCATACATTTATGAGCCAGACCCATTTATTAGTGCTTCCACAACCCCTTTAATAGTGCTCCATAACCCCTCCCCCCCCCCCCATCATCGTTTTTCATCCCACCTCCCCTTTACCAGCACTTTGCGAATTTATATCCTCCTGCACCTGCCTGAATTCGAACTCTACACCTTCCTTTTGAAGATGGAATGTCTTTACCGCTACACCATGTTGTTTTTTTGTCTGTTTAATGATATTTCTGTTTATATATATATATATATATATATATATTTAAAAATATATTTTTTATTCATATATTTATAAAATTATTTTTAAATACATTTATAAAATATCTTTGCATGTGTGTGATATATATATATATACTTATATTTATTTAAATATATTTTATATTATATTCATTTACATATACAAAATATAGTATAAATATATGCCTATTTATGAAGACACGCTTATATGTATATATAAACATTAAATGTATAATTGTATAATGTAAAAATGGTTAGATATTGTTTTAAATAAATTTTTAGAATATGTATTTATTTACATATATTAGAATATAAATATACAAATATATTTGTTAATTATTGACACACAAATGTTTATATATAAACATTAATTGTATAGGTATATATATATATATGAATTCATTTTTATAAGGTAAATAAAATGGATAATTTTTACTTTAAATAAAATTAATAATAAATTTTTATTTTATATATTTAAATATATATTTATATGTAAATATTTTGATATATATATATATTTATACAAGTGATTTATTATAATTAAATATAAAAAATATGCATATATTTAATTATAAATAAAAAAACATAATGAAAAATGATAGAATTTCAGAACTATAATATCAATATGAATGTAATTCTTGGGAATAAATTCACTCTCCACTGAAAACGGGCAAAAGGACCCCCTTAAACGGGGATGAAATTCCATCGAATATTAAAAAATTTGGGTACCTCGACTAAGAACTTAGTTTCGTAGGATTTTGGGCCCTTTTTTGCTTTGAAAAATGTGATTGGGGGTTCCCTCGTGTCACCAAGACGTAGATTTCATCGTAGGCTTCGATTTGATATCTGGTAGAGCACAAAAAAAACATTGATCAAAAGTTATGGTCATTTGAAGTTCAAGTTACTTTTTTAACTTATTTTAGATCTTTTTATTTTTTTTATCTTCGATTTGTTTTTAAATGACTATTACTAAATAATAATTAGCAAATTATTAATTAAAAATAATTATTATTTTATAATCCATTTTCACTGAATATCTTATATATTTAGTGTCAATTCCTATTTAGCCTTATCTAAATCATATTAAAATATATATATATTATTTATATCAATAAAAATATATTTATATATTAATATATTATTTTTAATGAAATATAATTTTTTTTGAAATATACCTTTTATCAGTGATAGCAAAAAGGGATAATAAAGGGGGGTCTTTATCAGCACTTCTAAAAATGTTGATAAAGACCCCCCTATTAATTCTTTTAAACTAGCGCTGATAAAGACCTCCTTCATCACCACTTTTTTACTAGCACTGATAAAAAAACCCTTTATTAGGGATTTTTTATTAACGAGGATAAAAGGACCCCTTTATCAGTTTTTTTTTACTAGCGTTCTTAAAGAAGTGCATTTATCAGCACTTTTTTACAAGCACTGATAAATGGCCCCCTTTAACAATGATTTTTTCTAGTGCTGTTAAAGACCCATTTCACAACACAAAAAAAGTTGTTAAAGACGCCCTTTAACAGAACCTTCTTTAGCGCTAACAAAGAGGGTCTTTAATAGTTCTTTTAGATAGCGCTATTAAAATCCTATTGCTAGATAAACTCATTTTTGTAGTAGTGGCGGACTTTACCCTTTGTCCGCCTTGGCACGGTTAGAAGTAATTGTACAACCTACCTCGCATGGTTTCTACTAACCGTGCGCTATGCCCTTTCACCTAGAAGTAGGGTTTCAGGCTCCGAACCAGCCCTAGACACTCTTGTTACCCCTATTACCTCAAAGGTCATTCACATTAGACTGTATTTAAATATTTAAACTAAAAATAAACGGAAGTAAAAAAGATACATACCTCAAGAAAGAACTTGATTCTTACATCCGCACTGAGACCTCAACATGTGGGATCATACTCTTCCTAAATTCAGCAAGGATACATCTTCACTGAATAACACTATCCAAGTCAAAATCCTTCGCATGAATGACTTTAATAGTGAAGAGAAGGAATAAGGATAAATATAAAAGAAGAAAATAGTAGTAGTGAAAAGTGAGTGACCACATAGCCTAAACAGTTTAACCACTACTAAAATATTATCATGAAATAAATATAATTTGTTAATCTCCAAGAACTTGAATCATAAAAATACTCCCTCCTTTCGAAAAACAATCAAAGTTAGTTCTCCATTTTCATATAGATGAGATTGATGAAGCAAAAAAAAGAATAATACAGGAGTGTTAAAAATAAGTGAAAGAGAAAATGATATATATAAATATATAATGTATAAAACTATTTCAATAGAAGAATCCCCTTCTTATATATTGAAATGCCTAACTCCTTTGAAATGAAGTGTATATACAAATTTATAGGCAAGATGTGTGGCTATTTTCCCTCCAATTAAATCCTTTGAATGTTTGTGCATGTTGAAACTACTAATTTGATGAGTCACATAATGAGGTATTTTGTAAAAAAAATCTTATATGTCATACTCATTCATTAGAAAAGTTTCAACTTCATTGTCCATATTTATCAAAACTTATGACCAAATTACTAGATAAAATTTTGGTAACCTGGTAAACCATTTGAATTCACATGATTAGGTTTCTCATGAATTTAATGTCATGAGAAGGGAAGAATCACAAGTAAACATAGTTAAAGAAAATATTCCCCATACTCTTATCTATATTTCCTTAAAATTTCATATAATTTAGACCATTAATATGTGAGATATGGGTACATCATTAAAATTCATCAATATTGTACACATATTTCAAGGACCCACTTGCAAGCTTCATCTCAGCCATCTATGATTGGATTCATCTTTAGTTGAAGTTGAAATAAATATAGCACAATTAATATGGTGTCATAAAAATAATAATTTCACAATTTTGATTAATATATAAAATGTTATGGGTGAAATGAAAAAGTAAATAAAACTCTTAAAAATCCAAAATTCATCCATTTTTGAAACAATGCCCAAAAAATTCCAAAACTCGAAAATTTTAAAAAATTTCCTTAAAATGATAAATTAGTTAGATTAAAACATTTAATTATAAATTTAAAATATGATATTAATAAATATCCGCACTTAATCATTGGACTCTAGAGAAATCATCAAATATTCGAATCAATATTTACATAAGAATAAAAAGTTAGAAAATTTCCAGAATCATTTCCAAAATAGAATTTCATCATGTCTCTACTATGAAAAACAATTCTATCTCATTTTCATTTCTCACATTTAAATATGTTCAACCTCAAAAATCCATCCATGATCGAATCACAACTTACCTTACATGAAATTCCATGCCACTCATCACTTAAGTGAAATTTAATCTGGAGTTTTATTAAAACATAGAAAATGTGTATTCCCCTATAGGCTTGTAAAAATTATCTCTTCATGAAATGAGATATAAAAAATCATTCATGATTACTTTTCATGTTGATTTTGGTGGCTAAGGGTTAGTGGGTAAAAACATTTAAAATTTTAATGCTAAATATTGGAGGTTGAACTCTTAATTATAATTCATGAATATTAAAGATAAAACACAGAAAATACATCACTCAATTACCCTTACAATATGTACACCACATCCCCTTTTTGTGACATGGTTCATGAGATAAATAATGAATATAATGAATGATTTTATCATATTTCTCTTTTTTTCTTTTTTTTCTTTTTAATTTTTTATGGAGGATGAGATAAAAATCAAATATAATGAATGAATGAAAATTCATGACCATGATTTTTGAGACATACATGAGTTTTAAAAGTAATAACAATTAATAATTCAATTTTATCTCCATTATTTTCATTTTTTTATTTTTTTCTCCTTTTTTATTTTTTTTGGAAAACTGAATGATATAAATACAATACAATGAATAACAACTCATTCTCATTCTTTAAATTCTAATAATTTTGACACACACCCAACAATGAGCTACATCCCAAATAACACACATGAAAGGTCATTCCCCAAAACTCAAACATGAAATATCAATGCAAAAATATTAAGAGTGAAGGTGGGTAAGGAAATAAATAGTTTGTGATGTGGATTAGACCTATAAGTAAATTAATATATTCTAAGGGTTGAACAAGGGTATATGTAAAGTTAAGTTTCAATTTTAAAATGTGTCTATCCAAACAAACTCATCAATCATTTCAAAAACATTTCATGAAATCCAAATCTATAAAAGAGAAAAAAATAAAAGTTATAGTTTACACATAAAATCCAAGTTTGACTCAATAAAGTGTGAGTATTATAAAGAATATGCCAAAATGGTTTAAAATACCTCAGGGGACTGGAAAAATATTTTGAGTTTGTGTTTCATGGACATGGATTTCAAAAAATTTTCAAACTCATAAAAATGTTTGAAAATAAAATTCCAAGAAAATTTTTCACATCAATAATCATTTAAAATATCATTACTATAGAAATAGCTTTACAGAGCGTCACTCTTTAACAATGCTAAAAAAAGTGCTGATAAAGGATGTACATTTATTATGGCTAAAAAGGAATTGATAGAGGTATCGCATTTATCAGCACTTTTTTACTAGCACTAATAAAGGGTATATTTTAAAAAAACATTAAAATATATATTAATATATAAATGTAATATTTATTTTTTAAATGTGATTTAGATAAGACTAAATAGAAATTTACACTTAATATATAATATATTTGATGAAAAAAACTTATAGAATAATTAAAAAAATATAATTAATTAGTAATATGCTAATTATTATCATGTAATAGTCATTTAATAACAATTATAAGACACAAAAAATCAAAAAATTAATAAAAGATCTAAAATAAGTTGAAAACGTAACTCGAACTTCAAACAACCATAACTTTTGATCCAGGCATCCATTTGAGCACTACCACATATCAAATTGAAGATTACGATGATCCCTATACACTAATAACATGAGGGAAACCTCTATCACATTTTATGAGGCCCAAAAAGACCTAAAAGGTCTTTAAAACTGAGTTTTTAGTCGAGATATCCCAATTTTTTAACATTCAATGGATTTTCATCCTCATTTAAGGGGTTATTTTTTCCTGTTTTCAATGGGGATTGAATTTATTCTCAAGGGTTACATTTATATTGATATTATGGTTTTTAAATTTTATCATTTTTCAAAATTTAGTTTTATTTATAATAAAAAATATATACATATATAAATATTTTTTATATATTCACACATAAAAATTTAATTTTATAAATATATATGGAAATATATTTACATGTAAAGTATATTTATAAATATATAAATCTTATCTAAATAAAAAAATAATATCTCTTTTATTTAAAATAAAAATGTATGAATATTTATATACATATACAATTAATGTATATATAATGCTTATATATATAAATATATTTGTGTGTGTATTTACAAACATATATATATTTATCTATATATTCTAATATATGTATATAAATATTAATATATAATATATGTAGATAAATATAAATATATATAATTATATTTATAGATTCACAAACATACATAAATATATGTATGTGTGTATGTATGTATTTATAAACACACACACACACAAAACATATTTTATATATGTATTTATATATATATATATATATTGGATAAAAAAATGTAACTAAATATATATAAATATATATATCATAAAAATAGAAGAAAATGATATAGGGGAGTGGAAAATGTGTGGGATTATGTTGGGGAGGTCTCAGGTTTGAAACCCACCAAAGGCAGGGGTGTGCACAGGCGGGTGATGCAGTTCCTTAGTGTTTTTAAATGAGTGGGGAGGCTATACTAGTGCTGATAAAAGGGTGTAGGTGAGCTTATAAAAGGTTGGAGGTCTCACCCTCCGATTTCCAAAAAAAATTGACTTTAATCACTGCTGATAAAAAGTTTCTTTTATCAGCGCTGATTAAAACACTAATAAAGGGATTTTTTGTCAGTGTTTTTTTAGTACTAATAAAAAGGTTCTTTATCAACACTATTTTTAGTGTTGATAAAAGAAATTCCTTTTAATATATGAGAATAATGATTTTTTTTAGAGCTGTAAATGCTCTTTTTACGTGTCGATATGTAGTAGTGTATATTGTTTCAAAAATAAATTAAACGTTCTCAAAATCAATTCAACATTGAAAAATGATAAATAATATTCTTAAAGATCAAATTTACTTAAAGTTTAAAAATAAATAAATATATATATATATATATAAAGACACCATGCTTCCCTCACAATTCTAAAAGAAGAACTGTTAAAGGGGGTAAAATTATATTTTTTTTGAAAATTTATGAGTCTAACCCCTTTATCAGCATTTTCACAACCCCTTTAATAGTGCACCACAACCCCCCCCCCCATCATTGTTTTTAATCCCAACGCCCCTTTATCAGCGCTTTGTGAATTTCCAACCTCTGACACCCACTTGAATTGGAACTCTGCACCTGCCTTTTGAAGATGGAACGTCTTTACCGCCGCACCATGTTGTTTTGTTGTCTGTTTAATGATATTTCTATTTATTTATATATATATATATATATATAAAATATATATTTTTTAGTCATATATTTATAAAATTATTTTTAAATACATTTATAAAATATCTTTGCATGTGTGTGATATATATATATATACTTATATTTATTTAAATATATTATATATTATATTCATTTA
This sequence comes from Viscum album, assembly GCA_963277665.1. Classification (NCBI taxonomy): domain Eukaryota; kingdom Viridiplantae; phylum Streptophyta; class Magnoliopsida; order Santalales; family Viscaceae; genus Viscum; species Viscum album. Next base: position 1,608,615,180 of record OY728128.1, read on the forward strand.
CATATACTATAATATAGTATAAATATATAATACACACTTATATGTATGTATAAACATTAAATTTATAATTGTATAATGTAAAAAATGTTTAGATATTGTTTTAAATAAATTTTTAGAATATGTATTTATTTACATATATTAGAATATAAATATACAAATATATTTTTTAATTATTGACACACACATGTTTATATATAAACATTAATTTTATAGGTATATATATACTTATGAATTCATTTTTATAAGGTAAATAAAATGGATAATTTTTTACTTTAAATAAAATGAACAATAAATTTTTATTTTATATATTTAAATATATATTTATATGTAAATATGTTGATATATATATATATTTATACAAGTGATTTATTATAAGTAAATATAAAAAAACATGCATATATTTAATTATAAATAAAACTACATAATGAAAAATGATAGAATTTCAAAATCATAATATCAATATGAATGTAATTCTTGGGAATAAATTCACTCTACACTGAAAAAGGGAAAAAGGACCCCCTTAAACGGGTCTGAAATTCCATCGAATGTTAAAAAAATTGGGTACCCCGACTAAAAACTTAGTTTCATAGGCTTTTTGGGCCCTTTTTTACCTCGAAAAACTTGACTGGGGGTTCCCCCATGTCACCAAGGAATAGATTTCATCGTAGGCTTTGATTTGATATGTGGTAGAGCCCAAAAAAAACTCAGATCAAAATTTATGGTCATTTGAAGTTTCAGTTACGTTTTTAACTTATTTTAGATCTTTTATTTATTTATTTTATCTTTAAATTGTTTTAAAATGACTATTACTCAATAATAATTGGCAAATTTTTAATTAAAAAAATTAATTATTTTATAATCCATCTTCACTGAATATCTTATATATTTGGTGTCAATGCTTATTTAGACTTATCTAAATCATATTAAAATATATATATTTTATTTATATCAATTAAAATATATTTATAAATTAATATATTATTTTTAATTAAATATATTTTTTTAAATATACCTTTTATCAGTGCTAGTAAAAAGGGCTGATAAAGGGGGGTCTTTATCAGTGCTTCTAAAAAATGTTGATAAAGACCCCCCATATTAATGCTTTTAAACTAGCGCTAATAAAGACCTCCTTTATTAGCATTTTTTTACTAGCACTGATAAAAAACCCATTTATTAGGGTTTTTTTACTAATTCAGATGAAGGGACCCCCTTATCAGTTGTTTTTTACTAGCGCTCTAAAAGAGGGGAATTTATCAGCACTTCTTTACAAACAATGATGAATGGCCCCCTTTAACAGTGCTTTTTTCTAGTGCTATTAAGGACCCATTTCACAGCGCTAAAAATGTTCTTAAAGACCCCCTTTAATAGTGCCTTTTTTAGTGCAAACAAAGAGGGTCTTTAATAGTTCTTTTAGCTAGCGCTATTAAAACCCTATCACTGGATAAACTCGTTTTTGTAGTAGTGGCAGATTGTATCCTTCCTCTGTCCACCTTGGCACGGTTATAAGTAATGGTGCGACCTACCTCGCACGGTTTCTACTAACCGTGCGCTAGGCCCTTTCACCCAGAAGTAGGGTTTCGGTCTTCGAACCATCCCCAGACACTCCTGTTACCCCCATGAACTCAAAGGAAAATCACAATAGACCATATTTAAACATTTAAACTAAAAATTAACAGAAGTAAAAAAGATATATACCTCAAGAAAGAACCTGATTCTTACACCCGTACTTAGACCTCTACATGTGGGATCATACTCTTCCTAAATTCAGCTAGGGTACATCTTCACTAAACAACACTATCCAAGTCAAAATCCATCGTATGAATGACTTAAAGAGTGGAGAGAAGGAATTAGGATAAACATGGAAGAAGAAAATAGTGGTAGTGAAAAGTTAGTGACCGCATAGCCTAAAAAGTTTAACCACCACTGAAATATTAGCATGAAATAAATAGAATTTTTTAATCTCCGATAACTCGAATCATAACAATGCTCCCTCCTTTCGAAAAACAATCAAAGTTAGTTCTCCATTTTCATATAGATGAGATTCATGAAGCAAGAAAAAAAAATACAAGAGTGTTAAAAATAAGTGAAAGAGAAACTGATATATATATATATAATGTATAAAACTATTTCAATAGAATAATACCCTCCTTATCTATTAAAAATTCCTAACTCCTTTGAAATTAAGTGGAGATACAAATTTATAGGCAAGATGTGTGGCTATTTTCCCTTAAATTATATCCTTTGAATGTTTGTGCATGTTTTAACTACTAAATTGATGAATCACATAATGTGGTATTTTGTAAAAATATTCTTCTATGTCCTACTCATTCATTCAAAAGGTTTCAACTTCATTGTCCATATTTAGCAAAACTTATGACCAAATTGCTAGAGAAAATTTTGGTAACCTGGTAAACCATTTGAATTCACATGATTAGGTTTATCATGAATTTAATGTCATAAGAAGGGATGAATCTCAAGTATACATAGTTAAATAAAATATTCCTTATTCTCTTATCTATATTTCCTTAAAATTTCAGATAATTTAGACCATTAATCTGTGAGATATGGGTATATCATCAAAAATCGTCAATATTGTACACATATTTCGAGGCCCCACTTGCAAGCTTCATATCGACCATCTATGATTGGATTCAGATTTAGTTTCAATTAAAATAAATATAGCACAATTAATATGGTGTCATAAAAATAATAATTTTACAATTTGGACTAATATAGAAAATGTTGTGGGTGAAATACAAAAGTAAATAAAACTCTTAAAAATCCAAAATTCATCCATTTTTCCAACAATGCCCAAAAAATTCCAAAACTCGAAAATTGCAGAAATTTTACTTAAAATGATAAATTGGTTGGATTAAAACATTGAATTATAAATTTAAAATATGATATCAATCCATCTCCACACTTAAGCATTTCACTCTAGAGAAATCATCAAATATTCAAATCAATATTTACATAAGAATCAAAAGTTATAAAATTTCCAGAATCATTTCCAAAATAGAATTTTACCATGTCTCCACTATGAAAAACAATTCTATCTCATTTTAATTTCTCACATTTAAACATGTTCAACCTCAAAAATCCATCCATGATCGAATCACAACTTACCTTACAGGAAAGTCCATGCCACTCATCACTTAAGAGAAATTTAATTTGGAGTTTTATTCAAATATAGAAAATGTGTATTCCTCTATAGGATTGTAAAAATTATCTCTCCATGTAATGAGATATAAAAAATCATTCATGATGACTTTTCATGTTTATTTTGGTGGATAAGGTTTGGTGGGTAAAAACATTTAAAAATTTAATGCTAAATATAATAGGTTGAACTCCTAATTATATATCATGAATATTAAAGAGAAAACACAGAAAATAACTCACTCGATTACCCTTACAATATATACACCATATCCCCTTTTTCTGACATGGTTCATGAGATAAATAATGAATATAATGAATAATTTCATCCTATTTCTCTTTTTTTTTCTTTTTTCTTTTTTTATGGAGGATGAGATAAAAATCAAATATAATGAATGAATGAAAATTCATGACCAAGATTTTTGAGAGATACATGAGTTATAAAAGTAATAACAATTAATAATTCAATTTTATCTCCATTATTTTCATTTTTTTTATTTTTTTCTCCTTTTTTTTGAAAACTGGATGATATAAATTCAATAAAAAAAATAATAACTCTTAAACATTCTTTAAATTCTAATAATTTTGACACACCCAATAATGAGTTGCATCCCAAATAACACACATGAAAGGTCATTCCCCCAAACTCAAACATGAAATATCAATGCAAAAATATTAAGAGTGAAGGTGGGTAAGGAAATAAACAGTTTGTGATGTGGATTAAACCTATAAGGAAATTAATAGATTCTAAAGGTTGAACAAGGGTATATGTAAATTTAAGTTTCAATTTTAAAATGTTTCTAACCAAAGAAACTCATCAATCGTTTCAAAAACATTTCATGAAATCCAAATCTATAAAAGAGAAAAAATAAAAGTTCTAGTTTACATATAAAATCCAAGTTTGTCTCAAGAAAGTTTGATTATTATAAAGTGTCACACCCCAACCAAGGACGCCTATTATTTTATTATTTTTCCAGTCTCGCACCATTTGGATGAGGTTTAATTGGGTCCCTTTTTGATCTTTTTTGAAGTTTTATGTTTTTGGTGGGTTTCGGGCCAGTGCGCAGTCACCATATCGTTAGCGGTGCTCATGCATTCAGTCCTAGTGTATGCGCGATTGCTGATAGTTTAAATAAATAAATTAAGTTGATTGAAAAATAAATTTAAATGAAATTTTACAACGATAAAAATAAGGTTAATGTTTAAATTATAATGATGAGAATATTATTGCGCAAATGGTAATATTATTATTATTTAATTTCGTAATAATATTGTTATTATTAAATTGTTATAAATATAATTATTATTTAAAACAAAATATAATAAAATTATCATTTTAATTATAATTAAGTTTGTTATTAATTTCTTTTGTTTTTATTAATATTATTATTATCATTTTGCTATTAATATTATTACTATTATTATTATTGTAACATTGATATTATTATTATTATTACTTAAAATAAAATGGATAAGAAATTATTATTATTTTTTATTAATATTTATTCATTTTATTATTATTATTATATTTTAGTTTATTTTTTACCCTAAATTTATCCATTTCCTGTCACCCCCCCCCCCACCCTTCCCAGTTCGCGAGCCCCCCCCCCCCCCCCCTTCCACTTTGTTGTTCCGCGCCATGAGCCCCCTGCCCAAGCCCTCACCTCCCGCTGCTCTGCCCCGTCCCTTACGACCTTCGTCCATCACGGCACCCCCTCCTGGTTTGGCGCGGCCCCCCTCCTAGTCTGGCGTGACCTCCCCCTCCTGGTCCGGCGTGACCTCCCCCATCCGGCACGACCTCCCCCTCCTGGTCTAGCGCGGCCTCCCCCGTCCGGCGCGACCTCCCCCATCCGGTAGGCTTCCGACCACTGCCCTCCCCTCGCTGTCCCATGCTCCGGCCAGCCTCCTCCAGCCACCCGCTTGACCAACCAGTGAACCCCTCCTTTGCCGACAACAATATTTTTCGGTATATTTTTCTATTTTTTGTGTTTTTATCAAATCAATCAACAGTCTAATAGCACAGGTTGTATTTGCGTGTTTTTTCAGTATCTAATGTTTGCATTTGGTCCGTGGAGAGATATTCTTCCTTCCGTCAATGATCTGTTGTGGTCGCACGGGTTGAGGTAGGTGTTTCATGCCTTTCATTTCAATTTCAATTTGTTTGATGCTTTGATTTTTATTAATTAATATTTAAAACATTTTTTTCACCACTATTATGAGTATGGTTCATTCTTGGCATTATTCCTCTTGTTGGTAGATTTGAATAAAAAAAATATATGTTTTAAATTGTTTCTTCGCTTATGCCCATGAATATTTTTAGCCAATTGGGTTTGAATAAATGTCCTTACCTTGAAATGTTTGCGTTATATTTTGAGTGATGTTTCATTGTGCAAATATTTTATGAAGATTATTTTCTTTGAACTGGTTGGTTATGGAACTTGAGGTTTTAGTGAAATGATTTGATTTCTTTTCTCTCTTTGAAAAGTGGTTCAATGGTTTACTATGTGACATCGGGTGGTTTCAAAACAGTGCGAAAAGTTTTTATAATTTTTTTGGCATGTTTAATTATTAATTAGATTGGTGCGCATTTCATTTTGATACGTTGAGGGTGTGTGTTTATTCATAAATGATGGTTTCGGATGGGTTTTGTGTGTGTAAAGCCTTAGATTACTCTTTAAAAATGTTTTATAAAATTTTAAAAAGGGTTTTTAACTAATGCAAGTGGTGTAAATCATATTCTAAAAATTTTTAGAGATGCGTTTGATTTTAAAAGTGAATTTCTAATATGTGGTGCATTTTTGTCAAGTTGTGCACACCAAGATTCTTCTCTAAATGGCATGATTGTCTCTTTTAAATTACTGGTGATTTATCATGGCATGATTTAGTTTTTATAAACATGTTTGTGAAGTTCAAAGTGGTGTCTTAAATCATTAAATGGGTTTTTCACATTAGGTGCTTACTGGTGTATGCCCCCTTTGGCTTTTGCAAGTGTGTTCCTAATTTAAACGGTGCGCGAGATTGATGAAATGAGTTTTGAAGTGTATGTCTGGTTGCGAAGGTGGTTGTCTGTCGTTATTTATTAAGTGAACTATTTTTTCAAAAAGGATATAAGGCCCATTTGACCACATTAGTAAAAAGATGATGTTCGGTAATATTTTTGGAAAAATATTTTCTATGTTTTTCTGTAAAATGGTTAAATGTTGTGAAGTTAAGGGACTGTTTGGAACTTTTAAATAACTATTTAGAAAACCCCTCTTAGTTTTATTCTCCTGTCTATTTGGTTGATCATGAGTTGGGAGGGTCCTCGGTATGGGACCTCCTGTGAGAAATTATTATTTAAGGCAGGGGACTAACCTTGAGGTGGCAGGGGTGGTGCTGGTTTGTGTGATGTGTTTGGTTTTTTGTGTGAGTCTTATTGTTTAGATGTGTGGCACACCCCCTTGAAAAATATATATGGAAACCTAGCATAGAAAAAAGGCTTACTAAGAATGATGGTTGCACTAGTTTAGATTACGCACTAGCTAGTGGCCCATAGCAGAGGGATGTTTTGTTGTTATTACTATGGGATTGGTCCCCTCGACCAGGCCAGGTAGTGCAACAGTTGGGCATTAGGGCGTTATGATGTCATCAAGAGTAGTCATACCTTAAGGATGAGTCACATGTATAGTATGTTATGGTCTTCCTCTGAGTTCCTAGGATTTCTCGTGTTTCCTTATTATGAGTATGGCTAGTGTCGTTGCCCTCGTCGTTTAAAATACATTTTATTTTTACCTGGTTTTGGTTTTTATTTGGAGAATTGTGAACATTATTTTGGTTTTAAAAATTTTTTTCTAAGTGGTGGTTTGACAAAGAAAGAACAATTCTCCATTTTCCTTCTTGTGCCCTATCTTAAAATATGATGGCAATGGACCATGTTGTTTGTTTGTATTTAAAATGAACGGTAGATATAGAAATATATTTTTTTATAAATGTATTTCAAACTGGTATCAATGGAAATTTTTTTGGAAAGAATGGCATGGACTTTGTGGTGTTTCCTACTGAGAATTTCAGTGCTCGCCCCTACTTTATCTTTCCATTTCAGGTTCAGTTTCTCATGCAGATTCTTGGTTCAGCTGCTCAATGTTGGAGTAGGCTTGGTTCTGAGTTGGGTGGTGACCTAGGAGGTCACAAGGAGGTATGTGCAGTTATTTTTCGTTCCACTTCGAGTTTTATTTGGCTATCGTTAGTTTCTTTTTATCTATTTATCTTTTGTTCATGGGACAAATTGTTCCAAATGGTTAACTATTGATGCCCGACACTAGTTGCCAGCCTGTGGGGATTGGGAACGCCCCTCGAGCCATGTCGTGGGCTAGCTCGGGTGATCGGTTCAGGGTCGACCTGGGTTGGTTCGTGAAAAAATGGTATCAAAGGAGTCCCTTGTTATTTGGGATGTCCGGTAGATGGAGATTAGTATTGTTGGGGCTCAGGAGGTAGGTTACGGGTTGGTTCCTGATCACAACCGCTTGCAATGAGACCTAAGTTACCAGGGGTAGTCTGGGATTTGAGTTTTTTTTCTTTTGGGTTGTTTTGGATTGAGGGGTGGCAATGGAGGTGAATTAGGTTATTTTGTGGCCTCGCATGGGGTGGTGACCCATGTGGAGTCCAAGTGCCCGGTTTAAGGCCCTCTTAGTGTTATACCTTACTTGGGTCATGGCTCACCACCATGTCGTCGAGTTAGGCATAGATGTTGGTTTCTCATTCTGATGGTTTATTGTTGGTTGTGTTTCATTTTGAACTTGGTTGATGTGAACGCGTGTTTAAAAAAATGAAAGTGATTTCAAAATTCAAAAAAAGTTGGTTTCTTCCAAATTGATTTTGAAATTAGTAAAGTGGGTTTTTAAATGGAAAGTGTATTGGTTTGGAAAAACTTGGTATGTGTTTGGATGGTAAGGAAAATAAGTGTTCGAACCTTGGAACTCCTTATGGAGGTTCACACGTGCGTGGGTATGTACGGAAATTACGTGGGGGCACTTGTTCGCAGATGATGTGAGCGAGATTGAATGAATGCACATGTGATGGTTCATAGGGTTCCATAGGTGTGTTTTAAAACTTTAAAGAAATAATGGTTTTGGAAAAGTTATTTTTGCTTGTGTTTGTATATGTTTGGCTTATGGGACTGTTTCCCTGGGATTGTGTCATTTCTTTGATTGAGTTTTGGCTTGATGACCGGTTTTGATGGTGTTTTCGTGTTTTTATGAGTATGTCGCCCAGAAAGCCTCAAAAATTTGTTAATGAGTTATTCTCAGTTCCTATTTCTTTTTGTGTGTTGCCTGCTTATCGAGGTAATCAAAGTCTGTTAGATGCAGTTGTATAGTTTGGAAAGATAGTGTGTCTTCTCTTTGTTGGGAACTCCCAGGGTAGTTAAGGTTCGTACCATCCCATAGTTATTTGAGGGTTCAGTTTTGGACAAGTAAAGATGGGATGTATCGTCGTCATTAGAGTCTCAGGTGTAGTTGGTGGGGGCCAGCTCTAGTGAAGGTTCTCCATCTGGAAAGGATCTTCATCTGTACTGACTCCCAATTTGTTGGACCGTTCTCTCACATGCCGCTAGTGTGTCTGTTTCAGGCATTCTAAGCCGCCTTGTTGGATCCCTCCGAAGTCTTGTTATCATGCAATTGTTCGGGTCACCGAAGAGTTCTGAAAGAAGCGTCATTTGGGAGGAATGAGTTAGGGACTGGAGGACGCAAATGATTGACTGTGAGGTAGGATATGCTTCATCCATCAGGGCCCCAACCACAGGTCTTGAGGTGAAGCTCACGCACAGTCAGGAGTTGTTTGGGGTGTGTGGAACCTTGGTATGGATGATGTTTTCAGCTTTGGAATAGAAATATCCAAAATTTCCTTGTTTTATTCCCGTTGTTGTCGTAAACTCATCCTTGTTGTGGTGGCGTGATGAGCTCGTTCCACCACAATCCAAGCAGTCTTATCTTCTCTTAGCGTGGTTTCTAAATCGTTCATTGTCCTTGAAGGGTGTTAGGCCCGTAAATAAACTGACCCATTATGATTTTGAGTTGGTCTTAGCTGTACTCATTAAGGGAATGTTTGGTATCATTATATTGAGGGGAAGTGTCGAGTTCATTTCTCATCTTCAAGTTTCTGGTTTGTTTCATAGCAAGCTTTCATCTAAGTTTTATGAGTGTTGTTCGGTCCATGTGGAGAGATTGAATGAGTTCTGTTTGGAAGTTCCCGCATTGACCCCCCTCCCTGGGGGGGGTTGTTCAGGTTTCAAGGGTTTCTGTATTAGTTAATTCTCGTGGTGGGGAGAACCCTCCCATGTTCTCCCCTAAAAATCAGGTTGGGGTCCTCCTTCAATTGGTCGGGTGTGACGTTTGTTTGAAATAGTTACTCTGAGACTCTCGTTTTTCTTTGGTTTTGTCTGGGCATGGACTCAAGTTGTGTCAATTGTTGGTTTGGTGACTTTCTGGGGACAAAAAGTGTCTGTGGTGGGGAGAATTGTCACACTCCAACCACGGACGCCTATTATTTTATTCTTTTTCCAGTCTCGCATCATTTGGATGAGGTTTAGTTGGGTCCCGATTTGATCTTTTTCAAAGTTTGATGTTTTTGGTGGGTTTTGGGCCGGTGTGCGGTCACAGTATCATTAGAGGTTCCCATGCATTCGGTCCTGGTGTATGCACGGTTGCTAATAGTTTAAATAAATAAATTAAGTTGATTGAAAAAGAAAGCTAAATGAAATTTTACAACGATAAAAACAAGGTTAATGTTTAAATTATAATAATGAGAATATTATTGTGCAAATGGTAATATTATTATTATTTAATTTGGTAATAATATTGTTATTATTAAATTGTTATAAATATAATTATTATTTAAAATGAAATGTAATAAATTTATCATTTTAATTATTATTAAGTTTGTTTTTAATTTCTTTTGTTGTTATTAATATTATTATTATCATTTTTTATTAATATTATTACTATTATTATTATTGTAACATTGATATTATTATTATTATTACTTAAAATAAAATGGATAAGAAATTATTATAATTATTTGTTTTATTCATATTTATTGGTTTTATTATTATTATTATTATTTATTATTATTATTTTACCCTAAATCTACCAATTTCCCATCACCCCCCCCCCCCCCTTCCCAGTTCGCGAGCCCCCCCCCCCCCCTACCCTTCATTGTTCGGCGCCGCAAGGTCCCTGCTCAGGCCCTCACCTCCCGCCGCTCCGCCCCATCCAGTGCGGCCTTCGTCTGGCACGGCTCCCCCTCCTGGTCTGGCGTGGCACCCCTCCTGGTCCGGCATGACCTCCCCCTCCCGGTCTGGCGTGGCCTCCCCCGTCTGGTGCGACCTCCCCCTCCAGGTGCGGCATGGCCTCCCCCATCTGGTCGGATTCCAACCGCCGCCCTCCCCTCGCTGTCCCATGCTCTGGCTAGCCTACTTCGGCCTCTCGCATGACCGACCAGCGAACCCCTCCTTTTCCGACAACAATCTTCTTCGGTATATTTTTCTATTTTTGGTGTTTTTCTCAAATCAATCAACACTCTAATATCGCGGGTTGTATTTGTGCATTTTACTCGATATCTAAGGTATGTGTTTGGTCCACATAACAATATTCTTCCTTCCTTCAATGTTCTGTTGCGTTCGAACAGGTTGAGGTAGGTGTTTCATGCCTTTCATTTCAATTTTAATCAATTTGATGCTTGGATTTTTATTAATTAATATTTAAAACATGTTCTACACCACTATTCCGAGTATGGTTCATTCTTGGCATCATTACTCTTATTGGTAGATTTGATTAAAAAAATATGTTTTAAATTGTTCCTTAACTTATGCCCAGGAATATTTTTAGCCAATTGGGTTAGAATAAATGTTCTTACCTTGAAATGGTTGTGTTATATTTTGAGTGATGTTTTTATAGAGATTATTTTCTTTGAACTGGTTGGTTATGGAACTTGAGGTTTTAGTGAAATGATTTTATTTCTTTTATCTCTTTGAAAAATGGTTCAATGGTTTACTATGTGACATTGGGTGGTTTCAAAACAGAGTGAAAACTTTTTATAATTTGTTTGGTGTGTTTAATTATTAACTAGATTGGTGCGCATTTTATTTCGATACATTGCGGGTGTACGTTTATTCATAAACGAGGGTTTTGGATGGGTTTTGTGTGTGTAAAGCTTTAGATTCTTCTTTAAAATTGTTTTATAAAATTTTAAAAAGGGTTTTTAACTAATTCAAGTGGTGCGAATCATGTTCTTAAAATATTTAGAGATGCGTGTGATTTTAAAAGTGAATTTCTAATATGTGGTCCATTTTTTGTCAAGTTGTGCACACCAAGATTCTTCTCTAAATAGATTTATTGGCTCTTTTAAATGACCGGTGATTTATCATGGCCTGATTTAGTTTTTATAAACAGGTTTGTGAAGTTCAAAGTGCTGTCTTAAATCTGTAAATGGGTTTTTCACATTAGGTTCTTAATGGGGTATGCCCCCTTTGGCTGTTGCAAGTGTGTTCCTAATTTAAATGGTGTGTGAGGTTGATGAAATGAGTTTTGAAATGTATTTCTGGTTGTGAAGGTGGTTGTGTGCCATTATTTATTAAGTGAACTATTTTTGTGAAAAGGATATAAGTCCCCATTTGGCCACATTAGTAAAAAGATTATGTTTAGTAATGTTTTTGAAAAAATAGTTTCTAAGTGTTTTTGAAAATGGTTAAATGCTGTGAAGTTAAGGACCCATTTGGAACTTTTAAATGACTATTTAGAAACCCCCTCTTAGGTTGAGTCTTCTTCCTAGTTGGTTGATCGTGAGTTGGGAGGGTCCTCAGTATGGGACCTCCTGTGAGAAATTATTATTTTACAGTGGGGGACTAACCTTGAGGTGGTTGGGGTGGTACCAATTCATGTGATGTGTTTGGTTTTTTGTGTGAGGCTTATTGTTTAAATGTGTGGCACACCCCCTTGAAAACTATACATGGGAACCGATCATAGCAAAGAGGCTTATTGATAACGATTATTGCACAAGTTTAGATTATGCAAGGCTAGTGGCCCATAATGGAGGGATGTTTTGTTGTTATTGATATGGGATTGGGCCCCTCAACCAGTCCAGGTAGGGTGACGGTCGGGCGTTAGGGCGTTATGATGTTATCGAGAGTAGGCATACCTTTAGGATGAGTCACATGTATAGTATATTCTGGTCTTTCTTTGAGTTCCTAGGATTTCCCATGTTTCCCCGTTACAAGTATGACTAGTGTCGTTGCCCTCGTCATTTAAAATACCTTTTCTTTGTACCTAGTTTTCATTTTTATTTGGATAATTGTGAATGTTTTGTTGGTTTTAAAAGTTTTTTTATAAGTGGAGGTTTGATAGAGAAAGAACAATTCCTCATTTTCCTTCTTGTGCCTTGTCTTAAAATATGATGGAAATAGACCATGTTGTTTGTTTGTATTTAAAATGCAAGGTATATATAGAAATCTATTTTTTTATAAATTTATTTCAAACTGGTATCAATGGAAATGTTTTTGGAAATAATGGCATGGACTTTATGGTGTTTCCAACTAAGCATTTTAGTGCTCACTCCTACTTTATCTTTCCAGTTGCAGGTTCAGTTTCTCATGCAGGTTCCTGGTTCAGCTACTCAATGTTGGAGCAGGCTTGGTTCTGAGTTGGGTGGTGACCTAGGAAGACACAAGGAGGTATGTGCAGTTCTTTTTCATTTTGCTGCTAGTTTTATTTGGCTATCATTAGTTTCTGTTTATCTATTTATCTTTGGTTTATGGGACAAATTGTTCTCAATGGTTAATTGTTGATGCCCGGCACTAGTTTCCAGCCCGTGGGGATCAGGAACTCCCCTTGGGCCATGTCGTGGGCTGGCTCGGGTGACCAGTTCAGGGTCGACCCGGGTTGGTTCGTGACATAAAGAATATGTCAAAATGGTTTAAAATACCTCACAGGACTGGAAACATATTTTGAGTTGGTGTTTCATGGACATGGATTTGAAAAATTGTTCAAACTCATAAAAATGTTTGAAAATCAAATTCCAAGAAAAGGTTCCACATCAATAATCATTTAAAATATCATTACCATAGAAACATCTTTACAGAGTGTCACTCTTTAACAATGCTAAAAAAGTGCTGATAAAGGAGGTACCTTTTTTAAGGCTAAAAAAGCATTGATAAGGGTATCCTATTTATCATCATTTTTTTACTATCACTAATAAAGGGTATGTTTTAAAAAATCATTAAAAAATATATTAATATATAAATATAATATTTATTTTTTAAATATGCTTTAGATAAGACTAAATAGACATCTACACTTAATATATAAGATATTTAATGAAAAAATGTATAAAATAATTAAAAAATATTATTAATTAGTAATTTGCTAATTATTATCATGTAATAGTAATTTGATAACAATTTGAAGACACAAAAAATCAAAAAAATAATAAAAGATCTAAAATAAGTTGAAAACGTAACTCAAACTTTAAACGACCATAACTTTTGATTCGAGCGTCCGTTTGAGCTCTACCACATATCAAATTGAATATTACAATGATCCTTATGCACTTATAACATGAGGGAACCCTCTATCACATTTTATGAGGCCTAGAAAGACCTAGAAGGTCTTCAAAACTGAGTTTTTAGTCGAAATGTCCCAATTTTTTAACATTTAATGGATTTTCAGCCTCATTTAAGGGGTTATTTTTTCTGTTTTCAATGGGAATTTAATTTATTCTCAAGGGCTTCATTCATATTGATAATATGGATTTTAAATTTTAACGTTTTTCATAATTTAGTTTTATTTATAATAAAAATATATACATATATACATATTTTGTATATATTCACACATAAAAATTTAATTTTATAAATATATATGTAAACATATTTATATGTAAAGTATATTTCTAATTATATAAATCTTATCTAAATAAAAAAATAATATCTCTCTTATTTAAAATAAAAATGTATGAATATTTATATACATATACAATTAATGTATATATAATGTTTATATATATATAAATATATTTGTGTGTGTATTTACAAACATGTGTATATTTATCTATATATTCTAATATATGTATATAAATATTAATATATAATATATGTAAATAAATATAAATATGTATAATTATATTTATAGATGCACACACATACATAAATATATTTATGTGTGTATGTATTTATTTATACACACACACACACAAAACATATTTTATATATGTATTTATATATATATATATATTGGATAAAAAAGTAATGAAATATATATAAATATATAGATATATCATATAAAAAAAGAAGAATGTGATATAGGGGAGTGGAAAATGTGTGGGATTATGTGGGGGAGGTCTCAGGTTTGAAACCCACCAAAGGCAGGTCGCTAGTGTTGTTAAATGAGTGGGGAGGCTAGACTAGTGTTGATAAAAGGGTGTAAGTGCACTGATAAAAGGGTGGAGATCTCACCCTCCGATTTTCAAAAAAAATTGACTTTAATCAGCGCTGATAAAAATTTTCTTTTATTAGCGCTGATTAAAACACTAATAAACATTTTTTTTATCAGTTTTTTTTAGTACTAATAAAAAGGGTCTTTATCAACATTTTTTAGTGTTGACAAAATAAATTCCTTTTAATAGATGAAAATAATGATGGTTTTTTAGAGGTGTAAATGCTCTTTTTGTGTGTCGATATGTAGTAGTGTATATTATCTGGAAAATCAATTAAACTTTCTCAAAATCAATTCAAAATTAAAAAATGATAAAGAATATTCTTAAAGATTAAATTTACTTAAAGTTTAAAAATAAAAATAAAATATAAAGACACCACGCTCCCCTCACATTTAAATTTAACAACTCATTATTTTAGTTCATTGGTGTTGTACTCCCCTAGGTGTGTCTCTCTTGTACACACGTGTGTGCTCATCTCCACTTGCTCCTCTTCGCCTTTCATCCCCAACTTTGAATTCCAAGAAGTTATGGGGATTTATGCCCGTGTTTTGTCCTATTTGAGGATCTTTCCATCTGTTCAAAGAGGTTTTTTCCAGGCATGGTTAGGGTTTCTAGGTTTTTGATGAGCTTCAGCCTTAGGTAGTGTGCTTGGTTGTCAGCTTTAGTGTTTTTCCATAAGTTTTGATGTTGGAGGCACTGCATTCCAAGTAGCGATGGGTCTGTGCCAGGCACAGCAGGTGTAAAGGTATGATGTTTCACCCATTTTCCAGTGGTTTAGTGAGTGGGATTGTAGTTTTACATCACTAACCCGGCCCGCCCTTTGTTTGGACCACCTCCTTAACTTTTTGTATAGATTCACTCTTCATTTTCAAGTGTTATCCTATCACTTTAAACCTATAAACCAAGAAAAAAAGAAACATAATAAATTTATTGAAAACAAAATAATAAAAATAATGATAAAGGGAAAAAATAAAATGGATATAAATTGGTTTGAACTCAAAATGGGTGCTAGGTTTTTACTGACTCTAATCATTTAGTTCTAATTGGTCATCCTCTGTCTAAAGGTGGATGAGTTTTTTATGACATGAAACACCACATGTTATTTCTATCAATATCCATTAGTGAATGTAAAGAGTGTAAACCTAAAAAAAGTCTCAACCCCCAAGAAATTAGAAAGACAGAAGTTGAAGTGCAAAGGGGGAGGGAAAATAAGATAAAGGTGATCCCTATTTCCTATCATGGTTCCTCCTCTATTAGGTATTTGCTTTGATGTTGAGGAGGCAGTCGCATCACCATAGTTTCCTCTAGCTCTTCTACTTAATTTATAACAACTACATGGGTGGGTCCTTCAAACTCTAGCACCATCTCCTCCTCAATGGTGTGTTATTTATTATCTTCATCACTATCTAGGACTTGTATAAATGATGATTCTGAAAAATAAAAATGTGGGTAGTGAATTGACTTTGATAAAAATATGGAATAATAATAAAAATTTATTCCAAAGTAATGTCCATTCCCTTTTTATGGCTTAACTTCATGCACTTTTTCTTATGGGATATGAGGATTTTTAGATATAACTTCAACCTATTTAATATCTTCTTAAAATGTGGGAAGAACAGGATTCTATTTTTCTTGAATTTCTTCCTTGAAACCCCTCATGAAAGAAGAAAGAATTTTCATTTTATTACTTACTAGATCAATCATTTTAAAGTTTTCTTGAACTTGATACATCAAAGATTCATCTCTGCTAGACTCGGACAAATATTTAATAGGCCATACATAAAAATAATCACTATGATAATCCATCATGACCAAATCAGCTTAAAGAATATTTGTAATGAAGTTCTATTTTTTTATTTTTTTGAAATTTAAGAATTTTTTTGTGAAAAAACAATGTGTAAAAGTGTTTAGACTCCTCAAAATGAGAACCAAATTTATAGAAGGTATTTTTCATGAATCTCATCTCAAAAAAAATCTTTACCTATGAATGCATCATAGTGTGCACATTAGGGTCGATCTCACAAGATGACCAATCACACACATTTTTTTCCTATTGTCACTATTTATAAAAAATATATACTACTAAAAAGAAATACTAATATAATGGAGGTCTTAAAAATTAATTTGATATATATATATATATATATGTATATATGTATGTATGTATGTATTTATATGAACTCAAAACATAAATAAGAACATTAAGAAGTTAATAAGAAGAAACTGTTGTTTTTAAGAAGTTCATATTGAAACTATCATTCACTATTGAAAAATGACCCTATACCCACGATTTTTTGCAAAAACTGTGGCTATAGGTCAAACCTATATCCACAATTTTCCAAAAATCATGGGTATAGGGTTTTATTAAAAACCTATACCCACAATTCTTCAAAAATCATGGGTATAGTTCATGCCTATAGCCACGGTTTTGGAAAACCATCGGTATAGATTTCCCACATTAGCATGGGAAAAAAATTCTAGGGGAAAATCTATTACTGCAGTTTTCCACCTATAGACATAGTTTATATAAATATATATAAATAAATATATATTTATATACTTATAACCAAATGTGGTGCAGTGGTTAGGCACATGAATTGTATACAAGTGGTATGGGGATCAAAATCAATGACATACTATTTTTTAAATCCTATAGCTATGGTTTCAAAACCCTGGGTATAGGGTTAATGAAACAGTGGCATACACATATTCCCACGGTTCATAACCATGGGTGTATCATTTTTAAACCATGGCTATAGCTCAGAGCTATACCGATGGCTTAATCCCCCACAGTTCTCTAAATCATGAGTATATCCTATACTTATGGGTTATACGCATGGTTCCAAACCATGGGTATAGGGTCATTTTTCAGTAGTCATCATTTTTTTAAATATTCTTTGTATTCTATTCAATATTGTGATCAAGACCTATCTCGCTGCACCTTATAGATTAAAATGGTATTACCTCAAACTGAGACTTATTCATGTGGGATAATACTCTTCCTAAAGTCATCTAGGATACCTCTTTGCTGAAAAGCACTATCCAAGTCAAACTTCACCGTATAAATGACTTAAATAGTTAAGGGAAGGAATATTGATGAACAGGGAAGAAGAAAACAACATTAGTGAAGAGGGAGTGATCTCACGCCATAATAAATTTAACAACCATTTAAATATCATAATAAAATAAATATAATAATTAAATCATAAAGAACTCAAAGAATAACATTTCTCCCTCCCTTTGAACAATAGTCAAAGTTAGTTCACCATTTTCATAGATATAAGATTCACGGAGGAAAAAACTGAAGAATAAAAAAAGTGGGAAGAATAAGTGAAATATAAACTAATATAAATATGTATATAAGGTATAAAACTATTTCAATAAAAAAATACCCTTCTTAGATACTAAAAATTCTTAACTCCTTTGAAATGAAGTGGGGGTGTAAATTTATAGGCAAGAGGGGTACTTACTTTCCCTCAAATTCTATCTTCCTAAATTTGGAGAGTGTTTGGCCCATTAAATCATCGAATTGCACAATGTGGTATTCTGTGAAAATTTCCCTCTATTTATTCTACATTCATTAACAAAATTTTAATTTCATTTTCTATGTCTAAAAAAGTTATAATCAAGTTACTAGAGGAATTTTTTTAGCCTAGCATACTATTCAAATTCCCATACTCCTATTTCTCATTCATTTGTGGCATTTATGTATGCTTAATATATAGTATTCATTGTTAAATAAAATGTTTCTTGGCCTCTTATCTATCTTCCATTAAAATTTCAAATCATTTTTACTGGTGCTTTGTGATATATAGGATCATCAATAAAAATATTTAAAACTATGCACAGATTTTAAGGCCCCACTTTCATGCTTTGTTTAGGCCATCTATTGTTGGATTTATATTTAGATGGAATTGAAACAAATTTCTCCCAATAAATATATAATCCTATAAAATAATTTTTCAATTTGAATTAGTGTAGAAAATGTTATGGCCAAAATACTAAAGTAAATAAAAACACTTAAAAATCCAAAATTAATCCATTTTTTCAATAATGCCCAAAATATTCTTAAACCCTAAAAAATATAAAAATTTCAGTTAATATAATAAAATGGTCAGATTAAAAAATTTAATAATAGAATGAAACTATTAAAAATATGATCTTCATCAGGAGACTTGAAGGGTGTCCCATCCAGGTCTTTAAAATATGTCATGTTGATAATGAAGTGCTAATTTTGTTGTATGAAAACTACAATAATGGTAGGTGGCCATACCATCATCTACCAAAATTGAGTACATGATCCTAAACCATGTTTTTGAGAACTTTATTGGTCTTATTAGTCTATTTGATAGTCTGGTGATTGAATGATGTACTCAACTATAACAAGGTTTTAAGAGACTCTTTCAAACCCCTCCACAACCATTATTTAAATCAACCATATTGGATAGAAGCGATCATTGATAGAGATTCATGAAACAATATAATTTCATATAGGTATAAACATCCCAAGATCTTAACTAAACTATACTCTTGAATATAATGTTAGTTGGCCAAATTGTTCAGTCGATTGATGATCACCAAAAAAACATTATGGACCTTAACTAATCATGGATGTTTGGTTATGAAGTCTGTTGATATGTTATCCCAATTTGATGGATGAACCTCAATAAGTTGTCTTAAACCATTAAAAAATGGTTCTAAACCTTCACCTTTTGATAAGTGAGACATTGAGACATGACCTCTACAATACCCTGATTTATATCTGTCCTCTAATACTGAAACCATAGATCCTAGTATATCTTTGTATAGCTAGATGTATATCCAAGTGTAAACTATGGAAATCCTTCAACACCTCATCACACAAGAAAACTGGAACCACTATCCACCTTCAGAATAGTATTATGTGTTTCCCACCTTCAAAAAACTACTAAAATGCATCACTTGGGAGTATCTTGACGTGTAAGATATTGAAATTGATGTCTATAAGTTGGGCCATCATCACCTGGTGAAGGAATGAGGGGTAAACTTCCATAATAAAATGTTAGGTGATTTATCCCTCTTCTACCATAAAAAATTTCATAGAGGATAGCTACTCCATATTGAACCACTCCTCAAAATTTCATAGAGGATGGATACTCCATCTTGAACCACTCCTCAAATGTCTCCCTCATGGATGAGCGTGAGATTTCCAGCTATAAGAATCAATCATTGTGTTTCCCTTTCTAGGTGTATAAAATATCTCAAAACAATCCTTTAGGAACTCTAACCATCACCTTTTTCTCAAGTTGATATCTTTCTAAGATAAAATAAACTTAAGAGTCTTATTATTTGTGTAGACTACAAATCACTTGCTAAGAAGGTAATGTCTATAGGACTTCAAGGAAAATACTACTATTATGAGGTGAAATTCATGGATTGTGTATTTATACTCATGAGGTATTAACTGTCTAGACCCATAAGAAATTATCTCTTGCCTCTACAATATCACACACTAAAGCCTATTCTTAGAGGAATCACAGAACACCGTGTACTCAAATACTTCCTCTAGAAATCATGGAACTAGTGACTTTTGAACCTATACACTAGATCCTAAAAATATCTCTAATATCGATCAATACAAACAAAAGGTTCCCCCTTCTGGGTGAGGGTATTCATGAGATTTTCAATTTTAAAGAAGTCCCCCATAAATATCTGATAATATTATACCAACCCAAGGAAGATACGCACCTTAAACACATTCTTGGGGGCCTCCCAAGTGTTCATAGCCATGATTTTAATGGGGTAAACTACTAATCCTCTCTCTAAGATGACATACCATAAAAAATGGATTTCTGGAATCCATAATTTTCACATTGAGTTTTTTCCAAACAACTGATGATCTTAAAGAAAGTCCTGGAGGATCATCAAATGCTTGGACTATTTTCCACTATCAAAAAATAGATGAGTATTTAATCAATGAATGCCACTATGAATTGGACCAAGAATTGATGGAAGATCTGACTCATGAATTTCATGGATATAAATGGGAAACTTTCATGAAAAATAACTTCATTGGGAACATGTATTTCCCATCACAAAACCTGAATATTTTATTTATAAATCCATCCTCATCGATCCAAAAAAATCACCTGAGGTAAATATTTAGAAACTACTCCACCCCCCTTCAGTTGGTTAAAGAGGTCATCAATCCTCTAGAAAGGATATTTATTATTAATTTTCACCTAGTATAGGTGGTGATATTCAATAAAAACCCTCAGACTCTCATCTACCTTATTAGTGAATAAAATAATAACTTCCTAGGTGAACACATTAGACTTAACAAAATATTTCCACTAAAGTACTTCTAGATGTACCTTTTAGATCCTCGAGATCAATTGTGGCCATCAGATATGCTACTAATGATATCAGGGTGGTATTTAGATGAAAATAATTACATAAATCAATCTATCAATAAGGGGAAACCCTAGAACATCCTCTAAAAAAATTCTTGTGTACTTCAGAACAACTCTAGGAAGGTAATCCTCTTATACATATTCAACACACAAAATAAATCTCATCTACAGGTGGGTAATTGGAAAAAACTTCATGTGTATTGACCCCTATCATCCTGACTAAAGATCTCACTCACACATGAAAGAAAACATCAATCCATTAACTTGATGGAACACCACTCTTTGACGATAGCAGTCTACCTATGAATGAATATAGGATAAATAGTCCATACCAAGGATGAAATTAAAGGTATTTATCCTCACTAAAATGAGGAACATAAAAATTTATCTCCATTAAGAGGAATCTCACAACCTCAGCAGATGTGGGTGAGCATGAGGTCACCTTCAGTAGGAGTATTGGGCTAAATAGGTTACTCTAGGGGATCTATTAGAATCTATAACCCTCAGGATAATGTTTTATCAATAAAATAATATATTATATTGGTGTTGATAAATATTTATTCCAGTATAGAAAATCCATAGATTGTACCTTAAACCATATCTATCACTACATGATGGAATACCTCTAAAGTGTGCATCTATTCATAGCTCTGATCACCATTTATCTCAACCTAGAAAGAATCACACTGAGGTGGGATGGTGTTAGTGGATTGAAGCTTCATCTACCTATAGATTATCTTTATATGCCTCCATATTTTATTTCTTCATTGGATCTTGTAAATTCCCTTTAACCACCATAGGGTGACCCATGATCTTAATACAGTCTCTGGAGTGGAATTTCTTTCAATGTGATTCTCTGTATACCTTGAACATCCCATTTGGTTAGATAGTCTCAATACATGTAAACTCAACCTAAAAAATAATATAAAATATTATATCCTATTGATTCATCCCTCTGTGAGTCTCTCTTATCACTAATCCCCAAGAATTGGATCATGCATGTGTATGTATCTGTTAACAGGGTTTTGATACCTATCCCTGACTGGATGCAGCTAATGACTCTAATACAGGGAATTTGGAACCTACCCTGGTCCCTAGCTATAAATACTTTGGGAAAATCTTTATTACCAATACTCTCTTCAAGACTTATACATATGCGGGGATTCATATTTGCACAATCCTCGCTCAAATATTCCTCTAGAGGCCTCTATTGAATTTCCATTCTTATAGAAACATGTAATGCACTATGTTAAGGGAGTAATTAATGAGATATGTAAATCACTATATTCACTCAGATATTTTCATGTTACCCTTTTTAAGATCTATCAATTTATATACTTGAACCATCCTCAAAGTCTCGGGGTAGTGCTCCTCCTTAAAGAGATGGTCAAACTCTAACAATGATAAAGTTTCCTCTTCATGTATTTCTGTGGTTAAAACCCACCAATGAATTACCACATCATGATGATTAATCAATTACATAACAGACATTTGAAAATTGGATATTCAAACCCTATCAGAACACATAAATCTCTACCTCCATCCAGTCCTTGATGGCCTGAGAGTCGGGCTCATCACAAAAACATAGGTATCCTTTTTCACTAAAACTAATCCAATGAATTTTATTTATGAGTAATATTAGATAACTCAAATAGAATCATCATTTGTTAAATTGTTGTAGGATCATCCCCTAACATAACAAGATGAGGATCTACCCTATGTGCAACAGGCAGAGGGTCTTCACTTTGATCGCCTAATAGGATACTTCCTGGTTTGGCCCTTGAATTGATGTCTTTTCACTCAATTGATCTATGGTAGAGACCTCAAGAATTATCATTTTTTTAACACTAACCTAACTCTAAATCATATTTAGGTATCTAAAAGGTTCTCTTTTTTCATGAAACAAGATGATCCCATGGTCATTAAAGCATATTTTGGTGAGATAGCACAAGAAGTGAATAGAAGTCCATAACCAACTACAATATGATGCATGTGCCATCTTGAATGATCCCTAGAAGTGATACCTCATGGTATTGAGTTGATTGATAGATTATTAGAGTCATATAGAAAGGATATTTTTCTCACCCGCACCTATAGAGGGTTCCTTGCTTTGAAAACCAAACTCAAAACCCCTCGATAGTTTTTCCCTAGATTTTCCACACCAAACCATACAAGACTCTAAACTTTATTCTCTTCTCATATGACTGAAAAGATCACTCTAATAACAGGTCCCTACCTAGGCCAATAGATAGGTCAGGTGTTCCACCCCAAGATCACCACCTATAGGCAAGGGGTTAGTGACCAACACAAAGAAGTAATATCACAGATTTGAGACCTTATACCAGTGAACCTACAACACACACATATAAATATGTTAAAATAAAACCAATAACCATAAATGTAATATCTCAACTATAGAATAAAACACATACTATGAACTCTAAATACCCATACTAATATGTTTTGGAAAACACTATAAATAAAGGTAAATATAATAAACCAATATCAAAAAGTAATGATAAACCTCAAACAACTGGAATGGGAACTCCTTGTCACACTAGATCCTTAAAAAGACTATAAATAACCATCATTGTCACCAGCTCTACTAACTCCACATCGCTCGTGATTTCCCTTGAACAGTCTGTCATCGGAAAAGACACAACACATGTGAACAGAACATCCATGTAGGGGTGAGTATAAAAATATCCAATAGGGCACCTCAAAAGATCAAAATAGAGAATGAAATTAAAATTCAAATCAATATTTAGGATAAAGATTAAAAAATCCCAAAGATGCTATTAAAGTTAGAGGATCCAAGAATGTACAGGAGTCCCAATATTCAAAGAATATTTCAACATGAATATAATTCATGGAAACAAAATGTGATCAGTAAATCATAAGATCCAAGAAATATAAACTACCTAGCTTCATAAAAACCATGTCATCTATTTGAATCCATAATGGGGGACTTTGAGGTAAGTGCATTGGTCAAGGGAATAATAAACCTGATGGAAGAATTGTTCCTTTTTTATTAAATCATGTCAAATGAGGAAATGAAAACTACATGGATGGATAACCCATACCCCATCTCTTGGGGGAGTTATTTACCCCATCAATCATATTTTTATGACCCCCTACTCTCAAAGGTACCCCTCTTGGGGGAGTTATTTACTCCATGGATGGATAACACATACCCCATCTCCCAGTGCCTAAAAACTGAAACTAACACATCACCTAAATAGGTATATTATTTTCCTAACCTCACCATGACTATCTCTCACCAAGTAAATCATACAAGAGATCATATAATATAATAAAAAAATTATATCTCGCTACCACTTCCCCACTGGTTTTTCACTCTTCCCTAACATCACACACCCTGATCCATCTCTCTCCAAAGAAGCTAGCCTAAAGAAACATGGTATAAAGTATCATAACGTGCATCTCGTGCATCACATCATCTCATCATCCAGTGCCACATTTACATATAGTAAACAAGTAGTTTTTGAGATCCACCATAGTCCATATGTCATGTATTTTACATTGAGTATTGTAAATCAATCCATCACTTCCCATACATCGAGTAATGTGCCACAAGCCATCATAGCCCATACACTTCATACCTATAATAATCCTTAGAAAACTATATCTGAAGATGTGTGTGTGTGAAATAACCACAATCCATTACATACCTCTCCACACATATATGGGAAATATAACCACCTTGCATATCAGAACATAAATACTACTAGGAGAAGAGAGTGGGGCCAGAGGGGGTATTCATCCATCTATTCCTCATCAACTAGGATGTTGGGAAAAACACCCTCCCAGAGTCCATTGGGTGTCATTCACCCTACCAACATGGGTGGGGTAGCGTATAAAATCATAAAAACATTATATAATAATATAGTGCACAACCACACTATGAGCATTAACCTAGCATTAGGATAAACTACACCTACTTTCTCTCAGACACCAGGCTATCACCACTAATAACTAGATATTCTATATGCACACAATCATTTAAGAAGAATTTCATTAATTATTGTTTGTTTATTTTAACATTTCTCTTTATGATAATTAATTCATTAGATAATAATTTACGTTATTCCATTCACATTACATTAACCAAAAATTAAAGCCCATAACCCTCAGGAATAATCCAACTGAGTCCATGGTTACTCAAGATTAACATCTTTTCAGCATCCCAACAAAGACCAACACCAAGGGTTAAAACATTTCTTAAACATTATCACTTTCCATAATTCTAGGTACTCTAAGAAACATCCAAAGCTACCATAAAAGAGATGCGTAACAAAGAACAACCTGCTGCCTAAAGTAGTAGAGAAAGGAATACAAGCAAACAAGCAACCCGATCATCTGAACCTTAAGGAGAACATTAAAAATCAAGCATCTCATATTTAAGCACAATAAAAGGAAATTATAGCTTTAAATTTTTCTATAAATGCTAATTCCATTGGAGAAACCATCATACATATCACCAAGCATCTCACCATCATAGGATTCAACTACTTCCATGAACTACATGCCTACCCACCCATATCTTTTCAAATAATAGTCATCCCAAGCTGACATCACATTGCATAACAAGGCTGAATTCTAAAACAAACATAGAAGACAGAAAAAAAAAAGCAGAGTCAACAGGGCATCTAATCCCTAAAATAAGGCATCCCGCCTTTACTTGAAAATGAGCTCTCTTGGACCTAAACATTTACCATTATTAAAAAATCAGTTTTTATTCCATCTTGATTTAAGAAATTCATTTATTATAGGTTACAACTAAGGGTAACCTAATTCATCAACTAATGCTAACTATAAATTATTTAAACACTCTCTCTAGTATAAATTCTAGTTTCAAAAAAACATGAGGAAGAATGATTTCTATTTAACAATCCTCTATTAATATTAGAAATAATCATTCCAAGTTCAAGATATTTATAAATTTCCATTAACATGTGGAAGAAAATTTTAATTAAACATGCATTAAGCATAATTTGTTTTCTATAAAATTATAAGAGTCCACATATTCTTTAAACGCGCCTCTTTAATTCTTTAGACAATTGACAATTATCATCCTTATGTTCTTTAACCATTTTTATAAAATTAATAGGCTAAACCCAAGAATAAAAAAAAAATATCAATAATCATAAACATAGATGGCACATTATCTAGAAAAATAAGAGGAAACTTATTATCACGGTGGAAAACATATGATCATTGTAACCATAGACCATTTCTTTCATTAATCTGGTTATTTCTTTAATAAGGTTAATTCCACCATCACCCAAAGAGATAAATCATGATTACTTTATGATCATACATGAAAATAAAAAGAAGAAGTAATGAATCCCCTACCTCAAGGCTTCAATGTTCCTCAAATGAGAACGGACCAACAATACGAATCTCGATCACCTCTCTCACAATGTAACTAAATCCTTTTAAGATAATTGTGCCACAACCATACCCAAAAAACCTCAAAATAAATATATAAGAACAAATAAGATAAACTAACATAGCATGGTAAGAAATAAAGGGAGAAAACAAGACTAAACATATAAGAAACCTCAAGAAAAAGATGAAGAACTCACCTCAAATCACCACAGATCAAACACGGGTAGCTAGGGATTAATCCCTTTCGAAAGGGATTAAAATGCCTTGAGTAATAACCTCTGACCTCCTAGATTTTGGGAGAAAAATTTAAGGTTTGACTAAAATATATGGTTCACTATGTTTTAAAGGTGCACTATCAGACATAGATTCATGGCATGAATGGGTTGTTCATATCATGAACATCCTAATGAAAAAAAATCATCACCTTGTTACACCCAACTTGCAATTACGTCACATCGTGAATTTAATGTTCATGATGTGGGTTTTTCATGGAAATATTTTTTGGTACTAAAGGATCATCCATTCATGTCGTGAATAACATTCACATTGTGAATGAACCCTACAAACTACTCTCACACGTGCCAAAAAATTTTATCTGGTTCATGAATGGAACTCTCATACAAACCGAAAACCACACATTCATGACATGAAATTCTTTTCATGTCATGATCTCCTCCTATTACCAGATTCCATCACTTAGAGACTACAAAACCTACTCTATGCTTCATCTAATCACCATGGTCCTTTAAAACTCGCAAAGTAATGGGATAAAAGGATATGGGCCCTTACATCTGATACCTATCAAACAATTCTCATCTTAGAGAATTTAAAACCAAACCTAGAGAGAAAGAAAAGAAAGGGGTCATCTGAAAAATCACCCTATAATATAGCCATAAAACAAGAGTAGGGCCACAAACTAATCATCAAAGAAGAGGAAACTATCCCATAAACCAGATAAAGGTCATCATCTACAGACATCCATTTTTATAAGAGGAGATAAACATAAAACATATTGGGATACTAAGAATGCATCTACAATTCACCTTCCTAGGTATTCCCCTCCAGACCACCATGTCACTAAAAGACATGAACCAAGGGAATAAAACGCCCATGAAACACCCTCTCCTGGTGGTCTTGGATCTCTACAGGACACTCCTCAAAGGTCACATCATCATCAACATCGATATAACCCTAATCAATGATGTGGTGGTCATCATGAAGATAACAACAGAGCTACGACACTTGGAAGAGATCATGTATCTGGATCGTCTATGGGGGGAAGTGCTACCTAATACTCTATGAATCCAACATGAGAAAACACTTTGAAAGGCTTAAAAAAATTGTGTAGAAAGATTACTCCCAAAACCAAACCTTACTTCCCATGGGATGGAGTCACCTTTAGGGACACATGATATCCAATGTCAAACTCCATAGGATTATGCCTTTGATAGGTATAGGGATTATAATGATAATGTGCTACCTTAATCCTATCATAAATTGTATGAACCATCTATGTTATGTTCTGCACTAGTCTTAACTTGAGAATTTCAGACTCTCCGACCCCGGTCAAACATAATGGAGAATGAAAAGATCATCCGTACAAAGACTCAAATGGCACCACACCAATGGTGTAGTGAAAACTATTATTGTAATAAAACTCAACCAAAGGCAGATGGCTCATCCATGAACATCTAAAATCCAGGACACAAGAATGTAACATGTCCTCAAGAGTCTAGATAGACCACTCTATCTGATCATTTGTATGTGGATGAAAAGAAATGTTAAGGAATAATTGAGAGCCAATGAGGAAACTTTATCATAAGTAATGTGAGTACTATGAAAATCATCCAGATATAATGTTTCTAGATATCTATCTTCTAATGAGGAAATTTTGGCATCAAAATTATTAGGAAGAATTCTCAATATATATTCAACAACAGTAGAATCTTCTAAGATTTTACCAAGACATATAGTAGTGCTAAAAATGTCATTCACCCTAGTAAAGAATTCACCAACTGATTCATACTCACTCATCTTGAGATCTTCATACTTCAATCTCCAGATTTGTAACTTTTTCTTCTTTACTTTTGTATTGCCTTAATAAATGTTTTTTAGCTTATCCTAGATAACTTTGGAAGTAGGAACACCCTTCACTCCTAGAAACTCACTTACAGAAAGTTATGAGAGTAAAGAATTCTTAGCACTTCCATCATTCTCAATATTCTTCTTTTCAACAGATGTAGGGGGAACTTTTTCATCAATAGGAGGAAATCCATCTGTTACAGCTTCATGAACATCATACCCAAGAGACATAAGATAAGGTAGTATTATATCTTTATAGATATGATAGTTATTACCATCGATGACTAGAATCCTCTTAATATTCACACAATCCAGATTCTCTATCACAACTTCTCCTCAAAAACTTCAGAAAAGAGTGGATGAAGGGAACATTCGCTCTGATTCCACTTGATATTACCCATCCAGGATATAAGTATCACTAATATGGGGAGGGGTGAATCAGTTATATCTTTTTATTTTAAGTTTCATTCCTTTTGAAACAACCTTCACCTCCTATTAAAGATCCATCACTTTGTTGAAAGCAAAACAATCACACATCCACAAGAACATAAGAATTTTCAATATTCACTACTCAAAAACAGTATCTACATACTTGGTATGGTTTGGAAACAATATAATACCACACAATACACTAGAAAAAAAAACTTTTATGAAGATACAATATTAGGATATTCCCTTACATTTGTGTAACACTATGTTCAATACAATTGTGCATGTGCTTCAAGTAGCACGAAATGATGTAATACCAATTTATGTAACAAGTTAAGAAACTTTCACCAGTTTCTTCAAAACATGTTACTATGATACCTCATCAAATTTCACAAATATAATATTCACCACAATTCTTCACTTTACTACCCAGCAGTAGGTAAGAACTTCTTCAAATACTGAGTTCAATGGCTCGGTACAATTCTTCATTCTGATTGCTCGGTCTAGAAATATAACCCTGCCAAAATACTTCTGAAATAATTCTGAACTACTTATGTCTCAATACAGAATTCTTGGTCTGAATTCCTAGTCCAATAACCCGGTCCATTCTTAGAAACTCTGAGTACGATCATCCTCCTCCTTCTTCTTCTGTTCGAAAAACCTCCTCATAAAAGCTTCGTCTGGAAAATCCTTCTCGCTAAAACTTTAGACCTTATCTCTCTTTATCTGTATGTGAACAATGTTCAAATCCATCAGAAAGTACAAAGTACTCTCCTCCTTTTATAGGTGTTCCAAATGTGTTTTTGGAGGGAATTTGAAATGTTTTCCCACTTAACCAAATTTCTCGAAACTTCAAATTCCCTAACATTTTCAGCTCCATCTTTAAATTCTTTGAAGATTATCAACTCTTATTGATTCTTCTAAAACCTTCTCAAATATTCTCACATCTTTAGCTCGCTTCAGGATTTATAACCATTATTCAGCTTGATTATGGTCATTATTTTGATTTCATCATTACAAAAAAGACATATGTACAACAACAGATTCTTCATTATGTTGCTTCGTACCAATTGAAATAAAAACAACCTTTGAAACCATTCTACCAAAAACATTATTGCTACTTTTCTAGACTTTGGATGCCTTTATTTTTCCATAAACATAGTCGCAACTTCTAAAGATATCATCACTTCTTGGAAGTACTTAAACACTAACTTCAAACTCCATGGACAATGTTTTTGACAATATGTTTGAAACTACTTCAAAAAATTCTCCTTTTCTTATTTTCTTTAGATTAATGATCATGTGTCCAATGACTTTTATCAGTATCAGTTTGCATTTGATGAATTAGTCTGTGTTTCATTCTGATGGATTAGTGTCACCTACAGTCTGATTGTCGACACTACATGTTATCTGATGACTCTTGACCCATTTGATGAAAACAAACAACAATTATTCTTTCTCTCTTGATCCACTAGTCAAGGAAACATGACTTATTTTCCTCTTGACCCAATTGAAAATATATCAGAGTTCTTCTTTCGTTCTTGACCCACTTGAAACAAAAAATCCAACCCAATGAAAATGGTTGACTACATTGTTGATCTTTATCTGGTTGATCAGTCCCCAGCTTTCTTATATGCATCAGTCTTAACAAACTCTTCTTCTTTTATTTTTCATTGGTCCCAAAAACTCCCAATAGAAACAATTTTGCCTCCGATTTATCGGTGGAACATTGCATCCGATGATCAGTATCAGCAAATTCAAATTTAGCTACTTATATCCTTTTCTAATTACGATAGAAACAAACTTCCACCATTTACCAATTTCTTTCTCTGAAGATTTGTATTTTGTGACTTATTGGTCGGACAGAAAACCAACATCTTCATGTTCTCACATTCTGAAAAAAACTTCACAGCCTTCAAATGATTCTGTGTCCGATGATCTCACACTGATGAACTGGGATCAGAAACCTTTGACTTCACAAACAATCTTATTATACAAACTTCTACTTGTAATCATGACTTCCTCGTGAAATTGAGAACATTTAGGATCGGCGTAGCATCGTCTGAATTAGTTTGGAAAGTATTATAACTTTCTATCCTTCCAGTATCTTCTTTCTTTCCAACCAAAATACAATCCAATTGGTAACACTTTTTCTCCCACTTCCCTTCGTAAGGCTTTCACCACAAGTTTTTCAGACAACTTATGATTTATGAGAACTCCAAGATCAGAGAAGCATTTTCAGATTTTACATCGGATCCATTCAGACTCTGATAAACTTCCTCATTATGATCAAAACATTCATTCAGGACCCAAGGTAAGTCTAATGAACCTTTCTTCCCAGAAAACATATTCACAATAAGATGTACTTTCTTAAGTTTTTTATGTTTGATCTTCTTATTATGATGATGAGTCTGATCACTAACTTTTACAAAGTGAGGTGATTTATTTTCTTCTTTGACAAAAAAGGACAACAAAAACTTCTTACAACTTTCAAAAACAACTTCTTGTCAACTGGGTCCCAACTGATTTATGCTTATAAATACCCCCTTACTTTTCCTTAAGAAGTTAAGAAGTTTTCTTAAGTTGTTTGATCCAAAGAAAAAGTATTTCACATGACCTGAACAAAGTCTTGCGCTAGAGTCTTGCGATCCGCATAATCAGAATAAGGTATCACGAAAGGTTCTCATTAAGAAGTCACTTAAAGTGAATTATGTACAGGGTGTTTGCATGCATAGGAAGACCCATCAACATCATAGGATCGACATAACCTAAACAAGGTATTGTGAAAGAGTCACATGGTCCACATGAACAGAACAAAGTCTTGCGATTCGTGGGATTTGAACAAGGTCTCATGATCTGCATGATCTGAAGGACTCGCGAAAGGGATATCATGCCAAGATCTTGTGTAAGGGGTCTCGCACCAGGATCTCACTCAAGGGGTTACATGCACTACAAAAAAATCAATTTAGCAATGTTTTTAAAAAATGTCGCTAATTTGGCGATGTTTCCTCAGAAGCGTCATTAAATTGGCGGTGTTTCCTAAAAAACATCGATAAATTAGCAACTTTTTCAGGAAACGTCACTAAAAATATATATAGTTATATAGCTCATTTCCCCACATCGATGTAAATATATATTTAGATGTGTGTGTGTGTGTGTGTAAACATAGACACATATATATAAACATGTATATAAAAATATATATATGTATATATAGCTCATTTCTCTGAATCGATGTAAATGTATATTTAGATATATATATATGTATATATATATTAATATGTATGAACACAGACACATATATATAAACACATATATATAAATATATATATTTATATATATAAACACATACACTAATATATATAAATATATATATATATGCATATATTTATATATAAAAACACATATGTATTTTAAATTTAGTCACATTTTTTAGAAAACGTGGCTAATTATATATGTGTGTGTATGTGTGTGTAAATTTATAATTATAATTATCTATATGTACACATATATATTTACACACACACACAGAGACATATATAATATAAACATATAAATAAACATAAAATATAAACATATATATATATATAATATAAAACATAAACATATATATACATGTATAATATAAACACACACACACACACATATATATAAACATAAAATATAAACATATGAATTATATATATATATAATAAATGTAAACATATATATAAATTTATTTATTTATTTATTTAGACATAAAATATTAATATAAAATATAATCATATATTTATTTATATATTTATATATTAATATATGTATATATCCATGTGTGCGCGCGCATAAATTTATAATTATAATTATATATGTGTACATATATATATTTACACACATACACATATATATAATATAAACATAAAATATAAATATATAAATAAACATAAGATATAAACATATAAATAGATATATATATATATATAAAATATAAAATATAAACATATATATATAGGTATTTAAAAAATAAAATATAAACATATAAACATATAAACATGTATATATTTATATATTTATATATTAATATATGTATATTAATTTATATATTTAATATATTAATTTTTTAAATACTAATACACACACACATACACACACACATATATATTGTAATACAGTTACATAACAAAAAAAAAGATTAGGCCGGTTGGTCTGAGTTTCCTAGTGGGAGGCGTGAGGTTCACAGTTCGATTCTCATTTGAGCTTAATTTTTAAGCCTTTGACCGGCATACACAGGAGCAGGTGGGTACCGAGGAGTGGGGAGTGGGGTACTGGAGAGGGGAGGGGCGGGAAAGGGAGGGGGTAG
Organism: Viscum album; assembly: GCA_963277665.1. Lineage (NCBI taxonomy): Eukaryota > Viridiplantae > Streptophyta > Magnoliopsida > Santalales > Viscaceae > Viscum > Viscum album. The sequence continues at coordinate 1,608,648,450 of OY728128.1, forward strand.
GGAGATCGGAGGGGAAGGAAAGGGAGTGGGGTAAGGAGAGAGGGGAGAGTGGGAAAGGGAAAGGGAGAGAGGGATGGGGAGGGGTACTGGTGTGGGAGTAGGACAGGGAGGGGTGAGGTACTGGAACAGGAGGGGGCGGGGAAAACTAGAGGGGTGGGTAAATTTTTTAAATTGTAAACAAAAACCCAATGTTCCTAAAAAAATTTACCGACGCTTTTTCAAAACGTCAGTATATGAGGTATCATTTACCGACATTTCAAAAAAGCATCGGTAATTGAGGTGTTTCTAAATTAGCGACGTTTAAAAACATCAATAAAAGTCACAAATTTAGCGATGTTTCTTTACCGATGTTTCATAAAAACATCGGTAAATGAGATGTCGCTAAATAGTGATTCTTATAAACGTTGATAATTGGAGACATTTATAAACATTGTTAAATTAGTGAAACCTCATTTAGCGAAGTTTTGAAGAAATTTCAGTAAATAAATTAGCGACTTTTTAAAACATCACTAATGCAAAAGAAAACGTCACTATATTAGGTTTTTTTGTAGTGATGCTAGGGTCTTGCAGAGGAGTCTTGCGGAGGAGTCTCACACAAAGGTGGTTATCATATTATTAATGAAACAAGAGAATAAAAACACACACAAGTGTGAATCAACTTAGAACTGATTTTCAGAAGAGTCTACTGGAGGAGTAGTGCATTCACTTCAGAGAGAGAGTAGTGAGCTTTCAAATTGTGAATAGTTGTAAACCAGGAGAGACAGTGAGTCTGTTCCAAACATTGTAAAAGTAGTGAGCTTTAGTGGATTTGTTACATCATCTCATTACCTTTATATACTCTTTAGATGTAGCCCAATGAGGGTGAACTAAGTAAAATTGATGTGTCCTTTGCATGTTTTAATTTTTGTTTATACCGTGCAACGGGAATGAGAGATAATGGAGTTTTGTCTAACGACGAAACAATATTCGAAGTGACAATTGTGTTAATCTGTCATACCTTGATTCACCCCCTCGAGATATTTAACCTAGTTGGGTTAACAATTGGTATCAGAGCGAAGTGTTGAAGTCATAGTTTCTCTCTCAGTAGAATCAATGGAAGATGTCAATCACAAAATAATTCTTATCTTCGATGGAAATAATTTTCATCTATGGAAGAATCATATGCAACACTTTTTTTGATCATTAGGTATGGATGTGTTTAGAGCTTCAATGTGTGGTATTTTAGACAGTATGGATAGTAGAGTTTTATCTGAAGCTGACTATAGAGAATTGGATGCTGATACTAAAGGAATTAATGCCTTAGGAGAAGATTCATCCAACCCAATATACATAAATGTGATGTTATGTAAGTCATCAATTTCTATGTGGGAAAACTTCTAAAAATCTATGATGGTGACTCAAAAACCTGAGAAGCTAAACAACAAGTTCTGTGGAACAAATATGAGGACCTCAGAATGCAACCCAATGAAACTGTAGATGCATTTTTTGATCGGGTGAATATTATTGTGGAAGACATGTGCAGTCTTGAAGAAATTATTGATGATGTAAAGATTGTTAAGTACATATTGAGAAGATTTCCACCTCTATTCAGTCTAAAAGTATTTGTACTAGAGGATAAAGACTTGAAGAAGCTAACATTGGATAGCTTACACAGTACTCTTATTACTTACAAGGTGAGAAATGATGATAATGATTCTGTAGAAAAGGGGAAGACTAAAGAGGTGGATTTCAAATCCATGAAGAATATTTCTATAGAAGATGGTCAGGAGGAAGATGTTGTGAATGATGTTATGTCATTCCTTTTCCTCAAATCTTCAAAGAGGAAAAGGAAAGTTTAAAGGGAAACTTCCACTTGCATGCTTTCATTGTGGAAGAGTCAGACATCTTGCAGCAAAGTGTTTAAGAAGTTTCAAGATGATGATGAGGATGATGTTGAATCTCTCAGGAAGAAGTCTTCAGCTAGTGTGAAATGAAGGAGGAATACTAAGTAAAATTTCTTTAAAAAGAAGAATCTTATTTCCTAAGAAAATAACTGTTTGGAAGAATCTGAGGCAAGAGAAATGGAAGACTGAAAGGATCGTGGAGAATATGCAATGGTGGAAGTTGTAGGTAACTTCTATATAAGGGAATAAAGTGACAATGATGAAGGAGAATTCAAATGAAGAGTTGACCTTCAGGTTAAATTAAAAGTTTCTCTTGAGGAGATAGATGTTTGAAGAGATAAAACAAAGAAATACAACAAAGTAATTTGTTATGAAAAACTCTATATGAACTAGTAGGAAGAAGAGAAGTTTTAGTTGAAGACTAAAATTGAAAATATCATATCAAAAAATTCAAAAAACTTAGAGAAATTTTTTGAGTTCAAACTCAAGGTTGAAGAACTGACTACAGTTATCGAAAACTTGACTAATAAAGTGAAATATCGAGTCAAATGTATCGAATAACTTAAGGAGGAAGTTGTCAGCCTATGAAGAAATGTAAAATATCGGAATAAAATCTTGACTCCTTATATGATATTGGTAAATTAGGTTTCATAGGAAACAGAAAAAGGGAAATTATAATTTAGAGGTCCAAAAAAATAGTCAAAGGAATGTCTGGAGAAGAAGTTGTCACATCCTAGTGAAACTGTTTGTGTGGGAGTTGACCGTAAACAGAAATTAGTAATGGTTGATGCCAGACCACAAGATCCCACTCTAAGGTTGAGTATTGATTTGGGTATGAATAAGAATCAGAAGATTCAGATAACTAAAGGGGAAATTAGTGGTGCAGAAATGATGCATAAAAACACACCTCATATCTGGTGTTATTATTGTGGAAAGATAGGACATTCTCAAAATGTATGTTCTATAGACAATAGTTACCGATGGGCGTAAGATAAACAGAGGCATCCAAATAGAGTTCAATGTTGTAGGAATACTTTTGATGGTCATTGTTTTTTTTTGTAGAGGATTCGGGCACATGGTGAGATATTTTTTGTCAACAATGTGAAGGAATGTACTGAAGAAGAACCAAAACAATTTCATGTAGAAGTTCAAGGGATCATTGAATGATGTGGGAAGGCAAAATCAATTTGAATATTTACAAGATAAGGTTGGAATATCATACTCTGAGGAAGATCAATAATATCCATCAACACCAAATATGATGTCAATAACATGGATCAGAAAGAAAAGAGATGAATAGGCAGTGGTTGCAGAGATTGTCTTTAAATCATTAGATCACACTAGAACGTGGATCATTAATAGTGGATGCACCCCCATATGATAGGCAATAAGATTCTGGTGACAAGAGTTTGTTATGACAAGGGGAAAGTGTCATAAGATTTGGTAATAATGAATGTATGAAGATTATTAGATCGGGAAAAGCCAAGTTTGGGGGTAAAGATGTAAGATGTGCAGGTGTCTTGATTGTTGAAGGTCTTAGTCACAACTTCTTAACTGTTATTCAATTGTGTGAATTTGAACACGCTATATGCTTTACCAATAATTTATGAATCGTAAAGGGAAAATATGGTGTAACTATTTTTCAAGGAAAGCGAACAAAGGGGAATATCTTCCTTGTTAGTGGAGAAGAAGATATGTGATTTCTATCCAAGTAATAAGATAACACATTGTATCATAAACGCCATGTTCATCTAAGCCAAACATCCTTGGAAGAGTTGGTAAAATGTGATGTTGCTCGAGATCTTCTTAAGTTATCACGTGTGTGATGCTTATTAACAATGGAAGATTACTCAAAAGACATATAAGGAAAAAGATCAAAGGTCAACAAGCATGATTGAATTGGTGAATATTGATGCATGTAGACCTATTTCACCTAGAACTATTAATGAGAAGGTATATTATGTCCTTTTCATTGACGATTTTAGCTAAATGACATTGGTTTCAATTATCACGCATAAGTTCGAGGTGTTCAGTTTCATAATACGCTATCGAATGGAAGTTGAAAAGATGCTAGATCAAAAGATCTGCAAGTTTCAAACTGATAATGAAATAGAATTCACAAATATCCAAGTGGAGGGTTATCTTGAGAAACATGGGATAAGATACCAAGTTTCAATGGTAATAACTCCATAGCAGAATAGAGTGGTTTAGAGAAGAAATCAGATTATCAACAATACGGTCAGAACAATGCTAATCGAGAAAGACCTTCCAGATAAGTTTTGAAAAAAAATAGTGTTGACCAGTTTACATTTATAAAAGATCCTTATTGTGTCTGAAGGAAGAAAAGACTTCATACAAGATCTGGTATGAAAATAAACCAACATCGAAATATTTTTTGTATTCAAAAGTAATTTTTTTATTCTTAATAAGGAGTTTATATTGAATAACCAGATGGTTCTCTCATTCATGAAGATAAGAACAAAGTTTTTTGGTTAAATAAGCCTCTATATGGGTTAAAGTAGGAACCAAGAGTATGGTATTCACGACTTGATTTGTATTTAAAGAATCTTAGTTTTCAGCATGGTGGAGTTGATTATAATCTCTATTTCAATAAAGAGAGTAATCAAAGTATGATGGTGCCGGTATATGTCGATGACATAATCTTTGGTGGCTTAAATGAAGTGTTGTGAAAATAGTTTAAAAAATTCATGAAATGAGAGTTTGAAATGTCAATGATTGGTGAGATAACATTTTTATTTGGTTTACAGATAATTCAAGGAAGACATGGGACATTTATTTATCAGTAAAAATATTACAAGGTGGTTATAAGAATATTTGGGATAGAAAATTCCAAAGAAATGAAACTTTGTTTACTACACAGATGAAATTGTCAAGGGATGATAAAGGAAAAGTAGTCAATACCACTGAATACAGATAGATCATTGGCAGTCTGTTATACTTAACAACAACATAACATGATATTTTTTTTCCACGTGCCAGATGACACAATATTAGAGAAATCACAAGGAAATCTACTTACTTAGAGTCAAAAGAATACTTCGGTATATTAAAGATATGGTGGATTTCAGTTTACTATATAATGAAAAATCTCAGCAAGAGTTATGAGGATTTACATGTGCGGATTGAGCCGATTCAGTAGATGATCGAAAGTTAGCATCATGTGGTGTATTCTATCTTGGAATACTATGTATTTCTTATCCAAGCAAGAAACAAGATTATATTTCATTGAGCACTATAGAAGATGAATATATTGCGGCTACTCAAGTTTTCACGTGGTTATTGTGGATGGAGTAGAAGCTCGGAGATATGAAAGTTGAAGTGAAGTCTCTCATCAGAATCCATTATGATAATTCAAGTGCTATAAATCTTAGAAAAAATCCAGTCCATCACTCATGGATGAGGCACATTGAAATAAAGTATCATTTTATCAAGGAAAAGTTAAAGCATGGGCTTGTGAAGTTAGAGTATGTATCTACAAATATATAGGTTGCATACATCTTGACGAAGACCTTACCTAGAGATCATTTTAATGACATCAACTGGCTCTTGGGGTTTAGTCAACTTCCCATACTTAAACAGTGTGGTTATGAAACCCCCTCTCCCCAAGGTATGGTGTGTTTTCCCCTATGTACTAATATGTGTTCTTTACTATGTTGCAGACCACAAAAGAGTGACATTTGGGTTCATTAACAAAGGGGGAAAATGTCTTAATCAAGAAAGGGGGAGAAGTGAGACAGGGGGAGTTTTTACACCTGATGATGCTAAAATCAGTCCATCAATGAAGAAGAATCATGCAAAGAAGTTTCCTTTGGGTTCATGATGCAAGCAGCAGACATGTGCGGGTTAAGAAGATATCTTGAAGGCTGAGTGTGTTCTATATTTTGGTCTCAAGAAGGTTTCTAGTGGTAGGTTTGAGAATAAAGTGATTCATTGATGAAATTTTTATGATACTCTTGTTTCTGACACTGAGCTCAACTCATGTGGGCTTAGAGCATGTGTTAAGGAATTCCTTTATCACTATCTAGGGTTGCATAAGGCAAATGGTTTTGTAAGTGCATAACTTGTCCACAGGTTGGTTCTTGAAGAATATTAGTTTTATCAACAGTCCCAAAGGAGGAAATTGTTGGAAAAAATCTATCTTGATAGTGATTTTGGGTTTATTGTGTTTGTTGACAAGATTTGAGGTTGTTGATGAAGGATGGTTTTCAAAGGAGGCATGAAGAATGAAGTGTGAGAGTTTGATCTCGCGGAAGCATGAGATGTATGATTCCACAGAAGCGCGAGATTTCTGATCTCACAAAAGCACAATATGTCTAATCCCGTGGAAGTATGAGATGTCTAATCTCATGGAAGCATGAAATGTCTGATCTCATGGAAGCGCAAGATGTCTAATCTCACAGAAGTGCAGAATTTCTGATCTCACGGAGCGTGAATGTATGAACTGATCTCATGAAGCACCACATGGTTTTCATAAGATCTCACATTGAGATCGTGCGAAGCACTTGAAGATATCACATGATTGTCAGAGGATCTCACAGAGAGATCATGTGAAGTGCATGAAGACAAATCATGATTATCAGAGGATCTCGCAGAGAGATCATGCGAAGCCCATCAAGACAAAGCATGATTGTTAGAGGATCTCGTGGTGAGTTCATATGAAGTGTGTGATGAAGAAAAATTAGGAATGATGAAGATATCTTATGGTAATTCGAAATCACATGACCGCATGATTGTCAATGGATCTTGCGATGGGGTCACATGAAGCGTTGGAAGATAATGGCACTGGTCACATGACTGTCTTTGGATCTCACGATGGGATCATGCACTACTATAAAACTGGGTTTCCGTAGCGCCACCCTTTATCAGCGCTAAAAAAAAGCGTTGATAAAGGGGGGACCTTTATCAGCGCTAAAAAAAGCGCTGATAAAAGGTACTTTTTACAGCGCAAAAAACGTTGTTAAAAATGACCCTTTATCAGCGTTTTTTTAGCGTTGTTAAAAGGGACCCATTTATCAGTGTTTTTTTTAGTAGCACTGATAAAGGAGGATTTATCAGTGCTTTTTTCTAGCGCTGATAAAGGGGGGGGTCTTTATCAGCGCTGATAAAGGGTACTTTTAACAGCGCTAAAAAAAGCATTGTTAAAAGTGACCCTTTATCAGTGCTTTTTTTAGCGCTGATAAAGGTCTCTCATTTATCAATGCTTTTTTTAGTGCTTTTAAAGGGGGCCCATTTATCAGTGTTTTTTTTAGTAGCGCTGATAAATGAGGGGATTTATCAGCGCTTTTTTCTAGCGCTAATAAAGGGGGAGTATTTATCAGCACTAAAAAAAGCGCTGATAAAGGGTACTTTTAATAGCGCTAAAAAAAGCACTGTTAAAAGTGATCACTTATCAGTGCTTTTTTAGCGCTGATAAATGTCTCCCCTTTATCAGTGCTTTTTTTAGCGCTGTTAAAAGGGACCCCTTTATCAGTACTTTTTTTAGTAGTACTGATAAAGAGGGGGAGCTTTATCAGCACTTTTTCCTAACGCTGATAAAGTTTATATTTCAAAAAAAATCATGAAAAATAATAAATTGTTATATAAGTATATTTATATTGATATAAATATAATATATATTTTTTAAATATGTTTTAGATAAGTATAAATAGACTATTACATTTAATATATAATAAATTTAGTGAAAATTGCTTTAAAATATTTTAAAAAATATTATTAATTCATAATTTTATAATTATCATCGATTAATAATCATTTAATAACAATTTAAAGACACAAAAAATCAAAAAATAATAATAAAAGAACTAAAATAAGTTGAAAATGTAACTCAAACTTCAAACAGCCATAACTTTTGATCTGGGTGTCCGTTTGATCTCTACAGTATATCAAATCGAACCTTGTGACGAGCTCTACACGCTAATAAACTAAGGAAACCTTTTGTCGCTTTTTTTTAGGCCCAAAAAGGCCCAAAAGTCCTCCAAAACTGAGTTTTTAGTTGGGATACCCCGATTTTTTAACATTTAAATAGATGTAACTTCTGATCCGGATGTCTGTTAGGCCTGTACCACATATCATATCAAATATTGTTTCATTTTATTCGATTTGACTGGTTTTGAAGTTGAAACGGACTTCTGGATTAGAATTTATGGTTGTTTTAACATTCTTTGGTTTTTCAAATACACATATATATGTATTTATTCATAAATATGTGTGTTTGTGTCTGTGTGTCTGTCTGTGTGTGTGTGTTGTATATATGTATTTATTTATTTATCTATTTGTTTATAAACACACATAAAAAAACATATTTTATAAATGTATTTAAAACTAATCTTATAAATATATATTAATATACAAATAAATATATGGATAAAAAATTATAACTAAATATATATATATATATATATAAATTAATATACGAACAAATATATATATACTAATATATGAATAAATATATATGTATTAATACAACTAAATATATTTATATTAATATGAATCTATATTAATATACGAATAAATATAACTATATATATATATATATATATATTAATATATGAATAAATATATATGTATTAATATAACTAAATATATTTATATTGATATAAATCTATATTAATATACGAATAAATATAACTATATATATATATAAATAGATATATCATTAAATAGAGAAAAAAAACTAAATAGATTAGTGGTAAAGGTGCAGGCGCGCAAGGGGGGAGGACTCGAGTTCGAGTTCGGGTGAAAGCAGGGAGGAGCGCACGAGCATGTAAGGGATGCACGGGCAAGGGAATCGCACGAGAGAGTGGGAGGGGCATTTATATTCTTTTTAATTTTTTTTTTTTTGACTTTTATCAGCGCTCTATCTTCGCCTCGATTAACAGCGTTTTTTTTAGCGCTGTTAATGCACTTTTCTAGCAGTGATAAAGGTCATATTTGTAGTAGTGATGTGAAGTGTATGATTGTCAGTGGATCTCGTGATGAGATCTCAAGAAGCGCTAGAAGACAATGTCACTGACCGTATGATTTTCATTGGATCTCACGATGAAATTATGTGACACACACAAAGACAATGCAGTTGATCGCTTGAAGCACTTGCGACATACAACAGGTGATCATGCAAAGCGATCACATGAAGCGCGTGATGCCGATTGATGAGGTGGTGGAATGAACGGCTAACCACAACTTGTGGAGTTAAGATGATGGATTTATGCCTATAAATACCCCCTTACCCATCCTTAATAAATTTAGAAGTTTTCTTAAGTGTTTTAATCCGAAGCAAAAGTATTTCACATGACCTAAACAAAGTCTTGTGTTGGAGTCTTGCGATCTGTGTAATCAGAAGAAGGCCTTGCGAAAGGTTCTCGTGAAGAAGTCTCACGAAGTGAATTATGCATAGGGTGTTTGCGTGCATAGGTAGACTCGTTGACATCACACGGTTCATATAAACTGAATAGGGTCTTGCACAAGATTCACATAATCCGCATGAACATAACAAAGTCTTGCGATTCGCGTGATTTGAACGAGGTCTCGCAATCCGCATGATCTGAAGGACTCGCGAAAGGGGTCTTGCGCCATGATCATGCACAAGGGGTCTCATGCCAGGATCTCACACAAGGGGTCTCGCATCAGGATCTCGTGCAAAGGTTACGCGTCAGGATCTCATGAAAGGTGTTACATGCTAGGGTCTCCTGGAGGAGTTTTGAGAATGAGTCTCATTCAATGGTGGTTGTCATCTTATTGATGAAACAAGAGCATAAAGACACACACAAGTGTGAATCAACTTAGAACTGATTTTCAGAAGAGTCTACTGGAGGACCAATGCGTTCACTTCAGAGATAGAGAGATCATTGAGCTTTAAAATTGTGAATGGTTGTAAATGAGTAGGGGTAGTGAGTCCGCTCCGAACATTGTAAAATTAGTAAGCTTTGGTGGATTTGGTACATCAACTCATTGTTTTTGTATGATCCTTGGGCGTAGCCCAATGAGGGTGAACCAAATAAAATTGATGTGTCATGTGCATGTTTTAATTTTTGTTTATATTGTGCAACTGGAAGAAGAGAGTACAAACTTCTGTCTAATGTCGAAATGGGATCTGAAGAGACAGTTTTTTTAATCTATCATACCTTGATTCACCCCCACCCTTGGGGTATTTAACCTAGTTGGGCTAACAATTGGTATCAGAACGAAGTGTTGAAGTTGGGGTTTCTCTCTCAGAAAAGTCAATGGAAACTGTCAATCACAAAGGAATTATTATCTTCAATGGAAATAATTTTCAACTATGGAAGAATCAGATAAAGCACTTCTTTCGATCATTAGGTAGGGATGTGTTTAGAGCTGCAATGTACGGTATTTCAGCCAGTATGTACAGTAGAGTTTTATCTGAAGTTGACTATAGAGAATTGGATATTGATGACAAAGGAATTAATGCCTTAAGGGGAGATTTATCCAACCCAATCTACACAAAGGTGATGTCATGTAAGTCATAACTTGCTATGTGGGAAAAGCTTCTAAATATCTATGAAAGTGACTCAAAAATCAAAAAAGCTAAACTAAAAGTTCTGTGAAACAAATATGAGGACCTGAGAATGCACCCCAATGAGACTGTAGATTCATTTTTTGATCAGGTGAATATTATTGTGGAATACAGGTGTGGTCTTGGAGAAATTTTTGAAGATGTAAAGATTGTTAAGCGCATATTGAGAAGATTTCCACCTCGGTTCAATCCTAAAGTCTCTATACTAGAGGATAAAGACCTGAAGGAGCTAGAATTGGACAACTTACACAATACTCTTGTTCCTTACGAAATGAGAAATGATGATAATGAGTCTATGGAAAAATGGAAGACTAAAGAGGTGGCTTTCAAAGCCATGAAGAATCTATCTATAAAAGACGGTCATGAAGAAGACATTGTGGATGTTGTTATGTCATTTCTTTCCTCAAATCTTCAAAGAGGAAAAAGAAAGTTTAAATGGAAACTTCCACTTACATGCTTTTGTTGTGGAAGAGTCAGACATCTTGCAGCAAAGTATTTTAAGAAGTTTCAAGATGATGATGAGGATGACGATGAATCTGTCAGGAAGAATTCTTCAGGTAGTGTGAAAGGTAGGAAGAATGCACTACTATATATAAGGCCATTAGCGACCGCCATTGGCGGTCGCTAAAGGGCTTTAGCGGCCGCACAGCGACCGCCAATGGCGGTCGCTGTTGCCTCGTCGCTAGAGGCCTTTAGCGACCGCCTATGGCGGTCGCTATTCTAAAAAAAAAAAAAAAATTTAAATTTTTTATTGAATTGAATATAAATATATATATATATATATATATAATATATTTTAAATGTTTTAATATATATTTAATATATATATAATATCAAATCATTGTGCTATAATATATATATACTATTAAATACAATATTTTAAATACAAATCATTGTGCTATAATATATATATACTATTAAATACAATATTTTAAATACAAATCATTGTGCTATAAATATATATATATATATACTATTAAATACAATATTTTAAATATATATATATATACTATTAAATACAATATTTTAAATATATATATATATATATATATAATATATTTTAAATGTTTTAATATATATTTAATATATATTTAATATATATATAATATCAAATCATTGTGCTATAATAATTTAAAAACTTCGATTCAAGAAATAATCTCATTTCAGGTCGTTCGGAGCACGTTTGCTCCGAATCGGACCGCCGCACGCCGTTTTGATGTTTAACGGCGCCGGAAACGCGTTTCCGGCCGCCGCGGTCACACGGCACCTCCGAATGAGGTGCCGTCTGGCCGACCATTTCACAATTGACGCCCCGGATGTTGTCGTACGGTTTCGTGGCATTCAGAGGTCGTTCGGGTGGTTTTGACCCCCCAACGCGCCATTTCAGCGCGCGCCGCGCTGCTGAAAACGACACAATCGGGCGTGCCGCGCGCACCGCACGTCCGATGGTCGTGCGGCCTCCTCCTGCATCTCAGGAATAATATTCCTATCGTTCCCGTGCGGTTTCAGGTCGTTCGGAGCATGTTTGCTCCGAATCGGACCGCCGCACGCCGTTTTGGTGTTTAACGGCGCCGGAAACGCGTTTCCGGCCGCCGCGGTCACACGGCACCTCCGAATGAGGTGTCGTCTGGCCGACCATTTCACAATTGACGCCCCGGATGTTTTCGTACGGTTTAGTGGCATTCGGAGGTCGTTCGGGTGGTTTTGACCCCCCAACGCGCCATTTCAGCGCGCGCCGCGCTGCTGAAAACGACACAATCGGACGTGCCGCGCGCACCGCACGTCCGATGGATGTGCGGCCTCCTCCTGCATCTCAGGAATAATATTCCTATCGTTCCCGTGCGGTTTCAGGTCGTTCGGAGCACGTTTGCTCCGAATCGGACCGCCGCACGCCGTTTTGGTGTTTAACGGCGCCGGAAACGCGTTTCCGGCCGCCGCGGTCACAAAGCACCTCCGAATGAGGTACCGTCTGGCCGACCATTTCACAATTGACGCCCCGGATGTTGTCGAACGGTTTCGTGGCATTCGGAGGTCGTTCGGGTGGTTTTGACCCCCCAACGCGCCATTTCAGGGCGCGCCGCGCTGCTGAAAACGACACAATCGGGCGTGTCGCGCGCACCGCACGTCCGATGGACGTGCAGCCTCCTCCTGCATATCAGGAATAAAATTCCTATCGTTCCCGTGCGGTTTCAGGTCGTTCGGAGCACGTTTGCTCCGAATCGGACCAACGCACGCCGTTTTGGTGTTTAACGGCGCCGGAAACGCGTTTCCGGCCGCCGCGGTCACACGGAACCTCCGAATGAGGTGCCGTCTGGCCGAACATTTCACAATTGACGCCCCGGATGTTGTCGTACGGTTTCGTGGCATTCGGAGGTCGTTCGGGTGGTTTTGACCCCCCAACGCGCCATTTCAGCGCGCGCCGCGCTGCTGAAAACGACACAATCGGGCGTGCCGCGCGCACCGCACGTCCGATGGTTGTGCGGCCTCCTCCTGCATCTCAGGAATAATATTCCTATCGTTCCCGTGCGGTTTCAGGTCGTTCGGAGCACGTTTGCTCCGAATCGGACCGCCGCACGCCGTTTTGGTGTTTAACGGCGCCGGAAACGCGTTTCCGGCCGCCGCGGTCACACGGCACCTCCGAATGAGCTTCCGTCTGGCCGACCATTTCACAATTGACGCCCCGGATGTTGTCGTACGGTTTCGTGGCATTCGGAGGTCGTTCGGGTGGTTTTGACCCCCCAACGCGCCATTTCAGCGCGCGCCGCGCTGCTGAAAACGACACAATCGGGCGTGCCGCGCGCACCGCACGTCCGATGGACGTGCGGCCTCCTCCTGCATCTCAGGAATAATATTCCTATCATTCCCGTGCGGTTTCAGGTCGTTCGGATCACGTTTGCTCCGAATCGGACCGCCGCACGCCGTTTTGGTGTTTAACGGCGCCGGAAACGCGTTTCCGGCCGCCGCGGTCACACGGCACCTCCGAATGAGGTGCCGTTTGGCCGACCATTTCACAATTGACGCCCCGGATGTTTTCGTACGGTTTCGTGGCATTCGGAGGTCGTTCGGGTGGTTTTGACCCCCCAACGCGCCATTTCAGCGCGCGCCGCGCTGCTGAAAACGACACAATCGGGCGTGCCGCGCGCACCGCACGTCCGATGGTCGTGCGGCCTCCTCCTGCATCTCAGGAATAATATTCCTATCGTTCCCGTGCGGTTTCAGGTCGTTCGGAGCACGTTTGCTCCGAATCGGACCGCCGCACGCCGTTTTGGTGTTTAACGGCGCCGGAAACGCGTTTCCGGCCGCCGCGGTCACACGGCACCTCCGAATGAGGTTCCGTCTGGCCGACCATTTCACAATTGACGCCCCGGATGTTTTCGTACGGTTTCGTGGCATTCGGAGGTCGTTCGGGTGGTTTTGACCCCCCAACGCGCCATTTCAGCGCGCGCCGCGCTGCTGAAAACGACACAATCGGGCGTGTCGCGCGCACCGCACGTCCGATGGTCGTGCGGCCTCCTCCTGCATCTCAGGAATAATATTCCTATTGTTCCCGTGCGGTTTCAGGTCGTTCGGAGCACGTTTGCTCCGAATCGGACGGTCGCACGCCGTTTTGGTGTTTAACGGCGCCGGAAACGCGTTTCCGGCCGCCGCGGTCACACGGCACCTCCGAATGAGGTTCCGTCTGGCCGAACATTTCACAATTGACGCCCCGGATGTTTTCGTACGGTTTCGTGGCATTCGGAGGTCGTTCGGGTGGTTTTGACCCCCCAACGCGCCATTTCAGCGCGCGCCGCGCTGCTGAAAACGACACAATCGGGCGTGCCGCGCGCACCGCACGTCCGATGGTCGTGCGGCCTCCTCCTGCATCTCAGGAATAATATTCCTATCGTTCTCGTGCGGTTTCAGGTCGTTCGGAGCACGTTTGCTCCGAATCGGACCGCCGCACGCCGTTTTGGTGTTTAACGGCGCCGGAAACGCGTTTCCGGACGCCGCGGTCACACGGCACCTCCGAATGAGGTTCCGTCTGGCCGACCATTTCACAATTGACGCCCCGGATGTTTTCGTACGGTTTCGTGGCATTCGGAGGTCGTTCGGGTGGTTTTGACCCCCCAACGCGCCATTTCAGCGCGCGCCGCGCTGCTGAAAACGACACAATCGGGCGTGCCGCGCGCACCGCACGTCCGATGGTCGTGCGGCCTCCTCCTGAATCTCAGGAATAATATTCCTATCGTTCACGTGCGGTTTCAGGTCGTTCGGAGCACGTTTTCTCCGAATCGGACCGCCGCACGCCGTTTTGGTGTTTAACGGCGCCGGAAACGCGTTTCCGGCCGCCGCGGTCACACGGCACCTCCGAATGAGGTGCCGTCTGGCCGACCATTTCACAATTGACGCCCCGGATGTTGTCGTACGGTTTCGTGGCATTCGGAGGTCGTTGGGGTGGTTTTGACCCCCCAACGCGTCATTTCAGCGCGCGCCGCACTGCTGAAAACGACACAATCGGGCCTGCCGCGCTCACCGCACGTCCGATGGTCGTGCGGCCTCCTCCTGCATCTCAGGAATAATATTCCTATCGTTCCCGTGCGGTTTCAGGTCGTTCGGAGCACGTTTTCTCCGAATCGGACCGCCGCACGCCGTTTTGGTGTTTAACGGCGCCGGAAACGCGTTTCCGGCCGCCGCGGTCACACGGCACCTCCGAATGAGGTGCCGTCTGGCCGACCATTTCACAATTGACGCCCCGGATGTTGTCGTACGGTTTCGTGGCATTCGGAGGTCGTTCGGGTGGTTTTGACCCCCCAACGCGCCATTTCAGCGCGCGCCGCGCTGCTGAAAACGACACAATCGGGCGTGCCGCGCGCACCGTACGTCCGATGGTCGTGCGGTCTCCTCGTGCATCTCGGGAATAATATTCTTATCGTTCCCGTGCGGTTTCAGGTCGTTCGGAGCACGTTTGCTCCGAATCGGACCGCCGCACGCCGTTTTGGTGTTTAACGGCGCCGGAAACGCGTTTCCGGCCGCCGCGGTCACACGGCACCTCCAAATGAGGTGCCGTCTGGCCGACCATTTCACAATTGACGCCCCGGATGTTGTCGTACGGTTTTGTGGCATTCGGAGGTCGTTCGGGTGGTTTTGACCCCCCAACGCGTCATTTCAGCGCGCGCCGCGCTGCTGAAAACGACACAATCGGGCGTGCCGCGCGCACCGCACGTCCGATGGTCGTGCGGCCTCCTCCTGCATCTCAGGAATAATATTCCTATCGTTCCCGTGCGGTTTCAGGTCGTTCGGAGCACGTTTTCTCCGAATCGGACCGCCGCACGCCGTTTTGGTGTTTAACGGCGCCGGAAACGCGTTTCCGGCCGCCGCGGTCACACGGCACCTCCGAATGAGGTGCCGTCTGGCCGACCATTTCAAAATTGACGCCCCGGATGTTGTCGTACGGTTTCGTGGCATTCGGAGGTCGTTCGGGTGGTTTTGACCCCTCAACGCGCCATTTCAGCGCGCGCCGCGCTGCTGAAAACGACACAATCGGGCGTGCCGCGCGCACCACACGTCCGATGGTCGTGCGGCCTCCTCCTGCATCTCAGGAATAATATTCCTATCGTTCCCGTGCGGTTTCAGGTCGTTCGGAGCACGTTTGCTCCGAATCGGACCGCCGCACGCCGTTTTGGTGTTTAACGGCGCCGGAAACGCGTTTCCGGCCGCCGCGGTCACACGGCACCTCCGAATGATGTGCCGTCTGGCCGACCATTTCACAATTGACGCCCCGGATGTTGTCGTACGGTTTCGTGGCATTCAGAGGTCGTTCGGGTGGTTTTGACCCCCCAACGCGCCATTTCAGCGCGCGCCGCGCTGCTGAAAACGACACAATCGGGCGTGCCGCGCGCACCGCACGTCCGATGATCGTGCGGCCTCTTCCTGCATCTCAGGAATAATATTCCTATCGTTCTCGTGCAGTTTCAGGTCGTTCGGAGCACGTTTGCTCCGAATCGGACCGCCGCACGCCGTTTTGGTGTTTAACGGCGCCGGAAACGCGTTTCCGGCCGCCGCGGTCACACGGAACCTCCGAATGTGGTGCCGTCTGGCCGACCATTTCACAATTGACGCCCCGGATGTTGTCGTACGGTTTCGTGGCATTCGGAGGTCGTTCGTGTGGTTTTGACCCCCCAACGCGCCATTTCAGCGCGCGCCGCGCTGCTGAAAACGACACAATCGGGCGTGCCGCGCGCACCGCACGTTCGATGGTCGTGCGGCCTCCTCCTGCATCTCAGGAATAATATTCCTATCGTTCCCGTGCGGTTTCAGGTCGTTCGGAGCACGTTTGCTCCGAATCGGACCGCCGCACGCCGTTTTGGTGTTTAACGGCGCCGGAAACGCGTTTCCGGCCGCCGCGGTCACACGGCACCTCCGAATGAGGTGCCGTCTGGCCGACCATTTCACAATTGACGCCCCGGATGTTGTCGTACGGTTTCGTGGCATTCGGAGGTCGTTCGGGTGGTTTTGACCCCCCAACGCGCCATTTCAGCGCGCGCCGCGCTGCTGAAAACGACACAATCGGGCGTGCCGCGCGCACCGCACGTCCGATGGACGTGCGGCCTTCTCCTGCATCTCAGGAATAATATTCCTATCGTTCCCGTGCGGTTTCAGGTCGTTCGAAGCACGTTTGCTCCGAATCGGACCAACGCACGCCGTTTTGGTGTTTAACGGCGCCGGAAACGCGTTTCCGGCCGCCGCGGTCACACGGCACCTCCGAATGAGGTGCCGTCTGGCCGACCATTTCACAATTGACGCCCCGGATGTTGTCGTACGGTTTCGTGGCATTCGGAGGTCGTTCGGGTGGTTTTGACCCCCCAAAGCGCCATTTCAGCGCGCGCCGCGCTGCTGAAAACGACACAATCGGGCGTGCCGCGCGCACCGCACGTCCGATGGTCGTGCGGCCTCCTCCTGCATCTCAGGAATAATATTTCTATCGTTCCCGTGCGGTTTCAGGTCGTTCGGAGCACGTTTGCTCCGAATCGGACCGCCGCACGCCGTTTTGGTGTTTAACGGCGCCGGAAACGCGTTTCCGGCCGCCGCGGTCACACGGCACCTCCGAATGAGGTGCCGTCTGGCCGACCATTTCAAAATTGACGCCCCGGATGTTGTCGTACGGTTTCGTGGCATTCGGAGGTCGTTCGGGTGGTTTTGACCCCCCAACGCGCCATTTCAGCGCGCGCCGCGCTGCTGAAAACGACACAATCGGGCGTGCCGCGCGCACCGCACGTCCGATGGACGTGCGGCCTCCTCCTGCATCTCAGGAATAATATTCCTATCGTTCCCGTGCGGTTTCAGGTCGTTCGGAGCACGTTTGCTCCGAATCGGACCGCCGCACGCCGTTTTGGTGTTTAACGGCTCCGGAAACGCGTTTCCGGCCGCCGCGGTCACACGGCACCTCCGAATGAGGTGCCGTCTGGCCGACCATTTCAAAATTGACGCCCCGGATGTTGTCGTACGGTTTCGTGGCATTCGGAGGTCGTTCGGGTGGTTTTGACCCCCCAACGCGCCATTTCAGCGCGCGCCGCGCTGCTGAAAACGACACAATCGGGCGTGCCGCGCGCACCGCACGTCCGATGGTCGTGAGGCCTCCTCCTGCATCTCAGGAATAATATTCCTATCGTTCCCGTGCGGTTTCAGGTCGTTCGGAGCACGTTTGCTCCGAATCGGACCGCCGCACGCCGTTTTGGTGTTTAACGGCGCCGGAAACGCGTTTCCGGCCGCCGCGGTCACACGGCACCTCCGAATGAGGTGCCGTCTGGCCGACCATTTCACAATTGACGCCCCGGATGTTGTCGTACGGTTTCGTGGCATTCGGAGGTCGTTCGGATGGTTTTGACCCCCCAACGCGCCATTTCAGCGCGCGCCGCGCTGCTGAAAACGACACAATCGGGCGTGCCGCGCGCACCGCACGTCCGATGGTCGTGCGGCCTCCTCCTGCATCTCAGGAATAATATTCCTATCGTTCCCGTGCGGTTTCAGGTCGTTCGGAGCACGTTTGCTCCGAATCGGACCGCCGCACGCCGTTTTGGTGTTTAACGGCGCCGGAAACGCGTTTCCGGCCGCCGCGGTCACACGGCACCTCCGAATGAGGTGCCGTCTAGCCGACCATTTCACAATTGACGCCCCGGATGTTTTCGTACGGTTTCGTGGCATTCGGAGGTCGTTCGGGTGGTTTTGACACCCCAACGCGCCATTTCAGCGCGCGCCGCGCTGCTGAAAACGACACAATCAGGCGTGCCGCGCGCACCGCACGTCCGATGGACGTGCGGCCTCCTCCTGCATCTCAGGAATAATATTCCTATCGTTTCCATGCGGTTTCAGGTCGTTCGGAGCACGTTTGCTCCGAATCGGACCGCCGCACGCCGTTTTGGTGTTTAACGGCGCCGGAAACGCGTTTCCGGCCGCCGCGGTCACACGGCACCTCCGAATGAGGTTCCTTCTGGCCGACCATTTGACAATTGATGCCCCGGATGTTGTCGTACGGTTTCGTGGCATTCGGAGGTCGTTCGGGTGGTTTTGACCCCCCAACGCGCCATTTCAGCGCGCGCCGCGCTGCTGAAAACGACACAATCGGGCGTGCCGCGCGCACCACACGTCCGATGGTCGTGCGGCCTCCTCCTGCATCTCAGGAATAATATTCCTATCGTTCCCGTGCGGTTTCAGGTCGTTCGGAGCACGTTTGCTCCGAATCGGACCGCCGCACGCCGTTTTGGTGTTTAACGGCGCCGGAAACGCGTTTCTGGCCGCCGCGGTCACACGGAACCTCCGAATGAGGTGCCGTCTGGCCGACCATTTCACAATTGACGCCCCGGATGTTGTCGTACGGTTTCGTGGCATTCGAAGGTCGTTCGGGTGGTTTTGACCCCCCAACGCGCCATTTCAGCGCGCGCCGCGCTGCTGAAAACGACACAATCGGGCGTGCCGCGCGCACCGCACGTCCGATGGTCGTGCGGCCTCCTCCTGCATCTCAGGAATAAATTTCCTATCGTTCCCGTGCGGTTTCAGGTCGTTCGGAGCACGTTTGCTCCGAATCGGACCGCCGCACGCCGTTTTGGTGTTTAACGGCGCCGGAAACGCGTTTCCGGCCGCCGCGGTCACACGGCACCTCCGAATGAGGTGCCGTCTGGCCGACCATTTCACAATTGACGCCCCGGATGTTGTCGTACGGTTTCGTGGCATTCGGAGGTCGTTCGGGTGGTTTTGACCCCCCAACGCGCCATTTCAGCGCGCGCCGCGCTGCTGAAAACGACACCATCGGGCGTGCCGCGCGCACCGCACGTCCGATGGTCGTGCGGCCTCCTCCTGCATCTCAGGAATAATATTCCTATCGTTCCCGTGCGGTTTCAGGTCGTTCGGAGCACGTTTGCTCCGAATCGGACCGCCGCACGCCGTTTTGGTGTTTAACGGCGCCGGAAACGCGTTTCCGGCCGCCGCGGTCACACGGCACCTCCGAATGAGGTGCCGTCTGGCCGACCATTTCAAAATTGACGCCCCGGATGTTGTCGTACGGTTTCGTGGCATTCGGAGGTCGTTCGTGTGGTTTTGACCCCCCAACGCGCCATTTCAGCGCGCGCCGCGCTGCTGAAAACGACACAATCGGGCGTGCCGCGCGCACCGCACATCCGATGGTCGTGCGGCCTCCTCCTGCATTTCAGTAATAATATTCCTATCGTTCCCGTGCGGTTTCAGGTCGTTCGGAGCACGTTTGCTCCGAATCGGACCGCCGCACGCCGTTTTGGTGTTTAACGGCGCCGGAAACGCGTTTCCGGCCGCCGCGGTCACACGGCACCTCCGAATGAGGTGCCGTCTAGCCGACCATTTCACAATTGACGCCCCGGATGTTTTCGTACGGTTTCGTGGCATTCGGAGGTCGTTCGGGTGGTTTCGACCCCCCAACTCGCCATTTCAGCGCGCGCCGCGCTGCTGAAAACGACACAATCGGGCGTGCCGCGCGCACCGCACGTCCGATGGTCGTGCGGCCTCCTCCTGCATCTCAGGAATAATATTCTTATCGTTCCCGTGCGGTTTCAGGTCGTTCGGAGCACGTTTGCTCCGAATCGGACCGCCGCACGCCGTTTTGGTGTTTAACGGCGCCGGAAACGCGTTTCCGGCCGCCGCGGTCACACGGAACCTCCGAATGAGGTGCCGTCTGGCCGACCATTTCACAATTGACGCCCCGGATGTTTTCGTATGGTTTCGTGGCATTCGGAGGTCGTTCGGGTGGTTTTGACCCCCCAACGCGCCATTTCAGCGCGCGCCGCGCTGCTGAAAACGACACAATCGGGCGTGCCGCGCGCACCGCACGTCCGATGGTCGTGCGGACTCCTCCTGCATCTCAGGAATAATATTCCTATCGTTCCCGTGCGGTTTCAGGTCGTTCGGAGCACGTTTGCTCCGAATCGGACCGCCGCACGCCGTTTTGGTGTTTAACGGCGCCGGAAACGCGTTTCCGGCCGCCGCGGTCACACGGCACCTCTGAATGAGGTGCCGTCTGGCCGACCATTTCACAATTGACGCCCCGGATGTTGTCGTACGGTTTCGTGGCATTCGGAGGTCGTTCGGATGGTTTTGACCCCCCAACGCGCCATTTCAGCGCGCGCCGCGCTGCTGAAAACGACACAATCGGGCGTGCCGCGCGCACCGCACATCCGATGGTCGTGCGGCCTCCTCCTGCATCTCAGGAATAATATTCCTATCGTTCCCGTGCGGTTTCAGGTCGTTCGGAGCACGTTTGCTCCGAATCGGACCGCCGCACGCCGTTTTGGTGTTTAACGGCGCCGGAAACGCGTTTCCGGCCGCCGCGGTCACACGGCACCTCCGAATGAGGTGCCGTCTAGCCGACCATTTCACAATTGACGCCCCGGATGTTTTCGTATGGTTTCGTGGCATTCGGAGGTCGTTCGGGTGGTTTCGACCCCCCAACGAGCCATTTCAGCGCGCGCCGCGCTGCTGAAAACGACACAATCGGGCGTGCCGCGCGCACCGCACGTCCGATGGTCGTGCGGCCTCCTCCTGCATCTCAGGAATAATATTCTTATCGTTCCCGTGCGGTTTCAGGTCGTTCGGAGCACGTTTGCTCCGAATCGGACCGCCGCACGCCGTTTTGGTGTTTAACGGCGCCGGAAACGCGTTTCCGGCCGCCGCGGTCACACGGCACCTCCGAATGAGGTGCCGTCTGGCCGACCATTTCACAATTGACGCCCCGGATGTTTTCGTATGGTTTCGTGGCATTCGGAGGTCGTTCGGGTGGTTTTGACCCCCCAACGCGCCATTTCAGCGCGCGCCGCGCTGCTGAAAACGACACAATCGGGCGTGCCGCGCGCACCGCACGTCCGATGGTCGTGCGGACTCCTCCTGCATCTCAGGAATAATATTCCTATCGTTCCCGTGCGGTTTCAGGTCGTTCGGAGCACCTTTGCTCCGAATCGGACCGCCGCACGCCGTTTTGGTGTTTAACGGCGCCGGAAACGCGTTTCCGGCCGCCGCGGTCACACGGCACCTCTGAATGAGGTGCCGTCTGGCCGACCATTTCACAATTGACGCCCCGGATGTTGTCGTACGGTTTCGTGGCATTCGGAGGCCGTTCGGATGGTTTTGACCCCCCAACGCGCCATTTCAGCGCGCGCCGCGCTGCTGAAAACGACACAATCGGGCGTGCCGCGCGCACCGCACATCCGATGGTCGTGCGGCCTCCTCCTGCATCTCAGGAATAATATTCCTATCGTTCCCGTGCGGTTTCAGGTCGTTCGGAGCACGTTTGCTCCGAATCGGACCGCCGCACGCCGTTTTGGTGTTTAACGGCGCCGGAAACGCGTTTCCGGCCGCCGCGGTCACACGGCACCTCCGAATGAGGTGCCGTCTGGCCGACCATTTCACAATTGACGCCCCGGATGTTTTCGTACGGTTTCGTGGCATTCGGAGGTCGTTCGGGTGGTTTTGACCCCCCAACGCGTCATTTCAGCGCGCGCCGCACTGCTGAAAACGACACAATCGGGCGTGCCGCGCACACCGCACGTCCGATGGTCGTGCGGCCTCCTCCTGCATCTCAGGAATAATATTCCTATCGTTCCCGTGCGGTTTCAGGTCGTTCGGAGCACGTTTGCTCCGAATCGGACCGCCGCACGCCGTTTTGGTGTTTAACGGCGCCGGAAACGCGTTTCCGGCCGCCGCGGTCACACGGCACCTCCGAATGAGGTGCCGTCTGGCCGACCATTTCACAATTGACGCCCCGGATGTTGTCGTACGGTTTCGTGGCATTCGGAGGTCGTTCGGGTGGTTTTGACCCCCCAACGCGCCATTTCAGCGCGCGCCGCGCTGCTGAAAACGACACAATCGGGGGGGGCTGTACGGGGGTTCGGGGGTGCGGGGGGCTGTACGGGGGTGCGGGGGGGGCTGTACGGGGGTGCGGGGGGGGGGGGGGCTGTACGGGGGTTCGGGGGGCTGTACGGGGGTGCGGGGGGGGCTGTACGGGGGGTGGCGGGGGGCTGTACGGGGGTGCGGGGGGCTGTACGGGGGTGGCGGGGGGCTGTACGGGGGTTCGGGGGGCTGTAGGGAGGTTCGGGGGGCTGTACGGGGGTGCGGGGGGGGGGGGGGCTGTACGGGGGTGCGGGGGCTGTACGGGGGTGGCGGGGGGCTGTACGGGGGTTCGGGGGGCTGTACGGGGGTGCGGGGGGGCTGTACGGGGGTGCGGGGGTCTGTACGGGGGTGCGGGGGGGCTGTACGGGGGTGCGGGGGGGCTGTACGGGGGTTCGGGGGGCTGTACGGGGGTGCGGGGGGCTGTACGGTGGTGCGGGGGGCTGTATGGGGGTGGCGGGGGCCTGTACGGGGGTGGCGGGGGGCAGTACGGGGGTGCGGGGGGTTGTACGGGGGTGCGGGGGGGCTGTACGGGGGTGCGGGGGGCTGTACGGGGGTGCGGGGGGGGGGGGGGGGCTGTACGGGGGTGCGGGGGGCTGTACGGGGGTGCGGGGGGGGGCTGTACGGGGGTGGCGGGGGGCAGTACGGGGGTTCGGGGGGTTGTACGGGGGTGCGGGGGGCTGTACGGGGGTGCGGGGGGGCTGTACGGGGGTGCGGGGGGGTTGTACGGGGGTGCGGGGGGCTGTACGGGGGTGCGGGGGGGGGGGGGGGGCTGTACGGGGGTGCGGTGTAGAGACCTAAAGCCTGACGTACATGGACATTACATTACTTTTGCGGAATACTTAGTACATAACAAAAACACACACTAAAGGATCGTAATAGTTTAGTGTCTTTGGAAACTCGGAACGTAATCTTCTAATCGTGGTGACAGATCTTCAATATCTCCCATAAAGATCTTCCCTTTTTTTTTACCTAAAACCTTTATTTATATCCTGGGGAAAAGAAAACATAAAAGGGTGAGCTCAAATGCTCAGTAAGGGTATACAAAAGAAATAAAAATCATATCATATCTTTTTGAAAATCATAACCTGCAAAAGAGATCATAATATCTTAACATGGAACAAATCATAGAAGTGAAAATGAGATCACCATAATCATAACATGAAACTTGAAACTTTGTGGCATGCACACATAATCATGGAAAATCATTTCTTGTTAGTCATGACTCATTGCCAAGACTATCTTAGTGGACAAAGTCCCTTTCTGAATCGAGTAACCCTCGTTTCAGTCCTGTTTCACTGAACCGGTATAACCTACCATTTCAGCCATGTCTATCTCATGAGATATAAAATCTTTACCCAATGCATTGGAGGGAGATATAGGTCCCACCCATCTTATAATGAATCCTTTCTTATGTGTGCCACATAATCATAAAACATACATCATCGCATAACACATGTAACAAAAAATGGGATTCTTGAAACATCATGACATCATAAATCAATTCATATAAGATAAAGGAATTCATAAAAATATTTCCATCATAACATAATCAAAACCATGTAATAATAGGGATAAAAACAGAACCCTTTTATTATCTTAGATGGAAAATAATTTTGATAAAACACTTGAACTTCATTCTTGAGGAAGATATCCTTTCTTCTTCAAAAACATTTTTCCTTTCATAACATGTCATACGACTTTAAAATAAAAGAAGTTGATTAAAAATAAACTTGAAAACTTGTAAAGGAAGCTTCTTGGAAATAATGTTTTAAAAATCCATTCATGCCGTATAAGTTAAAAAAAACATTCTTCGTACTTTTGTCGGAAAAGTCAAAAAGTACCTCGTATGAAAAACGACAAAAGATTCCTTTCATATCTTTTATAAAAAAACTTACCGAAGGGTAAAATTGGATATAAACTATTGTAGAAGGATGGAAATAATATTACATGTTGAGGGAACATGGATGTGGATGATAAAATACACCCCAGTAATTACCAAAGTAAATACAATCTCGGATAAAAGTGAGATTGTGATATTTCCCTTACCTTAGGTCCGACTTGCTTTGTAAGTGTCCGAACCTCCTGTATAATGATTTAAATCATGTTATTGACTTATTACAGAATCATATTCATTGTTATGATATCATATATGGTTCACTTATGACATTATATTACCCGTTCTTTTGTAAATTCCATGTTAAAGAAGCGTTTTGAGTAAAATCGTTTCATTTATCGTAGGTGTTTTGACTTGTTGTTCTTGACATCATTATTACTTATATCATGATTTACTTACTTCCAGAATATAAAATATGATTTATATATCATATATATTCAGTATATATATATATATATAATAGTTAGATAAATAAAATGAAAAACACCGTTCATGGAGACGGTAGTCCGTACGTACGCATGAACGCTGTTTTCCTTTCCTTATTGTCTTGAAATGGAAGTAAGTAGATGACATACATATGTATATATATACATAAATCCAGTAGCTTTATAATTTCATATATTTCATTATTATTTCTTATATATACATTATAATCATTCTTAAATGGTTAACATGGAGAATGAATCTCATCGCGTCGTGGAGACGGTATTCCGTACGTACGCACGAGCGATGATATCGTTTCTATAAATATTGAATTGAATTGGAGTGGATTATACAATATATCAGAATCAATATGATGTTGTAATAACTATGTATAGTTATTCTTTACACCATTATACCCATCCATGTAAGGTGGTGGTGGAAAATAGATTACACCACGGCGTGGAGACGGTATTCCGTACGTACGCACGCGCGGTGATTTCTTTTTCCGCAGGATGGATAGATGGTGAAATAGGTTTGTTTCATACTTATAATAACATATCAGTATATGAGTGATACTGATGTTATTACTTCATAATGAAACAACCTAAGAATAAGAAGTGGAAGAAGAAATAAAGATGAAAGAATTGGTAACGATAATTACCTCTTCTTTGAAGTGCCTCTTTGAGACCTCCTCTTAGGGCACTAAAATTGGTCTTTGAGGAAGACCAGAACCTCTAGGATGTTGCTAGGGAAGTGGAGAGGAGAAATTGGCAGGGGTTGGCCGAGCTTGAGTGCTCAAATTGGTGTGAGGAGGAGGGGGAGGAGGTGTCCTTTTATAGGGGAGGAGAGGGGCACCTTAGGAATATCTCAAAATATTATTTTATATTAAAGTCAAAATCGGTTTATAATGGTTCCAAAGGGTCTTATTTCGAAGCTAAAGTGGGGATGGGTCGAAATCCTATCAACCAATAAGATTTAGACAAGTTTAGGTTCTTATTTTAACCTTATCAATTAGATATAACTCTAAGTTAAATAATTTAACTTTTACCGTGTCTTTTTGTTTTCTTTCACTATATGGTTAATAAACTTACTATAACATTCCAAACGAACCCCAAATTGTATATTATTAATACATATATCCTTATATAAGTCATTTGGCCGAACCTTAGATTTTTAGGAATAAAATAACAATTAATAATATAATATTTGATTTAAAAACTCTTTTGTGTCAATTTTGACACTATTTGATATATGATTTTTGTGAAAGTCATAACAGAATTATATGTTCAAACCAAGTTGATTAAATCAACAATAATATATCATAGTAACCTATAAAATTAGTGGAATTCATAAAAAGTCTTAAATTACATTTATTTTGGTATTTATATTATCAATTATGTCAATATTTCATTAATAAGATAATTACTGCATCATCTTTGTGTCATAAATAAATTATATTATTTGATGTCTAAAAATTACAAATAAAATACCATCATGTAGGAAATCTTTTTAGCTTTCTAATGAATATTTATAGTCGAATTTATCTTATGTATAACCCCATATTAAAAATGATTTACTTATTAAACTTTGATTTTAACTATTTTAACCTTTCTTTAAATAAATTAATAATAAATGTCCTAATCTAATCCAAGTGGGCCTAAATGGTCATATTATATTAATAAGGTTGTTTTTGGCCGAATTACACTTATCCAATAGAATTAGGACATGTGTTAGGGTAATAGTAATATCATATTTACCCTTAGTTACCCAATTTACTATTAACCGTGGTAAAAAAAAGTAAAAAGTTACTATTCACCAAAAATTATTTTCATCTCATTGAACCACATTTTAGTCCTTGATATTAACCGTGTCTGTCGGATTTTCGAAATTTCATTCACAGAAGCGGTAAAATTAAGTTTTATGCAAAATTCAGTTTTTAACCTACCACTTAGTGGTTTCACTATTCATCGAAAATTGAAAGTTTTCAGAAAAATACCAAAAATTAGGCCTAAGGTATATTTGATATTATGAACTCAAAAATGATGTCTATTTTACCAAATTCAAAACATATCAGTTGCATTAACTAATTTAAAAATTAATTCTCGTCGTCAAAACAAATAGCGTGTTTTTAAGAGATAATAACTATCAAAAGATTGACACTAGTTTATAACTGGTTTAAATGTGAAATTACATACAATGACCAACATTGTATTAAATTGTAAAAATATATTCTAAATATACTTTATAACCACTCAAATTAATAATTTATCAATATTAATTATTTCGATTAAAAAAGTTGTTTTTAATTAAAATTTAGTAATTTTTACTATTCATCAGAATATGAAAGTTATCCGAAAAGTACCAAAATTTCACCTTAGGCTAATTTCGATAGTCCGAATCCAAAAATGAAGTTCATTTTGAAAAATAAGATTTACAGAATTATAAAAAGTGGTTATTACTATTCATAACGGCTAGTTTTAATAATATTTTAATAACATATCGTTGTTTAGTGAAACTCGGTATTGCGTATTACACACGCTATCGAGGAAGGTCGCGATTGCGTGTAATGCAAGGCAAGTCAAGGATGCGTGTTGTGCAAGCTCCTTTTGGTGTAGCATACAACACAAGACATTAGTGAAATAAAAAGAATATTTTTCATAAAATCTCGGGCTGTTACATTCTACCCCCCTTAAAATGAATTTCGCCCTCGAAATTCGTCGGGGTTATAAATGGTTTACTATTCGAAAGTTTCTTTAATAGAAACCCACATCGTAAAAAGGAATACCAAAACTTGGCTTTAAAAACTAACGTATGAAATGTAACGATTACCCAAATAAACTAATCGCTGGGTTTCCACATAGGTAAAAATATGGATATGGAAGAAAAATCTAACCATCATGTTCCGATGGAGAGTGGTAGAGAACATGGCTATGGAAAAGCCAACAATCACAAATCCATAAATTTGTGACGATCTAAGGTACCATCCGATTCATCAGGTATAAGATCACTAGGACAACATTTTTGGTTTTCAAGATCATTTCCCTAAAGTTGAAAATTTGAATTTGAATAAATACTTTCATTATTTTGGTACAATATCACTGTTGTTCATGCCTTGAACAATTTCCACTTCATCTCTTAAATATATGAAGTTGAATTTGTTATTCGTGAAGTGTTAGCAGATCATGTGATAGAATGACGGGTCATTCCAGTCGCACTTCGGTTGTGGGTTCGATTCCTACAGCCTTGTCCGAAGCGATGGGATGTCGCCCGTCCTGCAGGTTGTCCTTTTTCTAAAACTACGTTACTATAACATCCCATCAATAATATCAAAAATCTTCTATCCTTAAACAATACTAACTTATGTCCAACATAATCCAGTCTAATCTTTAGGCTTATACATAATACTGCAGTCCACTCTCATAATATAGTGACATCGATTACCAGAGATTTAATACTGTCGTTGATCCCCACATATCATAAGATATGTCTTGTTGGTCACATTCCAAACATTCAAAGTCCTTAATCGTGTATTCTCTTGAATACCTTAGTGAAAACATGAGTGCAGTTAAAAGTTAACACTTTCCACATACCAAAATCCTCAAAATTCTATATACTCAAACCATGATATCACTTAGTCCTTATATCAATCATGAGCTCATGAATACTATTAAACATTTCATTTTCTCGTCTTCATTATGCGCATATCATCTTATTTCAAAAAAAAAATCTCAATCACTTTGAATACCAAATCAATAAATATTGCAATACTCAATGATACAACATTATTTTGGTATCCCATTACATAAACACTTAATCATTCCACCACATCGTTGTCATATTCAATATTTCCAATAGTGATCGCATGTGATTTCCCTTTGTCCTTTGCCTTCAGTGGTTGCTCATGTTGATCATCACTAACCCTTGGATTAGGGCAATTATTAGCATAATGCCCCATTTCCTTGCACTTGAAGCATTGAAGTGTTGGTGGTGCGTTCTCTGCAGTGTTTTCTTTATTCACATCATTAGAAACCCTTTTTCCATTACTTCGACACTCAGCTGCTCGATGACCTTCTTTTCCACACTTAAAACATTTTCTAGTCCCTTTAAGACAATCTCCACCATGCTTCTTTCCACACTTTGTGCATAAGGAAACATTCATCTTCTTTTCACCATTATTCTGAGATTTCTCCTTGAACTCCATCTTTCGTTTCTTGTCAAAACCATGAGATGGATATGTAACACCAACTTCCATTTCTACCTTGATAGCACAACGCACAATTTCTTCATAGCTACTGAAGTCTCTTATAGCTAATGCCCTTCGAAGACTTGGTTTTAAGCCACTGAAAAATCGATCAACTTTACTTTCAGGTTGGATGATAATTCCAGAAGCATACCTTGCAAGTCTTGTAAAATTTGCTTCATAGGTACCAACAGATTCATCGTCCCTTTGCTTCAGTTCAAGAAACTCTTTCTCCATCTTTGTTCGAAGAATACGAGGGAAGTACTTACTGAAAAACAAGTTCTTGAACTCGTCCCATTCCATGGACTCAATTTCATCTCTTGGCCTCGTATTCTTGATAAGGTTCCACCATTGATCATCTTCACCTTCCAAACGATATACTGCTAAGATGACTTTATCATGATCAGAACATTGAAGAACTGAAAATATCTTTTCAGTAGTACTGATCCATTGTTCAGCCACAAGTGGATCAGAAGACCCACTGAAAGAAGGTGGACGTTGCCTCATGAAGGACTCAATAGAATATTGTTCCCTTCTCTGCTCATTTGGAAGTCCAGAATGATTCATAGCTTGTGTAAGTATAGCAATAAGATTTTGCACTCCATCTCCCATAACATTTGTTTGTTCAGGAGGGCAATCATTGCATTGTCCATTGCATTGATCAACACGGTTCCTTCGGGTTCCAGCCATCGTCTAAAACCCAAAAAGAATAGTGTGAGAGGAAAAAAATCATGATAGGGAAAACAACATAATAAAGGGGGAGTACCTTCAATATCCAACATCTTAGGTTTAATTCTATGATCGTTAGCGTAATTCTATTACTATAACCTATACGTATACTTATCCCTAGGGACATCCCTAGACATACCTTAGAAATATCTCTAGGGATCTCACTAACGTTTTCGCATCCTAGTTTCCAAAGGTTGACTAAACCTTTCCTCTGATACCAACTGTAGAGACCCGAAGCTTATCGTACATGGACATTACATTACTTTTGCGGAATACTTAGTACATAACAAAAACACACACTAAAGGATCGTAATAGTTTAGTGTCTTTGGAAACTCGGAACGTAATCTTCTAATCGTGGTGACAGATCTTCAATATCTCCCATAAAGATCTTCCCTTTTTTTTACCTAAAACCTTTATTTATATCCTGGGGAAAAGAAAACATAAAAGGGTGAGCTCAAATGCTCAGTAAGGGTATACAAAAGAAATAAAAATCATATCATATCTTTTTGAAAATCATAACCTGCAAAAGAGATCATAATATCTTAACATGGAACAAATCATAGAAGTGAAAATGAGATCACCATAATCATAACATGAAACTTGAAACTTTGTGGCATGCACACATAATCATGGAAAATCATTTCTTGTTAGTCATGACTCATTGCCAAGACTATCTTAGTGGACAAAGTCCCTTTCTGAATCGAGTAACCCTCGTTTCAGTCCTGTTTCACTGAACCGGTATAACCTACCATTTCAGCCATGTCTATCTCATGAGATATAAAATCTTTACCCAATGCATTGGAGGGAGATATAGGTCCCACCCATCTTATAATGAATCCTTTCTTATGTGTGCCACATAATCATAAAACATACATCATCGCATAACACATGTAACAAAAAATGGGATTCTTGAAACATCATGACATCATAAATCAATTCATATAAGATAAAGGAATTCATAAAAATATTTCCATCACAACATAATCAAAACCATGTAATAATAGGGATAAAAACAGAACCCTTTTATTATCTTAGATGGAAAATAATTTTGATAAAACACTTGAACTCCATTCTTGAGGAAGATATCCTTTCTTCTTCAAAAACATTTTTCCTTTCATAACATGTCATACGACTTTAAAATAAAAGAAGTTGATTAAAAATAAACTTGAAAACTTGTAAAGGAAGCTTCTTGGAAATAATGTTTTAAAAATCCATTCATGCCGTATAAGTTAAAAAAAACATTCTTCGTACTTTTGTCGGAAAAGTCAAAAAGTACCTCGTATGAAAAACGACAAAAGATTCCTTTCATATCTTTTACAAAAAAACTTACCGAATGGTAAAATTGGATATAAACTATTGTAGAAGGATGGAAATAATATTACGTGTTGAGGGAACATGGATGTGGATGATAAAATACACCCCAGTAATTACCAAAGTAAATACAATCTCGGATAAAAGTGAGATTGTGATATTTCCCTTACCTTAGGTCCGACTTGATTTGTAAGTGTCCGAACCTCCTGTATAATGATTTAAATCATGTTATTGACTTATTAAAGAATCATATTCATTGTTATGATATCATATATGGTTCACTTATGACATTATATTACCCGTTCTTTTGTAAATTCCATGTTAAAGAAGCGTTTTGGGTAAAATCGTTTCATTTATCGTAGGTGTTTTGACTTGTTGTTCTTGACATCATTATTACTTATATCATGATTTACTTACTTCCAGAATATAAAATATGATTTATATATCATATATATTCAGTATATATATATATATATAATAGGTAGATAAATAAAATGAAAAACACCGTTCATGGAGACGGTAGTCCGTACGTACGCATGAACGCTGTTTTCCTTTCCTTATTGTCTTGAAATGGAAGTAAGTAGATGACATACATATGTATATATATACATAAATCCAGTAGCTTTATAATTTCATATATTTCATTATTATTTCTTATATATACATTATAATCATTCTTAAATGGTTAACATGGAGAATGAATCTCATCGCGTCGTGGAGACGGTATTCCGTACGTACGCACGAGCGATGATATCGTTTCTATAAATATTGAATTGAATTGGAGTGGATTATACAATATATCAGAATCAATATGATGTTGTAATAACTATGTATAGTTATTCTTTACACCATTATACCCATCCATGTAAGGTGGTGGTGGAAAATAGATTACACCACGGCGTGGAGACGGTATTCCGTACGTACGCACGCGCGGTGATTTCTTTTTCCGCAGGATGGATAGATGGTGAAATAGGTTTGTTTCATACTTATAATAACATATCAGTATATGAGTGATACTGATGTTATTACTTAATAATGAAACAACCTAAGAAGAAGAAGTGGAAGAAGAAATAAAGATGAAAGAATTGGTAACGGTAATTACCTCTTCTTTGAAGTGCCTCTTTGAGACCTCCTCTTAGGGCACTAAAATTGGTCTTTGAGGAAGACCAAAACCTCTAGGATGTTTCTAGGGAAGTGGAGAGGAGAAATTGGCAGGGGTTGGCCGAGCTTGAGTGCTCAAATTGGTGTGAGGAGCAGGGGGAGGAGGTGTCCTTTTATAGGGGAGGAGAGGGGCACCTTAGGAATATCTCAAAATATTATTTTATATTAAAGTCAAAATCGGTTTATAATGGTTCCAAAGGGTCTTATTTTAAATCTAAAGTGGGGATGGGTCGAAATCCTATCAACCAATAAGATTTAGACAAGTTTAGGTTCTTATTTTAACCTTATCAATTAGATATAACTCTAAGTTAAATAATTTAACTTTTACCGTGTCTTTTTGTTTTCTTTCACTATATGGTTAATAAACTTACTATAACATGCCAAACGAACCCCAAATTGTATATTATTAATACATATATCCTTATCTAAGTCATTTGGCCGAACCTTAGATTTTTAGGAATAAAATAACAATTAATAATATAATATTTGATTTAAAAACTCTTTTGTGTCAATTTTGACACTATTTGATATATGATTTTTGTGAAAGTCATAACAGAATTATATGTTCGAACCAAGTTGATTAAATAAACAATAATATATCATAGTAACCTAGAAAATTAGTGGAATTCATAAAAAGTCTTAAATTACATTTATTTTGGTATTTATATTATCAATTATGTCAATATTTCATTAATAAGATAATTACTGCATCATCTTTGTGTCATAAATAAATTATATTATTTGATGTCTAAAAATTACAAATAAAATACCATCATGTAGGAAATCTTTTTAGATTTCTAATGAATATTTATAGTCGAATTTATCTTATGTATAACCCCATATTAAAAATGATTTACTTATTAAACTTTGATTTTAACTATTTTAACCTTTCTTTAAATAAATTAATAATAAATGTCCTAATCTAATCCAAGTGGGCCTAAATGGTCATATTATATTAATAAGGTTGTTTTTGGACGAATTACACTTATCCAATAGAATTAGGACATGTGTTAGGGTAATAGTAATATCATATTTACCCTTAGTTACCCAATTTACTATTAACCGTGGTAAAAAAAAGTAAAAAGTTACTATTCACCAAAAATTATTTTCATCTCATTGAACCACATTTTAGTCCTTGATATTAACCGTGTCTGTCGGATTTTCGAAATTCCATTCACAGAAGCGGTAAAATTAAGTTTTATGCAAAATTCAGTTTTTAACCTACCACTTAGTGGTTTCACTATTCATCGAAAATTGAAAGTTTTCAGAAAAATACCAAAAATTAGGCCTAAGGTATATTTGATATTATGAACTCAAAAATGATGTCTATTTTACCAAATTCAAAACATATCAGTTGCATTAACTAATTTAAAAATTAATTCTCGTCGTCAAAACAAATAGCGTGTTTTTAAGAGATAATAACTATCAAAAGATTGACACTAGTTTATAACTGGTTTAAATGTGAAATTACATACAATGACCAACATTGTATTAAATTGTAAAAATATATTCTAAATATACTTTATAACCACTCAAATTAATAATTTATCAATATTAATTATTTCGATTAAAAAAGTTGTTTTTAATTAAAATTTAGTAATTTTTACTATTCATCAGAATATGAAAGTTATCCGAAAAGTACCAAAATTTCACCTTAGGCTAATTTCGATAGTCCGAATCCAAAAATGAAGTTCATTTTGAAAAATAAGATTTACAGAATTATAAAAAGTGGTTATTACTATTCATAACGGCTAGTTTTAATAATATTTTAATAACATATCGTTGTTTAGTGAAACTCGGTATTGCGTATTACACACGCTATCGAGGAAGGTCGCGATTGCGTGTAATGCAAGGCAAGTCAAGGATGCGTGTTGTGCAAGATCCTTTTGGTGTAGCATACAACACAAGACATTAGTGAAATAAAAAGAATATTTTTCATAAAATCTCGGGCTGTTACATGCGGGGGGCTGTACGGGGGTGCGGGGGGGGCTGTACGGGGGTGGTGGGGGCAGTACGGGGGTTCGGGGGGTTGTACGGGGGTGCGGGGGGCTGTACGGGGGTGCGGGGGGGCTGTACGGGGGTGCGGGGGGGCTGTACGGGGGTGCGGGGGGCTGTACGGGGGTGCGGGGGTGGCTGTACGGGGGTGCGGGGGGCTGTACGGCGGTGCGGGGGGCTCTCCGGGGGTGCAAAGGTCATCCCATTGATTACAAAAGTGAAAAATAAAAGTGATAACATCTAATTAATACATATTTCTTTTATCGATACCATACAAAAATTTATAAAAAATATATTGGATAATACATAATCTATAATATCAGATTTATTGATCTGTTGGAATTAGTTCGACTTTTTCAAATGTAGAATCATTCAAGATTATCTGATCAAAAACTCAATATGTGTATAAAATATTTAAAAGACCACCATGGATGGTAATAATGCATTACTTAAATGAATAAATACAGTACATCAATGTCAACCCTACCAGTAAAAACAAAAAACATATCTCGTGAATATATGGTGCGTCACGCGTTGCCATCACTGTTACCTCCTTCTGGTGGGCCAGGTACCTACAACAAATAAACATTATAAATATTTTAATAACAAAAATAATTTAAATTAAATAAATAAATACAGTATATACCTGCGTCGTATGATCCCCTGTACCATCAGCTCGACGCACATATTCCCGCAGTGCTCTAACCTCAGCTGTCAATTGCGCATTTGTCTCCTCGGAAGCGCGCAGCCGTGCCTCAAAATCTGACATCTGCTGTGTCATATGAGCAACAGCAGGACCGACAACCGCAGCGCGTGACACTACAGAACGAGGAATCCCTGCTCCATAGGTCAAACTATAGCCATGCCCGTCCCGACCAATAATGCGATGAAAGATCTCATCCCGTCGCATGGGAAGCTGTCGTTGGTCCTCTGGCAGATGTTCTAACTCAGCTTCAAATTGATCCTGTGAAATATTTAAATATATATAAATATATATATGTTAATATAAAGATTTATGTAATTATTGGTAAGTACAGACACTTACTATCAATGCTGCAACCTCTGGATCATTGCGATCACGAGTCCTTATCCACACCGACATTTTATCAGTTGCTGCACCTTGCCCTCGCAACTGTATATTAAAAGAATATAAACACAAAACCATATTAATTAATAAATTAAAAAGTGAATAATATATACCTCATGTCGGATCTGAGACACGTGACGAGTCCCGAGCCTATGAGCTGGTCCTTGCAACGCTCGATTCTCCGAATGGCGTGTTGACACCTCCTACATTCAATTCATTCAAATTTCAAACAAATCACATATTCTTGAAAATATATATACAGCAAAATAATTAATATACAAACCGCAACACCCTCAGTAGACCAATATGCAACCAAGTCACGCCACTGAGCCGGGAGGACACCTCTCGGGACTTTTTCCAAAATGTCAGGGGCACCCACATTTGGTACCCAGTGGTCCCTCTTCACTTTGCCTTTATAATCTTTCCACAGCTTACGGCATTTGCTCATACACACGGGCCGAAACTCTTCAGGGCATACTTTCAAATTTTGCTATAATGAAAATAATCAAACATATTAGTATTATTTATAAATAGAAAATAAAGTAAAATTATTTTCTTACCTGAACCTCCCTCCATAGACGATCTAATGTGTCCTGAGGGATAGAAGCCCAATCACGCGTGGTCAATGGAAATCGATGTGGGTCATGTATGATATGACCCAGCTGACGAATAAATGCCGGGGCATTCGGTCCCACGGGATGAAATACCTCATCAAATGAAACATCTATCGTCGTGTCGGAATTCCATGCTAATATGCCACGACCAGGGCCTCTCCTGCGAGAGGAAGAAGAAGCCGAGTCTGATCCTGTTGAAAACAATTTTATATATAAATTGACAAATGTTATATATATATATATATATATATATATGTTAATTACATAAATAATATAGATAATGACTGTCAAACATACCTCGACCCTGAGACGTAGATGCCTCAGATGGATGATGTGGATTTTCTGCCTCTTCCCCTGACATGTCTGCAATCATACAAAATATCAGTAATGAGTCCAAAGTGTTTAAAAGATAAATTGGATTGTTCTTAATAAATCAAACTTGTACAACTGTTAATCAAACAAAAAATGGATTGAATAATTAGTTGTGAATGAATTTTAAAAAATCAGAAAGTTAATCAACCTAAATATTTATGACTGAATTAACTTACAAAAGTGAAGATTAAAACTTATAAGGATTTATAAAATGATTAGATAATTTATGATATCCTAGGACATTCTACTGAATAGCGGGAAAACAATTATACCTTTCATTAAGCATGCAAATCGACCGTTTCTCCTTCAACAGCCGCTCTGACCCAATAAATATCTTCTTCACGTTGAACTACGATATGTTGATCAAGTTGTTGGTAAACAAACGGAACAGTCTCGGGTTCATCTTCTTCAAATAAAAACACTCCTCGCCGAGAAATTTTGACAACAACTTTCCAACTTGGATCCGAAGGCAAAGTAACGAAGAATACTTGTTCCGCTTGTGATGTCAAGATGAAAGGTTCATTCTCAACTCGTTCATTATTTCTGTATAACATGTAGTTAAAATTCACCAATGAAAACTGATATTGATCGACTTTACATCCACGCACTGGATCAACCCAATTACACTTTAACAATATGTACTTCAAACCGTGTGTGTATACAACTTCAATGATGTCTATCAATTGACCATAGTAATAACCAGAATCGACAAAGGGACAACTGATTCCACTGTTTTGTGTTGCTCGTTTGTCATCAACATCTTTAATGCGAAATCGAAAACCATTAGCATCAATAGCTTTATAACGACGAGCGGTTATAGATGGACCCTCAGCCAGTTGGATAAATACTTCAGGTAACGTGGGGTCCCCTAACTCCCTCAGCTTACGAACCTACATAATTTATAAAAATCAATACTGATATATGCAGAAAGAATTAGTTTAATACTTCACTCATAATGAAAATCAATTTATACATACATA
Source organism: Viscum album (assembly GCA_963277665.1). Taxonomy (NCBI): domain Eukaryota; kingdom Viridiplantae; phylum Streptophyta; class Magnoliopsida; order Santalales; family Viscaceae; genus Viscum; species Viscum album. The sequence goes on from OY728128.1 coordinate 1,608,686,075, forward strand.
ATCCTTGAACCAATCATGAAATGCCGCATAATGAGATTGTTGAATTTGCAACTCAGTCGCACGATGCATCTCTTCTTTTATCTCATTAATGTGTTTCCTGCAAATGATTACGCGATGTTTAAAAGATCAACTTATGCAAAGAAAACATGTAAAAGTTATACAAGCACATTGATAAGATACTTACTGCATTAATGGTGCAACTGATGGAGTATTGAACAAGATATATCGATGTGCTTGTATCCACTCGATGTTGTCCATATCAAATGTGGTTCCTTCTCCAACTGGACCATCATGAATACGAGAGGGCTTATCTAATTTTGTTTCAACATCCGTAAGATATTCTGCACAAAAGGTAGTACACTCGTCCATCAAATAACCATTGGCTATTGATGCCTCTGGACGAGCTCTGTTGCGTACAAATCTTTTCAATGTACTCAAATATCGTTCAATAGGATACATCCACCTGAATTGGACTGGACCAGCAGCCATTACTTCATCAGTTAGGTGCACTGTTAAGTGGACCATAACATCGAAAAATGAGGGGGGGAAAAGTTTCTCAAAGTGACAAAGCGTAAGTACAATTCGGTCCTGCAAACTTTTTAAATCACTCATTCGTTGATTTCTTAAACAAAGCTGTCTAAAAAAATTACTCATCTCAATCAAGGGCTGAACAACATTGGGGGATAAACAATCACAAATTGCGATTGGAATCAACTGCTGAAGTAATATGTGATTGTCATGACTTTTCAACCCTTGCAATGTCTTGCTCGTCAGATTCACACACTTTGAAATATTAGAAGAGTAACCATCAGGCACCTTGACCATCTTCAAAATGGAAAGAAATGTCTCTTTCTCCTCTGTAGTCATCGAATACTGTGCAGCAGGCATATATGCCTTGTTTCCCTCAACTAACTGTAAATGCAACTGTTTCCTTAAACCCATTTCTTCCAAATCACGGCGTGCATTAACATGGTCCTTTGACTTTCCACTGACACCTAAAATGGTCCACAATATGTTATCACAAACATTTTTTTCAATGTGCATGACATCCAAATTATGCCTCAACATGTTAGTTTTCCAATACGGAAGACTATAAAAAATACTTTTCTTTTTCCAATTGTGACTGCGCTGCCTACCCGCAGCACGAATATTACGTACTGGAGGAGCCACCAAATCCTGAATTTCATATACCGTGCGGATGTTTTCTTCCTCAATCTGCGATAACATTTCGACTCCTGTCATGATCTTTGGTGCTGGGCTGAACTCTCTAGAACCATCAAATGCCACTCTGTCCTTTCTGAACCTGTGCTGGGGAGGGAGAAAACGCATGTGACCCATGTATGCCCATTTTTTGGAATGTTTAAGCCATACAGATTTTTTACTTTTATTGCAACAAGGGCAAGCAAATTCCCCTTTCGTACTCCAGCCTGATAAATTTGCATAAGCTGGGAAGTCATTGATTGTCCACAATAAAGCTGCATGCAATTTGAACATTTCATTCGTTTCGTAGTCATAAGTCATCACACCATCTCCCCAAAATTCATTCAACTCATCAATCAATGGCTGAAGGTAAACATCAATCTTATCCCCCGGACTTTTAGGTCCATCAATAAGAGTGGAAAGTAATATAAATTGTTGCTTCATACAAAGCCACGGAGGAAGATTATATGGAACCAACACCACGGGCCATGTGCTATGAGTTGCACCAACCATAGACTTGAATGGATTGAAACCATCTGCTGCCAATCCCAATCGGACATTACGAACATCTTTAGAAAAGTCGGGATGTCTCTTATCAAAATCCTTCCATGCATGAGAGTCTGCCGGGTGGGTTAACATGTCACTTTCATGAACTCTTTCTGCATGCCATCTCATTAAATTAGAAACTTTAGATGACATAAAAAATCTTTTCAACCTCGGTTTAAGGGGAAAGTAACGCATTTGCTTTACGGCAATCGGTTTCCCCTGTATCGCAATCTGACTTTGATGAGTCTTATTTCCCCTGTTCTCTTTCCACCTGGAAGCGCCACAAACCGTACAGATATCCAAATGAGCAGTTTCATTTCTAAACAACATACAGTTGTTTGCACATGCATCTATAGTCTCATATGTAAAACCTAAGTTCTCTGTCAACTTACGAGCATAGTAATACGACTCAGGAATCTTAGCGTCGACAGGAAGAACTTTTTTCAATAAAACCAAAAGCATGTCGAATGATGTGTCTGACCAATTGTTCAAAGTCTTCAAATGCAACAACTCCACGATGAACGACAGTTTATTGTAAGAAGTACATCCAGGATATAATTCTGTTTTCGCATCATCAAGTACTTCATAAAACCTCCTCGAATCACGATCTGCACCAGAGCGAAGATTTATCTCACCGGTCTCAAGATTCTGGATATCAATGCCTTCAGGATCAAACCCACGTACCATTTCAGTAAGCATTTCATGCATTGGATCAGTCATCCTTGCATCAACATCCATCTGAGTTGCATCTGTATTTTGACAACGAACATATTCTTCTCCATGACGAGTCCAACTCTTATAATTTTTCAGAAATCCATTAAAGAAAAGGTGCTCCCTCACAGTATCTCGTGTGAATTGATATCTGTTAGCACATTTTCTACATGGACAACTAATATAGTCACTTTCAAATCCTCTCGTGAAGTCAATAAACTGCATAATGCCATTGAAATATTCTCTAGACGTTCGATTTGGAAGATCAATCCAACTCTTATCCATAATAATATCTGTATAACAAACATTTACACAATACTTATTACATTTACATTTTTCAAATCAACTATATTCAAAATAAATATTAACCATTTGTTTATGAACCATTGATAAAATAATAATGTAACTGAAAGCTCATGTTACCTGATTGAGCTACAAACCTGAAAGGGAGGGGAGCCGAAGGCGGTGCTGCGAGGGAGAGGAGGCAGCGAAGGGGAGCCGGAGCCAAAGGCGGTGCGGCAAGGGAGGGGACGGGCGGCGGCGGCGGCGGGGAGCTGGAGGAGAGGAGGCGGTGAGGGGACGGGGGACGGGCAGCGAGGGGGGTGTGTCCGGGGTCGGGGGGGGTTGTCCGAGGTGCGGGGAGGGGTGTCCGGGGTGTCGGGGGCCTGTCAGGGGTGCGGGCAGGGGTGTTCGGGGTGCGGGGGTGTCCGGGGTGCGGGGGAGGGGGGGCTGTCTGGGGTGCAGGGGGGCTGTCGGGGGTGCGGGGTGGGGTGTCCGGGGTGCGGGGGGCCTGTCCGGGGTGCGGGGGGGCTGTCCGGGTTCGGAGGGGGGGTGTCCGAGTGCGGGGGGGGGGGGGGGGGGCTGTCCAGGGTGCGGGGGGGCTGTCCGGGTTCGGAGGGGGGTGTCCGAGTGCAGGGGGGGGCTGTCCGGGGTGCGGGGAGGCGTCTGGGGTGCGGGGGGCGGTCCGGAGTGCGCGGGGGGGGGGGGGCTGTCCGGGGTGCGGGGAGGCGTTCGGAGTGCGGGGGGCGGTCCGGAGTGCGCGGGGGGGTGCTGTCCGAGGTGCGGGGAGGTGTCCGGGGTGCGGGGGGCGATCCGGAGTGCGCGCTGGGGGCTGTCCGGGGTGCGGGTGCCGTCCGGGGTGGGGGGGGAGGGCCGAGAGGCCGGAGGGCGGCGGCCGGAGGCCGGAGGGCGGCGGCCGGAGGCCCGAGGGCGGAGGCCAGCGGCCGGAGGGCGGATGGCAGGCGGCGGGGGAGGCCGGGCGGCAGGGGAGGGCGGGCGGCGGGGGAGGCCGGGCGGCGGGGGAGGGCGGGCGGCGGGGGAGGCCGGGCGGCGGGGGAGGGCGGGCGGCGGGGGAGGCCGGGCGGCGGGGGAGGGGAGGGCGGCGCGAGGGAGGGCGGCGAGGGAGGGTTAGGGCGAGGGAGATCGAGGGAGAGGGCGCGGGGGGGGGGGGGGCGCAGAAACCCCTCGAAATTTTTTAGGCAGCTTAGCGACCGCCATTGGCGGTCGCTAATGGTGATCAATAGCGACCGCCAATGGCGGTCGCCCGAGTCTGGGGGGCTCCAATGCCCCCTTTTCTAGTAGTGATGCTAGGTGAAATTTCTTTTAAAATAATAATATTCTTTCATAAGAAAATGATTGTTCAAGAGAATCTGAGGCAGAAGAAATGGAAGACTGCAAGGATCGTGGAGAAGATGCAGTGGTGGCAGTTGTAGGTAACTCCCACACAAGGGAAGAAAGCGACAATGATGAAGGAGAAGTCGAAGGAAGAGTTGACCACTAGGTTGAATTAAAAACTACTCTTGAGGAGATATATATTTGGAGAGATAAAACAAAGAAAGTCAACAAAGTATCTTGTGATGTAGAACTCTATATGCAGCAACAAGAAGAAGAGAAGTCTGAGTTAAAGACTGAAATTGAAAAGCTCATTTCAGAAAAAGCCAAAAAACTCAAAGAAAGTCGTTGAGTTCAAACTCAAGGTTGAAGAATGGTCTAGAGTTATCAACAACTTGACTAACACAATAAAAGATCAAGTCAAATGTATTGAAGAACTTGAGAAGGATGTTGTCGGCCTATGAAGAAAGGTAAAAGATCGAGAGAAACTCTTAACTCTAGATATGATACTGGAAAAGCGGGTTTCATAGGAAATAGAAAAAAGGGAAATTACAATTCGAAGGTCTAGCAAAACAGTCAAAGGAATGTCTGGAGAAGAAGTTGTCATGTTAGAGCAAAAATGATGGTTTGGGAGTTGATCGTAAATAGAGAGCAGTAATGGTTGATGTCAGACCACACGATCTCACTCCAAGGTTAAAGATTGATTTGGGTATAAATTAGAATAAAAAAATTAGAGAACTCAAGGGGAAATCAATGGTACAAAAATGATGCATAAAAATACACTTTGTATCATGTGTTATTATTGTGGAAAGATGAGACATTCTCAAAGTGTATGTTCTATAGCCAAGAGGTATTGACGGGGGAAAGAGAAACAAAGGCAACCAAACAAGGTTCAATATTATCGGAATGCTTTTGATGGTCATTGTTTTGTTGTAGAGGATTCGGGCACATTGCTAGATATTGCTTGTCGACAATGTGAAGGAATGTACTGAGGAAGAACCAAAGAAGTTTCATGTGGCAGTTCAAGGGATCATTGAACGAGTTGAGAATGCAAAATCAATTTGAAGCCTTGAAAGATGAGGTTGGACTATCATATTCTGAAGAAGATCAAGAATATCAGTCAACGTCAAATATAAAGTCAAAGACATGGATCAAAAAGAAAAGAGATGAACAAGCAGTGGTTGTAGAGATTGTCTTTGAAGCATCAGATCACACTAGAACATGGATCATTAATAGTGGATACAACTCTCATATGACAGATGACAATAGTTTGGTGACAGGAATTTGTTATGATAAGGAAGGTGGTGTAAGATTTGGTAATAATGAAGGTCTGGAGATTATTGGATTGAGAAAATCCAAGTTTGGGGGTAAAGACATGAGACGTGCAAATGTCTTGATTGTTGAAGGTCTTAGTCACAACTTGTTACGTGTCAATCAATTGTATGACTTCAGACATGCTATGTGTTTTACCAGAAGTTATGCATCATCAAGGGAAATGATGGTGTAACTGTTTTGCAAGGAATGTGTGCAAAGGGGAATATCTACCTTGTTAGTGGAAAAGAAGATACGTACTTTCTATTCAAGGAAGATGAGAATAGATAGACATAAATGTTTTGGTCATTTGAGCCAAACATCTTTGGAAGAGTTGGTAAATGTTGATACTACTTGAGATCTCCCTAAGTTATCACGTGATCATACTCATATGTGTGATACTTGTCAACAAGGAAAGATTCCTCGAAAGACATATAAGGCAAAAGATCAAAGGTCAACAAGAGTGCTTGAATTGGTGCATATTGATGTATGTGAATCTATTTCACCTAAAGCTATTAATGAGAAGATATATTATGTCTTTTTCATTGAGGATTTTAGCATAATGACATGAGTTTCAATTATCACCCACAATTTTGAGGTGTTCGATTGCATAATACGTTATCGAAAAGAGGTTGAAAAGACACTAGATCAAATTTTTTGGAAGTTATGAACTGATAAAGAAACAAAAATTACAAATAGCTAAGTGGTGAATTATCTTGAGAAACACGAGATAAGACGCAAGGTTTCAGCGGTAAGAATTCTACAACAAAATAGAGTGGTTGAGAAGAAATCAAATTATTAACATGGTCGGAACAATGGTGATCGAGAAAGACCATCCAGAAAAGTTTTGGAAAGAATCATTGTTGATGTCAATTTACATTTGTAACAGAGCCTTATTGAGTCTGAAGGAATAAAATACTTCATATGAGTTGTGGTATGAAAATAAACCAACATTGAAATATTTTCAAGTATTTAGTAATTGTTTTATTCTTAAAAATGAGAAATATATAAAGTTTGAACCTTGTGGAGATAGAGTTATTTATTGGATGCTTAGGAAAAAACAAAGCATATAAATGATTCAACAAGTGATTGAGAAAAATCATAGAGAGCAATGATGTTGTTGTGGTAGAAAATGGGCAGAATATTCAATAAATCCATTAACATTCACAAGATGACATAGATGAAGTTGTGAGCACCTTTGAGGGTGCAAATATTTGAGATGCATTCAGAATAAGACAGCAGAGTAAAATTAATAATATATTTTTAATTATCAATTGTATTATTTATTATAAATATATTTTTCAATACATTTTTTTTATTTATACTATTTGACAATAAATAATAGTTACAGTACTATTAATTAATTAATAACATAATAATTTAATTTTAATTAATAATAAATAATATAATTGATAATTAATATATATATTAATTATTAACTAATATTGCAAATATATATATATTGACGCTTCTTTTATTGTGGTCGGAAATCGTGAGGCGAATTTTTCCTACAGGGTTTTTTTTTCTTTTTAATGGGTCAAACGTTTAAATAATTAGTTAACTGGGTCTCTTGAGCGCCAGACCATGTGGCGCTCAAGGGTTTTGGAATTGGAGCGCCACTTCAAGTGGCGCTCCACCAATTTGGCGGAAGAAGGGTGCAGCGCCACTTGAAGTGGCGCTGCACCCTTCTTCCCAATCAATTCGGCGCCACTTCAAGTGGCGCCGAAACACCCCCCCATCCTATAAATAGGACCCTTGCCCCCCACCCCATTCCTCACTTCCTACCTCACCCCACCCCCATTTCTCCCTCCCTATCCCTTCCTCTCTCTCTCTCTCTCTCAAACTTTTTTCTTGCGTTCTTCGGTTGCTGCGAAGCCTTGCCTCTTCGGTTGCTCTGCCTGTGTACCTACGTCGTTACAAATTTGAGGTAAATCTTTCTTTAAATTTATTTAATAGTTTGATTTAATAATTTAGTTGTTTAATTTATAGAATTAGTATATAATATTTGTATTTTATAAATAGTATGGTTTTTTTAAATGTAATTAGATAATGAAATGATTAGTTAGTTAAATAATTAATCATAATTAGTTGATTAATCAATGATAATTAAGTTATTAATTAATCATAATTAGGTAAATAGTTAAATGTAATTAGGTTATTAATTAATGATTATTAGCTAATTAATTAATCATAATTAGCAAATTAATTAATCATAATTATTTAATTAATGAATCATAATTAGTTAATTAATTCATTATAATTAGGTTATTAATTAATGGTAAGTAGGTAATAAATAATCATAATTAGTTAATTAAATAATCATAATTAGTTAATATCATAACTAGTTAATTAATTAATCATAACTAGTTAATTAATTAATCATAATTAGTTAATTAATTAATCATAATTAGTTAAGTAATTAATCGTAATTAGTTAATTAAGTAATCATCGTAATTAGTTAATTAATTAATCATAATTAGTTAAGTAATTAATCATAATTAGTAAATTAATTAATCATAATTAGTAAATTAATTAATCATAATTAGTTAATTAATTAATCATAATTAGTTAAGTAATTAATCATAATTAGTAAATTAATTAATCATAATTAGTTAATTAATTAATCATAATTAGGTTATTAATTAATCATAATTAGTTAATTAATTAATCATTAGTAGTTAATTAATTAATCATAATTAGGTTATTAATTAATCCTAATTAGGTTATTAATTAATCATAATTAGTTAATTAATTAATCATAATTAGGTAATTAATTAATCATAATTAGGTTATTAATTAATCCTAATTAGGTTATTAATTAATCATAATTAGGTAATTAATTAATCCTAATTAGGTTATTAATTAATCATAATTAGGTAATTAATTAATCATAATTAGGTAATTAATTAATCATAATTAGGTTATTAATTAATCATAATTAGCTAATTAATGAAACATAATAGGTTAATTAATTAATCATAATTAGGTAATTAATGAAACATAATAGGTTAATTAATTAATCATAATTAGCTAATTAATTAATCATAATTAGGTAATTAATGAAACATAATTAGTTAATTAATTAATCATAATTAGGTAATTAATTAATTGTAATTAGGTTATTAATCAATCATTACTTTCTAACTAATCAATCATCACTTGCTAATTAATTAATCCTAATTAGTTAATTAATTAATCATAATTAGTTAATTAAGTAATCATAATTAGCTAATTAATTAATCATAATTAGTTAATTAATTAAGCATAATTAGTTAATTAAGTAGTCATAATTAGGTAATTAATTAATCATAATTAGTTAATTAATTAATCATAATTAGTTAATTAATTGATCATTAGTAGTTAATTAATTAATCATTAGTAGTTAATTAATTAATCATAATTAGGTTATTAATTAATCCTAATTAGGTTATTAATTAATCATAATTAGGTAATTAATTAATCATAATTAGGTTATTAATTAATCCTAATTAGGTTATTAATTAATCATAATTAGGTTATTAATTAATCCTAATTAGGTAATTAATAAATCATAATTAGGTAATTAATAAATCGTAATTAGGTAATTAATGAAACATAATAGGTTATTAATTAATCATAATTAACTAATTAATTAATCATAATTAGGTAATTAATGAAACATAATTAGTTAATTAATTAATCATAATTAGGTAATTAATTAATCATAATTAGGTAATTAATTAATCATAATTAGGTAATTAAATAATTGTAATTAGGTTATTAATCAATCATTACTTGCTAATTAATCAATCATCACTTGCTAATTAATTAATCCTAATTAGTTAATTAATTAATCATAATGAGCTAATTAAGTAATCATAATTGGCTAATTAATTAATCATAATTAGTTAATTAATTAAGCATAATTAGTTAATTAAGTAATCATAATTAGGTAATTAATTAATCATAATTAGTTAATTACTTAACCATAATTAGTTAATTACTTAACCATAATTAGGTAATTAGTTAACCATAATTAGGTAATTAGTTAACCATAATTAGGTAATTAGTTAACCATAATTAGGTAATTAGTTAACCATAATTAGGTAATTAGTTAACCATAATTAGGTTATTAGTTAACCATGATTAGGTTATTAGTTAACCATGATTAGGTTATTAGTTAACCATAATTAGGTTATTAGTTAACCATAATTAGGTAATTAATTTATCATAATTAGGTTATTGCGAAGTAGTTATATTATTCAGCGAAGTAGTTATATTAATTAGCGAAGTAGTTATATTAATTAGCCAAGTGGTAGTAAATTGCCTATGGAATATACCTTTGCATTACATTCTAGGAATGATAATGAATTTAGTTTTCAATCTACGTTGACCTCGGTTTGTAATTGAAGTTATGAACTTGAATTTAGTAGTTCAATATATTTTTTGCATATTAAGTGTTAGAGTTATCATGAAATGATTGCTCTTTTGAGTAAAGTATCCCCGGGTAGAGGGGCTTTGGGTCGGACCACCTACTTTCCTGGAGGCTTGCCTTGTCTAGGAAAGTGAATGGGGTTGGCTATCTGTCGCTCCGGGCTTACTCATGTAGAGACTTTCAATTTCATATAACTCTATGCTTTTACATGACGTGTTTGTGTACCTCATGCATATAATGCATGTGGATATGTATAAATATATTTGACTTCTATTTTTCGGTAAGTAACACAAACTTGTGGGTTGTGTAAATAGTTACACATCAATATGGTTTGAACATATTGATTTGGTGGAGGGATTAGGATTCCAACCTAAATTACTAGAAGCATGCATACATAAATTGATTCTTTAATCAGATTTAATTAATAACAATGGTTTCTTTTAGATAAAAAAGATGGTCGCCGCTTATATTTATTGCAACGGTCAAATAATTGAGATAGAACAAGGATGTAGTTATAGTATACATCCAGAAGCTGTTGTGATGCTTGGAGGATGTACTACTTTGGAAGCTGTGCAAAGGAAAATTCATCGGAGGTTAAAACTCGCGAGGAATCAAGTAATAGAGTCCATTACATTCAGACATCTTCAATTTATAGATAGGTTTTGGCATGTGCCCTATCCGATAAATGATGATGATGATTGGGAATATATACTTTCATTGGTTAAGTATATACCTGAGAATCAAATGATGGAGTTGTATGTCACTATAGCTACAATGGAGGTTCCATCGACATTGGAAGTTGACCCATCTCAAATTCATGAAACTATGTCATATGCTCCTTCACATCAAGACGTTCCATCAGCATCAGTAGTTATTCCATCATTTCCATCAGCCACAGTTTCAATGGATAGTCCTCCACATACTTTAGATGCATTGGTTGATGAATTTGAGGATGATGACAATTTTGAACAAGATGAAGAGGAAGTTGAAGAAGAAGAAGAGCATGCGGAAGATCAGTCTGTACCAACTCATGCGAGGTTCAACCGACCATTGAACCATCCTCCACTATTGGATTCCTGGTCGACTGAAGGCATGAATCGCTTGCCAGAATTTGATTATTCAGTTATCACTCCTAGTTCAGAATTTCCAGGAATCATTGGTGGCATAAATCGAGTGTCAGATAATGATATTCTGTATATTGGCAGAGAGTTTGAGAGCAAAGAAGCAATGAAAAATGTGATAAAACAATATCACATTGAAAGACATTACTCATATGCTGTAGAAGAGTCAAAGAGATCTTATTATTTGATCTGTTGTGACAAATATGAATCGAACTGTCAAATGCGTCTGCGAGCTATTATTGATAACACTTTTCACAGCTGGCGCATCACTAGATTTACTCCACACACATGTGTGAACCCAAGCTTGGCACAGGAACACTCTTCATTAGATGTTGAGTTTGTTTCAACTATTATTGTTGAAATGATTAGAGCATGTCAAGATGTCCCCGTGGTTCTGGTCATTGAGCGAATCAAACAGCTTTTTGGGTATCGAATCTCTTACTGGAAGGCATGGGCAGCACGACAAAAGGCTATTGTGAAAGTGTATGGTGATTGGGATGACTCTTATCGAGTTCTACCACAACTGTTGGAGCTTCTACGCCACAATAATCAAATAGTCTATCGGTTACATACAGTTGAATATGTTAACCAACAGAACCAACTTGACCGCTCAATGGTTGTGTTTGATAGATTATTTTGGACATTTTTACCATGTGTGGCGGCTTTTAGACATTGCAAGCAGTTCTTACAAATTGATGGCACATTTCTGTATGGAAAGTATACCGGAACTTTATTGATTGCCACCACACAAGATGGAAATCGAGCCCCTCTGCCTATAGCATTTGCAATTGTGGAGAAAGAGAACTTTTCATCATGGAGCTGGTTTTTGGCATGTCTCCGAGAGTTTGTTACGGATACAGAAGGGATTTGTCTTATTTCTGATCGCCACCGTGCAATCAAGGAAGCGATACAGTCTGAGGGTCTTTCGTGGAGACCACCATATGCTCATCATCGATATTGTATTCGACACATTGCCATCAATTTGCGAAAGAAGTTCAAGAATGAGTCGATGAAAAAGGCAATCTTAAAAATTGGTATGAACATCCTTTTTTGTTTAAAATGTTTTTGTCATAGTTATTTTCATAACTGTTCAGATGACTGCTTGTATGATAGCATATGAGCCTCAACAACAAAGGATGGAGGAGCGTCTTCAAGATATCCACAGAGTGAATCCAGAAGTGTATGATTACATGATGCAAATTCCAAAGCAGAAATGGTCGTTGGCATATGATGATGGGAGGAGATATGGTCATATGACGACCAACATCGTAGAATGTATAAATGGAGTTTTCAAGGGTGCTCGAAAACTACCTATCACAGGTAAATACGAATATTTCAATATATGTTACTCAGAAGAGTTACTATTATAATATAATATTTGTATAATGTCGTAAATCTAAATTTCAGGGTTGGTACAAGAGACATTCTATCGTAGTGTAAATTACTTTCTGGAACGAGGAAAGCAAGCTGAAGAGGGCTTGAACAGAGGGATGCGCTATGGACACCATTTCCAACGCGAGCTAGATACAGTTCTTCAGGAGGCCGCAACTTACCGTGTAACTGCATTTAATCGTCCAGAGCAACGATTTGAGGTCGCTGAGCCCGGTGATGCTATGGCATGTAGCAATGGTCGTGTGCGAGTTGTTTTATTGGAGAAGCGTTACTGTGATTGTGGCAATTTTCAGGCACTGAGATATCCCTGCGGTCATGTGATTGCTGCACGTGCTTACGTACACGTATCTTGGGAGCAATTCGTTGATCCAGCTTATCGACTCGAGAGCATCAACTCCTGCTACAATACTCCGTGGATGCCAATCAGGGAATATCAGAATTTTCGGCTGCCTGATGGCGCACCCACGCTTCTACCGAACAACAATAGACTTCGACCTAAAGGGAGGCCAAAGTCGACTCGTATTCGGAATGAGATGGATTGGCCTAGTGAACATCCAGCTGGACGGCGGTGCAGCATATGCCGCCAGGAAGGTCATACGAAGACACGTTGCCCTAGACACATAGGGCAATCATCTAATGGTTAAAATGAATCATGTACTCTATCAGTTACTGTAAAACTTTGTACATGTAATTATTTTTATCATTTCACCATTTTTAATCATATTTGTCTTACTTGTAAATAGGGTAATTTTTGGAAAATGTACCACGATTTCACGTGACATTTTTTGTCGAACGATCAACATTACATGAGTAGCTTTAAACAAACAACACCAACTCAAAAAAAGGAATGTACCTGTATAAGAAACAAAAATCATTTGAAGGGAGGTATTATACCATCAGGAAGAGAGATTCTAGAAATGTGCAATGTTATGACAAACCTTTAGATGAAATGTGTCAGTTCCCCACTAGATGTGCATGTTTCTTCAAAATTTTCAGGCTGGAGATAATCCACCTTAAGTTTCACATAGCCTTATGTCTTCCATGGATTAATGTCACACACTTCAACCAATTTGTTTACTTTATGGGGAAGTAAAACCCCATTCCTTTGAATATGCACATTACCATGAACATATAAAATCATCATTTTGCAAGAAAAACTACTAATCTCATGTTCACTGAAATACCCCTTAACGTAAGAATGATACAAATAGTGTAAGTACCCAATAGCAAGATTCCAATCCATTTTGAAGGATAATGGGGTTGACAAGGAAACATCAACCCCCAGGCCCACCCCTTCCACCCATTCAACCAACTTCGGTAACTCCTATAGAAATAGTTTTTCAAAAAAATGAAATGTCACACCACCACAGCTTCCTACATCCATATTAACCCCCCAATTCAGTTTCATTAAATGTGGACAGTCCCCATTTTTACCAAAGTCAATGATGCACTATTAAACCATCAATTTTCAACCCCCGCCTCAAAAATACAAAATGCTTTGAGGGATGAGAAATGATTCGGTGCATTTTAGAACATTGAAATGTGTCGAATCATTTCTCATCCCTCAAAGCATTTTGTATTTTTGAGGCGGGGGTGAAAAGTGGTGGTTTAATAGTGCATCATTAACTTTGGTAAAAATGAGGGCTGTCCACATTTAATGAAACTGAATTGGGGGGTTAATATGGATGTAGAAACCTCATTCCTTTTAAGTTTCATTCATATTGGTCATATGAATTATGTTTTATAGACGTTCAAAGTCACATAGTTGAAACATTTTTAAGTTACAACTAGGTGGTTTTAAAAGCCTATAAAATATTTTCTATCGACATTTTTTACGTAATTTTTTTATTTTTATCTATTTAGTATATTTTTAATACATGTTTTAAGTTTCATTCATATTGGTCATTTAGATTATATTTTATAGGCTTTCAAAGTCACATACTTGAAACATTTTTAAGTTTCAAGTAGGTGGTATTGAAAGACTATATGTTTAACAATATTTCAATTTTTTTTATAAATAGTTACTTATAACTATGTAAATATATACATGTACAAATATATAATTATACATATACAAGTATAACTATAATTACAATATAATTCTAAATATAATTATAAATATAATTCTACACACACACATACACACACACATATATATATATATATTTATATATGAATATTAAATATATTTATAAATAAATTTTAAATATATATGTAACAATATTTTCATAATTATATATTTTAAATATATTCATATTCATATAATTATAAATATTTATATTTAAAGATTAGTTTATAATTATATAATTACAAATATATTTTTTATTTAAAAAATATATATAAATAGATTTATATTTATAAATATTTATTTTTAATTATATATATACATAATTATATTTATACACACACATATAATTATATATATACATAAATATAATTTCATAATTATATAATTATAAATATAATAATAATTAATTTAGCATTTTTAAATACATATTTATAAGATTATTTTTAAAATTTTATTTATTTATTTTGAAATTATTTATTAAAAAGAGATGGGGTGGAAAAAAACTAAAACAAAAAAAAAGAAAACAAAATTTTATTTATTTATTTTGAAATTATTTATTAAAAAGAGATGAGGTGAAAAACAATTAAAACAAAAAAAAAAGAAAACAAAACCAGAAAAAAAAAAATTAAAAGGGTGGCAAAGCGCCACTTGAAGTGGCGCTAGCCACCCGAGTTGTTCAGCGCCACTTCAAGTGGCGCTCAATAAACCCTTTTTTCTAATTAATCTAAACCTAGACCCATTTTAATAAAAAAAAAAAAAAACCTATCCGTCTAAAAAGGGCGGAAATCGTGAACCCGTTCCATTTCTTCGCTAAATATAAAATCGTGTCCGTGGAACAATTTTTAAAATACTTAGAATACTATCCTTATGTGATTTTTTAAATCGTAAAACCCTTTAGGAAAAAAAAAACTCCATAACAATCCCATCTCATTTAAAAAATAAAATAAAACCTATTTTTTTAAAAAAAAAACTCACCGCTGAAGTTGGCGCTCGTTGAAGGGAACTTTTGGCGGAAAATGGGCGTTTTTACGTCAATATAACGCTTGGTTGGACATGCCGTCCGAACGGGTCGGAGCGTTAAAACCCGGCGTAAATCCCGAGACACGGCGGTTTCCCTCAGAATTATTATTATTTCAGAAAATTATTGTGATAGCCTTTCCCCGAGGGGCAGCTTTCTCTACCGACCTTCTTTTCCCTCGGGACAATTAAAAAGGAATCTAATTTAAATTGAAAATTCATAATATTTTGAATACTTTATTAACATTTTCTTATTTTTTTAATTTCAAACTGACACGAATCCAGGATCGTCAATTCCCCGATTATTATCCAACGCAGCCCAGATAATCCTTAGCCGCAGAATCCTTTAATTCCCAATAAATGGGCGCGGCTCTCTCACGGGTTGAAGAGGGAGGCCGGCGGCGGAAGGGAGATGGGAGAGACGGACGGCGGCGGCGGCGGCGGGGGAGGGATAGAGGAGATCAGCACAAGGGCGGAGAACAGGATCCGGAACCAGCTGTTCTGGAACCTCGGAAACTTCCTCCGGAAGCTCCTCTTCTCGGTGCTGTCCGCGGGTCCCATCCCCCGCCACATCGCCTGCATTCTCGACGGCAACCGCCGCTTCGCCAGGAAGTGGAACCTCTCGCCGGGCGGCGGCCACGTCGCCGGATTCCTCGCCGTCATCCGGATGCTCAGATACTGCTACGAGCTGGGGGTGAAGTACGTCACCGTCTACGCCTTCAGCATCGACAACTACCGGCGGCGGCCCAAGGAGGTGCAGCTCCTGATGACCCTGTTCCACATCAAGCTCACCGAGCTGGCGGAGGTGGACGGACTGGTCCAGCAGCTCGGGGTCCGGATCTACTTCACCGGCAACATCAAGATGCTGGGCGAGCCCCTGAAGATGGCCATGGACCGCGTCATGGAGAAGACCTCCGCCCACACCCGGGCGGTGCTCGTCGTCTGCCTCGCCTACACCTCCACCGACGAGATCACGCACTCCATCCAGCTCTGCGCCGACCGGGATCGGAAGTCGGCGGCCCGCGTCGTCGGCGCCGCCGACGCCGATGGGGACGGCGGGGCGGGCGTCGGTTTGGAGGAGGTGGAGAGGAACATGTACATGGCGGTGGCGCCGGAGCCGGATGTTCTGGTGCGGACGTCGGGCGAGACGCGGCTGAGCAATTTCCTGCTGTGGCAGACGGCGGTGTGCCTGCTGTACTCGCCGGAGACGCTGTGGCCGGAGATCGGACTGTGGGATCTGGTGTGGGCGGTGATGTGCTTCCAGCGCGGCCACCGGTACACGGCGAGCAAAAAGAAAAAGCTGCCGTGAGTTCTCCTTCCCGTGTTCCGTTGGCAGCTTTTCCGGTGGCTAGCCTCGGATTCCGGTGTTATTTTTCTTATCAATAATTTTCTAATAAATTTTATTTCACATAAAAAATAAATATCAACATCTCCTCTCTCCTGCCATTTATGAACTTACATTTTCATTTCTAGATTTTATTTATAATACATTTTTTTGGCATTAGATCATATTTGCCATTTCTTACCATTTTTGCATCTAGTTGAGGTTCATACGGTGAGAACCCGAGTTTTTTACAACGGGTCAAAATTTCGACCATGTTTGAATTTTTGACCTATTTTTGAGAAAACTGAGAAAAATTGGGATAGTTCTGAAAATTTTCAGAATACATGCCATGTATGAGTTGAGTGAGTATCGAACGTGTACTCGTCGAGTACATGCCGTGTGATGATCGTATAAGAATTTCTTACTACACACCATGTAGTTATAGACACGTCATCTACCCTTAACCGTGTGGAGTTCATACATGGCGTGCAGCTCTATTGGATGGGTAGAATGTTTTTAGCATGTACAAGTCGTGTACTATTTGTACATGCCGTGTAGAGGGGCCGTATATGGGGATATACATGGCGTGTTGAGGATATTAGTAGGGTAAAGAGGTACACGCCGTGTAGTCAGTCGGTAAGTCCTCGGTGAAATATCAACCGTCTTATGAACAGTAAAATGAAACACGACTTGTAGTCCTAAAATACACGTTGTGTACTTTCTTTTTTTTTCCCTGTTAAAACAGACAATAGCCTCGTTTTGAGGCAGAGGGCATAAGGGGTTGTCGGGTTTCGCGAACCAGGCCGCCGTAGCTTCAATTCCCTCCCGCTTCGTCCAAGACCGAATTCAAACACTGTTTAATCCGTTGGAACCCCCTCGGTAAGACCTTGATTCCTCTTGAGCCGTTCTTTATTTCTGTTCTATAACGAGTTATAGGGGTTTGAGCGGTTTTGATTCTTTTGTAGATCTTCCGTGTTTTAGATCTAATTGGAGGTTGTTACCGGAGGAGTACCATAGTACGAATCTCAGGTAGATGATGCATACCACTTTTTGTGTTTTCGCAGACTTTTGGGTTGCGTGACCTTTGACGCGTTTTTGGGTATTTTGAGTGTGACCCTGTTTTAGTTGTTATTGTCTGTTTAATTGTTATTTGACCTATGAGATACCTTTGGGTATGCCCTATTACCTGTTTTGTTTGAGGAAGGTCGGGCAAGTGGTCGTTGCTAATCAGGACATTTTAGTCGGAGGATGTCAAAATGATTATAATTGAATTGTATTGTTTTAAACTGTTGAGTTTAGTTTATCGAACTTTGATATGAACTCTTGGTTCAGATATTCTCCACATCGATCCGATCGAAGCTTCTTTATCTTCTTACCAAGTTGATTCTCTACTTCATTCTTGAATTCCTTAAATTTCTCTAAGGACTCTGACTTATACCTCATTAAGTAGACATAGCAATATCTACTCAAATCATCAGTAAAAGTAATGAAGTAAGAATATCCACCTCTAGCTTCTACTAGAAATGGTCCACACACATCTGTGTGTACCAATCCTAGAAGCTCTATGGCCCTTTCACCTTGTCCACCAAAAGGCGGCTTAGTCATTTTTCCTTGTAAACAAGCGTGACATCTATCAAGTGGTTTTAGCTCAGTAGAGTCTAAATAGCCATCTTGGCAGAGCTTTGTCAAGCGCTTCTCGTTCACATGACCAAGGCGGTGATGCCATAACTAGGTGATGTATGAGTCATGTGAGTTTGTTTCGTTATCGATTGTCAACACTTGGTTTTCGTAATTTAATACATACAAACCGTTATTCAAATGTGCCATACCATAAAATACGTTGTTCTTATAAAAGAGACAACCCTTATTTCCAAACTTGAAAATAAATCTATCCATATCCAAACAAGATACAGAAATTATGTTCTTGGTAACACTAGGCACAAAATAACAGTTTTGTAAAACCAAAATCATGCCAGTTGGCAATGAGAGGTGATAGTCGCCAATAGCCAACGCAGCCAGCCTTGCACCATTGGCAGCTCGAAGATCCACCTCTCCTCTGGCGATCTTTCTAAATCTACTTGGTTCCTGCATTTGAATACAGATGTGAGCCCCACAAGCTGTATCTAATACCCAATGTGTAGAAATAGAAAGATTGCACTCGATAACGAACGCACCTTTAGCGTTCCCACGCTTCTGGGTGCAGTTCCTCTTCCAGTGGCCCTGCTTGCCACATGCAAAACACACTGCTTCCCGTTCCTTGCCCTGCCTCTGGATCTTCCTCTTCTTGGAGGGACGGTGCTCGGGGGCTTCAGACCGTTTATAAGTCTTTGGCCCCTTTGCCTTGTCCTTCCTTTTCTTGTTCACCATAAGGACCGCGGGTTTGTCACGCCCCATGTCCTTATCTACCTGGCGAATCAAGGTCAGAAGCTCCGATATACTCTTCTCATTGTCGCTCATGTTATAGTTGACAATGAAGCTAGAGAAGGTCTTGGGCAATGATGATAGGATGAGATCTGTACGCAACTCATCTGGGAATTTAATCCCTAAGATGTCCAAGCGTTCAATGTAGCCAATAAGCTTGACCACATGAGGCCCAACTGGCGCAAACTCTCCAAGCTTCATGGTAAACAAAGCATTGGAGATCTCATACCTCTCCTGTCTCGCCTTCTCTTGGTAGAGATCTTTAAGGTGAGACATCATGCTATACGCATCCATGTTTTCATGTTGCTTCAAGAGCTCATTAGACATGACCGATAGCATGAAACACTGGACATCTGTGACATCATCCATGTGTTTCATGTAGAGAGATAACTCCTCATCACTAGCCTCTTTCCCAGGCGCAACTGGAATAGGCTCTTCCAGCACATATAATTTCCTTTCGTGGCGAAGGACGACGCGTAAACGCCTCTGCCACTCTTGGAAATTGGTGCCGGTGAGAAGGTTTTCTTTTTCGAGTATGGTGCGCAATGATATGTTTGAAGTCATTTTCTTGCTGTTTCTACAATTTAAGATGAGCAAAGGTTTAGTACTTTATTATAAAATTGAGACAAATAAATAAATTAATACTTATTAGTCTCCCACTATTTTATCGAAATCCAATAGCCCTCACCATTGACTTCGGAATATTCTATTGCGTGAATATTCTAGTGGCAAGGATCCATATTGCCCTTCGCATTACCCCAACTAGGGTTAGTCAAGCAACTTGAAGGGTTTTAGGTAGGCATTCCAAATGCCAACTGCATTAACTCGCAGTTCCTTGATCCGCTGAGTGGACTCCCCAATCCTGAAATCCTTTTTGGATTTCCTCAACCTTTGCCTCTTGGTCACACCAAGTCCTGCTGTGGCAGTCAACCCTTGATGCAAACCAAGTCAAGTCAACCCAAAACCTTGAATTAGAATTCCCCGATAATTGAAAGCACCCCAACTAGGGTTGGTCAAGCACTTTGAACTATGGTTCGATTCTAACCAAGATTATGGAAGGCTATGCCGACTTAATATTTATTTTGAGGGATTTTATCCTTATACGTAAATTGCCATTTTATTATCTTTGATTACATGCTTGTTAATATTAAGTGAGATATACTTAAGTGATTAACCATGTCTAAGATAATATTTACGTATAAGCCAATTTTATTTTAGTTCCATCTTGCATGCTGTTTAATTCATTAATTGTGTGATCGTGACAACACACCCACAATAAATAAACCATGAAACTGACAATAATAAAAAAAAATGGTATGATCATGAGCTTTTCTATTGGTTAGTTTATCTAGCGGTTGATAAACTAACCCAAGACCTAGGGGAGAAACACCTTGAACCTTTCAGGTTCGTGTTTACAGCTTTCCACCTGTCCACCTTTGTATCTCCTTGGATTGGTTTCATCTTGGCTCCTGACTTGAGCCGCCTCCACTAGCTTGGGAGCTCCATCAATTACATATGCATTTATCTCACACGCAGGTGAGGGGAAAAAAGGGGTTTTTACATAAAAGAATCCTTGGGCGCGTATGCCCTACATATTAATGAGGAGATAGCTCACATACCAACAAATTTAATTTAAATAAATAAATTAAAAGAAACCATTCACATACAAAGGTCTCGATCTAGCTCATGATCATCCATACATGCAACGATATTTACGCATAAATAAAACTAGCATTCAATTCTTTAATCGTTCTTGTTTAAGATAAATCACGCTCGAATCAATTAATTATCTTTAATTAATCAATCCTTTTATCTTAAATCCCTTTTCTGAATTTCCTTGAGATTCTCATCCATCATAATTTTACCCTTGTACACAACTTGTACCTTGGAGGCAACCCGGCGAATTCCCATTTATTACGCAGATGTTAAATTAAACACATATATATAAAACACCTATCACGTGTTGTGCCTCAGCTTTACGCCTGCACCATGGTACACGTCTCAAGGGTTTGTATAATATAATAATAAATTTTAATAAATCTGCGTAATTTGGGTGAGTACACGACGTGTAGTTCCGACTACACGGCGTGTACTTTTTCTTCACCGTCCATCCGAAGTACACGCCCGGGGATAGGGCGTGTTAATGTACTTCAGAAATTTTCAGAGTACACGGCGTGTACAGTGGGACACACGCCGTGTAGTTTCCGCGTTACACGGTTTCCAGCCGGGAAGACTATGTACGGAGTACACGACCCAACCCTAACCCGAAGGGACTACACGCCGTGTTCATTGGACCACACGACATGTATTCCGGAAACCGTGTGCCACCTGTTTCTGGTCAACACACGGTGTAACACCCGAGACTTTTATGTTATATAAATTATCAAAGGAATCTTTTTCTACACAACACTTGCTTGGCTTGCTTTACACGCAATCGCGACCTTCCTCGATAGCTTGCGTCGTACGCAATACCGAGTTTCACTAAACAACAATATGCTATTAAAACTAGCCGTTATGAATAGTAATAACCACTTTTTGAAATTTTATAAATTTTATTTTTTCAAAATGGACTTCATTTTTGGACTTAGAATATCGAAATTAGCCTAGGGTGAAATTTTGGTATTTTTCTGAAAACTTTCAATTTTTGATGAATAGTGAAACCACTAAGTGGTAGGTTAAAAAACTGAATTTTGCATAAAACTTAATTTTACCGCTTTTGTGAATGGAATTTCAAAAATCCGAGAGACACGGTTAATATCAAGGACTAAAATGTGGTTCAATGAGATGAAAATAATTTTTTGGTGAATAGTAACTTTTTACTATTTTTACCGCGGTTAATAGTAAATAGGGTAACTAAGGGTAAATATGATATTAATATTACCCTAACACATGTCCTAATACTATTGGACAAGTGTAATTCGACCAAAAACAAACTTAGGAATAAAATATGACCATTTAGGCCCACTTGGATTAGATTAGGACATTTATTATTAATTTATTTAAAGAAGGGTTAAAATAGTTAAAATCAAAGTTTAACAAGTAAATCATTTTTAATATAGGGTTATACATAAGATAAATTCGATTGTAAATATTCATTAGAAAGCTAAAAAGATTTCCTACATGATGGTATTTTATTTGTAATTTTTAGACATCAAATAATTTAATTTATTTATGACACAAAGATGATGCAGTAATTATCTTATTAATGAAATATTGACAAAATTGATAATATAAATACCAAAATAAATGTAATTTGAGACTTTTTATGAATTCCACTAATTTTCTAGGTTACTATGATATATTAGTGTTGATTTAATCAACTTGGTTCGAACATATAATTCTGTTATGACTTTCACAAAAATCATATATCAAATAGTGTCAAAATTGACACAAAATAGTTTTTAAATCAAATATTATATTATTAATTGTTATTTTATTCCTAAAAATCTATGGTTCGGCCAAATGACTTAGATAAGGATATATATATTAATAATAAACAATTTGGGGTTCGTTTGGCATGTTATAGTAAGTGTATTAACCATATAGTGAAAGAAAACAAAAAGACACGGTAAAAGTTAAATTAATTAACTTAGAGTTAAATCTAATTGATAAGGTTAAAATAATACCCTAAACTTGTCTAAATCCTATTGGTTGATAGGATTTCGACCCTTCCCCACTTTATCTTCGAAATAAGACCCTTTGGAACCATTATAAACCGATTTTGACTTTAATATAAAATAATATTTTGAGATATTCCTAAGGTGCCCCTCTCCTCCCTTATAAAAGGGCACCTCCTCCCCCTCCTCCTCACACCAAATTGAGCACTCAAGCTCGGCCAACCCCTGCCATTTTCCCCTCTCCACTTCCCTAGAATAGTCCTAGAGGTCCTGGTCTTCTCCAAAGACCACTCTTAGTTCCCTAAGTGGAGGATTCAAAGAGGCGTTTCAAAGAAGAGGTAATATCCATTACCGATCTTTTCAATTTCTTTCGTCTTCAACTTCTTCTTATTTAGTTGTTTCATGATAAAGTAATAACATCAGTATTACTTACATACTGATATGTTATTATAAATATGAAACATCCCTAATTCACCTTCTATCCATCCTACGGAAAAATGAAATCACCGCGCGTGCGTACGTACGGAATACCGTCTCCACGCCGTGGTGTAATCTATTTTCCACCATCACCTTACAAGGATGGGTATAATGGTGTAATGAGTAACTATATATGATTATTATTAAGTAATATTGATACTGAAATAATATATATATATACTCCAATACAATTCCACGATCATAGGAACGATATCATCACTCGTGCGTACGTACGGAATACCGTCTCCACGATGTGATGCGACTCGTTCTACATGATCTTCATTTCATAATGATTATATAAATGAATTGAATGAATGAATATGGTATATACTACACTAATACCATTCTGGAAATGAATTATCTATAACCTAAAGATAAGAATAAGAATTTATTCGACAAAACACGCATAAGAACAAAAAGTTATAAAGACCCGAGTAACAAGTAACAATGAAATATTACTAACAAGAAGCTAATAATATGACCATATATGATATCATATAAATATGTATGATTCTGGAATAAGTCAATAACATTATTTAAACCATTATACAGGAGCTTCGGACACGTACAAAGCAAATTGGACCTAAGGTAAGGGAAATATCACAATCTCATTTTTTATCTGAGATTGTTTATTCGTAAGTATTTACTGGGGTGTATTTTATCATCCACATCCATGTTCCCTCAATATGTAATATTGTTTCCATCCACTTGAAATAGTTTAAATCCAATTTTACCCTTAGGTGAGTTTTTAGTAAAGAATATGAAAGGAATCTTTTGTCGTTTTTCCGTACGAGGTACTTTTTGACTTTTCCGACAAAAGTACGAAGAATGTTTTTTTTAACTTATACGGCATGAATGGATTTTTAAAACATTACTTCAAAGAATCTTCCTTTACAAGTTTTCAAGTTTATTTTAATCAACTTCTTTTATTTTAAAGTTGTATGACATGTTATGAAAGGAAAAATGTTTTTGAAGAAGAAAGGATATTTTCCTCAAGAATTCAATTCAAGTGTTTTATCAAAATTATTTTCCATCTAAGATAATAAAGGGTTCTGTTTCTATCCATATTTTTACATTGGTTTGACTATGTTGTGATGGAATTATGTTTATGAATTCCTTTATCATATATGAATTGATTTATGATGTCATGATGTTTCAAGAATCCCATTTTTGTTATATGTGTTATGCGATGATGTATGTTTTATGATTATGTGGCACACATAAGAAAGGATTCATTATAAGATGGGTGAGACCTATATCTCCCTCCAATGCATTGGGTAATGATTTTATATCTCATGAGATAGACATGGCTGGAACGGAAGGTTATTTCGGTTCAGTGATACAGGACTGAAACGAGGAGTGAACTCGGTTCAGAAAGGGACTTTGTCCACTAAGATAGTCTTGGCAATGAGTCATGACTAACAAGAAATGATTTTCCATGATTATGTGTGCATGCCACAAAGTTTCAAGTTTTATGTTATGGGGATCTCATTTTCACTTCTATGATTTATTCCATGTTAAGATATTATGATCTCTTTTGCAGGTTTTGATTTTCATAAAGATATGATATGATTTTTATTTCCTTTATTTGCCCTTGCTGAGCATTTGAGCTCACCCTTTTATGTTTTCTTTTCCCCAGGTCAGGAAGATGGATATTAAGTAGAATATGCTAAAAGGGACCCTAGATATGATGAAATAAATGGGAGACACTGTAGAAGATTTATGAACCAGTTGTTTATGTTTCCCCAGTTTCTAAAGACACTATACCTATACGGTCCTTTGTGGTTTTGTCATATGTTGTAATAAGAGTGATTCAATTTTGAAGTATTAACAATGTATGTAAAGTATGGGTCGTTATAGTTGGTATCAGAGGAAAGGTATAGTCAACCTTTGGAAACTAGGATGTGAAAGCCTTAGTAAGAACCCTAAGGATAAGTCTAAGCATAGAACACAATCTTAGTGTTTTAGAAATGGCCTTGAATAACCTAGGATAAGACCTTAAGCATGAAAATTTTATTCTTGAATTATGTGGTTTCCTATTATAATTAGTGTTGCTCACACTATTCTTCTTGGTTTTAGTCAATGGCTGGAACCCGAAGGAACCGTGTTAATGCGGAATGCGATGGGCAATGCAATGATTGTCCCCCTGAGCAACCAAACGATATGGGAGCTGGAATGCAAAATCTTGTAGCCATGCTCACACAACTTTCTCAAGCTATGAATCATGCAGGATTTCCAAACGAGCAAAGGAGGGAGCAACATTCTGTTGAATCCTTCATGAGGCAGCGTCCACCATCTTTCAGCGGGTCTACTGATCCATTAGTTGCTGAACAATGGATTAGTACTACTGAAAAGATATTTTCAGTTCTTCAATGTTCTGAGCATGATAAAGTCATCCTAGCAGTGTATCGTTTGGAAGGAGATGCGGATCAATGGTGGAATCTTGTTAAGAATACGAGGCAAAGGGATGAAATTGAGTCTATGGAATGGGACGAGTTCAAGAACTTATTTTTCAATAAGTACTTCCCTCGTATTCTCCGAACAAAGATGGAGAAAGAGTTCCTTGAACTGAAGCAAAGGGATGATGAATCTGTTAGTACCTATGAAGCAAATTTTACAAGACTTGCAAGGTACGCTTCTGGTATTATTATCCAACCTGAGAGTAAGATCGATCGATTCTTTAGTGGCTTAAAACCAAGTCTTCGAAGGGCGTTAGCCATAAGGGACTTCAATAGCTACGAGGAAATCGTTCGATGTGCTCTCAAAGTCGAGATGGAGATTGGAGTAACCCATCAGTCACATGGGTTTGATAAGAAGAGGAAGATGGAATTCAAAGAAAAATCTAAAGAGCACACGGAAAAGAAGATGAACTTTCCCTTATGCTCAAAGTGTGGAAAGAAACATGGAGGGAGTTGTCTTAAAGGGACAAGTAAATGTTTTAAATGTGGAAAGGAAGGCCATCGGGCATTTGAATGCCGTGATAATGGGAAGAAGATGTCTAATGATGCAAACAAAGGAAGGGATACACAGAATGAACCTACAACACTTCAATGTTTCAAGTGCAAGGAGATGGGGCATTATGCCAATCAATGCCCAAATCCAAGGGTTGATGATGATGGTCGACGTCAACAAAATCTTAAGGCTAAAGACAAAGGAAAGTCACATGCAATTTCTATCAGCAATGTGGAGTACGATAACGAAGTGGTGAAAGGTACACTTACCATCCACTCTAAAGTAGCAAATGTTTTATTTGATTCTGGATCCACCCACTCTTTTATTTCTGAAAAATTTTCTAAGGGTATCACCGTATTACCTCAACAATTAGATGTTGAGTTAGCTGTGACAACACCTAATGGCACATCAATCGCATCA
Organism: Viscum album; assembly: GCA_963277665.1. Lineage (NCBI taxonomy): Eukaryota > Viridiplantae > Streptophyta > Magnoliopsida > Santalales > Viscaceae > Viscum > Viscum album. The sequence continues at coordinate 1,608,712,677 of OY728128.1, forward strand.
GAAGTTTATAATTCTTCTCCGATCGAAGTTTGTGGGAAAGTGCTTCCTGCAAATCTTGTGATCCTTCCTTTAGTGGAATTTGATGTGATTCTTGGCATGGATTGGCTTTCTCTACATAGAGCTCATATCGATTGCCAAAGAAGGGAAGTCACATTTCATACTCCAGATCAATCTACGATCGTATACCAATGCAAGGATGAACATAACCTTCCAGTGGAAATTTCTTCCATCTTATGGGTATTGATCCCACTAAATGAAGGTTATTTATCTCAAATGGTTGGTGAGAAACTCACGATTAAGAATATGCCCATTGTACGGGAGTTTGATGATGTCTTTCCGGAGGAATTGCCGGGTCTTCCACCAAATCGTGAAGTTGAGTTTTCAATAGAACTCGTACCGGGTGCTTTGCCTATTTCAAAGACACCTTATAGAATGGCCCCAATTGAGTTGCAGGAATTGAAGAAGCAACTCCAAGAGAATCTTGATAAGGGATTCATACGCCCTAGTGCGTCACCTTGGGGAGCACCTGTTCTATTTGTTAAGAAGAAAGATGGATCAATGAGACTCTGCATTGATTATCGAGAACTTAACAAGATCACTATCAAGAACAAATATCCTCTCCCACGCATTGATGACTTATTTGACCAACTACGCGGAGCTCAATACTTTTCCAAGATTGATCTTCGTTCAGGGTATCATCAATTAAGGGTCAAAAGGGAGGATATACCAAAGACGGCTTTCCGTACAAGGTATGGACACTATGAATTTATAGTGATGCCATTTGGTCTTACTAATGCCCCTGCTATCTTCATGGATCTAATGAATAGAGTCTTTAGAGACTATCTTGATCAATTTGTGGTAGTCTTTATAGACGATATTCTTGTCTATTCAAAGAGCAAGGAAGAGCATGAAGATCACTTGAGAATTATATTGAAGACCCTGAGAAAGGAGAAACTTTATGCCAAATTTACCAAGTGTGAATTTTGGCTTCAAAAAGTTGCATTTTTGGGTCATATAATCTCAAAAGAGGGGATATCTGTGGATCCAGCAAAAACAGAGGTTATCGAAAGATGGTCAAGACCAACAACAGTAACTGAGATCCGAAGTTTTCTTGGTTTGGCTGGATATTATCGACGTTTTGTAAAAGATTTTTCACGATTATCTAATCCACTCACCAAGTTGACTCGGAAAGGAGTTAAGTTTGTCTGGACAGAGGAATGTGAAGAGAATTTCAAGGAGTTGAAAAGAAGGTTATCCAGTGCACCTGTGCTCACACTGCCTTGTAGTGGAGAAAGGTTTGTGATCTACAGTGATGCATCCAAGAAGGGATTGGGGTGTGTTCTTATGCAAAATGATATGGTGATAGCTTATGCCTCACGACAGTTGAAAATCCATGAGCAAAATTACCCAACACATGATTTGGAGTTGGCTGCGGTAATCTTTGCATTAAAGATTTGGAGGCATTACCTTTATGGTGAAAGGTGTGATATTTATACTGATCATAAAAGTTTAAAGTATATTTTCACACAAAAGGAGTTGAATATGCGTCAAAGAAGATGGTTGGAGCTGATTAAGGATTATGACTGCTCAATCCATTACCACCCTGGGAAAGCAAACAAGGTGGCAGATGCATTAAGTCGACAAGACCATGCTATTTTATCCATGATGAGGATCACAAAAGATCCAATATTTATGGATTTACAAAGGATGGATCTTGGAATTTTAATGGAAGGGGAAAAATCTTATCTTTCTCAAATGAATGTTCAACCATCTATACATGTGAAGATTAAGGAGGCACAGAAAGAAGATGTCGAGTTACAAAAGAAGGTGAGAAATGTTCCTGAATTCAACCTTGATTGTGATGGGATAATAAAGTTCAGGAATCGGGTTTGCGTTCCTCCCATCCCCGAATTAAAGAATGAGCTGCTGGATGAGGCTCATAGTTCATCATTTTCTATTCATCCTGGAAGCACGAAGATGTATAGGGACCTGAAAGAGTACTTCTGGTGGGATGGAATGAAAAGAGATGTTGCTGAATATGTCTCTCGATGCTTGGTTTGTCAACAAGTTAAAGCTGAGAGACAGAAGTCTAAGGGGATGTTACAACCATTACCCATACCCGAATGGAAATGGGAAAACATCACTATGGACTTTGTCACAGGACTTCCTAAAACATCCAAAGGCAATAATGCTATCTGGGTCATAGTTGATCGTCTTACAAAGTCTGCACACTTCATTGCTATTAGAGAGGATTTCTCTCTAGATCAGCTTGCCATGATATATGTAAAGGAAGTGGTAAGATTGCATGGAGTACCACTTTCTATTATATCTGATCGAGATCCGAGATTTACCTCGAAGTTCTGGCGAAGTCTTCAGCATACTCTGGATACAGAGTTGAGTTTCAGCACTGCTTATCATCCCCAGACAGACGGTCAGTCTGAGAGAACAATTCAAACCCTAGAAGATATGTTGAGAGCTTGCTCTATGGATTTCAAAGGAGGTTGGGATCAACACCTACCTTTGGTGGAATTTTCTTATAATAATAGCTTTCACTCCAGTATTCAGATGGCTCCTTATGAAGCTCTCTATGGAAAGAAATGCAGGACTCCAACTTGCTGGGATGAAGTTGGGGAAAGAAAGCTATTAGGACCTGATCTCGTTGATGAAATGGCAGAAAAGGTTAGATCTATTCAACAACACATAAGAGCAGCTCAAAGTCGACAGAAAAGTTATGCCGACAACCGAAGAAAAGACCTAGAGTTTGAAGTGGGCGATAAAGTGTTCTTACGAATATCTCCCTGGAAGAGGGTTATGAGATTTGGAAAGAAGGGGAAGTTGAGCCCTAGATATATCGGTCCTTTTGAAATACTGGATCGTGTTGGGAAGGTAGCTTACCGATTGGCGCTTCCACCGAATCTCTCTCAAGTTCACGATGTGTTCCACGTATCTCTCCTGAGAAAGTACATACCAGATCCTTCACATGTACTCAGCTCAGAAGTTGTACCGCTGGAGCAAGATCTTTCTTATGAAGAACAGCCGATAGAGATTCTGGATCGTAGCGAAAAAGTCCTACGAAACAAGACCACTCGCTTGGTGAAAGTTTTATGGAGGAACCACCAACTTGAAGAAGCTACATGGGAGCTTGAGGATATGATGAGGGAGAAGTATCCTCATCTATTTGTTACAAAGTGACGAATTTCGAGGGCGAAATTCTTTTTAAGGGGGGTAGAATGTAACACCCGAGACTTTTATGTTATATAAATTATCAAAGGAATCTTTTTCTACACAACACTTGCTTGGCTTGCTTTACACGCAATCGCGACCTTCCTCGATAGCTTGCGTCGTACGCAATACCGAGTTTCACTAAACAACAATATGCTATTAAAACTAGCCGTTATGAATAGTAATAACCACTTTTTGAAATTTTATAAATTTTATTTTTTCAAAATGGACTTCATTTTTGGACTTAGAATATCGAAATTAGCCTAGGGTGAAATTTTGGTATTTTTCTGAAAACTTTCAATTTTTGATGAATAGTGAAACCACTAAGTGGTAGGTTAAAAAACTGAATTTTGCATAAAACTTAATTTTACCGCTTCTGTGAATGGAATTTCAAAAATCCGAGAGACACGGTTAATATCAAGGACTAAAATGTGGTTCAATGAGATGAAAATAATTTTTTGGTGAATAGTAACTTTTTACTATTTTTACCGCGGTTAATAGTAAATAGGGTAACTAAGGGTAAATATGATATTAATATTACCCTAACACATGTCCTAATACTATTGGACAAGTGTAATTCGACCAAAAACAAACTTAGGAATAAAATATGACCATTTAGGCCCACTTGGATTAGATTAGGACATTTATTATTAATTTATTTAAAGAAGGGTTAAAATAGTTAAAATCAAAGTTTAACAAGTAAATCATTTTTAATATAGGGTTATACATAAGATAAATTCGATTGTAAATATTCATTAGAAAGCTAAAAAGATTTCCTACATGATGGTATTTTATTTGTAATTTTTAGACATCAAATAATTTAATTTATTTATGACACAAAGATGATGCAGTAATTATCTTATTAATGAAATATTGACAAAATTGATAATATAAATACCAAAATAAATGTAATTTGAGACTTTTTATGAATTCCACTAATTTTCTAGGTTACTATGATATATTAGTGTTGATTTAATCAACTTGGTTCGAACATATAATTCTGTTATGACTTTCACAAAAATCATATATCAAATAGTGTCAAAATTGACACAAAATAGTTTTTAAATCAAATATTATATTATTAATTGTTATTTTATTCCTAAAAATCTATGGTTCGGCCAAATGACTTAGATAAGGATATATATATTAATAATAAACAATTTGGGGTTCGTTTGGCATGTTATAGTAAGTGTATTAACCATATAGTGAAAGAAAACAAAAAGACACGGTAAAAGTTAAATTAATTAACTTAGAGTTAAATCTAATTGATAAGGTTAAAATAATACCCTAAACTTGTCTAAATCCTATTGGTTGATAGGATTTCGACCCTTCCCCACTTTATCTTCGAAATAAGACCCTTTGGAACCATTATAAACCGATTTTGACTTTAATATAAAATAATATTTTGAGATATTCCTAAGGTGCCCCTCTCCTCCCTTATAAAAGGGCACCTCCTCCCCCTCCTCCTCACACCAAATTGAGCACTCAAGCTCGGCCAACCCCTGCCATTTTCCCCTCTCCACTTCCCTAGAATAGTCCTAGAGGTCCTGGTCTTCTCCAAAGACCACTCTTAGTTCCCTAAGTGGAGGATTCAAAGAGGCGTTTCAAAGAAGAGGTAATATCCATTACCGATCTTTTCAATTTCTTTCGTCTTCAACTTCTTCTTATTTAGTTGTTTCATGATAAAGTAATAACATCAGTATTACTTACATACTGATATGTTATTATAAATATGAAACATCCCTAATTCACCTTCTATCCATCCTACGGAAAAATGAAATCACCGCGCGTGCGTACGTACGGAATACCGTCTCCACGCCGTGGTGTAATCTATTTTCCACCATCACCTTACAAGGATGGGTATAATGGTGTAATGAGTAACTATATATGATTATTATTAAGTAATATTGATACTGAAATAATATATATATATACTCCAATACAATTCCACGATCATAGGAACGATATCATCACTCGTGCGTACGTACGGAATACCGTCTCCACGATGTGATGCGACTCGTTCTACATGATCTTCATTTCATAATGATTATATAAATGAATTGAATGAATGAATATGGTATATACTACACTAATACCATTCTGGAAATGAATTATCTATAACCTAAAGATAAGAATAAGAATTTATTCGACAAAACACGCATAAGAACAAAAAGTTATAAAGACCCGAGTAACAAGTAACAATGAAATATTACTAACAAGAAGCTAATAATATGACCATATATGATATCATATAAATATGTATGATTCTGGAATAAGTCAATAACATTATTTAAACCATTATACAGGAGCTTCGGACACGTACAAAGCAAATTGGACCTAAGGTAAGGGAAATATCACAATCTCATTTTTTATCCGAGATTGTTTATTCGTAAGTATTTACTGGGGTGTATTTTATCATCCACATCCATGTTCCCTCAATATGTAATATTGTTTCCATCCACTTGAAATAGTTTAAATCCAATTTTACCCTTAGGTGAGTTTTTAGTAAAGAATATGAAAGGAATCTTTTGTCGTTTTTCCGTACGAGGTACTTTTTGACTTTTCCGACAAAAGTACGAAGAATGTTTTTTTTAACTTATACGGCATGAATGGATTTTTAAAACATTACTTCAAAGAATCTTCCTTTACAAGTTTTCAAGTTTATTTTAATCAACTTCTTTTATTTTAAAGTTGTATGACATGTTATGAAAGGAAAAATGTTTTTGAAGAAGAAAGGATATTTTCCTCAAGAATTCAATTCAAGTGTTTTATCAAAATTATTTTCCATCTAAGATAATAAAGGGTTCTGTTTCTATCCATATTTTTACATTGGTTTGACTATGTTGTGATGGAATTATGTTTATGAATTCCTTTATCATATATGAATTGATTTATGATGTCATGATGTTTCAAGAATCCCATTTTTGTTATATGTGTTATGCGATGATGTATGTTTTATGATTATGTGGCACACATAAGAAAGAATTCATTATAAGATGGGTGGGACCTATATCTCCCTCCAATGCATTGGGTAATGATTTTATATCTCATGAGATAGACATGGCTGGAACGGAAGGTTATTTCGGTTCAGTGATACAGGACTGAAACGAGGAGTGAACTCGGTTCAGAAAGGGACTTTGTCCACTAAGATAGTCTTGGCAATGAGTCATGACTAACAAGAAATGATTTTCCATGATTATGTGTGCATGCCACAAAGTTTCAAGTTTTATGTTATGGGGATCTCATTTTCACTTCTATGATTTATTCCATGTTAAGATATTATGATCTCTTTTGCAGGTTTTGATTTTCATAAAGATATGATATGATTTTTATTTCCTTTATTTGCCCTTGCTGAGCATTTGAGCTCACCCTTTTATGTTTTCTTTTCCCCAGGTCAGGAAGATGGATATTAAGTAGAATATGCTAAAAGGGACCCTAGATATGATGAAATAAATGGGAGACACTGTAGAAGATTTATGAACCAGTTGTTTATGTTTCCCCAGTTTCTAAAGACACTATACCTATACGGTCCTTTGTGGTTTTGTCATATGTTGTAATAAGAGTGATTCAATTTTGAAGTATTAACAATGTATGTAAAGTATGGGTCGTTATACACGGTGTCTTAAATTCTTAGAAAGAATCCAATACACGGCCTGATTTGGCGGATCAGTCAATGCATTGAACCTAGACTACACGGTGTGTACTTCCGAATACACGCCGTGTATTCTGGTGTTATACGGCCAGAAACATTTGGCTCCTCCGGATGAGTTCCTCTATTTTATTTTAATCAAAATTAAAAGAAAAATCTGTTTCTGTGAGGTGAACGAGAAACGAGAGAGGAGGAACAGATCTCGATATTCATATTTCCAGAATGATTAACCATGAATTGAAATAACTAAATTATTAAATGCGTAAATCACCAACAAAAAACTAAATAATTATAACCAACGATATGATCCCTTTGATACCACTTGAAGGTTCCAGGCGCAGCGGAAGCGCGTTGGTGGGTTTGCCCAACTTTAATTTTAACGTTAAACAACGTTCAATCCGAGATCCATCACGATATAAAACGCCGAATCTTCGGAATAGAACGAAGAACGAAAAGAAAAGAAGAGTCCCAGAACCCTTGAGGAGGATCATCATATGTTGATTATAATTAATTTAATTAATGCATAAGAATTACCTTGTTGGAATTCTTTCTTCGTTGATGTGTCCGGTCACGATTCGGTGATCCGTCGTTGCGTCGTAGAATCCAAGTGTAGGATTCCTCTAGCGGTGATCCACACGTGTGTCACGTATCTCCGGACATCACCAAAGAGATCTCCGTAGATAGGAACATCCAATGATACTATGAAATGTGGATTTCCTACTAGCGGGTCTCGTTCTCATAATATCCTCCTGGATATTACCAAGGGCGCACACCATGAGAAGGTGCCTCAAAGTTTTATGAGTCCTCACCCCTAATGACCTGTATTATTTGTGTCCCTCAAATAATATCATCCGGCTATAGAACATACATTCAAGAACAGTGTTATGGCACTTTCGGGTTCTCATCATAGCAGGGATCCTCTACGACCCTTTAATGCAACAGCTGTCCTTAGAACATTATCACATGACATGTCACGCAGAAGAACAATCAAGATGTGATAATGCTTTTATTTAATGAATAAAGTACAAAGTAGTTGGTTCTAGACCACCAACTCCAACAGTAACTACAGTTGGTTAGCCATTGACGCCTTGACATATGGATATGTATGACCTGCTTTGGATGTATGCTTGTTGTTCAGTGGTAGTTCCAAGTGATCAGTATGCTTTTGTGTTTACTTTCTACTGCCATTTATTTTTATTGCTTTCGCTGTTTATCGATATTGAACGTGCTTCCGCTCTACGGGTCTGTTTCGAGTCTGCTGAGTCGTTTATTCCGCTGCATTTTTATTATTATACTCGGATCAGTACCATTATTATCCTCCGAGAGGGTATAACCTCCCCACTATACCTATAAAGACCCTCACTGCTAGTCGACAGCCTTTAGCGTTCGGGGAGGTGCGCCTAAGGTAGTAACACCCAACCCGTTTAGCACTGTTCGGGTGGTTGTTCAGGTTCGGGTCGTTACAAAAACATTGTACGTAACATAATTTATTTTATTTATTACATGAGCTAAATTTTAAATACAAGGATACTTCTAAAAAAATAAAATTTATTTTAAGTTAGATCAATTATGGGTGGATAACGGACTCGGGTTGGACCAGAAAAAAAATGTTTTTATTTTTAATGAATTTAAACCCGATTGAGGAAAAGTTGGACCAACCTCAAAATACGTAGTTTGAATCATGAGCGATAAATAATTTTTCTCTTTTAAATTGTGATGTTGTTTCATTTAATATACATATATATATATACTTCTCACGCTTTACCAAACTTAATCTTTATTCATATTAGGACATCTCCAAATAATAATGGCTACACAAGAAGGTTAGACTCCTATCAAGGAAACCCAAACTTTTGATATCATTTTGTAACAACTAGTCCACACGTCCATCATACCCAACACCCAACCCGATTCACCATAAAGGCTCAAAGGGCGTTTTCGATTCTCACGAATGCGTTTTCGATTCTCACGAACTAGAGACAAGCGTCTTGACATCATCCATAAACAATGAGAAACAGTTACGCATGCCAAAAAACAACACAAAAGAAAACTACTACTATCTAACCAACTCGAATCGAGATCAAAACCAACTCCATGCAACATTCGATTGCTCATCACCACCCAACTCACCAAACATCAGTCACGACAAACAAGAAAAACAGTTAGGCTTGCCAACTACCATGATCCAACCCATTTGCATATACATGATCAACATCCATAAACAATGAGAAACGGTTTGGCATGCCAAAAAACAAGAACAAAACTAACACAAAAGAAAACTAGTACAAACTAACCAACTCGAATCCAGATCGAAACCAACTCCATGCAACCTCCAGTTGCTCATCACCACCCAACTCACCCAACATTGGTCATGATGAACAAGAAGGATCCAACTGAGAACCTTGAGTCTGAAATTGTGTAAGCGTGATCTAAAAACCCCAGCTGGTCACCAAAACCTGCCAAAACTATGCAATTCGTTTCATAAGGAGATTCATGAATGCCAGTGTGAAAGTAAAGATAAAAAGTAAGATTTACATATATAAAATGCATGGAAATCAAACATAATTCCATAATACAATTTCAAAACATTTTCCCCTTGTTTCCCAAAACCGAACACATGCATTTTAAAAACAAAGTCCTTGGCCAAATCCGTTTCAAAACCACACACATTATTAACATTTCTCAAAAACAACTCACACTTGTTTTATTTAAATTAAAACGGTTACTCTCAAACATTTCACTGGTCGAACAAATCTTTAAACCCAAACCCTATTTTAAAATCGAACATAAATTACCCACACAAGAGTTCAAAATAGGTTTTCACAAACATCTTTAAAAACTCATTTTCAAAGGAAACAACCTAACTCACATGAGTTAAGCACAACAAGCAAGCACAACATATATATCATAAGACATATAAAAAATGCAATATAATCAAGGAAGGTTCCATATCAAAGAAAGAAGGGGAAATGATACAATTAAGAACTAAATTAAACTCCCCTCAAACAATAACCCATTGAGCAAACAAATGTGTCATGGTCTAACCCAAAGGCCACTAACGTCCCAAGCATCCAATTGTATATGGGCATAACCACACGAACTAGCTATCGATATGCACTAAGCCAAACCATCATCCAATTATTCCACACAAGCCTCATTGTGATGAAAAACCCCACCTAGCCCTTGTGCCTAACATGAATGGTAAGTAACTAGTGGCATGTGAACCAACTAGATGAACAAGCTAGATCTCCCACTTAGTACCCGATATCCCATAACCAATAAAGTAAGTGAGACATAGTGAAAACAAGCCAAGTCTACCCACAAAGGCATAATCATAACTACCCTCACCCCTAACACCCAATGATGAAAGCCCCATACAAATAACACGCACACAAGGCATAACAAGCACATTCCCACATAAGGGGAGCAACAAGCATCACCTAGTGATCACAAACCCACACAAGGGGTACGCAAGCAAGGGGCAATCAAGGGGTGTCTCACATTCACCATTTTAAAATATGTGTCAAACGAGCCTTTAACACCAAATCATGACTTAGATTTCCAAGCCCTTTCACATTTCATAAAATACTTTCCAAACACCATTTGAAAAACGATGGAAATCACCTAAACATTTCAAACATTTCAAAGTCACCCCTACATAAGGGATCTCTTCTTTGAAATTCTAAAACATGGCCAAAGCCCTTATTTACATCACACTTTTCACAAAATACCACTTAAAACATTTTAAGTGGTTCAAACAAACCACCAATTTCCTTTAAAACGTTTCTAACACACCCTTGAACAAGGTTCTGCCTCTTTGAAAACTAAAACAAAGCCAATGAGCCAATCATTTGTCATAAAACTATTCAAACAAGCCTCCATGACATTCCATAAAGGGGTAAACCACACACACATTTCAAATCATCATTTGGGAAACATTAAAACACCCCTTTACAAATCATTTTGAAGTCCACACCTCACTTCAAAACAAAATTCCCTTTAAAACCTTTGTTTTCACTCGTTAAAAAACAAAACCGAGTTAAAACCCATTTCGCCTCATGAAAACCATTTCAAAAATCCATTAGGAATTTCAAAAGAAGATTAACATAATAAAAAATTCCATTTTAAACAATAAAACATGGGATTCACATATAAAACCAATTATGCCAAGTATAAAACTTAATGAAATGGTTCCAAATCACCACAAGGCTACCGTACGTATATAATTATTCTTTCATAAAAAGGGAATTTAGAAAGTGTAAGCATGCTTATAATTCCAAAAATGAAATAGTTTCATAGTAACACCTACCTAAAAGAAGAGGAAACCAAGCCAAACCACCTCGAAACATGCTTCCTTCAATAGTGACCACACCTACGAGACTAGCAATGATGTCTACAACCCATAGACGCCAAAAGCCCCATCAATAAATTCACCCGAAAACCTAAAATTGAGCTACATGATAACTAGGGTTCATGGGGGAAGCCAAATCCAAGAAAGAATATAGGGAAGGAAGGAGGGAAAAGGAGGAGAAAATCATCTCAAAACTCTTGGAAAATACCATTGGAAGGGAACGAATCAAGGGAGGAGGAAGGTGGAACACCCCCAAGGGTTTCCAAGGGTTGGATGACTTGTGTGGGGGAGAAGAGGTGTGAAATCCATCTTAATTAGAAATGAAAAATGGGAATTACCCAAATTTTTAAACACCTAGACAACTCACACGGTTTGAAAACATGGTTGGGAAAATCGTGCGCCTACTATGTCTGCACCAATGCCACCCAAAAACCCTTAAGCCACATAGTTATTCCTGAGAAGCCACATGTTTTCTCATACTGTGTGCCTCACTCCAGAACCACCCAGGCCTTGCATGACCTACTGGGGTGCCCCGTACAATTTGAAAATCTGTGTGGAATCCATGAAAGCTGCTCTATTAAAAACTAAATAGCCATCCACACACTTGCTACAAGTTTTACCAAACCATGTGAAAGTCATGCGCCACACCTCAAACGCACCAAGGATCCCACATGGTTTCTCCTAGGGGACACACAGTTTGGACTTAACCATGTGCAACCCATACTAAAAAACTGTGCACAGTTCAAAATGAATTGGAAAGGATCCTTGGGAAGGGAGGTCGCATAGTTTCCCTCTAACCGTGCACCTTAACCATGAATAGTGAGAAACCTTGAAAATTTTCAAGTTATGAGCCGAAACTCCTTGAGAATACAACTCGAACCTCCATTCATCTAAAGAAAACAAAAGGAACGACACCATGACATGGGGGGAATCACACATAACATATGGCATCAGATCAGCTCACATACCCAAAGCATCAATCAATTTCAATGGAATTAATGAATGGGATTTGCTAGTTTCAAATTAAAATGATGCCATATTAGAAGCAATAAACACTGTACCTCTCACGGTGGATGACCCAAAATCCAATTCCTCTGGCATAAACTCTACTTCATGGAGTCACCCTAGCTCAGACCCACCCTGAGTCTTATTCCCTTGGTGAGAATATACCTTAACATGAGGGAGAGACCCCCTACCCTTAGAAGCCTCTAACTATACCTTATATACTTTTGAAAAATTCATTCCCACACCACCCCCATGAATCTAACTGGAAGAAGCATTGGAGGTGACCTAGACGTCTACACTGGTGTCATACCCTCGAATTCTCTGAGTAATGAGTCCTTGTGTGCCCAACCTTCCCACACTGATAAAAAATAACAAGCTTACACCCTGAAGAAGCCACATGAGATGAACCCGATGACTATTGGACACTCTTGCCACTACCCCACTAAGACCCATCCTGCTTCCGCTTCTTCCTCAACGAAGAACTATGGATTTCATCCACTAAAATAACACCACATAGACCTATATTACCAGTCAAATATGCCTTTTCCATAGCTATCTTACCAACCACCTTTGAACATGTCAATAGAAAAAGAAGAATGTGCATATATTTGATATTTGGTCTCAAGCCCATCTCGAAATGCCAAGCCTCACAGTAATCGTTCACGAGGAGATCTAGAGAGACATGAACCAACTGAGTAAAACATGAGGCATATTCTATCACCAAACAACCCCCTTGCTCCAACTTTAGAAACTCATGGGCCTTCACCACCCTCAAAGTCTCTAGGTAGAATTGGCGATTAAAACCCACCTTGAAAGTGGTCTATGTGAGATCCTCCTACCTCCTTGAAAGCATCATTGACTCCCACCAATTCCTATCTGGTCCTCCCAACACATACGTGGTAAGGACCACTATAGAGGTCTCAGGGTTCTTCAATAACTCAAAGATTCACTCGATATGATCAAACCACTGCTCAGGATCATTTGGTCCCTTGCTTCTATGGAACACTAGTGGATTTTTCCCCATAAACTTCTGAGTATGGTCCACCATCCATGTATTCTCATGACCACTAACTTGACCCAAGGATTGGATTGTACAAATCACCAACTCCACCAAATCTAGATCAAGAGGAGGGTTCGCCCACAGGGTGTTCTCCGCAACACCCTCTTTATGCCTGGATGAGGTCTTTATGGGAGGCATTGTCCACAATACACAAAACACAAGCTCTGTTAAGAACAATTCAATCAAAAACCAAATCAAATGAACCAAAAGAAACCCCTATCATGGGTATCAATAATCAACACTAGCATCACAAGCAACTCTAAATGATAAAAGAGGCAAAACATTAAAAATTCCAAGCATTTCTCACTGTGTACGGTTTGGAAACACGGTTAGGCAAACCATGCTCCAACCATGTGGGTGTCCCTGGAGGTTTGGAAGATGAGGCCGCATGGGCTACACATGGTTATTACTAACCATGTGCACTGACTGTGCACCTCCTCCATACCTCCCTATTTCATCCCCACAACTCAAAATGACCCCCGAGATTACCTCATGACTCAACATTGACTAGGAAACACTTCAAAATATCACCAAAATAACCCATAATGGGCTCAAAACATAACCACAATCTCAGACCACCCATGGAAACTCAAGGATTGACATGAAGAAGAGTTTCCCAGACACTCCCCCATTCCCACCTCTTGATCTTCGACAGTCTTAACTCTAGTCTACCACTGACCCCCCAAATAACTACCATGCTACAATACCATTTTTTAATGAACCAACTTAGGTCGACCCAACCCGTCACCCAGCTCGGCCCATCACACAACCTGTTCCTAATCACTATGGGCAAGCAATAAGCACCGGGTATAACCCACAATATCTTGGGAACAATTTCATCCATGGTAAACCAACATGACTCATCCATGAAATAGGATGGCGATGCCAACACAATCAGAGTCAACAAGCATAATCAAACATCAAGAGCAATGCAAAATAAGATAAGCAGACACCATAAACAAAACTAAACATCATATACAAGGCATGCTAAAAGGCCATAATAGGATAACTCACCAAGTAGACAAATGTGTCATGGTCCAACCCAAAGGTCACTAATGTGCCAAGCATCCAATCGTATATGGGTATAACCACCCGAACTAGCTATCAGCATGCGCTAAGTCCAAACCATCATCCAATTATTCCACACAAGCCTCATTGTGATGACAACCCCACCCAGCCCCTGTGCTTAGCATGACTGGTGGGTAACTAGTGGCATGTGAATCAACTGGAGGAACAAGCTAGATCTCCCACTTAGTACCCGACATCCCATGACCAATAAAGGAAGTGAGACCTAGTGAAAACAAGCCAAGTCTAACCACAAGGCATAACCATAACCACCCTCACCCTTAACACCTAATGATGAAATAACCATACAAATAACATACACACAAGGCATAACAAGCACATTCCCACACAAGGGGAGCAACAAGAATCACATAGAGATCACAAACCCACACAAGGGGTACATAATCAAGGGGAAATCAAGGGGTGTCTCACATTCACCATTTTAAAATCAAAGTTCCAAATAGGTCTTTGGTACACATGTCACAGTGCATCCAATTTTCAATTTTTTATAACCAACTGGCTAATGGAAAAGTGGCGAGCAGGGTCGAACCACAGAGAGCATATAATCTAGTTCACTAAAAATGTTTCGTTGGAAAATGTTTAGATGGACAAAGGTTGAGGGAATTCCTATTTTTGAATTTTCTTTTATTTTTCTTTTTAATAAAACTAAAAGGTGAGAAGACAAAAGATAAAAAGAAAATTGTAAATGAGAATGATGATGGACTCTAAATCAACAAAATGTGTCGAGGATACTAGTGTCGCAATTAAATTATCACACAGACATGCAAAATATTCTTTTATGTGATTAAATATTTATTCTGTTTAGATATCGCCATTTCTGAAAATATAAGAATTTTTTAGATGCTCAATTTAAATTTCCTAATTTATTTAAAGTCCCATTCTCTGGTGTCATAAATAAATTTAAAAAAATTAGTTCAAGTACCGGACTACACAGTGAAATGACATAACCCGTTTCTCACAAAGTTGTGTCACCAATTTGCATTTACCATCGGTCAACGCGATTTACCTTCTCGGACCGCCACGTCGACTTAAAATTAAAAGGACCAGTTTCAATTTCAGCAATTAATTCAGTGCAGAAATAATTTAAACAGATAAACATTCAATTAAAATAAATTTAATTGACAATTAATCATCAAACAATATCATTGCATGGCATGCACAATAATTTTAATTACTCAACCAACATCCCGACACTAAGAAAATTACCCCGACATCACAACTGAAAGAATAAATGCAGTAATAAAATGATATGTCATGTGAAATAACACCGCGTTACCGAAGCAATGAACGTGTCCGTCTTTATTTTCACCACGCATAGCAAACCTCGACACGTGATGATGTCACGCACCAACTATGCGACCACCAGAACGAAGGATATGAGTGATGAAGTGGATGCTGGTCGACTCCTCGGATAGCGGTGAATGGTGCGCGGCTGCTGGTTGGCTTCTCGGATGGCGGAGACCAGTGCGCTGCAAAAAAAACAGAAGTAGGGGAAAGCTGGGTCCGGCGGGTGAAGGAGAGGCAGCGGGTTCTGCGAGAGAGAGGGTGAGGGGGTCCAGCGGGGAGGGGGTCCATCGGGTAGGCAGGGGAGAGGGAGCTGGGATTCGAGGGGCTGGTGGGGTAGCAACAGGGAGAGTGGGGGGCGACGGGGTGTCCGACGAGGGAGAGGGGGTGTGACATATATGAAGAGCGGAGGAGCGGCGGGTCCAGCGGGGTCTTCGGACTGGATATGGGAGGCGGCCGAGATGGAGATGGGGTAGCTGCAGGGGGAGAGGAGTGGGGGAGTGGGGCTGGCGGGGTGTGGGTTCGGCAAGAGAAGGAGAGGGGATGGGAGGCAGCGGGTTAGGCATGGGAGAGGGGAGGCCAAGAGAGGGGTGCGGGTTCTGGTAGAGAGAGGGGAGGCGCGGGGGTAAGGGGGTTAGATAGGGGGGCGAGGGTTAGGCAGCGAGAAAAGGGGCGACGGTTTTAGATAGGGGAGAGAAAGGGAGATTGGATAGAGGGACATGGGAATAGGGAGGGGAGCGGGTCAAGGGGGTAGGGGGTGGGGGGAAGGTTAAAAAAACCAAATTCAAATTTTAGATTCAAAATTTAAAAATAAAATTCAATAAAAATTTGTTAAATGTTAATAAAAAAATACTAATATCAAATAATAATAATAATAATAGAATTAAATATATAAAATTCTAATTATAAAAAAAAATAATTAAAATAAATGTTAATGATACCAATAGAGTTAAATAAAATATATAAAATTAATATAAACTAATAAAAATACTAAAATACTAATATCGATATATAAGTTAACTAAAAATTATCAAAATAACTAAATTACTATAAAACTACAAAAATAAACTAAAAATATAAAAAATGGTTAAACTAATTAATTAAAACTAAGTTAGAAAATTATAAAAATACATGTAAAAATCCATGTACATCAAATCCCCCACACTTAAACTTTTGCGCTCCTGGGAAAAACAATCAGAAATAAAACACAAGTGGTTGTAGACAAATCAAAACATCCAAGTTATAAGTTCAAAAAATTTCAATCTTTTTCCCATAAAATATCATGCTTCATTTAAAACTCCAATTTTCAAAAACCATTTTTCTTATACTCACAATCTTTTCAAAACAAGTACGTGCACTCATTTATCATGTGACCTACCTTTCCATTACACTCATCATTCGAAAAAATTTGATCAAAGTTTTTCTCAGTTCTCATACACATGCATGCTTACCATAGGATTGCCATGAATTTCACATCTCCACTAGTGGAAATCAAAAGAATGCACCAATCTCAAGGACTTTACATGAGGTTCAAATGTCTCTGAGGTTGCGGGACGATGGGTAAAAAAAATGACAACTTTTTGATAAAAAGGAGGGTTGAATCTTGAAATAAATGCATGATATATATCAATCCAAATGTCTCCCTCAAATGTATCTCTCAAACTCTCACTCCCCCACACTTAAAAAATTGATTGTCCCCAAGCATATTATAATCCAATGTTTTGCTCTTTTTTTTTATTTTTAAAAAACAACTCACTCAAATAATATGGTCAGGAAAAACTGGTGAGTATCAACTCAAAAACCTCATGAAATAAATGTCAGACAATAATCCCAAAGAATGGTACACAAGTAGCGTATACTATGTAACATCTCAATGAAGCTAGGTCATATAGAAAACTCTCTAGTTCCTAGAGTAATGGATCATCACTTTTATAGGTATCCCCAAAGGTGAGGGTTACCACCTAATGACCACCAATGTACTCATTGTTGGAACCAAAAGGATTCTATATTCCCATATCAAAATACATGCAATGAATGTGGCTACTGTGAAAAATAACTCATATGATCAGGATGGGATAATTTCACTCCATGTACATCAAATGACTCACTACCCCTCAAAGAACCCTCTCCATGAGTAAATCGCTCCCCCGCACTTAGATTGAAAAATATCATGCAAAAAATCAAGAAATTGGTAGGGAAGGGTATCGTTTTGGGCTCTTCCTAAAAGGCTCATTCATGGATTCTAAGGGATATACGATGGAGAAAATGTATGGGTGGCTTAGTGGGTCAACGGGGCTGAAAAATAAAACAGATGCCTCGATCATTTTAGTGCAACTTTCAAAAATTCCTATCGCTTTGATGAAAAAACATAGCAAGTTCTAGAAGACATAACATGGTTGAGATTATCTCAAGAAAAATATAAATAAGAGATGATGTAAAACGGGCCAGAGTCATCACAGGTGTGGAAATATAATGTTGGAAAACACAGATGAGAATGAGTGCAAATAAGTGTCTCGAAAATATACAAGTTTTTGAATTTTTTTTCGAAGCATGAAATAATATCAGCAATCATATAAGTCATGAGATCAAGGATCAAAGAATTCCAAAACCAGAACCAGGTTCTCAAAATGTCTAGGGACACAAGTGGTATGTTCCCAACTTTTTTGTGACAAAAATACAGTGAATTTCATGTGGGTTCATTAATGAAAAGAATGTTAGTTTTTTTCAAAATTTTCTTGTTTTTTTAGTTTACATGGTATTGTTGGAAGCATAAAATATGAGAAAAATAAAACACTTCCCTGTGTAAGTACAGATAGACGCAGAGAGGCTATTTGTATCTGATGAAGCTCCAGAAATGATGTACCTATAAAATCTACACATCGACAACACATACCTGCATCATATCATAAAGATAACACCAAGGATCACATGAATGGAAGCAGATATGCAGGAGAGTGACAAGTGCACACAAATATCAGGAGTAGCTAAAAAAATTTCACACATGCCATGTTTTATTTTCTTAAACAAACTAGAACAGTTAAAAAAAATAAAGGGGAAAAAATGAAACTGGAACATGGGTTGCCTCCCAGGAAGCGCTAAATTTTACGTCTTTAGCCAGATGGATGGACAATGTTCAATCATCTTGGTCCATCAGCTCAGAAATCCTCTACCTCTTACGAGAACTAGTGGTTGTGTCATCGATCTCACATGGAAGCTTAGTGGGATTAACCACCTCTGGAGCATAGTGAGCATGAATCTAGTGAGGAAGGAACAGAATTTGTGCTCTTTGTGGTGGCTCTGGCTGCTGAGCACGAATCTCTAATGAAAGTTCCTCAAGCTGGTGCTCGATATCAGCCAGATGCTGAGTCATCCGTCGTACTAAGTCAGAGGGAGATAGAACAAGCGCATCGATGACCACAGAAGACTCAGAAGAGCTAGAAATTTTTTTAGCTGCATCCAAAAAACAGATAGAGAGATAGAGATAGAGTAAGAAAACAAAGACTAAAGAATGAAGAAGCATTCAGATTGCCTTCCGATCAGCACTAAGTTTAACGTCTTTAGCCAGACGGATAACTTCTCATTGTAATTGGAGTTCTTCAATGATGACTATCGTATCCAAAGTGTGGTAAAGTTTAAGGCATTGACCATTAACTTTAAATGGAGGCATCTTCCCATCAGAAATTTTGACTTCACCATGTGGATAAACAATTGTGATAGTGTAGGGACCCGACCACTTTGACTTGAGTTTTCCTGCCATGATTCGAAGTCGTGAGTTGAAGAGGAGAACTTTTTCACCTGCTGAAAAATTTCTTTATTGGATTCGTTTGTCATGCTAGGCTCGAGTTTTCTCTTTGTAAATCAAAGCATTGTCATATGCTTTTCTCCTCATCTCGTCTAGTTTATTCATCTGTAGAAAACACTTCTCTTGGGCAGTTTTGAAATCAAAATTCAGTTTCTTCACAGCCCAATAAGCTTTATGTTCCAATTATACAGGTAAGTGGAAGGTTTTTCCAAAGACCAATCAATATGCGGACATTCCAATAGGTGTCTTGTAGGCGGTTCTGTAGGCCTAAAGTGCATCATCAAGTTTGGTGACCCAATCTTTCCTAGATGTATTTACAGTTTTCCCCAAAATACCCTTAATTTATCAGTTTGAAACCTCAGCTTGGCCATTGGTCTGTGGATGGTATGGGGTTCTAATGTAGTGGTGAAATCCATGGCGAGTCATTAGCTTCTGAAACAGTGCATTATTGAAGTGGGTACCACGGTCACTGATGATGAGCCTTG
Source organism: Viscum album (assembly GCA_963277665.1). Classification (NCBI taxonomy): domain Eukaryota; kingdom Viridiplantae; phylum Streptophyta; class Magnoliopsida; order Santalales; family Viscaceae; genus Viscum; species Viscum album. Next base: position 1,608,732,621 of record OY728128.1, read on the forward strand.
GAATTTCGAACTGGGTAAAAATGTGTTGCTTTAAAAATCTGATGACAAATCGAGCAGTATTTTCTGAAAATGCTTTAGCTTCCACCCATTTTGACACATAGTCCACACAGACAAGGATATAGGATTTCCCAAAAGATTTAGGAAAAGGACCCATGAAGTCAATTCCCCATATGTCAAAAATTCCAATACCCATGATTGAGTGTTGTGGCATTTCGCACTTCCAGCTTATACCCCCAGTTCTTTGGCATTTATCACAATTCATGACGAATTCACGAATATCATGATTCATTGTTGTCCAATACAAACCACATTGTAACACTTTGCTGATTTTTCGATGAATCCCATGGTATCCCCCAGCTTCTCTAGTGTGGAATAGGTTCAAAACACTATCAACTTCTTCTTCAGGGATGAATCTTCTTATCATTCCATCCACATAGTCTTTGAAAAGTAAAGGATCATCCCAGTAGTAATGGCATGATTCATTCAAAAATCTTTTCCTCTGTTCCTTTGATAAGTCTGGATGTATCACACCTGAAGCTAAGTAGTTCACGAAATCAACATACCAGGGTGTGATTGTTTCAATGGCATAGAGTTGTTCATCAGGAAATGTTTCATTGATTATTTCGACATTGATTTCACCTATGTCATGGTCGAGGCATGATAAATGATCAGCAACGACATTCTCTGTTCCCTTTTTGTCCTTGTCTTCAATGTCAAATTCCTAAAGTAACAGTATCCATCAAATGAGTCTGGGTTTTGCATCTTTCTTGGTCATCAGATACCGAAGTGCAGAGTGATCCATATAGACAGTGACTTTTGAGAATAGAAGATGGGATCGAAATTTGTTGAAAGCAAAGACAACTGCTAGCATCCCTTTTTCAGTTGTAGTGTAATTATGTTGAGCCTCATTCAAAGTGCGGCTAGCATAATAGATTGGCATGAAGATCCTTTCTTTTCTTTGTCCCAAAGCAGCTCCAACTGCCCAGTCACTAGCATCACACATTAACTCGAATGGCTACTCCCAATCAGGTGAAATCATTATCGGGGTTTCAACCAAATGCTGCCTTAATAATTTAAATGCTTCCTGACATTCAGGGCCGAAGTGGAACGTGATGTCTTTTCCCAATAGGTTCGTAAGGGGTTGGGAAATAATAGATAAATACTTAATGAAGCGTCTATAGAATCCAACGTACCCAAGAAAACCTCGAATGGAACGAACTTAAGAAGGCATGGGTAACTTAGAGATTGTAATAATCTTTGCGGTGTCAACTTCAATTCCTTTCTTTGAAATTTGATGACCCAAAACTATTCCACTTTGTACTATGAAGTGTGAATTTTCCCAATTAAGCACAAAATTCTTTTCTTCGCATCTTTCCAAAACCTTATCCAAATGTTCTAGACAGTCATCCAAAGAATCTTCATACATAGAGAAATAATCCGTGAATCTTTCCAAGAACTCTTCAATCATGTCATGGAACATTGCCATCATGCATCATTGAAATGTGGCTGGTGCATTACACATTCCAAAAGGAATTCTCTGATAATCAAAAGTACCATATGGACAAGTGAATGTGCTTTTCTCTTGATCCTCTAGTGTCACTGCTATTTGATTATAGCCTGAGTATCCATCCAAAAAAAAAAAGTAATCTTGTTCTGCCAATTGTTTAAGAATTTGATCAATAAAGTGTAATGGGAAGTGATCCTTCCTAGTGGCATCATTCAATTTCCGATAGTCTATGCACACTCTCCATCTAGTCACTGTTCTTGTGGTTATAAATTCTCCTTTATCATTCTCAACCACTGTGGTTCCACCATTTTTAGGTACCACTTGCAATGGGCTAACCCATTGACTATCAGATATTGGAAATATTAAACCAGCATCAAGAAGTTTAATGACTTCTTTCTTGACTACTTCTTTTATGGGAGGTGTTAAGTGTTGTTGTGGTTGCCTGCAAGGTTTTGAATTATCTTACATATGTATTCTGTGAGTACAAATGGAAGGACTTATACCTTTTAGACCATCAATAGTCCATCATATTGCTAGCTTCCTTTGTGACTGGACATTGAGCAATTTGCTTTCTTGTTCACTCGAAAGATTGGCATTGATGATGACTGGTAAGGTGTTTAAATCTCCCAAGTAACTGTACCTCAGGTTTGATGGAAGGGGTTTAAGATCAAGTGTTGGAGGCTTTTCAAGTGATGGAGTGAGTGAAGTGAATTCATGTCTATCTAAAGGCTCAACTATGTTTATGATGAATTCCACTACCTCGATTGATTCAGTAAACTCTTCATTTTCTTTGTGAAAATACGTGAGATCCAGTGCATCGCTTGCTAACTCATCACATTCTTGAATCGTATCCAAGAAATGACAGTCTGGTACAGATGGTTTTTCCATAGCCTTTAGGACATCGAATGTTATGTTCTCATACCCAATTCTAAAAATTAACTTTCCCTCTTGGATATCAACCAGTTCTCCGCATGTTGCTAAGAAGGGTCTTCCGATAATGAGTGGGACGTCCTTGTCTTCTTCTATATCGAGGACAATGAAATCAGTAGGGAAGTAATATTTATCAACCTTGACAAGTACGTCCTCTAGAATCCATCGAGGATGCTTCACTGATCGGTCATCCATTTTCAAGGAGACCCTCGTTGGATTTAATTCTGTGATGCCCAGTTCTTCAAGGATTCCAGACGGCATGAGATTGACACTAGCTTCGAGGTCGCACAAAGCTCTTCCGAATTGACATCCTCCAATATTGAAAGGAATAGTGAAACTACCTGGGTCTCTTAGTTTTGGAGGTATGGATCTGGGTATGACCACTGAACATTCCTCGTGCATTATAATTGTTCCCACATCATGTAATTTTATTCTTTTTGATAGAATTTCCTTGAGAAATTTAGCATAGTGGGGCATTTGTGTGATGGCTTCTGCAAAAGGAATATTTATTTTAAGCTTTTTGAACATCTCCATGAATTTTGAAAATTGAACATCCAACTTCCTTTGCTTCAGTCTTTGTGGAAATGGAGAAGGTGGTATGTGGGATTTCACTCTTTCGTTGAGTGCCTCATTTTACTTTTCCTTTCTTGCCTTTTCATTTTTTTTCAAGTTTGTTTTGATCTTCCTCCTCTTTGGTTTCAAGTTGGATTGCTTTGTTTGTTGAGTCATCATTCTCAGTGGCAGGTATAGGTGTCTCATCTGTTTGTTGAACATCAGGCATTTGGTGCTCTGGTAATTGTGTGCCACTTCACAATGTGATGGCTTTTGCTTCTTCTCTTGGGTTAACTCTTGTGTTACTTGGTAGAGTTCCTTGCTGTCAGTTTTTCATTTGTGCGGCTAACTGATCGACTTGATTTTCAATGTTGTACATGGAATCTTGTAAGTTTTGCGTTTCCATCTCTTGTGATTCAAACCATGATTGATTATACATCATTAACTTTTCTATAGTTTCTCCCCAATCTTTTTGACCTTGTGTTGCAGTAGGGGCACAGTCCGTTGTTTACTTTTGCTTCTTATACTGTTGTTACTGATGGAATGGTGGTCGGTATTTCTATTGAGATCCTTGATCTTGTGATTGCATGGCGGGTCTGAAAGCAAGTTGAGCAGTGAACCTAGGTGGACCCATGTTCTGGTTCATTGGATGAGTGGCCACTGGTTCCTTCCAACCTTGATTTTGGGTATTGCCTTGCCAGTTTGTGTTGTAATTGTTTCCATAATTTCCTCTGTTGTAGATGACAAAGTTAGCTTCAGAAATCTTGGTCTCAGATGTGTTATATAGACACATGGGATAATCATGAGGACCACCACAGTGTGGAAAATGTTCATCTTGAACAACATGGACTGTCTTAGGCAGGTTTATTGACAATCTGTCAATCCTCTTGTTGAGAGCTTCAAATTGTGCAACCATGAATGTCTGGGCATCAACATGATGCACTCCTATCTTTCTTCTTGAAAAATCTTCTGGACACTGGAAACTGTGTTCGACCATGTTTTGAATTAATATGTATAGATCCTCAGGATCCATTTCCATGAACGTATTACCAGTAGCTGTGTTGATAGTAGACTTACTCTCGGGTTGAAGTCCATAGTAGAAATCTTGCAACTGGTTTGCCAACTTCATCCCATGATGAGAACAACGTCTTAACATGGACTTGAATCTTTCCCAAGCTTCTCCTAATGATTCGTATTCACTTTTACAAAAGTAGTTGAGTTCTCTCTTGTTTTTCAAAGATTGAGTTGTTGTGTAATATCGATCAAGAAATTTTATTCTCAACACTTCCCAAGTGAAAACTGTTTCTGGGTCGAGACTTTCCAACCAGTCCTTTTCTTTCCCTTGCAATGAGAATGGAAACAGTCGCAGGATCAATGCATGATCCATTACTCCGTTATATTTAAATGTATCACAGACTTCGAGAAATCTGTTCACATGCATATAAGGGTCTTCGCTACTCAATCCATGAAATTGTGCATGTTGTTGAAGCAGGTTGATCGTGGACGACTTCAATTTAAAGTGTGTTGCTTGAATTCTCGGTCTTGTTATGCCTGAGCTAACTCTGACTGGGTTGAGTTGTAACTTTTGTCTCATAGTAGTCCGAGGCCTTTGATTATCGAGACGGTTTTGGAAAAGTGAGTGGACTTGTCCACTAGGAAGCATCAGAATGTGAGTTTCAATGCTTTCCTCTAGTGGATGCATTGCATTTGCGACTGAGGTACCGATTTGTTCTTTACCCTTTCTTTGATGTTCAAGTTGTGGATCAGGGGATGGGTCGTTCTTTGACGGACCAGAATTACAAGTGTTCACCATTTAGGCTAACAGTGCCTAAAGAAAGGCCTACTTGAAATTTTCTTAATGCTAGATGTGCACGTGCTCCCCGACAACGGCGCCGGAAATTTGGTGCGCGTGTCGCAGCGCATCCAATTTTAAAATTTGTATAACCAACTGGCTACTGTAAAAGTGGCGAGTAGGGTCGAACCACAAAGAGCATGGAATCTAGTTCACTAAAAATGTTTCGTTGGATAATGTTTAGATGGACAAAGGTTGAGGGAATTCCTATTTTTGAGTTTTTTTTCTTTTTAATAAAACTAAAAGGTGAGAAGACAAAAGATAAAAAGAAAATTGTAAATGAGAATGATGATGGACTCTAAATCAACAAAATGTGTCGAGGATGATGGTGTCGCAATTAAATTATCACGCAGACATGCAAAATATTCTTTTATGTGATTAAATATTTATTCTGTTTAGTTATCGCCAGTTCTGAAAATATAAGGATTTTTAGATGCTCAATTTAAATTTCCTAATTTATTTAAAGTCCCGTTCTCTAGTGTCATAAATAAATTAAAAAAATTCATTCAAGTACCAAACTACATGGTGAAATGACACAACCCGTTTCTCACAAAGTTGTGTCACCAATTTTCACTTACCACCGGTCAATGCGGTTTACCTTCTCGGACCACCGTGTCGACTTAAAATTAAAAGGGCCAGTTTCAATTTCAGCAATAAATTCAGTGCAAAAAAAAAATTAAACAGATAAACATTCAATTAAAATAAATTTAATTGACAATTAATCATCAAACAATATCGTTGCATGGCATGCGCAATAATTTTAATTACTCAACCAATATCCTGACACTAAGAAAATTACCCCGACATCACAACTAAAAGAATAAACGCAGTAATAAAATGATATGTCATGTGAAATAACACCGCGTTACCAAATCAATGAACATGTCCGTCTTTATTTTCACTGCGCATAGCAACCCTCGGCACGTGATGATGTCGTGCACCAACTACGCGACCACCAGAATGAAGGATATGAGTGATAAAGTGGATGCTAGTCGGCTTCTCGGATGGCGGTGACCAGTGCGCTGCAAAAAAAATAAAAACAGAAGTAGGGGGAAGCTGGGTCCGACGGGTGAAGGAGAGGCACCGGGTTCTGCGAGAGAGAGGGTGAGGGGGTCTAGCGGGGAGGGGGTCCGTCGGGTAGGCAGGGGAGAGGGAGCCAGGATTCGAGGGGCTGGCAGGGTAGTGGTAGGGAGAGTGGGGGGCGATGGGGTGTCCGGGGAGGGAAGAGGGGGTACAGCATGTACGGAGAGCGGAGGAGCGGCGGGTCCAGCGGGGTCTTCGGACTGGAGATGGGAGGCGGCTGGGATGGAGATGGGGAAGCAGCAGGGGGAGAGGAGCGGGGGAGTGGGGCTGGTGGGGTGCGGGTTCGGCGAGAGAAGGAGAGGGGATGGGAGGCGGCGGGTTAGGCAGGGGAGAGGGGAGGCCGAGAGAGGGGGTGCGGGGTGAGAGAGAGGGGAGGCGCGGGGGTAAGGGGGTTAGATAGGGGGGGGGGGGGTGAGGGTTAGGCAATGAGAAAAAGGGGCGGCAATTTTAGATAGGGGAGAGAAAGGGAGATTGGAGAGAGGGACATGGGAATAGGGAGGGGAGCGGGTCAAGGGGGTAGAGGGTGGGGGGAAGGTAAAAAAAAACAAATTCAAATTTCAGATTCAAAATTTAAAAATAAAATTCAATAAAAATTTGTTAAATGTTAATAAAAAATACTAATATCAAATAAAAATAATAATAATATAATTAAATATATAAAATTCTAATTATAAACAAAAATAATTAAAATAAATGTTAATGATACTAATAGAGTTAAATAAAATATATAAAATTAAATAAACTAATAAAAATACTAAAATACTAATATCGATATATAAGTTAACTAAAAATTATCAAAATAACTAAATTACTATAAAACTACAAAAATAAACTAAAAATATAAAAAATGGTTAAACTAATTAATTAAAAATAAGTTAGAAAATTATAAAAATACATGTAAAAATCCATGTACATCAGTCTTTAACACCAAAGAATGACTTAGATTTTTGATTCCTTTCACATTTCATAAAATAATTTCAAAGCCCCATTTGGAAAATGATGGAAATCACCTAAACATTTCAAACATTTCAACATCACCATATATAATTATGATTTTATAAAAAGAGAATTTATAAAGTGTAAGAATTCTTAGAATTCCAAAATGAAACAAGTTCATAGTAACACCTACCTCAAAGAAGCGGAAACCAAGCTGAACCACCTTGAAACATGTTGCCTTCAATGTCGACCACACCTACGGGACTAATAATGATGTATACAACCCCTAGATGCCATAATAACCATCAATAAATCCACCAAAAAACCTAAAATCGAGCCACATGACAACTAGGGTTCATAGGGGAAACCAAATCCTATAAAGAAGATAAAGATAAGGAAGGAGGAAAAGGAGGATAAAATCAACTAAAATCTCCTCGAAAACACCATTGGAAGGGAAAGAATCAAGGGAGGGGGAAGGTGGAACACCCCTAAGGGATCCCAATATTTGGAAAACTTGTGTGGTGGAGAAGAGGTGAGAAATCCATCTTAATTTGATAGAAAAAATGGGAATTACGCAAAATTTTAAACACCTTGACAACTCGTACAATTTGGACACATGTTTAGGAAAATCATGCACTAACCGTGTGGGCGTCAATGCCTCCCAAAACCCCTTAAGCCACACAATTACCCCCGAGAAGCCAAATGATTTCTTATACCACGTGTGTCACTCTAAAACCACCCAACCCTTTCACGACATCCTAGGGTACCCGTACAGTTTGATAAACTATGCAGAATCCATGAAAACGGTTTTGTTAAAAACTAAAGATCCATCTGAATGCTTTCTGTAAGTTTTACCAAACCGTGCACAAGTCATGCGACACTCCTCAAACACACCAAGGATCCCACATGGCTTCTCCTAGGAGACACACAGTTTGGACTTAACCATGCGAAACCCATGCTAAAAAATAGCGTGTAGTTCAAAATGAACTAGAAAGGCTCCTTGGAAAGGAAGGCTGCACAATTTCCCTCTAACCATGAAACTTAACCATGCATAGTGGGAAACCTAGAAAATTTCCATGTTATGATTCAAAACTCCCTGAGAATAAAAATTGTACCTCCACTTATCTAAAGAACGCAAAAGGAATGACACCATGGCATGGGGGGGGAATCATACATAACATATGACATCAAATTAGCTCACATACCCAAAGAATCAATCAATTTAAATGAAATGAATGAATGATATGTTCTAGTTTCAAATAAAAAACATTCCATTTAAGAAGTAATAAACACTGTACCTCTCACAGTGGCCAGCTTGAAATACAACTCCTCTCGCATAACCTATGATGCATGGATTCACCTTGGCTTAGACCCACCCTGAGTCTTATTCCCTTATTGAGAATATACCTTACCTTTATGGAGAGATAATCTACACTTATAATCCACCAACTGTACCTGATATATTTTTAAAAAAGTCGAGACTGTACCAATCCCCCACAAATCTAACTGGCAGAAGCATTGGAGGTGACCCAGATATCCACACTAGTGGCATACCCTTGGAGTCTCTGAGCAATGAGGCTTAGTGTGCCTAGTCTTCCCACATTGATAATAAAAAATGATCTTACTCCCTGAAGAAGACACATGAGATGAAATCGATGAGTATTGGATACTCTTGTCACCACCCCATTGAGACCCATTTTGCTTTCGCTTATGCCCTGATGAAGAACTTTAGTTTTTTCCCACTGAAATAACACCATTGAGACCTATCTTACTATTCAAATCTTCTTTTTCCATAGCCTCCTTATCAAACACCTCTGAATATGTCGATATAAAAGGATAATGTGCATATATTTTATCTCTGGCCTCAATTCCATCTCGAAATTCCAAGCCTTAAGGTAATCATTCATGAGGAGATCTAGAGAGACATGATCGAACTGAGTAAAATGGGCGAAATACTCTATCACTGAACAATACCCTTGCTCTAAATTTAGAAACTCATGGGCCTTCACCACCCTAAAGGTCTCTAGGTAGAACTTCTGATTAAAATCAACCATGAAAGTGGTCCATGTGAGATCCTCTTGCCTCCTTGAAAGCATCATCGACTCCCACCACTTCCTACCGAGTCCTTCTAGAAAATACATGGTGTGGTACACTATAGAGGTCTCAAGGGTATTCAAGAACTCAAAGACCCACTTGATATCATCAAACCACTCCTCAGGCTCATTGGGTCCCTTGTTTCCATGAAAAAATAGTTTATTTTTCCCCGTAAACTCTCGAGTATGGCCCACCGTCTATGTTTTCTCACAAACACCCACTTGACCCAAGGACCGGATTATATGAATCATCAACTCCACCAAAGCCTAATCAAGAGGAGGGTTCACACATAGGGTGTTCCCTAAAACAACTTCTTTATGTCTTGATGAGGTTCTTCTAGGAGGCATTGTCCACAATACACAAAATATAAGCTCCATTAAGCACAATTCAATCAAAAACCGCATCAAATGAACCAAAATAAACCCCTATCATGGGTATCAACAAGAAACACTAGCATCAAAAGAAACTATAAACGAGAAAGGAGAAAAAAATTAAAAATTACAATAATTTTCCACTATGCATGGTTTGACCACACGGTTAGTCAAACCATGCTCTATCCGTATGGGTGTCCCTTGAGGTTTGGCAGATGAGACCGCATGGGCTACACACAGTTACTACTAACCATGTACACTGACCATGTGCCTCATCCATACCTCCATATTTCACCCCACAACTCAAAATAACCCCCAAGCTTACCTCAGGACTCAACATTGACTGGGAAATAATTCAAAATTTCATCAAAATAACCCATAACTAGGCTCAAAACATAAACAAAATCCGAGACCACCCATGGAAACTCAAGGTTTGACATGAAGAAGAGATATATAGGCACTCCCCCATTCATACATCTTTAGATCTGATGGTCTTAACTCCAGTCTACCACTAACCCATCAAATAATAACCAATCTTTGATACCATTTTTTAATGAACCAACTTAGGTCGACCCAACCCATCACCCAACTTGGCCCATCACATGGCCTAATGTGTGTTCCCAACCACTACAGGCTAGCAATACGCATTAGGTATAACCAAAAATTCCTTGGGAATAGTTTCATCCATGGTAAACCGGCATGAACCATCCATGAAACAGGATGGCCATGCCAACACAATCAGATTCATCAAGAATAATCAAACATCCAAAGCAATACAACATAAGATAAGTAGACACCATAAACAAAACTAAACATCATATAAAAGGTATACTAAAAGGCTATAATATAATATATATACATGGTATCTCAATTAAAAACCCAAAACTCAAAAGAATGTGAACAATTACAAACAAGGCATATACATATATCCCAACAGATACAAAATCCCAAAACAACTCCACACAGTCTAACACCATGATACCTCATCTCCTCCATAAAACATGAATGACGGTAATCATGAAGAGACACCTGAGTACATGGTTCCCTTACCTTTACCTGTGCTCTGCAAAACAAAGTCTACATACACCCAAAGGCATATGTAGGGTGTGACACACAAAGCCCAATAGGATACCACCATGAATATATTTAAGTCCTTTGCCCATTCAAACCAATAAACTAGTTTGAAAACACTTTTCAAAACTAAACCACTTGAAAACAATCCATTTTCAAATAAAACTTTGAAATTCATTTGGTTTTATATTTCCAATAAAACATGTTTTCTAAATAAATTCTCAACATGGATTAGATAAGAAAACAAGGAACATCATTCTCAATACTCCCAACAAAGGAATGTAAATCCTAACATCATCATCAAATAACCATATAAATGGAAATGGGATAACATATCACATCGCATCAAACATGACACTAATAAAATTAATAAATCAAATAAACCAATCCATCATTAGTAATTAACATTTAGGGATCTAACCTCAAGGGTATAATATGAGTTAATCTAAACTAAATATACTAGCTGGATAAACAAGGTGGACAATCTCATGGTCTTCCTAGGGCCCAACTCTAAGAGCTATTACAACATCTTGACAAATAATGGAATCTATCATGGTCTTCCTACCCAAAGGAACTCACAGTCCCTTGTAAACCACATAGAAGCTATCATGGTCTTCCTCTCTAAAGGCACTCACGACCCCCATACAACTCCTTGTTTACACCTCAGTTAACCCATGTTCTACTCCATGCCAACATAATCACAAGTCAATACCATACATGAAAAAACATTTCACAAGACAATATGACAATTTTATTAAAACACCTTCAATAAGGTACAAACCATTTCTAAAACCATTTTATAAATCCATTTAAAACCATACAACCTCTTTGAGACATTTTATCAAACACTTATGCTACACACATGCCACCCTTATATGGATTTCCCTCTTCAAACACCCAATTTACAAAAAAATACATCAAAAAGATCAAACATGGTATATATATTAACCACAAATCATTTACTTTACAACTAAACAAACATAAACCAAAGGTGATTCAAAATTTAAAGGCAGGCCATGGAAAACAACCTTAAATAGAGACACCTATCATGAAATTGGTTCTAACCTCATCACCTTTGATGATAATCATCTGGAATAGGAAGATAAAGGCCTTACACACCTAATACATAATAAAACAAACCATTTACACCATTAAATACCCTATATTTTTCCAACACCCCTCCTAGTGTTAAACACTTCCATAAAAATGGAAGAACATGCATAAAGAAGGGAAAATGAGGAATAAAACTCAATAAATTGACTTACCTCAAGAGAAACCACCTTTAATACAAGGATAAATCCACCACCAAGGGAGAGGGGAAGATCCACCTCCAAAGATAAGGGACCAAAAACCTTAAAATTTGATAGGGTAAAATGGTAAATTACTAGTTTTTAAGTGACCTGGACAAGTTGCACGGTTTGGCCGCATGGTTAGACAAACCATGCTCTAACCATGCAGGGATAATGTCTCCCTAAAAATCAAGATGCATGGTTTATCCTGGGTTGTGAATGGTTTGAAAAACTATGTTAAAAATATTGAAAATCCCACTATCCCAACCTAAAGCACCCTCATACAGTTAGTTGCATGGTTAGACAAACCATGTGCTAACTATACGCCCTGGTCTGTTCTCCCCCAAAAAACCCATTTCTGACCCCAACACCTAATAACTCCAAGAACGAACCAAAAGGTATATAAAAATCAAAATTCGATGTACCAGTGGCCTGGAGGGTGTTACACCAGGGCTAGCTAGGCTACTGCACCGACCACTGACCATCTGGACCCTTGAATTAGAACCATGGGTTGTGAGTGTTGAATTATAAAATGGTTTTGGCCCCTCATATAAGACCAAGGGAATGACATGTTTAGTTTTTATAAATGATGAGTTTGTTAAATGATTGTGTTAGTTAAATTTAGTTCTAGTAAGAAACCTATAAGGAATTTTCCCATATATCTTGTGAATGGAATCCTATTTAATCAATCCTTGGAAAATGATAAGGTTTTTGTGTAATTAAAGTGATATTATGTAATGTCATGGGATCTAATAATGGTTAAGGTGCTTGAAAATTTATTTTTCTCATGTGAATGTTTTTATGGATGGAATGCCTTGTGTGTTATACCTAGGATTCATTTATGGATATGAAATTGGTGGAATGACTTGAGTGAGAGTGAATTCTGTTAGGGTACTCACTTGAATACCATAATAAAATGCCTTATCAGATTGAAGGATTTTTGAATCTAAGGAATGAGAGGAGCTAACTTAGACTCCACACCAATTCATCATTAGGAATGCCTAGGGATGGATCCCCTTTTGATTCAAATGATGTATTATGTATTGAATTCCAAAAATTAATGTCATGTATTCCCTCAGGGTACCCTTTTGAATGTCGTAGGATGAGCTCCCCAGATTCAGCTTGATTTTATGAGATAAAATGCCATGGGTGTGAACCTAGATTCTGATTAATCCTGATACTTTGAATTCCTTGGACCGACGGTTCCTTGGATTCATTTTGGAGAATACCAAGTTTGGGTTACTTGTATTCTACTAGATGAAACTGAGAGTAATTTCATGTATAGATTCCTCAAATTATGGATCGACTTGGTAAGAGGGGAATTCCCTATAGAGCACCTGGAGATTCCATTATATCTTCATTGCTTTGGTTTCCTTAGTTACACACCTTATAATTGACATGAGTTATGAGATCCATCCCTCTGATCAGAGATACACCATCACTAGCTGAAGTAGGTTGCTCTGGCCTTGGGAGTCACCGAAAAGCCTAGGGTTGGAGGCTGTGTTTTTATTTATTTACTTGTTTATTTTTTTATGTGGTAATTAGTTACCTATACAACTTTTTCATGCACATGTTATATGGGATGGTTATTTTAGGGATTCCATTGGTGGTGGCCTATTGAGTTTTACTCAAACCCTGATTAGGCTGGCATGGTACTTGGGTACCTGAGTAGAAGATTATCTATTTGTAGTTTTAGGTTTGGGAAAGCACCTGAGGTTGCTGATTTCTTGGGTTTGGCATGGATTGTGTAGGGTGTGGGTGATGGGACCACATATGACTCAAGAATAGTTTGGGGATAAGTTTCAATTATATTTTATCCTTGTATATGATCTACCCATGAGGGATTGATTATAAAATGTATGGAATTATCCATTTTTGTTGCATTTGACACTATAGTTATTCATGTCACTTGACCTGTATTATTTATGATGTTTATCTATCTTGTGTTATATGTTTATTATTATTCTCTTATTTTTTTTGATTATGATAAGTAGGTATAGTCTCCCCACCCACCTTAAATCTACACTACTAGTTGGTGGCCTCTAGTGTACGGGGAGACACACTTGAGACCATGTGGCGCACCGACCCAAAGCACTGATTCAGCAACTTCTAGGATGGGGTGTTACAAAATGGTACCATAGTATGTTTTTTTACTTATTGGTCATGGTATATAGGAGAGTAGGATTATTTTGGAACTTGGTAATGATCTCATGCTCGGGAGTGATCAACCCACACATGGGGGAAAACCCATGTTGTTGGAGATGCGAAATGTTATTCTTGGATTTTGCTTATTATGGTTGTATCTAATTTTAACTTGGAGTGAGAAACATGATTTGTGATGTTATGATTTATGGTATTTATACTCATGGATCGACACAGAAAGAGGGTGTGGCTATGTTCAAGCATTATTTCAGGTACATAGGGATTCACATTACATTCACCATGCTAGGGACATGGGTTATAGATTTCGATTTTATACTGCTTGTGATTTATATTCATCTGTGATTATATTTTCTTACATATATCAGTCTTATATATATATCTTCCTATGTTCTATATTTTACTGGTAATAAGGGGTTGGTATTTAAAATTTATGCATTTTCATATATGGTGTTTCCATATATGACTATGGTTGCATCTTACTTGACCAATTCTCGAGATGATTTCTTGACTTATGTATAGATATAAATGGATGGATGATGATCATTATTAAATAATGCATTAATAAGAAACCTAAATGAAACTTTACCTCATAGATTGTGAATAAAACTTTATTTAATCAAGCCTTATAAATGTGGAAATATTAATAAACCCTTGAAGGTTTTTATGTATTGTAGTAATGATAAATTCCCTTGAAATGTGAGTTCTATGGAAAATGATGGTTGAGTTAAAGAAAATGCCACTGAGCAACTTATCATGCGTTTTACCTCATAACCTGTGAATGTAGTTCTATTTAACTAACCCTAAAATGTGAACCTTGTAAAATGGTAAAGTCTTAATAATGTCAACTTGTAAAGTAATGAACCTTAAGTGGATGAGGTGACTTAGAGGCCTTATGTGTTTACCATTACCTTGTGTGTGGGTAGTGGGGATACTATGAGTGCCATATTTATGAGGATATTGTGTTTTGGATCTTTCATATGTGTAGAGATGACCCTAATGAGTGTAATTTGGGCTAGATATAGAGCCCAGTTTTCAAGAACCTTATGTTGGAGTTTTGGAATGATATATGTCCCTTGAAATTGGTATAGGAACAATGGGGTGTTTCTAGTGGGCTAAGAACTATGTAAACATTGACATTATGTTATTTAGGTGTGCCTAGTTATTGTTGAGGTTGACTCAGGTTTGGTGATTTGGTGTTACGTGACCTTGTGGAGAGAGCATGTTGTCCCATGAGGTGTGGCCTTAGTGAGGCCTTGATTGGTATACTAGGTGGGAGGGACTAGTCCCTTTTCTGATACGACTCAAGGATTTAGTGATTCCTTTCCCTGTGACATTTGAGGGTGACCTGTGAGATGGGTTGACCCAATATCATGATATTGTTTAGTGGTGTGAGGTAGGTGGACACTTTGGTTTACATGATAATTTCATGTTTGGTGCTTCCTAGTGATGATGTAGTTACCATTGAGTAAACTTGGTGAGAGGTCCTTGTGTCTTAACCTATTTCTAAGGGTGGTATCATTCGGATGCCTGACCCTAAAAAATGTGAATGTGATCTGAGTATGTGGTGACCCTGTAGGTAAGTAGTTTGGGTTCTGGAAATGATACCTCAGATGATGGGTGTTCATGTGTATAGCCATGACACATGTGGGGTGTCAGGCTTATTCAACAAGGGCATTGAGGATGCCTATGGTTAGTAGTAGTTATGTTCTATAAGCATGATTTTTTGCCTCATTAGGTGTGAGAGCCTAGTATGGTTGATTCTTGACTCTTGGGAGAAGATTCAAGTTCTATAAATTGGTCATAGTGGAGTTGGTATCTCTAGGTTTCAGTGGGATCAAATAATGAAAGGGTGAGCACCAGTTGTTTGGATGGAATCAAGGTGATGCTTAGAGTTTGGACTAGTGCATATAGGGTATAGCTCGGTGTATGATATATACAAGATGATTCCTTGTATGGTTTTAAATGTAATATCACCTGGGGTGTTAGTGCTTGATATCAAGGTATGAGGTTAGGGAAGGGGTGGTCGAGTGCCTATCCCTATCTAGTTCGGAGTGTGCCTCTAGCAGTGTGGTGTGAGTGGGGTTATAATCTTGCATTTTTGAGAATATGAAAGCTGGTGGGAGGTCGTGTGTTGGAACTAGGAACAAGTGAAGTGCCCAATTTTTAAGAGGATTATCAAGGTTACTCCTGATAAAGTAAATATGACCTTCACGTGATCATGGTCCGTGGTTAAGGTGAGCGATCCTAGTTTGGATGCGATGCGACTCATGGAAGTGTGTGTCAGGTCACGTGACAGAGTATTGTGTGTGTAACATCCTAGGTAAATAAAGAATAATACATTTTCATATTTGTTAATTAAATATTAATTTTACCTTAAAGGGGATTCTATGTTCGATGATGTACCCGATACACAACAACAAATTTCTTTGAAATATTACGTTGCACACTAATAATATAATATTATTATTTTAAATGGTAGTTAACGCCTAGCCGTTGTATTGGTGGGAATAGAAAGAACTAACTAAAATATGAATATACATGTTTGTTAAATATTTTTACATTTATCCAATAAATTTTAGAGGCTTAAAATAAGAAAGAATCTGATTTTAAGCATAAATACTCTAATATTCATTAAAAGGTCGATTTACTGCCTTTTGACGGCGAACCCTCTTTAAATCTAGTTTTAGTCACTTTTATATGTTCTATTTGACCAAATAAAATTCTTCTTTAGAATCAGGAAATCAAAATTTACTTTGAGTAAAGTTTTGGTATTTTCCTGATAAAATTCATTTTTTAGTGAATAGTGAAAAATACTATATTTTAATTCAAAACTGCCTTTTAATATATTTTATTTATAAGGGTAGAATATATTTTTAATTGGTTTTAAAGTGTAATTAGAATATGTTTTTACCATTTAATCCAATGTTGGTCATTGGAAGTAACTTTACTTTGAAATTGGACATAAATAAGTGTCAATCTTTTGATAGTTATTATTTCTTAAAAACACGCTTTTTGTTTTGACAGCGGGAATTAATTTTAAATTAATTTCTGAAACTTCTGTGTTTTGAATTTTTAAAAATAGATTCAATATTTGGAATCAGGAGGTCCAAATTGTGTAAATATATAACTTTTATTTTTATAAATTATGAATATTTACTTCAGTAAATATTTTATTTACCATGGTTAAAGGGTAAATCTGGAAAATAAGGGTAAAAAAATAATAAAATAATAATATAAAATTACCCTAACATGTGTCCTAATCCTATTGGTTGATAAATTTCAGACCATGGGCATCCTTGGGTCAATTTGGGGACCCCATGGAGCCACTTGGTAGTGATAATGACACTTTATATTAATTAATTTAATGTAAAGAAAAAAATGACATAAACATATATATTTTAGTAAATCAATTTTTACATGGGGTTATATAAGTTATCTCTTAGACTATAAATATTTATTTAAAATCTAAAAATATTTCCTACATCATTATATTTTTTTATAATTTTTAGACATTAAATAAATAAAAATATTTATGACACAATAATGATGCAGTGTTTACCTCATTAAGGAATGATTTAAAAAAATAAGATTATAAAGATTAAAAAAATATCCAAAACCTGTCCAATTCTTATTGGATGATTTTATTTTAAACATTAGTCATATTATATTTTACTTTAATGAGTTTTGGACCTTTAGAAACTGAAAATAATTATATAATAAAATAATATTTTTAAACTTTCCTAAAGAGACCCTCCCCCCTTATAAAAATCCCTCACTTCTAACCCATTCCACACAACTTTAAAGCCCCTTGGATCTTCCAAAATCTGACCAATTAAGTTTCCTACATCCCTCTACTCCTCCTATAAGCCTTACCCTAGGTATAATACAATTCAATTAAAACTTTTGGTTCAAACCAAAGAGAGATACCCGATATAAAGGTAACATTTTCTCTTAAGTTATTTTCTTTTATTTTACATCTCCAACCCCCTAAAATCTTTTTATATCTTTATTTTATAACAAAAATAGTATCCACAATATACAAGGTTGTTTTTAATTGAATTATTCTAACTAAAATTACACACACCTCCATCTAATGGGTAAAGAACATACAATTTCTGTGGACGACGAACTACTGCCTCACGAAACGATGATTGTTCAATTATCTCCTACCGCCTCTTATGGTGTCCATTAAGATGGAACTGTATTTATATGTGATATATATTATATTTATATTATTTATATGCTTCTATATTTTTCATTTATATCATACCTTTATGGTTTCCATAATGGGTAAACGCGATAATTTCATTTGAGAAAGTGCGGACTACCACCTCCTCAAAGTGATATGACTCGTTCATACCATACGTGGGATGTAAAAAGGATATATTTAATTAAATTATATATGATATTATACTGTAATTATAATATACCTATGTATCATTATGTTTTCATTCCATTAAATATTAAATAGAAATGAAAGTATCATTCATGCGTATGTACGACTTATCGTCTCCATGAACGGTGAATTTCATTTCTTATCTCCAAATATTATGTACTATTATAAATACATATATATACTGGATATATATGACATATAAGATATCTAAATCATGAATATCATTCTGGAGAAAATGTAATTTCGACCACATGGACAATTTATAATTATAACAAGTTCATTTTTAACTCAAGTTCCAAACATCGACAAAATGTCCGATATGAACTCAAATAATTAACTAATTGTTATAGAAAGGTAATAATTGATATAAAAGGAATAATAAACTTGAAAAATGTTCTTAATAAATTATAAATTAACTTTAGTTTATTATTCAGGAGATTAAAGAACGATCGAGTCAAGTCAGACACGAGGTAAGGGACTTCGTCTCAATATCCTTTCATTGAGGCATATTTTTTTATACATGAATTTCTTTTATAGGTTGTATAAAAAAATTTGAATTTTCATTTCACTCAAATGGAATATTTTTTCTATGAAGCGTTTTACTATATGAAAAAAAAGAATGTTTCTTTTTAACGTAAGCAGTGACAACGACCTTTTCTGCCGCTACGAGTATTATTTGATCTATGGATTCCTTAACAAGCCATAATGTTTTTAAAAGGAAAATAAATACCATATACACTTTTACGTATTTTGGTGTTGAAAATGGTTTTGATAATGGATTTTTATGTCAATATATTTAAATGATATATTGTGATTGAAATGTGTAAATTTTATCTTTCCTTTATGTTTGTTTTATGTGTTATGAATATGTTATGGTTCTTGGGCATTGTTCACACATACGGGTGGTTCCATGATAAACCTAGGGCGGGTGATCCTAAGATAGATCTCTAATACATTAAGTAACGTGACAGAGGTAAACATGAATGTTTCTCCTAAGAGATTTAAGGAATATACTGTGATGGGTATTCCAATTGTAACTCCCTACATAGCTGTGAAAGCTACAACGTAAGTATGTTATGGATGCCACAAGTTACCTTTATGATTTATGATTTATATGTGTTATTCATAAATCTTATGATTTCATGAGGTATGAGCTTATGCTTGGTATGTATTTATGGACTAATGTTATATTTCTTTATCTTATAACCCTTATTGATCTTTTTATGCTCATCCCAATTTTTGAAATGTTTTTCATAGGACTTAAAGATGAATAGGGCTAGGGATGGGATCAAAGAAAAGTAATGCTGTCTAAAACATGGAACTAGACATGAATCTTTTTTTCAAGAGTGTTTATTTTATGAAAAAATGGAAACTGAGTAGAATTGTCTTCTTTTTAATTTTTGAGATGTAATGTAATAGTTATGGCCTAATTATCTAAAACTTTGAACTTGAAAAGATCCTCAATGTGAATTATTCATTTAATTCAAGATTATGTAATGTTTTAAGGCTGAGTCCTTATAGTTGGTATCAGAGGTTGGTTTAGACAAATATAGGAGTATCCATAAATTATTTTTATTTTATGTTTTGATTAAAATGATATAGAATTTACATATTACCATGTTACTTCGCCTAAGATATTTCTGTGTTCAGAATGGTTTTCCACAGAGGAAATAGGGCAGCTATGATGGGACGACATCATAAGGAAGACAACCTTACAAATCAACAACCTAAGATGGTTGAAATTAGAACTGAATAGTTTTTTGCAGTGATGGAATAGTTGACTCAGGCTATAAATGGTGGTGGTATCTATGCACAAGATCATCTAGAACAACCATAGAGGAACATATCAGTAGTGGAGCATTTCATGATGCAGTATCCCCCACCATTTAGAGAATCATCTGACCCTGTGCTAGCTAAAGGGTAGATTAAAGCACTGGAGAATATTTTTGATGTCATGGGGTGTTCAGAACATCAAAAGGTTAGTCTCGTTGTTTACCGTTTTGTAGGTGAAGCCGATCAGTGGTGGTCGATGGTGAAAAATATCAGGGATAGTGAGGAAATTGATGCTCTTGATTGGTATTAATTCAAATGTATGTTTCTTGAGAAATATTTTCTTAAGGTGGTTCATCTTAGGATGGAAAAACAATTCCTAGAATTGAGTCAGGAGGATTAATCAGTGGCTGCTTATAAAGCAAAATTCACTCGACTGGAAAGGTATGCTCCAAATTTCATACGAGATCTTGATAGTAAAATCAACCATTTTTACTTAGGATTAAAGCCAAAGTATCAAAGGCATTTAGCTTCTTGTGAGTTCAAAAGTTATGAAAAACTTGTTCAATGTGTGGAGAAGGTGGAAATGGAGTTTGTCGATGATCAGGTGTTCTTTAAAAAACAACAGAATAAGAGGTCGAGGTGGCAGGTGAAAGGGAATAACTATTAAAAAAAGACTAATGGTAAGAAAATTAAGTTTACAGTTTGTGAAAATTGTGGTAAAAATCATGCTGGGGAATGTATTTTGAATTTTGGTAAGTGCTACCGATGTGGTAAAATGGGACATAAGGCTCGTAATTGTACTGAAAAAGATCAGGGTCATGGTAAGACAAAATTTGATTTACAGTCAGTAAAATATTTAAAGTGCAATGAAATGGGTCATTATGAAATGAGTGTCCAACGAAGAACTCAACTGAGGGAAATTAGCCATACTAAAAGCATAAAGGAGTGGTGACATCCTTTGCAACTACTTCAATAGATGTTGGGTCATCAAATGAAGTAGTATCAGATACACTATTTGTTTGTTCAGATTATGCCAATGTGTTGTTTGATTCAGGGTCTACACATTCGTTCATTTCTGAGAAGTTTTCTAGTAAATTGGAAATTACATCTCAATATATGAATCCTAAAATTATGGTAAAAAAACCTGGAGAAAATGTTGAGAGAAAAAGAAAACATAAAAACCTTCTTGTCCTTGTGTGCGTAAAGAATTTACCTGCAAACCTTATTGTTTTGCCTCTAGTAGAGTTTGATGTTATTTTGGGTATGGATTGACTTTCTATTTATCATTCTAAGATTTACTACAGAGCTAAAATGGTTTATTTTCAGAAATATTTTCAGTTTGAGTACAAGAATGAACCCTTACTTTTGATAACATATCAGTAAGCTGAGAAAATAGTAAAATATGGAAATGAATGTTACCTTGCACATATTGTTGAAAACAAAGGAACTATTCAGATTAATGATGTGCTAGTGGTAAATGAGTACCTTGATGTTTTTACTGATGTGTTTCCTAGTATTATACCTGATCGGAAAGTTGAATTTACTGTCGACTTAGTTCCTGATGCTAAGACAATTTCAAAACCCCCTTATCGAATGAATCAAATTGAACTTTTAGATTTAAAGAAGCAGTTGCAGGAGTTATTAGATAAAGGTTTCATTCAACCTAGCACATCACCATGGGGTGCTCCTGTCTTGTTTGATAAAAAGAAATATGGTTCAATGAGACCTTTCATTGATTATAGAGCATTTAATAACATCACTGTTAAGAACAAGTATCCTTTGCCTCATATCGATGATTTGTTTGATCAGCTCCAAGGAGCTCAGTATTTTTCGAAGATTGACTTGAGGTCGGGATACCATCAATTAAAATTAAAGGAAGAAGACATTCCGAAGACCGCATTTCGTACTAGATATGGCCATTATGAATTTGTAGTTATGCCTTTTGGGTTAACCAATGCACCTGCTGTATTCATGGATCTTATGAATAGAATTTTCTGTGATTTCTTGGATAAGTTTTTGGTTGTGTTCATTGATGATATTTTGGTTTATTCTAAAATTAAATAGGATTATGAAAGTCATTTAAGGGTTGTATTGAAAACTTTAAAAGAAAAGAAACTATTTGGGAAATTCAGAAAGTGTGACTTTTGGTTACAAAAAATTTCTTTCCTTGGTCACATTGTTTTAAAAAATGGCATAACTGTTGATCCTTCTAAAACAAAAGTTTTTGAAGAATGTCCAAGACCCACAAATATAACTAAGATTTGTATTTTTCTTGGATTAGTGGGTTATTATCAGAGGATTGTTGAAAATTTTTCACAGTTATCTAGCCCACTGACTAAGTTAACTCGAAAAGGTGTTAAGTTCATGTGGACAAAATAATGTGATGATTGTTTTCAGGAATTGAAAAGAAGATTGGTGAATGATCTAGTTTTGGCACTACCTTCCAGAAACGGTGAGTTTTTTTATCTACATTGATGCTTCATTGAAAGGACTTGGTTGTGTCATAATGCAAAATGATCAGGTAGTTGCTTATGCTTCATGTCAGTTGAAACCTCATGAGTTAAATTACCCTACACATGATTTTGAATTAGCTGCTGTTGTTTTTTATTTAAAAATTTCGAGGCATCATCTATATGGAGTAAAATGTGAAATATATACCGAACACAAAAGTTTGAAGTATATATTCACTCAGAAAGAATTAAACCTGAGACATAGGTGATAGTTGGAATTAATCAAGGATTATGATTGCACAATCCATTACCATCTGGGAAAATCAAATAAAGTAGATGATACTTTCAGTCAAAAAAGTAATGTTTCATTAACCATGCTACGTTTGGAATGAGATCCTTTGGTTTTTGATTTAATTAACTTTGGATTATAATTTACTGGTACAGGAAATTTTTCTGTTTTGCTTCAGGTGTGAGTGAAACCATCTCTATCAGACATAATTAAGAAAGTGCAGAAGGAAGATAGTGAGTTGCAGAAAAAGGTAGAGTTGGTTCAGAAGGGTAAGTTGCCTGATTTTAACATTGATAATGATTGTGTTTTGAGGTTTGGGAAGAGATTATGTGTGCCTTGTGATTTTCAGTTGAAAAATGAGTTGTTATGTGAAGCTCATAGTTATCCATTTTCAGTTCATCCTGGCAGTACTAAGATGTATAGAGATCTTCGGGAGTACTACTGGTGGGATGGAATGAAAAGAGATATTGTTGATTTTACTGTGAAGTGTTTAACTTTTCAACAGGTTAAAGCAGAGCGGTAGTTACCGAAAGGTATGCTTCAGTCTTTACTGGTGCCATAGTGGAAATGGGAAAATATATCCATGGACTTCGTTATGGGATTACCAAAGACATCTCGAGGTAATAATGTAATCTGGGTTACTATTGATCGATTGATAAATCTGATCATTTCATTCCTATTCGAGATACTTTTTCTCTAGATCAACTTTCTCAGTTGTATGTTAAAAGGATAGTAAGGTTTCATGGTGTTCCCCTTTCCATTGTATCTGATCATGATCCCAGGTTTACTTCAAAATTTTGGAAAGTCCTTCAGAAGTCATTGGGTACTGAATTAAATTTTAGTATAGCTTTTCATCCTCAATCAGATGGGCGGTCATAACGAACAATTCATACCTTGGAGGATATGTTACGTGATTTCTCTATGGATTACCAGGGAAGTTAGGACCAACATCTTTATTTGGTTTAATTTTCTTATAATAATAGTTTTCATTCTAGTATACAGATGAATCCATTTGAGGCATTATATGGGAAGCGATGTCGAACTCCAACTTTTTGGGATGAAGTAGGTGAAATGAAACTAATGGGACCAGAAATTTATATAAGAGATGGAAGAAAAATTTCAGTTGATTTAGAAGAGCACATGAGAACAGCTCAGAGTAGGCATAAAAGTTATGCGGATAACCAGAGGAAGGATCTTTCTTTTGAGGTAGGTGATCATGTATTTCTCAAAGTTTCTCCATGGAAAAGTGTGATGTGTTTTTGTAAGAAGGGAAAGTTGAGTCTAAGGTTCATTGGACCTTATGAAATCCTGGAGAAAGTTAGATCAGTTGCTTATAGATTTTCTTTACCTCCAAGTTTATCCCAGGTACACAATGTTTTTCATGTTTCAATATTGAGAAAGTATATGCCAGATCCATCTCATGTTTTGATCCCAGAGGTAGTTCAGTTTGAAGAGAATATCTCTTATGAGGAACAACCAGTCCAAATTCTTGACCAAAGAGAGAAAGTGTTACAGAATAAGGAAATTCATCATGTAATGGTTTTATGAAAAAACCATATGGTTTAATAGACAACGTGGGAATCTGAAAATTCTATGAGGGATAAATACCCCCATTTATTTGATAAGTGAATAAAATTTCAAGGATGAAATTTCAAAAGGGGAGAAGGATGTAACATCCCAGGTAAAGAAAGAATAATACATTTTCATATTTTTGAATTAAATATTAATTTTACCTTAAAGGGGATGCTATGTTTGATGGCATACCTAATACGCAACAACGGGTTTCTTTGAAATCTTACGTTGCACACTAACAATATAATATTATTATTTTAAATAGTAGTTAATGCCTGACCATTGTTTTGTCAGAAATGGATAGAATTAACTACAATATGAATATATATGTTTGTTAAATGTTTTTAAATTCATCCAATAAATTTTAGAGGCTTAAAATAAGAAAGAATCCGATTTTAAGCATAAATACTCTAATATTCATTAAAAGGTCAATTTACCACCTTTTGATGGAGAACCCTCTTTAAATCTAGTTTTGGTCACTTTTATATGTTATATTTGACAAAATAAAATTCTTCTTTAGAATCAGGACATCAAAATTTACTTTGAGTAAATTTTTGGTATTTTTCTGATAAAATTTATTTTTTAATGAATAGTGAAAAATACTATATTTTAATTCAAAACTACCTTTTAATATAATTTATTTATAAGGGTAGAATATCTTTTTAATTGGTTTTAAAGTGTAATTATAATACGTTTTTACCATTTAATCTAATTTTGGTAATTATAATTAATTTCACTTTGAAATTGGACATAAATAAGTGTTAATATTTTGATAGTTATTATTTCTTAAAAACACGCTTTTTGTTTTGACAATGAGAATTAATTTTAAATTAATTTCTACCACTTCTGTGTTTTGAATTTGTAAAAATGGTTTCTATATTTGGAATTAATAGGTTCAAATTGTGTAAATAGGTTACTTTTAATTTTATAAATTATGAATATTTACTTCAGTAAATATTTTATTTACCATGGTTAAAGGGTAAATCTAGAAAATAAGGGTAAAAAAATAATATTATAATAATATAAAATTACCCTAACATGTGTCCTAATTTTATTGGTTGATACATTTCTGACCATGGGAATCCTTGGGTTGATTTTGGGACCCCATGGAGCTACTTGGAAGTGATAACGACACTTTATATTAATTAATTTAAAGTAAAGACAGAAATAACATATACATATATCTTTTAGTAAATCAATTTTTACATGGGATTATATAAGTTATATATTTAATTATAAATATTCATTTAAAATTTAAAAATATTTACTACATCATGATATTTTTTTTATAATTTTTAGACATCAAATAAATAAAAATATTTATGACACAATAATGATGTAGTGTTTACCTCATTAATGAATGATTTAAATAAATAAGATTATAAAGATTAAAAAAATATCCAAAACCTATCAAATTATTATTGGATGATTTTATTTCTAAAATGATTCATCTTATCTTCAACTTTAATGAGTATTGGACCTTTAGAAACTGAAAATAATTATATAATATAATAATATTTTTAAACTTTCCTAAAGAGCCCCTCCCCACCTTATAAAAGCCCTCACTTCTAACTAATTCCACACACCTCTCAAGACCTTGTCTCATCCAACCTATGCCCATTTAAGCTCCCTAAATCCCTATCCTCCTCTTAGAATCCTTCCCCTAGGTATAAGACAATTCAATTAAACCTTTTGGTTCAAACCAAAGGGAGATACCCGATTTAAAGGTAACGTTTTCTCTTAAGTTATTTTCTTTTATTTTACATCTCCGACCCCCTAAAATATTTTTATTCCTTTATTTTATATAAAAAATAGTATCCTCAATATACAAGATTGTTTCTATGATAATTATTATAACTAAACTTACACACACCTCCATCTAATGGGTAAAGAACATGCAGTTTTTGTGGACAACGAACTACTGCCTCACAAAACGATGATTCTTCAATTATATACTACCACCTATTTTGGTGGACATTAAGATGGAAATATATTTATATGTGATATATATTATATTTATATTGTTTCTATGCTTCGGTATTTTTTATTTATAGCATACCTTTATGATTTCCATAATGGGTAAACACGATAATTTCATTTGAGGAAGTGAGGACTACCACCTCCTCAAAGTGATATGACTCATTCATACCTTATTTGGGGCCTATAAAGGATGGAGTTAATTAAATTATATATTATATTATAATGGAATTATAATATACCTATGTATCATTATGTTTTAATTCCATTAAATATGAAATAGAAATGAAAGTATCGTCCATACGTACGACTTACCGTCTCCATGAACACTACATTTCATTTCTTATCTCCAAATTTCATGTACTATTATAAATACATATATATATTGGATATATACGACATATAAGATATCTAAATCATTAATATAATTATGAAGATAATGAAATTTCAACCACATGGAAAATTTATAATTATAACAAGTTCATTTTTAACTCAAGTTCCGAACATCAAAAAAATGTCCGATATGAACTCAAATAATTAACTAATTGTTATATAAAGGTAATAATTTATATAAAAGGAATAATAAACTTGAAAAATTTTCTTAAGAAATTATAAAATAACTTTAGTTTATTATCCATAAGATTAAAGAATGATCGAGTCAAGTCAGACATGAGGTAAGGGAGTTCGTCTCAATCTCCTTTCATTGAGGCATATTTTGGTTTATACATGAATTTCTTTTATATGGTGTATAAAAAAATTTGAATTTTTATTTCACTCAAATGGAATCTTTTTTCTATGAAGCATTTTACTAAACAACAAAAAAGAATGTTTCTTTTTAACGTAAATGGTGAAAATGACCTTTTTTGCCGCCACGAGTATTATTTGATCTATGGATTCCTAATAAGCCGCAATGTTTTTAAAATAAAAATAAATACCATATACAATTTTAATTATTTTTGTATTGAAAATGGTTTTGATAATTAATTTTTTATGTCAATATATTTAAATGATATATTGTGATTGAAATGTGGAAATGTTATCTTTACTTTATGTTTGTTTTATGTGTTATGAATATGTTATGGTTCTTAGGCATTGTTTATACATACGAGTGGTTCCGTGATAAACCTATGGAGGGTGAGCCTAAGATAGCTCTCTAATGCATTGGGTAACGTGACAGGGGTAAACATGAATGTTTCTCCTAAGAGATTTATGGAATATACTGTGATGGGTATTCCAAATGTAAATCCCTACATAGCTATGAATGCTATTACGTAAGTATGTTATGGATGTCACAAGTTACCTTTATGATTTATGATTTCTATGTGTTATTCATAAATATTATGATTTCATGAGGTATGAGCTTATGCTTGTTATGTATTTATGGGATAACGTTATATTTCTTTATCTTATAACCCTTACTGAGATTTTTTATGCTCATCCCAAGTTTTGAAATGTTTTTCACAGTACTTAAAGATGAATAGGGTCAAGGATGGGATCAAGGAAACGCCATGATGTCTCAAACATGGAACTAGACATGACTCTTTTTTTCAAGAGTTTTTATTTTATGAAAAAATGGAAACTATGTAGAATTGTCTTCTTTTTAATTTTTGAGATGTAATGTAATAGTTATGGACTAATTTTCTAAAACTTTAAACCTGAAAATATCCTCAATGTGAATTATTCATTTAATTCAAGATTATGTAATGTTTTAATGATGGGTACTTATAGTGTGAGTGTGTGAAACCATTTCATTTTATTGGATCAAGGTAGTGTGTGCTGGTAAGCATAGTACCTTCCATGTTTTGTGTTAGTGAGTGTCCATGTGTGTGGAAAGGGTTGATGACCCTGAGGAAGCGTGGTGGGCATAATTTCCTAGGGTTTAGTTGAAAAAATGAAGACCCTCGGTTTAGGGGGTGATGTTGGTTTGGATGAAAGTGTTGTGACATGGTAAATCCAAAAGACCAGTCCTGGTTAGGGTTTAATAGGATGGTAGAATGTGGCTTGGGAGGAGCGACATGTGTAAGGTAAATATAGGACCTGTCAGGGATCGACGCTTAAGGAGAAGTGTAAGAAGAAATCCACCTTAATCCATGGATGGAATAAGCCTTTATTAAAGGAGTCTCGATGATGATTAAGGATGATGTTCCATGAGTTAGAAGTAGTTAGTGCTCAATAGTTGGAATGATGCATGGGTATGAGGAGGTTTGACATGTCCCACCATAATGTTTAGTGACATATGAGACATTGGCCATGATATTGGGGGTTTGACCCAATGGAAAGATGACAAGGATTCTCCTTTGGTGTGGATATTTATTCTAGACATGTTCATGTGACCATTGTATGAGGAGGGTTGTTGATGTGTGGGTTTGACCTATAGATGGTCACATTGGGGCTTGGGTTATACCTCAGTGTGTTAAGGCGAGTATGGGATATATTCAGTGAGTAATGCATCATGATCACGTAATTTAATAATCCATCTATGGTGGAAGCAAAGTGTTATTGAGTTTGTTCAACCAAGGTTTTAATTAGAAAATGAAATCCAGAGCTAGGTTTGGAATATGATGTGCATTATTGGGAAGTTTTTAGATGCCTTCAGAGCTAGGTATTGGGTCCGTAATGTGAGGTAACACATTGGTGGATGATGTGCCTTTTTAGGAAGGTTGGTTAGAGGAGTTTTTCCTTGTGCTACCATGTGAAGTTGGATGTGGTGAGTTGAAGAATGCATCAGGAATTCAATTTTGGATGATACAAGAAATCTCTGAATTTATCAATGGATTTTTGAGGAAATGAAAGTGTTTTCAGGATCTGATTGGATGATGGAGGCATGTTTTTCTTTTTTATTTAAATATGAGAGGTGAGAGTTAGTACCCGTGTTAACCAGAGCTCTAGTGCATTTTAAGTTAAAATGCATTTAGAACCATGTTGTGTAGGTCAATGGACTGCTAATAATATGCTTCAGGAGGCAAGTTTCAATGGTGGAAGGCATTAAGGTCCGGGTTTAGCCTCATAAGCTAATCCCTATAGCAGGGAGAACCATATTTCGAGTAATTATCTAGATGGAGAAGAGTTGGAGTCTTAGGATATATGGTATTTGGTGAGTTCTATCTCAATGTTTTGGTGTTGAATGACATTAGTGACTCACATTTTAATAAAGAGGGTACTTGGTTTTAGGAGTTGTGTTTTGTAAATGCTTTGGACATTCATGAATGGAACATGTCCATTTAGCATTGATTTTACAAACAATATAGGTTGGATGACATTATTGTTTGTCTACTAGGACTTCTCTAGGATGAGAAGTGTTATGATGGGCTGTTTGTAGTGACCATGTTTATGGATGAGCTTTGAGTCTCAATAAGAATTTTTAACCTTCTCAAATAGTGGATGGGTCAAATTTTACTTTAGTAATCAAAACCAAATTCTGAGGGATAAAACCCCTCAAAAGATTAATTTTGGATGTGAAATGAATGTTGGGTGGAATACTAGGGGTTTGGAAGATCACTATAGGGAGTTCAGGGCTGGTCGGGATACTCAAGTAGCCATCAGCTAGTTGTTAGCCTTACTAGAATCTTAACAACCATGGTGGATGCATTGGATATCCAATGGCCCATACAGGATATTTGGTGGACCTATGGGTGATTTTAATGATAGTAATCCCCATTATTTCACATGGGCCACCCCTTCTACCTCTTATGCAGGTTTTAGCCCCCAAATGGATAGTAGGCCTCTCCCATAGTGCCTCTGTCATTCTCATATTCCCTAGGGTGGATCTCCTTTATCTGATATTACTATCTTGAGGTAAGTCTAACTATTAGTATCCTTTTATTTTTAGTTTCGTTCACTATCTAGTTCTCTTTTATTGGTTATGTATAATATGCTATATTTTTAGGTCATTTTTCTAGTTTCTCATTTTCTCATAATTCAGGCTAAACCAACGATTGATACTCAATGAGTGGGATTCACTAGTCATGTGGTAGGTGGTCCCTAATCCTAACCTATAGTATTTCCTATTTTAACAAGTGATGTAGTTGTGCAATCAAGTCATCCATGTTATGCATTGAATTTGGTTAAATTAAATGTTTTAAATTGGGTTAAGTTTAGTTGAAGGCCTTTTTAATATGCCTTGAACCACAAAAATTGTAGTTCCTTGAGATATGAACTTAGTTGTTTTTGAGTATTAATGGTCTTGGGATGAGAAATGGTTTTGTAAGTTTAAAAGATAAATAGGAAGTTATATTTAAAAATGATCAACAATTTTGGGAATGGGATGGACCCTTGTATTGGACCCTTGGATTGTGTGCATTGGATTATAAAATGGTTTTGGCCCTTGAGATGAGACTAAAAGAATGACATGTGCAGTTTGTATAAATGAAAAGTTTATTAAATAATTACATTGGTTAAATAGAGTTCCAATAAAAATCCTATAAAGAATTTTCCAATATATCTTGTGAATGGATTCCTATTTAAGGTTTTTTTGAAATAGAAGTTATATTTTGTAATGAAATGAGATCAAATAATGGTTATTGTGATTGGTAAATGATTTTTCTTGTGAGGATGTTTGTTATAGGTGGAATGACTTGGGTTTTATACAATAGATTCATTTATTTCTAGGAAATGGGTTTAATTCCTTGATTGGTCATGGATTCTATTATGGGACTCAGTTGAATTCCATGGGAGGATGAATCATTGGATTAAATGATGATTAGAGCTAAGTAATTCCACAAGATACTTTAAAATAATCACTGATTCATCATTGTGAATGCCTAGGGGTGGATCCCCCTAGGATTCTAGTGATTTATTAAGTATTAAATACCATGTATTAATGTCATGGATTCCCTCGGGTACCCTTGTGAATGTAATGTGATGAGCTCCTCAACTTTATCTTGATTACATGAGACAAAATTTCATCTGTGTAGACCTAGATTCTAGTCAAGCTTGATACTATAAATTCCTTAGACTGGTAATTCCTTAGATTCAGTTTAGAGAATTCCAAGTTTGAGTTCCTTGGATTTTCTTAGATGAAACTGAGAGGAACATCATGGATGGATTCCTTAGATTATGGATTGTATTGGTAAGATGATAATTCCTAGTGGATCCCTTGTAAATTCCCTTATGTATACATGGATACTGTTTCCTTGGTTACACACCTTGGAACTGAAATGAGTTATGAGATCATTCACCCTAATTAGAGATAAACCGGTGCTAGTTGAAGTGGGTAAGTTTGACTACAAGCATTACCATGGATCCCAGGATCAGAGGTTGTGCTTTTATTTATTTACTTGTTTATTTGTTTATGTGGTAATCAGTTACCTGTTGCACTTGTCCATGCAATTGTTATATGGACTGGTTACTTCAGGAACATCATTATTGGTGGCCTACTATTTCTTACTCACAACCTTCTTGAATCACCATGAAACTTTGATACCGAAGCATAATATTATCTGTTTTCATGTTTAGGATTGGGAAAATGCCTGAGGTTATTAATTTCTTAGGTTTGGTATGACTTTCATGGAGCATGGATGACAAGATTGAGCAAGAATCTAGACAAGTTTGGGGATGTGTTTCAGTTCTATTTTTATTTTTTAACTTTTACTCTTATATGTGATATTCCCATGGGGGATTAGTTATGGAATGTATGATATTATAAATTTTTATAACATTTGATACCATGATTATTCATCATACATACCCTACTTTATATGTGATGTTTATCTGGATAGTGTTATATGTTTTTTATTATTCCACTATTTTTTTGACTTTGATAAGCAAGTATAATCTCCCCACCATACTACCTTAGACCTATGTTTCTAGCTAGAAACCTCTAGTGTACAGGAAGGGGGAACTTGAGACCATGTGGCACACTGTCCTGGAGCACCGATTTAGTAGCTCTAAGGGTGGGGCATTACAATCTCAAACACATTTTTAGGGTTTTCTCAAGACATCAAAATATCTACCTTTTATAGGTCACAAAAATTATCAAATCAGAGATAATATTACCAAGAAAACATACCTTATGGATATATATGAGACACTTAGAGATCTTGGTATAGAGCTGGTGCATTCATAGTGTACATAATATAATCTCTAGGTTTCTAGCATGAATCTTTAATATCCATGAGTTTAAAAAGATATCTTTAACAAACACTACAATGAAGGAGTCAAGATATGGATGGAAGATCCTATTCATTAGATCCATGAACATCTCTAGTGCATTTTCAACCCAAAAGGCATGGAAATATACTTATACATTTTGTATCTACTCCTAAATATTGTCTTAGGAATATTCTCTTATCTAACTTAAAGCTGGTGGTAGCTTGATCGTAGGTTCTTGGAGAACCACCCAACTCCCCGAAATTAATCAAACAAGTCACCAATCCTCAAAAATGGGTATATATTCTTCATGTTCACCTGGTTCGTCTTCATATAGTCCATACATAACCGAAGACTACCAACCACCTTCTTTGTGAACAGCATGGGAGCACCCCAAGGAGATGTTATCAGTATAATATAACTCTCTTCCTCTAAATACATGAGTTGTACCATAATTTCCTTAAACTCGGTCAACACTATATGATATGGAGGAATCGATATAGGTTGTACTACTGGATTATGTTCAATCTCAAAATCAATTCCTCTATTAGGAGGGAGTCCTTAGAAATCATCTGGTAAGATATCCTGATATAGGTACTCTATAGGAGGAAAAGATGAGGGATATAACTCTTGATCCACCATATAAACTATGCCTACTAATTGTGCTGTGATAGCTTTAAATTGGATTTATTCTAGTCCCATTTTTCCTACTCCAATATCCTATTCACTGGTCAAAAAAAACTTCTCTCCCTTAAGCATTGTAAATTATACTCATATCCTATAACAATCGATGTATGTTTGATTAATGGTCAATCAATCCATGCTGAAAATGACATCTAAAATAGCCATATCAAGAAACATAAAATCCCATTGATTTCCATAGCTAGTAACTAAAATGGGACATTCTAGACATCTTTGGAGATGATCCAGTTTCTTACTTAAGGGTGTGTGAGGAGATAACAACTCAGAAGATAACTTGATCAATAAGTCAAACCCATCAATAACTTGAGTAAATATAATTGAATGGGAAGATATTATATAAAAATTTTACAAGACGAAGTAGATATAATAAATATCATACCTCGAAGAGTCTATATTCCCTATCCTCCATAAATTAGGACATAGTTCATTACATAAACTCTACCTGAATTAGTACAAAAATCCTACCCATGAGGTGCATAAATTTCCTGGGTCACTGAAGTCTATAGGGTTTGATTCTGGTGACAAGGACCCCGACTAAATCCTTAGGTCACAATTTGTATTTTCCCTGAACCCCTACGAGAACCTATACGCGATTCCCTTGAGTAAAAATGCTAAAGACAACCCATATTTACAAACCAACAACACTTGATCTAAGGTCTTAGAAAATTTTTGTGATAATTCCTATTACAACCATATTTGAAGTATAAGGGACCTCCTCCTCCCATAGAGGGGGATTACGAAACTCTGCTCTACTCTAATTACCAACCACTTCCCTGATAGAACTTCTCAGTAATTTTCTTCTTAACACCTGAATAGACACCCATTTTAGTACTAGGAAGTTTTCTAGATGACCATCTAAGAGCTGGAAGAAGACCTAAACCTCTTTCCTCCTATAGACCTTTATCAATCATTAAGTCCTTACGATTCACCTCTATATATATCGTTAGGTTAAATCTATTAACTTGACACCTCGGTTCCAGACAAAGAACAATCTCAAACATTTTGGATTTATATACCTAATTCCAAGCTAATAATAAAGTGAAGAAAAGAAAATCTATAAAATGAGAAGAGTAGGAAGACAATGATATCATTCCCTACTAAATATCCATAAACTCCCATGCATGATCCATCTTCAAATTACCTAGGAATAACTCCTCCAGGAATAGATTCTTGAAGGTATCCCATGTAAAACTCTCATATCTTCCCACCTCGTTCATAACTCCCCACCATCTCTTGGTGGGTCCCTGAATCCTAAAATCATCCAACATTACCCATCAATCCTATAGGTTCTCCACTAGATCAAATATCCCCTCAATAATTACAATTTAATCCCCAATATCTTGTGGGCCTATAGTGCCCTAGAAGGCTTGGGGTGTAACACCCCATGTTTTTATGAACCTTTTTTTCGAATAAATTAATTTTATTTAATGTATTGTGTATCACACTAAACCAAGTTAATATTTAATTATATTCTACACTAATATAAACTTATGCTATATGCAACACTGACTTGGCTTGTGTTACACACAACACTGAGTTCCTATAAAACAACACTTTATTATCATTATAATTATTTAAATGAGATAGTTATAATATATCCATTGAACTTAGTAATATGAATAGTAATAAATATTTTTTTAAATATTATTTATATAAGTTTTATATAAATAAAACTTATTTTTGGTAAATTCTTTATATGTTTGATAAGAATATTTTCTCAAATGAGCTGCTTTTTATGTCATTCTATGAACAATAATAAAGTTAATTTTAGTTACTTTTAGAAATTTAATTTAATAAAATAAACTTAATATTTAAATTCATAATGTCAAAATTATCTTCGGGTAAATTTTTGGTATTTTTCTAAAAAACTTCATGTTTAGATGAATAGTGAAAAATACGGAATTTTAATTCAAAACCGTTTTTTCATCTAATTTATTTATATTTTTAAATTATATTTTAATTTGGTTTTAAAGTTTAATTATATAAATTGTACATAAATTAATATAATTTAGGTAAATGGAATCAATTTCACTGTGAAATTGGATATAAAAACATTTCAAACTTTTAAACATTTTCGCTTAAAAAAACCATTGTCGCGACACATTTGCAGGATTAATTTTTAATTAATTTCTCCCACTTATATCATTAGAATTTTAAAAAATGGATTCCATATTTATAATAAGAATAATTTATAATTTATAATAATTTTAACTTAGTTTTTGACCAAAAATATTAGTGCAAGTAATTAAAATTAATTACATTGATTAAGTAAGAATTAGTTTACATATTGGTTAGACTTTAATTTAAGGGAGCCAAATAACCTAGAAACATGTCCAAAAACTATTTTATGGAAATATTTCGACCAAGTCCCATATTTTATCTAATTTTTACAAACATTGGAGTCATATAATGTAAGGAGGACCTCTCATTAGTGTTTACCTTTTTATATTAAGAATGAAACTCCTCCTCCACTATAAAAGGGCACTCACCCCCTCAATTATTCACAACTATAAAGCCCTTTGGATCAGAAAAAATCTGCCCAAATATCCTAAAAAATTCCACCCTTAATACTATAAGTCTCACTTTTGGAATAAATCCAACCAAGGAATCCATTTGGTGCAAACCAAGAAGAGTTACCCAAAGAAGAGGAAACATCCTTCCACAAGAACTTTTATTATATTTTCCTTATCCACCACCTAAATTATTCTTATTATATGATTAAATAATAAAATAAGTATCCTAAATATACTTATATGTTTTTATGTAAAGGGTTATACCTACACTCTCACACACTTCCATCAAATGGGATACACAATCATCATTCGCGTGTACGACGGACTACTGCCTCACGAACCGATGTCGTTCGTTCTTCTATTGACACTTTTAAAGGTTGGTAATAATGATGAAATTTTTGTTTTTATATGATATATATAATATTTAAGATTTATTTATTATTATTTAATTATTATATAACACATACCTTCATACTTTTCATTTTTTATAAATACGATAACTTCATTTGTGGACGTGTGGTCAACCGCCTCCTCAAAGTGATGTGATTCGTTCACACTTTACATGGAATGTATTAAGGATGGGATTAATAAAAATATATGATATATATGAAATAATAATTCTTCTGGAATTATAGTATATATACACA
The DNA here is from genome assembly GCA_963277665.1 of Viscum album. Lineage (NCBI taxonomy): Eukaryota > Viridiplantae > Streptophyta > Magnoliopsida > Santalales > Viscaceae > Viscum > Viscum album. The sequence goes on from OY728128.1 coordinate 1,608,768,875, forward strand.
TATATTTCATTTACTTTATTTCTTTCAATACGAAAATAAAATGGAAACAACGTTCATACGTACGTATGACCTACCGTCTCCATGAACGGTGTATTCCATTTTATATTTTTATATTTTATATATTATTATAAATACATATATAATGAATATATATGATATTTATATCATGTTTTACATTCTATATATCATTATATAAGTACAAGGACAAAAAATATAACAAATCAACACACATGTGAAAAACAAAACAGTTATTACCCAAAACGTAACTTTAACATGAAATTTTTAATAAATATGTAATATAAGGTCATAAGTAAATCATATATGGTGTGATATGATTGAGTATGGTTATTTAATACATGTATAATAAACATATATTTATTATATAGGAGGTTTTAATGAGTACAAAGAGAGTCAAGACATAAGTTAAGGGTTTTGTTGTATCACTTTTATTTTTGTGAGACTTATGCCCTATTCACCACTCATTTTTTTGTGTGGTGTATATACTGAACATGAATGTATTATATTATTATTATAGATAAGTTATTATTATTTAAATATCCATTTTATGATCTTTATTTCATGGGGTTTATGGTTTAAAAGTTACTAAATCGGTGAAGTAATTTTATCTAAATTTTCCTTCTTTGAGACATATGTCATGTTATGCACCTATATTTTTCTATGAGGTGTATATAATTTCCTTTGGAATGATATATCATGAATATACTTATTTTCATGATATTTTAAGTTTCATGTAAATTTAATTTTATTAAATGTAGAGTTTGATTCAAATTTACCAAAGTGGTAAGAGTTTTTTGAAACAACCCCATCATTTATCCGGATTATTTATGATTATTCTCCCATTTATGAAATATTATGATCCATATCTCAAGAAAACTCATGAATTTTATTTTACTTTGGTCATTCAATATATATTCATGTATTAGTACCATTTTACCACCCTTTGGTACTTAATATAATTAAGAAAATCTTTTTAATAAAATATGACCTTATTTCTCTCTTCGGTCAGAAATCTGTTTTATTCAAATAACCATGTTTTCAAAAATGTTTTTAAAATTATATTTTAAGATAATTTTCAAGGAAACATGATTTTAAATTTTTTTATAGTTTTAAAATACTCCTTTATAAGTTTTCAAAATATATTTTCAAAGAAAAAGGTTTTAAAAAAGGTTTTATGTTTTAAAAAGAAATTCTCAAAGAAAAAAGGATATTTTACTGAAGAAATGTTTTTAAAGGATCTTTTAAAATTATTTTATATCTAAGATGACATCCATTGGTGTTACTCATGCATTTCTAGGGAAATGATCCAAATATTCCATTCACATTCTTTCTATGAATGGTTTATATTTTTATGGAATTATGTTTATGAAACCTGTTTTTATTTCATGAGTTATATACTTATAAAAACTGATTATTTTCAAGGGTTATGATTTGATGAAAATGATTTTGAAACTTGTATATTTTCCATATGTTATGATATGATTACATTTTTATGATACCCATTTAATTTCATGGGTTATGATATGATTGTTTATGATTTTTGGCACATGTATGTATGACTTCATTATGAGATGGGTGAGACCTTTATCTCCCTTTAATGCATTGGGTAAAGATTTATATCTCATGAGATAATAATGAGAATCAATTTGATGGTCTTGATCCACTATTGAATATGGGGAAACCTAATCCACTATGGGAAGATGGTAAAACCCAATCCACTATGGTAAGATGGTGAAACCCGATCCACTATGGGAAGTTAGGGAAAACTGATACCTTATAAGGAAAGGAATACGACTGGGGAGGTGGTGGTGGTGTGTCCTTCTTAGTAAGTGTAGGCCCCATGAAGTTCCCTGATAAGTTTTGGTAATGAGCCTTGACTTATAGGGAATGATTTTATATGGTTATGTGGATGACACAATTCCATGTCTTATTCCTATGTTATAATTTCATGGATTATGCTCTTCATTCCATTATGATTCATATCTTATGAACTAGCAATATTTATTCCATGATTCATGTTTATGATCTTTGATATGTAGGGCATGATATTCTAATGTTATGATCATGTTCTCATACACTTATGCTCATGTTTATGTTTACATATCTCCTTTATTTACCCTTACTGAGCATCTAAGCTCAACCCTTTTTATGTGTCCTTTCCTAGGTTATGAAGATATGTATTATGTATGATGTGTCTAAGAATGGTTCTAGTTATGAAGAACCCAATGGGAGATAATGTACTCACTTATGTACTAGGGTTCATGTTTCTATGTTTCCAAATGCTCTAAACTAATACAGTCTTTGGGTGTATGTTTGTGTAATGTATTAAGTATTCCAAAAAAATGATTTAATGTTAATGTATGAAAAGAGAGGGTTTCTATAGTTGGTATCAAAGAAAAAGCTTATTTAACCTTTGGAAACTATGATGAGAAAACTTAGTGAGAACCATAAGGATATTTCTAAGGATAAGTCTAAGGATGAGGAAAAGTATAGGAAAATTTCTTGGAATTTTGGTAAATGATAGGGCGATTGGTTTCCTAGAAATACATCCTTATCTGGATACTACAAGTGGATGTGGATTTTACATATATGTATGTAGGGGTAAAAACCCTGAAAACACCATATTGAGCTAGACTTGATTGGGAACTTGTACACAACAATGGGACTTGATGCACATCTGATTTTATACTCTTGAGGGATATGATCTGGGAATTCATAAATTCTATATAGACCATCATAAAGGATTTTAAATAAGTTGGATATGAATAAACTAGTATAAAACTAAGGTGTTATAGATTAAAGAAGGTTTCATAATTTAGATATCCTATAAGTGTATTTTCATTATTATTTGGTTCCTAACTAGGATAAATGTTTCTTACTCAATGATTTTTGGTTTTAGTCAATGGATAAAACCCGAAGGAACTATGTTAATGGTGATTGGGATTGACAATGCAATGATTTTCCTCCTTAGAAACTAAATTCTAGGGAATCTATAATGAAAAATATCATTGCTATGTTCACCCAAATTTCATAATCTATGAATCATGCTAGACTTCCTAATGAGAAAATAAGGGAACAAAATTCTATTGAGTCCTTCATGAAGAAATTTCCACCTTCTTTCAGTGGGTATTCTGTTCACTTGTGGCTGAATAATAGATCAGTACCACTGAAAATATATTTTCCATCCTCTAGTGTTCAGAACATGAAAAATTCATTCTGGCTATTTATCGATTATAATTTGAAGTGGACCAATGGTATAATCTAATCAAGAATATGAGGAAGAAAGATGAAATATAATCCAAGGATTTTGATGATTTTAATAACTTATTCTTCACTAAGTACTTTCCTCGTGTTATTTCTCTAAAGACGGAAAATGAGTTCCTTGAGTTAAAGTGAAGGAATGATGAATCTATAGGTACCTACAAGGCTAATTTTACAAGACTTGTAAGGTAATCTTATAGTATTATCATAAAACCCAAAATTAAAGTTGATAGTTTATTTAGTGGCTTAATGTCACAACCTGACCCTACCGGTCTCGATCCACAACTACCCCAAGCCCGCCTCCATAGGCCAGGGGCTGGCGACAAGCACCGAAGGTGTAACAATATCGGAGAGGCCTTTTCATAAGTACATGTACCCACACATATAACCCACTCAATGCAGAAGTGCAGAGTAAAAAGGAAAACAAAGTACGTACTACAATATCCCAACTAAAAAGCATGCATCAACCTCTAAAAACAGACAAAGTAAAGTGATGAAAAGTAAACTGACAAGTAAACTGAACAGTAAAGGGGAAAAACACGCGCCCAACTAGAAAGGTGCCACAACCCGATAAGAGGTAACAAGAGTAAACAGCTGGTGAGTCTCACACCTGAAAGTCCTACTATGACCACTGAACACAGCCCAAGCTCCTATGTCCTCTATGATCCTCTGTAGTCTCGATTGAACTGTCCTTCATCTGTAAGGGCACACCAAGTGCGGGCAAATCCCAAGCAGGGGTGAGTATAAAGATACTCAGTAGGATGCCCCAAAATCTTGAGGGAGCAAAAAAGGAGGTACTAAAATGGTGAGCAATATACAGAATAAAGAATAGTGTAAGAGTACAATAGAGAGAGTGCAGCTCAACCCAACAAAAAAAAGTAAGTAGATTCATCTAACCAAGAGGATCTAGACACGAAAAGCACGTGGCATACCCCGTGCATCTTCGACCCTCCTAGAAGGAGAGTAACTGAACCTAGGGAGTGGGAACAAAAGTAAGGTGTATATATATATATATGCTTAACAAGAAACCCAAACAACTGTGTAAGGGGATCTCCATATCCAAGATCAGCTCAAGAAAAGTCACCAACGGTTCTAATTATATCCATCACTGATGCCCAAAAGCCCCGCACGCCAAAGCTGTCTCATCACTGAATCGTACAACCAAGGGTACCGCTCTGGTAATCATGGAGAAAAGTCACTGAATATCCTCATAGAAAGGGCTGAGTCTAAAAGAAGTCATCGGGTAACCCACTTCCCAGACCAGCTGGAGGGTCAACCCTAAGAGGTCTTCGGTTAACCCACTGCCCAGCCCCGCTGGAGGGTAAACCCTAAGGTTAACGGGTAACCCACTGCCCAGCCCAGCTGAAGGGTTTACCCTAAGGTCAACGGGTAACCCACTGCCCAGCCCCGTTGGAGGGTAAACCCTAATACACCAGTGGGTAACCCACTTCCCAGCCCCGCTGGAGGGTAAACTCGGAACTGGTCCGATAACTCCGCACTACCCGTACCATCAGTGGGTATCACTAACATCGCTACTGTGCATTGGTTTGGAGTGCGTCAAAGAAACCTATGATCAACACCCTTTCATGTTTCCACATTTAATGGGATCTCGAATGAGGCTCCGCACGCCCAAACAGATTTCACCTTTGTAATCCTCACGAAAAAACACATGAGATAGACTATTTACTCTCTTGAAACGGACTTTCGACGAAAACGTTATTCAACACCGCTTTATGCCCATACGGCATATTGTGGGGCCCACACCTCGGTTCTAAAAAAGTTTAGGCAAACTACTCTATCACATTGCTCTCAGAAAAACACGCCAAATTGACTATTCATTTTCCCCGAATGGACGTCTGATGAAAAAGTTGCAGTACGCTGCACACAGCTTAAAAGACGACCCGTGGGGCCCATGCCTCAACTCCAACTTCAACTCCTGAAACCACCTTGGACTACTTTGTCATGATTATAGGGTCACAACACCGCTGACGACGCCTAAAACGAACTCCAGATGTGCTCGCGCCATCCGAAACAAGAATCCTGGCGAGGCGCTAATTAATACTTAATGGGCGTGCCGCCCCACCGAGCCTCCCCCCCATCTCAGGAATTAAAAATCCTTGAGACCATCTCAAAACCTCTGTCTTGATATGAGGATCGTTTCGCCGCAGAAGACACGTGAATCCGACACTTGGTTTGCAAGTTAGAGGAACTTTAACACCAATGGACGAAGATGGGGTGGGCCGGACCAGTTTGGCCGGTGCACCCCTTTAGACCAGCAGTCCGCGGCTCAGCCGCTCGGACCGCCCGGTCCACTGCGGCCCGTGGTTCACCGCGCGGGACACACCGCTTAACCCAGACTGGCTTAATCCTGTCCGAATCTTTTCCACGGGACCCACGTTTCGCGGGTCCTGGTCTGCTCCCGGGGTCACGAAGACCCCAGTCTCCCGCTGCACGCTGACCGACAAAGCTGACTGAACCACGCCCCTGGCCTCCTGCATGCGCCACCGACACCGCCTGGGGAGCCTGCGCCGCTCGCCCGCAGCCGGCCGCGCCACTGCCTGAGGACGCCGCCTGGACCACCGAGGCGCCGAGCCAGCGTCCCGCTCACCCACGCCGACCACCGCGGAGCCGCGCCGACCACCTGGACTCTCCAAACCGCCGCACAGAGCCACCATACCGCCCTGGAACCACCAGAAAACAGGGGTTTTGGCCTGAAAACTTCCCAGGGCCACCCCAGACACCCCGAGACTCAGATTTTTGATTCAAAAAGAGATTTGGAAAGCTCGGATCAAACCCTATGCATCTATGGCATTTTCTTGACAATTAAACAACATTTAGATGCTATAATTTGAGTTCTAAGAAGTTGTAGAAATTTAAAATGAAAGCACAATGATCCTACCTCATAGGGTTTGGCCCGTCGCTTCAAAAACAATCCGCTGAAGCCGCAACCACCTCGGAGAGGTGGGGAGAGTATCTTGAAGAAGGTGGATCCTTTGTTGGAAGAGCTTCCCCTAGGGAGATTGTAAGGGGGAAGAAGGAGGGGGTGGATGTGTTTAAGTAGGGAAAAAATTAATTAATTTTAAACACCCACCAGTAGGCCCGTACCCGAACTCTCGACGGGGTCAAGGTTAAGACACTCTTAGAGTAAAATCCACGTTCTTATTGCAATAGTGGTCTCAAAATTTTAATCCAAGCCTTCGTTCAGAAGTTATAAAGTTTACGCCCGAGGCTGCTAAATCACGAAAACGCCCCTGGTGGCGTTTTCCACAGAAGGGTCACGCCTACGAAAGTTACACCCCTCCTAGGGAAAACGACACTCTCTAGACTCAACGGTGCCCTCAGTTTTCCCATCTGAGTATCCGTTTAAGAGTTATTATGTTTATTTGGCGTTTCTAGTGTGAACGTACTTAAAATTTAATTCCGGCCACACCAGGGCTTGGAATCACATGCTGTCTGAACGCCCTGCTCTGGAATAACATCAAGAAAATTTCAAAGTCTTACAGGCTCAAAACCCTGGTTCTTATATCATTACCTCCATCAAGTTTTTCATCCCTGAAAAACAAAAATGCAAAAACAACTCAGGATACTGAGCCCACATCTGGATCTCCCGTTCCCAGGTGCTCTCTTGCACCCTCTCATGCTGCCACAACACTCAAACCAAAGGAATGGTCCGTCCATGTAGAGTCCACTCCTGCCGGTCCTCAATCGCCACCGGGTGCTCCGCAAAGGTGGATCCATCCTCAATGTCCAGCTCTCCCTAGTCGATGACATGCATGGGGTCATGCACATATTTCCTCAGCTGTGACATGTGGAATACATCGTGCACTCTCTCCAGCTGTGGGGGTAGAGAAAGATGGTAGGAAACCTTGCCAACCCTACGTGCGATCTCAAAAGGCCCGATGAACCTCGGGGATAGCTTGCCTCCCCGACCGAACCTCCGTGTTCCAGTCCGTGGGGAGACTCTAAAAAAGACATGGTCCCCCTGATCGAACTCCAAAGGCCTGCGACGATGGTCTGCGTAGGACTTATGTCTGCTTTAAGACATCCTCATCCGCTCACGAATGACCTGTACCTTCTTCATCGTCATCCGAACCAACTCTGGGCCCATGAGGGAGGTCTCCCCAACCTCCGTCTAGCACAACAGTGACCTATAGGTTCTTCCGTAGGGGGCCTCAAAAGGTTTCATGACGATAGTAGAGTGGTAACTGTTGTTATACGAAAACTCCACCAAGGGTAGGTGATCCTCCCAGCATAGGCCAAAGTCTAACAAACACTCCCTGAGCATATCCGCCAACACCTAGATAGTGCGCTTCGTATACCCATCCGTCTGGGGGTGAAAAGATGTACTCATCTGCAACTGAGTCCCGAATGCCTCCTGTAGGCCTCACCACAATTGCGATATAAACCACGCGTCATGGTCAGAGATGATCTTCGAGGGTAATCTATGAAGGTGGACGATCTCCCGAATGTACAACTGCACTAGACTCTCCACCGAGATCTGCTCCCTGATGGTAAGGAAGTGCTTCGACTTCATGAGTCGGTCCACTATCACCCAAATGGAATCATGGCCCTTTGCTGTGCGTGGAAGCCCTATGACAAAATCCATAGATACGATATCTAGCTTCCACTACAGGATATCAAGGGGCTATAACAAACCTGCTGGAACCTGATGCTCTGCCTTCACCTGCTGACAGGTAAGACACCGAGAAACGAACTCAGCTATGCTCCACTTCATGTCAGACCACTAAAACTGCCGTTGAAGGTCTCTTTACATCTTCCCCACACCGGGATGTACAACCAAGGGAGAAGTGTGGAATTCCCACATCACCTCCTCCTGCATGTCCACTGGTACTACAGCTCACCCCTGGAACTGGATCTCGTGATTCCTTCTTTTAGAATACCCATCGAGTGCGTCACCTGTGGAAATCTAATCACGCACTACCTCACTGTCGACATCCCCCAGCTGCAAATCTCTCACATGCTCAAGGAGCGAAGGAGTCAACATCATCAACTGCAGAAAAGCCATACCCTCCTGCTCCACCAAGTCCAGCTGTAGGGAATCCAACTGCTCTGAAGCTTCTCGCACTAGACAAGCCTGAGACTTCCTGATAAGGTCTTATGCTACTACGTTTCCCTTCCCTGGAGTGTAGACTATCTCAAAAATCATAGTCCTGCAGAAACTCTAGCCAGCGCCTCTACCTTAGATTCAGATCCCTTTGAGCGAAGATGTAATTGAGGCTCTGGTGGTATGAGTAAACCACAAAATGATCACCAAGAAGGTAGTGTCTCCATAACCTCAAGGTGAAGACCACTGCTGCCAGCTTGAAATCGTGAGTTGCATAATTCTGATCATGGGGCCTCAACTTCCTCGACCATATGCAATCACTACCTGCTCCTGCATTAGCACACACCTGAGCCCAGCTCCCGAAGCATCACAGTATACCACGAACTCAACACCCTCCTCTGGAAGCCTCAACACTAGAGCACTAGTCAGCCTCTACCTCAACTCCTCGAAGGCCTTTTGGAACTGATCAGTCCAGGTGAATTGTCATCCCTTCTATGTCAATGCGGTCAAAGGGGCATCAATCCTGGAGAAATCTTCCACAAACCTCCTATAGTACCCTGCCAAACCATGGAAGCTCCGCACCTCAGACGCATTATTAGGTGGATACCAAGAAAGTACTGCCTCTATCTTTGTGGGATCTATGGATAAACCCTGTTCCAAAATGACATTCCCTAGAAAGTGAAACTCATGAATCAAGAACTGACGCTTCGAGAGCTTCCCATACAGCTGGTGCTCCCAGAGTAAGTCTAGGTCCATCCTCAAATACTCTGCGTTCTCCTCCTCCATCACAGAGTAGATGAGTATGTCATCAATAAAGACAACCACAAATCGGTCCAAGTACGGATAGAATATGTGGTTCATCAAAGCCATGAAAACGGCGGGGGCATTTGTCACACCAAAGGGCATCACCATAAACTCGTAATTCCCATAATGACAACGGAAAGCTAACTTCAGGATGTCAACCTCACGAACCCGCAACTGGTGGTAGCCGGATCGAAGATCAATCTTGGAGAACCACTTTTCACCTCCCAACTGGTCAAAGAAGTCATCAATCCTCGGCAAAGGGTACTTGTTCTTTATCGTGGCTTGATTCAGGTAACGATAATCCACACAAAGTCACAGACTCCCATCCACTTTTTTCACAAACAAAACCAGAGCTGCTAAGGGGGACACACTAGGCCTAATGAATCCCTTCTCATGAAGGTCCTCCAACTAAATCTGTAGCTCCCGAAGCTCTATGGGTTCCATCTGATATGCTGCACATGATATCGGGGTAGTCCCTGGCTAGAAGTCAATGCAGAACTCTATCTCTCTCCTCAGAGGTAGTCCTGGGACATCCTCGGGAAAAACATCCATATAGTCCTCTACAACGGTAGGGATCCAGGTGCCTATAGCATTTGCTGCTCCGAGATCCATGCTCGCCAACTGGTGAGAAAAAGGCCGTGGTCTCCTGCTTAGAGTACCCGTATGCTCTGCCATGAGGTCTCTCTCACCGAGGATGGTGAACCTCATCCCATCAGAATGCATGCATATAACTCATCTATGAAGAAAATTGATTTGGGTGTGAACCATAGAGAGCCAATCCATGCCCAGGATGACGTCGTAAGGTTCCATCGTGATGACCAATAGGTCCCACATGAAACTCTCTCCTCCGAATGATAGTTTGCACTGTCTGCAAACAAAGGTCACTAATGATGCACTTCCTATAGGAACCTCGAGGCTAAGCACAGGTTTTAGAACCTCTACTGGGAGCTCCAACTCCCGTACCGAAAGAAACAATATAAAAGAGTGGCTGACACCCGTGTCTACTAGTACTGAAGAAATCATAGAGTAAACACAAAGCGTACCTCAGAAAATCTCATGTGCTGGGGGTTCACGAACACCCATAGCCTGAAGCTGCCCACGACCCCTACTGCCAGCTCCTTGAGCCTGGCATGGGCTACTCGGTGGTGGCGGTGGAAGGACCTTGAAACTCCATCCCCCACCTCCAGGTCTTTCCACTTTGCCTACGCCGCCTCCTTAAGGACCCCCTATCCTCTCCTGGGAGATCCCTGGTCACGAAACTGCCTCTGCCGCTACGGTGCGCCCACTGCCTACCACAGATGCTCGGTAAGCCTGGTCGGGCAGTCCCGTGCTAGGTGACCCTGTCCATCACAAGCAAGAACCAGATCTCTCCTGAGTGCCCCGATGATCTATGGCGCCACTGTAGTGTATGACCCTTCCCCTGAGTCTGCTCACGGAAGGGTCTCCTCGACTGAGGCCCTGTTCTCTGTCACCTATCTACTACCGAAGACTCTACTCTAAAGTGGCCACTGCTAGGCCCTGCCAGATGGTGTCCCTCAGCCAAGAATATCTATGTCATGAGTGCTCACTCTAGCACCTCGACATAAGTAGGGATGCACAAGGGTACTACACTAGCACATATTTCCTTACGAAGACCCTGATCAAACTTCTGCACCTGGAAGTAACTATCATGGATCATATCCTATGAGTAGCATGTCAGATCGGTAAACCGGGATGAGTACTATGCCACAGTCATCCCCCCTGCTTCAGCTCCAGAATCTCTTGAATATGAACAGAGCATAAACAAGAGGGGGAGTACTCCTCCCGGAAGAGCTCCTGGAAGCTATCCCATGTGAGAGATGACTCATCGTGGGTCTGCGTAACCAACCCCCACCAACGCCCGACCATACTGAGGAAAAGGATAGCATCTAGGGCTACCATCTAGTCCGATGGTGTCCATACCAGCCAGAAAAGGTGGTCCACAGACTCTTTCCAGTCTTCCGCTGGCTGGGGATCCGGGTCCCCGTGGAACTTCTGCGGCCGCTGACGCTGGAATTCTCAGAGCGCACTCAGCCTGCACTCAACCTTGGCCTATGATGTTGGTACTAACTGCTACTCTCTAGATGGAGGGGCTACTGCTAAACCACTAGGTAGAAGGGGATCACGTGAGGGTCCCTGAACTGACGCCTCATCACTCACTAGGTCATCATCATGAACTAGAGAGGGTAACCTGGCTGGCTGCTATCGTGGGGGCATCCTAAAAATTATCAAGGATTATCGTGATCATATGAGCATATATATATATATATATATATATATTAGTAATAACAAAGGGGAGTTGACTCAAAAAGGACAGTCAAAGACTCAATCCTACCAGATGCATGTTCCAATTTCTCTACAACAAGTGTCTCAGTGTGCCGAGTCAACAAGCGGTTTATTAGGGCCCTGGTGAATGGATACGTCGACTTCCCATACCATCACTGGACTCCCTAACTTGAGAGACATTCTCGAGACACATCGACACTATTTCCCTAAATCCCAACCAATTCCTTTTTAGGGACGTCCGAACAACACCCCAAGGAACGAACCATACTTTGATACCACTTTGTCACGACCCGACCCTACCGGTCTTGAGTCGAAACTACCCCAAGCCCGCCTCCATAGGCCATGGATTGGTGACAAGCACCGAAGGCGCAACAATATCGGGGAGGCCTTTGCCTTAGTACCTGTACCCACACACACAACCCACTCAATGAAGAAGTGCAGAGTAAAAAGGAAACCAAAGTACGGACTACAATATCCCAACTAAAATGCATGCATTGACCTCTAAAAACAGACCAAGTAAAGTGATGAAAAGTAAACTGAAAAGTAAAGGGGAAAAACACGCACCCAACTAGAAATGTGCCACAACCCGATAACAGGTAACGAGAGTAAACAGCTGGTGAGTCTCACACCGGAAAGTCCTACTACGACCACTGAACGCAGCCCAAGATCCTATGTCTTCTATGCTTCTCTGTAGTCTCGATCGACCTTTCTGTCATCTGCAAGGGCACACCAAGTGCGGGCAAAGCCCAAGTAGGGGTGAGTATAAAGATACTCAGTAGGATGCCCCAAAAGCTCGAGGGAGCAACAAAGGAGGTACTAAAACTGTGAGTAGTAGACAGAACAAAGAATAGTGTAGGAGTACAATAGAGAGAGTGTAGCTCAACCAAACAAAAAAAAAGAAAGTAGACTCATCTAACCAAGAGGATCTAGACACAGAAACCACGCGGCATACCCTGCGCGTCTTCTCCCCTCCTAGAAGGAGAGTAACTGAACCCAGGGAGTGGGAAAAAAAGTAGGGTGTATATATATATATGCTCAACAAGAAACCTGAACGAGTGTGTAATGAGATCTCCATCTCCAAGCTCAGCTCAGGAAAAGTTGCCAATGGTTCTAAGGATATCCATCACTAATGCCCAAAAGTCCCACATGCCAAAGCTATCTTATCGCAGAACCGTATAACCAAGGGTCCCGCTCTGGTAATCACGGAGAAAAGTCACTGACTGTCCTCATAGAAAGGGTTGAGTCTAAAAGAAGTCATCGGGTAACCCACTTCCCAACCCAGCTGGAGGGTAAATCCTAAGAGATTGTCGGTTAACCCACTGCCCAGCCCCGCTGGAGGGTAAACCCTAAGGTTAATGGGTAACCCACTGCCCAGCCCAGCTGGAGGGTAAACCCTAAGGTCAACGGGTAACCCACTGCCCAGCCCCGCTGGAGGGTAAACCCTAATACGCTGGTGGGTAACCCACTACCCAGCCCTGCTGGAGGGTCAACTCGGAACTGGTCTGATAACTCCGCACTGCTCGTGCCATCACTAGGTGTCACTAACATCGCTATCGTGCATTGGTTTGGAGTGCGTCAAAGGAACCTCCGACCAACACCCTTTCATGTTTCCACATTTAATGAGATCTCAAATGAGGCTCCGCACGCCCAAAAAAATTTCACCTTTGCAATCCTCAGGAAAAAACACGCGAGATAGACTATTTACTCGCTTAAAATGGACTTCCGATGAAAAAGTTATTCAACACCGCTTTATGCCCATACGACATCTCGTGGGGCCCACACCTCGGTTCCAAAAAAGGTAGGGCGAACTACACCATTGCGATGCTCTCAGAAAAACATACCAAATCAACTATTCATTTGCCCCGAACAGACGTCTGATGAAAAAGTCGTAGTACACTGCACATAGCTTAAAAGACAGCCCATGGGGACCACACCTAAACTCTGGCTTCAATGCCTGAAACCACCCTGTACTACTTCTTCACGACGCTAGGGTCACAACGTCACTGACGGTGCCTAAAATGGACTCCGGATGTGCTCGCACCATTCGAAACAAGAATCCCGACGAGGCCCTAGGTAACACTTAACAGGAGTGTTGCGCCACCGAGCCCACCCTATCTCAGGAATTAAAAATCCCTGAGACAATCTCAAAACCTCTGTCTTGATCTGAGTATCGCGTCGCCGCAGATGACCCAGGAATCCGACACTTCGTTTGCAAGTTAAAGGTGTTTTAACGCCAACAGATGGAGACGGGGTGGGCCGGACCAGTTCGGTCGGTCCACCCCTTTTGACCGGCGGTTCGTGGCTCAGCCACCTGGATTGCCCAGTCCACCGTGGCCCACGGTTCACTGAGTGGGCAGCACCGCTTCACCTGGATCGGCTTAAGCCAGTCCGGATATTTCCCACGAGACCCACGTTTCGCGGGTCTCGGTCTTCTCCCGGGGCCATGAAGACCCCTGTGTCCCGCAGCACGCTGACCGACAAAGCGAGCCGACCCACACCCCTAGCTTCCCGCATGCGCCGCTAACGCCTCCTGGGGAGCCCGCGCCGCTCGCCTACAGCCGGCCGCGCCACCGCCTGAGGACGCCGCTTGGATCGTCGAGGTGCCGGGCCGCCGTCCCGCTCACCCGCGCCGACTGCCAAGGAGCCACGCCACTGCTTGGACTCGCCGGACCACTGCGCGGAGCCACCAGACCGCCCTGGAACCACCGAAAAACAGGGGTTTTGGCCGGAAAACTTCCCAGGGCCACCCCGGACGCCCCAAGACTCAGATTTTCGATCTGAAAAGAGCGTTGGAAAGCTCGGATCGAACCCTACGCATCTATGGCCTTAAAATGACAATTAAAAATCATTTAAATGCTATAATTTGAGTTCAAAGAAGTTGTGGAAATTTAAAATGAAATCACAACGATCCTAACTCGCAGGGCATAGCCCGTCGCTTCACAAACGATCTGCCGGAGACACAACCAACTTGGAGAGGTGGGGAGAGGAGCTTGAAGAAGCCGGATCCTTTTTTGGGAGAGCTTCTGAAAGGGAGATTGTAAGGGGGAAGAAGGAGGGGGTGGATGTGTTTTAGTAGGGAAAAAATTAATTAAAAATTAATTAATTTTAAACACTCACCAGTAGGCCCATACCCGAACTCTCGACGGGGTCGAGGTTAAGCCGCTCCTAGGGTAAAATCCACGTTCTGAGCATAATGGAGGTCTCAGAATTTTAATCCAAGCCTCTCTGTTCAGAAGTTATAAAGTTTACGCTCGAGGCCGCTAAATTACGAAAACGCCCATGGTGGCGTTTTCCACAGAAGGGTCACGCCTGTGAAATTTACACCCCTCCTAGGGTAAACGACATGCTCTGAACTCAACGGTGCCCTCGGTTTTCCCATCCGAGCAACCATTTAGGAGTTATTCTATTTATTTGGTGTGTCTAGTGTGAACACACTTAAAATTTAATTTCGGTCACACCGGGGCTTGGAATCACACACCGTCTGAACGCCCTTCTCTGGAATAACATCAAGAAAATTTCAAAGTCTTACAGGCTCAAAACCCAGGTTCTTACACTTAAATCCAAGTATCATAAGGGTGTTGTCGATAAGATACTTTAGTAGCTATAAAGAAGTCGTGCATTGTGTAATCAAGGTTGAAATGGAAGTTTTATTTAAATATAAATATCATGGTTTTGACAAGGAAAGGAAGATGGAGTTCAAAGTAAAATTTAAAAACCATGGATAAAAGAAGATGATCTTTCCTTTATGCTCTAAGTGTGGGAAGAAGAATGGAGGAAATTTTCTTATGGTGTCTAATAAATGTTTTAAATATTTAAGGGAAGGCCATCAAGAAATTGATTGCCAAAATGATGGGAATAAGTTGTCTAATGATGAAAATAGAGGGAAAGATGCACAGAATGCACCTCCCACACTTCAGTGCTTTAAGTATAAAGAGAATGAGAATTATGCTAACTAGTTCCCAAACTTGAGGCCTAGTGATTATGATCAAAATCAGTAACCACTTAAACTGATGGACAAGGAGAAATATCATGCGATCATTATTCCTAATAAGTGCTGTGATAATGACAAGGTTAAAGGTACACTTACCATCCACTCTAGGACTACTTATGTCTTATTTGATTCTGGATATATGCACTCTTTCATATCTAAAGAATTTTCTAAGGGTATTAAGATTACACTCAAATGATTAGATGTAGAATTAGTAGTGAAAACCCCTAATGGTATGATGATTGCATATCAAGTCTATGATTCCTCTTTGGTTGAAGTTTGGGGGAATGTGCTTCCGAAAAATCTTTTCAATCTTCATTTGGTTGAATTTGATGTCATCATAAGCAAGGATTTTTTTTCTCTACATAAAGCACACATCAATTTTCAAGAAGAGGAAGTTACCTTCGATATTGAAAACCATACTATGATCATCTATCAATGTGAAGATAAGTATGAACTTCCAATGGAGATTACATCTAGTGCATGGGTCTTAATTCCCATTCAAAATATGTGTTTGTATCAAATTATTGGGGAGAAACTTGACATTGATGATATGCCTATTGTTCAGAATTTTTTTGATATCTTTCAAGAAGAGTTTCCTAGACTTCCACCAAAACACGAAGTTGATTTATTAATAGAACTCATACATGGTTCCATACAAATTTCACAGATTCCTTATAGAATGGTGCCAATTGACTTGTAGTAATTAAAGAATAAACTCCCAAAAAACCTTGATTAAGGATTCATTCATCCAGGTGTGTCACCTTGGGGTGCACTTGTTCTTTTTTTAAAAATGAAATACAGATCTATTCGAATATACATTGATTATCAAGAGTTGAATAAGATCATGATCAATAACAAGTATCCTCTTCCCCATATTGATGATTTTTTATCAACTATGTGGAGCTCAATGGTTTTCCAAGATTAAACTTCATTATAGATATCAACAACTGAGAGTTGAGAATGAGGATATACACAAGAATACATTTCGTACAAGGTATGGACACTATGAATATATAGTGATTACTTTTAGTATTACTATTTAATTTTCTATCTTCATGTATTTGATGAATAGATTCTTTAGAGATTACCTTGATCAGTTTGAGGTAGTATTTATAGATGATATTCTTATCTATTCAAAGAGAAAGGAAGAGCGCGAATAACACTTGAAAATTCTACAAAAGACCCTAAGGAAGGAGAGATTATATGAAAAATTTAAAAATTGTGAATTTTTACTACAAAAGGTTCCATTTTTGGGTTATATAATCTCAAAAGATGGTATAATAGTAGATCCATCAAAGACAGAGGCTATTGAATGTTGACCTAGACCAACCACAATGACCAAGATTGGTAATTTTCTTGGTTTAGCTAGATATTATCAATGATTTTTAGATAATTTATCACAAATATCCAATAATCTAACCACGTTAACTCAAAATGGTTCCAAGTTCCTCTAGATAGATGAATGTGAGGAAAATTTCAAGGAACTGAAGAGAAGGTTAGTCAGCGCACCTGTGCTTACATTACCCTATAGTGGAGAAGTGTTTGTAATCTATAGTGATTCATCCAAGAAGGTATTGGGATGTGTTCTTATGAATAATAACATTTTTATATCCTATTACTCATGATAATTGAAGATTCATGATCAAGATTACCCAACTCATGATTTGGAGTTAGTTGAGTTAATTTTTTCATTAAAGATATGGAGGCATTATCTTTATGAAGAAAAGTGTGATATATATACCCATAATAAAAGTTTAAAGTATATATTCACACAGAAGGAGTTGGAAATGAGCTATAGAATATGGTTAGAGTTGATAAAGGATTATGACTGTTCAATAAATTACCACCCTGAGAAAGTGAACATGGTGGCCAATGCTTTGAGTCAAAAATATCATGCTAGCTTATCCATGATGAGGATCACAAAGGATACAATATTTCTTGATTTAAAAAGAATGGAACTAGAAATCCTAAAGGAAGGGGAGAAATATTATGTTGATCAATTGAATGTTCAAGTCTCTATCCAAGTGAAGATTAAATAGGCACAAAAGGAATATATAAAGTTATAAAAGAAGGTTAGAAATGTGCCTAAGTTTAATCTTGATCAGGATGGAATGACAAGGTTTAGGAATTGTGTATGTGTTCTGTCCACACCAGATTTGAAAAAGGATATACACCACTATAAATTTAGGATATATCCACGGTTTAATGAACCATGGATGGTATTAGCCTGGCTATAGGGAAAGGCCTATAGCCATGCTTTGAAACCATGGATGAAGCACTATATCCATGGTTCAAACCATAGATAAAGACCTATATCCATAGTTACAACCATGGATATAGGGTTATATCCATAGTTTGAAACTGTGGCATAAGTTTAAGACACATAGGGTTTATAGCCACAGTTTGAAACCATGGCTATAGGGCTTCCCATTTCATAAAAAAACACCCCACCCATAACCTCCACCCTTTTTCATGAGGTAATTTTTATTACAAAGAACATGTTCTAGATTTATAAAATGTTCTAGATTAAAGATGGAAAATACATGTAACAAGTGAAATTATAAGATCCTAGAAGTTAAAATATTAAATCTGCATGTAAAAATAAATTTTCATACTGAAACTAATGAAAAATAACTTAATCTTGATGAAATTTTGTATATTTGGATATATCTAATGTAATTTAAAATATCATATTGAATCTAGATATGTACTGGTAAATTCATAAAATGTGGTAGTGGAATCAACCCACCAAAAGAAGGAGGAAATATTTCAAGATCCAAATCTATCTTTATAATCTATAATGAAAAAGTAGCGATAAGGGCCTGCATTTTGAAAATAAAAAGTGTTTAATCCCACTTGTACCCCTACCCCACTACCCCACCCCTTTCACCACCTGCTCCACCCCCTCCCCCCTTGCACCCCACCTGCACCTTTCCCCCTGCCCTGCAAACCCCCCTGAAGACCACCTTGCCCCTTCTCCTGCCCCTTCCCCCACCCCCTGCACCCTCCCCCCTTGCGAGTTTTCCCTCCCCCTGCCAGCCCCCCATGTCAGTTCCACCCCTGCCAGTCCCTCCCACCCCTATGCCAGTCCCCTAACCCATGCCAGTCCCCCACCCCTACCAACCCCTCTACCAGTCTCCCCCTCCCCCACCCATACCAGTACCCCCCTTCCAGTTCCCCCATGAGAGGCCCCCTTCCAGTCCCCCTGCCAGTCCCCCTGCCATTTTTTCAGAATGTAGTTCATCCAGACAAACATATCATTGAGTTCATCCATTCTAAAAATAATTTTATGGAACCATTACACAATAATATGTATGAAATTTCAATTTCTACATTAATTAATTAATATTAATGAATATAATTCCACAGGTGGAAAAAATACCTATAAAGAGATACTAATTACAATATAAAGAGAGTTTGTACCCTTCATGTTATAGTGATAACCAATTTTCCTATTTACATGGTTAAAGGAATTAAATTATATTTCTAACTTAATGAATAAATAAACTATATTGAAAAGTAATATACCAGCAACCAAGTGCTTTATCCAAAGCAAGTCGGGTCTCAAACTGCCCTTGAAAATTATTTTCAAGTAGAAAAATCTGAATATATTTTTTCAAAAGAAAAATTAAAATATAATAAGAAATATAAAATAATCAAAATTTAAAAGATACTCGGTCCCCTAACATGAATAATATGCACTGTGACCAGAAAACATAAACACATATCTCTTGTTCCAAGAAACATCAGACTTCAGTACTGGGAATTGTTCTGGGTTTTACAAAATTCATCAATTGAATAGACATGAAAGAATCAAAATTCGAAATATATATGCATTTGTTATAGAATACAGACTATCTTATATTGGAGTTTTTTCGATTCTAAAAATAGACCAATAAATGTAATAAATAGAAAAGTCAAAACATATCAACTTCTTACAGTTAGTTTCTTCAATTGGTTAAAAAAAATCTAATAACCATGTTTATTTATTTATTAAAATACATTCCATGGAAAATAGAGAGTGCATAATCAAGAAAATCATCTAAAATAATGAATCACGAAAAGGCTATTGTATCAATCTACATAATAGGAAAATATTAAATAGTTACCTTTATGAATGCATGATTCAAGACTGAAGTGGAAGCCATGGCATTTGAATATTTCTAATACCTCTAATACTGAAATATGAATGCACAAAGTTAATTTTAGTCAACCCCCATTTTATTTCAAAAATTATGAGAAAATGAATTTTATCCCCTCCTTGGAGACTATCTTTATTCCTCACTATTATATAGTTTAACCTAGGGTAATTAATATCTTTTTTCACCACTCTATTATTGTTGTGTCAAAAACATTCCACTATTTCTGAGGAGGTGTTTTCAATCTATTAACCAAAATTTTCATGAATCACTATAACACTAT
Source organism: Viscum album (assembly GCA_963277665.1). Classification (NCBI taxonomy): domain Eukaryota; kingdom Viridiplantae; phylum Streptophyta; class Magnoliopsida; order Santalales; family Viscaceae; genus Viscum; species Viscum album. The sequence goes on from OY728128.1 coordinate 1,608,788,740, forward strand.
GATATTTTTGTGCACATTATTTCATTAATAAAAATAATCAAATTTTCATACCTATGTTACAAACTTTTTTAATTGAAAATAGGTCTTATCTAACTTTTTCCAAGGTTTGGAGGGGTGATGTGTCATATGGCTTGGTTCTACATCTCGGTAGTAATCGAATTAAGAATCACACCTCCCTAGGGTAGGGGATACATGGTTGAGGGACTTGGGAGGTAGGACATTTTTTTCTCCCATGGTTGATTGTATAATGGATCCTTACTCCACCCCATAGCTTGATACTATTACGAGAACTTACATCATGGCCCCTGTGGTCATGCTACAAGGTATCCTCTCTTTGTTATTTATGTGGTGAAAACTCATAATTTAATGGTTGTACTCCATTTTATTTTAGTGTGAGAGGGTAATTGAGATAGGGATATTTGTTCATCCATCCTTCTATATACTTCCCTATTCAACACCCCCATGTGTAGTGAAATCATTATAAATTTCCATGGTAATTTATATTGTGTTCTTATATTTTTATATTTATTTTTTATTTATATTGGTGCCTTATGATTTTGATGTGATCTTAGGATATGTATTTTTTATAATTTCATTATATGATGGTGGAATTATGATAGGAGGATGAGTATTTAAAGTTTCTTGTCTAGAGAAGATCCTGAAATTTAGAACACACATTGTTGGTTACAGTTTGTATGATATGACAACACCATGCATTTTTTTTTGAAAATATAAATCTTTGTATTAAATTAAAAAAATATTATAATTAATTATTTTGGTTTTACAGACTGATATATAAGCTAATGGGGTGTTATGTTCTAGTATGAGGTAAAGATTTCATTTTTATAGTTAGAGAAGAGCCTGATATGGTGAAAACTCTATGAATAGAGGTAGGTGTCCATGAGTGATAAAAATTTATATGAGTGTATATGAAAGAAAGTTAATCTTTTTAGATTTACATTGGATTATGATGATATTATGCATTTGAGTAAGCCTTAGGTAATGTGGTAGGATAACCTTGATCTATTTTGACATATATCAGTTACCCAAAGCACCGAGGGTATATTGGGACTACCTGGTCTTTGGGTCAACACCAGGTGATGGTGATAGTGGAATTAATGAAAGAAAATGGGTGGTTATAAAGATGTGAGTTGAGTAAAGAATAAAAAAATTGTTTCATAGTTCTAGTTAGGTAGGTATGTGAGTCTTGGATTCCAAAATAATATGTGAGATGTGCATACATCTCATGTGTAACCTAGAATATTTTATTTTGGGAATATTGGACTCCTAGAATGTGGAATAAACAATATAGGACCTTAGGGGGCTTGATTTATGTGATGGAGTGGGGATTTCTCTAGGTTATGGGATTAGATAACAACCTTTGTATATGTGATATTACATCTTAGCATGGGTATATGGTATTATGGAGGTACATGGAATCAGGGTACTAAGATTATTTTGATGATGGTTTAACATACCTTTTGATGCTAGGATTGGGTCGATCCATTATAACATGAGGTAATAGTTGAGTGATAGTCATGAGTTGGTACCAAGGAAAAGAAAACATTTGATTTTTGTAAGGAGTGACATGAAGGTATTGGTGGAATGAGATGCTTTGATGGTGATATGGGAGGATAGTTGAGAGATAAGGTCTTATGTGAACAGATGGTGAGATTGTGTGATTGGTTATGGGACATGTTTTTGTTGTGCGTGTTTGATAAATTGTATGTGTATGAGAGGTGAAGGATCCAAATGTGGGTGATGTTGATCCCAAATATAGTCACTAACATGAGTGAGATGTTTCTATTTAGACTTCAAAAAGTGAGATAGAGTGATTGTTTTGAAAAAGAATTTGGTCATCAATGAGTGATATGGAGTCTATTGAGATGAGTTTACCTTCTGATTTAATGAAATTTGGTTTCCATCGACCATTCATTGAGTGAGAATGAAATTATTTGGATTGTGATGTTATTATGAGAGATACATTGACAGAGAAGGTTATGGTTAGACCACCCTGAGTTATATGGGGTCTAGGTTGTAATGTAACAAGGGGAAGGAATATGGGAATGTCTTGAGTGAGATAATGGGTTCTAGATACTTTGATGGATTTGATTTTTGGATAATCCCCCTTGAGTGATGTGGTATATCCTCAAGTGATTATATGAGACCAGACCCTTGACATATGGTTCTACCTTGAAACATTGGGTATTGTTTAGGTCTTCAAAAATATAATAACATTTATTTTTATTAATTAGATGGTGTATATGGAATATGGGGATAAGATACTATAATAGAACTAATGTAGGTATGGCCAGACATCATTATTTTCTAGGAATCAAATTGACGTTCAACTAGTGCATTAAACATGTCAAATATTGTGATTGTTAGGTTAAAGAATTATGATCTAGTGATAATGTTTATTTACATTAATTGTTTTCCTCATGCATACACATTAATATTTCAATGTATATTAAAGGTGAATAGTGATACCCTACAAATTTATACATTCACACCTTATACAAGAACCTCAATGTGAATGTATACGTTCTGTTATATTTGAGATTTATCAGAGGATGTGAAACAGATAGGGATTGTTTAGGTCAATGTGGTTTTAGAGAACAAGATGGGATAATCCAAGACCATGGATTTGGATATAATTATTTATTTTTATTTATTTTTAAATTTAAAATATATGATTATTCCTTCATGTGATTAGTTTTGATGTTTGGTTTTATGTTGTATCCCATTTTATATGGAATTTTTATAGATTTATTATGAATACGATGATATTAATGTTTTTTTGGATGAGTTTATTTATTTTTTATGTGGGTTTACTTGGATAATATTGAATATTCTCCCCAATGAATGTTTTATAACCTCACTTCCAGTCAAAATTCTATGAAATATAGGGAGGTGTGCCCAAGGTCACAAATCTCTGAATCAAAATATAAAATCACTATATTTGGGAATTTCACATAAGATGTTACATTATAAACTATAAGGATTTATATAAATAAAACCTTTAATAAAAATTATTGAGAAATCATAAACAAATATTCTAATCATTTAATATTAGATCTCTAGAAATTTCATAGGTAGAACCAAATCCCCAAAATGAAAACTCCCACCATTTATTGCATCGACACTTAGGAATAAATCCTTACATTAATTCATCAAACTGGGTCCAAAAATATGGATATATTCACTCAATCACAGTAAGAATTTAACATGAAATGAATGAATGTAATGGAATCACAAGGAGATTTGTTTTCCAGACATTGCATCCCATGTACATGGGAGAATAATGCTTCATTTTTATTTGTCTATATGATACATGAAGATTACAATAACAATAAATAATCACATATGTAAATCAATAATCTCAAGTAATTATGAGACATTTATGAAACTGTTCCCGTTCCTCTATTATTATTTAGTTAAGACAGTCACCTAATTTCAAAAACCACCAAATTCCTCCGGGGTTCATATGTTGTTTTTCAGTGACACAAAATTATGTAGTATTCCATGGATTAAACAAACCTCAAGTGGATTTAACCCTTTAATGAAATGTTTTACATCATATCCCAATCCCATAAAACCCAAATAAATCACTATTAACCATATTCCTACTACATGATACCCTAAGATGATCAACATCTATGCAAGTTATTTATAAAATAGTTATAATCAAGGATGAGGATGATCACCAGGAGGGGGGTGGCCATGTCAGAGGAGCACCAGAGAAGGAGGTGGGGAGGCCACCTAGGAGTAGCGTCGGTGGGGGGAGGTGTGGTGTCCCACGTTTGGTGGCAGCGTCGGGGGAGGAGGGTTGGAGATGACAGCTCGTGGTGGGGTTGCCTCTTTTGGTGGTAGTGATGGGCAGCATCGCAAGGGGCCTTGTCATGAGGGGAACCATTAGGGGAGGAGGATCAAGGAGAGGAGAGGTAGCAAATGGTACCATCAGGGAAGAAGGGATGCATGAGTATCATGAGAGTGGGCCATAGAGATTTGATGGAATGAGATTAATTAAACCCTACTTCTACGTGTTTAATTTGAAGTGTGGCTATAAATTAACCAATAATCATGGACCTCTATAACTGTGGCTATAGGTCTGTGGATATAAGTAATTTTTCTAGTAGTGATATTAGAGTAATCTCCTAGTTATTAATTCTCTGTTAATCCTGGAAGTATGAAGATGTACAAATACTTGAAAGAATACTTTTGATGGGATGGCATGAAGAGGGATATCACAGAGTTTGTATCTCAGTGCTTGGTATGGCAGCGAGTTAAGGCTGAAAGACAAAAGTGTAAGGGGATATTTCATCCATTACCCATACTAGAATGTAAATGGAAGAACATCACTATAGATTTTATTATTGGACTCCCCAAAACCTCTAAAGGGTTTAATTCTATATGGGTGGTATTCAATATTCTTACAAAGTCAATACACTTCATTAATATCAGAGAAGAATTCTATTTGGATTATCTTTCCAGGATATACATTAAAGAAGTGGTAAGGTTTCATGGAGTACCACATTATATTTTATATGATCGAGATCTAAGGTTTACCTCAAAGTTTTGGTGAAGTCTTCAGTAAGTACTTGATACAAAATTGAGTTTCATCCCTGATTATCATCCTTAGATAAATGGTAAGTCTGAAAGAACAATTCAAACCATAGAGGATATGTTGAGGTCTTATTATTTGGATTTCAAAGGTAGATGATATCAACACCTCCCCCTAGTTGAGTTTTCTTACAATAATTGATTTCACTCAAGAATTTAAATAGATCCTTGTAAAACCCTTTATAGGATAAAATTTATAGCTCCAACATGCTGGGATAAAGTTGGATAAATAAAGCTATTGGGACCTAATACAACTAAAGAAATGGTAAAGAAGGTTAAAACTATTCATAATCATATCAGGGTATGTCAAAGTTGATATAAAGTTATGCTGATAACCTTCAGCATGGTTTGGAATTTGAATTTGGTGAGAAGGTGCTTCTATGAATCTCTCCCTGGAAGAAGGTTATGAGAATTGGGAAGAAAGGTAAACTAAGCCCTAGGTATATCAGTCCCTTTGAAATCATTGATCATATTAGGATGGTAGCTTATCGATTGGAACTTCCTATAAATATCTATCAATTACATGATGTTTTTCATGTATCTATATTGAGGAAGTACATACCTGACCATTCACATGTACTAAACTCAAAGGCCATACCACCAGAGGAGGATCTTTCTTATGAGGAACAAATAGTTGAAATTATGGATCATACAAAGAAAGTTCTAAAAAACAATACCACTCACCTGGTCAAAGTTTTTTTGGATAAATCACCAGTTATTGGAATATACTTGGGAACTTGAGGATATGATGAGATAGAAGTATTCTCATTTGTTTGTATTAGAATGATGAATTTTGAGGGTAAAATTCATTTTAAGGGGGGTAGAATGTAACAAATTGAGTTTTTACGAACCTTTTAAAAATAAATTAATTTTCTTTGATGTATTTTGTTGAATGATACATCAATTTAATATTTCTTTATATGCTACAACAAGATAATTGTGCGCTACATGCAACACCACCTTCACTTTTGTTACACACAACACTTTCTGTGAAACAACATTTTATTATTATAATTATTTAAATGAGATAGTTATAATATATCCATTGAACTTAGTAATATGAATATTAATTAATAATTTTTTAAATATTATTTATAATGGTTTTATATAAGTAAAAAATATTTTTGGTAAAGTCTTTATATGTTTGAAAACACTATTTTCTCAAATGAACTAATTTTTATGTCCTTCTATGAGCAATAATAAAATTAATTTTAAACAATTTTAGAAATTTAATTTGATTAAATAAAATTAATTTTTTAATTAATAATTTCAAAATTATATTAGGGTGAATTTTTGTGATTTTTTTTGAAAAACTTCATTTTTAGATGAAAAGTGAAAAATACTGAATTTTGATTATAAAATGATTTTTATCTAATTTATTTATTTTGTTAAATTATATTTTAATTAGGTTTTAAAGTTTAATTAGATCAATTTTACATCAATTAATCCCATTTAGTTCATTGGAACTAATTTTACATTGAAATTGGATGTAAAAACATTTCAAACTTTTAAACATTTTCGCTTAAAAAACCCGCTGTCACGACATGTCTTTGGGATTACTTTTAAATTAATTTCTGATAATTATATGATTAGAATTTGAAAAAATGGATTAAATATTTTTAATCATAATAAATTTTAATTTCTAATAAGTTTAACTTATTTTTTTACCAAAAAAATCAGTGGAAGTAATTAAAATTAATTACAGTGATTAAGGTAAGAATTAGTTTACTTATTAGTTAAACTTTAATTTAAGGGTGAAAAAACCTAGAAACATGTACAAAATATATTGGATGGAAATATTTATACTAATTATATTTTTTTATTGGATTTGGGAAATTATTGGAGGCACATGAAGTAAGGGGGACCTCTTAGTAGAGTTTACCTTTTTATATTTGTAAGAATGCCACTCCTCCTCCACTATAAAAGGGAACCCACCCCTCACTTCTTCCCACATATAAATCCCTTTTCCTATGACATAATCTAACTAGATATCCTAAAAAATTACCTCCCTTAATACTATAATCCCTCATTTTGGAATAAATCTAACTAAGGAATCCCTTTGGTGCAAACTAAGAGGAGTTATCAAAAGAAGAGGTAACATCCTTACACAAGAACTTTTCTTATATTTTCTTTCTCCACCACCTCAATTATTCATATTTCATGATTAAATAATAACTATAGTATCATAAATATACTAATAAATTTTTATATTAAGGGTTCAAACTACAATCACACACACTTCTATTAAATGAGATACACAATCATCGTTCGTGTGTACGATGGACTACCGGCTCACAAACTGATGTTGTTTGTTCTTCCATTGACACCTTTCAAGGTTGGGAATAATGATGTAATTTATATATTTATATTAAATATATATGATATTTGTTATTTATTTATACTTCTATAATTATTATATGACACATACCTTCACACAGTCAATTTTGTGTAAATAAGATAACTTCGTTTCTGGGCCTGTGGACTGCTGCCTCCTCAAAGCAATGTGATCCGTTCACACTTTACATGGAATTTAATAAGGATGGGTTTAGTAAAAATATATGATATATAAGAAATAATAATTCTAATATAATTATAGTATATATATATATACACACATATATATCATTTACTCTCTTTATTTCAATATGACAATAAAATGGAAACAACGTTCATGCGTACGTTCGGCCTACCATCTCCATCAACAGTGTATTCCATTTCATATTTCTATCTTCTATATATTATTAAAATACATATATAATAAATATATATGATATTTATATCATTTTTTACGTTCTGGAGATCATGATATAAGTATGAGGACAAAAAATATAACAAATCAAAACACATGCAAAAAACAAAGTGGTTATTACCCGAAACGAAACTTTAACATGGAATTATTAATAAAAAGGTAATATAAGGTCATAATTAAATCATATATGGTATTATATTATTGAATATGGTTCTATAATATATTTATAATAAAATTATATTTATTATTCTGGAGTTTTGAATGAGTATGAAGTGAGTCAAGACATAAGGTAAGGGTTTTCTCGTCTCACTATTATTTTTGAGAGACTTACCCCTTATTAACCACACATTTTTTTTGTGGTGTATATAATAACCATGAATGTATTTTTTTATTATTATACATAAATTTATGGGTATTTATATATCTATTTTATGATCTTTATTTCATGGGGTTAATGGTTCAAAAGTTACCAAATCAATAAAGTAATTTTATATCAATTTTCCTTCTTTTAGATACATTACTTGTTATACACCTATATTTTTCTATGAGGTGTATATAATTACATTTTACATGTTATATCATGAATATAATTATTATCATGATATTTTAAGCTTCATGTAAATTTAATTTTCTTACATGGGAGTTTGATTCAAAGCTACAAAAGTGGTAAGAGTTTATTGCAACAATCTTATCATTTATTTTTATTTTTTTTGATTATGCTTCCATTTATGAAATATTAAGATCCACATATCAAGAAAAATCATGAATTTTATTATTATATAACTATTAAAGACATATTAATGTATTATTACCATTTTCCACTCTTTGGTACTTGAGATAATTAATAAAATGTTTTTTGGAAAATCTAACCTTATTTCTCTCTTTGGTTGGAAATATGTTTTATTCAAAAAACCATGTTTTCAAAAATGATTTCAAAAATGTTTTTAAAATTATATTTTAATATTTTCTAGGAAAAATTATTTTAAAAAAGTTTTATGGTTTTCAAATATTCTTTTATATGTTTTGAATTCTATTTTCAAAGAATTATTTTTTTCAAATTTTTTTATGTTTAAAAATAATTTTTCAAAGAAGAAAGGACGTTTTCCTCAAGAAATGTTTTTAAAGGATATTTAAAAATTATTTTACATCTAAGATGACATACATTGGTGTTACTAATGACTTTTTGGGGAAATTATCTAAATATTCTTTTCATATTATTTCTCTGAATGGATTATGTTTTTATGGAATGATTTTTATGAAACTGGTTTCTATTTAACGGGTTATATGCTTATGAAACTCACTTATTTTCCTGGGTTATGACTTGATGAAAATTATTATGAAATATATATCTTTTACATAAGTTATGATATGATGACACATTTATGATACCCATTTCATTTCATGGGTTATGATATGATTGTTTATGATCTTGTGGAACATGTATGTATGATTTCATTATAAGATTGGTGGGACCTTTATCTCCCTCCATTATACTGGGTAAAGATTTATATATCATGAGATAATGATGGGAATCAAGTTGATTGGATTGATTCCCTATGAAAGATTGGGAAACTTTATCCACTGTGGGAAGATGGGGTAACCCAATCCACTATGGGAATATGGGGAAACCTGATCCACTATGGGAAGTTGGGGAAACCTGATCCATTATAAGCAAAGGACAGTGAATGGGGATGGTGGTGTGTCCCACCTAGTAGGTTTAGTCCCCATGAAGTGCCCTGATATGTTTTTTCAACAAGACTTTACTTATAAGGAATGATTTTATATGCTTATGTGTCTTCCAAAATTCCATGTCTTATTCCTATGTTATGCTTTCATGGATTATGCTATTGATTCCCTTATGATTTGTGTCTTATGAACTGCCAATCTTTATGCCATGATTCATGTTTATAATTTTTTATTTAAAGGGTGTGATATTCTATGTTATGATCATATTCTCATACCCTTATGCTCATGTTTATGCTTACATATCACCCTTTTTAACCTTATTAAGCATCTGAGATCACCCCCTTTTTATATTTCCTTTCCTAGGTTATGAAGATATGTATTATGTATGATGTGTCTAAGAAGGGTGCTAGTCATGAAGAACCTAGTGGGATATAATGTAGTTCCCTTATGTACCAGTTTTCATGTTTCCATGTTTCCAAAGGCACTAACCTAATATGGTATTTGGGAATCTGTTTGTGTAATGTATTAATTATTCTGAAAAAATGATGTAATGTTAATGTATGAAAAGAGAGGGTTGCTATAAGGGGATGCTGAAGCTGGAAGTTTTGGTCATTAGTGACCATAGTCCTATAGACCCCCCACCTTTAATAAATACCATATGGAAGAATTATGACTGTAGTGGTTTCACCACCTAAAACAGTAGATTAGGTATAAGAGCAATCTCCTCTGTATCCTCTTGTATACTTGGTGGTGGATCAGGGGCATTCTCCCTTGTAGGATCATTCTGATCTGCTTCTGTCGGAAGTCCCCTCAAATGTATTCTAGGTATATTTGTCTATAATTCCAAATGAATTATTAGAATTCCTATAATATCTTACTTAAGATATAAACCCAATAAATTTATAGGAACACACAAGGGATTTCTCTAGGAAGACCCATCATAAGAGGCTACCAATGATGAAAAATCATAACCATCCTAACACTACCCAAGGCTCAAGATTAGTTAAACATACCTTCATATTTGTCATAGTCATATTTATAGGATCATAATTATTGTGTTTAAATAATCTAAATATTAATATAGTATATCATAGAAGCAAAAGCACAAATCAAGACATTTAATTAAATAAACTAACACGCATATAAAACAATATATATATTTATATATATATATATATATGACATTGATTCTACTTGCCTATTCATGATGCATGAATGCACCAAAATTACCATAAAATATAATATCACAACATAATTAGGATAATAATGAAACCATAAATCCACAACTATAACATCATCCCAATCATCAATAACTCAGAGGTCCATCATATAATTGCTTGCCAGGTACTTACATGAATCCCCTACCTGACTTCCACGCAACCTAACTCCTTTATGCATTAACCCAAACATAGTTAAGAAGAAAATAAAAGTAAAACATCCTTTGATACCACTTTTTAACTCCCCAACAAAAAATACCCAGTCTGGGTTGGAGTGCCACATGACCTCATGCACGCCTCCCCATAAGTAAGGGGTTGTTGACTAGAAATGAGTGTTCAAACGGTGCGGTGAAGAGACAACACTCAATATCAAAATCTATGCATTATAATCATATCAATAAAATAATAATAATAGTACAAATACATAGTTAAACTTAATAATAACAATTATATAATAGATGACATGGTAGGTATCTCAGGGTTATACAAAGTAATAAAATATAGACCCCAAATGTGGTAGGTAAAACCATAGTATAAGAAAAACAAAACTGAAATAAATAAGTCACTATGAAATCACTCCATATTCCATCCTAATACATCTTATAAACACCAAAATACAACTCCTAAACTCCCTGTCATAGGTCCCTTTCCCTTTCTCTAATCCCTAATAATGAAATTTGCATGTGCATCGAGATACCCTTATAGGATGTGAGTATAAACTCAATAGGGAACCAAAAATTCATCCTTACCATAAGTGAAAATTCATAATAATTTTATTCCATGATAATAAATAAATGAAAAATCAAGTAACCATTAAAAATGTATCGAGCAATCGTGTTCTAACTAAGCCACCACGAACTTCAGCCATACTTAATTCGGTTCCATGCCTAAATAAAAGTCATAATGGAAGTTACAATCATGGTTCAACCACAAAGACATCATATATCTCTAAGATTACTCATGAATGACAATCCATGGGTTTGTAAACAAGGTTTTTGGGCCCCATCAATATCATAGGTTAAGACTTAAGTCCATCATTCCCTGTCTCTATCTCAGGTTAGACCACAAGGCCATCATATCCCGCCACTACCATGGGTCAGGCCTCAAGGCCATCGAACCCCTTCCCTATTCCTTATACCATTGTCACCATCATCGCATATCATACATGATATCACTATAATAGATAACCAAGCCATGACACTTAAAATTTCACTTGATACAAGAAGAAAAACCTCTACATGCCAAACAATTACACACAACAGGGCATAACACACATATACACAAATATAGCATATCAAGCATGAGTCTTAGAATCCCTTCACACACACACAAAAACATGTGATCAATATCAAACATGGGTCTCATAAGCCACACACACACATTTTATCAACATAAAACATGGATATCATGGGATAAAAATGCAAACACATGTGATCAATATCAAACATGGGTCTCATGGGCTATACAAAAATGTGAGAAAAATGAAGAAAAAACTTTATACAAGGGATTTAAATGATAAGGAAATTTCTACATCAAGAATATTGATTCCAAATTTTAATATTTTTCAAGAGATGATACCCTAGTTATATCCACACATAAACCTAATCAACCCCGCATGATAAGGACCCCAACAAAAACTACTATCAAAGGAAGATCTAGATATAATCTAAGGGAAGGTTTCCTGTCCTCTAGATTTGATGAAGATCTCATGGAATTCAATGGATAGATATAGTCTCACATTATAAATAGAGGATAAGGAATAAATTTACCTAGTTCATTGCTTGATTAAGGAATAACACACAAAACCCTTCCTAGAATCAACTATATCTTATACCCTAGAAAGAAGAGTAGGGAGAATTGTTTAATTTAGTGTAAAATGAGTTAAAAATATATTAAACATACAAACTTAATGATCACCCAAGTTTCCATCAAGAGTTGTAAATACCCTAAAAGATAAGAAACCAAATAATTCATTTCAAATTATTAAAAAGATGTCACCATGGTGTGGTGATGCCCACTATAGTTGTGGTGGCATTAATCAGACCAAGTATAATCAACCCAACATGACAACCCACCATAGAGTGGTGCTAAAATATTGTCTATTTTGGAATCACCATGCCTTACACCATGGAATGGTGATGATTCTTTGGCAATGGATCATAGAAGGACTCAAAATGATATATTCCTGAGACCACATCCTACCACAGACATGTTAGTCCTACCCATGTTACATAGGTAGGTTTGAGAAATAAAATATCCTACTCCATGGCGTGGTCCTACCCATAGTGCACCTAAAATGCCTAAAACTCTACCATAAACATATAAAACATCCCAATATTTATTTTAACCATCACAAGGATCAAAATTTCATACCTTTAAAATCAATTATGTTACAAGGTAGGTAGTCTATACTATACCCATTGGTCTGAATTTAAAGAGTTTGAACTCTAATGCTCATGCATTTTCCCCTTGGGAGTTAATTACCTTAATTTTTCTCAATTATATAGTGGATATGGAAATGTAAAATAATAAGTGGGTTCTTATTATTATTACAACATAATTTTTAGTTATGATAGGAAAGAATATGGGTGGGTTATGAGAGAGGGTATTCAGAATGTAGTGAAAGAATCATTACCAAAATGATGATGGTTATGTATTATCCTAACATGAATGAAGTGTTGTGAGGGATATTCAATATAAATCCCATGTTATAGAAGAATGATTATATTTTAAATAAGGTTAAACCCTTTAATGAAGTTTAGGAAGATATTTATTTTGATGGAATATGGTAGAAACACAAAACTAGATAGAAAAAAATGGAGGAATCAGGACTAGTCTAGGATGGATTTGTGTATAACTAAGAGATATTACATGTTGGATTTATTGAAAATAAATATAAGTTATATGTTAAATAATTTATATTAGAATATGAGATAAAGATGTTCTAGAAAGTTTGAAAGTTATTATGGTAGTGGAAGTTCGAAATTGGATGTAAAGGTTGTAAGTTTAAAAAGTTGTATGTTCTAGAATTATAGAACCAGGAAGTTGTGTAGATGAATTTTTTTATCAATTATTCAAGGCCTGAAGTAAAGTGGAAGTCCAAAAGTTATACAGGAAGATGATCTAAATTTGTTCTAGAACTAGTATTCTAGAAGTGGTTAAGTATGGATGTATGAAATCAAAACTAGTTATTCTATAATGTGGAGAAAGCTAACTAAGTATTCTGAAATTAGTGTTTCAGAAGATGCTTTAGAAGTGGATAGGTTTATAAGAAAAATTATAGAATAGGAATAACACAATTGAGTTGTAGGGATAAACCATAATGTGATAATGGGGATTATTCCATGAGTTAAGTTCATAGGAAAATAAAAATGGATTGAATATCCATGTATATGTGAGATCTTTTAAAAGGATTTGTAATATATTTAAGTTGATAAGTAAGAAATTATGGTATGGGTGAAATTGGTAGTAATCAAACCCTCATAGTGATACATAATACATTTGATCTGGATAAATAAGATAATATGGAAGAGGAAAAATAAAAAAAATTAAAAACACACCCTTTATATGTAATATCCTTTGAAATTATACATTATATATATTCTAGACGATATGTAAGATTTTTCCTCAATACGTATAGTTTTTTTGGGGCTATATTATTAAAACATAAGAAATTGAGGAAAATGAATAAGGATTTATACTTTTCCACTGGTAGGATCTCATCCAAGTTGAGTTGATATATAATTCAACACCCCAATATATAAAAAAGAACATTTTTTTCGATAGCATATACAACACGCAACACCGAGCTTAAAAGAAACATGAAATATTATTATTTAAATGTGACCATTATAACCTATATGTTAAAATGTATGGTATAAATACTAATAAACATATTATGGATTATATTTCTAATGGTTTTATATAATTCAAATGTATGGAATAATTTATAATAGATAAGTACTCAGTTTTTAGTAAAGTCATTTCACACTTCAAAAATATGTTTTTTTCAAAAATGTTTTTATTACCTTTCGTGTGAGGATAATATAATAAATTTCATCTAATTTTAGAAATAATATTTTATAAAAAGGATATAATTTTTGAAATTATAATATAAAAATTATCTTAGGGTGAAATTTTATTATTTTTTGGAAAAGATTGATTTTTTCAGTGAATAGTGAAAAATACCAATTTTTGTAAAACTACCATTTATTTTCATTAAAAAGTGACATTATTATTTTAATTTGACATAAAAGTAAAAAAATTATTTAATTATATATAATATAATTAATTACATTTGAATTATCATAATACCTTATTTTGGAATAAGTACAATTTTGGGCTTAAAAATGCTTTTGTTTAAAAATTGTTTTTCATGGTGTTTTACGAATTTATATTTAAATTGATTTATTCTACTTATATAAATTGAATATTTAAAAATATATTCTATATTTGGAATCAAAAAGTTCAAATTTGGTAAATAGACCCTTTTTATTTTTGGTCATTATGAATAGTAACCATTGAAACATTTATCACCTCGGTAAGGGTAAAACGGGTTAAACCGGGTTAAAACTATGGTCAAGACCTTAGAATCATTGAAAAAATTTCCCTAATCCTATTTTAGGAGTTATTTAACCCATACTCATCCATGTATAAAAAATATGGAAACTTGATTCCATTTTTCTTTGATAATGACATGAATATTATTTAAGTAAAGTATAAAAAGAAAATGTCACTCCCTTTATTTTAATAAAATTTAATATTTTATAAAAAAGATTAAAATAAGTTATGAATGATAAAAAAATTTAAATTTAAAATTAAAATATAATCTTTATGATAGTAATTTTTTTTTTAATTTTTTATAAATGATATAATTACCTAGAATGCTTACACATCGCTCATACAACGCTTGGACAAGCTAGTAAAAAAAATAAAATTAAATAGATTTAAAGGAATTAAATTTGATGTGTTTTGTATTGGTTATGGTATTTAATGATTTTTTATAGATATAGATAAAATATAATTAATATTTTAAAAAAATATATATTCAAATTCCTTTATTTTCTTGGATTTTTTGAAGTCAAATTTTGGTGAATAGTGGAAAAAATACAGTTTTTATGGGATACGTTATATTTAATGATATTTTCATAACATATATATGATATATAAACTTATGAAACTCATTTAAATACTCAATTATTATAATATAATAAAAATACTATACAAAATATTTCAAAAAATATAAATTATAATTTATTTCATGATAAATATGAAAATCTTTTTTAGTGCTGATGTAGTGTTTGTGCAGTATTGGAAAAGTAAAATTTGGTATCCTAATGATAATAATTGAGAATGAAAAAAGATTTTAACAAATTGGTTATTCAATATTACGTATAAATTATAATATTTATTCAATTTTTCTAACTTTAAAGTTATATAATGAGAATTTTACCCAAATTCTTGTGTAATGAATGCGAAAGGTGTGAAAAGTAGAAATAACATATTAAATGTGTTTCCAAGATATGAATGAGAATAAATATTCATTATGAATTAATATAAACTATAAAAATTATTTATAATAAATTATTTTATGTAATTTTTTTTATTTTTTAAAATTATTATAACTGTCTGAAACACTTACGTCGTGATGGTGTGATGTATATGAGAATAGTGAAACAGTTAAATAAATAGTCTTAAAAATATTAAAAATGATATTATTTATATTGTTTTGATTATAAATTGAATTATATATATATTTAGGAAGTATAAGTGATGATATAATATATTATATTTAAAATTTATATTTGTCATGATGTTTTTAAAGTCATGTATTTTGAATAGTGAAAAAAGACCTTAAATAGTATTTAGTGTTTAAAAATTATTATTGAATCATTATAAAATTATAAAAAATTAGATAATGAATAATATATATATATATTTATATATGAAATTTTATATCATATCATTCCTGGTCCTTTTGTGTGACACTTTTCTTATTTAGAATTACCTTTGTGACCCTTAAAGATTAAAAAATTGTGAAAACACCATCGATTTTTTCCTATAAAAAGGGTCTCACTTAAATATTTTTCACAAAATTAAAATTAGTTTTTTCCATAAACAATATACCAAAAAAATATCTATAAATCCATTCCCACATCCCCAAACTACTAGGGTGATCATAAAACTCTCCTACAAAGGTCTTAAGATCAATCAAAGGGAGAAAACACAAAGGGAAATGTAAGGATTTCTTAACTCAATATTCTTTCATTGGGATATATCACTTCTTAATTGATAATATTATTACAAGATTATGTGTAAAATAAAGTTTTATTTATTTATGTTTTATTTACATTTATTTTTCATGGATTTACATTTGTTACACATAATCTCTCCATCGATTAATTCTCATTTCAATGATATGATCTTTGTAAGGGTTATTCGTCTCAAAATTTTCATCTTTGTGGCATATGTTTCTGTTATGAACCTATATTCTTTTATGAGCTATATATACTTACCATTTTACATGTTATATTATGAATCTCTTCATGTTTATGATATTTAATTTTTTCTTTGAAGTTATTATTTTATGTGGCTTAGGATTCAAAAGTTACCAAAGTGGTAAGAGGTTTATGTTTCAATCTAATTTTAATCAGGATTTTTTTATGATTAAATTTAAATCGAAGAAATTATATTATATTTATGTGATAAAACCCATTAATTTTGATTCTACTCTATATATTTTTGGAATTTTGATATTTTAATACTATTTTTCTCTCTTTGGTATTCAAAGTGGTTCAAAAAATATTTATAAGAAAAACCAACTTTATTTATCCTCTTTTGGTCAATTTTTTTTCTTGCATATCAATATATTATAAAAAAATTCAAGAATTTTTTTTCAATTATTAAATGATTTTTAAAGTATTTTTTACCCATGTTTAATTTTTATAATTTTTTTAAAAAGAATATTCTTGCTGTTTTTGGAATAAGGTACTTTTTACCAAAGGTGTGAATGAAATCTTTGTTTTAACACACACCACATGACATATTTTCCTACCATCATGACTATTATTTATGTTATAATTTTATTTTAAAATTTTAATACTCATTATTAAGTAAAATTATTTTATTAATATTTTAGAAATTTTTATATTTTAACTAAGTGATTTCAAAATGAAAAGGGAATTTTTCGCAAGAAATGTTCCAATGATATTTTAAAAGTATTTTAATAAATTTCAACATAATTTGATGAACCTTATGATTTATTGAGGTTATAATCTAATAATACTATCCAACTTATTTCTTTGGATTTCTTATGATCAATTTGACTAGGGAAAATATTGATATTTTGTATACTATTTTTTCTAATACGGATAATTACTGATTATTAAGGCATGTTGATTAATGTTGTATGATATAATAATACGATGAATGAATTAGAATTATTAAGTGATATATGAGGCCTAAAATTACATATCCTCTTGATTTATTAGTAAGTATCATCAGATAAAACATGTTGGGTATTTGGATGAGGCCTTAACCATTTATATATTAAGTCCCAAGATGAGGCCTTAGTGGTATGTTTATGATGTCTTGGAATAAGACCTCGATGGTAAGTTTAGGTTGTTTGATATTGTTAATCCCATCACAATTAGTTATTGATGTCCATCTGATTATTTTAATAATTATATCATATATGGATAATTTTCAAGCTCATGTGATTATTTATATGACACTATTTGATCATCATTTACTCCTGCCATATTATTCATGTTTTATTTATTCTATGATAGATTTAGTTATATGAATTCCATTAATATTAATTTAATCACACCCTCTTATATTTTAAATTTCCCTAGTTTGTGAATAAAGATTTCAAGTTTAACAAACTGAACAAGGCTACAATTCAACCCAACACCGGACTTGATTCGGTATAAGGCCTAAAGGGCATTCCCAATCCCCATGGGCTAGAAAATAGTGCTTGGCCACCACAATAATCCCTTTAGGAATTATTTCACCCAAAATAGGGATAAATGACAGTGTAATAGATAAATTAAAGATTTAGAATAAAATAAATAGTCATGAGAAGAAAAAATATAATTAGAAATGAACAACTAAAATAAAAAATAAAACTAGACTAACCTTCACATGATCTCATTGGTCACCACCACCCAAATCACCCCTCGACTATGACAAATAAACAAGATCCAACAGAGAACCTAAAACCTAAAAAGAAATAGGTTTGATTTAAAAATCATACTAGGTCACCAAAACCCCTAAAAACTATGAAATAAGTTTTATAAGGAAATTATTCAATGCTAGTTTGAAAAGAAACTAAAAAATAGGCTTTCCAAATTTGACCTATAGGAAAAACAAAGCATGTTTATAATCACATACAAAATGTTTCCCTTTGTTTTACAAAATAAAAAAAACATGTTTTGGAAACAAATCCACCAACCTAAGCCATTTTGAAACCATACACACGCTGTTGAAATTTCTAAAAAACCACCATTATTTTATTTAAATGAAAATATTCACCTTAAAACATTTTTACTAGATGAATCCACTCTAAAAACCCATTTTTAAATCCACCAAAATAACTCACACAAGATCCTTTTATTTCAAATTAGGTTTCCAACATCTTTGAAAACTCATATTTCCAAAGGAAATGACCCAACACACCCACACAAGTCAAGAACGGAAAAGAATGCACTAAGCATCAAAAGGAATATACCAAATAAGATCAAAGAAGTTTTCATAATAATGAAAGTATGGGAAATGATATAAACAAGAATGATATAAAAATCCCATAAACCACTAACTCACTAGACAATGAATGGTTGAATGTGTTATGGGATTTAACATGGATTCATAATGTGTGAATAAACTATACATATATGGGTATATCCACCCTTAAACCCATTTTGATCCTTCGCTAAATTCCACTCATGAGTCATCCAGGTATCCCACACAAGATTCACTACGATGAAAAACCCCCACCCAGCTCTTGTGCCTAGTATGAATGGTGGGAAACTATTAATGCGTGAACCAAGTAGTGGAATTATCTTGGTCTTACACTCAGTACACAGACCTCTATTTTTTCTGGATGTCCCGAAGGAATTTTTTTTTATTTTGATAATGAACCTTTCAAGGGGTGAGGTGGAACCCTTACAAGTCCTGAAGGATTAGAGACAATTAAATGACACATAGTTCTTTAAGGAAATCACCCAAGAAAGAAAAATTGGAACTGCTCCTCCCCAACACATGTCATTATATCAGCACTCCACCTTCACAAGGCTAGTTGAATAGATTTCCTGTATAGAGATGCACAGGCCTGATACCGATGGTAATGCCATACCCTCTTCCAATTCCAGTTAGCTCTGCTCTGGTGAATGCGCCTACTCTGAATCCTCATCTGGAGCCTTGTACCTTTTAGTCTGACTGGTACATCTGAATATCATGTACCCTGACGACCTTGAGGTACCTAGACCTCTATGACTAAAGGAAAGTGAGGCATAGTGATAATAAGAAAATTCTGACCCCCCAGGAATAACCAAGGCTACCCTAACCCCTTAACACCCAATGAAAAATATCCCCATTCACAAGAGTAAACCCATGGCATATAAAAAACATTCCCACACAAAGGGAGAAAAAATTATTACATGATAACCAAGAAACAACAAAAGGGATAAAAAAGTAATGGGAAATTAAGGGGTATCTCTGAAAACCACCATTTTAAAACCAAAGTTCCAACCGATAATTTAATACCAAAACACAACTCAGGATTCCATGCCCCTTTAAACTTTCATAAAGCACCACTTAAAACATTATAAGAGGTTAAATAAAACCACATTATTCATTAAAAAATTTCAAATCTACCCTCCAATAAGGGTTTTCCTCTTTAAAAATCAATACAAGGACAAAGCCCTGTCCATTAACAACAAACCATTTTAAATAATACACCATGGAATTTTTAAAAGGGGTGAATCACAAACACATTTCAAATTATAATTTGAAATATAATAAATAACCCCTTTTCCAAATAATTTTGAGTTTAAAACCTCATTTTAAAATTAAATTCCCTTTAAAACATAGTTTTTTTCCTCTTTGAAAATTAAAATTTGATTAAAATATGATAAACCTAATAAAACCATTTCAAAATACCATCACAAATTTCAAAAAAACTTTACATATTTAAATATCCCATTTCAAGAATTAAAACATGGAATTCACATGAAAGAATATTTAAGTCAAGATAAAAATACCAAGAAATAGTTTTAAAATACCAAGGATATATCAAATATATTTATACTTTCATAAAAAAAGAATTTAGAAAGTGAAATCACACTCATAATTCTAAAATGAAATAAATTGCATAGTAATGACTACCTAAAAGAGATGAAGACCAAGATGAAATACCTCAAAAGTCACCGCCTTCAATGGTGACCATATCACACTTACATGCATATAAACTTTTACACACACACACATATATATATATTCACCCCTTGACCTTATGTATATTTTACCCTTTCCATGATGAAATTCATACACGGAGGGTATATATATGTGTGTGTTATCTTACATATGTATATGTGCGCAAGACGCTTTCAAGGATCCATAAGAAATTATAAAAAACCAAGAGGAAAATAAAAATCACAAAAACACCTTAATTAAAATTGTTCCAAAAGTAAAGGAAAAAAACTACCTCAAATGGTGACAGGAAATTCGAGATGGACTGGAATGCTTTGCCTTAAATGATGGATGCTGAAATAGGCATAAAGATGACTCGAGATAACCATCGCACATCCTAGGTAGAGTAGATACATAAAAATTTGTCCCACTCATAACCCTAGGGTTTAGAAAAACAAGTAGGGGTTATGGGAGAGATAAAAACACCTTAATAGGGAAGGAGGTAGGTGGAGAACTTACCTCGAGGTGTCGACCAAGAAACCCAAAGAAATATGATGGAATCCCTATAGAGAGGGGAGATTGGGAGAGGGGGTGGCACATGCATGGAGGGAGAGGGATGGGGTAGTCATGCAACACCAAAGAGAATGAAGAGGGGAAAAAAGAAGGGAGAAAGAAAATAAATAAATAAAAATAAATAAAAAAAATATTTTTTTAACTAGGAAAACCACATAGTTAGGCTATATGGCTTGCCTAACCATGAACTAATAGTGTAGGAGTCACTAACTAGGTACACCTCACCCCCCACACAGTTTCCCCTAAGAGGCTGCATAGTCTGGAAAATTTGTGCACATCACCCTTGACACACCCAAGACCCCGCATGGTCTCTGGGGAGCTCCGTATGGTTTGAAAAACTATGCAGAATCCATGAAAAAAATCTATGTCAAAAATGTTGATCTAACCATATGCTTGCCACATGATCTAAAAAATGTACACAATTAATTATTCACACCATAGACCCACCAAAGAACCCACACAGTCACCACAAAATTACGAGTAACTATGCAAACTAACCATGCTCCTCCCAAAAAGATTCAAAAAACTGAATTTCTAGCCCTCTAAGTATTGGTACTCAATCCTTATCAAACACAATATAAAATAATACCAAAATAAAAAACTCTGTGACACTAAGGGTGTTAAATTAAGTATGTTATACCTAATAATTTTACTATATTTTAATAACTTAGTGGGAGATGATTTAATTTTTTTATAAACTATTTGTTTATGTATCCATGTTTTTATGTAAGAGTTTTTCATAATTTTCTAAAACTATTAAACTTAATGGTACCTATGTAAGTAAGTGATCCAATATTTCATTTTGATGTTATATGTTTTGAAGGGTAAAAATTGGGTCATGTGTATCGGTATCAAATCCAGAAATGTAATAATTATGTTTTATCACCAGATCTGGGAGTGTGGGTTGGAGGCTATTATAGTTAGTATTAGAGAAAAGGTTCATATAACATTAGAGATTTGGATGTTTTCATGTGATATTAACTTAAGATTTATTAATACCATCATGGTTTAATAATTATAATATTGATCATAAGTTTAAAGGCATAGATACCCCTTTTTAGGTTTAATGTGATGGGAGTTTAAGATTATTAATAGTATTTTGAGAGATATTAATGGTAATACAACCCTTGGATTTAGTATGTGTTTTAGTGAATAGGTTATTTGAGGAATAATTCTTTATGGGCATAAGTTTAATGGTATTGATAAACTTTAGGTTTAATATTATATTATATATTGAGGTAATTATGGTTAATTGAGAAAAAGTGTTATTACATGTTGGAACATATGATTTATCGCATATATAATCATGGGACATAAAAAGCATTTGGTGAATTTGTGAAAGATTTTATTTTTAAATAATCTCACTATTTTGGGGACTTTATAAAATTAAGGTAAATATAAATAATTTTCGATAATATGGGTTTTTATTTGAGGAATATAGTTTTATTTATCTTTTGTAAGAATATATGATTTTATTGTGACCTTATTTTGGTAAATGACTTGTATATTTTGAATAATATATGACCATGTGTTTACATTATTTTGGTTTGAGACTTTAAGAGATATTGATGTTATTTAGAGATAAATGTTAAGTTTATATTGTAAGAATATGTGATCAAATAATTATAATATTTGGGTTTTAATCTTATTTAAAAATATTTTGAAGAATTTTAAGGTTAGTTATTTATCAAATTATTTAAGTTTAACATTGGGTATTATTGTTAAGGATAGGGAAATTAATGTTTCATTTACTCATATTAAGGTTTAATCATATTATATTCAATTATTCTAACCTTTTTGGTTTTGGTTAAAGGTATGAGGAATAAATAATTATATATTTTTGGATATTGTGACCTATTTAAATTTTATTTTAGTGATTTAGGCATGAAAAATTCATCTTGAATACTCATTATTTGGAGAAAAAGATGATATTATGGGGGAAATTTATTAAAGGAGTAAATTATACTTTTCAAGTAAGTATATTTCATTATTCTATTAGTATAAGTGGTAAATTAATTCATTAACTATATGAAAAAGGATCTTGAACAAAAAATGTTATCCTATTACCTTCATTTGTAATGAATCGATGGAATTTTTCACACAGTATTGATTTATGGTTTCATATCCATTGAATTTCTTATAATCATTCAATTTATTACGATATTGTTCTCTATTACTCTCCGTAATTACTTAGAGATTACTTTTTCCTCCATGTCTATATTTTAAATTCTCACTAATGTTCTCATATTTGGAATCCTATGTGTTATTCTAGATGATCTTCATATTTACCTTTCCCTCTTTTTAAGAGGAAGTCTTGTAAACCCTATTTATGATGTGAGGTTTCAACTTAGGTATTTTCAAATGTAAAAATATTTATTATTGAGATAAAGTTAAAATTTTTACAAAACAATTTATTAAAAATTGGGAGAATGTAACACCCTAAAATTTTAAAAATAACACTTTTTTTTGATAACACAAGAAACATGAAACACCGAGCTTAAATAAACCGTGGAATATTATTATTTAAATGTAACCATTATAACCTAGAAATTAAATTATCAGGTATGAATACTAATAACCATATTATGAAAAATACATCTCAAGTTTTTATATAATCTAAATGTAATGATTAAAGCATAATAAAATAGTACTCATTTTTTTTATTAAAGTCATTTTTTTCTTTAAAAATATGTTTTATTCAAAAACGATTTTCATTGATTTTTGTGTGTGGATAATATAATTAAATTTTTATACTTAGAAATTATATTTTATAAAAATTAAATCATTTTTGAAATCATAATATCAAAATTTTCATAGGGTGAAAATTTTGGATTTTTATAAAAAGATTGATTTTTAGTGAATAGTGAAAAATGAAGTTATTTTTTAAAATTGTCAGTTATTTTCATTAAAAAGTACCATTATGACATGAATTTCATATAAAATTAAGATAATAATTATTTAATTATATAAAATATATTTAATTACATTTGAATCATTATTATACCTGATTATGGTATAAGTTTATTTTTGGGCTTAAAAACACATTTTTCTAAAAACTCATTTTCATTTAATTTTATGAATTTATATTAAAATTTATATATTAAACTTATATAAATAGAATATTGAAAAATATATTACATATTTTGAATTATAAGGTTCAAATTTGGTAAATAGGCGTCTTTTATTTTTGGTCATTATAAATAGTAATATGGTAAAATTTATCACCTCGGTAGGGGTAAAACCGGGTTAAAACTAAGGAACGAGGCCTTAAAATCATCCAAATACTTTTTATAATACTATTTTCAGATTGGATTTCATCTAACATCATCTAAGTATAAAATATATTTCAACTTGATTCCATTTTTCTTTGATAATGACATAAATATTTTTTAAGTAAATTATACAAAAAAAACTTCATTCTATTATAATAAACTTTAATAAATTACTACAAGGATTAAAATAATTTACGAATGATATAAATTTCTTAATTTATTATAAAAATATTATCTTTATGATTGTAATTTATTTTTTAATTTTTATAAATGATATAATTTCCTAGAACTCTTACTCATAACTGATGGAACACCTGTAAAAGTTGGTAAAAAAATAAACGTATATAGATTTTAAAGTATTAAATTTGTTGATTTTTGTAAAAGTTATTTTCTTGAATTAGTTTTTATGGATTTAAATAAAATTTAATTATTTTTTAAAAATTTATATTTATATTTTATTATTTTCATGGAGTGTTTAAAGTCAAATTTCACTGAATAGCAGAAATATATAAATTTTATGAGATAAGTTATATGTTATGATATTATCATAAAATATATGATATAAAAATGTATGAAACTTATCTAAGGACTAATTTATGAAAATTTAATAAAAATATCATACAAAAATAATTCAAAACATATAAATTAGAATTTATTTCATGGTAACTATGAAAATTATTTTCAGTGATGATGCAGTACTTATACAGCATTAGAAAAGTAAAATCTAGTGTCCTAATGATAATAATTGAGAAGGAAAAAGTATTTTAATGATTTTTTATTGAACATTAGTCATAAATTATAATTTGGATTTATAGTTTTAAACATATGAGTTTTATAAAAGGAATCTTATCCAAATTCTTGTACAGTGCTTGTGCATGGTGCAAAAAGTCAAAATAATATATTAAATGTATTGTCATGATATGAATCAGAATAGATATTTCTTATATATGAATATTAATGATAAAAAAAATTTATGATATTTTTTTATGTTAATAATTTATTTTTTAATTTTTAAAATTATTATAATTGTATAAATCACCGACGCCGCGATGGCGAGACATAGATGAAAAGAGTAAAACAATTAAATAAATAATTTTATAAATATTAAAAATGATACTATTTAGATGAGTTTGAGTACCCATAAAATATATATATATTTAGTAATTATAAGTGATTATATATGAGTTTAGATTTGAAATTGGTAGTTTTCATGATGTTTTTAAAGTTAAGTATTGCAAATAGTGACGAAAAAGGCCTTAAATATTATTTGATGTTTAAAAATTATTTTTAAATCATTATAAAATTATGAAAAACCTATCCTGAATTATCTAGAAATGAGATTTTCTAGAATATCAAAATGTTCCTGATGCATGCCACTTTTATTTTTTAGAATTATCTTTATGACCCTTAAAGATTGAAAAAGTGAAAACTCTTTTAATTTTTGCCTATAAAAATAGAGCCACTTCAACATTTTTTACATGAATCAAATTTGGATTTTCCCTAAAAAATTTACCCAAATACCTCTCTAAACATCCACTCTCAGGTTCCCTAGACACTAGGGTGATCATAAACCTCTTCTAAAAAGGCCTAAAGATCAATCAAAGGGACGTAACAAAAAGTGAAAGGTAAGGGTTTCATAACTCAATATTCTTTCGTTAAGTTATATCACTTATTCATTGATTATATTATTTTAATATATTTGGTAAAATGTATTTTTATTTACTTTTGTTGTATTTCCACTTATTTTGTTCAGATTTAAATTTGTTACACATAATATATCCATTGATTAATTCTCAATTCAATGATATGGTATTTGTAGGGTTATTTGTCTCAAATTTTACTTCTTTGGGATAAATGTTTATATTATGCACTTATATTCTTTTATTGGTGTGTATACTTCTCCTTTGACATGTTATACAATGAATATTATCATATTAATGATATTTAATGTAACAACCTGGTAAATTATATAATAATCTTACTCTCTTTTATAAAATGTTTTTGACATTCATAAAAGTTATTCGATAGGCATAATATAAAAATAAATCCAGTTTTATGCTTAAAAAATGTATTTTTCTAAAAAGTAGTTTTAACACCTTTTGATGAAGAACTTTTTTTAAATATAGTTTTTTTTTCACTTTTATAAATCATATTTAAAAAAATAAACTTCTTCTTTGGAATTTTAATATTAAAATTTACTTTGGTTGAATTTTTGATATATTTTTGATAAGTTTCATGTTGTAATGAATAGTGAAAAAATATTGCATTTTTAATTGAAAAAAACTTTTTCATCTAAATAATGAATAGTGTTAAATTATATTTTAACTAATTTTAAAGTATATTTATATCAATATTTTATAAGTTAATACAATTAAGGGCATTGGAGTCAATTTCAAATTGAAATTGGATATAAAAACTTTGTGAACTTTTGAACGTTTTTAATTTAAAACCCCATTTTCTTACTCTATCAACGAGATTAATTTTTAAAGTTTTTGGGGTTTGAATTTTGAAAAATGGATTCCATATTTAGAAGCAAAAGATCTAAATTTTTTAAATAGTTTTTTTGTTTTTGGATAATACGAATAGTAACTTTAGTAATATTTTTATTACCATAGTTAAGGGTAAATCAGGTAGTTAAAGGTAAAAATAATATTATAATATTATAAGATTATCCGAAAAAATGTCATAATTTCATTGTACAAGTTTTTTTTGACCAAAATTATCATTGGGATAAAATTATAACCTTTAGTATCCACTTGTATGAGAGCATGAAATTTACAATATTATATTAAACAAAAAGTCAATTTGGTCAGACTTTTATTTTTAACAAGTGAAATATTTTTAATAATAGGTTATATAGGGGATATATTCAACTATAAATATAATTTTTAAAGCTAAAAATGTTATATTTATCATGAAAATTTATTTTCAATTTTTAAGAAATAAATAATTAAATTAAAGGTTTGTATAATAATGATGCAGTAATTATTTAATTAAAGGAAATATAAAATAAATATAATTTGATATGATTAATTTCCTTAATGAATTTTTTAAATTAATTTTAATTTTTAGAGATATTTTATATATTTTTTTATAGATTTATCTTTTTTTGACATTTTTAATAACTCATGTAATGAATAATGTCAAAATTATCACTGTTGATATTTTAAAATAAAAAATGTTTTATTAAATGATATATAATTTCTAGAAATCTAAATTTCTTTAAAATGATTAGGATAAGTCATAAAATATCATCAATGACTCATTTATTGGTTTTTTGGTATTTTATTGTAATTATATTAAACTATAAAGTGAAAATTACATGATATCATAGTAAGAATTAAAGAGGTTAAATATGGGTTAAAACAAAAAGACAAGGATTAAAAAATATTCAAAACTTATCTAATTTTTGTTGGATGAATTAATTTTGACCCATAATTATACTATGTTCCAAATTAATCATTTTGGACCCATTTTTAATAGAAAATTAATTTATATTAATTTAATATTTTGAAGAATTCCATGAGTGCCCCTCCCCTCTCATATAAAAGTGAACTCCTTATTCTAATTTAAATGCACTTAAAAAATTATTTGGTTCATAAATATCTACCCAAATACCTTTCTAGAATCTATACTCACATCATAGAGCTCTTAGTTTATGCAGAACACCACCGTTAGTGGTCTTAAGGTGTTAAGCAAAGGAGGAGGTCCGAGGAAGTGCTGTCGTTTTTAATTAAGTGTTTCTATTTTATTTATTTTTCCACTTACTTCCAATATTATTCAATCATGTTGAAATAATTACTATTATGTCCTAAATATAATTATATGTTATTATGTTAATACCATCACCTAAATCCATCTCTAATTTCATCAAATGGGAAATGAATTATTCGTTCATGTTTACGATAGACTACCACTTCACAGACCGATATAATTCATTTTCCATCACTGCCTATAAATACTAGCTATAATTATGGAATTAATTTTTATATATTATATTCATGAAATATTTATCATTATTAAATAATAATATATCATTTATGTTCTTACCTTTCCATGCACACAAAAATGATAACATCATTCGTGCATACGTGTGAACTATCACCTCCATGAAGTGATAAGATTCATTTTTCATCACCACATCACATGGATGATATATATATGTATATTTAATGTTTTAATATGATATTAATTATATTATTATCATTCTGGAAAGATAAAATAATATTTACCTTATTTCCAAAATGATCATTGAAAAAGGGAAACATTACTCATGCGTACGTATGACCTACCGTCTCCATGATTATAACGTAGTTCATTTTTCATAACCATACTTAATGGTTTGATTTAAAAGTATAATTTATGTATAAGAAATGATAAAAATGTAATGAATATTATTCTAGCGATAATTTACTAATGACCACTTTGACTATTGACATCATACCAAATTCATTTTAGGCTCATGTACCGAATATCATCAAAACGTCCAATGTGGAATTAAATAAATAATTAATTGTTATAACATGTTAATAAGTTATATAAAAGTAATATTAAACTTTAAAAGGGTATTAATAAATTAAATAATGAATTTTTTTTATTATTCTGGAAATTAAAGGACATACATGACAAATCAGACTCAAAGTAAGGGTTTTCATATCAATTTCCTTTCATTGAGGCAATTATTGATGTTATGAACTTTTATTATTTTATAATGGGTATATACAACCCCCTTTTACATTATATATCAATAATTTATCTTTTATCATGATATTTAGTGTTTTTAATTCCATTATTTAATAGGTTTTACGATTCAAGTGTTTCCTAAGTGATAAAGGGTTTTCCTTTGCCAAAATCCTCTTATGGGTTTCTTTTAAACTCTTTTTATTCCATGTCCATGTTTTTAAAATTATATTTGAAATGTTTTATTCATATTTTGTTTCTTGGACATTATAAATTATGGTTTCACCTAGATAGCTCTGGGTTAGCCCGTTATAGCTTAAACTATGGGTACACCCAGATGTTGGTCAAATGCACTGGGTAATGATTATATTCTCCAAAGAATTATATTGGAAGTCGATTGTTTAGTTATTAAAATCTATAAGGGTTCTATAAGGGTTCTATATGATTATGTCCCAAGGTAACTATATGATTTTATATGATTTCTAATGATTTTTTATGGGAATAATTTATTTTCAAAAGGTAAAATAAATGATCTTTTTAAAGGAATGTTAATTACCTTTATGGGTTTTTTTAAAAGGTTGGGGATGAAGCGTAATTTATTATTAAATCAAAGAAAAATACCTATTTAACTGGGTAGAGGGATACCCATTACATATCTCGAAGGCCCAGTAAGCATTTAGCCTATTAGGCCCAATTTTTTGGCCTAAGTCCCATTCCATGGGTTTTCATGTTTTTTATGAAACAATGGTTTCCTTTCCGTTTATATAAATTATTGAGATTTTTGTTCTCATCCCAAGTTTTAAAATGTTTTTCTGAGGACTTAAGGGAGGATAGAGGTAAGGATAAAATCAAGGAGAAAATTTTGATGATTGATTATGAAAAGAAACCATGGTTTATTCTAAATTTTTTAAATTTTGGAAACAAATGGATACTGTTTTAGTAGTATCCAATTTATATAAATGTGGGATGTTGTGTATGAACTATGTCCTAATTCTATAAAATTCTAAATATGAAAAGATCGTCAATATGATAGAATGTAAATTCTTGACTAAAACTCAAGATTATTTAATGGTTAATGCTAGGGCCTTATAGTTGGTATTAAAGGTCGATTTAGATAACTTTAGAGTTTAGATTAATATTTATAAATTTACCTTAAAAGAATTTACCTTGTGTACAAGTTAAAATGTTATAGCATTTGAATATTACCATGTTTCTTCATCTAAACTCTGTTTTTTCAGAATGGTTTTCCAGAGAGGACATAGGGAAGCTGTAGTGGGAAGGAAACTAGAGGGATATATCCTTCCAAATCAGCATCTCAAGATAGTCAAAATCAGATCAAAACTGTTTGTTGTAGTGATAGATCAGTAGAATGAGGTGATAAATAGTTTTGGTATCCATACTAGATAGGAACCCGATCTACTATGAAGGAACATTTATTTTTTGGATCATTTCATAAGGAAACATCCCCCATCTTTTAGCGGATCACCTGACTTAGTAGTAGCCAAAAGTTTCATCAATTCTCTAGAAAAGATATTTCATGTCATGGGATGTTTGGAATATCAAAAGGTAACCATTTCCATGTATCGTTTTGAATGTGAATTTGATCAATGGTGGTATTTAGTTAATAATACCAAAGAGAAATATGATCTTGATTCCATGTAATGGGAAACATATAAGAATATTTTCCTCAAGAAATATTTCTCTAAGGTAATTCGAATCCGAATGGAAAAATAGTATCTATAATTCTGGAAAAAGATGAAGATTCCATAAAGGCATATGAATAAAAATTCAAAAGATTTTCAAGCTATGTTACAGATTTTATTTGGGATACTAATAGAAAAATTAATAGGTTTTACTCATGATTGAAACTAGGTCATTATAAAGATTTGGTTATATGAGAATTTAAAATCTATGAGAATGTAGTTAGTTGTTCTGAAAAGGTTGAGATATAGTTTTATCACTCCTATGTTCCTTATAATGGTGATAGTAAGAAGTGGTCAGGATGGTAGGCGATGAGGAAACATACAATAAAGAAATATGGAGGTAAGAAAATGAAGTTCCAATCTTTTAGTAAGTGTGGTAAAAGGTACACTGAGGAATTTATTATAAATACATGGAAGTGTTATTGATGTGGAAAGTTTGGCCATATGGCCTTTAAATGTAAGGAATACAATCATGAGGAACTAAAGAATCATGTAACTAATAGTAATCCAATGTCGAGATATTTTAACTGCAATGAGTTGGATTATTATGCTAATAATTCTCCAAATTTATTTCCATAGGATGGAAATTTTCATGATTTAAAAAATGGTGTAGCGTGGTCATTTTCTACTACTACAATTGATGTTGTCCATAATATAAAGTGGTGACAGGTATGTTACTTGTGTTTTCAAATTACGCCAATACCCTGTTTGACTCTAGATCTTCACATTCTTTCATTTATGAGAAATTTTATGTAAATTGGGAATATCATGTAATCAATGTAAGATAAATATTTTTCTAAAAAATTTGGGTGGAAGTATTAAACAAATAATATTTATAGGAATCTTCCTATTTTATCATTGGGATGGTGTTTCCTACAAATATTGTTGAACCAACCATATTAGAGTTTGATATAATTCTTAGTATAGATTTTAATTCATTTTATCATGCTAAAATAGATCGTAGTGATAAGAAAGTTACGTTCAATGATTTCATACCTTTGATAACTTTTCAAGAATCATAGAAATTGATTAGAGATGGAAATAAAAGTTACATAGCTCATATTTTTGAAAATATAGAGACTATTCAAATTACTGATGTGCTAGTAGTAAATAGATGGATGTTTTTATAGATGAATTTCCAAGTGTTATTCTTGATCGAGAGGTTGAGTTTACTGTTTATTTAGTTCTTGATGCTAATCCAACTTCTAAACCCCCTTATCCAATGGCTCAAGTGGAACTTTTAGAGTTGAAAAATAAATTTCATGAGTTATTAGATAAATGTTTCATATGACCTAGTACTTCAACATAGGGTGCTTCTATCTTGTTTGTTAATAATAAATATGGTTCAATGAGACTTTTCATTGATTATAAATCCTTGAATAACATCACTATTAATAAGAAGTATCATTTTCCACATATTTATTATTTGTTTGATCATATCTAGGGGGGACAATATTTTTCAAAGGTTGACGTGAGGTTAAGGTATCATCAATTTAAAGTTAAATAAGCAGACATTACAAAGACTACGTTATAGACTAGATACAAGAATTATGAATTTATAGTTATGCCATTTTGATTATCTAATGCACCTGATGTATTCATGAATCTTATGAATAGAATATTTATTGAGTTCTTGGACAAGTTTTTACTTGTATTTTTTATGTCATTTTTTATATTCTAAAATCTTGGAGGAATATGAAAGACAGTGAAGAATTGTTTTGCAAACATTAAAAGAAAATAAACTATATGGAAAGTTTATAAAGTGTGAATTTTGGTTTCAAAAAATTTTATTCCTTGGTTCTATTGCTTCAAAATATGGTGTAACCATTGATCCTACTAAAATAAAATTTGTTGATGAATGGCCAAGACCCACAAATATAATTGAGATTCATATTTTTATTGGTTTAAAAGGATATTACCCGAGATTTATTGAAAAAGTTTCATGGATATCTATCCCACTAACTAATTTAACTCAAAAATGAGTTAAGTTCATCTAGACAAAATAATGTGATGATTGTTTTCAGGAATTGGAAATAGGATTGGTGAATTATCTAATTCTGGCCCTATCTTTTAGAAATAATAAAAATTTCATCTATAGTGATGCTTAGTTGAAATTATTTGGTTGTTTCCTAATGAATTATTATCAGGTAATTGATTATGATTCACATTAGTTTAAACCACATGAGTTAAATTTCCCAACACATGATTTAGAATTACCCCTTGTTGTTTTTGCATAAAAAATTTGGAGGCATCATTTGTATGGAGTAAAATGTGAAATATATACTGATAAAAAAAGTTTGAAGTATATATTCACTCAGAAATAATTAAATATGAGATATATAAGATGGATAGAACTTATAAAGGATCATTATTTCATGATTCATTACCATCTTGGAAAGGAAAATAAAGTGGTAGATGATTTGAGTAGAAAAAGTAATGTTACAGTAACCATGTTACATTTTGGAACATGACCCTTTGGTTAATGATTTGATGAATTTTGGATAGGAAGTTGTTGGTGTAGGAAATTACAATATTTTGTTTTAGGTATTAGTGCAATAATTTATATCATATAGAATTGAGAAAGCATAGAAGGAAGACTATGAGTTGCAAAAAAAGGTAGAATTAGTTAAAAAGGGTAAGTTTCCTGAATTTAACATTAATAAAGATTATGATTTGAGATTTGGGAAGATATTATGTGTGCCTTGTGATTCACAATTGAAGAAATATTTGTTATGTGAATCTCACAGTTCTGTATTTTTAGTTCATCCTAGCATCACTAAGATGTACAGAGACCTTCAGGTGTATTACTAAAGGGATGGAATGAAAAGAGATATTGCTGAATTTACCCTGAGATGTTTGAATTTCGAATAAGCTAAAGTTGAATTAAAATTATTGAATTGGATGATTTATTCCTTTCTAGTACCATAGGGGAAATGGGAAAACTATTTACATGGATTTTTTAGTGGGATTATCAAATAAATCTTGAGGTAACATTGTGATTTGGGTTATTATTGATCAATTGACTAAATATGCACATTTTCTTCCTATCTGTGACATCCTATCTCTAGATCAACTTTATCAGTTGTATCTAAAATATATTTTCAGGTTACATGTAGTTCTTCTATCCATTGTATCCGAGCATGATCTTAGGTTCACCTATAACTTTTGGAAATTCCTTTAGAAGTCATTTGGAACTGAATTAAATTTCATTACAGCCTTTTATCCCCAATCTGATGGATGTGAATAACAAACAATTCAGACCTTGAAGGATATTATATGTTCATATTCAATGGATTACCAAGAAATTTGGGATCAATATCTTTCTTTATTCGAGTTTTTTATAATAATATTTTTCATTCCAGTATATTAATGACACCATTTTAGGTATTATATGGGAAGCGGTATTAGACACCAAATTTTTGGGATGATGTCAGAGAATGGAATTTGATGGAACCAGAGTTGGTAGAGGAAACAATTGAGAAAGGTTATTTGATTTATAAACACATCAGAATAGATCATAATAAGAATACAATTTATGAGGATAACTAAAGGAAGAATCTTTCTTTCGAGGCAGATGATCATGTCTTTTTCAAAGTTTCTCCATGGACAAGTGTGATGCATTTTGGTAAGAAGGGGAAGCTTAGTCTATGATTCATTGGACCCTATGAAATCCTAGAAAAACTTATATTAGTTTCTTACGGAGTGTCCTTACCTCCGATTTTATCCTAGGTACACAATGTATTTCATGTTTCAATGTTAAGTAAATATGTGCCATATTCATCTCATGTTTTGATCCCTGAAGTAGTTTAGTTGGAAAAAAATCTCTCTTATGAGGAAAATAAAGTCCAATTTATTAAAAATATAGAACAAGTGTTATGGAATAAGGATATTAACCAGGTTATGGTTTTATGGAAAATCCATATGGATAAAGAGGCACCTGATAATCTGAAAATGCTATGAGGGAAAAATATCCCGACTTATTTAATTAGTGAGTAAAATTGTGAGGATGAAATTTCAAAAAGGGGGAAGAATGTGACAACACAGGTAATGATATAATAATATTAAAACATTTTATATATTTTTTTGAAATTCATCCAATATATTTTATAGACATAATATAAGAATAAATCTGATTTTACGCTTAAAAAATGTATTTTTCTAAAAACTAGTTTTACCACCTTTTGATGGAGCACTTGTTTTAAATCTATTTTTTGTAACCTTTATAAATTATATTTGACAAAAAAAACTTTTTATTTATAATAGTAATATCAAAATTTACTTTGGTTTAATATTTATATCTATCTGCCAAGTTTTATGTTTTGATGAATAGTGAAAAAAATATTCCTTTTTAATTGAAAACTACATTTCGTCTATATAATTTATAGTGTTAAATTATATTTTAATTTTTTTTAAATTATATTTATATTAATATTTTATAATTTAATACAATTATGTTCATTGTAATCAATTTCACATTGAAATTGGATATAAAAACTTTACGAACTTTTGATCATTTTTACTTTAAAAACCTGTTTTCTTCTTCGGTCAATGGGATTAATTTTTAATTAATTTCTACAATTTCATTGTTTTGAATACTGAAAAATGGATTCCATATTTTTATTCATAAAATCCAAATTTAGTAAATAGGTCCTATTTATTTTTGGTCAATATGAATAGTAACTCTAGCAATATTTTTTTATTACCATGATTAAGGGTAAATCGGGTAATTAAAGGTAAAAAATGTTATAATATTATAGGATTACTCTAAAAAATTTCCTAATTTTATTTTTTGAGTGTTTTTATACCCAAATAATCACTGAGATAAAATTATAACATTTTAACGCCACTTTTTATGAGAGTATGAAGTTTATAATATTATATTGAAAGAAAAGTAAATTTTATCATATTTTTGTTTTTAACAAGTAATTTTTTTAATAAGGGGTTATACAGGGGATCCGTTTGACTATAAATAGTATTTTGAAAGATAAAATATTTATATTTATCATTATAATTTATTTTTAATTTTTAAGGAATAAATAATTAAATTAAAGGTTTTCACAATGATGATGTAATAATTGTTTAATTAAAGAAAATATTAAATAAATGATATTATAAATACTAAAATAAATATAATTTGAGATGATTAATTTGATACAAAAAATTTTTAGATGAATTTTACATGTTAGTTATGTTTTATAAGTTTTGGTTTGAATCTATCTTATTGTTATGACATTTTTAAAACGTCAAGAAATGAATAGTATTAAAACTGACACCGTTGAAATTTTTAAATAAATAATGTTTTATTAAATGATATAAAAATTATAAAAAATAAATTTATGCTAAATTATTAGGATAAGTCTAAAAATTTAATGAATTACTCATCTATTGGTCATTCGACATTTTATGGTAATTATATTAACCCACAAATTATAAATTATATGATACGATGATAAGAATTAAAGAGGTTAAATAAGGGTTAAAATAAAATGATATGTATTAAAAAATATTCAAAACTTGTATAATTTTTATTTTATGAATTTATTTTAACCCATAATCATCCTATAGTTTAAATAAATCTCTTTGGACCCATTTAGAATAGAAAATTAATTTATTTTAATTTAATATTTTGAATAATTTCAAGAGTGACCCTCCCCTCTCCTATAAAAGGGCACCAATTATTCTCATTTAAATACACTTAAAATGCTATTTTTTGGGAAATATCTACCAAAATACCTTAATTTAATCAATCCTCACATCCCATAGCACTTATTTTAGGCATAACACCACCATTAATGGTCGTAAGTGAGAGGAACCGTTTGGGATATACCTAACACTGAGGGGGGGGGGGATGAATCAGTGTTGAGGATTTTTTTAAACCAATTACAACTTTTATCCCTATACCTCTTAACTTGTTAGGATCTTGATTATATTATTCTCTTTTCCTTGTCGGATGCAATAATATAAAGAAGTAAAAATATGCACATGATATATTTACAAGGTTCACCACTCAATAAGAGAAGCTACATCCTTTCCATGCATGGAAATGACTAGTGCGTGGATTATAATCTATAATGTGATATACTGTTATAGTGGAGTGAATAAGAAAACAATCCTTTAGTTAGTGTGGGTCCCTACACTTTAGAGGGGGGTGGGAAACTATCCTCTTTCTTATAATGGTTATAACCTAGTCCTACTTGAAGCCTCTAGCTAGTTCTTTATACTGCTAGTGGAGACAGTCTTCTTCCTTCTTCAAAAGGTAGGTTATTATCTTGATCTTCTTAAGTGATCTTGACTTGGTTACTTGTAAAGAAATAGTCAAGAAAATCTCCTATTATTCCCTCTTCTTCTTTAGTGCAAAACTAACTACACTAAACTTATTCTTCTCCTTCTTTAGTGCAAAAACTGACTGCACTACTTCTTCTTTAATGAAATAATCCAATGCACTCTTCTTCTTATTTCTTGTCTTGAATCACATAAAACTATGTGAATGTTATGCAATAAGGATCAGCTCACTTGGATTCATCAGAGTCAATTCTTCTCTCTTGTTCATGAATGCATGTGATCATGCATTTGGAAAATATGTTGAACCTTCTCTTCCCTTCCTTTCTCCTTAATTTTTACACACATGCACACACTTGTTTTGGTTCTTTATTCAAGTAACTTCACGTGCATGTTCATGCATGAATGAATTCACTTTCCTCTTCAATTTATTGGGTGAAAAATTTAACAGGTCTAGTTATTTTGGCACACACACACACTGCCTCTTTCCTTATTTTTCTTCACTTCACATCAACTACACCCGAATAAGTCATACCCCTTGGATAGATTCTTCATAGGTACACACACAAGGCCTCAAGATTCTTTATATTATGAACATGAAATCATGAAAAACCATACCACCCTTCCCTTGCGATCACCTTATTCTTCAAGAAACAAACCCTTGAAAAATAATATAATACAAGCATGAAAACAGGAGGGTGTTCTCACCTTTATTTGTGAATCTAGAATTGCCACGGGTCTTCTCCTTTACGTAGAGGATGCATGGTTTGTCTTTACATTGAGTGTGCTTGACTTAGTGAAGCATAGTGAGAGGCTAAAGGCTCAACCACTGGATCACGGTTGCTCAGCCTTCTCAAAGCACAACACGGGTTTTTAGAAAACTGATCATGTGTTCACGGGAACTGGTTATTCACAAAGCTATTCGAGGGTGCATAGCACCTGTCGAAGGATTTAATGATCTCTTCTTCATAGAGCCTTTAAGACTCACAGTGCTCTGCTCACTCTTCGTGAAGTGATACGTAGTGAGATACCCTATTTTTTGAAATCACGAGCTCTCAAAAATAAGGGAGAAGAAAAATTCTTCATATCAGGATCCTCCTTTTATAGGTGAGGGAAAATAAACTTCTGTGTTCAAGATATGTGTGAAAATACATGGATATCACAACTTTGAATGCTTGGGATATTCAGTGTTTTTAAATCTTCAAAACCACGGGTGGAGATATGCCGAGATCCTTAGGGTGTTTTTTTTTCTAATGTGGGCTTCTCCCTGATCACATGCATGCATTTGATATTTGCATGTATCTACTTTTTTAATCCTGCATGAATACATGTGGCCTTGGTAACTCCATTTGCCTCGGTCGAACCTTCATCCTTGAGATATCGCATTCATGTAGGACAAAGTTTTCATGCATGGTCTCAGTCGATCCAGTAGCCTTCATGGTGCCAAAAATGATCCTTCTTTGATTGTCATAGGTTGTCCATGGTGATCAAGCTTCTTCTCTGGTGAGTGAAGTTTTTCCGGTGGGTGGAAATGGCATTGAGAGGTTGAAGGTGATGGCGTGGGATGGATCAAATTCCGCGGAAGGATCAGATGGTCTTGGTTCAAACGCACGTTGCATAGGACAAATAAGAGGTGGTGATCAGATTGTGGGATGAAGATTAGATGTGCTGTTAGGATTGCTTCCATATTTTTAATTTGTGAACAGTAACCATATTTCTTTGTCACATGTCGAAATGGAGATGCGGGTTTCTGATGGTTTATCAATCAACTCATCTCAACATCAGTTCAGAATTCTCCTCTACCCACTCAGATGCCACCCCATACCGATTCTCTATGGGTGCGATCTTAGCACCCACTCTGCCTCCTTGGTTGCACACCTAGCACCCTCTTTGCACAACCTGGGGGATTATACATGTCCCCAATGTGCCTATTGTAGGATGGATCTGCCTTGGCTTCCCGATGGGTGCGGCCGACCCCTATGGTCCCGCATGTGCCTCATATTGAGGCTGGGTAACTAGCTCGTGGGCTGGCACCATTTTTTAAGTAAGCCACATAAAAATACTTGGTAGAAAACCGAGTATGCACAAAAATTCATGGCCATCATTAAACACAAACCAACCTCATTCATGGCCACCTTAGAGTCCAAGCCTCTTCTTCAACCTTTTTCTTCCTCCTTTCCATTTTGGATTATCAAACCCAAAGTACATTAATCATCCTTAAAAGGATTCTAATTCAATTTTGTAAACATTGTATCACACATGATACAAGTTTTTTGAACTTTCAATATTATTTTATCAATTGTATGATTTATAACAGCATGGATAATTTCCTAAGAATAGAATCCAATGATATTAGTCTATAACAATTCTCCAGGCATCTTCACTTCAATCAATCTCCATTTAATTTGGAGTTCCTTCTTAATTTTGAAAACTATTGAAACTTATTGACAACAAATACAACTTATACACAAAGTGGTCTCCACAATCTCCCCTTTTTATTTTGTTTTCAATACCTTAAAAATTCTCTTGAAATGAATATTTCAATGTTAAAATGAGAATCTTCTCTCTCAATTTACTTCATTCTCTCCCCTAGACTTTCATTTCACTTCTATACACCTTATTGACAAGAAATAAAAAGTTCACGGTAGAGAGGCTATCATTCCATACTTAATCAATGTGAAATCAATCATTTCACTCTAAGTCAACTTGATCAATGATCGGTGTAGAAAATAAGAGGATTTGATTTAGACAACAAAGCTGTCCATTACCCACTGAATATGAAACCTAATGATATGAGAAATCATGTACTTGTATTCAAGGGATTTCCACTTTCATTCCAAGTTTAGGATAATAAGTGTGATATGAAATAATCAACTTGAAACTCCTTCACTCTCTCCAATAAAAGTATAAAAATCATTCAAGTGCAATTGGAAAGATATGTGGTCTTTGGGAACTTTTACTCTTCTTTTTTCACTGATTAACTTTGTTACTCCCCCTTTATAGAATGATATTTATTTTGAGTAGCCAAGGATGAGAGATTTAGAAATAAGATACCTTTTCCAATGACATGATATTTAGACAATATTAAAAGTAATTGAATCTTATATCAACTAATGTTGATACTGATTGAGATAATGACTCTGGAAGCTTCTTTATGTGTCGCCCCCTAAAGGGAACACCCCTCATCATTGAATGTCAGGTTCTCCCCCTGAGATCATTACTCAACTCCAATTCCATATATGATAAGAATAAATAAAATAGAAAAATATTTAAGTGAATAAGGTGGATCCTCCTTGCTCCATAAATGTGAACAATAAGGTGTGTGAATCTTCATTATTCAAGGGTTTTCAAAGCACTAGAATCTCCTGGTGAAACATTCATATTCTTGAGGAATTCTTGTTGGGCTGGAGTAAATTAAAATCATCTTCTAATAGTGTGAACAGCCTTATTGCACCTCACAAACAAAATTTCTTTTCCTTAAGGTAGAATCTTTCTGTTTTTAGCACTAGCCTTATCATATGAATCTTCTATTTCCTCATTATTTCCAAATATTTTGGCCAAACCACCAACATGTCATTATGAACTGTGGCATCAATATTGGATCTTATACATGGATTCTTCTGAGCAACATCCTTCTTAGTAGTTCATTTTTATGCACAACCCTTCACCTTCTGGGAAATAAAATCCAAGGAATTCTCAGATTTTCCATTTTTGGCTAGCTTCTGTGATCTTATTTTCTTATCATATTTGGGTATATGTTGAAATGAATATGCACCATTCATGTGACCACTCCTATTTTATACATAATAGATGTTATCTAACATTCCAAATCTATTTGTTGTATATAGATGCTTCTAGATCCATAGATGTTGCTTCTTCTTCTCTGTCTTTCTCCCCTTGATATGGTCTTTCTCTCTTATTTTATATTCAAGGGATTTTACCAAAAATCCAGTATATAATAGCCAAATCTATTATAGAACCGGTATTGACCAAAAAACCTTGAATTATTTCCATCTTCTTTATAAGGTCGCTGAATATTCTTTTTGGAATGTTGTTCTTTCTGTGGGGAGCTATCTTCCATAATCTTTCCCCTATCCACCCTATCCATGGTGGTATGTTTCTTCTCACTTTTCTTTATCCACACTTGTTTAGAATTTTTATTCCAACCTTCAATTTTTGTAGAATAAATTTTAGAAACATTAATACAAGTTGG
This sequence comes from Viscum album, assembly GCA_963277665.1. Classification (NCBI taxonomy): domain Eukaryota; kingdom Viridiplantae; phylum Streptophyta; class Magnoliopsida; order Santalales; family Viscaceae; genus Viscum; species Viscum album. Next base: position 1,608,830,145 of record OY728128.1, read on the forward strand.
TATGAATGGTACCTTTACTTTCTCAGCTGCTTGTAATGGATTAATGGGTGATGTCATGATCTTATTATCACATGTTGGAGGTCTTTTGATAGTAGAATCCTAAAGTGAGCACTGAGTAATAGAATAAACTATTTCATTCCTTTGTGGAGACTCAATATGTGTCTTCTCAAGATTGGTCAACTCAGATTCCAATTATAGACATATCATATTAAGGATGACTTCCTGGTCTTCAATCATTGTCATCTTCTCCCCACAAGCCTTCTTTAATATTTTAACTTCATCTTCATGCATCTTTACATTTTTTTTGTTACAAAGTGTCAAGTTATTTGATCTTTTTGGAGTATTCTTCCAAATATAAATCCTTGAATTCATCACACTTTTTCAGCTCATCTTCATGTGCATGGATCTTCTCTTCTAGAGTCTTGTTGAATCCCTACATTTCTTCAACATCTTTGAGCCTCTTTAAAGAAATTAATTCAAATCCCCTCTTTGTTGCTTCAGGGGCTTCAACATGTCTGGAGAGCTTTAAACATTCAATAATTTTTTCTTGTAATCCTTCTTCCAAAACATCAGTTTCTTCTTCTAGCTGAGGGATATTTTCCTACATGCATTGAAATACTCCACAAACCAGGAATTTACTTTATTCAAGAATACCATGCAGAATCATTCTTAATCTATCAACTGATATTTATTGAGATGTTATAGATTGATCATCACCAATTGTGATAGAATTTTCATCATGATAATAATTTACAAATGTAATAACACATACCTCTTGATATGTTGAGGTAGAAAGGCTGTCCATATTATTTATGGTGACTTGATTCACCTTCTCATTACTTTCCAAGTATGGAGTGTCTTCAATGTCAACCAGATATGGAGAACTAGATGCTTCCTCTTCTTTAGATAAGAGGGAATTCTTCTTCAACTTTATCTTATCATTTTTTTCTTGTTCATCGTGGTCTTGGTAGATATAGCCTTCTGCACAAAGATAACTGAATCTTCACTAAAAGTGCATTTCATTGATAACTCAGGAAATAAACTCAAGTCTTCAAAAGAGAATAACTTCACTGTAGATAATCTAATAGAGGTGAACCTATCCCTATGATACCAATTGAGAGGACTGTTTTGGGATATACCTAACATGGGGGGGGGGGGTGAATCAGTGTTGGGGATTTTTTAAACCAATTCCATATTTTTATCCCTATACCACTTAACATGTAAGGATCTTGATTATCTTATTCTCTTTTCCCCATCACATGAAATAATAGAAATCTATAAAAATATGCACATGATATTTTTACAGTTTCACCACTAAATAAGAGAAGTTACGTCCTTACCATGGATGGGAATGACCAGTGCATGGATTCTCCACTATAATGTGATATGATGTTATAGTGAAGTGACTAGGAAAACAATCCTCTAGTCAGTGTGGGACCCTACACTTTGGAGGGGGGTGGGAAACAATCCTCTTCCCTGGAATGGTGATAGCCTAAAACAACTTGCAACCTCTACTTGGTTCTTTATACTGACTATGGAGAAAGACTTCTTCCTTCTTAAAAAGGTAGGTTCTTATCTTGATATTCTTAGGTTTTGTTCACTCGATTACTTGAAATGTAGTAGGCAAGAAACTCTCCTCTTCTTCTCCCTTCTTCTTTAGTGAAAAACCAACTGCACTAAACTTCTTCTTCTTCTTCTTTAGTGTAAAAACTAACTACACCACCTCTTATTTAGTGAAATAACTAAATGAACTCTTCTTCTTCTTTCTTGGATTGAATCACATACAACTACGTGAATATAATGCAATAAGGATTGTCTCACTTGGCATCATCAGAGTCAATTCTTATCTCTTGTTCATGAATTCATGTGATCATGCATTTTGAATATAGGTTGAACCTTATCTTCCCTTTATTTCTCCTTCCTTTTTATATACGTGCACACAATTGTTTTGGTTCTTTATTTAAGTGGATTCATGTGCATGTGCATGCATGAATTCATTCACTTTTCTCTTTACTTTATTGTGTGCAAACTTTAATAGGTCTAGTTGTTTTGGCACACACACTGCCTCTTTCATTCTTCTTCTCCTCTTCATATCTACTACACCTGAAAAGTTGATATCCCTTAGACAAATTCTTCACAATAACACAAACAAGGCCTTGAGATTATTTTTATTATGCACATGAAATCATGAAAAACCAAGATTTCCTTCCCTTACAATCACATTCTTCTTCAAGAAACAAACCCCTATAAAACAATAGAATAAAAGCATGCAAATATGAGGGTGTTATCACATTTCTTCGGGAATCCAGAATGGAAATAGGTCTTCTCATTCACATAGAGTATGCGTGGTTCATATTTGCACAGAGCGTGGTTGACTTCACGAAGCAAAGTGGGAGGCTAAAGGCTCAACCACTGGATAATAGTTGCTCAGCCTTCGCAAAGTCCAACTAGGGTTTTTAGAAATACGATCATGTGTTAACATGAACCGGTTATTTGAGAAGATATTTGAGGGTGCATATCACCTGTAGAAGACTTGAATAACCTCTTATTTTTGGATCCTTGAAGACTCTCAGTGCTCCTCTTTCTCTTCATGAAGTGATAAATAAATAGATGCTCTATTTTTTAAAAACACGAGCTCTCAGGAATGAGGGAGTAGCAGCATTCTTTATCTCATAATCTTCCTTTTATATGCGAGGGAAATTCCTCTTCTGCATTTGAGATCTGTGTGAAAATCCATGGAGATCACAAATACGAATTCTTTTTATATTTGATGTTTTTAAATCTTCAAACCCGTGGGTGAAGATATGCCAATATCCTCAGAGTGTTTCCTTTTCGAATGAGGGATTCTCCCTGATCATGTGCATGCATTTGAGATTTGAATGTATCTCATTTTTAACTCATGCACAAATCCACGTGGCCTCTGAAACTTCATTTGCCTCTACAGAACCTTCATTCTTGAGATATCACATGCATGCAGGATGAAGGTTGTTTGCATGGTCTCGGTTTGATCCAGTAGCCTTTGTGGTTCCAAAAACGATCCTTCTTTGATAGTCAGAGGTCGTCCATGGTGACCGGGATTCTTCTTCAGTGAGTTTAATGTCACCGGTGGGTGATAGTGGCATCAGTAGGTTGAAGATAATGACACGAGATAGATTTAATTCCATTGAAGTATCAGACGGTCCTAGTTCAAATGCACACGGCACATGACATATGAGCGGTGGTGATCAAATCGATGGGCACAAATTAGATGTGCAGTTAGGATTGCTTTCATGTTTTTAAGTTGTGAATAGTAACCAAATTTCTTTGTACCACATTGAAATAGAGACGTGGGTTTCCCATTGTTTATTAATCAACTCGTCTCAGCATCGGTTTAGAATTCTCCTCTCCCCCTTCTGGTGCTGCCCCACATATGCCTCTTGCAGGATGGATCTGCCTTGGTTTCCCCATGGGAATGGTTTACCCCTCTGGTCCCGCATGTTCCATGGGTGGAGGTTGGGTAGCTAGCTCATGGGATGACCCCATTTTTTAAGTAAGCCACATAAAAATACTTCATCGAAAACTGAGTATGCACAAAAAAATAATAAACATCATTAAAAATAAACCAACCTCATGCATTACCACCTTAGAGTCCAAGCCTCTTCTTCAACCTTCTTCTTCCTCTCCATTTTGGATTATCAAACCCAAAGTACTTCAATAATCCTTAAAAGGATGCTACTTTAATGTTTTAAATGTTGTACCACACATGATAAAAGTTCTTTGAACTTTCAAGATCAGTGCATAAATATTTTGATTTATAAAAACATGGAGAATTTCCCAAGAGCGGCATCAAATGCTATGAATCCATAACAATTCTACAGGCATCTTCACTTCAACCAATCTCTATTCACTTTGGAGTTTCTTTTTAATTTTGAAAACTATTGACACTTATTGAAAACAAATACAACTTATACACCAAGTGGTACCAACAGTAAGGTGTTAAGAAAAGGAGGAGACCACTCTAAATTTATAAACAATAAGTACGATTATAGTGAATTTTGGTAAACTAACACAACACCACGTGTATGATCCATGAATGTAGTATAGTGTAAGTGATCCAAGTAAAATTTATTATGAAACTTTGTGTTTTATTGATTACATATTATGTAAGGGAGTGATTTTTGTTTTAGCTAACTATAAAACAAGATCACTGAAAGGAAATATTTTATATTATACACCTTGATTCACCTCCCTTTACTATGGGTATTTTTCCTTATATAAGACCAGAAAGCAGTATCAAAGTGGAAGGTTTAATTTGTGTGTTATTTATCTCTATAGAATATATGGAATACCTATTGAGTCATAAAGTAATTTGGTTTTTCGATGGATATAACTTCCAACTATTGAATAATTAGATGAAGGACTAATTTTGATCATTAGGTATAGATGTGTAAATAATTTTCTTGTATGGAATTGTAGTTAATATGGAAATTGGAAATTTATTAGAAAAAGATTATAAGGAAATGGATTATAATTTTAAAGGAATAAATTATTTTGGGGAAGCTCTATCTAATTCAATATACATGTTAGTGATGTAATGAAAATCCTCAATTTCCATGGGGAAAAGTTATTAAATATATTGGAAAGAGAATTAAGAGCATGATAAGTAAGTTTGAAAGTATTTTGGAATAAGTATGAGATCTTGAGGATTCACCAAAATGAATCAGTCAATGTATTATTTGATTAAAAGAATGTGATTATGGATAACATGAACATACTCGGTGGAATGTTTTAAGATTTTAGCATTATGAAGAATATCCTGAGAAGATTTCTACCTCACATCAATCTGAATATTTCATCAATGAAAGAAAGGGATCCAAAAACTATCACATTGGATGTTTTTAATAGAATACTTATTTCTTATGAGATGAGGACTAATAAATATAATCCCATGGAAATATATAAATCTTGATACATGGAATTAAAATCCATAAAGAGACTTAGAAGTGAGGATATCCTAGAATAAAAATATGTTGAAGTGGTTATTTTATTCCTTGCATAAATTTAAAAAGGTAAAAATAAAAGTTCAAGGTAATCTTACACTTTGATGATATCTATGTAGAAAGTTTGGAACTATTCTAAAAACTCATAAAAAGTTTTGGGATAATGAGTAATATATAACTATAGGAACCCAGGTGCTATAGAATATTGAAATAATAGTGATGTGGAATCATTGTTGTACACTTTTCCACATCCCTTTTATAAATTAAATGAGTTTTAAATGCTAAAAATGATATTTTAATGAAAAATTTGTGAAAAATGGTCACTTTGATGTTGAAATTATCATTATTTGATTTTTTTTTAAAAAAATGTTTTGGTTGTTTAATTGCCAAATATTTTTAGCTTTAAATTATTAAATATTTTAGGAATAATATTTTTTGATTTTTCATGGACAATTTATTTTTTAAATATTTTTTTGATCTTATATTTTCTATAATTAATTCTTTTATAATTCTATTTTTAATATTAAAACATTAATTGTGGATTTATTCATTGAGATTGGAAGTTGAAAATCACATCATAAATTGATTATTTTCACTAAGTATGTAATTTGGTTTACTTTGTAGGCCTTATTCAAATAAACTTATAGGAATAATGAAACTTGAAAAAAAATTAAATTTACATGCCTATGAGTGAAGGATACTCTGTTCCATCCTTCTATAAGTATAAATTTTCCTACTTCCATAAAGAGGTACATATGATTATGTAAATTCTATATATTCCATGATGAGTACTTCCATGATACCTTCTTCCATATCTATGTTTTCATTCCATTGGATTCCTTTTGGATGAAAAGATTCATTCTTCAATTCCTAGGAATTTAGGATCATATCTACCTTTAAATTCACTACCTCTTGATGAAATAAAATCATTCTGAAGCATGATCGATTATTAATGAAAATATATGAATTCTATGAGGGGAATAATTTGTGAACAAGAAATAATATATACCTCACCCAAAGTAACTTAAATGTTGATATTTCTATTCTTTGGACATTTTCCCACACTTGTGTTTTGAATAGGATACATAGATGAAATTAGATCTTCTATTTCAATTTTTGTTTTCGATTGATCCTGAGATGCTAAGGAAAAACAAAGAGGAAGGATGTGTTATCTCAATGGATACCCACACTAATTGTGTTCAAGAATAAGATCTACTATGTTCTAGAAGCTGTGACTTAGGATTTTTTGAGAAGAATATGAGATCTATGGAGGAAGAGTCACTATAGCTCATATAATGATCAAATCTATAATTTAAAACTAACTTTGATGCTGTTTGAATATAGAGAATTAATCAAAAAACCATTACTAGGAAGTCAATTTGAAGAGGGATCAAGAAAAAACCAATCTCTACCTAAAATGTGGATTTGGTTTTGGAGTTTGATTAAGTGTCATAGAATATGAAGAGTTATAGTTGGGATTTGGTTACTTGTTGAGGAGAGGATGGATTGAATATTTTCACAAATAATACAATTAAATCATGCCTGAACGTATAAATATAAGGTATCCCTGGTGAAGGAAAAACTATATCTACGAAAAATATGATCCAAGCTATTGGGCTATGCCAATGTTAAATATGGTTCAACCAAATCCTATTATTTATGTAGATTATGATCTCATAGATGATGTTTGTCTAGGATTGAAAGTCAATTCCAGAAATTATTGAATAAGATGAGTAGTTTTCATACAAATTAGGGCCCAAACATTCACACAAAAAATAACTAGGATACCCCCAAGCCGCAGTGCTGTTTATTTTCTATTATTTTATCTTATCTTGCGTGGTTTTGAGTTTTGGTTGGGTTTGGTACAAAGATTCATGTTTTTGGAGGATTTATGGGAGGATAATGTTTAGACTACATGGTTAGTACTAACTGTGTGGTGCTCATACTGTTTGGTCTATCATTTTGACAGAACAATTTTTCACAACTTCAAAATGGTTTTGAAAAATCTTGTGGAGCTCCCCAGAAGTTGTGTGGGGGCTTTGGGTGTGTCTGAGTTGAGGCTCATGATTTTTCCAAAATGTGCAGTTCCCAAGGAGTACCACTATAAGGGGGGTGAACTAGAAATTAACTTGTTTATGGTTGGTGCACAATATGAAAAAATGTGCAACCAAATTGTCCAGCCTATCCAAGGTTTAAATTATAGTTATTTCCCAAAATTCACCCTCTATTACTCCCCACTCATGTCAGAAGATCCTTGGGAGCTAAGGATGAGTTCCATATTCTTCTTCAACTTGATCCATTACCTCTCTTTGGCATTTTTCAAGTGGATCCAAGGTATTTTTTCCACCCTTTCTCTCTTATTCCCTCACCTCTCTCTTTCCTCTTAGTTTTGGATTCCCCAATATACCCTAGATTTATCATGGATGATTTTAGGGTATTGTATGAATTTAATGTTGGTGATTTTGGTGTTTAGGGTTTTTAAAAACCATTTATACCTCTATTAAAGATGTTTCCATTGAAGGTGACATATCTAAATAGTTTCATCTCGTTTATCATCTCTTTAAGGAAAGTGTTTCATTGAAATTGTTTCCTTTTTGAATTAAAAATGCGCCTGTGATTTTTTTAAATCCCATTTTATTGATTTTATGAATATATGTGATAGATTTGAAGTTATTTAAAACCAATTCATGGTTTTTTTGCTCAACATTTATTATTTTTCATGTGAATTCCATGATTTCATGTTGAAATGGAATGTTTAATATGCTAGGATTTTGTGAAGTGTTTGTATGGATTTTTGAAATGTTTTCTATATTATGTGTGAAATTTTTACCTGGTTTTGGTTTTTAGTGAAGGAAAGTTATGTTCTTAAGGGAATTTGGTTTTGAAGTGAGGTTTTGTACTCAAAATGAATTATAAAGGGGGTTATTTAATGAATTTGAAATGGTGTTTTGAAATGTGCATAATATTTAACCCTTGGGAAATACCATGATGGATTCTTTAAATAGTTTTTATAGAAATTGATGGTCATTGGCCTTATTTTGGTTTTCCAAAGGTGAGTACCATGTGTGATGGGTAGATTTGAAATGTTTTTAAATAGTGTGGGTGATTTCCATCATGTTACAAAAAAGTTTTGGAGTGGTATTTTCTGAAACTTGATAGGGATTGGCATCTAGATCCATGTTTTAGTGTTAAAGGCTTGGTTGGAACTTTGGTTTTAATTGGTGAAAGTGAAATATAACCCTTGATTTCCCCTAATTTTTCTCCTTGTGTGATTTTTCTCTATCTATAGGAGATTATTATGCTCCCCTTGTGTGGGAATGTGCTTTCCATGCCATGGGGGAATTTTTACATTGTATTTTTATTATTGGGTGTTAGGGTTGAGGGTAGATTTGGTTATTCCTTATGTGTTATACTTGTATTGTTTGTTCCTATGAATTAATTACTTTATTGGTCATGAGAAATAGGGTAATAAGTGTAAGATCTAATTTTTTACAATACTTAGTTCACACACCGCTAGTTTTCCACTATTCTTGCTTGGAATAAGGGTTATGTGACACCCTCAGTTTTTATGAATTATTATTTTTTCAAATAAATTCTTTGATGGATTGTGTTACACATGATACCAAGTTAATATTTATTTATACACAACATTAAATTAATATTATTCTACATGAAACATTGTTTTTGTCTTGTGTTACAGAAAATTCCAAGTTTAGATTACATTACACGCAACATTGAGCTTATATTGCATTACACACAACACTACGTTTAAACAAAACATGACATATTATTAAAATATTAGTATAATTATCCCCTAGAAAATGGATTTATTGGAATGAAAAGGATTAAATAAATTATGAAAATATGATTTATTAATATTTACAAAATTAATTATTTGGTAACGAATTAATTATAAATGAAATTATGAACTATTTGAAAATAATGAAATTCATCTTAAAAAAACTATTTTTCTTTGCACAAACATGTTTTATATCAATAAATTAATAACATTTTGTATGATTTTAATGAAATATATATATATATATATATTATATTTTATCAACTATTCAACATTCATCACATATTTTTTCTAGATAAAAAATAAGAATAAATTCAGTTTTAGGCATAAAGGGATTTATTTTTCTAAAAGGTAGTTTTACCACCTTTTAAGGGAGAACTTATTTTAAATATAATTTTTGAAAATTTTATAAATTATATTTTACATGATACACTTAATTTTTGAAATCATAGAATCAAAATTATCTTAGGGTGAATTTTTGGTATTATTTTGGAAGGTTTCATTTTTTGATTAATAGTGAAGAGTATTGGATTTTAATTGAAAACTGTCTTTCCTATTAATTTATTTATAAAGTTAAATTATATTTTAAATATGTTTTAAAATATAATTAGATAAATTATACATAAATTAATCTAATTTAGGTAATTGTAATTAATTTTACATTGAAATTGAATATAAAAATATTTCAAACATTTGAACATTTCTCTTTAAAATCTAGCTTTCTCGACACGTTTGCAGGATTGATTTTAAATTAATTTCTTCCACTTATATGATTGAAATTAAAAAAAATGGATTAAATATTTGGTATAATAATTATTTATAATTTATAGTAATTTCAATTTAATTTTTGACGAAAATTATTTGTGAATAAAGTTAAAATTAATCACAATGATTGAGAGAAAAATGAGTTTTCTAAGGGAATAAACTTTAAACTTAAGTGAAAAAATGACTTATAAACTTATCAAAAACCCCCATTTTGGACATAATTTTCCCATAAACCCTATTTTTTAGAAAATTTTTATTTACTGGAGGCATATGTTCTAAGGTATACCTCCTAATATGGTTTTATGTTTTGGTATTTACAAGAATGCCACTCCTTTGCTATAAAAGGGCGCTCACCCCCTCACTTATTCACACCTATCAAGCCAGTTGGATCATCAAAAAACTGAATAAATAAAAACCCAAATTCTCTCCCCTAAACTTAAAATCCTTCATTTAGGTATAAATCCAACCAAGGAAGTCCATTGGTGCAAACGAAAAGGACATACCTGAAGAAGAGGAAATATTCATCAATGAACATTTTTATTGTATTTATTCCTAAAACCCCTTAAATCCTTTTTATCATGATTATATAATTACCTAAGTATATTAAATTTACTGATATATTTTTATGATAAGTATAAAAACTATAAATTCACACACTTCCATCAAAAGGGATATGCAGTCGTTATTCATGTGTACGGTGGACTACCACCTCACAAACTGATGTCGTTCGTTCTTTCATTATCACCTTTCAAGGTTGGAAATAATGACGTATTTATTTTATATATTATATATATATATATATATTATTTATTATGTTATTAATCATATATAATTTCTATATAACACATAACTTCATGCTTTCTATTTTTTGGGAATATGATAACGTCGTTGTGTGTAAGGAGGACTACTGCCTCATGAAGTAATGAAAATTGTTCACAATTTACATGGAATGTATTAAGGATGATTTTAATAAACATATATGATATATATGAAATAAATTTTTTATTGTAATTTATATATATATATATAAATTATTTACTTTTCTTTCTTTCAATACGATAAGAAAATGGAAACTTTATTCATGCATACGTACAACCCACTCTCTCCATGAACGGTGTATTTGATTTCATATTTATATATTTTATAGATTATTATAAATACATAAATATTGAATATATATGATATTTATATCATGTTTTTAATCCTAGAAATTATGAGATCATGGTCTAAGTAGGAGGAACGAGAATAAAAAGTCAAAACATGTTTGAAAAACAAAGTGGTTATTACCTAAAACATAACTTTAACATGAAATTGTTAATAAATGGGTAATACATAGTTATAAGTAAATAATATATGGTATTATATATATGAATATATTTCTATGATATATGTATAATAAATTTATATTTATTATACATGAGGTTTTAACAAGTATGACATGAGTCAATACTTAAGGTAAGGGGACTTCTAGTCTCACTTTTATTTTTGTGATACTTATTCATTATCCACCAATCATTTTTTTTCTTATTGTATATACTGACCTATTACATCTTATATAATTAATTTAATTTATTTTATGATATTAAAAGTTTTAATTGATGTTATTATTTCATAGCTCTTATGATTCAAAGGTTAATCAAGTCGAAAGGTATTTCCACCTCACTTTTTACTTTTATGAGATATGAGCTATATTCACACCTATTTCTTCTATATGGTGTATAAAATAATTGTGAATTTAATTTATGATTATTGTAATTAATTTTTTCTAGTTATACATCCATTTTATGATCTCTCTTTCATGGGGATTATGGTTCAATAGTTACCAATTTGGCAAGGGAATTTTGTCTCAATTTGCATTCTTTGAGAAACATGTTCTTTTTATGATATGTATATAATATCCTTTTGACTTGTTATGTCATGAATATACTTATTTTAATAATATTTAAAAATTCATGTAATGTTATCATTTCATGGGTATTATGATTCAATTCTACCAATGTGGTAAGAGTTTTATGTTACAATCCCACCATTTGTCAGGATTTTTTATAATCAAGTCTCCAATGTTGAAATATCATGATATACCTTTTAATAATTATTATAAATTTTATCCTCCTATGGTTATTAATGATATATTAAATTAATGGTACCATTTTTCAACAATTTTTTACTTAAGATAATTAAGAAAATGTTGTTAGGAAAATCCGACTTTATTTTTCTCTTCGACCAGAAATCTGTTTTCTTTCAAAAATCATATTTTCTGAAAATGTTTTCAAAAATATTTTTAAATGATATTTTGAGATAATTTTCAAGGAAAATGATTTTAGATATTTTTTAAAATGGTTTTCAAATATTCCTTTATAAGTCTTCAAGTTTATTTTCAAATAAAGATGTTTTCAAAATGTTTTACATTTTAAAAAGTGTTTCTTTCAAAGTGGAAAGTATATTTTCCCCAAGAAATGTTTTAAATGAATTTTAAATTATTTATTTATAATTTTAAAATATTATTTCAATTAAAATGTTTTTGATTTTTTTTATGAAATTGATTTTTAAGGAAGGGTTATTTTCCTTAAGAAATGTTATAAGTAATCTTTAAAATCCATTCTCTATATAAGATGACATACTTTGATATGATTTTGTTTTACTAGGGATGTGATATAAGGATTATATTCGTATTATTTATCTGAATCATCTATGTTTTGGTTGTATGATGTTTCTGGAACCCCTTTCTTTTGTACGAGCCAATCCTGTTCCAAAGAGATTTTTATGAAACCATTTTCTTTTTATTGGGTTATTCATGTTTCCAAGAGATTGAAATGAAACCCATTTATTTTATATGGGTTAATTAGGTTATGAAAGAATAATTGTTTTTATGAGTTTTTATGATGATATTCAAGATATTTTTACTATATTAATATTGTGGTTAATGGAAATTTCTTATATGATGGGGTGACCTATATTTTACTGAGTAAAAAAGTTATATCTTATATGATGGGATGTCTTAGATAGAATCGGGTAATCCCATTATAGCTTATATGATTGGGTGGCCTAGATAGAACTAAGTAAGCCTATTATATCTTATATGATGGGGTAGACCAAATAGCATCGGGTTATCCTGTTATAGATTATATGATGGGGAGGCCTTGATAATACTGGGTAAGACAATTATAGGTTATACAATGGGGTGGACAAAATAATACTGGGTGAGCCCATTATAGATTACAATATGGGTGCACCCATATAGCACTACAATTCATTAGGTAAATATTTATATATCATGATAGAGACATGATTGGAAATGGGAGTGAAGTTGGTTCAGTAATATAGGGACAAAACGGGAAGTGAACTCAGTTCGGTAATACAAGGATATAGTGGGATGTAAACTCATTTCAGTAAAGGAATTTTTCCACTATGATGGTCTTGTTAGTGAGCCTTTACTAATATGGAAATTATTTTATATGATTATGTATATTACATGAATTCCATGTATTATTCTAATTTTATTATCTCATGGATTATTCTCTTGATTCCATTTTGATTCGTGTCTTATGATCTGCCAATATTTATTCCATGACTCATGTGTATGATCTTTTATACATAGGTTATGATTTTCAAATGTTATGGTCATGTTCTCATACCATTATGTTCATTTTCTTCTTATGTATCTCCTTTATTTGACCTTAATGAGCATATGAGATCACACTTTCTTATTATTCCTTTCCCCATGTTATAAAGAATGGATTTAAGTAGGAGTAATAAATGAGAATATATTTTTAGGAAACATTGAACATATTTAATCAACTTAAAAGATTATGTATCAAGTTTCCAAATACACTAAACTATTACAGTCCCTGGGCATGTACTTTTGTAATACGATGAATATTAATCTAAAATGAGGTAATATCAATAAATAATATGCCTAGGTCGCTATAGTTGTTATCAAAGGAAAGGTTTAGTTAACCTTGAAAACTATAATAAGAAAACTTTATTGAGATACATAGGGATATTTCTTAGGACATGTCTAGGGTTGTCTCTTAGGATAATTCTAAGGATGATTCAAAGTTTTGGAAAATGTCATAGAATTTTGGTAAAGGATTAAGAGATTGGGTTCCAAGAAATTACATACCTATATTAATACTATAAGTGGATGTGGATTTGGAACATATTATATTAGAGGTAACAACATAGAAAAAATTGTATTGAGAAAGACAGGATCTGGAATTGGTGCACTTTAATGGGCCTTGCTTCAAACTTGGTTTGACACTCTTGGGGGGTATTATTTGGAAATTTAAAGGATCTTTATGAACCATCATGAAAGATTTAAAGAGAATATAACTTTTAATAACCTAGGATAAACCTAAGGTGTCATAGATTAAAGAATAAGGTGTCATCATTTAAACGTCCTATAAGAAAATTTTCATGATTATATGGTTTTCCACTCTGATTAACATTTCTCACACTATTATTTTAGGGTTTTTTTCAATGGATGTTACCCAAACGAACCATTTAAATAATGAATTCAATGGATAATGTGATGATTGTACTTCTAAGAAACCAAAATGATATGGGAAATTGAATTAAAATTCTTATTGATATGATCAAACTTTTTTCTCAATATATGAATCATGTTGAAATTCCAAACAAGAAAAGTCAAAAACAATGTTCTATTGAGTTATTCATGAGACAACATCAATCTTATTTTTGTGGTTACAATTATCCACTAGTTACTGAGAAATGTACTAGTACCACCAAAAAGATATTTTCCATTCTTCAATGCTTGGATAATGAAAAATTAATTTTGGTTGCTTATTATTTGGAAGGTGAAGTTGATTAATTGTGGAATCTTATTAAAAACATAAGGGAATAAGCAGAAACTGGATCTATGGAATGAGAAGTATTTAAGGGGATATTTTTCAGTAAGTAATTCCCTTATATTATATGAACAAATATGGATAATGATTAATTAATCTTAATAAAAAGGAAAATGCATCTATTGGTACTTATGATGCTAATTTTACAAGGCTTGCAAGCTATGATTTTGGTTTGTTCATCATCCATGAAAAAAAGTGATCGATTTTTTGGTGGTTTTAATCTAAGTCTTAGAATGGACTTGGCTATAGGATAATTTAGTAGTTATGAGGAATTTATTTGGTGTTCAATGAAGATAGAAATGGAAATTGGATATTCCACCCATTCCAATGGTTTTTATATGAATAGAAATACCGCGTCTCATGAAAATTCAAATGGTGGAAAGAAATTCTAGGAATGTTTGTTCCATAAATGCAGTAATAAGCATAAAGGGAATTTCTTGAATGGATTTGGGAGGTGTTTTAAATGTGGAAATGTAACTCATAATGTCTGTGAATGTTGAAATATTATTAATGGGATGATTAATGCAATGGAGGAGAATAGAATTCCAATTAATGCACCATTAACACTCCAGTGTTTCAAGTGAGAGGAGTTTGTGAATTATGTGAATTAGTGACCTAATCTAAGGTATAATATTAATGATAATCTAAAAGAACATATAAGGATAAATTATAATGTGAAATCTTATGAAATCACAATTGATGAAGTTCATCGTGATTATTAGGGAACACTTATCTTATCCCCCATAGTTGGATAATATCATTTTTAATTTTATATGAATAAGTCCTATGAAAATATTATTATTCATGATTAATGAAATTTAATGTGATTATATCCCTATACATGGATTCCAGAATAATAAAACCACATTTTATATTCTATCTATACAAGGAGGGACCCAAGTTTCCAATGAAGATGTGTTTGGTATAAGATATAATCTTATTTAATGAATGAAGGGTGAAGTATATTTTTAAAGGATTATAAGGTTAACCATTTTTGGAATGATTTGATTTAAACTTTGGATTAGTATTTATAGATTAATGCATATGAATACTTAGTTATATTGGATAACCTATTCTAACTATTGTTTTTATGATAATGAAGGATAGATGGAATGATTTATCCTTCTATCTATGGATATTATGATACTTTAGTGCTTGAGGGATAAAAAATTAACCTTAATTTCTTAGAGTAAGAGATAAATAGAAAATTCATCAAGGATCAAAAAAGGGGGAAATTATTCATATTAAATGAAATCAAATCAAGTATGTATATCACCTTGTGAAAGTTCTTTAACTTTAGGAAAAGTATTTTGAAACAAAAATGTTATCATAGTACCTTCATTTATAATGAATCGAATGGTCCCTTAGAGCAACATATATTCATGGTTTTGTGATCATTAACTTTATCTAGATCACCACTTTCTTGTGATTAGTGATATCTATCACTCTCTATAATTATTTATATTTTTCTTCCATGTCCACATCTTCAGTTTCCACCTATGTTATCTTATTTGGAAACCTAGTTATGAGTAACTTTGGGTAACCATTATGTTTCCAACTTTCTATTTTTAAATAATTTTTTAGTATAAATTTTTATGATGTGGGTTTCTATGAATGGAACTCTTAAAAATTAAAAATTTTATGACCCATACGATTTTTAGGGCAAAATTCATTTTAGGGGATGAGGGGTCGAATGTAACACCCATGGTTTTTATGAATGATTTTTTTTCAAATAAATTATTTGATGGATTGGGTTACATGATATACCAAGTTAATATTTATTTATATGAAACTAAAAGTTAATATTATACTATATATAACACTGATTTTTTATTATGCTACACACAGTACCAAATTTAGATTTCATCACACGCAATACTAAGTTTAAACGAAACGTGACATATTATTAAAATATTAATATAATTATCACATATCCATTGGAATGATATGTATGAAAAGGATTAACTAAATTTAAAAAATATGGTTAATTAATTTTTAAAAAATTAATTCTTTGGTAACTAATTAATTATAAATTAAGGTATAAACTATTTTAAAATAAAGAAGTTCTTTAAAAAAACTATTTTTCTATGCACAAACATGTTTTATCTCAATTAGTTAAATAAACAACTTTAGATGAATGATTTTAATGAAATATATATATATATATATATATTATATTCAATCAACTATTAAAATTTCATCTTATGTGTTTTCTAGAGAAGAAATAATAATAATTCCAGTTTTACACATAAAAAGATGTATTTTTCTAAAAAGTAGTTTTATACCTTTTCATGACACACTTATTTTAAATACAATTTTTAAAAATTTTATAAATTAACTTTTAAAAAATAATCTTAATTTTTTAAATTATAAAATCAAAATTATCTTATTGTGAATTTTTGAGATTTTTCCTGAAAAGTTTCATTTTTTGATTAATAGTGAATAATACTGAATTTTAATTGAAAATCACCGTTTAGATTAATTTATTTATAAAGTTAAATTATATTTTAAATTAGTTTTAAAGTATAATTATATAAACTATAAATCAATTAATACAATTTATTTCCTTGGAATAAATTTCACATTGACATTGGATATAAAAACATTTCAAACATTTGAACATTTCTCTTTAAAAACTCGTTTTCTTGACACGTATGTGGGATTGATTTTAAATTAACTTAAACCACTTATATAATTGGAATTTGTAAAAATGGATTAAATATTTAGAATCAGAATCTTTTATAATTTATAATAATCCCAAGTTAATTATCCACCAAAATTATTTGTGAAAATTGTTAAACTTAATCACAACGATTATGATAAAAATGAGTTTATTAAGGGACTAAACTTTAAAATTAAGGAAAAATGACCTAGAAATTTGTAAAATACCCATTATATGGCCATATTTATACTATATACCTTCTTATATTGAAAAGGGTTCTTTATTTTAGGATCATTATTTAAGGGAGACCTCCGAATAGTGTTTACCTTTTGAAATTTACAAGAATGCCACTCCTCCTCTACAGTAAAAGGGCACTCACCCCCCTCAATTATTCACACCTATCAGGAAATTTGGATCATAAAACCCCTGAAAAAATAAATTCCAAAATTTCCTCCCCTAAACCAATAATATTTCCTTTGGATAGAAATCCAACCAAGGAAGTCCTTTGGTGAAAACCAAAAGGACATACCCGAAGAAGTGGTAACGTTCATCATTGAATGCTTTTATTTTATTTCTTCCTCAAACCCATTAAATAATTTTTATCATTATTATATAATAAACTAAGTATCTTAAATATAATTATATTTTTTTATGTTAAGGGTAAAAACTATAACTTCACACACTTCCATCAAATGTGATATGCATTCATTACTCGTGTGTACGACGGACTACCACCTCACAAACCGATGTTGTTCGTTCTTCCGTTATCACCTTTGATGGTTTGTAATAATAATTTAATTATAGTTTTTATGAGATATATATAATATTTATGATTTTATTAAGATTATATAATTTTTATATAACACATAAATTCATGCTTTTTATTTTTTGGGAACATGATAACGTCGTTCCTATATATATATGACTATCACCTCATAGAGCGATGTGATTCATTCATGCTTTACATGAAATTTATTAAGGATTAATTTAATAAAAATATGTGATATATATGCCATAAAAATGATCCTTTAATTATAATATATATATATCATTTAATTTTATTTCTTTCAATATGTCAAAAAATGGAAATAGTGTCCATGCGTACGTATGACCTGCCATCTCCATGAAGGGTGTATTTAATTTTGTATTTATAAATTTTATAGATTATTATTAATACATATATAATGAATATATATGATATTTATATCATTTTTTAATATTTTAAATTATTAAATCATGATCTAGGTAAGAGGACCAAGAATAACAAGTCAAAACATGTATTTAAAACAATGCGGTTATTACTAAAAACATAATGTTAACATGGAATTATTAATAAATGGGTAATATAAAGTCATAATTAAATCATATATGGTATTATATATATGAATATGGTTCTGTGAAATATTTATTACAAAATTATATTTATTATAAAGGAATTTTGACAAGTAGGGTGAGAGTTGAGACTTAAGGTAAGAAGATTTATAGTCTCACTTTTATTTCTATGAGACTTCTGTCGTATTCACCACTCATTTATTTTTCATGGTGAATATACTACCCTATAACATTTTATATAATTAATTTAGTTTATTTCATGATATTAAAAGTTTCAATTGATGTTATTCTTTCATGGATCTCCTCATACAAAGGTTACTCAAGTAGTAAGGGATTTACACCTCACTTGTTACTTTTATGAGACACATGATATATTCACCAGATAGTTATTATATGTATTGTATATAATTCCCATTAATTTAGTTTATGATTATTATAATTAAGTTGTTAGTATTTTAATATTCATTTTAGGATCTCTCTTTCATGGGGTTGACGGTTCAGAAGTTACCAAATCGGTAAGGGAATTTTGTATCAATTTTCCTTCTTTGAAAAACATGTTTTGTTTATGATGTGTATATACTATAACTTTGACATTTTATATCATGAATATACTTATTTTAATGATATTTCATGATTCATGTAATTTTATCCCTTCACAGATATTATGATTCAATGTTACCAAAGTGGTAAGAGTTTTATGTTACATTCTCACCGTTTATGAGGATTGTTTATAATAAAGTATCCAATGTTGAAATATCATGATCTACCTATCAATAATTCTCATAAATTTTCTCCTCATGTTTTTATTAATAATAACTTCAAGTAATGGTACCATTTTTACACTCTTTTTTACTTAATATAATTAAGAACATGTTTTTAATAAAATACGACTTTATTTCTCTCTTCGGTTAGAAATCTGTTTTCTTTAAAAAACCATGTAATCTAAAAATGTTTTAGAAATTTTTTTAAATGATATTTTAAGATAATTTTAAAGGAAAAGGATTTTAAATATTTTTTAGGTTTTAAAAATCATTTGAAATTGTTTTTCAAATCTTCCTTTATAAATTCTCAAGGTTATTTTTAAAGAAAGATATTTTAATGATGTTTTAAATTTTTTAATGTTTTTTTTCAAAGAGGAAATTATATTTTCCTAAAGAAATGTTTTGAATGAATTTTAAAATATTTTTTTATAAATTTTAATGTCATTTTTATTAAAAAGGATTTTGAAAATGTTTTTTGAAAGTTATTTTCAAATAAATGTTATTTCTTTAAGAAATGATTCAAGTGATATTTAAAAACCTTTATATATATAAGGTGAAATCCTTGGAATAATTATGTGTTATTGAGGATATGATCCTAGGATACCATTCATATTATTTCCTTGAATTTTCTATGTTTCAATGTAATGATTTTTATTGAACCCTTTTCTCTTCCACGGCTCAGTCATGTTCGAAAGAGACGGTTATGAAACCCATTTCTCTTCTATGGGTTAATCATGTTTCATAGAGATTGACATGAAACACATTAATTTTCTATGGTTTAATCTGGTTAAGAAAGAATAATTTTTTATGATTTTTTTATGATGATATGAAATACCTTTATACTTTATTAATGTTTTGGTTCATAGAAATTTCTTATACAATGGGGTGGCCCAGATAGCGTGAGGTAATCCCATTATATATTATATGATGTGGTGGCCCAGATTGTGTTAGATATTCCCATTATAGATTATATGATTGGGTATATCAGATAACATTGGGTAAGGCCTTTATATCTTATACTATGTGGTAGACTAGATAACATTGGGTAGGTCCATTATAGCTTATATGATAGGGTGGCCCAGATAGGTCTGGGTAAGCCCAATGCAACTTATAAGATGGGTTGACCTAATAGTATCGAGTAAACCCATTATGGATTTCATGTTGGGTGTACCGAGATAGTGCTTCAATCAATTGGGCGAAGTTTTATATCTCATGAGATATACATGAATTGAAAAGTGAGTGAACTAGGTTTCGTAATATAGGGCTAGAATAATAAGTGAACTCAATTCAGTAATAAAAGGTTTGAATGGGATGTGAACCTAATTTAGTGAAGGACTTTGTCTACTATGATGGTCTTGGAAGTGATATTGACTAATATATAAATGATTTTCTATGATTATGTGTATCCCAAAAATTCCATGTCTTATTACTAAATTATTCTCTCCTGAACTATACTCTTGATTCCCTTAGGATTCATGTCTTATGATCTTCAAATATTTAGGCCATGACTCATGTGTATGATCTTTGATATGAAGGGTATTATCTTTAAGTTTTATAATCATGTTCTCAAACACTTATATTCATGTTATGCTTACTTATCACCTATATTTACCCTTAATGATCATCTGAGATCACTATTTCTTATGTTTCCTTTCTTTATGTTATTTATAAAGCTTTTAAGTAGGATTACAAAATGGGAATATATTTTTAAGAAACATTGAAGATATTTAAAAAAGTTATAAGATTGTGTTGCAAGCTTCCAAAGACACTAAACTATTATGGTCCTTAGAAATGTACCTTTTCAATGTGATGAATATTTATCCAAAATGATATAATATCCATGTATGAGAATCTTGGGTCGCTATAGGATAGGTGGGTGTGGGTGGGGGGGGGGGGTTATCATCATAATAAGGATTTTTTGGTATAATTATATGAATTTTGGTTTGAACTTCAGTGCATGTGAGTAATTGGTTCACAGGTTGGTATACCTTTATGCTGTTAGATGATTCACACATTAGGAATCCCTAGAAAATCCCATGAAATATTTTATTACTTTGTTGGTTATTAATTGAGGGAAGTTGGATCTAGTGATTATTTATATCATTTCCCATGGTTTCATTATTATGTAACCTCTTGTTTGTATTTGGTATGTGCCTTGTGATATATGGTACATACTTGTTATTCTTGAACAGTGTGAGTGTGTTGGGTTGTTATTTTGGAAAAGTGTTTTCAAATATTCTGGTAAATGTATTTTGAATTTAAATCCTCTTGTGTGTGTGATTTAAAGTGGATTTTTAAATCGGTGTTCCATTTTGAAGATGAATTCAATCAGGTAAATGATTGAAATTGACTATTTTTAGTTAAATAAAATAAGTGATTTGTTTTTTAGAAACGTTATTAGTGAGTGTTTTCTTTTGAAATAGATTAGGTTGGTGGCCTTGTTTTCAAAATTCATGTGTTCAGTTTTGGAAATCAAAGTGAGAAGTTTTGAAATATGTATATTTATACAATCAATTGGGTTTCCATACTATGCAAGTGAAAAGATTAATTTCTTAACTTATTTTAAAAATAACATTGATGAATTTCCTTATGATATATATCACAAATATTTGAAAGGTTGTGGTGACCTACGGGGTTTCTTAGAACATGTATTTATAGATTTCAGGTTCCAAGTTCTCAGTTGGAATTATTCTTGTTTGTGATGGCCTTCATGGTGTGAGTTAGGTGGTGTTGGGAAAATGGAGGTTGAATGGAGATGGTTTAGGTTCATATTGAGTTGGTTTGTAGTTTTTTTATATTCAATTAGTTTTGTATTTCTTCTACCAAGTTGTATATATTTTTTGGATGTTATTTATATATGTGAAAACTGGTTGGATCATTATATTAGGTTATGACCTATTTGGAATTTTTATTTATGTCCACTCTTGTATTTGTTTACCCTATTGTATTTATCTCTAATTTGGGTGAAACTATTCCTAAATGAATTCTTATAAATCCTAGGAAATAGTTACTAGATCGTAGGTATCCGGAACTCCCTTCAAGCCTTGTGATGGGTTGGGTGTCAGGTTTTGTGGCAGACCGAGCCGATTTGTTACAAAATCGTTTTAGAACTTAGGTTTCTTTGGTAAAAACCTAAGGTTCCTAAGTCACCCCTATTATTTGGGGACATGAAGGTATAAATGAGACTAAGGTTTTTAAAACTCAAAAGGTAAGGGTGGGTAGAGTCTATATATCTCTTTCTTATCATGAGTCTCAAGATTCCAAGGGAAGTTGGGTTTTGAATTGTGAATTCGTGTTTTCATTTAGTTAATTTTGATTAATTTTTTTTTGTGATTGATATTTTTTTGGATCCCATTTGAGTATATATGTGATACTAGAGATCAATCCTTGGTTTTAGGGTGGAAAGGGAGGAGAAATTGAGCTTTTTGGTTAGCTTGGATGGATTGGGAAACCATGTGATGCCTATGCGATCGAGTCTACCTCCTTAGTAGGGTGTGCTTTATGATTGGCACATGAATTACACACCATGTGGCCAAGATGTTCCCCACACATTTTCTTACCCATTTACCTTGTTTGTACTCCTCTTGATTCTAAATTTCTCTGAAATCAACATTCACATATTAGAGGTGGATTGAGGAGTGTGTTAATTCCATTTGTAGATGTGTTTTGTGAAAAACTTGTATAATTTATTTTTTAGTGCTTTGGTTGCAGTTGGTTTTAAATATTATTTTGTAAAATGAAAGTTTTTTTTAAATTTTTTAAACTTTGTTTTTTGGAATGTTTTTTAAAATGGGTTTCTTCCTTTGTTGATGGTGTTTCTAAAAATGGATATGAGTTTGATGAGAATTATTTTTGTGCTTGTATTTTAAAGTGAAATGGAATTTTGAAAGTTGGGTTTTTTGTAAATTACCTTGTTTCGGAAATATGTGTGTCCCATCAAGGTTTTTTTTAAAGTTGTGTTGGATTTGTTTTTAATAAATTCCTTGGTAGACGGTGATTTCAAAATTACTTGGTAAAAATGGTGGTTTCCAGAGAAAATTTATTTTGGGTATTGATGTTTTTGGTGCCTCATTTGAGGGATTATTATTTTTGTTTAATTCCTAGTTTGGGAAGGAATCACTTGGTTTATGTTTTAAGGAATGAATTGATTTTTGTTCTTATATTTATTATTGTTATTGTTTTCTAGAATGGTTGATAAGGTTTCTATAATGTTGATGCCTGCCCAAACTCTAAGCAGAGTGGTAGATGTGGAACCTTCCATGTACTCGAATCCTATTTTAGACTTATTTAATCAGTATATACCTCCATTCATCAATGATCATGGTTTAGTGGAAGTAGTGAGGTAATTAGGAGAGATAGAGGTTATGGTTGATTCTTTAGGTACACTGGAAGATTCATGGGTGAGATCAGTTGAGATCTTTCTTGTAAGTTTTATTATAGTCTATTGGGATTTTATGGTTCCTCCTATATTACATGATGGTATTTCTTGGGCAATTTTCTAAATAGTGTTTGTCCAATAGTTCTTCACTAAGTTTGTGAAAGGGGAGAAAGTTCTTGATCTTGTGAGCTTATATCCGGATGACTGATCATTAAGGGAGTACGTTGTCCACCCTTTTTTTGTTGGTTATCATTTATCCAAAGCTAGTGATTAGTGATTCTGAGAAAGCTCATTTCTTCAAAGGAAATCTGCGCTCAAATATTGGTCTAGTTATGCTTGCATCTGGTTTGACATATTTTCACGAGGTTGTGCTTTCTTGGATGGATTAAACTAGTTCTAAAATTACTTGATTTGAATGACTGTTGAGTGGATATTTTCCACTCATTTTACATAGATTCTATTTAGGAACTTGGTAAGGATGTGTGGTAGGATATATATTTTGGGAAGTGGAATTATAACATGAGGGAACTTGATGTTTGAACTTGGACCTTATAAATTGTACTTTGTTAAATCGAACACCTTTGGGATACAACTTAAAATATTATCATATAATTTATTGGAAACTAGAGTAAGATGGGAAATTGAGATCCCATGATGAATTTTTGAGACATTAGGCACTAAATAAAATCCACTTGGACATTCAATAAGTGATTTTCACATTCCCTGTTTCAAAAATAAAATAAAATAAAATAGAATAAAATAGAACAAAATAAAATAAAATAAAATAAAGTACCTCACAGTCAAAAATGAATTCATTAATGTGATAAAAGTATTGAACCCAAAAAAAGAAGGGGGAAATTAACATATAAGAAAATATTTTGAGATGTATCAATGAAGTGGGAAAATGATCTTTGGTTTTTGGTACCTATAAGAGAGTGATAATTGGAAGTGCTTCTTGTTATTATTTTAATTCCACCTAAATATAATATATATTCACTCATAGAACTAGGACATGATTTTGTATTAAGTTTGGTATTGAGTGATAATAACATAGGAGACATGAATTTTTTTAATAGTGTATGAATATATGACTTTATTTAATTATTTTATGTGAATTTGAACTTGTATATGATAATTAATTTTTTTAAAGTATTTGTAAATAAATAAAATTCATTGTATTTTCTAGGAATGCAATGACGAAAGTGTGAGAGAGTTTGACCTGAAATTATTTTCTAAACTATTACTAAACATTTTTATGAATTAATTTTTTTTAAATTATAAAATGAGATTTTAATATAGTATTTATAAATATGGGTCACTTTGAATTTGAAACTATCTTCATTTGAAAATCGTGGAAAAATTAGTGTTTTGGTAGTTTAACAACCAAATGTTCTAAGACTTAAATTCGTAACTATTTTAGGGACATTTTTTTTTATTTTTCATTGATTTTTTTTCTAAATAATTTATGTTGACCACAAATTTTATAGAATTAATTATTTTATAATTATATTTTTTATGTAAAAAAATAAATTGTGGAATTATTTGTTGATCTTGGAAGTTATAAATTGCATCATAAAATGATTATTTTTACTAATTATATAATTTGGTTTACTTTATAGGTCCTATTTGATGAAAATTATATAATTATTGAAATTTCAAAAAGGTGAGATTTTTTACTTATGAGTGAAGGATTCTTTAAATCATCCTTCCATATAAAGAAATTTTCCTACTTCCAAGAAGACATCCACATACTTTAGGGAAGTCCACATCCTCCATGGGGAGTACTTTTATGACACCTTCTTCTATATATATTATTCCATTCTAGTGGAATCCTTCTTCAACATCAAATACATTATTCCATGCCCTTGAAATTAAGATTATATATTCCTATAAATCTACCACCTCTTAAAGAAATGAACTCATGTCAAATCCTGATCGACTGTGAATAAACATGAAAAGATTCGTTGAGTGTAATCATTCATGCCCAAGAAAGTTTTCAAGTCCTACCACAAACCTACTTTTATATAGGTATTTATCTTCTACAGACATTTTTCCATCACTATTCATCCATGCATGTGTTCTGAATAAATCTCATATAGACAATTTTATATATTGTTCCAATTTTTTCTTGGATCAACCATGATATGTCAAGCCTAGACCAAAAGTATGACCAAGTTTGATCAATGGAGACCCTAATTAATCATGTTCAAGAAGAATATATAATGAGTTTTGGAATCATCAACCAAGTAATGTTTAAAAATAATAAGATAGATGGAGGAAGAGTCCCCAAAACTCATAGAAATATTATATTTGAAATTGATAACTTACTTCGAGGCTAACCAATGATATAAATTTAATTTACAAACCATTAATCGGGAGTTGAGTTTAATAGGGATTGAGGCTGAACCAATCTACACCCAAAGTGAGGATTTATGTCTGGATTTTGGTCAAACATCATGGAATATGAAGAATCATAGATGATATTTGATTGATCATTGGGGATACTATGAATTTAATCTTGTCACAAAAAAGATAACTTGACCATGCCTGGACCTGAAAATCAAAGCCAACCCTGGTTAAGGTGAAATTGTATCTAAGGTAAAGATGACCAAGGAAACTAAGACATGCCATTGTTGATTATGGTTCAACCAAAGACAATTATTTCACCTGATTATGAGATAATGGAAGATGTTTTACCAGGATAATAAGACAATGATTGGAAGTATTGAAGAATATGGGATGTCCTTATATAAATTGGATCTCAACCATGACCACTACATAAGATTGAACCACATCGAAGTATTTTAGATACCCAATGTTGTTTGAATGAAATGAGTTTCTATTGTGTATATGAATGTGTTTCTTAGTGGATCGATGAGACAACTAGATTAGGGAGCTCAATCCGAGTTCTAGAAAGTGAAATTGATGCACCGATTCAAAAAAGATATTGAATAGACCTATTGATTTAAGTAGACTGAACCTAATCTCGGGTTTAGTGGATGACCATGAAAGAATATTTTTCATTAAACATTATAGATATTGATGGAATCCAAATGATCCTATTGTAGATAAATGCTGAAGAATATGAGGGATTCAATCCTATCCAACACTATGATTTTGGTATTGGAGAAGGCTTTGTACCAGAAGTTTGATAGAATGCCACTGAGGTACTAAAAATTGTGAGACATCGATATAATTTCCAATACCGATGAAGATGAACCACATTTGACACACCCCATATCAACCCAGCACTTATGTACTTGAAACAAGATTAGTGGGGATGATATAAGGTTGGATATTTTTTATCTAGTGCATTTTCCATTGTATGGAGGATAAGGAAAATGATCCAAACATTATTTGAAACTTAATGGGTGCTCACTAGGAAGAAAGAGTTGTCCTAAAAAACTGATCAATGTCATTGAAAAAGACCAAATTGATTGTAATAAGGAGAAGCTTATGGAATATTCTAAACCTATCCACACCCAAGAATCCGATATACTAAATCCCAGGCGATACTCACTTTATCAACTATGACCCTTGAAGTTTATACATAGATACTATCTAGAATGGGGATTATGGATACTATTGGGAGTTGAAATTAGATTGGAAAAATAATTTGATTAGGAGGTATTTTACTGGAGTCACATATGAGGAAGAAGATTCTTAGTGAAAGGGTTCCACTTGTACCCTATTGAGGGAGGGCCGAATTAGATTTTATTCAAACTAGACATGAGGCTCAGGTGAGCACAAGATCGAAGGAGGGTACTTACACATTCATAAGAGGGGGATGGAATTCTGGTTGAAAAATGAAAAACATTATTCAAAACCACCGTATCTACTGTTTTCCCTAATTATCAAACATCTATTGGAAAACTGAGAGAAGAGATAGATGAGAGGCTGGAGCACACTCAGTGCTGAAGATTGGTGGAGTTGGAGTTAGAGAGAGAGGATTATATCAATATAAAATATATTTATTCTACTATCTTAAATATTTTATTATATTCTAAGTTGTTTTTATTGGAAGATATTTTTGTTTCCTCATCTGATATGAGTAACTAAGTAGTTTTGGGGGTTGGAATGGATGGATTGAATTGCATATAATTTTATCTTTTCTTGCATTTGGATTAATAATAAGTGATTATGTCATCCATTTTAGGATCTCATTTTTTATTTCTTGTGTGCATATTTTCAATATACCCCAAGTTCTAAATAGATAACGATAGAGTATTTTTTACTTGATGGCTGCAACTAGAGTAATTTATAGAAAAGGCCACCATATGGTCTTCTCTATGAAGAAGAATCTTCATCTTGAGTTCTATTAGAAATAATAATTCTCAAGAGATATATCTAGAAATGATGAGTTATATAATGGAAGTTAGGCATCCCATTCCTCTACAAACAGTTTCATAACCTCTATGATAATTTCATGCAAGGGTAGTGTCATTTATATCAATTACATTTTGCATAGTTCCCATAACCCAATCATCTATCTAGTCTCATTATCTATTGTTATTGTTCCATTGTTTCCATACACTTCACATTCAATTTCATAATTCCACCATCACCCCATCATTTTTATTTATTTATTTTGTTTGTGTTATCTTTTCTTTATTTTATTTGGTTGAAAAAACTTTTTATTCTATGTGGTTTTACCCTTCTTACCACAACACTAGAAGTAAATGAGTTTTTATAAACAATTAATTTGAATCAGTGCTATTCAATGACCTAACGCCGAATTTTCAACTAGTATTTTCAAAAAATTTCATCTAGATTAGTTTCTTAACATATAATATGATATAACAGTTCCTGGATTCTCCCATGGATTTAATACAGTTAAATTTTATCACAAAGAACAAAAATCGAACAAAATTGTAAATGGTACCTTGTTTGTCCGTCAATATCAATTTTATTTTATCATAAATGGTGTTTCATAGATCATAGATTCCAATAAAGGAATCTTATAGATATTAAACTTGTGAAATATAGCTCTTTAATGGGAATTCTAGGATTCTTGGTTGCTGTCATAAGAAAAAAAATCACTTTATGATGTCACTTTGATCATGTGAAGATCGCAGGCTAGATCTGATGCAGTAGGTTGGATTTGACCTTTTTTATTCTCTTAGTTTATCTCTTTATAAATTGTTATTGGTGAGGATAAGTGATAAAATATTACTAAATTCATGAAAATGGAGGTTTCCACTATTCATGATTCTAAAATTCATTTATATACTTAATTTATACTTTCCAAAATCATGCTTTGGTCCTTGGAAAGCAATAAATTTAATTTTAGACCCCTCTTCACACTTATAAATTATTTAAACTTATCATAAAAATAAAAAATATTTTATCACTCAATTGTTACACTTTTACATGTTGTGTGATAAAATATGAATCATTAACTGGGATTATACCTCATTTAATTACACAACAACCCTTAAATGTCTTTTGTCCTTTTGAAAAATAATATTTTCCCATATAAATTTTATAATTAAATTACTTGTGAATACCTTGAAAAATAAATTCTAATATTATTATAAATTAAAATAATATAATTGAATTAATTTACTTGTGATTAGTCACATATAAACGTTCACCAGCCCCCACGCATGGGCTCCAATTCATCCAAAACTCATATTTATTTGATTAGGTGAAACTTGTTGATACACTTTTTGTGTGAACCTATAGTCTCTTATCTCGATAGCAATGATTAATAATCAAAAAACAAGAGAGATATCTTGAAACACATCATAGCTATAAAGAACCCTACTTTAATAATATGGAACTGGTCTCTACATTATTATATTGGAACTAGATACAAGTGATCACTTCCCAAAGGACTAAATAGTTTAATTGTCTTAGTAAAATAGATACATATGTGATTCCCATATTACATTTGAAAACACAAATAGAAACATATTTTTTTTTCAATAATACCATTATTCACTCTATCATATCCTTATATATCATTCTTATTACATTTTCAGAATTACAGGGAACATAAAAAAATATGGGTGAGCTCAAATTCTCAGTTAGGGTTAAGGGTAATGAAAGATATCATGAATCAGTAAGGAACATCAACATGGAAAGGTAAATAACTAAACATACATTCCATTTAATAAATAAATTGAATATCATGTTTAGATAAGGCATAGTCAATATAGAAATTTAAATAACTCAATACACACACTAAACCAATAATATAAGAATGAAATGAATCCATAGATAATATCATTGGGAAAATATAATGGAAAATAATAATTGAATTCTTAATTAAGGAAATTCTTAAATATTGGATTTCATGATCTCAGGCATCATGATACTTATATTGTCAAGACCTTTCAAAAGACAATTCAATACTGATGGGTTTGTATACATCAAAAACCAATTTTACTAAGGCTATCCAACTGATTCATCTCATGAGACTACTGATTCATCGAGGAAAAATCTATAACTAGGCCACACCCATAACTTCATCTCCAAATCCTTCCTTATTTATTGAATGATCAATTTAATTCATGAATAATATTCCTTATAAATAATTTCTATATTGAGTAAGGAATATAGATTAATAATAATTTCCCCAATCAATCATATAGCTTTCAAAGTAAAATACTATGTGTATAAATGATATATGGTTAAATTAAAAATTATATCCATGATAAATAATTTGTATATTTAGGGGAAATGTAATTTATAATGATAAAAATAAAGTAAATATTTCAAGGTAAAGTTGATGATCAAAAAAATTAATCAAGAAAGAGAATGCCAATACTTTCCCTGGTCAAAAAAACTATAAACCATCTAGATAAATAATAAGGGTTTTATTAATATATTATATCCCCATTGTATCTTGATTACAACAAAGGGTTTATGTCATTGATGAATATAAATACAATAAAAATGTCATTAAAAACACTCTTGTGGAAAACAACCTCTTTACTTTGATGTTTTTTAAAACTAAAATTTCACAAAATATTTTGAAATAAAATATATTTGAAAATTAACTTTGAATATTATAATATAATATTTAAAACATTCGAGTGTCCATGATGATTAGAAATTTTGTTCATGCTGTACATGTTAAAATAAAGATTCTTTTCAATTTTTGGTAAAATCCAAACATGCCTTGTTTCGAAAACGACATGAAGATTCCTTTAATTTTTTTTTGTAGAAAGTAAAAAATGGGTAAAAATTTCTTTAATAAATCATTTTTATAATTTCAAAATTGTTTTCATATTTTTTTTAGAAAACATGGATTTTATTGAAAAAGGATTTTCGATCGAAGAGAAAAATAAAGTCAGATTTCCTTAAAAGAATTTTCTCAATAATTTGAAGCACCAAAGAGTGGAAAATGGTATTATTATTTGAAACATTATTGAATATCTAGAATATGATAAAATGAAAGGGTTTTATTATACATTTATTAAATAATTTCCATTAATTGAATTTAAAGAATAAATAATCCTTATTAAAATGAAATTGTGAAATAAACCCTTACAAAAATCGTAATGTTGAAGTGAGAATTAACCAATTAAGTTATTATGTGTGTAAAATGTAAATAAAAATAAAAAATTGGAAATATAACATAAACTAATCAATATTAATCACACACATAATCTCATAATGTTAAAGACATTGAATAAGTAATACAACCCTTTGAAAATAAATTGAGTTATGGAATTATTTACCACTAAGTAATTTCCAATCCAAATCCACTTGGATTAAATAATTCAAATTAAAACTTAAAATAACATTAATTATGAAGGATTAAATTTATTACATGTAAAATTGTTATTATATACACCATATAAAATAAATTAGGTGCATAACTTTACAATATGGCTCAATAAAAAGAAATTGGGACAAAATACTTTATCTCATGCTTCCTTTTGGTCTAACGTGCTTTAATATACTATATAAATGTTTTATTCATGTTATTAATTTATAATATAACCATATTAGTACTTATAATATCATACACTATTCTCTTATGTAATTTTACCGCCCATTAGTTAACAACATTTCATTATTTTTATTGCTTCATGTGTTAATTATGTTGTTTTCTCATGCTTGTTTTGTCAATAAAGTTATGATTGTTGGGTATATGATATAGATACATAATATACATAATGATATTAATGTTATAAATATCATTTTTTATTAGAAACATTTTTATATCATTATTTAAATTTTAAAATTGTGAATGGAACACATCGTTTCCTGAAGATGATAGACCATACGTATGTAGGAATGAAATTATTATTTCCCTAATGGGTAAAATGGTAAGGAATTATGTGATATATTAGTTATATAGAATTAATATCATGTCATATATATTATATATATTCATTAAATTTCTCCTTATTACCTTTCATGCAAAGCGTAAGTGAAAAATGAATCACATCGGTCCGCGAGGCGGTCATTCTCCGTACTCATGAGCGATGTTATCATAATTTAAAAGGCATAAAAATTAAGAATATATATGTGATATTATAATTATATAAGTGTAATAATATCCTAAATATTAAATATTTATATTAAATTGATCATTATATAAAATCTTGTTATGTGTTTATGAGTTACACCGGTTCACGAGGTAATAGTCCATCATACACATGATTAGCGATTTCGTTTCCCATTTGATGGTGGAGGAGATGGATATATATTGTGACATAAAAATAATAAAATATTAGTATATTTTAGATACTTTTTTTATTATATTTCAAGTTTTAATACATATTTTAATGTGTAAAAAGAAGAAAGCATACAAAAGACCTCCGTTAAGATAATTACCTTCTCTTAGAGAAACCTCCTTTGAATATACTCTTAAGGACCATAGGGTTGGTATTTTGGGAAGAATATAATATCTATAATTTGGATAAGGGTTTATGTGAGAAATATTAGTAGGGTTTTTTCAATACAAATGGATTTAGAGGTGTGAAGAAGTGAAGGTAGAGAGTGCCCTTTTATAAGTGGGGGAGAGGACACACATTGAAGTTTTGAAAAGAATAAAGTGTACCCACATTTTTCATATGAAAAAAGGATCAAAAATTGGAAAATATTTAACCTTAAAGGTTATTAGGTAACAATATGGCTATGAAATGTTTTTTGGATAATTTAAGGTCATTTTTATCGCTGATATTTTTAGTTTAACCCCCTGTAAGCTGGTTTTCACCTTAATCACGATAATTATTTTTTTATTGTTTTCACTATTCATCATGGTAAAAATTTAATTTTATCTTAGTAGATAATATTAAGTTTTATGATTAAAAATATTTATTCTATTTTTATAAATTAAATTCCAAAAATTAGAAGAATATAATTTAAAATTAAATCCGTAGACGAGATGAAAAAGCAGTTTTCCAAAGTAGAAAACTTCAAAAGTTTTAAAAAATTTTATATAAAATTCATCATAAAATTGATTCAAACGACCTAATTTGGATTAATAAATATATTAATAAAATAATATTACTTTTAAAAACTTATTAAAATGAAATTGGTCTTGTATAATCTTTAAAAGAAAAGGCAATTTTTAATGAAAATCAGTATTTTTACTATTCATCGAAGAATGAAACTTTTTTAAAAAATACTAAACATTCACCCTAAGATAAGTTTGATATACTGATTTCAAAAATTTATTTAATTTTTTTAAAATAAATTTTCAAAAATTTCTAAGAATTAATTTTAACATAAGTGCTCAAAAGGTGATGAAACCGTTTTCTTTGAAAAATACAGTTTTTAGAAAATATTTATTTGTCTTTCAACTAATTTTTATTTTATTTATAATAAATAGAAATCTATTTAATTTATTTAATATATGTGTAAAAAATATAATTTTTCCAATTTTTTAGTACTATTCATGCCCTCTAATTTAACGGTTAGGTTATAATGGTATTATTTTTTATAGTTCCTTTAGACTCGAGGTTGTGTGTGTCCCAAGATGTTAAATATATTAGATTCTAAAAAATATATTTTATGGGTTCTTCAAGATCCATGTTTCATTTTTCATATGATATCAAATACAATGTTATTTTTTTTTCAATTTTTATGTGTTACATTCCTCCCACCCTAAATAATTTATATGCTCACAATTTGATCTTATGCTCAGAATTAAAGGGTTTGATATTTGAAAATCCACATCATAAAAGGTTAATAAAAAATTATATTAATAATATATAAAGAGAATTAAAAGTTATATGTAGTAATAAATAACTAAGTTTCTATGTTGGTGAACATTGGTGACATGTGAAGATATGTACATGGAAAAAAAGTGAAAATAATTATAGAGAGTGATAGAGATCCTTAATCACAAGAAAGTTAATGATAAATGAAAGGTTAAGGACCAAAAAACAATAAATATGTGATTATTTAAAATACCATTTGATTCATTGGGTATGAAGGTAACAAGGTAACATTTTTTTTCCAGATCATTTTCCTTATGTTGAGGAATTATTTTATTATCTAAGAATATAAGGAAATATATTTACTTGATATATTTCCATTTCATAAGAAAAATTTAATCCTTTGGTTTCCCCACGATCAATTTCCAATTCATCACTTACTCCAACAAATGAGTATCCAAAAATGAATTTTTTATGCCCAATGCACTAAAATTCACTTTTAACAGATCGTAAGATCCATAAAAGAGTGACAAGTCTTTCCATATGTCTCTAACTTTTTTATAAAACCAATATGGTTAGAACTCTTTATCCAGTATAATAAATTAATCTCTAAACTAAAACTTTAACACCACTAGTCCAATATTAATATTTATCCATTAAAATGTTTAAGTAAAAATAATGATATATTAACCAGAACATCTTGTTGGTCAATGGAAGGAACAACCCCCTTATCATCCTTCAGTTGTGGGTTTAGGCCCCACAACCATTCCAGATGCGATATGTTGTCACCCGATATCTGGGTTGTTCTTTTTCTAAAACTATATTAATTTAATTCTTATAATGTACCCAAATTTTAATAACCCATAATTAGCTCAACATAAAGATAAGATAAACCCCAAATAATGATAATAACTTTAAAATTATGCCCCAAAAATATAAGGGAACTATCACTTAAGTAATTTTTTTAAAAAAACATATACTAATCCAATGGGTTGTATTTCCATAAATATTTCTCAAAATATCATTAATCTTAGTAGAATCCCATCACATAAAACCTAAAAATGGTTGTTTTAGAATTTTAACTTCTGATAAATCGTAAACTCATAAACCCCTAATGTTATATTTTACCCTTAAGTTAATAAAGACACATATGATTCAAAAATTAACAAAATAATTATATGTTTCATGATCTTTATAACCAAAATTACATTGGTAAAAATAATTCTACAATATAATTATGGAATCCCAATAAATACTTCAACCATTTTATTTCAATATGGGTCTTTACTTGGTCTATGTTTTAACCTTTAAAAAATGGATTTAACTAAGATAATTCCTTGGTTTCCCACATCTAATATAAAAAACAATACATGTATCCCTAGGATGATATTTATTTCCTTCCATTACACTCTTCATTTTTCTCAGCAATTCATTGCTTTATGCCCTTGTTTTAAACACATAAACACTTTCCTACTCTATTGATACACTTTACTATGAGTCATTTTCCACATTTTTTGCATGAAGGAAATCGATCCTTCTTTCCTCTATGGTCTCACCCACTCGAGCTATTAGCAGACTCCATTCTTCTCTTATTTTTGAGCCCAAGTGTTGGTTAAGGTATATATTGTTAATCATATTTCAGGATAACTGATTAGGCGTAATAAAAATTTATTTTATTTCAGTGATTATCCCATTGGTTTCTTTTATTCACAACATTGTCCTTGATATTAAATGCCAACATGATTCATTTAGGTTATATCCATTGACTAAAACCAAAAAGAGTAGTCTGAGGAAAAATAATCACAGTATGAAAACTATATAATTATTTATCGGATGTAAAAATCATGAAAACTTATTTTTAATCTAAGAAACATTCGGTTTAATCTAGGTTATTCATTTTCATCATATATTGAAATCACTAATAATGGTTTTTAAAGAAAATTTGAATTATCCAAAGCATATTCCTCAAGAGTGTCAAACCAGATGCACCATATAGAGAATTTTTGTGTACCAATTAATGCTTGAGTGAATACTTATAAACCTTTTTTGGAGTTATTACCACTAGGTTCATCTATTATATAACCACATCCACCTGTAGTATCTGGACATAGATGTATTAATAGGAATAACCATATAATCTCCACTTTACCAAATTTTTTGACTGTTTTTCTATATTTATCCAAATATTCCATCATAGTTTTATGTTCCCCAATCTATGTTTTCCTAAATCAATTTCATAAGGTTTTTACTAAATTTTCTCTGATATCAACTTTAAATACCCTAACTCTAGAAACCTAAGCCCAACATCTACTTTATTACATTGGCACTAGAAACAAGTGATCATATCCCAAAAGACCAAATAGTTTAGTAGTCTTGGTAAAATAGAAGCATAAATAATTCCCATATTACATTTGAAAAAAAAAATCAACATATTTTTTTTTGATAATATCATTATTCCCTTTATCATATCCTTTTATATAATTCTTAGCTCACTTCCAAGATTTTTAGTAAAGGAAACAAAATAAGTGTGATCTAAAATCCCAATAAGGGTTAAGTATAATAGAAGTTATCATAAATAAATAAGAATAATAAAAATAGAAAGGTAAATAAATGAACACACAGTCCATTTAATAAATAATTTTAGTATCATGATTAAATTCTGTATAATTAATATGGAAAGGTAAATAACTGAAAACACATTCCATTTAATCAATAATATGAGAACGAAATGCATCCAAATATAATATCATTGTGAGAATATCATGGAAAATAATAATTAATTCTGAATTAAGGAAATGATTAATTATTAGACATCATGATCACCAGAATCATGATACCACTACTATCAAGACATTTCACAAGACAATTTAATACTGATGGATAAGAATACATTAGAAACCCATTCAACTAAGGATAACTAGCTAATTCATCTCATGAGACTATGGTTCATCAATTAACTCTCTATAAATGACTCCTAACCATAACTGGATGTCCAAAGAATTCCTCATATATCAAATGATCAATTTAATTCATGAGAAATATTCCTTATCATTTTTTTTGAATCGAGTAAAAAAATTAATTAATAATAATTTCCACCTTCAATCATATAAATTTAAAAAGTAAAATACCGTATATATAAATGATATAAAGTTTAAGTAATAATTATATCCATGATAAATAATATGGATATTTATGGAAAATTTAATTTCCAATGATAACATGAATGTTAATATTTTAAGACAAAGTTAATTATTAAAAAAATTAATCATGAAATAGAATGTAAATACCTTCATTGGTCAAAATGATCATAAATCATCTAGATAAATAAAAAACTGATATCAATACGACATGTCCCTAGTGGATCATGAGTAAAATAAAGTGTTGATGTCATTGATGAATAGAAATACCATAAAAATTTCATTAAAAACATTCTTGAGGAAAATAACCTTTTCACTTTGAAAATATTTTTAAAACTAAAAGTTCACAAAATAATTTGAAAATAATTTTCTCTGAAAATATCCTTTGAAATTTATAATTTAAAATTTAAATCAGTGAGTGGTCATGATGGATGAAAATTCTATTCATTGCATATATATTAAAATAAAATTTCCTTTCACTTTTTTGGTAGAATTCAAATGATCCTTATTTGGATAATGACATGAAGATTCATTTAATTTTTTTAAAAAAGTAAAAAATGCATAGAATTGTATTTAATAAATAATTTTAATAATTTTAAAAACATCTTTTATTTTTTTAGAAAATATATATTTCAATGAAAAAGGATTTTCGATTGAAGAGAGAAAAAAACTTGATTTTATTAAAAACTTATTATCAATAATTTTAAGTACCAAAGAGAAGAAAATGGTACTATTAATTGAAAATTTTATTAATAATTATAGAATAACTAAATTAAAGGTGTTTATTATATAATGAAAAAATAACTTCCTTCAATGGAAATTCAATCATAAATAATCCTGATTAAAGTGAGATTGTAAAATAAACCCTTACAAAGATCACAACATTGAAGTGATAATTTACCAAATAAGTGATTGTGTATATCAAATATAAAACCACACAAAAAATGGAAATAGAAAATAAAATAAGCAATGGTAATTACATATATAATCTTATAATATCAAAGACATTGAAGAAGTAATATAACCCAATGAAAAGAAATTGAGTTATGAAATTTCTATCAATTAATAATTTTCATGTCAAATCACTTTGGATGAAATAATTAAAATTAAAACATAAAATACCATTAAGTTTAAAGTATTTATTATAATAAATATAAAATTGTTATTATATTCACCATATAAAATAAATTAGTTGTATAACATTGCAATTTTCCTTAATGAAAAAAATTGAGATATAAACGATTACCTCACCCTTTATTTTGGTTAAACATGATTTAATATCTTTTATATTGGTTTAAAGTATGTTATTAATTTATACCAAAACCATGTTCATTCTTATAATATCATATATGATGCTATTATAATATTTTACCACTAGTTTGTTAATAATATTTCATTATTTTCATTGTTTTGGGTGTTCACTACCTTGTTTTCTCTTTCATTTTTTGTTAAGAATGTTATGTTTATTGGGTATATGATATAGATACATCATCACCATAATTATATTAATTTTATAAATATCATTTTGTTTTCAATAGATACATTTTTAGAAGCATTATTAAAATTTGAACATAGAGAGTGAATCGCATCTTTTTGTGGAGACGATAGGTCATAGGTACGCATGAGCGATGTTATCATTTATTTAATGGGTGAAAGGGTAAGGAATTAGATTAGATATTAGTTTTATATAATAAATATCATTTTATATATGTCACACATATTCATTAAATTTATCCTTATTACCATCCATGTAAAGCGTAAGTGAAAAATGAAACACTTGAATTTGCGAGGCGGTAGTCCACCGTAGACACGGGGGACATTATAATAATTTAAAAATAATTTAATTTAAGAAGTTATGTATGATATTATAATTAAAAATTATAATAATATCACAAATATTATATATATATACAATAAATCTATCATTATATACAATTGTGAGATGCATTCTTGTAAAATAAGTTACATTGGTTTGTGAGGTGGTAGTCCGCCGTACATACGACCAACGATTTTGTTTCCCATTTGATGGAGGAGTAGATGGGTAAATATTATTCCATAAAATAATATAATCTCATTATATGTTATATATTGGTGGTATTATATTGTATTTTTTAAGACATAATTGAATGTGGAAAAAGAATAAATAAAACAAAAGATATTCATTAAAGAAACCTTCTTTGGATCTCCACTTAAGGATCCTAGGGTTGGTCTTTTTAGAACTAGAATCTATTTAATGAAGATAAGGTTGTTGGGGAGATATTTTGGAATGTGTTTTTTGAGTAAAATGGATTGAGAGGTGTGAATAAGTGATGAGAGGAAGTGACCTTTTATAAGTGGGGGCGGGGAGAGAAAACACATAGAATTTTTGAAAAGAATAAAGTGTACCCACATTTTTCACATTCTAAAAGGCACAAAAAAGAACCATTATTGAATCTTATAGGTAATAAGGTATTAATATGTCCATAGAAAGGTTTTTTTGAAAATTATTATTTCATTTTTAACCCTTATATTTTTAGTGTAACCCTAGGTAAACTCATTTTCACCCTAACTGTGGCAATTGATTTTTTTCACTATTCATTGGTCTAAAATTAAGTTGAAATTATTTGATATTATAAATTATTATTATTACCAATATTTAATCCATTTTTATAAATTTAGTTCATAGAAGTGATACAACTAAAATTAAAATTAAACTTGTAGGCACGGTGAAAAAGCGGGTTTCCAAAGTAAAAAAAATTCACAAGTTTAAAAAGTTTTTTATATAAAAATTAAATATTAAATTGACTAAAATATCCTAATTTGGATTAATAAATATTCCATTTAGATATTTTTACTTTTTAAATCATATTATAATAAAACAGGTGTTGTATATACTTTAAAATAAAAGATAGTTTTTTAATAAAAATCAGTATTTTTATACTACTCGTCGAATAATTAAACTTCACCCTAAGATAATTTTGATATGATGGTTTAAAATATTAATTTAATTTTGTAAATTAAATTTTCTAAAAGTGTAAAAATTAATTTTAACAAAAAATATCAAAACGAGATGAAACCGTTTTCTTTGAAAAATACAGTTTTTCAGAAAACATTTCTTTTTATTTCAGTTGATTATTATTTTATTTATAATAAATAGATATCCATTTAATTTATTTTATATATGTTTAAACCATATAATTTTAAAAATTTAGTTAGTAAAACTCATACCCTCTAATTTAATTGACATGTTATAATGATATTTTATTTTACGATTCCTCTAGATTCGATGTTTTGTGTGTCGCAAGCTATCGAAGTGATTAAATTTAAAGAAATATATTTTTATGGATTTTTAAGCTTAGTGTTACATATCATATAATATTTCAAATACATTGTTTTTATTTTTTAATTTTTGGGCATTACAATATCCTAAAAGGAGACAAGGATAAGTCATAGCGATGACACCCTCCTATGAACATGCTTTGTGTAATATAATCTCTTAATATTATGATATGTCATAAAGTTGGATGCTCACTTTATATCATCATCCTTACATGATTTTTTTGTTCATTTAATAACCATTTTTTACAGTATTTCATTCTTTTATCTTTTTTATATATTTAATAAAGGTACTACCATCCTAGTCAACTAGGCCTAAGACATCTCTTCCTTTTAGAGGTGAAAAATCCTGTCGTGATTATTGAATCAATTACATACTACCAATGAGGCACCCCAAACAGGATACCTTTCCACAACATAATTTCCTAGTTTTCATCTTTAATCAATGTACACAATAAAATGGTACACAATGATAATGAACTCAAGATGGGATACCAATACACGTGCTTATAAATTTGAACAACCAGCGATACTTGAAACTTATGGTATTCCTATTCATGAGTCATCCCTCATGATATTCTCTACTCGAGATAACCTAGTTTGAACTTAATGAGAAGAAGTATCAATGTTTATAAGCACACAACACCTGATAGTTAG
Source organism: Viscum album (assembly GCA_963277665.1). Taxonomy (NCBI): domain Eukaryota; kingdom Viridiplantae; phylum Streptophyta; class Magnoliopsida; order Santalales; family Viscaceae; genus Viscum; species Viscum album. The sequence continues at coordinate 1,608,870,919 of OY728128.1, forward strand.
ATATTATCTATCTCTATTTGACATGTTGTATCTAGACTATAATATATACATTTAAAAGTATTATCATTGTATCTTCAGGTTCTCATCATTTTTAGGATCTACTATAACCTCTTGATATGAAAACCAATCTAATGAAATTTTCATGTAAATAGTGGAAGTAGAAGTATCGACACTAATATGGTAAGAATACATGAAACATTATTCTATGCACAAATGATATGGTAATTGAAAAGTACTACAAACATTGGTTCTAGAGAACCCACTTTCACAACACTCACACTTTCGCTAGAGCCATCTTGTAAATAATCAACCTATTATCTGTCACATAATAAGATCACGCTTTCACTAAGTTATGGATTTAGTCATGATGCCTTCCATGTTTTTCTACATGGATACTCTATTATCTGCAAATTCAACCCTAGAGTAAAACTTTCCCAGAGAAGATATCCTTGAGTATATCCCCCATTGTCCTATATCATAATATGTACATATTGTCTAGTACCTTCAGTATGATTCCCAGAACTGGAACAATCATTTCATATTTTATACTATTCTTATAGCTACATCATAAGCTGTAACATACTGACTTTTTTTAGATATGGATACCACTATTTTCAATGAGCTACTATTGCTCATTACCATATATGTACTGTGATATAAGATCACTTTATCTTTTGTAAGATTATGTTTTTCCCCTTAAAACTACAATTCCTTCCTCTCTAGGTACCTTGTAAAGACCCGTAAATTTCAAGGAAATTTTTTTCTTAATTTTCTTTGGAATTTTACAAGAGCGCAGTTTCTGACGGCACCTGATTCCGAGGCCCGGTGTGCCCGGAATCATTTTCCGAAGTTTGGCTCGGGTACGTTCAGTGAACGGACAAGCGGGTTTTTCTAACTTTTGAACCGGTGTCCGGAATCGAATTCCAAGGGCACCGATGGAATCGCAGTGCCGGTACTTGCTTAGAAACGCCTCTTCCGGAGTTGCGTTTTCTCGGGTGTGGTTTTTAATTTTCGGGATTAAAGTTAAGAAATAAAATAATTGTACGACAAACTTTATTTTATTTCACTTAAGCCACTTGGAAGCCACTTGAAGCCACCTAAAGCGGCTTAAGTTGAGTTGATGTGGATATGGTGCTATCCAAAAATATCCTACCCTCTTGGTAGGATATTTGTGAGGTGGGACCTGCACGATCCCCACCGTTTCTTTTCTGCTAATTAACGCACCCGCGAAAACCCGTCATTATGAAACTCAACTGACGCGTTTTCTTATTTTCTTAACGCACCAATTAATTGGGTGGTTTTCTTCGTTGAATTAAATGGGCGGTTTATTCGTTGAAATTAATTCTATGAATTAATTTCATTCGTTTCTTAACCTGTTTGAAATCCGTTGGTGTAATAATAAAATAAGACCAACGCCGACATCTTGAGGATTACACGGTGAGAGACTTTTGACAGAAATTCTTGTGCCTTCACCAACCTTCACGAAGAACGCGAAGAACACTAAGAACGCGAAGAACGCTGTCACCCTCGGAGATTGACGATGCTTCATCCGAGACGTTCTTCCCCGCCCCGATCTTCGATCATCCGTTGAGGTGAGAGTTTTTGATTCTTTAATCTCCTTTGTGGTTTTTAACAAAACACGGATTTAATTATTTATAATTAAATCTGTTGTTTCTTGGTCCTCAGAGTTCGTCGACGCAACGCCGGATACCACGACGACGCGACGGTCCCCTCCTTCAGCGACGATCAATTTCCACGAAGAACGCGCGTGCGACGACTTGTCGAGGTAGAGATTTTATTTTGGAAATACCTTTTTATATCCCCGTGATTGTTTCTTTTAAAACAAGAACCTGGATCAAGTGCAATTTTAAATTATTAAAATTGTGCCTCGCCCTTATTCATGTGTTGAATAAATTTCTCCCGACTGTTATTATCTAACGTGGAGGGTGCGGGCCAAACGAACACGACCCGACAACCCTCCTCCATTCTTCGTGGTTGTGCGGATTTGGCGGGCGACGAAAAAACGTGACGCAAGGGCGATTTGATGATCCCGCAGTGAAGAATGGAACCCAGGATGAACAACGGCGAAGACGGGAAGGAAAACGGACCACCAGAGCAACTCCGGTGGCCCGCGGAAGTCACCAGCGGTGCGGGTCGCCAGCGCGGCGACGGCGCCAGCGGACCCCCGGCCGCGCGGGTCCGGCACACACAGGACGCGGTGAAGCCGCATCCGTTGACCAGGGCAGCCCCCCGCAGGGGCGGCGGTGCTGTCACGCGGGGGCAGCGAGCCCCCCGCGCTGCTCGGCCACTCGGCCGAGCCGAGCTGGACCGGCCGGCCGAGCCGGGCCACGCCCTGGCCTGGCTGGACCGGGTCCAGCCAGTTTGGACAGGGTCGGGTCGACCCGGTTCGGCCGACCCAGGGGGGGTCGGGCCGGGTCGGCCCGGGCCCAGACCCCCGTCTTCAGACCGTTTTTGGTATTTTGCCCGTAACTTGAGCTACGGGCCTCCGAACGACACACCGTCAGCGGAAAAGCGATCCTTGGATCGAGACGGTCATCTCAGTATATCGCACTCAAGGTTTGAGAATACTTTGGGTTCGGCCGGGTTGGTTCGTACACGAAACCAACCGGGCCCTCGGAGCGGAAATGCTCATATCTTGAGCTACATACGTCCGATTGACGTGCCGTCGGCTTTGGTGGATCCCTATAAGTGAGACGGATCTTTTGGCATACTTTGCCCGAGGTTTGGACGTAGGTGGAGTACGGTCGGGTTGGATTTTCCTTAAAAACCAACCAGGCCCCTAGGACGAAAAAGCCAATAACTCTCAGACCGGGCGTCCGATTGATGCGCCGTCTGCGACGTTGAGTTCCTATTGGCGATACGGAACTTTTGGATACATCAACCTCGGACTTTGTGTCAGTTGATGTATCAGCCACTCGGCTCGTGGAGCGGACCCTCCCGAACGAGCTTGCTGTGTGCGGGGACCCTAGTGCTAGCTGCGACTCCGACGACGACTGTGCAGAGATCCTCAGTGGACTGTGACGACGACTGTGCAGAGATCTTCAGTGGACTGTAAGGACTACTGCACTCAGTGATCCTACGTGGATCAGTGCTACAGATCCTATGTGGATCTGATCCTGTGTGGGTCAGCGCTCAGCGGTTCTGTGTGAGCCAGCGCCTACAGGTCCTGTGTGGGCCCGATCCTGTGTGGGCCCGATCCTGTGTGGGTCTTTGCGGGGGTTAGTTACCTATTGATCCTATGTGGGTCCGATCCTGTGTGGTTCATTGTGGGGGTTAGTACCTTTCGATCCTCTGCGGATCCGACGACTTAGATGGATCAGTGATCATCTTTATCGTCATAAGAAGATGTATACCTGTGTGAGCTGAATCTTGTGTTACTCTCCTTTGTGGATTGTGTTGAACTATCCTATGTGGATTTACTGTTTACTCTCCTTTTTGGATTGTGTTGAACTATCCTGTGTGGATTTACTGTTTACTCTCCTTCGTGGATTGTGTTGAGCTATCCTGTGTGGGTATACGTTTGCTTTCCTGTGTGGACTGGGTTGTGCTTGGGCTCGGATGTTGGAGCCGAACGGGAATTGTGACTTAGGTATATGTATGGGCATATACCAAATCAGTGTCAGTTGTTACTTTGTGATTGTATCTTTCCATTGTGGTTTATCCTTTGTGGGTTTCAGGAGACCTTCAGGGGTCTCAGGCTCCCTACTGAGTAGCTTATACTCACCCCTGCACGGGCTATGCCCGCAGTACGTTGTGTTGGTTGCAGACGACGGAAAACGCTGATCGTGGTGGAGGCTTGTGGAGCAGGATGGTACCTGGAGGTGGACCACTGGGCGGGACGTACTCGGAGCGGTCAGGTGGACCGAGGAGCAGTGGAGGATATCTGTACCCACCCTTTAGGTGGGAATTCTAGAGGATGACTCGACGCTGTGGCTTTTCTTTTCAGTTGCTGTTTTTCCCTTTCAGTTTTACATTATAGTTGGGCTTGTATTTCCAGCCCCCTTTACTTTCAGCACAGCTTGTTACAGTTTTTACTTAGTGTTTACTTTTTCATTTGCTTACTTTGTGGTGTTTGTTTACTTTTCAAAGGCAATTCCTTCCCTTTTTCCGGGATTTACGCCTTGGTGCTAGTCGCCAGCACCTGGCCTATGGAAGGCGGGCTTGGGGTAGTCACGGAACGGGCCCCGAGGACGGGTTGTGACAAATTGGTATCAGAGGTGGTCGGTTCTACCGCAGACTCTGATCTTTCTTCTATGTGAAGCAATAGTGTTTAGCATGTTGGGTGTGGTTATCAGTCCAGGGAGTCCAGTGTTGGTGCGGCGGCCGACATATCCCTATACCAGGACCCTGACTTCTGATTTCCGACTTAATACACGAAAATAATGATTGCATGTGTGTTTCAAGTTTTCTTTGTGATTACTTGTGTCAGCTCACCAGGTATACTGTTCTGGCAGTGGCACACTTGTTTCCTTTTCAGGATGGCCCGATGATGGCAGCCATCTAGGGTTCCGAGAGTAGAGCGCGACGACAACCCGCTGAGCGACGAGGCCTCGGTGAAGGGCCCTTTGACGGCGGAGGCACCGACGGTACCTCTACCTGCCGAGCTACCGATGCTCCCCGCCATGACCGCTGACGATGCACGTCGCCTCGAAGCTCTGCACGAGTTCCAGAGCCAGCGACCACCCATGTTTTGTGGGGAGATGGACCCCCAGGCAGCCGAGGACTGGCTGGAGGTGGTCGTTCGAGTTTTCAGGCTAGTGAGGACACCAGCAGACCTCATGGTGATCCTCGCGGTGAGCCTACTGCACGCAGCAGTAGGAAGATGGTGGAGCTTGATGCTCCAGGTGCACGATGAGGCCTCTCTCATCTGGACAGACTTTGAGGGCCTCTTCCAATCAGAGTTCATCCCGGCCACCCTCTGTGCGGTGCGCATCCAGGAGCTTCTTCAGCTGCGACAGGGCAGCTTGACGGTCGCCCAGTACTCGGCGAGATTCACCGATATTTCTCGCTACTCGACCGACATGGTATGGGAACGCTTCTTCCGGGCCCGGACCTTCGAGCAGGGATTGAGACACGAGATCAGGGCATCGTTGATCTCACTTAGCATCCCGAACCAGGCAGGAGTACTGGAGTGAGCCCTTCTGATCGAGAGCTTTCTGGCTGAGTCCACAGCGAGACCTACCGCATGGTGGCAGGTAGCGGAGTCTTCGGCAGCATGTAGCCGACAGATGAATCAGGGTTCCAGGTAGACCAGAACCTCTCGTAGACAACCTCAGGACATTGGATTAGCAGTGCGGGGAACACAGCGCGGAGCCAGTCATCCGAGAGGCAGGCAGTGCTACGCCTGCGGCGGGTAGGGCCACATAGCTCGTGACTTCCCGACCCGCCATACCGAGGAGCAGCAGATGGTGGAAGGGCCACCTAGGCAGAGGCAGAGGGTCGACTGTGGCGGTCTGCAGGGAGGAGGCGGATGAGGCAGAGGAGCTAGTCGAGCAGCGGGTGGTGGACGACGCTTTGAGGCTCTACCCCCACCACCACCAGGAGGTCCGCCCCGACCACAGGGAGCTGGCGGGCAGAGACAGGCACAACTCTAGGCAGCGGAGGCCTACGACCACGGCCCGCGAGAGATGATTCGAGGTACGATCTGTGTCTATTCTACCCTTTCTGCAGTTATTATAGACATAGGAGCGAGTCACTCTTTCATAGCCGCTTCCCTTGTTCGGAGCTCGGAGATTCCGACAGAGCCGTTGGATCGATCCTTACGGCTAGAGACTTCTACGGGAGCAGACTCGACGATTACGCACTGGTGCCGGCAGTGTGAGCTTACTCTAGGAGGCGAGAGATTTGGCTGAGATCTTCTTGTAGCGGCGTCGAGGCCTTACGACGTCATCTTGGGCATGGATTGGTTATCTATAGTCCATGCTCAGATTGACTGTTTTAGGCGCAAGGTGCGATGTGTACGCACCGATGGGAGTAGGTTCACCTTCACCGGCGAGAAGGGAGCCTTTGCAGCACAGGATGGACTCATGCAGAGGAGAGGACAGCCCATCACTCATCAGTTGGCTAGCCTCATCCTTGGAGCAGTTGACGTGCGGAGTCCTAGTTTCCCTGCAGTGGTGGATCAGTACGCGGACGTCTTTCCCGATGACGTTCCAGGGCTACCTCCTCGCAGAGAGGTAGACTTTTATATTGATCTGTACCCCGGGACAGCCCTGATATCCACTCCAGCATATCGGATGGCCCTCGCTGAGCTTTGAGAGTTGCGGGTACAGTTGGAGGACTTGTAGGGCAAGGGGTTCATCCGACCCAGTGTTTCACCCTGGGATTCCCCGATATTGTTCGCCAAGAAGGCGGACGGGAGCTTGCGACTGTGTGTCGACTATCGTCGCCTGAACCAGGTGACAGTGAGGAACAAGTATCCGCTATCGAGGATTGATGACCTCTTCTATCAGCTCAAGGGAGCTCGGTGGTTCTCAAAGATAGTCCTCAGGTCAGGCTATCATCAGCTCAAAGTTCGAGACGAGGACGTGCAGAAGACGGCCTTCAGGTGTCGGTATGGACACTATGAGTTCTTGGTTATGCCTTTCGGCGTAACCAACACTCCAGTAGTGTTCATGAGCCTCATGAACAGGATCTCCCAGCCATACCTCGATCGATTTGTCGTGGACTTCATCGACGACATTTTGATATACTCGACCACGGAGGAGGAACACGCCTACCACTTGCGGGTTGTATTAGACACACTCCGAGAGAACAAGATTTATGGAAAGCTCTCGAAGTGCCAGTTCTGGTTGCATGAGGTCCACTTCTTGGGGCACGTCATTTCTGAGGCGGGAGTTGCAGTGGATCCCGCGAAGATCGAGGCAGTGCTAGCTTGGGAGCCACCCAGGAGCGTGACGGAGGTGCGGAGTTTCTTGGGTCTAGCCAGATACTATCGAAGATTTGTGTCAGACTTCTCCAGAGTTGCGGCGCCACTCTCAGCTTTGACGAAGAAGGGAAACCCTTTGTGTGGTCAGACAGATGTCAGAAGAGCTTCTAGGAGCTGAGGCAGAGGTTGACCAGCGCACCTATCTTGAGGTTGCCTGAGGAGGGAGTTGGATACGTAGTCTACTGCGATGCATCAGGGACCGGACTCGAATGTGTCCTGATGAAGGAGGGGGCCATGATTTCCTATGGATCACGTCAGTTGAGGCCGCATGAGCAGAACTACGCCACACATGACCTGGAGTTAGCATCAGTGGTCTTCGCTCTGAAGACATGGCGGAACTATCTGATGGGCGAGCGCTTTACAGTCTTTTCTGACCACCAGAGTCTCAGGTACATATTCTCTCAGAAGGACCTGAACCTGAGACAGCGGCGATGGCTCGAGTTCCTACAGGACTATGACTTTGAGATAGTCTATACTCATGGGAAGGGGAATGTAGTAGCCGATGCCCTCAGCAGGAGGACAGGCATTCAACTACTTGAGGAGGCGACAGAGCAGCTAGCCACCTTGCAGATATCCTTCGTGGATAGGGACGGAGCAGCCTTCCTTCAATCTCTCACAGTCTCTCCTCCACTTCTACAGTGGGTCAGAGAGGAACAGCGTGAGGACGCTGACTGTGAGACACGGCGTGCACAGATATCCTCTGGACATGCACCTGATGGTTTCTCCCTTGGAGTAGAGCACGACGTCCTTTTCAGAGGACGTACCTTGGTACCAGTCTCTTTACGAGAGGAGGTGCTGAGAGAGTTTCACACTTCTCCTTTGGCGGTACATCCTGGAGTGGAGAAGATGTACCAGGATCTCAGACGACAATACTGGTGTCCGGGCATGAAGAAGGTTGTGGCAGAGTTCGTTTCTCGATGCCTCACCTGCTAGCAGGTGAAGGCAGAGCATCAGGTACCAGCAGGCTTGGTACAGCCCTTGGAGGTCACGGAGTGGAAGTGGGATGGGATATCTATGGATTTCGTGACTGGACTTCCACGCACTTCCAGAGGTCACGACTCCATTTGGGTGATTTTTGACCGACTCACCAAGTCGGCACACTTTTTACCCATCCGAGAGCAGGTCTTAGTGGAGATCTTGGGGCGTCTCTACGTTCAGGAGATTGTACGGCTTCACGGTGTGCCATCGTCTATCATCTCCAATCGAGACGCTCGCTTTACTTCCCGGCTTTGGAAGGGGTTGCAGGAGGCGTTCGGGACGCGACTACGTTTGAGCACCGCCTTTCACCCTCAGACGGATGGTCAGACAGAGAGGACCATTCAGACTCTCGAGGACATGCTCCACGCATGTGTCGTCGACTTTGGTCGCAGCTGGGAGGAACATCTACCCTTGGTGGAGTTTGCGTACAACAACAGCTACCACTCCACCATCGGGATGGCACCATACGAGGCGTTGTACGGAAGACCTTGCAGATCTCCTTTGTGCTGGACAGACCCTGGGGAGTCAGCACTTGTGGGACCAGAGATGGTCCGGACCATGACAGAGAAGGTCCAGGTCATCCAGGAGCGGATGAGGACAGCTCAGAGCCGGCAGAAGTCTTATGCTGACAGGAGGTGGAGGCTACTAGAGTTCGAGGATGGCGACCACATCTTCTTGCGTGTCTCACCTCGACGTGGTTTGCAGAGATTTGGCCGAGGTGGAAATTTATCTCCACGCTTCATTGGACCATTCCAGGTCCTCAGCAGGATTGGCGAGGTGGCTTATCGCCTGGCTCTACCACCTCAGTTGCACCGGGTGCATGACGTCTTCCACGTATCTCAGCTGAGGAGATACGTGCACGACCCGACACACATCATTGACCATGGGGAGCTAGACGTGGATGGTGGGGCGACTTTTACGGAGGTCCCGGTGGAGATAGAGGATCGACAGGAGCGGGTCCTACGTGGGTGATCAATTCCTCTTGTGCGCATCAGATGGCAGCACGGGAACCTCTAGGAGAGAACATGGGAGCGGGAGGCTCAGATGCGTGCTCAGTACCCACATTTGTTTCCCTAGTTTATGATGTATCTTTACGAGGACGTAAATCCCTGAGGTGGGAGTAATGTAAAGACCCGTAAATTTCAAGGAATTTTTTTTCTTAATTTTCTTTGGAATTTTACAAGAGCGTAGTTTCTGACGACACCTGATTCTGAGGCCCGGTGTTCCCGGAATCATTTTCCGAAGTTTGGCTTGGGTACGTTCAGTGAACAGACGAGCGGGTTTTTCTAACTTTTGAACCGGTGCCCGGAATCGAATTCTGAGGGCACTGATGGAATCGCAGTGCCAGTATTTGCTTAGAAACTCCTCTTCCGGAGTTTCATTTGCTCGGGTGTGGTTTTTAATTTTCGGGCTTAAAGTTAAGAAATAAAATAATTGTACGAAAAACTTTATTTTATTTCACTTAAGCCATTTGGAAGCCACTTGAAGCCACTTAAAGTGGCTTAAGCTGAGTTGATGCGGATATGGTGATATCTAAAAATATCCTACCCTCTTGGTAGGATATTTGTGAGGTGGGACCCACATGAGCCCCACCGTTTCTTTTCCGCTAAGTAACACACCCGCGAAAACCCATCATTAAGAAAGTCAACTGACACGTTTTCTTATTTTCTTAATGCACCAATTAATTGGGTGGTTTTCTTCGTTGAATTAAATGGGCGGTTTATTCGTTGAAATTAATTCTATGAATTAATTTCATTCGTTTCTTAACCTGTTTGAAATCCGTTGGCGTAATAAAAAAATAAGACCAACGCCGACATCTTGAGGATTACACGTAGAGAGACTTTTGACAGAAATTCTTGTGCCTTCACCCACCTTCACGAAGAACGCGAAGAATGCGAAGAACGCGAAGAACGCCGTCACCCTCGGAGATTGAAGACGCTTCATCCGAGATGTTCTTCCCCGCCCCGATCTTTGATCATCCGTTGAGGTGAGAGTTTTGGATTCTTTAATCTCCTTTGTGGTTTTTAACAAAACACGGATTTAATTATTTATAATTAAATCTGTTGTTTCTTGGTCCTCGGAGTTCGTCGACGCAACTCCGGATACCGCGACGACGCGACGGTCCCCTCCTTCCGCGACGATCAATTTCCGCGAAGAACGTGCGTGTGACGACTTGTCGAGGTAGGAATTTTATTTTGGAAATACCATTTTATATCCCCGTGATTGTTTCTTTTAAAACAAAACCTGGATCAAGTGTAATTTTAAATTATTAAAATTGTGCCTCGCCCTTATTCATGTGTTGAATAAATTTCTCCCGACTGTCATTATCTAACGCGGAGGGTGCGGGCCAAACGAACACGACCCGACAACACTCCTTCGTTCTTTGTGGTTGTGCGGATTTGGCAGGCGATGACAAAACGTGACGCAAGGGCGATTTTATGATCCCGTAGTGAAGAACGGAACCCGGGAGGAACAACGACGCAGACAGGAAGGAAAACGGACCACCAGAGCAACTACGGTGTCCCGCGGAAGTCACCGGCGGCCGACGGCGGTGGCGGCGCCAGCAGACCCGCGGCCGCGCGGGTCCGGCGCACACAGGACGCGGCGAAGCCGCGTCCGTTGACCAGGGTGGCCCCCCGCGGGGGTTGCGGTGCTGTCACGCGGGGGCAGCGAGCCCCCCGCGCTGCTCGACCACCCGACCGAGCCGAGCTGGACCGCCCGGCCGAGCCGGGCCGCGCCCTGGCCTGGCCGGACCGGGTCCAGCCGGGTTGGACCGGGTCAGGTCGACCCAGTTTGGGTCGACCCGGTTCGGCCGACCTAGGGGGGGTCGGGCCGGGTCGGCCCGGGCCCAGACCCCCATCTTCGGACCGTTTTCGTTCTTTTGCCCGTAACTTGAGCTACGTGCCTCCGAACGACGCGCCTTCAGTGGCAACACGATCCTTGGATCGAGATGGTCATTTCGGTATATCGCACTCAAGGTTTCAGAATACTTTGGGTTTGGCCGGGTTGGTTCGTACATGAAACCAACCGGGCCCTCGGAGCGGGAACGCTCATATCTTGAGCTACGGACGTCCGATTGACGTGCCGTCAGCTTTGGTGGACTTCTATAAGTGAGACGGATATTTTGGAATACTCCCTCTGAGGTTTGGATACAGGTGGAGGACGGTTGGGTTGGCTTTGCCTTAAAAACCAACCGGGCCCCTGGGATGAAAAAGCCAATAACTCTCAGGCCGGGCGTCCGATTGACGCGCCGTCTGCGACGTTGAGTTCCTGTTGGCGATACGGAACTTTTGGATACATCAACCTCGGACTTGTGTCAGTTGATTTATCAGCCTCTCGGCTCGTGGAGCGGACCCTCCCGAACGAGCTTGCTGTGTGCGGGGACCCTAGTGCTGGCTGCGACTCTGACGACGACTGTGCAGAGATCCTCAGTGGACTGCGACGATGACTGTGCAGAGATGCTCAGTGGACTGCGACGACTACTGCACTCAGCGATCCTACGTGGATCAGTGCTACATATCCTGTGTGGATCCGATCCTGTGTGGGTCAGCGCTCAGCGGTTATGTGTGAGCCAGCGCCTACAGGTCCTGTGTGGGCCCGATCCTGTGTGGGTCTTTGCGGGGGTTAGTTACCTATTGATCCTGTGTGGGTCCGATCCTATGTGGGTCATTGCGGGGGTTAGTACCTTTCGATCCTTTGTGGGTCCGATGACTTAGATGGATCAATGATCATCTTTATCGTCATACGAAGATGTATACTTGTGTGAGCTGAATCTTGTGTTACTCTCCTTTGTGGATTGTGTTGAACTATCCTGTGTGGATTTACTGTTTACTCTCCTTTGTGGATTGTGTTGAACTATCCTGTGTGGATTTACTGTTTACTCTCCTTCGTGGATTGTGTTGAGCTATCCTGTGTGGGTATACGTTTGCTTTCTTGTGTGGACTAGGTTGTGCTTGGGCTCGGATGTTGGAGCCGAACGGGAATTGATGACTTAGGTATATGTATGGGAATATACCTAAGCAGTGTCGGTTGTTACTTCGTGATTGTATCTTTCCGTTGTGGTTTATCCTTTTTGGATTTCGGGAGACCTTTGGGGGTCTCGGGGTCCCTACTGAGTAGCTTATACTCACCCCTACACGGGATATGCCCGCACTACGTTGTTTTGGTTGTAGACGACGGACAACGCTGATCGTGGTGGAGGCTTGCGGAGCAGGATGGTACCTAGAGGTGGACCACTGGGCGAGATGTACTCGGAGCGGTCAGGTGGACCGAGGAGCAGTGGAGGCGATCTGTACCCACCCTTCAGGTGGGACTTCCAGAGGACGGCTCGAAGCTGCGACTTTTCTTTTCAGTTGCTGTTTTTCCCTTTCAGTTGTACATTACAGTTGGGCTTGTATTTCCGGCCCCCTTTACTTTCAGCACAGCTTGTTACAGTTTTTACTTAGTGTTTACTTTTCTACTTTCTTACTCTGTGGTGCTTGTTTTCTTTTCAAAGGCACTGCCTTCCCTTTTTCCAGGATTTACGCCTTAGTGCTAGTCGCCAGCCCCTGGCCTATAGAAGGCAGGCTTGGGGTAGTCACGGCACGGGCCCCGAGGACAGGTCGTGACATACCTGATATATATCCCTTGTACTTTCTAATTTATAATTGGATTACTCTAACTACTTCCCATGTAGTTCACCTGGATTTATTTTATATTTTCCCACTATAATGTTTGTCTTGTCAATATCATATCTAGTATATATTATGAAATATGTGATAGATACATCATCAAATAATATGGGGTTCTAATTACCATTATAATATCTTCCTATGTCTCATACATGTCATCAAGGAGAGATTTATGAAATGTCATATTGAAATAATTATCTCTCAAATTGTTTCAAATTGTATTTTTCAATTCATTATCTGTATATATACTTTTAATTTTTATAAGAAACCCATTTATCTACTATATTTGATATTTTTCCTTGTAACTTAGGTTTTTAAATTAAGTCATTATTTAGAGAGTTACATTCAATACTGTCTTAAAAAACTATAAGAATAATAACTATTTTCTATATGTAATCAACATATTTTACGTAAAATACTATGGTGATCCCTAACTCCTTAAAGGTACATAACATACTTTCATTCTAAATTAATTTTATTTTAACATGATGTTTACATTAATACATAATATATCTATACAAATTTCATTCAATATTTCCATTATATGTTGTAACCAACTATTTTTGGTTGTATCATATAGATACCTTTTAAAAAAGGTGGTATTAAAATCCAATGACCAATATTATGATCATAGAAAGTTTATACGAAAAGTAAAATTCTAATGGATTTAAGAATGATAATTTTAAATAACTAATCAAGCCTTATTTGTACCACATTTATACCCCCATGTATAGTTTCTCTATAATACTCTCCAACAAATTTAGATCAATTGAAGCAACAATAATAATTTAGACTTGATTTTAGTACATGTTACACCTATGGGGCTCATTTTAGGTACATTTTCATTTATTTTTGATCTTAACTTTATTCTATTTCTTACCCAAGTGTTCTACTAGAAAAATATTAGTTTTTCGGAAGATAAAAGGAGGCACACAATTGGTGCATAGTTAGGAGAAACTGTTATCCATCCTAGTGAAAACTGTGCAACCCAGATAGTGGAACTATCCAAGCCACATGACCAAGTTCCTGGGCATGCGACCCTCCTAGGATAACTGTGATACATAGATAATGGCACTATTTAGGGTGCATGTCTAGGTTTATGGGTGTGAACCCCTCCAGGTAAACCAAGAGGTCTTTAACTTCTCTTAGATAGAGGAGTCACAGGGTTGACGCATAATATTGTAGATAGTGTGGTAAAATTGTACGGCCTTCTGGATTCTTAATTTTTTCTGAAATTCCTATTATACCACTCCATAATTTTAACCCTATAACCCTCTTTACTAACCCCATTCGACCCTACCATCCCTAGGCAAAGTTTCCCTCCTCCTTCACTCCTTATTGACTTAATTTTTGGGTAGTTTTAGGCTTAATTATTCCAAGAAATTCCAAGAAATCTTATTACCTCCTCATTATTCCCTCCTCTTGGTTTCTCCTATCTCCCTTCATGGGTTATCTTTTTTCCAATTGGGTTATTGACCTAAAATAGGTTCAATATCAATTTTTTCAGTTGAATATTGTTTGTTTTGGTGCTTTCTTTCTTCCTTAGGGTCTCCTCTTGGTACAACTTGTGGTTTCCATATGGATTTGGGTGATTTCAAGTGAAATGTAGGTGATTACATTTCATGCCATTATTAGATGTTTTTAGTGTGATTTATTTGGATTCTAAATTGTTTTTAAATTGTGTTTGAGGGTGATAATGATGTTTTATAATGTATTCAATTTGAGTTCAAGGGTTGAAAGTGGTTTTCCTTTGTAAATTTCTATTTTTCTAGCATGGTTTATGATTAATTAATTTTTTGTTACAAAAAAGGGGTTTTTCAAGATGTGAGAATGAATTTTAGGACTTAGGATCCCTAGGTATCTTGGTGGGATGATATAGACTAGTACAATGATTGATTTAGTACGGTAATGAAATGAGATCCTTGACAAGTTTATGATAAAATACTAACTATAAGAATGACGATACTTTAGGGATTGCTAGAAATTTGGGTATGAAATCTCTAGTGGCTTGTGCATGATAATTGACTATATTGACTGACCACTTAGGTATGAGGATCCTAGATCCTTGATGGACTAGTTTCTAGGGATATCCCATAGTGATTTGATGGAATATTTACATACTTCATATATTTCAATTTGTTTATTTTTATTATCAATATAAAAACAATTTTCATTTAAAATTTCCTAATTTCATTATTTTGAAACCTACTATATTAATTTTTCATTTAATTTCATTACATAGAATGTTTTTGGTGGTTTCTTACTAGTTAGTGAGCTCACACTATACATACCCCCTTCGGTGTATGTAGACTATGTTATGTATCACTCAGGTAAAGGAAAGGCCTTTTGAGGAGGTTATGTTGGTTTATTATATTAGAAGCTTTTACCCGGGAAAGTGTTAGTGGTGGCAGCATGGGGGCGTTGACACACATGATGCATAGAGGTTTTATTCATCAAATCTATCCCCTCACTTTTTATTTTTTTTATTTTTTTTGTTAAATCCCTATCTCATTCTTGTATCATTACTTTCATTCCCCCATTGTTTTGTATTTCATGGATGTTTTTGTGTTGTATGTATATATTAACTCATGCTGGTTAATCTTTTCATGGGATAAACCATACCCTAGGGAGATCCATGATTCCCAAGAACTAGTTAGGAGACTGTGGGGATTATGAATGCCATTAAGACCATGTCACGAGCTGAGCAGGGTGTCAGGTTGGATGACATCCCAATCTAGTTCATGGCAGTACCCAAAATAAATTTTTACAATTTCATATATTTCAATTATATATTATTTACATCTATTGATTCCTTCTAGGATTAATATTTAGTATTCTTATTTAATAACATGTCAAATTTACTTGGGAATAATAAAACCATATCTATGGTTTTAAATTTTCTAAAAATTATTAATCTCTAAAACATTCACTTTACACGGTCTCTTATATAACTTGTTCATATGATAACTATTTATGCACCTAGAGCCTTGAATTTAACCAAGCCAATATTATTCCCACAATATGTAATAAATATATGCACCCTATTATATAAATATAATATTTAAATTAATTTTAACTTTTATATCTTAGGTATTTATGTAATATTCATAGAAACCTTAAGATAATTAACTATGTTGAACATTTTTTTGTAATTGATAATTTTTTTTATAAACTTATCCTTAACAAACTATTTGCATCTAAAAAAATGTGTTTTTTGGAATAATGGGTTTATTTGATACTATAACTCATATGAAATCCATTTTTCATTATAGTTGACATATGGTTATGGGTTAACACTTCTATTTATGAATCATGTCTCGAAAGATAATAAAAGAATTTGAAATACATATAATAATGATCATCGATCCTATTTTTTAATTACATGATCACTTTGATGTGTATAAGGAAATGTGGGTTTAAAAATTACTCCACTATACATTACAATTATGAATCAATAATTTAAAGACTTATAATCTATCATCCTTTAACTAACACCATGATATTGATGTGTATAAGGAAATATGAGTTTATGAATCACTCCACTCTATATTTTTATGATCTATGAATTCCCAATGATGATATTATTTGACTCAATGAACTCAAGCATCTCATATATTCTAATAAATTTTATTATTTTATTCACTCTACATCCCTTAAATATATTAAAGGAATCTCATGAAGAACATAAATTTACCTCTATATTCTACCTTTAATTATTCAAATGCTTCTTGTTGAACTATTTATTAAAGTATTATGGATTTTTTACACTTAAGGTATCTTGGAAATTATACCTTATAATAAATTAGGTAAAAAATATAATAGTTTTATCTCATTAAGAGTATAATAACCCTTTTTGGTATTTACTTTACAATTGTTTCTGGATTCACTTGACCAAAAAATATACTTTCCAAAACCGGATAATATTGAGACCTAAATTTTATATCCATCATGTATTATCAATGACTCTATTAATTAGGTATTAGACACCATAAACAATATTAATTTCATAATGAAATAATTTCTCTTTTTTTCTAATGGGAACATCAAATTAATGTTTGGGTAATACTCAATACAGAATAATAGTACATCTAGAATCAATAAATTTAGAAAAAAAATCATGTTCTTCTCATCAATGACATAATAATCACCCTTCATCAGCTACTTAGAGAATTGACCTTACTTATCATAATGTTTCAAAACGTAATTGGTTACTATATATGGATACAAATGTGATACACATATATAGTATCTAATACCCAAGAATTAAAATAGAAATAAAACCTGAAATGATGAATATACATAAATTTGAATCCCCTATTTTCATTTAATTGAGTTCAATAATGTTTCTCTTCCTGTGAATTATCATCCAAATTCAAAGAAAATAGACTCTTGTTTAATGAAATCCATCTTTACATATGATTTAACAGAAATAAATTATAAAGATTCCAATAAATTAGAAATATTCCTGAGTTTTTTTTTTCAAAAATTTATTTCAACTTGTTCACTATAATAAATAAATATTTAACTTTCTTTCGGTTTTTAATAATTTTTCAAACCCTACCTATAATGCATTGAAGCATCTTTTACATGCAGTTCGTTTTACAACCATAATAAAAACTAGAGTAACTGGGTGGTAAGGATGGAATAATGGGATATATTAAAAGATCATGATTAATCATTTAATTTATATGTGTTTAGTGACATCATTATCTCATTTTATTAAATTTCTCCCCAAAAATTTCTCGGATATGAGACAACATGGTAAAACCATCCATTCCGTAATGTGACTTTCATAACTCACTATAAATTGATGATTGTCTTATGATGTAGACATAAAATGCATCATTCATGCGTATCATGTAAGCTTCCATTTCAACCTCTCTTCCTGAGGTGGTTCAATAGGTAGTGGGGACTCTAACACATATAATTTCTATTCATATTGTAGTACTATATATAACCACCTTTACCACTCTAGGAAATTAGTGTCGGTAAGGACATATTCATTATCCAATACTTATTGTAGTGTTTCTATGGTACCACTTTCCCATTTATAAAAAATGAAACTTTAGTAGATTAGTACTTTTATATTGATTACTGATTATTATAAATTATATATTTATTAATATTAAATGTATCCCACTGTTTTATCAAATCCAAGCAACAATCAACTACTAGATTCATTATACTAATTAATTTGTGTATTCCAATTGAAAAGATCCTTTAAACCACTCCTCATAGTGCATGTAATAGCTATGCCACAACTCAGAGAGTTTGAAAGTAGGATTTGGTTGACCAACCACATTAACACATAACTCCATGATTTATTGAGTGGAGTCTCATCTCCTGTAAAATGTAACCTTTCATTACTCAAAACTTTCCTCTAAAATTGTACCAATTTATCTATAATTCTTTTTGTGATGCTAATTTTAGATAATTCGACCAACCACTCTTATTAGAACTTCAGAATTGGAGGAGGCACACTCAACCTTGGTTGAGGAGCATCTTTTACTATAGTTTTGTTCATACTAAAGTGATGGAAGTTGTTAATCAGTTATTTTTTTGAGATTTTAATTATTATCACATGAATTCATTTTCTATTTGACATGATTTTTCTATATGAACATACTAACAAATTAACCATACATTAAATTTAAAAAATCTCATTTCTTCATTTTATATATGCATGCTTGTTTACCATTTTATGTGGTAGCGTAAAAATATACATGCACAATAAATAACCATTCATAATAAAATAAACAAATGATGAAATGATAAAGATTTTGTATATCAGTTGATCCATAAATAAAATGAAGGATCAACTGTGACCCTTGGGGAACTCCTTGAGCCATGTAACGACTAGAGTTGTAGTGCTTGTCAAACTCCAGTGTGTTTATCTTGTCTGGTTCCACACCAATCCTTTCCTCAAATTACGTCATTATAAACTCCTACATTTTAGAATGTATAGCCACACATAATTGAGGGGGCACTAAGGATGCATGAATTGCATTTCTATCACTCAAAATGTGGACACATAGTCCCTTTTATATTTAATAACAGAGAGAAAATTAACAAACCATATAAAAAAACATTAATAAATAATTACTACATTTTTAAAACTTAAATGTAATAATTAAATTAAATAAATAAAAACTAAACATACAAATTCCTGATCTCAAATCATGATCAGTAACAATTCAGTAATATTGTATAGTAAAAATAAATTTCCAATTAATTAAAATTGAGGGCATTATTTTTGAATGAAAATAAATATTACTAATCTTAATTTACTAAATACTTATAACACGATCCCAAAAATAATTTTATTTTATTCCATTTTTTTTTGAATTTTTATTCTAAATTTTCTGGCTTTGGTATTTTTTTACCCCCTAATGGGTATAAAGACTTTAATTAGATGGAATGGTCTAGTGAGTTTGGGTAGAGATCACCCAGACCGAGTTGGTTCAAAGAGATTGTTGTCACCCCTTTTTAAGTGGTTTCTAATGGGTTTTATTCATAGAACTAGAAACACCAATAGTTCTCATATCCATGATAGGTCACCGACTTACTTTCTATAGGTAAGTGATCATTGTCTATTTTATCAATTATTTTTAGGAGATCACATTGGTCCAGAGGATGGATGGTCAGACTCATCACACTCTATTGAGGGGAATTTTTTCCTACTCCAGGACTCTCTTATAGATTTAAGTCATGTTCATGAATCCTTTATGAATCGTAATATAGGACTATTAACCTTTTACATCTACAATTAATCATTTATATATGTGGTAATAACCATCTCTTTGTATGCGAGGTTCTACATTTAATTTTTAATTTATTTTTTACTGATTTATTTTTAAGAATTATTATTTAAATCCACATAATTGGGTGCCCTAGGATTTATTTCCATCTCGGGAAGTGGTTGGGGTTTTAATGTCGAGATCAGTCCCAAAAGAGTGGATACCTATGTATCCTCAAGAAAGGAATCAAAACCCACATGTTTTGATGCCACTTAATGGGACACATCATACCTTTTATGATCATGTTATGAGGATAATACCATACAATTTAAAATTATAAAATAAGGATTTCAAGGAAAAAGGTTCCTTGAAAAGGCTGGTGTGGGACTTACGCATGAGAGAACCTTTTATAGTTGGTTCCATAGGGAATATGACCGGACGAGATCAGGTTAATCTTACAAGGAATATGGATTTGTGATGATAACTATCACTAGGAATATGGGATGATGAGGATGTAATGATAGAACAAATAAAGAGTATGGCCCTTTAAGTAAGGATTTGTTATTTCTAGGAATATGTCCCCAAAAAGGTGATGTTACATTGATGGTGTTTGGTTTGAACCTCAAAGTGGATTTGTAGGTATGTTGTGGTGAAATTAATAAAATCTGACATAGTTAGAAAATGTTGGGACTTACACCTATATGGGAGGTCCATTTAGGGTATTTTTTCCGTTCTAGTGATATGATCACCACTGATCTGTTAACCTATCCGAGTCATGCTCGGTATGAGAAGCAAGAGACAATAAAGATCAACATACCGCATGATCATGTCTGGGAAGAGACTTTGACACGTGACTATTATGGGGTTTATAAAAAAATTATTTACTAAGTTAAAATAAAGTATATTGGTTAATCTTGGTTGTCTCTAGAGAGTAGTGAACAACAATAAAGTTTGTCACTTTTAATTGGAGGAAAACATGTTTTTTTAAATTATTTGGTTTTAAAATCAAAATAAAGAAATGAAACAAAATACTGAAACCAATTTATGAATAAAGTTATTGAAAAAAGTGATTTGAGAAGGGTGATCGGGTTGAGGTCAGTTTTTAAAGTTCAAAGCTATCATAGTTCTATGTTTTCCTATCCTCTTCTGCTAAGACAATTAAATTGAGATTCTAAAATCGCTTCCTCTCACTCACTTGGTCAAGTGGAAATGATGAGCATAAACCATTCCAAAATATCATCCTTGTTTACCCTCATTCCTATGAGTGAGATAGTTTTAGTGAATAACCTCAATTAACTTAGGCGATTCCTGATTATGTATTGTTTATCCCAAAAAATCATGAATGTCCACTACCCCTCCCAAACAACCTGACATCCACTAAGTACTTAACCACTAAGACCTATTCTATTCAACCATATATAAACCAAAATTTAGTAGAGGAAGATAATGATCATTAATCAAAGTAATAACAATAAAAGAATATAAAACCAAATATGATCTTACTTGATAATAAAAACCGCTATCAGAATATTGAAATAAACTTCATAGAAGAAATAAAGGATTTATTCAATAAAGCACTTGAACTCATAAATTACAAAAAGAAAAAATTTCCTTCCCTAAACACTCATAATTTTAGTCCTCCATGTGATGGGTAACCAAGAGTAAGTGGTAAGATAAATCCATTACCAATCTAAGAAAAGGGAAAATAAAGAACATAAAATGTATTCTATAGAATCTATTTGTCATAATTTTTCTCCCTTTCTACCCATGATAATTCCAAAATTCACTAAGGTTACTTCTTAATAGTTTTTTTAATTTAATTTTTCTCTATACCCAAAAAATTTGATATCATTTGGATGCATTTAGAAAAATTTATTCTCAAATGTATGAATCTCTCTTTTTCAACCTGAAGAGAGACTTCATATTCCTCCAATTAGACACATGAAATATTTGTATTAATGAGAGAATTTCTCCATAAAACTTACTTTTCACTTGAACCTTAGATTCCTACTATCATACCCAACATGATTCACCTCCTTTTATTGTATGTATGCAATTATATACCTCATTTAATGAGGAGTGTTCCATTATTTTAGCTAGAAATATTTTACACATTGATTGAAGTATTTAGGCTCTATGGAGTTTGAATTAGATCTTTGTCCAATTTCAGAAGTTGAATCCCATGAATAAAGGAATCTTTAAAAAAATTGTTCCTCTATTTGGATCAATATTGAAAAAGTTATTCCCAAAATAAAAAAGTGATAGAAAAATGTTAAAATTATATAATTAAGCATATTTCACATTTAAGCTCAAAATATCCCTAAAATATAAAAATGATGTAATTCAACTCAAATTAATAAATTGGTGGGGATTAAATCATTGGAATAAAAATGGAAGACAATGGAAATTTTATCTATATCAATTCCACCACACATAGTACTTGGAATATAGGGAAAGTAAGTTTAAAAATCAAATCAAAGGAAATTTTAAAAAAATATCCATGAGATTCACCAATTCAGCACCAAGAAACAAAGGATATCATGCCTCCTCAAAAAAAATTATTTCAAGTTTTCTGTTCTACTCATTCAATCCATTTCTGCTTCATTTCTCCTTTAAAACAAGCAAAACACCCACCACACATGAATTTTTCTTAATAACATAAATATTAATTTTTAATAAGGATTTTCTCTTACAAAATCATACAAGATTCAACATAAGATTGATAAATTCCTATATATCCACCTTATGCGAGTCAAAAACATGTGTTCATCATGAGGAATTTTTAGGGTTGTTCAGTAGATTTTTCTTGGTAGGTTTTAGAGGTCAAAAAATCTGAATCAAAATAAGTTTGGGTTGACTCTTTTTGTAGAAAGGTTCCTTGATTATAATTTTCCCTCAAGCATGTCATCCTAATCACTCCACTTATATTAAAATAAAATCCAGTAATCATGAAAAATTTAAGTTAATATATCACAATTCATAATTTTAGTAGTAAAAATGATATCCACTCAACTCTCTTCAATATAATTGAATTTTTTGATTATTATTTTAAAGTTTTTCATAACATTATTTTTTAAGGAAGTGAGGGTGATTTTAATTTCAAGAAGTGGGTGTGACATGATATCTATTCTCTTGAATGAAAATACATATCTTCATCTCCACAAACTTTATTATCTTATGACTTTTGAAATAAATTCTACTTAGAATATATTTTTTAGAATTAACCACAAAAGCTCCAGCAATGAAGAACTTTTAGTAGAATAAATTTCTTATAAGAAGACACATATATTCAATTTCTTTCCACCTAAATTAGCACCAAATTATGTAGGAAACCACATGAAATATTCTCCTTAAACCAAATTTCAACTAGATTATGCAATTTCACTTCCAGAGTAGGTTGGATTAGGAAAATTGTATTGTAATGTGGATATCCTAATAGGATGTTTATGGATTCTAAGGGATACAAGGATTAAATGTATAGGGAATTATAGAGTAAAAAGGAGTCACTTGAAAATGATTATCTTAAAACTAAATAAATGATTAAAACTTTTAAAATAAAATTACCACACAGACTCAAGTTTTGAAAGAAAAATATCAAATTATATTTGAATTAAGCTTGGATTGGTTCTCACAAGAAAGAAATGAATGAAAATAATATGTCAAAAAGGGTTCAAAATACTCATGGGAATGTGATTTTGAAGATAAAGACAATGATATGTGGAATGAGATTTAAAAATATGAGGTATTTTCATGAAATTATCAAAGATTTAAACTTTAAATTAATTCATTTTCATCATTCATTTATCACTGTTTTCATGAGATAAATTGGTTCACTTATTTACATGGGTTTAAAAAATGGAAAATGTAATCATTTGAGCTCACAAATTTTATAAACAAACAAAAATTTTATGTTTTTTGAAAAATATTAATTTTATATTATAAAACTAAAAGGGTCCCCCATAACACTTAAATGATGTAGCTACATCAATGAATTCAAGTATATTTAATTAATAAATAGATTTTTAATTGAACAAAGATAAGAAATACATGTTAAGGAGAGGTACAACCAAAATTATTGGAAGTGAAACATTGAATTAAACTCCTAAGTGTTTCTCACTAAAAAACTATAACCAAAAGCAAAAAAGCTAACATAATAAATTTATTAAAGGAAAATAAAATTTAAATATAATGATAAAGTTAAGTAAAATAAGGATAAATATTAAATTAACCCTCGAAGTCAGCCTTGGGTTTTGAATGACTTAAGATGGACAATTTTTGTGGTTTCTTCCCAATCTTATGGTGGATGCAATTTCTTTTTTTTTGAACCACCAAAACTTATTATTTATAAATTGAATTTATTAATTTTTATTGGGGGATCAATGGATATAGTACACCAAATACATCCTTATGGTAATGAGATATGAATTTCATGGTGGGGGTATGAAAAATAATGGGACCCCGATTTCTTTGTTGCAACTTTCACAACCACTTATTTATTCTCGAGTGCTTGATTTAGGTATACTACACTAAAGTGATAATCAAAGGTAAAGTCAGAGTGTAATTATATTAGAATAAAATTAATTCATGAAGATTCAATATAAAATTATTCTCCTTTTATATAAGCAGTTTTTATCTTGGTTTCATTAGGAAAATCCTCTTGGATCTCCTCATGCACTCTATCTAATAGATGGTCAACATGTTCTAGGAGCTCTATATATTCCATTATCAGGTACATATTTTTTTATTCTTCATCCTCCAAGTCAAAACAAGGGTTGTATGAATCTAAAAATTAAAAACAATGAGGTCAATGATCAATTTAGTTTAAATAAAATTATATGAGAATTAATTCAAGAAAATATCATCTCCCTGAGTTGGTTTAAATTCAATTTATTCTTCCATGGAAAGTGCCTATTGGAGTAGAGTTTTTGTGGATGCAATTATAAATTCAGGCTCATCCATTTGAAATATGATCGAAGAAATATCTTTCTCCACCGGTTTTGATTCTTGTTCAAGTTGAGGTTCCTCATCCAATGGTACTTCTTCCTTAGTATTCAATATTTTATAATTTATTTTTACTTGATTTACCATGCCTATTAGTTCTTGAAATGAGACACCTGTAACATGTTCATTAAAAAGTTTATATTCTAAAAGAATTATTTCATTAACCCTTTATAAGAGTTCATCCTCAACATTTTCAACCAATTTTCCTTACACCTTAGAGTAGTTAGTCCATGATGAATAATTTGAATTTAAATATATCCTGAAAAATGAAATTTAATTTTTAAATTAAACTAATGAAAATATTTACAATATGTGAGAATTAGATTGTTGGTAGTACCTCCCCATAAACAGAACCAAGTTTTAACATGTGGCCATCATGGGGTGTATAAAAAACAATTATTTCCCAAGTTAAAATGTAGTATAGTGGCTAACCTAGGTTGTCTCCATATAGGAGATCAAAACTGTCATTTTTATCAATTTAAATTAAAGGAAAATAGGGGGTGTTTTTGAAATTGTTTGTTTTTGAAAGAAAGAAATAAATTAAACAAAATATTGAAACATATTGATGAATAATGTAATTAAAAATAATGATATGTGAAGGGTAATCAGGTTAGGGTTGTTTTTTAAATTGCAATGCTATCCTATTTACAAATTTTCCCATCCTCTTATCCTCATATGATTAAAGTGAGATTCCACAATTACTTCCTCTAAATCCTTTTGTAAAATTGTGATGGTGAGAATAGACGTTTCCAATAAATCATCTTGGTACACCCTCCTTAATATGTGAAATAAAGTTTCATAGAATACCCTCAATTGAATTAGGTAATTCATGATTGGGTCATGTTTATCCCAAATAATCAATAATGTCCACTTCCCCTCTCATATATACTAGTGATTAATGTGTACTTCACTAATAAGCCTTAATTTATTCCATAATATATAAACCAGAACCTAGTGGAGAGAGATAGATATCATCAACCAATCTAATAACAATAAAAGAATCTAAAACCAAATATGACCGTACGTGATAATAAAAACCTATATTGGAATATTGAAATCATCTTCATAGAAGAAAGAGAACATTTATTCAATGAATCACATAAAATCAAGTATTGAAAGAACAAAAACTCCTTACACAATCAATCAAAATTTTACCCCTCCATGTGAAGGATAACCAAGAATTTGGGTGAAGAGGAATCCATTATGAAAATAATAAAATAGAAAAAAAGAATAGAAAATATATTCTCTAGAATCCATTTGTCATAAGTTTTATCTTTTTATTACCATCATACTACAAAATATTTCTAGTGTTCCTTATTAATAGTTATTATAATTTTTTTTCTATCTACCCTAAAATTTTCAAAGAATATTTATGCATGTAAAAAATTTTATTTTGAAATTACCGATGGCATATTTTCTCCCGAAGTGACCCTTCATCTACGTCGAATTTGATGCATTAAAAGGCTACCTTAATGATATAATCTCACAATTAAATTTATTTTTCCCATGATAATTATATTCATATATAATATTCATCTATAAGGACCTTATTTTTCATTATAATCTGAGATATGCCTCATTTAATGCGGAGTGGTCCATTTTATCTACCAAAAATATATTCAAAATTGATTAAATTATTGGGCTCCATGGATTTCAAATTAGCACTTGGTCCAGTTTAATAAGTTGAATCCTAAAAGCAAAGTATGATTAGAAAAATATTTACTTCATTTTGAACAATATTAAAAATGTTAGGCTTGAAATATTGAAGTGATAGAAAACTTTTAAAATTCAAAAATTGTTTAATTTTTTCATTTAGGCTCAAAGCATGCCTAAAGTACCAAAATGATGAAATTAAACACAAATTGGTAAATCAGTGGGGATTAAATCATTTAAAACACATGGAAAATAATGGAAATATTAGCTATATTGGACTTAAAACTAAATTGAATCCCTTTGTGAGACTTTCTTCTTCGTCAACTAGTGAATTAGGAAGGGGAAATGGAATGAAAGAGGAGATTGACGTCTTATAATAATGGATAGGGGAATAATCTAAGAGGGTGACCCATGATATATATTTTATCATCACCCACTAGTGTATGAGAGAGAGGATATGATGGGGTAGTTGGGAAGAAAGATGATATTCATCCATTCTCATCTCCCTTAATGTTTCAAAACCCTATATTGGGTATTATATATCCACTGATTGTGAACAATTTACTCAATTCACTTCACATTTTTGACAACATGTAGGGAATTAATGTTTCCTCTATAAAAACTTTCAGCATCCACATGGATGGGATTCTCAATACCATGATAATCCATGATTGAGAACACGCTGACAAACCTAGTGATTAGGGAGGTTAAATGATGGAATTCCTTTACCACATAAATGAATGTTCAAGAGGGGGATACATTGGTTTGTCCTATGCCCTAGTCACACACATTTTTAGGTCTAAGAGGAGGTCTTGTTTTTTTTACCTTAGATAGAGGTCCCAATTAAAAGAGTTCACTATCATTTGTGGTATAAAAGGGTCTTAGGATTAGAGTATGTTCCCCCCAAGTGGTAATTAGTAAAAATGGATTATATCTCACCCAAGTGATAATTAGGTAAAATATAATTTATCTCACATAAGTGATACTTTGGTGGAATGGAGAGTGCCTATCCCAAGTGACACTTGAGTGGAATAAAAAGTACATCTCCTAAGTGATACTTGGGAAGATTGAAAAGTAATGTTTCCAAGTGGTATTTGGGAAAACTGGAGTTTACTTCATGGGTGGAGGAAAACCTGGGTGAAAAAACTTATGTGAGGATTCACTTTAATATAAAAGGTCTACCTTAGGTTCCTTTGGATATTGACTGATCAAGTTTTTAGGTGGGTAGTGGTCTTTCTCCCTAGTGTTTTTAGACTAGGAAGGATGTGGTTCCTTGTGAGGGTTCTTGGTTTTTGGACTTTTGGGAACTTAGATACCCTTTTTTCTCTTAATTATCACATATTTTCAAGATTCATAATACACTATAGCGTTTTTTAGACCTGGGAGAGGGATTTCTTTGAGTAGAGATTCATATATTGTTGTATATTTTATAAGTCCTAAATGAGGATCCCAAGGGGTCTTTTTAAAGAAAAATCAAGGACCATGGGTGAAAGAGTGAGGTAATAAAGTTAATCGCAAATATGGATCATGAAATTTGGACCTGTGCGAGTGTATTGGTCACATAAGTTATAATTGAACATGATAACTGACTATACAGGTGCTACCTGTATTGTCTACTTGTTCGCACTCTAGTAGTTTTAGGGGAAGTATATTGCCTTACCAATGGTCTTTCTATCATTAATATATTTTAGATATTTCTATCTTGTAATTTAATGACTTAATTTAAAATTGGAATGCTAATAATCCCCCTAGGACTATATCTGATGGGAACAAGGAGGTTTTGATTCTAAGGTATAGAGGAATATGGTAGTAGATTAACCTTCAAGAAAGAGGCATTCAGTTCTATGAGCTTGAATTGACTGGCATTGTTCATATTTTCTTTTATTGATTTGCCTATAACTTTTTAAGAATTGGAATTAGAGAAACATAAGTTCACATTTATTTCATATAGGTATTTTTTATAGGTGATCTACATAGGTGTTCATGTATAGGTGATGTGATTTCATATAAATACCTCTTCCTGGTGGCCCACTTTATCCACACTATTCTTCTTTCTCTATGTGAAGGAAATCCTCTACTCACTCAACACTTCCATGTAACCTTTAGGAATGTATTCACTTGCTCTATTTTTTTTGCAGGAAGTTAATTCTATGAAGTTATTCCTGAGAGGTTGTTAACTTAATTAACCTTTTAGGAACTTGGGTGAAGTGACCAGTTTGAGGAATTTGGGTGAAGTGACCCACGTGAGGTAGTTAGGTCAAGTGACTTATGAGTGGCACTTGGGTGAATTTATTGACTTTTCTAAATTTCTACCCAGGGATGGGAAAACCACTTATGTTGGCATTGAACAATATTCCATCCAATATTTCCCAAACTTAACGAAAATTTAATCTAATTGATGAATTCATTACTAACAATTTTTTTCTGTCTTCTAATGGATGAAAAAATGGTTTCTATTTTTGATGAAAAAACTATTGCTCGCATTGAGTAGATACTAGTTATTGTTTTTCTATGATATTTATGATTATATGTCCTTACCCTTATGAACATTTTGAATCATACGAATAAGTACCATTTTGAGTGTCTTGAGAGAGAGAAATTACCATTATATGACCACAAACTTCTGAAGGACATGTCCATCCCAAGGCTAAAAAATTACATGTCATGATATTGGTTCAAGGAATAAAAAAACCTCACTACCACAAATATTTCCTCCAAAGGATCAAATATTAATTAAGGGAAAAACTCTATATTTTTCTGATGCACCATAGTACAGGTGAAATAGATTTGAATCCTTATACCCTTGAGCTGAAGTTGCTTTATTACTCACCCATCTTCCTCCATTACACCATGGACAAATTGAATGGATGGAATGAAGATTTTGAATTTCATGCCAGATGGGGTGTTATTATAGAGTAGATGTGATCCAATTGTGTGTGCAATAATTTTTTTGAGTTTGAATTTGAGTTGAAGGATGTTGGTATTTATGAAGCTGTTTAGTTTTCGTAGAAATACATATATAATCATACTGATGTAGTCCTAGGGATTCTCAGCTGATGAAGTCTGTAGAAAAATACTTTCCACTTGATAAATAAATAAGTTAATATTATCTCCTGGGATACATAAATGATCTCAATAGTATATATCCTTATATATTTATATATGATGAGTTCATGCCATTAAAGGCAATGCGGGTTGACAATGAATAAATGATCACCTTTGGTCACTAATTGTTGAAAATAACCGTGTAGGTCATAAAGAAAGATCCTTAACTAAGGGTTGATGTTCATACTTAAGGGTGGACGAATGTTTTATTGGATCCTTGAGGGTATGAACCAATATATAAACATCCATTTAGATGTCATTCAGTAGAAAAGTGGGGAATTCATGGAAAATATTGGCCTGCATTAGACCAAGTCCAATATAACTCATGGATGTATACCATCAAGTCTAACATACCAACCAAGACCCATATTGTAGGAATTATAGAAATTTTGTTGATAACCTACATACTACTAGTTCATGAGACCAATTTTTGTGCGAGGTTGGGTACGTTCATTATAGTATCTAAGATAGAATATGGGAAGCATGTAGGGTTGGTGTCCCTGACCTTAGCAAAGATCCATTGGTGCCTATTGCACGTGTCACGACCCGCCCTCGGGGTCCGTGCCGTGACTACCCCAAGCCCGCCTTCCATAGGCCAGGGGTTGGCGACTAGCACCAAGGCGTAAATCCCGGTAAAAAGGGAAGGCATTGCCTTTGTAAAGTAAACAAACACCACAGAGTAAGCAAGCGGAAAGTAAACACTAAGCAAAAGCAGAGTACAACTGAAAGTGCAAAAAGGTAAATGGGCCAGAATACAAACCCAAACTGAAAGTAAAGTACAACTCGAAAGGGAAAACAGCAACTGAAAAGTAAAGCCGCTACACCCAGCTGTCCACTAGAAATCCCACCTGAAGGGTGGGTACAGATAGCCCCTCTGCTCCACGGGTCCCGCCGTTCGCTCCGAGCACGTCCCGCCCAGTGGTCCACCTCCGGGAACCGTCCCGCTCTGCAAGCCTCAGCTAAGGTCAACGCTGTCCGTCGTCTGCAACCAACACAACGTAGTGCGGGCAAAGCCCGTGCAGGGGTGAGTATAAGCTACTCAGTAGGGTCCCCGAGACCCCTGAAGGTCTCTCAAATCCACAAAGGATAAACCACGAAGAAAGGAACAATCACGAAGTAACAACCAACACTGCTTAGGTATATGCCCATACATATACCTAAGTCATGAATTTCAAATACGCTCCAACCTCCGAGCCCAAGTACAACTCAGTCCACACAGGAAAGTAAACGTATTCCACACAGGAAAGCAAAACGTAATCCTCACAGGATTGCACAACACAATCCACACAGGAAAGCAAAACGTAATCCACACAGGATTGCACAACACAATCCACACAGGAAAGCAATAGGTTTCAGCTCACATAGGTATACTTCTTCGATAGACGATAAAGATGATCTCTGATCCATCTAAGTCATCGGACCCACGAAGGATCGATAGGTAACTAACCAAAGGACGATAAAGATGATCTCTGATCCATCTAAGTCGTCGGACCCACGAAGGATCGATAGGTAACTAACCCCCGCAAAGACCCACACAGGATCGGGCCCACACAGGACCTGTAGGCGCTGGCTCACACAGAACCGCTGAGCGCGGACCCACACAGGATCGGACCCACACAGGATCGGGCCCACACAGGACCTGTAGCACTAATCCACATAGGATCGCTGAGTGCTGAAGTCGTCGTCGTCGAATCCACACAGGATCGGGCCCACACAGGACCTATAGCACTGATCCACGTAGGATCGCTGAGTGCTGTAGTCGTCGTCGTCGAATCCACACAGGATCTCTGTACTGTCGTCGTCGCAGTCACAGTAGCAGTAGTAGTCACAGTAACAGTCGCAGCCAGCACTAGGGTTCCCGCACACAGCAAGCTCATTCAGAGGGTCCGCTCCACGAGCCGAGAGGCTGATACATCAACTGTCACGAAGACCAGAGTTGATGTATCCAAAAGTTCCGTATCGTCAACAGGAACTCAACGCAACAGACGGCGCGTCGATCGGACGCCCGGTCTGAGAGTTATTGACATTTTCGTTCCCGGGGCCCGGTTGGTTTTTAAGGAAAAACCAACCCGACCGTACTCCACCTGCGTCCAAAACTCGGGCGGAGTATGCAAAAAGATCCGTCTCACTAAGAGGAACACAACGCGACTGACGGCACGTCAATCGGACGTCCGTAGCTCAAGATATGAGCGTTTCCGCTCCGAAGGCCCGGTTGGTTTCGTGAACGAACCAACCCGGCCGAACTCAAAGTAATCCGAAACCTTGAGTGCGATATACCGAAACGACCGTCTCGATCCAAGGATCGTGTTTCCGCAGACGGTTCGTCGATCGGAGGTCCGAGGCTCAAGTTATGACCAAAAGACCGGAACTGGTTCGAAACGGGGGGGTCCGGGTCCGGGCCGACCCGGCCCGACCCCCCCCTGGGGCGGCCCGGCCGGCTGGCCGGCCAGCGGTGCGGCGGCGCGGCGGCGGCGCGGCGGCCGGCGGCGGCGGCGCGGGGGCGCGGGCGCCGCGGCGGTCTGTCGCCGCATGAAGGCAGCGCGGGGGGATCAATTCCCCCGCTTTCTTGGAAAGCCGGCGCGGCTAAAAGCCGCGCCCCTTGATTGAGAACCGCCCCCACATGGGGGCCGGTTGAAGTAAAAACCGGGTGGCCGGCTGCCCCCCCTCCCTTCAAAGAACCTCCCCCCTCATAAAGAGGGGGGTTTTAGTGTGTTGGCCGGGGGATTAATTACCCCGGTTTAACTCCATCCGGCCGGCCAGTTGGCCGGCCGGTTTTCTCCAACGGGACCGGAAATTCTGGTCCCCCCCTTCGGCTTCCGACGCCGGCGGCCCGGCCGCCGGTCTTCTCTTCTGCCGCGGCCCGGAACCGGCCGCGATTTTCGTCATCCGGCGCGGTGCGACGGCACCGCGCCCCTCCGCCGCACCTCGATTTCTTCAACGCGGCGCGACAGCGTCGCGTTCTTGTTGTTTCTTCCATGGTGCGCGCGCGACGGCGTCGCGTAAGTTAAACGTACAATTATCCGCGTGGTGCGACGGCACCACGCCACCTTGCTTCCGCCCGCAAGAATAAACAACATGAACGATGGAGGGAGGTTCGGCCGTGTTCATGCGGTCCGGCCCCCCTCACGTTAAATAAAAACACAACTAAAGAATATCCAGTTGCCTCACGTTTAGACATGCTAAAACCACGATCAAGAATGGAATAAATAATCAATAAATCAACAACCCCTACCTTGGGTATACGTTCGAAGATTGTCTATGTCCGCGGAGGTCGACGTCGCGGAGATCGGGCGTCGCGGTAGTCGTTCGTCAATTCCGTTGACGAAGAGATGCGTCCGATGTGATACGTCGTTGGCGAAACCTCTTATGTCGACGAAGGAAATCCGAGGAGGAAGCGGCGTTCCCTCTCGTTGACACGGAAGACGAAGAAGAGCGGAGCGGCGTTCTTCGTCGGAACTTGAGCGTTCTTCGTCAAGTCTTGAGGAAAGTCAAATAAAAATAAAACAACGAACTCAAGAACCCCTACCTCGATAGTCGCACGTTGACGTAGTCGTGGAATATCGGTGTCGATTCCTTTGACGTCGGAGGAAGAGTCGTTGTCGATGGCGTTCGTCGCGGAAAACCGAGTTCTTCGGCGAAGAAGTTCTTCGTTGAAGAACGGCGTTCTTCGTGTTCTTCGTCGAGGTTGAAGAAGATGAAGAAACAAGGAGAACCTTCCCAACTCTCTCAAGGAGACAAAACTAAAACCCAAAATAAAATAAGACTCTATCTTATTTTATTAACACAACAACACACTAGAATTTCAAAAGTTTGAAATTCAAAGAAGAGATAACTCCACATTAATTAACAAATTGTCATGTTAATTAAAGAGGGGTTAAGGGAGTTTGAGGGAAGATGTAAAGTTAGGTTTCGTGTGGGCCCCACCACACTTAATCCTCTCAAGGGAGGTTAAGTGGGTGTGGGTCCCACACCTAACTTCCTTTGAGAGAAGTTAACTATTAAGTTTAAATAAAAATTGTGTTTACATATTTTTATTTAACTTATTCTAATTTCCCAAAAACTAACTCTCAACCCGAAACAAACGCAACTCCCGAAAAGGTCTCTTTAAGCGAATATCGGCGCTGCGAGTTCATCGGTGCCCTCGGATTTCAATTCCGAGCACCGGATCAAAAGTTAGAAATTCCCGCTCGTTCGTTCACTGAACGTACCCGAGCCAAACTTCGGAAATTGATTCCGGGCACTTCGGGCCTCAGAATCAGGTGCCGTCTGAAACCGCGCTCTTGTAAAATTACAAAGAAAATTAAGAAAAAAATTTCCCTTGAATTTTATGGGTCTTTACATTACTCCCACCTCAGGGCTTTACGTCCCCGTAAAGATACATCAAAACTAGGGAAACAAATGAGGGTACTGAGCACGCATCTGAGCCTCCCGCTCCCATGTGCTCTCCTGGAGATTCCCGTGCTGCCATCTGATGCGCACAAGAGGAATCGATCGCCCACGCAGGACCCGCTCCTGACGATCCTCTATCTCCACCGGGACCTCCGTAAAAGTCGCCCCATCGTCAACGTCAAGCTCCCCATGGTCAATGATGTGCGTCGGGTCGTGCACGTATCTCCTCAGCTGAGACACGTGGAAGACGTCGTGCACCCGGTGCAACTGAGGTGGTAGAGCCAGGCGATAAGCCACCTCACCAACCCTGCTGAGGACCTGGAAGGGTCCGATGAAGCGCGGAGATAACTTTCCGCCTCGGCCAAAACTCCGAATACCACGTCGAGGTGAGACCCACAAGTAGACGTGGTCGCCATCCTCGAACTCTAGTGGCCTCCGCCTCCTGTCAGCATATGACTTCTGCTGACTCTGAGCTGTACTCATCCGCTCCTGGATGACCTGGACCTTCTTTGTCGTGGCCTGGACCATCACAGGTCCCACAAGAGCTGCAAGATTTCTTCTTTGCCGAAAAGAGAAATCTGGTCTCATCCCCTGGATGAACCACATTCTTTGCCTAATACAGTCAATCCTAACATGGATGATACTAATCCATACCAAGGATGACGTCGTAAGGCCTCGACGCTACTACTAAGAGATTCAACCGTTACTCTCGCCTCCAAGGGTTGAGTCACACTGTCGGCATCAGTGTGTGGTAACTGGGTCTCCTCCAGTAGATGTCTCACAAGTGAGGGTCAAGTCAACATCCAAAACTGGAACCTCTTAGTAACAACACGAAAGAGGACAGGAACGAAAATATCACAAAGGTATGCGTCTTTTATTATTGCAGCTCATAATACAAGACGCTACACAAAAGCAACAAGGAACCAGAAGTACAAAGGATGTATCCACTAGTTCTGCTCCTGTCCATCGGCTCCCAGAGCTCCATGATCGAAGGCCTCGGCTGCCTGAAGCTGAGCTCTCCCCTGCGGTCGGGGTGGACCTCCTGGTGGTGGTGGTGGTAGAACCTCAAAGCGTCGTCCACCACCTGCTGCTCGGCCAGCTCCTCTGCCTCGTCCGCCTCCCCCCTGCAGACCGCCACGGTCGAACCTCTGCCTCTGCCTAGGTGGTTCCTCAACCGTCTGCTGCTCCTCCGCATGGCGGGTCGGGCAGTCACGAGCCATGTGGCCTTGCCCGCCGCATGCAAAGCACTGTCTTCCACTCAAAAGACTGGCTCCGTGCTGTGTGCCCTGCACTGCTGAGCCAGTGCCCTGAGGTCGTCTGCCTGAAGGTCTGGTCTGTCTGGACCCCTGAGTCATTCGTCGACTGCCTGCTGCAGATAACTCTGCCACGTGCCGCCCTGCGGTGGGTCTCTGTGCTGGTGTAGACTCAGCAAGGAAGCTCTCGATCAGGAGGGCCCGCTCCAGTACTCCTGTCTGAGTCGGTATGCTGAGGGAGATCAGCGATGCCCTGATCTCGTGTCTCAAACCCTGCTCGAAGGTCCGGGCCCGGAAGAATGGGTCCCGTACCATGTCGGTCGAGTAGCGCGAGAGATCGGTAAATCTCGCTGAGTACTGAGCGACCGTCATGCTGCCCTGCCGCAGCTGTAGAAGCTCCTGGATACGCACCGCACGAAGGGTGACTGGGATGAACTCCGAGCGGAAGAGGCTCTCAAAGTCTGTCCAAAGTAGAGATGCATCATCGTGCACCTGGAGCATCAAGCTCCACCATCGTCCTGCTTCTGCGTGTAGTAGGCTCGCAGCGAGGATCACCATGAGGTCTGCTGGTGTCCTCACTAGCCTAAACACACATACCACGGCCTCCAGCCAGTCCTCTGCTGCCTGGGGATCCATCTCCCCGCGAAACCTGGGTGGTCGCTGGCGCTGAAACTCATGCAGTGCGCTGAGGCGACGTGCATCGTCAGCGGCTGGTGCTGGAAGTATCGGGGGCTCGGCGGGTAGTGCTACCGCCGGTGCCACTGCTGAAAAAGGGCCCTGCACCGAGACCTCGTCGCTCGGTGGGCTGTCGTCATGCTCAACTCTCGGAACCCTAACTGGCTGCCGTCGTGGGGCCATTCTGAATAGGAAACAGGTGCGCCACGGTCAAACAGTATACCTGGTGAGCTGACACAAAGAAATCACAAAGAAAACTTTGAAACACACACGCAATCAATGTTTTCGTGCATTAAGTCGGAAATCAGAAGTCAGGGTCCTGGTGTACGGATACGTCGGCCGCCGCACCAACACTGGACTCCCTGGACTGATAACCACACTCAATACGCTAAACATTATTGCTTCACATAGAAAATATCAGAGTTCGTGGTAGAACCGAACTCCTCTGATACCAATTTGTCATGACCCGCCCTCCGGGTCCGTGCCGTGACTACCCCAAGCCCGCCTTCCATAGGCCAGGGGTTGGCGACTAGCACCAAGGCGTAAATCCCGGTAAAAAGGGAAGGCATTGCCTTTGTAAAGTAAACAAACACCACAGAGTAAGCAAGCGGAAAGTAAACACTAAGCAAAAGCAGAGTACAACTGAAAGTGAAAAAAGGTAAATGGGCCAGAATACAAACCCAAACTGAAAGTAAAGTACAACTCGAAAGGGAAAACAACAACTGAAAAGTAAAGCCGCTACACCAAGCTGTCCACTGGAAATCCCACCTGAAGGGTGGGTACAGATAGCCCCTCTGCTCCACGGGTCCTGCCGTCCGCTCCGAGCACGTCCCGCCCAGTGGTCCACCTCCGGGTACCGTCCCGCTCTGCAAGCCTCAGCTAAGGTCAATGCTGTCCGTCGTCTGCAACCAACACAACGTAGTGCGGGCAAAGCCCGTGCAGGGGTGAGTATAAGCTACTCAGTAGGGACCCCGAGACCCCTGAAGGTCTCTCAAATCCACAAAGGATAAACCACGAAGAAAGGAACAATCACGAAGTAACAACCGACACTGCTTAGGTATATGCCCATACATATACCTAAGTCATGAATTTCAAATACGCTCCAACCTCCGAGCCCAAGTACAACTCAGTCCACACAGGAAAGTAAACGTATTCCACACAGGAAAGAAAAACGTAATCCTCACAGGATTGCACAACACAATCCACACAGGAAAGCAAAACGTAATCCACACAGGATTGCACAACACAATCCACACAGGAAAGCAATAGGTTTCAGCTCACACAGGTATACTTCTTCGATAGACGATAAAGATGATCTCTGATCCATCTAAGTCGTCGGACCCATGAAGGATCGATAGGTAACTAACCAAAGGACGATAAAGATGATCTCTGATCCATCTAAGTCGTCGGACCCACGAAGGATCGATAGGTAACTAACCCCCGCAAAGACCCACACAGGATCGGGCCCACACAGGACCTGTAGGTGCTGGCTCACACAGAACCACTGAGCGCGGACCCACACAGGATCAGATCCACACAGGATCGGGCCCACACAGGACCTGTAGCACTGATCCACGTAGGATCGCTGAGTGCTGAAGTTGTCATCGTCGAATCCACATAGGATCGGGCCCACACAGGACCTATAGCACTGATCCACGTAGGATCGCTGAGTGTTGTAGTCGTCGTCGTCGAATCCACACAGGATCTCTGTACTATCGTCGTCGCAGTCACAGTAGCAGTAGTAGTCACAGTAACAGTCGCAGCCAGCACTAGGGTTCCCGCACACAGAAAGCTCATTCGGAGGGTCCGCTCCACGAGACGAGAGGCTGATACATCAACTGTCACGAAGACCAGAGTTGATGTATCCAAAAGTTCCGTATCGTCAACAGGAACTCAACGCAACAGACGGCGCGTCGATCGGACGCCCGGTCTGAGAGTTATTGACATTTTCGTTCCCGGGGCCCGGTTGGTTTTTAAGGAAAAACCAACCCGACCGTACTCCACCTGCGTCCAAACCTCGGGCAGAGTATGCCAAAAGATCCGTCTCACTAAGAGGAACACAACGCGACTGACGGCACGTCAATCAGACGTCCGTAGCTCAAGATATGAGCGTTTCCGCTCCGAAGGCCCGGTTGGTTTCGTGAATGAACCAACCCGGCCGAACTCAAAGTAATCCGAAACTTTGAGTGAGATATACCGAAACGACCGTCTCGATCCAAGGATTGTGTTTCCATTGACGGTTTGTCGATCGGAGGTCCGAGGCTCAAATTATGACCAAAAGACCAGAACTGGTTCGAAACGGGGGGGTCCGGGTCCGGGCCGACCCGGCCCGACCCCCCCCTGGGGCGGTGCGGCGGCGCGGCGGCCGGCGGCGGCGGCGCGGCGGCGCGGGGGCCGCGGCGGTCTGTCGCTGCATGAAGGCAGCGCGGGGGGATCAATTCCCCCGCTTTCTTGGAAAGCCGGCGCGGCTAAAAGCTGCGCCCCTTGATTGAAAACCGCCCCCACGTGGGGGCCGGTTGAAGTAAAAACCGGGGGGCCGGCTGCCCCCCCCTCCCTTCAAAGAACCGCCCCCCTCATAAAGAGGGGGGTTTTAGTGTGTTGGCCGGGGGATTAATTCCCCCGGTTTAACTCCATCCGGCCGGCCAGTTGGCCGGCCGGTTTTCTCCAACGGGACTGGAAATTCCGGTCCCCCCCTTCGGCTTCCGACGCCGGCGGCCCGGCCGCCGGTCTTCTCTTCCGCCGCGGCCCGGAATCGGCCGCGGTTTTCGTCATCCGGCGCGGTGCGACGGCACCGCGCCCCTCCGCCGCACCTCGATTTCTTCAACGCGGCGCGACAGCGTCGCGTTCTTGTTGTTTCTTCCATGGTGCGCGCGCGACGGCGTCGCGTAAGTTAAACGTACAATTATCCGCGTGGTGCGACGGCACCACGCCACCTTGCTTCTGCCCGCAAGAATAAACAACATGAACGATGGAGGGAGGTTCGGCCGTGTTCATGCGGTCCGGCCCCCCTCACGTTAAATAAAAACACAACTAAAGAATATCCAGTTTCCTCATGTTTAGACATGCTAAAACCACGATCAAGAATGGAATAAATAATCAATAAATCAACAACCCCTACCTTGGGTATACGTTCGAAGATTGTCTATGTCCGCGGAAGTCGACGTCGCGGAGATCGGGCGTCGCGGTAGTCGTTCGTCAATTCCGTTGACGAAGAGATGCGTCCGATGTGATACGTCGTTGGCGAAACCTCTTATGTCGACGAAGGAAATCCGAGGAGGAAGCAGTGTTCCCTCTCGTTGACACGGAAGACGAAGAAGAGCGGAGCGGCGTTCTTCGTCGGAACTTGAGCGTTCTTCGTCAAGTCTTGAGGAAAGTCAAATAAAAATAAAACAACGAACTCAAGAACCCCTACCTCGATAGTCGCACGTTGACGTAGTCGTGGAATATCGGTGTCGATTCCTTTGACGTCGGAGGAAGAGTCGTTGTCGATGGCGTTCGTCGCGGAAAACCGAGTTCTTCGGCGAAGAAGTTCTTCGTTGAAGAACGGCGTTCTTCGTGTTCTTCGTCGAGGTTGAAGAAGATGAAGAAACAAGGAGAACCTTCCCAACTCTCTCAAGGAGACAAAACTAAAACCCAAAATAAAATAAGACTCTATCTTATTTTATTAACACAACAACACACTTGAATTTCAAAAGTTTGAAATTCAAAGAATAGATAACTCCACATTAATTAACAAATTGTCATGTTAATTAAAGAGGGGTTAAGGGAGTTTGAGGGAAGATGTAAAGTTAGGTTTCGTGTGGGCCCCACCACACTTAATCCTCTCAAGGGAGGTTAAGTGGGTGTGGTTCCCACACCTAACTTCCTTTGAGAGAAGTTAACTATTAAGTTTAAATAAAAATTGTGTTTACATATTTTTATTTAACTTATTCTAATCTCCCAAAAACTGACTCTCAACCCGAAACAAACGCAACTCCCGAAAAGGTCTCTTTAAGCGAATATCGGCGCTGCGAGTTCATCGGTGCCCTCAGATTTCAATTCCAAGCACCGGATCAAAAGTTAGAAATTCCCGCTCGTTCGTTCACTGAACGTACCCGAGCCAAACTTCGGAAATTGATTCCGGGCACTTCGGGCCTCGGAATCAGGTGCCGTCTGAAACCGCGCTCTTGTAAAATTCCAAAGAAAATTAAGAAAAAAATTTCCCTTGAATTTTACGGGTCTTTACATTACTCCCACCTCAGGGCTTTACGTCTCCGTAAAGATACATCAAAACTAGGGAAACAAATGAGGGTACTGAGCACGCATCTGAGCCTCCCGCTCCCATGTGCTCTCCTGGAGATTCCCGTGCTGCCATCTGATGCGCACAAGAGGAATCGATCGCCCACGCAGGACCCGCTCCTGACGATCCTCTATCTCCACCGGGACCTCCGTAAAAGTCGCCCCATCGTCAACGTCAAGCTCCCCATGGTCAATGATGTGCGTCGGGTCGTGCACGTATCTCCTCAGCTGAGACACGTGGAAGACGTCGTGCACCCGGTGCAACTGAGGTGGTAGAGCCAGGCGATAAGCCACCTCACCAACCCTGCTGAGGACCTGGAAGGGTCCGATGATGCGCGGAGATAACTTGCCGCCTCGGCCAAAACTCCGAATACCACGTCGAGGTGAGACCCGCAAGAAGACGTCGTCGCCATCCTCGAACTCTAGTGGCCTCCGCCTCCTATCAGCATATGACTTCTGCTGGCTCTGAGCTGTACTCATCCGCTCCTGGATGACCTGGACCTTCTTTGTCGTGGCCTGGACCATCACAGGTCCCACAAGAGCTGCAAGATTTCTTCTTTGCTGAAAAGAGAAATCTGGTCTCATCCCCTGGATGAACCACATTCTTTGCCTAATACAGTCAATCCTAACATGGATGATACGAATCCATACCAAGGATGACGTCGTAAGGCCTAGATGCTACTACTAAGAGATTCAACCGTTACTCTCGCCTCCAAGGGTTGAGTCACACTGTCGGCATCAGTGTGTGGTAACTGGGTCTCCTCCAGTAGATGTCTCACAAGTGAGGGTCAAGTCAACAGCCAAAACTGGAACGTCTTAGTAACAACACGAAAGAGGACAGGAACAAAAATATCACAAAGGTATGTGTCTTTTATTATTGCAGCTCATAATACAAGACACTACACAAAAGCAACAAGGAACCAGAAGTACAAAGGATGTATCCACTAGTTCTGCTCCTGTCCATCGGCTCCCAGAGCTCCATGATCGAAGGCCTCGGCTGCCTGAAGCTGAGCTCTCCCCTGCGGTCGGGGTGGACCTCCTGGTGGTCGTGGTGGTAGAACCTCAAAGCGTCGTCCACCACCTGCTGCTCGGCCAGCTCCTCTGCCTCGTCCGCCTCCCCCCTGCAGACCGCCACGGTCGAACCTCTGCCTCTGCCTAGGTGGTTCCTCAACCGTCTGCTGCTCCTCCGCATGGCGGGTCGGGCAGTCACGAGCCATGTGGCCTTGCCCGCCGCATGCAAAGCACTGTCTTCCACTCAAAAGACTGGCTCCGTGCTGTGTGCCCTGCACTGCTGAGCCAGTGCCCTGAGGTCGTCTGCCTGAAGGTCTGGTCTGTCTGGACCCCTGAGTCATTCGTCGACTGCCTGCTGCAGATGACTCTGCCACGTGCCGCCCTGCGGTGGGTCTCTGTGCTGGTGTAGACTCAGCAAGGAAGCTCTCGATCAGGAGGGCCCACTCCAGTACTCTTGTCTGAGTCGGTATGCTGAGGGAGATCAGCGATGCCCTGATCTCGTGTCTCAAACCCTGCTCGAAGGTCCGGGCCCAGAAGAATGGGTCCCGTACCATGTCGGTCGAGTAGCGCGAGAGATCGGTAAATCTCGCCGAGTACTGAGCGACCGTCATGCTGCCCTGCCGCAGCTGTAGAAGCTCCTGGATACGCACCGCACGAAGGGTGACTGGGACGAACTCCGAGCGGAAGAGGATCTCAAAGTCCGTCCAAAGTAGAGATGCCTCATCGTGCACCTGGAGCATCAAGCTCCACCATCGTCCTGCTGCTGCGTGTAGTAGGCTCGCAGCGAGGATCACCATGAGGTCTGCTGGTGTCCTCACTAGCCTAAACACACGTACCACAGCCTCCAGCCAGTCCTCTACTGCCTGGGGATCCGTCTCCCCGCGAAACCTGGGTGGTCGCTGGCGCTGAAACTCATGCAGTGCGCTGAGGCGACGTGCATCGTCAGCGGCTGGTGCTGGAAGTATCGGGGGCTCAGCGGGTAGTGCTACCGCCGGTGCCACTGCTGACAAAGGGCCCTGCACCGAGGCCTCGTCGCTCGGTGGGCTGTCGTCACGCTCAACTCTCGGAACACTAGCTGGCTGCCGTCGTGGGGCCATCCTGAATAGGAAACAGGTGTGCCACGGTCAAACAGTATACCTGGTGAGCTGACACAAAGAAATCACAAAGAAAACTTTGAAACACACACGCAATCAATGTTTTCGTGAATTAAGTCGGAAATCATAAGTCAGGGTCCTGGTGTACGGATACGTCGGCCGCCGCACCAACACTGGACTCCCTGGACTGATAACCACACTCAATACGCTAAACATTATTGCTTCACATAGAAAAGATCAGAGTTCGTGGTAGAACCGAACTCCTCTGATACCAATTTGTCACGACC
Source organism: Viscum album (assembly GCA_963277665.1). Classification (NCBI taxonomy): domain Eukaryota; kingdom Viridiplantae; phylum Streptophyta; class Magnoliopsida; order Santalales; family Viscaceae; genus Viscum; species Viscum album. The sequence goes on from OY728128.1 coordinate 1,608,912,999, forward strand.
CTCCCTCGGGGTCCGTGCCGTGACTACCCCAAGCCCGCCTTCCATAGGCCAGGGGTTGGCGACTAGCACCAAGGCGTAAATCCCGGTAAAAAGGGAAGGCATTGCCTTTGTAAAGTAAACAAACACCACAGAGTAAGCAAGCGGAAAGTAAACACTAAGCAAAAGCAGAGTACAACTGAAAGTGCAAAAAGGTAAATGGGACAGAATACAAACCCAAACTGAAAGTAAAGTACAACTCGAAAGGGAAAACAAAGACTGAAAAGTAAAGCCGCTACAGAGAGCTGTCCACTGGAAATCCCACCTGAAGGGTGGGTACAGATAGCCCCTCTGCTCCACGGGTCCCGCCGTCCGCTCCGAGCACGTCCCGCCCAGTGGTCCACCTCCGGGTACCGTCCCGCTCTGCAAGCCTCAGCTAAGGTCAACGCTGTCCGTCGTCTACAACCAACACAACGTAGTGCGGGCAAAGCCCGTGCAGGGGTGAGTATAAGCTACTCAGTAGGGACCCCGAGACCCCTGAAGGTCTCTCAAATCCACAAAGGATAAACCACGAAGAAAAGAACAATCACGAAGTAACAACCGACACTGCTTAGGTATATGCCCATACATATACCTAAGTCATGAATTTCAAATACGCTCCAACCTCCGAGCCCAAGTACAACTCAGTACACACAGGAAAGTAAACGTATTCCACACAGGAAAGCAAAACGTACTCCTCACAGGATTGCACAACACAATCCACACAGGAAAGCAAAACATAATCCACACAGGATTGCACAACACAATCCACACAAGAAAGCAATAGGTTTCAGCTCACACAGGTATACTTCTTCGATAGACGATAAAGATGATCTCTGATCCATCTAAGTCGTCGGACCCACGAAGGATCGATAGGTAACTAACCAAAGGACGATAAAGATGATCTCTGATCCATCTAAGTCGTCAGACCCACGAAGGATCGATAGGTAACTAACCACCGCAAAGACCCACACAGGATCGGGCCCACACAGGACCTGTAGGCGCTGGCTCACACAGAACCGCTGAGCGCGGACCCACACAGGATCGGACCCACACAGGATCGGGCCCACACAGGACCTGTAGCACTGATCCATGTAGGATCGCTGAGTGCTGAAGTCGTCGTCGTCGAATCCACACAGGATCGGGCCCACACAGGACCTATAGCACTGATCCACGTAGGATCGCTGAGTGCTGTAGTCGTCGTCGTCGAATCCACACAGGATCTCTGTACTGTCGTCGTCGCAGTCACAGTAGCAGTAGTAGTCACAGTAACAGTCGCAGCCAGCACTAGGGTTCCCGCACACAGCAAGCTCATTCGGAGCGTCCGCTCCACGAGCCGAGAGGCTGATACATCAACTGTCACGAAGACCAGAGTTGATGTATCCAAAAGTTCCGTATCGTCAACAGGAACTCAACGCAACAGACGGCGCGTCGATCGGACGCCCGGTCTGAGAGTTATTGACATTTTCGTTCCCGGGGCCCGGTTGGTTTTTAAGGAAAAACCAACCCGACCATACTCCACCTGCGTCCAAACCTCGGGCGGAGTATGCCAAAAGATCCGTCTCACTAAGAGGAACACAACGCGACTGACGGCACGTCAATCGGACGTCCGTAGCTCAAGATATGAGCGTTTCCGCTCCGAAGGCCCGGTTGGTTTCGTGAACGAACCAACCCGGCCGAACTCAAAGTAATCCGAAACCTTGAGTGCGATATACCGAAACGACCGTCTCGATCCAAGGATCGTGTTTCCGCAGACGGTTCGTCGATCGGAGGTCCGAGGCTCAAGTTATGACCAAAAGACCGGAACTGGTTCGAAACGGGGGGTCCGGGTCCGGGCCGACCCGGCCCGACCCCCCCCCCCCCCCTGGGGCGGCCCGGCCGGCGCGGCGGCGCGGCGGCGCGGGGGCCGCGGCGGTCTGGCGCCGCATGAAGGCAGCGCGGGGGGATCAATTCCCCCGCTTTCTTGGAAAGCCGGCACGGCTAAAAGCCGCGCCCCTTGATTGAAAACCGCCCCCACGTGGGGGCCGGTTGAAGTAAAAACCGGGGGGCCGGCTGCCCCCCCCCCCCTCCCTTCAAAGAACCTCCCCCCTCATAAAGAGGGGGGTTTTAGTGTGTTGGCCGGGGGATTAATTCCCCCGGTTTAACTCCATCCGGCCAGCCAGTTGGCTGGCCGGTTTTCTCCAACGGGACCGGAAATTCCGGTCCTCCCCTTCGGCTTCCGACGCCGGCGGCCCGGCCGCCGGTCTTCTCTTCCGCCGCGGCCCGGAACCGGCCGTGGTTTTCGTCATCCGGCGCGGTGCGACGGCACCGCGCCCCTCCGCCGCACCTCGATTTCTTCAACGCGGCGCGACGGCGTCGCGTTCTTGTTGTTTCTTCCATGGTGCGCGCGCGACGGCGTCGCGTAAGTTAAACGTACAATTATCCGCGTGGTGCGACGGCACCACGCCACCTTGCTTCCGCCCGCAAGAATAAACAACATGAACGATGGAGGGAGGTTCGGCCGTGTTCATGCGGTCCGGCCCCCCTCACGTTAAATAAAAACACAACTAAAGAATATCCAGTTTCCTCATGTTTAGACATGCTAAAACCACAATCAAGAATGGAATAAATAATCAATAAATCAACAACCCCTACCTTGGGTATACGTTCGAAGATTGTCTATGTCCGCGGAAGTCGACGTCGCGGAGATCGGGCGTCGCGGTAGTCGTTCGTCAATTCCGTTGACGAAGAGATGCGTCCGATGTGATACGTCGTTGGCGAAACCTCTTATGTCGACGAAGGAAATCCGAGGAGGAAGCAGTGTTCCCTCTCGTTGACACGGAAGACGAAGAAGAGCGGAGCGGCGTTCTTCGTCGGAACTTGAGCGTTCTTCGTCAAGTCTTGAGGAAAGTCAAATAAAAATAAAACAACGAACTCAAGAACCCCTACCTCGATAGTCGCACGTTGACGTAGTCGTGGAATATCGGTGTCGATTCCTTTGACGTCGGAGGAAGAGTCGTTGTCGATGGCGTTCGTCGCGGAAAACCGAGTTCTTCGGCGAAGAAGTTCTTCGTTGAAGAACGACGTTCTTCGTGTTCTTCGTCGAGGTTGAAGAAGATGAAGAAACAAGGAGAACCTTCCCAACTCTCTCAAGGAGACAAAACTAAAACCCAAAATAAAATAAGACTCTATCTTATTTTATTAACACAACAACACACTAGAATTTCAAAAGTTTGAAATTCAAAGAAGAGATAACTCCACATTAATTAACAAATTGTCATGTTAATTAAAGAGGGGTTAAGGGAGTTTGAGGGAAGATGTAAAGTTAGGTTTCGTGTGGGCCCCACCACACTTAATCCTCTAAAGGGAGGTTAAGTGGGTGTGGGTCCCACACCTAACTTCCTTTGAGAGAAGTTAACTATTAAGTTTAAATAAAAATTGTGTTTACATATTTTTATTTAACTTATTCTAATCTCCCAAAAACTAACTCTCAACCCAAAACAAACGCAACTACCGAAAAGGTCTCTTTAAGCAAATATCGGCGCTGTGAGTTCATCGGTGCCCTCGGATTTCAATTCCGAGCACCAGATCAAAAGTTAGAAATTCCCGCTCGTTCGTTCACTGAACGTACCCGAGCCAAACTTCGGAAATTGATTCCGGGCACTCCGGGCCTCGGAATCAGGTGCCGTCTGAAACCGCGCTCTTGTAAAATTCCAAAGAAAATTAAGAAAAAAATTTCCCTTGAATTTTACGGGTCTTTACAGCACGTTTATACAGGGAAGAAGCCTTCCAAATTTCAGGGATATTCCAAGTCCTATGGGGGTATATAGTAGCAAATTTTTGATATTATGTAGTGTTTTGTGAGGTTTACATCCTTGGGTGCTGATTTTTGTCATTAGTTCAAGATATATCTGACATCAAGCTATTTATTTTTAAATACAGCTCAGATGTGAACGTTTAGAGCTTATCTAGATAATTTAACTTCTTCCCATATGGGGATACATACACAAGCACAATTTTTTTAACATACTTGGTGAATATTCTCTCAAATCATATATTATGGACTTTATATACTGCATATTGATAAAATAAATAAATGACAAAATCATCTGTGAAGCCTATACACCCTATAGATTTTCACATCAATTAAAGTGCCTAAAAGAACCAACTTTGTTGCCTTACAGATTTATGACAAGAGAAGCACCTGATAGTGGATTAATAGATCTATTTACTCATGTCTTAGGAAGTATCTCAAGCAATAATCGTGTTTCCTCCATAGGATACATTCATTTGGTTTACTCCCTAGCATGCCAATTCCTGGGTGTCTTGAAACCCTCAAGTGGTGTAAGTGAAGAGCATTTCCCAAGTTGAAACTACTATAGTTTCTATAAAATGAAATTATGGAAATAAATACCATATCTAGAGTGGTAGCGATGAATTTTCAAAATCACCTCCATGTCCCCGATCACGGGGATCTTGGCGAGCCATAGTGGAAAAGATTGCATCGGTTGAAGTTGAGTTGAGGCAATTCAACTACCTTTATTAGGATAAATATCATGATATAATTTTATTGCCTTTTATAAGAATAGAAATGTCTAGAAATCCCATAAAGTCAAGGGAAGTCAGGTTTTCTTTGTAGTTGTCCAACAAAACATCAAATTATGTGGGGTTGTAAGCGGCTCAATTTTAGCTAGTTAAGCCTTCCGACATTAAGGATTTTTGGATGTTTCTTTAATATGGAATTCATATTCAAAAAATTAGAGATATTAGAGAAACCTATAGATTTTATTATGATACTAATATTGTTGAGGTGGGAAAATATGTCTATGAGATGGTGATTCTTATCCATGCCACCGATAGATGGATCCCCATCACAAGACAAGTAATTGATATGTTGGATGAGGGCGTTGCCAAAGGGGCGGGTGATTAACTCAATGATGAATGGTATGAGTTCATTGATATCAAGTATGTAATTATTTTTCCTTGTTTTTATATATTTATTTTATTAAAAAATATATATTACTAAGAAAATAACTAAATTTTATTTATAGAGGGAAGAGGAAGTGTTTACATAACTGAAATTGCTAAGATATGCCATGATTAGTATCACTGTTGGGGTCATAGAAATTTATTCCTCACATTTAGGGGAATTATACCCAATCTAGAGACTTATTCATAAATAAATTGGGGGAGAACATACTCACCTACCTCCTACAGTACTATTATTTAAGGATCCAAGAAACACTCTTTGAACATTCCAAGTGAAAAAATGATGGAGGAAAAAATCATTAACAAAACTTGTCGTTTTTTATGATAAGTTTTCAAAATTCAACCTATCCTAGATCTTACAAATATACCTATATAACCATAATTTTATACAATAGTGTCTATTTTTATTTCCTCCCTTAAATGATCTAGTGATTACCCTTTAAGAGTTGAGGAGGATACCCTAGATGAAGAATATAGTCTTACTAATGAGCCTATTCCCTCAGTGGGAAAAGCGTCAAGGGATAAGATCCCGCTTTCTCATATTACTGAAGAGTGAGGAGTGAATCATATTAATAAAAATTATTCATAATATTATGTCACATAAAAATGTTCGACTTTACTCTTAATAACATTCCAAATCCGTCATATATATTGGAGGACCCTGCTGTAATCATTCCTAACTCTATTACCCTTCTATAAGGGGATGATTGAGAACTTGGACCATATGATGAAGTTGGTAATGGTGATATAATTTCAATATATCTTAAAAAAGAGATGTCTACTATGAAAATAGTGGGTGGAGTTGATAGAGGAAAAAATTTGGATCCTGAGTCATGCATCTCAGATTCCTTTACCAGTGAAGACACTGCAAGAGTTGAGTAATTATATAAAAATATAATAACGATGAAGTAAATTATCGTACAAATAAACATCCTCACTTATCTAAATGAGTTTAGGAATTAAATAAGGAGTTAGAGGGACATGAGTCATTATTTATGCACAGATGACATTCTTATGCCTAATGTATTAATCAAGACACTTGACTTATACAACATTATCTACAGAGAATTTTACAAAAGAGATCTATGAGTATAGAATTTGGTCTTCTCATGATCCCATAATTGAGGTGACTTTGGCTTAGGATTATGAATGGGGGAACACTTTGGGGCCATTCGATGTGGTAATAGAGACTGTTTAAGAAGAAATTCCTACTCAAAGGGTTTCCACTCCATGAGTTAAGGAAATCAGAGACATTGAGGGGAACATAGATCCATTTTCTGATCAACCCATTGGTGAGTAAATGAAACTAGTTTGATTCTGTTTTCTTTTTCTATATGTCATCCTCAAATAATGATATTTTTTTCTTACATAAATTTAGTGGCATCTAATCCAATCATCGGGCCTAAAGAGGAAGCTTCTACTCTAGTTCATCCTACATTACTGAGTAGGGATGAATTCACAATGGAGGGAGAGATAGAAAATTATTCTTTGAGTGAGTCAATATCAGGGTATGTGTCTCCTCCTAAGAGTATTTTTTAGAAAAAATTAGAGACACAAAACACTTTTTATGTGTATCACTGATTTATTTGAAAATATATATATAGGATTGTCACATATATTACCTTGGAAGATCTTCCCTCGAACTCCACTAACTCCAAAAAAATGTTCACTACAATGGGATATAGTGGGATCAACAATCGAAAAACCCATTACACCATGAAGGATGTAATTCATTGGTGGAATCAGGAGAAAAATTCATAAAAAATTTGTATCAAATTGGATTTTCTTACCAGATCAGATGACCTTTGAGATGCAATGTCTCAAGCATAACATGATCATGCAAAAAGTGGTAAAATAGTGCCATCATCATGTTGAAAAAAATATTTCCAGATGATATGTCTCTAGTAGGAGTTATATACTGCCAAGGGAGAGCTTGTATAACATCACTAATCATTGGAGGAGGTCTAAGTCTGAGGAAAAATGATATTTTTGGTGTGATATAAAATCTCCATTTTTCTAGGGAAGAAGAGGCTAAAATGCCATTCGAGTTTCAATAGAGTATTAATGAATCAAAATTATCAATCTAGTGACTCAAAAGCCATGTCGATGGAATATTATGATACATGAATATAGTATAGAGAGACTCCATCTTGTGGATGATCTTTTTATTGTTTACCCATGAAGAGAAAAATTTATGTTCTCACTTGTACTCTTCATTATTCCCACTTTCCATTTTTGAATGTTTGAGTCAATTGAGATTAAGGACTCATGGTAGTAGAATAACCATTAATAATGGAAGAAAACTAATCTATGATCAATCAAAGGAGGGTAGTAGGAGTAGGTTGGATTTAACCACACTCAGTCCATCCATGCAATTTATTTTGAGATACAAAAACCAAAAGAGAAATCAATTCCTAGTTTAGCTGGTGTTGTGTCAAATTTTAAGAGTGGGAGGAAGGCACATGGGGAACATGAACATATAGGAGTAGTTATAATTCATCAACAATTGTATCGCTGGTGAGGATGCTTCCAAAATATTTTGAGTGTTGATAGGAAATATTATTAATCATGGTCATGGGATTATTTGATCTGAGAGAGTGATATGGTACAAGTACGTAAGGGATGAACACATACCACATTTGAAAGGTGAATTCTATTAATATGCTATTATAGTGTAAGAATATAAAATGATTTTCTCCTGGGGATGAATATCCCTTGGGTTCATATACCACATTAAGGGAATATTATATAGAGCCACATCTGTGGAATTGTATGTAGAGCAAAAAAATGGTTTCATTTAGATTTAGATGCTAATATCACTGATTTCTAAGGGTGGTCTGTGATTATATAATATTATCAAAAAAATGATGTGTGTTTTATGAGAAGAGTATTTTCTAAAATAATTATGGAGGAATTTAAAAATTATTCTATGAAGACTGGTAGTAACAATCCAATTTAGATACATAGACTAAATTTAATGTGGCTCTCATAGGTATTTCCTTAAATACATCTAGCTCATATAAAAGGCGAAGGTGAAGAGACCCTGTTTTTTCCTTATAAGACTTTGGAATGAATCGAGAAATATTTTCAAATCCAAATTCTAATATGGAGTGCGATTCTGAGGCCCAGCATGTCCGAAATTAATTTTATAAAAATATTAAATATATTTTATATTATGTGAGAACAATTTCTTAAATAAAGTGGGATAACTATTAAATAGAATTTGGGTTGCAAATACAAGACCATGATTTAATTTATAATGAAATGTTTACCCTAGGTGCGACATAAAATGGGTTGGAGCGGGGTGTTCAAGAAAAAGAGGGCATGGGTGGGTGTGCTTAGTTAAATATATAAATAATTTTTTTATTTAATTTAAATTACATAATATTTAAATAATATTTATTATCACCATTATGGAAGATCTATTGAATTAGTCTCATAACCCTCGGATGGTTGAGAGGAATTCCTTCCACTTATTTTATCTTCTTTCAATTTAAGCCTCTACATGTGCCCACACATTAGATTTAAATTGTTTATTCAATTATTTATAACCATAGATATACCAATTTGTATTCATTGGTGAAGAATTATCGGCCAATTATTGCTTTACCGCTTATTCTTGTGCATTTCTCCTTCCTTTCCCCGCGTTCTCTATCGATTAACCCATAGGTTCTCGATTCAATGGTGCTGGGTGGGACTGAACCAGATAAAACCCCCAAATTCATAATAGATTCACAAGTGATGAATGGATGGTTGATAAAGTATAGATTTCAAATGTATTAATAGATAAGGGAGATTCCACTATAGATCAGGAATCCAGTGAGGTTCTACAGGATATGAGAGATGTGCACGGTGCATGAGGGGTTTGAAAAAACCAATCAGAAATCTATTTACGACCAACATATAGCTGAAAATAATGATCGAAGGATTATGATTATATTTTAGGTGACAAGGAGGTTATATATGAGTAGTATAGGCCAGATATATAATGTTGAAATTAGATCTTAATTTCTATGAAAAAACTAACCACACGATATTTACTGTGATGGACACACCCCATGTAGTGCCCTTTTGGTTGCATAGAAAGGGTTTTGAGAATGTTAAGGATGAAACTCCATGTCATCCACCTAAAATCCTTGTGAATCTCCCCAAATTGATAGGCTGCGTGATTGAAGCACACAAGTAGGACCCCATGTGCACAACATGTACTGAAGTACACAAACACGAGAAGATTTACACAGACACAACCAAGGGCATAGGCAAGAGCCTGGGTGGCTGAGGAATTCCATACAGTACACCTACATGCAATGTATTGCTACATGATTTGAAAACCATGTATCGATAGAGAAAAAACTATGTAGCAGAGCAGGACCACTCATTGTGTGGACCCATTACACACTGTTTACCCCTACTTTCCTTTCGAGTAAACTTCAAAATCTCACATATTCTTCATTTAGACACAAATTTTAGCCCACGAGTAGCCTATCATGAGTTTTATTCCACATAGAACATGATGGTGGAATATATAGTGTATTTTTAGACACAATGTGAAATGTTTTGGGGATTATTCTTATTTAGGTGATGCTCGATGATAGTAGTGATCAGGCATTATCATCATAGAGAATATAGTGGCACCCTCTATCTGGGTATGACATGGGTCCTCAATTGACTAATATAGTGGAACCCTCCATATAAGAAAGGAATGGGTCCTATACTGTCTATTATAGTGGAAACCTCCTACTGGGATAGGGCATGGGTTCTCTAGCCATCCACCGAGTGGCACCCTCCCATGGATTCAGGGCACGGGTCCTCGACTATTGGAGTGGAATCCTCTTTCTAGGTAGAGAATGAGTCCTCTATATTCTATCCGAGTGGAATTTTACTATAGAGTCAAGTAATGCGTATTCAACTAATATAATGTTACCCTCCATCTAGGATGGACATGTTTCCTCTAACAAGCACTAGTGTGATACTTTTCAACTGGGCTAGGCATGATTCCTCTATCGACTACTAGAGTAGAACCCTCCAGATGAGATTGGTATGAGTCTATTAACCTTTTGAGTAGAACCTTCCTATTGTCCCAGGGCATGGGTTCTCTTCCTATAGATGATGCCCCTCGACTGTGTAGAAAAGCGGTGAATAATGGCTTAACTTGGATATCTCTTCAGACAGGCGTGTGAGTTACTGAGCATCATTGATGGACCTTTTCAACTGCTGGAACTCTTATCCTAGGTCGGGCTATGAGATGGATATCCCGTTCTCTCTAGTTTGGGTTTATTTGGTTTGAGAATATATATTTATGTATCTATGTCATTGGATCTTGTACTATTTATCTTTAACATGATCTATGTATCTATTTCTATTTATCTCTTACTGCTCTCACTTCAACATCCCAGGAATCATACTAGGTATGTATATACTCACACAAACATGGGATTTTCCAACATGATTCACATCATATATCGATGATGGATAGGTTGTTGATGATTACATAGGAGCATTGGGATCACTGGTGCATTTGACCACATATGGTGGTCAGATCTTAGATATTTAGAGCTAGACTCTATCAATATTTTCTTTTCCAAATTTTTAGGTAGTGATATATTTCTAGTTGTGTGTGTATTTTTTCCCTTGTACTTTTTAGTTTACACTATCATACTCCTATAAACCCTACATGTTTTAAATTAGTGGTTTATTATATAGTTTTTTCATCATTTTATTATTATTCCTCAACACTTATAAATTGATAAGGTTAGGTGCGTGCATATATTTACATTGGGAAAAGAAAAGACATTTTAGTTATTCCTTTTAGTGTTTATTAGCAGCACCTAGCCTATGGAGGCAAGCTTGGGGTAGTTGTGGTTTGATTCCTCTTGGGTTGTTTCATGAAATATTGGTATTAGTGTGTTCAAACAAAGGCTTGTATCATATGGTAGTTAGAAATGGAGTCTAGTTTGTGTTTTTTGTTAATCCACATTGGGCATGGGATCTTTGCGAAAGGCCGGGCTTATAGATAGGGGCTACCCCCACTTCACTTGAGATGAAATTAATTGGAGAAAATACTAAATTGGTCTGAATTCACAAAGGCTAAATCTTCACAAATCAAGTATTCATTTTGAGCCTAAGTGTTGTGAGAAGACTGTATTAGTCTTGGACAAAGCTTAGGTATCTCAGAAAAACGATTTTTATGATGACTATATGTTCCATGATGAATTAGTGAGCTTTGTGAAGGTAGTATATTGTGTGAAGGAAGTGAGCTTCATGAAGGAAGTTTGTTCCATGAAGGCCATGATCTTCAGGAAGGTTTGGAGATTTTTGAAAATGTGCAAGTTCATGAAGATTGGAAATTCTTTGAAACATAAAGAGTGTTCATGACAGATGGGAGCTTTGTAAATAGTAGTTTTTAGCATCTAGTTTCAGTAAATAGTGTTCTGAAGTGCATCAAATCAGGACATCGATGCAAGAAGATTATCATTCTAACTAGAGACAAATATTTAAATGTCAATCTAATGAAGTGATCCCATATTCATTAAACCGAGTGGGAATTCTACCAAAGTAGTGAGTTAGGGGGAGTCGATGGAAGTGGTTCGAGGGAAGCAGTGAGCTATCCTTAAAATATTTTAAAGGTATTGTGCCTAGAAAAAAGTGACTGTGTGGAAACTTATTTATTCCACAAATAGTTAATATTAGTGGATTTAGGTACATCTGATACACTTTCAATATATGATCCTTGGAATATCCCATTGTGGTGAACCAAATAAAATTGTTATGTTGTCTCTCTATAAGTGAATGTTTGATTACTACATGATTCCATCATATAGATTTAACAAATTATTACCAATGTGGGGATAATATCCATTGATTTAAAATAAAAATTTGACAACCAAAATCACCCCTCCCTTCTCAGGGTGATTTGGTGTCCTCCAAGTGGTATTAGAGTATACAAGTTATTAGAGTAAAATTGTCTTCTGTTGATTTCACGGATAATTTAGTTAATGTTAGGGGAGTTCCCCTATTTGATGTAATAAACATTCATATTTTTAAGAATATAATGATATATCATCTTAGATACCTTGGTATGGAAGTTATTTTTTCTAATGCTCAGGGGATTCATGTCACTAATGCAATAGTTCTTTCCATGACTAAAACCGATAGGAAAATGATTGATACAGTTGAGGAAGCACATAATTTCTTTATTTCAGCTCTATATAATCATTTTTTTGAAGGTGATGTGTTGAACTTACTCCAAGAATATTTGGGAAAATCTTGAGTAATTCAAGAGAGGAAAAGGGATATTTTAAGGAAATATTCCTCCAACCTATTTTCATTGTGGTAGAGTTGGGACCATCACCTATCAATTCTCAAGGAAGTTTGACGATGAAGAAAGTGAAGTAGAAATCATAAAAAATTCTTAGAAAAGGTTCCCCCAAAAGGAAGACTTAAAATTAGGAATGAACTTACAGAGAAATAGTTTCATCTATAAAGATAAACAATATGATAATGATTTTTTGGAGGATGTTGAAGTAGAGATTAAATCTGAATCCTAAGCATCCATGTTGGATATAGTAGAAAAGTTAGAACCTTAAAAAGACAAATATAATAATTTGATTGGATTTTTTAAACTTAAAGTATAATTTTAGGGTTCTCTTGATAATCTTTACATTTAAAGAAAAGAAATAGAAACATGAGATCCATTCAGGAAGAGTCATTATAGTATATTGATCATCTTGAAGTAGAAATTTATCATCCAGAAGTAGGGGAAGAAGAATATTTAAAAACTATTGAAATATTCAAATAAGTTATGTAATTTAATAATAGGATTGAAGAGTAGAATAAATTCATAAATGAAATTAAATCCAGACTGGAGGAGAAGGATAGGATTATTGAGGTATATAAAGAAAAAGTTGTTACTGTTCATAGGAAACTAAAAACTAAATCAAAATAAAAGGAAATAAATAATAAATTATAGTTTGGAATATTCTCAAATGTAGATCTATTAGACTGAGATAAATGTATTCATAAAGGAGTAGATAAGTCCATGAATGATTAGAGATACACATGTATGGTAAAAAGTGGGATTGGTTGTGAAGATGAAACATTAAAGGTTGGAAATGAGATGAGTCAAAATAAAGGGAAAATAAAGTTAGAAATATAAAAAAGGAACCTAATTTAATAACAGTTAATGCTTCAAATCAAATAGAAAATATTGTTGAAAATTATCTTCAAGTATCTATAGATGATCTTCAGTAAAATAATTTTAAAATATAAGGGTAAATTTTGAGGAATGGAAGTGAGAAGACATTTTCTCTTATGAAATGTCAAATCTATGGATTTTTGGGCCATATCATGTCATTATGTAAAGAGGAAAGGTTCTATCTGAATGGTGAGGAACTTGGGAGTCAAAAAATGGAGATTGAGACTATATCCTTTATTATATTGATTAAATAGTTTCTATGGATATTGTTTTCACTGTTCCAACTATTGCTATAAGGCTATTCATTATAGGCAGAGGAAAGGTGAGAACATTACTTATATAACTCAGAGAAAAGTTAATATCCACCAACCAAGAAAATTTTATCCTGTAAAATAGTATTCTCTTATGAAAGAAGAATATGAGTATGATGAACGCATGCATATTTAAAAGAGATTGGAAAATAAAAATTTAGCCTCCACCCAATCAAGTATCTCATGGATGAAAAAGAATAAAATCGAGTAAGCCAACCATATAGAAGTTTCTCTCAAAGCTATAAAGAACAACAACATCTAAATTCTTGAAAGTTGATACTTATTCCACATTAAAAGAACTGAATATTTGTTAAATGGTTTTAAGAAAAAGGTAAATGTAATAATGAGATTTGGAAATGATGATTCTTTAAAGATCTAAGGTAGTGTAAGTATAGAACTGGAAAATAACAAGCTAAGGAAAACTGGAGTTCTCTATATAGATTGTTTTTATCATAATATTTTGAGTGTAAGTCAAATATTTAACTTAGAAATGATAGTTAAATTTAATCAAAAGGGGTGAACTATTAATGTAAGTACAAGTAATTATCTCTTGAAAGGATGCATAACAAATTAAAATTCATACCTGGTTGACAAAAAAGAGAACTTTTTTTACATAACAGTTAAAGAAAAAACAACTTATAGAACCCGAGGTTGGGTCACATTAATCAAAAGATCATGTAATAGATATATAAGATTAAGATATTAGTCAAAATTCTCAATCTGAAGAATGATTGAGAAAAGAAATGTGATTCATACGTGTGATGAAAGATGGTGAGGAGTTCATATCATCTGAATAACAAAAGGGAATGGAATCTTCTCAATCTTATCCACACAGAAATATGCGGTCCAAAAAATGTGGCTAGATCATATTATGAAAGGTAATTCATTATTTTTATTGATTATTATAGTATAATTTCTTGCGTAATGATTATACAGAGAAAACAACAAGTGCTTGATTTCAGGAAAATTTATCATCTAATAACTAGGAATGAAACTAGTTGCGTAATCAAGATTCAACAATTTGTCAATGGAAGAGAATACACTTCCCTTAAATTTTAGAATTACCTTTAAAAAAATGGAATAAATAACAAGTTATCTATAGTGATAATCCCACCAAAAAATGATGGTGTTTAACATAGAAATTGATACGTGAACAATATGGATAGAACTATGTTGATTGAGTCATATTTATCATCATTATTAGGAAGAAGCTATTTAAGTAGCAGTGTACAATAAAAACCATACAAGGATTTTTATGGGAGAAAACAAGACACCATACGAGTTAGTGTATGAAAGTAAATCCTATTTGAATTATTTTCGTGTTTTTGGATGTAAATGTTTCAACCAAAACAAAGAAGGAAATTACAGAAAGTATGGTGATTCTATAGATAAGGGAATATTCCTTGGATATTAAATAAATGGTAAAGTATACAAATGTTATAATAATTATCTTGGAAGAATTTTGGAAAGCAGTGATGTAAATATTCTTGAATATAAAACCATAAATACCTCAAGTATCTTATATGTTGATACGATAGAAGATGAAGTAGAAAGTGGAAAAGGGACATATTCGAACACAGTAATATTGAAAGGCTTTATTAAAATTTAGGTCTCACAAAATGATGATGATTCAGATGAAAAACCAGAAGTGGAAACCATAGATGAAGAAAATTAATCAGCACCTCACCGGAGAAATAAAAGAGTAAAAATTAATCAATCTAATGTTACTAAGGATTGGAATACACCCCAAAAAACATGGAGAATATGGAATGAAGGACATCCTAACTTCCTATAAATAGTGGAACCAACCTCATTTGAAGAATCAATGAATGATGAACTATGGGTTAAGGCCACAAATGAATAACTTTCTCAGATTGATAAGAACTAGACATGGGATCTTATTAAGAGACTTACAAAACAAAATGTTATTGGAACAAAGTGGATATTTAAAAAAAATTATGATCATGGAAATTTGATTAGAAACAAGGTACACTTAGTGTGTAAAGGATATATACAGATTGAAGTCATTTATGTTGAAGAAACGTTTTCTCGAGTATCTAGTCTAGAGTCGATCATGATTTTTTTTCCATGAAAATTTAGAGAGAGTACAAACTATATAAGATGGATGTAAATACTACATTCTTAAAAGGAGTTATTGAATAAGATGTCTACATTGAAAAAATAACAGGATTTATGATTTTAAATAACAAGACTAATATTTTTAGACAAAATAAGGCTCTATATAGTCTTAAGAATTCACTAGAAGCATGGTATTCTTGTCTCAATGCTTATCTCAAGAAGATTGAGTTTAAAAGAAAAGGTATCAACCATAATGTCTATGTGAAAAATTCTCAGAAAGATTAATTTATGGTGCTGGTATATGCAGATGAGATTATTTTTTGTGGAATAAGGTAGGGATTAGTGGAATAATTTTCTAATCAAAAGAAATCAGAGTTGAAATGTTCATGATTGGTGAACTAACATACTTCTTAATGATACATGTGATTTCAAAGAATAATTAAAACTTAATTTCTTAGAAAAAATATGCAAGAGAGCTATTGAACAAGTTCAACATGAATGAATCCAAACTAAAGTCAACTATAATTGATTTTAGGAGAAAAATAAGAAAGAATGAGGATATGGCATATGTGGATCCAAACATTATTATAGATGACCACAATATGACTAGATATCATACTTAAAACATGATTAATATCCTGGTTTCAAAGTAATCTGAAGGAAGAGCCTTTGGAAGAAGTTAAATGAATCAGGAGGTATATTTAAGGTATACTCAATTTTGGATTATACTTTATTGAAGGAAGAGATATTGAATAATAAACATTTTATGATGTTGATTGATATGGATATGCGGTGGATCAAAATTCCATAAGTGGTGGTGCTTTCTTCATAGGAAATAGATGTTTGGGATGGTTGAGTAAGAAACAGAAAATCACTTCTCTTTGTTTTGATTTAGTAGAGTATATATTTGCTGGAAAATATTTCACTCTAATATTATGGATGAAGCAACACATGAATGATTTTGGCGATGAGGTGAAATATCCAATAGTGATTCACTGTGATAATAAGAGCATGATCGATCTAATGAAGAATCCAATTCAACACTCTCATACTATGCATATTAAGATCAGATATCACTTTATCAAAGAAAAAGATTAACATGGTGTTATTACAATGGATCATATTAGAACTAATTATCATGTGGATGATATTATGACTAAAAATTTGGTAGCACAAATGTTTGAGAAACATAGGTTAAAACTCAGTGTTCATCCACCTCCCAATGCATGAAGAGATTAGAGTTCGTCCTCTCTCCACATTTGTGTTAACTGTTTTAATATTTTCTTGAATGTGATGTAGGTTTATGGGGGAGATATGATCTAGGGGGAGTTTTTTTGATATCTAAAAGTATAAATACAGGTTATTTGGGTTTATTTCCAAAGGGGGAGAATGAATAAATTCAATCTTATAAAGGTTTTTTTGGTTTCAAGATTTTTTAATCCATGCAATGCTTCTATGGCATGATGAGAATTCAATGATTCCATGACATTATGAGAATTTAATGATTCTATGACACAATGAGAATTAGGTGTTATGAGGAAAAGGTTCATATTTCTTAAATATGACCACAATGTTTAAGGTGGTTTCATTTTCCTGTGTTATCCAAATTTTTGGGTTCAAAATCACGGGGAAGGAGAAAGGTTCCAGAAAGGTGGGTTTCTAGGATTTTCTCTTCTCAAATATTGTAAAGGTATGGGTTTCATAAAAGAATAAGTTTCTGGAAGGTTGAGCTTCATGAAGATGTGGAGCTTCATGAATGCACGATGCTGTGACAGTGATTCTACACAATTACGAGAAGCTTCTCAAACACAAGATGACATGACAGAGATTTTAAGAAACTATAAGAATCTTTATAAACATGATAAATTTCACTGGTGCTTTACTAATAGTGAATATTTGTGGAAATGTTTTTTGAGTTTTTTAAAAATTCCAATGGAGACATGGGATCTTCACAAAAGGCTGAGTTTATAAACAGGAAGCTACCCCCTCTTCATTTGAGATAAAAAGAATTAGAGAAAATCTTGAATCTAGTTGAATTCACAATGAATGATTTCTTAGTGAATCAGATATTCATTATGATCTTAAGAATCATGAAAATACTGTCTTAGTATTTACCAATGCTTAAGTATCTCGTAGAAAGGAGCTTTGTGATGAATGTATATTCCATGATGACTTAGTGAGCTTCGGAAGGGAAGTTTGTTCCGCAGAGGTAGTGAGCTTTGCGAAGGCAGTTTGTTCTATGAAGGTAGTGAGATTCATGAAGGTTAGGATCTTCACCAAAGTGTGTGGGTTCATGAATATTGATAATTATTTTAAAAATATAGAGGGTTTCATGAATACTTGGAGATTTTCGAATAGTAGTTTTGAACATATGGTTTCAGTAAAAAGTGATTTCAAGTGCATCAAATTGGGACATCAATGAAAGAAAATTCTCATTCTTGTCAAGGAAAAAGACTTAAGTTCCAATATACTGAAGAATTCTTCAAGTTGTTAAAATGAGTAGGACTTCACCCAAAGTATTGAGCTAGGGGTAGTCAACAGAAGTGTTTCAAGGGAGGTATTGTGTTATCCTTAAAATCTTGTATAGGTAGTGTGCTTGGAATATAGTGAATATTTATGAACTTATTAATTAAAAAACTAGTAAATATTAGTGGATTTACGAATTACTAACACACTATCAGCGTATGTTCCTTAGAATATCCCTTAGTGGTGAACTAAATAAATCGGTTGTGTTTTTTCTTTCTATACGTCAATGTTTGATTACCACATTATTCCATCAGACACGTTAAAAAAGTTTATACAACAATGATAACAAGGTCATACGATTTAAAAGAAAAAATTAACACCTTGATTCACCCCTCCCCTCTCAAGGTGTTCTGGGGTCGTATACAGATCTGTTCATTCCTTGGGATGGTGTTTGTTGTAGTCCCCTTATGAGGAATTTATTGGGATTTATTAAAACAGTGTCAATGTTTTTTTGAGTTTGTCTTTCAGCCTAGGGAACCCAATGTTGGTGCGTCATCTGATATATCCATTCAATAGAACCTTTAATACCTTTTTTTTGACTTAGAATACCAAGAAATTGGTTGCATTGATCAATGGTACTTTTATTTTAAATGATTGATTCTTTGACTATCCTTTTTGAGTCGGATCCCCATTGTATATACATGATCATTTAATAGTGGTACATCCTGATTAAACTTTTAGGTTGCCTCCATGATGTCAGCCAGTCAGGTAAGTAATTTTGGTTCATGATGATGATCTGATGAGTGATGAGGTCTCAGTTTAGGGTCCATCGCATGAGATTCTTCCTATACGTGGATAGGTAGAAAGACCCCACCTATTGAACAATAGATCATACTAGTAGATCATACTGAGGATGCATGTATACTCAGTATACTCCATGAGTTCCAGTGCTAGAGGCCGTCATTTTTTTGTGGTAATCCAGATTCCCTGGTAGGGAAGGATTGGATTGAGTCAATGATCTATATTTTTAGGATTATCCAAACACTAACCGATCAGGTGGTTGTACAGGAAGATATCCTTTTCCTTTCACCTGACCCTGGTTGAGTAGGAGGGTGAAAAGTTTCTTTAATTGATTGTGTTGAATCTTTTGATTCTTTAATGTGTGAGAGACTCCCAGTTGGGAGACATCGACTGTTAGGTCTTTTGTGACCATATATCCTCAAAATATTCACTCAATGGATTTTATAAAGTGGGAATTATATAATCCTTTTATAGGGGCATATTTTGGTCTCGGTCACAATGTAAAAGTAGATGATGATAGAGTTTCATACTTATCCTTTTTTTGTATATCCTAGTGTGGAGAAGATGTACTGAGACATTAAATGGTAGTTTTGGTGGGCTGGTATGAGACATATCATGGCTGAGTTCATCTCTCGGTGCCTCACCTATTAGTGGGTGAAGGGTGAGCACTAGGTTCTAATAAGTTTGTTATAGCCACTTGAGGTCCAGAAGTGGAAATGGGATGAAATATCCATATACTTAGAGATTGGGCTTCTATGGAGAGTGATAGGACATGATTCCATCTAGGTGATAGTTGACTGACTCACAAAGTCGACACATTTCCTTTCTATTAAGGATAATAATTTAGTGGAGAGTTTTGGGTAGTTGTACATATGAGATATTGTTCTCCTTCATGGGGATCCCTCAACTGTTTTACTGAATCATGATGCATGGTTCACATCATGGTTGTTGAGAGGCCATCATGATGCATTTGGGAACCTGATGAGGAAGAGAACTAACTTTCCCCCCCAGACAGATGGGCATACCATGTGCACCATCCAGGTGTGAGAGGATATGTTGAGGGGTTGAATGTTAGACTTCAGCCAAAGCTAAGAGGATCACTTTCATTTGATAGAGTTTTCATATAACAATAGACACCACTCTACCATCAGCACGCCACCTTTTAGACAATGTACGAGTGACCCTTAAGGTCACACTTATGATGGAAATACATTAGTGATGAATATTTAGTTGGGATATAAATCTTATAGGTGATGATGGTGAAGGTCCAGGTCATCCATGAGCTGATGAGGACATCCCAGAGCAGGAAACAATATTACATAGATCGGCATCATAGTACCTTGGAGTTTGAGAAGGGAGATTTTTTTTCCTGAGAGTCTCCCTAAGAAAAGGATTGTGGAGATTAGTACAGGGAGAAAATATGTCCTTGGGGTTTATTAGGGAATTGAGATATTACAAAGGGTTGGTGAGGTTTCTTACCGCCTTGCCTTACCCCTACAGTTGGAGAAGGTGCAAGACATCTTACATTTGTCACAGTTGGGGATATACATGCGTCAATCTACAAACATTATTGACTGGGGAGAGATATATAATGAGGATAGATCCAATTTTTTAGGGCACCAGGTGGTGATCGAGGATCGGCAGGAGAGGACCATGTGTTGACAGACCATTCCCTTAGTTTGTGTGTTGTGGCTGTATTGAAGCATGCAGGAGAGCTCCTAAGAGCGGGAGATACAGATACAGTCTTATTATCCCATGATTTTTTTATTTTAAATTAGTAGGGATAAAAATATTAAATAAAGTAATGATGTAGAGGCCATTTTTTTACTTGTAATACATTGGAATATATCTAGAAATATTTTCTGAGCCAAGAGCTTAGAAGACATGCGATTCTGAGGCCCGATGTTCCCAAAATTAATTTTATAAAAATATTAATTATATTTTATATTACATGCACATATTTTATTAATGGAAATGGGATAACTCTTAAACTAAATCTCATATCTTAAATATGAGAACACAATTGAATCCGGAATGTGAGGTTTCCACTAGGCATGACCTAAAATGGGTCAATGCAGGGTGGTCGGATAAAAAAGACCATGAGAGGGTGTGTTTAGTTAAATAAATAAATAAATAAATTTATTTAATTTAAATTAACTAAAATGGGAATACTATTTATAATCATGGTTAAGAAGGATCACTAAGTTATCCGTATAAACCTTGAACCATTGAGATTAATTCCTTCCACCTATCATTATGAGATTAGTATCAAATGATGACAAATCTATGGATCCAGGAAGATCGAGACATAGTGAATGAAACTTCTTCAATTCTTCATTGGAGAGCATATTATTCATCAATGAATGATCCAATCTCCAAGTAGGGCTCGTAAATTTTTGGATTATTCCTCAATTGATTAAAATATTGAGCATGATCATATTGTTTCTTTGACCCGTGTTCAATTTGAGCCTCTACATGATCCCAAAAATTAGATTTAAACTTTTAATTACTTTGTTTCTCACCCTAGATATCCCAATTTTTTTCATTGGATAATAATTCTTGTCCAATTATTGTTTCAGCTCTATTTATTATTCTTTTATCCCTCTGTTCTTCTTGTTCCTCACCGATTAGCCTATGGGGTCCTGCTTTGATGTTGCCAAGAAACACCGAGCATGATCAGACCCACTGATGTGAAATAGATTCACATAATATAAATAGATCATATATCAAGGATGGATTTTTGATGGATTTCAGGATACGAGATATTCCACTGTGGATCAGGAATCTGGTGATGTGATACGGGTGACGAGAGACATGCACGGTGCACACAGGATTGAAACGAACCAATTAAAAATCCTTTTCTGGACAACATACGATTAGAAATGATTTTAAAGGCTTGAAATTATATTGTTTTTGGTGAGTAGGTGATTGCTGAGGAGGTGAGGATAGACCTAGAACACTGAAAGTAGATCTAAATTTCTGTGAAAAACCCGACTATAGGGAGTGTACCTTCATGATTTCTGAATCTCCCCAAGTAGAAATGCTATGAGACTAGAGAACACATGCAAGTCCCCGTACAGAAGAACACATCATGCACCGAAGTACATGGACATGGGAATATTTACGTAGAAAAGGATAGGGGTAGGGGTAAGTCCTTGGATGGATGAGTATCATTATGTAGTCCACCTACACATTATGTAGTGCTAGACAATTAGTGAGCTGTGAACTGGTTGGGACATGGCTAGTTAGTAGAGTGGGGCCACACACTGGGTGGGTCCCTTACATGCCATGAACCCCAAATTTCCTTTTTATAAAACTTCATCCTCTAATATATCCTTTGCTTGGACTCATATTTTGGCCTGCGTGTAGCCTATGAGGAGTGTTTTTCCATATAGATAACAATTGTGGCCTCCATAGTTGCTTTTGAGATATGATATGAGATGTTCTAGGTGTGATTATAATTTAGGAGAAGCTTGATGTTTGTAGTGACCTGGAAGGATCATCATAGTGATCAAAGTGGAACTCTACCACTGGTTATGGTATGGGCCATCGATTTTCTAATAGAGTGTAACCATCCAGCTGGGCTTGGAATGGGTCGTCTACCAAGTATTAGAGTGTCTCCCTTCTACTGGGATAATGCACAAGTCCTATACCAATCCACAGAGTGGTACCCTCTCACGGAGTCAGGGAATGAGTCATCGACTATGACAGTGGCACCCTCCTATAGGGAAGGGAATGTGTCCTATATCTGCAATCTGATTGGAACCCTCTTACATAGTTTGGGAATAGTTGTTTGACTACTTGAGTGGAACCCTCCAGTTGGGCTTGACATGACTCCTCTACTGACTACTAGAGTGGAACCTTCTAGTTGGGCTGGCCTAGGACCCTTTATTGACCATCTAAGTGGAACCCTTCTATTGTACCCGAGCATGGGTTCCTTACCCATAGATTGTTCCACTCGACTATGTGTCATATTGGTGAGGAGTTCCTTGACTTATATTTCTCTTTATATCAGAACTTAAGATGATGGGAATCGTTGATAGACCTTTGGTATCATTGGCACTCTTATCCTAGGTTGGGTTGTGAGATGGAGATCCCATTCTATCTCATTTTAGTTTATTTGGTTTGTGTGTGTGTATATATATATATCAATGTCATTGGATATTTTACTCTTTTGATTTGACTTGAGCTATCAGTCTATTCCTATCATGTCTCTTAATACTCCCTTTTTCGAATTCAAGTCCTTTTACTGGGTATGTATATACTCACCCCTGCATGGGATTTTATGAAATGTGTCATGTCTTATGTAGATTAAAGATAGGTCATATTTGATAATAGAGGATTATAGGGATACCTGGTGCCTTTGACCAGGTATGGTGGTCACATATTGGAGATTCCAAGCTCAGATCTCAACCTGTCCATCGACTACTCCATGATTGATAGATGAATGATTGGATTTAATGTTTTACTCCTAGCATAACCTTTAAAAATTAGAAGAATAGAAATTTGTGTCATTGTGCATTAGTATAGTCTGAGGGACACCAAATCTAGTAATGATGTTAAACTTCATAAAATTTATGATGTTCTTTGTCCCAACTTCCTCAAGGGGTACAACCTTAGTCCATTTGGGGAAGAAGTTAGTAGCTGTCATGATATATTTTAACTAATTAGATGTAGCTAAGGGATAAGGTCCTACAACATCCATTCCCCATATGAAAAACTTCTAGGAGCACTTGGTGGTGTGTAAAAAATCCAAGGGTTGATGGATAAAGTTGTCATGTATCTGAAAAGAAATCTATTTTTTTGTGAATTCCATGCACTACTATGTCATTGAGAGGAAAAATATCCCAACCTCCTTATTTGATGAGAAATATTAATCCCTGATTGATGAGTTCCAAAAGTTCCAGTATGGACTTCCTACATAACAAAAATATTTTCCTCTCCATTAATTAATCTAAGGATAACTCCATTAAATCCTCATTTATAGAGGTCCTTCTGGTGAATCGACCTATCATAAAGAGTGAAGTTGACTTTATGTCACCAAGTTTTCTCTTTTCCTATTATGTATGATATAGGAAACCATTTTTGGAGGTAATAAAACATAGGAATAAACCAAAAATTTGTAGGATTATCTGGTTCATGGATGAAATTTACCTCATTGATCTTTTCCATGTTATTGTGAAAAAATACCGATACCCTTTTGTGATCTACAATGTTGATGACTCTTTCATCATAATCTAGATTTGACAAGGCTATAATAGTATTAGATAATGCATCTGCCTAGGGATTTAATGAGTGTAGGATTTGAGTTGGTGTTGGTTCAAAAAATAATTATACTATCAGCTCTCACACATAATCAAGTAGGGGATAAAATCTTCCTATCTGATATCATAATCACCATTGATCTAATGATGACCGACTATGAATCTCAATTGACCCTCAGGTGGTCTACTAGTATTTGTAGTGACAGTTCCAAGCCTCAAATCAAGGATTTATATTCTCCCTAATTTTTGGTGCATCCATATAATAATAGGAAGGAATAAGGTAGAAGTGTCTTTTTTGGTGAGATAACAATGAATACCAAAACAACTTTGTCGAGTTTGTGTTTTTATATTATTTTTTATATCAAAATTATGAAAGTATAATAAAAGTACAGTTCCCATGTCTAGAGGTGGTCCAATATGGAGAATAATTATTCATTAATAAATTTATTATTTAATGTTGTTCTTTCTACAAAATGATTAACTACAAAGAAATATACTAATGACTTACCTTTAATTTACTTTTGCGGTATGAACTAAATATCAAACTGCTGCAATATGACTGCCCACCATGCCTAGTGTCCGATCAACATAGGACGATTGAGAATATTTTTGATTGGGTCATTATAAGAGATCAAATTGACATCATGGTACAATAGAAAGTTCCTTGGTTTCTGAGATAAAAATATTAGTGTAAGGAAACTCTTCTCAATATGTAAATATTAATTATCAACATCGAGCATGGTTTAACTGATATAATGGAGGGTTTTATCACTTCCAACATAATTATTTTGTGTGAGTATATAACCCAATAATTTTTCTAATGTTGTCACATATATATTCTCTGGTCTTCCATTGATAAAGGAATTATCACTATTGGACTCAGGAGAAATTTCTTTACGATATAGAATGCCTCATGGTAATCATCAGTCCACTGATAAAGAGATCCATTTTTCATTAGCCTAATAAAGAGTAAAAAATTTCCCAAAAGATTCACTTTGAGTTTTCAAATGTATGTGGACATCCCTATATTACCCTTAAGTATTTTATGTTTTGAGGAGGTGAAATATCGTGGATAAGATTATTCTTATTTGGATCAACTTCGATGCCATAATGTGTACTAATAAGCCAAGAAATTATCCAGTGGTAACACCAAAATCACATTTCAAAGGGTTAATTTTTAGGATATTATATTATAGTTTTTTAAAAATGATCTCAAGATTAGAAATATGATCAAATAATTGTTGGTATTTCACTAATAAGTTATCAATGTAGAATTAAATGGATTTCCCTAAGAAGGGAATGAAAATGCAATGCATGAAGTGTTGGTATATAGTTCCAACATTCTTCAAACCGAAAGGCATCAACCAATAGTATTATATACCTTAGGGTGATCTAAAAGAAGTGGAAACTTTATATTCAGGTCCATTCAGAATTGGTAGAATCCCAAATCACCATATATAAAGGAAAGAGCTTGATAACCGGTCATCACATCGATCAAAAGTTTTGTAATTGGGACTAGGAAATCATATTTTGGAAAATTACGATTGAGATATCTGAAGTTGATACAAAATCTGATATGGAAATTATTCTTCTTGATGAGTTTATTAATATTAGATCTAACTTTGGAAGAATGAGTTGGATGTATCCTTCTTCCTGCTTTGTTATAACCGGGGTGACCTTTTGGAAAGCCTAAGTAGAGGTTTCTATATCCAGATTAATGCCTATAATTTCTGTATAATTCTAGGACAAGACTTATTCATGATTATTTAAAAAATAAGTATATACCTATTGTTTATTGGGGTACATGTCCGTGCTGATCAACATAGGTGATGGATCATCCTCTTTACTGAAATTTATCTTCCATAGTTAATTAATAGTGGTGGATACACCTTCCTCAAATGTAGAGGGTGCATGTTTGAGGTTCTATTCTTCTTTATATTCCTATTTCTAATCCTACATACCTATGTTAGAAGGGATCAATGATGAAGGGTAATATTCATTGTTATAATATAAGTAAACATTCAGACACCCAAATGGTGGGGTAGAGGGATCACCTCCCTCTATTTGGGATATGATAGTTCCTTCTGATTCTGATAATGAAATTGGGGTTTCCTATAACTATGGGGAGAAATCATGGGAATTTTCACCTAGAATGTTACCATTGATGTGAGGTTCAAATACCTCTTCAACACTAATAAGTTTTTTTAATGTGACTGATATCATGAGAGTCGATGAGTAGATGTCTGAATTTGAACTTATTTTTATAATCTGATTGAAAGGACATACATATTCACCACCAAGATCAATAAATGGGTTGGTTGAGGCTATTTCCATATCATTTGGGGTGGTAATATGAGTGACACCATTAGTTATTGATTTTTTCTCCTCCATCTGGTAAAATGTTTCATTGATATGTTGAGATTCATAAGATTCAAATGGAACTTTATCAATTTGAAATTTCATGATCTATCCATTAATAGAGCATTTGATATGTAGATGGTATTATCAATGGACTAAAACATGATAACACAATTGAAGTATTCTTGTAAGAACATTGAAAGCATGTTTAATAATATCTTTATGTCTAGTATATATTCCCATAGGATAGATCCCAAATGGTGTGATTTTTGATATATGCTTGCTTTTACACTTGATGGTATATTTCATGGTTGGATTTCTCACTTATTTATCTTATGGTGTATCCAGGTATGGTTAAACATATGCTCATATTTCCTTACATGCAATTTTCATATTACTTATTGTGATAATATTTAAGGCTTTTATGAAAAAACAAATGATGTAGTTTGTTATAAAATGTTTTATATTCTAGAATGGATTTATAAACTAGTTTTGTTTTAAATCTAGAACTAATGTTTTCTTGATATTAGACATTTTATAGAATCTTTGGTGAAATACCATTAGGATTTGTGTTCACATGCTACCTTTTTTCCTTTGGGAATTTTTAGATGTATTTTTTTAGGGATTATGTAAAGGGATGGGTGTCTTGTAGTTCAAAGAATTCTCTTAGTCGTCGATGACTTTGTTTTGGGTTAATTTGGTGGTCACAAATGGTCACATGGAGCAATGTTATTTGGATTTAGAGTTTCAATTTTAGTTTTACCCCTTTGTATTAACTTTTTATGTCTTGTGGTTTTTTATCTTTATTATGCAACGTACTCCATTGGTTTTCTTTGTTCTATTATAAATGAGACATTTTTGGCTGTGTTGTTGATGCTCACCACAAAAAGACCTTTTTGGGTGACTTGTCTTGTTATCCTAGGCTGGTTTATTACAAAATGGTATCAGAGCCATACCTAGAGTGAATTGTTGTGAAACTGCCTAAGTTTGATTTAGGGACTTTGGTTGATAGGATTTAGGACCATCAAAATTTTAATAGTAAAAGTGGGAGGGTTCTTGGGCAACTTACTTACATATCTGAACCCACATTACCATGGGTGGTCTAGTATTTTTTCCAAGATTGGGACTTGGTATTTGAGAATATTCGAATAAAAAGGACACAAGGTTTATTTAAATGGATCAGTTACTTATTAAAGTGTTGTATTTTTCTCGTAAAATACAGGATTTATTTAAATTATTGAGTTCTAAAGGCATTGATATGGATTATTGAAGTGGTATTATGATTTGGGAGTTACACATAATACCATTAGTTATTGTCTCGTGGTTAATAGAGAGTGCCTCTAAGAAGAGCTCTTCTGTACCTGAGAGAGGAATTTGAGAGACGAGTTACATAGGAGAATCCACTGGTGGAACCCTCTTTAGGGTAAGTGTAATGGCCTAAACCCTCCTGGTCAATTACTTTTCCAAATTTCTGGTGTTTGGGGAATCCTGGGGACCATCGGCGACTTATTAAGAAGTTTTCAAAAAACTCAGTTCCACCAAATTATTCCACCGCCACTGTGGCACCGATCACGACGACACTGTGACAGTGGAACTGTGGTGGCGGCACGGTGACAGTGGCACCATAGAGGTCACACCATCATAGTTGAAAACTAAAATGGTGGAACTTTGATGGTGGAACCATTATGGAGTCTCACCAAATGGTGTCCCACCCTTTGTTTTTTTCCTGTTTCCTACTTTTTCCAGTTCCGCTCCCGTAACATATCTTTTGATGTAAAAGTGTTTTAATACCCCTTCAAAGCCCTTTTTAAGCCATTAAAAGATGTTTTAAACCCAAATTAATTAGGATAACCTTGGGTTACC
This sequence comes from Viscum album, assembly GCA_963277665.1. NCBI lineage: Eukaryota > Viridiplantae > Streptophyta > Magnoliopsida > Santalales > Viscaceae > Viscum > Viscum album. The sequence goes on from OY728128.1 coordinate 1,608,941,318, forward strand.
AAAACGTGTGGCTTTTTCCTCAGTGTAACCCCTTTTTTCCATACTTTCCAGTTCTGCCCCTGTTACGCATTTTCCTCCATTTAAAGGAAACCCTTTAACTCATAGCCATTATCACCACCTTTCCGAGGAGAATTATTAAATAAAAATTAACTCTATCTTGTGTAACCACACTATTGCATGGAGAAACCACTATCCTCCTTTAAAGCTATTCATGATTTATTATCTCGTAACTCTAGGATATCTCCTTTTATTGCACGAAGTTTTCTTTCTTCTTCTCGGCTAGTATCCTTTCCTCTCCTTAGTGAATTTGGAGTCCCTCTGTTACAGCCCAAGATTTTATAAAAAAATATATCTTTTTAATTTTATTACTGTCTTGTGTTGTACGCTACACCAAAAGGAGCTTGCACAACACGCATCCTTGTCTTGCCTTGCATTACACGCAATCACAACCTTCCTCGATAGCGTGTGTAATACGCAATACCGAGTTTCACTAAACAACGATGTGCTATTAAAATATTATTAAAACTAGCCGTTATGAATAGTAATAACCACTTTTTAAAATTCTTTAAATCTTATTTTTCAAAATGAACTTCATTCTTGGATTCGGAGTATCGAATTTAGCCTAAGGTGAAATTTTGGTACTTTTCGGATAACTTTCATATTCTGATGAATAGTGAAAATTACTAAATTATAATTAAAAACAACTTTTTTAATCGAAATAATTAATAGTGATAAATTATTAATTTGAGTGGTTTTAAATTATATTTAGAATATATTTTTACAATTTAATACAATGTTGGTCATTGGTTGTAATTTCACATTTAAACCAGACATAATCAAGTGTCAATCTTTTGATATATATTGTTTCCTAAAAACACGCTATTTATTTTAACAGCGGGATTTAATTATAAAATTAATTAATGCAACTTCTATGTTATGAATTTGGTAAAATAGATTTCATTTTTGAATTTGGAATATGAAATATAGCTTAGGATGAAATTTTGGCATTGTTCTGAAAAACATCAAATTTTGATGAATAGTGAAACTACTAAGTGGTAGGTTAAAAACTGAATTTTGCATAAAACTTAATTTTACCGCTTCTGTGAATGGAATTTAGAAAATCCGAGAGACACGGTTAATATCAAGGACTAAAATGTGGTTCAATGAGATGAAAATAATTTTTTTGGTGAATAGTAACTTTTTACTTTTTTTTTACCACGGTTAATAGTAAATAGGGTAACTAAGGGTAAATATGATATTAATATTACCCTAACACATGTCCTAATTCTATTGGACAAGTGTAATTCGACCAAAAACAAACTTAGGAATAAAATATGACCATTTAGGCCCACTTGGATTAGATTAGGACATTTATTATTAATTTATTTAAAGAAGGGTTAAAATAGTTAAAATCAAAGTTTAATAAGTAAATCATTTTTAATATGGGGTTATACATAAGATAAATTCGACTATAAATATTCATTAGAAAGATAAAAAGATTTCCTACATGATGGTATTTTATTTGTAATTTTTAGACATCAAATAATATAATTTATTTATGACACAAAAATGATGCAGTAATTATCTTATTAATGAAATATTGACATAATTGATAATATAAATACCAAAATAAATGTAATTTAAGACTTTTTATGAATTCCACTAATTTTCTAGGTTACTATGATATATTAGTGTTGATTTAATCAACTTGGTTCGAACATATAATTCTGTTATGACTTTCACAAAAATCATATATCAAATAGTGTCAAAATTGACACAAAATAGTTTTTAAATCAAATATTATATTATTAATTGTTATTTTATTCCTAAAAATCTAAGGTTAGGCCAAATGACTTAAATAAGGATATATGTATTAATAATATACAATTTGGGGTTCGTTTGGCATGTTATAGTAAGTTTATTAACCATATAGTGAAAGAAAACAAAAAGACACGGTAAAAGTTAAATTATTTAACTTAGAGTTAAATCTAATTGATAAGGTTAAAATAATACTCTAAACTTGTCTAAATCCTATTGGTTGATAGGATTTCGACCCATCCCCACTTTATCTTCGAAATAAGACCCTTTGGAACCATTATAAACCGATTTTGACTTTAATATAAAATAATATTTTGAGATATTCCTAAGGTGCCCCTCTCCTCCCCTATAAAAGGACATCTCCTCCCCCTCCTCCTCACACCAATTTGAGCACTCAAGCTCGGCCAAACCCTGCCAATTTCTCCTCTCCACTTCCCTAGAAACATCCTAGAGGTTCTGGTCTTACTCAAAGACCAATTTTCGTTCCCTAAGAGGAGGTCTCCAAAAGGTGCTTCAAAGAAGAGGTAATTGCCGTTACCAATTCTTTCATCTTTATTTCTTCTTCCACTTCTTCTTATTAGGTTGTTTCATTATGAAGTAATAACATCAGTATCACTCATATACTGATATGTTATTATAAGTATGAAACAACCCTATTTCACCATCTATCCATCCTACGGAAAAAGAAATCACTGCGCGTGCGTACGTACGGAATACCGTCTCCACGCCGTGGTGTAATCTATTTTCCACCACCACCTTACATGGATGGGTATAATGGTGTAAAGAATAACTATACATAGTTATGACAACATCATATTGATTCTGATATATTTTATAATCCACTCCAATTCAATTCAATATTTATATAAATGATATCATCGCTCGTGCGTACGTACGGAATACCGTCTCCACGACGCGATGAGATTCATTCTCCATGTTAACCATTTAAGAATGATTATAATGTATATATAAGAAATAATAATGAAATATATGAAATTATAAAGCTACTGGATTTATGTATATATATACATATGTATGTCATCTACTTACTTCCATTTCAAGACAATAAGGAAAGGAAAACAGCGTTCATGCGTACGTACAGACTACCGTCTCCATGAACGGTGTTTTTCATTTTATTTATCTACCTATTATATATATATATATACTGAATATATATGATATATAAATCATATTTTATATTCTTGAAGTAAGTAAATCATGATATAAGTAATAATGATGTCAAGAACAACAAGTCAAAACACCTACGATAAATGAAACGATTTTACCCAAAACGCTTCTTTAACATGGAATTTACAAAAGAACGGGTAATATAATGTCATAAGTGAACCATATATGATATCATAACAATGAATATGATTCTTTAATAAGTCAATAACATGATTTAAATCATTATACAGGGGGTTCGGACACTTACAAATCAAGTCGGACCTAAGGTAAGGGAAATATCACAATCTCATTTTTATCCGAGATTGTTTATTCGTAAGTATTTACTGGGGTGTATTTTATCATACACATCCATGTTCCCTCAATATGTAATATTATTTCCATCCACCTACAATTGTTTAAATCCAATTTTACCCTTCTATGAGTTTTTAGTAAAGGATATGAAAGGAATCTTTTTTCGTTTTTCGTACGAGGTACTTTTTGACTTTTCTGAAAAAAGTACGAAGAATGTTTTTTTAACTTATACGGAACGAACGGATTTATACTGTTTTATAAAGCCTTATTTTCATGAAGCTTCCTCTAAAAGATTTCATGACTATTTTCAATAAAATCTCTTTCTTTTAAAATTGCATGATGTTTTGAGAAAAGAAATTGATTTTGAAGAAGAAAGGATATTTTCCTCAAGAATTCAATTCAAGTGTTTTATCAAAATTATTTTCCATATAAGATAATAAAGGGTTCTGTTTCTATCCATATTTTTACATTGATTTGACTATGTTGTGATGGAATTATGTTTATGAATTCCTTTATCTTATATGAATGGTTTTATGATGTCATGTTGTTTAAGAATCCCATTTTTATTACATGGGTTATGCAATGATGTATGATTTATGATTTTGTGGCACACATAAGAAAGGATTCATTAAGAGATGGGTGGGACCTATATCTCCCTCCAATGCATTGGGTAAAGATTTCATATCTCATGAGATAGACATGGCTGGAATGGTAGGTTATACCGGTTCAGTGAAACAGGACTGAAACGAGGATTACTCGATTCAGAAAGGGACTTTGTCCACTAAGATAGTCTTGGAAATGAGTCTTGACTAACAAGAAATGATTCTCTATGATTATGTGTGTATGCCACAATGAGTAATGTTTTAAGTTATGGTTTCATTTTCACTACTATGATTTATCCCATGTTATGAAATTATGCTCTCTTTTGCAGGTTAAGATTTCCAAAAATGTTATGTTCTTATGAAAATTATGTGATTGATATTTCTTTTGTTTACCCTTACTGAGCATTTGAGCTCACCCTTTTATGTTTTCTTTTCCCCAGGATATAAAGAAAGGTTTTAGGTAAAAAAAAAAGGAAGATCTTTATGGGATATTTTGAAGATCTTTCACCAGGATTAGAAGATTACGTTCCGAGTTTCCAAAGACACTAAACTATTACGATCCTTGTGTGTGTATTTTTGTTATCTATTAAGTATTCCGCAAAAGTAATGTAATGTTCATGTACGTTAGGCTTCGGGTCTCTACACCCTCTTCCTGAGTCTAGTTTTGAACCCATTCTGGAGCCTTTCCTACTCACTCTAGGAGTCCTTGGAGTTCTTCCCCTACAAGTCACACATCCCAATTTCTTGGTTCAAGGATAAAACTTCGATCGTTGATCATCTACGTAGGGTTCTCCTTCATCTCTCTTTACTGTGTAACATTCGGGGTGGGTACGATAATGTCCCTTTAGGGATGGATGAAACCAAACCATAACAATGAAAATAAATAGTTTTTAAGGAATGAAGGGGTGTGTTTGATGATACTATTGTACTCTTTTATTTTTGCTTATATATTTTTAATTATACGATCTTATGTTCACTGAAAATCGTGTCTATTGGTGGTCCTTCCTTGCACACTAATGAACATCTATTTTCTTGATAATCCTGTGATTGAATGGATGTAACATGGAAACTAGTTAATCATATAAACTTGGTTGATTGAATGAATTCCCAATGAACAAGAGTCCTTGTGTGATCACTCTGGTTAACCCAATAGAAATATGAAACTTAATGAATGGTGTGCTTAAATCTGAGAACTCTCTTTATTTGTTCTGGTAATATGTATAGTTTTTCTATTTGAAACCTTTTTGGGTGATGTGGATGGGGATGGGATCTCCTATTATTGATTTGTTGGTTTCATATCTAAGGCTGTGTGGGGTCATATAGTAGGGCTTGGTTTTGTTCCAGTACTTCTAGGGATTTCATAGGTCCCTTTTGTGGTTATAAATTTATAAGAGAACTAGGTGTGAATACTTAAATTGATGTTTGGATGTTTTTTCTTCCTTGGATTGTGGATATGCCTATTAGTTGACCAGTAGTGAAGAATTATTTATTCGGAATCACTTGAACATAATAACAAGAATGGGTTCAATGGGGAATTGTTTTCCAGGAATGAATTTTTCTTTGGTTGTGGTTGTTGTGATTTTGTATGAATGAATAGTAATGAGGGTGTTTGTATATGGGATGGTTTCGGAACCCTTAGGTTGGGATGAGTTCTTTTGTTTCTTATTTTTACCCCACCCAAGTTGATCACTTCGTGACGAAAACCCATATTTCATGGGGAAGGGTGTTTTTCCCAAACATCCTATTGGGTGGCTAGTTATTAGTTCCTTTTTTTCTCCCTCTATCGAGTATCCCAAGACTCTTTGGGTAGGCTATGATGGAATGTGGTCTATTTTTTAGTAGAATACTCTTTGGGTAGGGTATGTTTTGGTGGTTGGACCAGGTTTGTGTGGGAAGGTTTGTTTCCCAAGTGTGTTCTGGATAAAGCCCAAGTGTCTTCAGACATGGTGGTAGTTGTTTTGGCCCAGGTGTCTATAAGCGTGGTTATGTATGGTTGTGGTGGACCAGTTGTCTGTGGGAGAGATGTGTGGTGGTGGTGGCCCAGGTGTCTACAGGTAGGATACGTGGTTGTGGTGGCCCATAAGGTTGTTGTTGGGGTGGTAGTGAGACTGCAGTGAAAATGGCAGGGGAGGTCTGATGTGTTGTATGTCTTTAATAACCAGTGGGAAAGTGGAGCGGGGTAACCAAACATCGATGTTCTATTAATATTATTTTACATGACTTGAGTTATTTGGGGAGTGTGCCTTGGTGATGTTGGGTGGATAGTTTCCTTTATAGGGGATTTGGTTATCTCCTTTTGCTCACGGGGCATTAGAATGCCTCCCCACTTGTGCACAAGAGATTTTGGTTTTCCCTACTGAGTATACCTATATACTCACCCTACCTATATAAAACTGCTTTCAGGTTTCCAAGAGTATTCTGAGGACCGTATGAGACTGTACTAGATCAGACATCTGGATAGTTTCTGTTGCTGTGTTATCTCTTTTAATACTTTTCCTTTGAAGTTTTCTTGTACTTGTATGTGTTTATCTTTGAACATGCATATGAGAATGGGTTTTGGATTTACTTTTACCTTTAGTTTTGGATTTTTTTCATTTTTACCATCATATCTCCCAATCCTACTAAATAAAAAGGGTAATGCCTTCTATATTACTTATGATTCTATACACTTGGTGCTAGTCGCCACTCCAGGGCCTATTGAAGGCAGGACTCGGGGGGTCATTATCTCTACTTCAACTTGAGGAAGGAAGGGTTTGGCAGTTTTCTATTCCTTTCCTCATCTCGGTGAAGGCGGGTTATGACAGTACGATATAATCCTCACCATTTAGACTCCAGGTCATGTGAGTATTCGGGATGAGCACTAGATCATGGATTGGAATTTACTAATCAGAATCGACCCATCTTCTATGTTGAAAAATGACCTTATGAATATGGGGAATGTCATTAGAAGATTGATAGGATCTTCCACTTCCTAAAAACTCTAGAGGACTCTAAGGTTGGGTTTTCTACATACATTCTTGAGGGATTGGGAAGGTGATAATGGTGATCTATCTTATAAAATTAGTTGTACGAGGATATTACCAAGTCTATCTTCCAGAAAATATTCAACAAGTAGTTTTATGTTGAAATTTTTCATGTGGAGAAGAACCTAGAGTTTCTAAACTTAGAGAAATGGGGTTGTATGGTTTTATAGTATTCCACCCTTTTCACTGATTAGCACCCGATATTTTTACAAATGATTATATTAAGGATTGGAGGTGCAAGATAGGTTTGAGGGATAGTATTTGGTCAATGGTTTTAATCTTATTCTTTATAATCATTGTGAAAGTGTTCAAGAGAGATTATATGGATGAGGTAGACATAGTTTTATAAATTGATTTGGGTGCAACATCGTTTACTGTAGTTGTTTACTACGGTATACCTTCTATCCTGAAAAGGAGACAAAATGGTGGTGAATTTTCTTTAGGACCTATTTTAGGGGCTTCATTAGGACAAAAAAGGTTATTTTATATCAGTGTTGAATCCTTGGTCATACCAAGACTGAATGCATGAAAGAGGCCTATAATTTTTATCATTGTGTTAAATTTGGCCATCTCAATCATTTTTGTAAAAGTATTTCCCATGGCAGTAATGTTGGATACACTCTCAAAAAGTGTTTTCTGGGTTTTTTCGATGCTTCCAAGGGTGGTGGGTCTTATCCTTAGGATAATGGGGATGTTCATGTGACTATGAAAGATCAGAGAGGATATAAAACCATGTTTATTTATGTAGTGGTGTATGCACCAGAGGAATCCAAGGCAAGGTTGAAAACTGTGGGAGGTATGATGTTTATTTCACCATCTATGGTATTATATTTGTTTGATACAAATTTTAATCATTATTTTGTATCATTAAATTTTATTGAATTAATGGTATTGTATCCATAACATATGTTTTTTGGTCGAATCATTCCACACATTTAATAATGTGGTCTACACAAGGTTTCAGATATCCCGCATGTCAGATGGTGATAACTAACTTTAAAGTGGTGTGGGATTTCTTATTTATTCACCTTGATATATTTAACCTAATTTTCTTTTCATGGATTGGATGATCAACATAAAGGACCATATCAACTATTATAAATATAAAGTTCAATTTCTATCTCTTAATGGAGTCTCTCAAGTCATTTAGGGTGAGTGTGATTCAAGTTTTGGGATTTTAGGTCTTGTACACTGTACCTTATACTGGGGTAATCTCATGGTAGTTTTCAGAGGTGTTACTTTATTCCTTTTATCCCCATTTGAGGATTTCTCTTCTAGTAGTGGTGATTTCATATCCTGAGGTCTTTCCAAAGTATTTTTTTAGAGTTATCACCATATATAGAGAGGTCAAATTCGCTATTGAACTTCTCGATGATACGATTACCATTTCTATAACATCTTATATCATGGTACCTACTAAGTTAAAGGAGATAAAATTTTAGTTAGAGGATCTTGAGGACAAAGGATTTATTCAACCTAGTGTGTTACCTAGGTATTTTCCTATACTATTTTCCATAAAGGCATACATAAGACTCAAACCTTTCATAGATCATCGAAAGTTAAATCAAGTGACAGTTAAGAATAAGTATCCTTTTACAAGGATTAATGATCTCTTTGATCAACTCATAGAAGATCATTGTTTTTCTAAGTTTTACCTCTAGCTAGGGTACATACAATTGAGATATTCAGAAGTGGATATACCCAATACATAATATAGGAGTTGATACATGCATTTTAAGTTTAAGGTTATTCCACTATGTCTCACTAATGCTCTTATAATATTAATGGAATTAATGAATCATATATTTCATAAGTTATTGGATTATTTCGTGGTCATGTTTGTTTTATGATATTTTTGTGTACTATAGGATAGAATAGAAGCATTTTTGATTAATTGGATATCATCCTTAGAACCTTGTGAGAAATTTTTTTGTATGGTATGATTTCCAAGCACGAGTTTTGGATCCGAGAATTGAAATTTTTGAGGCATGTTATATCTTAGAGGGGAATATTAATGGATCCTAAAAAGATACATGTAGTTATATATTGGGAGTATCTCAAAAATATGTTTGATATTTAAATATTCTTGGTTTTAACTGGTTATTACATGTAGGTTTTTTGTACTTTTATAAGATCACATATCCAATGAAAGTACTAACCCTTAAGGGTGTAATGTTTTAATGGGGTGAAAATTTTCAAATATATTTTGAGGAATTGAATGTAAAGTTGACTACAATTCCAATTCTGATTCTCCTGAAACTAATTTCTGGTTATGATGTTTTTTGTGATGCTTCTTGTATGAGTTTATGGTGTGTCTTGATGCAGGAAAAACAAGTGGTGTCCTATGACCCTCACTAGTTATGCCCTCATGAGAAGAGCTACCCTACCCCTGATTTTGAGTTGGAATTGGTTATTTTTTGACTCAAAACGTGGTTTCACTATCTATTTGGAGAGTTGTTTGTGGTATATTATGATCATAAGTGTATGAATTATATTTTCAATAAGTGGGATATGAATTTTTGAAAAATATGATGGGTTGATTATCTCCAAAATTTTGATTTTGATTTTTATTTTTCTCCTAGGAAATGGAACATGGTAACTAGTGCATTGAGCAGGAAATTAATGACTAAATATTTAAATGAATCAGTGGAAGAGTTTTCTCTGATTAGATTTTTAATTAGGATGACCTTAGGAGTATAAAAGGCAAGTGGAAAGGTATTCTTAGATTTAATAAAATATGAATCATCATTTGATGAGTACGTTCATCTCAATAAAGTGAGAGACACTAACTTAAATTTCTTGAGTAAAATCGTAAATGGTGGGAATACCTTAGGTGAGTGGTCTTAGTCTCATGTGAGCACTTTTTTTAAATTAGGTTTTATTCCAATTTTTTTAAGGAAGGAATTGATTGAAATTGGACACTGGTCTTGTTAAAATATATACCATAGGATTACCGAGATGTATCATGATTTGATATATTGTTATTGGTGGCTGTGGATGAGGTAGTCAATTTCAAATTTTTTGTCGTGATGCCTTCCTTATAAGAGAATTCAGGAAGATATCCAGAGACCTACATGGTTGTTTCAACCTTTTTCTTTTTCTAGTATGGAAGTGGGGAAAGATTTCCGTTGACTTATTAATTAGTTTACTATAGATTCCTAGTGATAATGATACAATTTGGGTAATCATTGATTGAATTTAAAAATAATATCATTTAATCCCTATCAAGGAGATGAAGAAGGTGGAGCATCTCATGCCTTGTATATATGAGAGGTTGTGAGACTTCATAGGGTTCACTCAATGATTTTTTTTATAGGGACCAACGTTTCACATCCATATTTTGGAAATTTTTGAAATAATTTAATTTTTCCCAATTAAAATTGAGCATGGAATATAATCCATTGATGGATGGGGAGACATAGATAGATCACAATTTCCTTGATGATATGATTCGAGCATGTGTGCCTGATTTAAGTGGTTCTTGGGAAAATCATTTTACTTTATTCAATATTTCCTATAACAATCATTATCTGGCTTCATTTAATATGGAATCCTTTGATGTGTTGTATGGGTGTCCATGCACATATCCCTTATGGTAGGATGAGTTGAGAGATTAGTGCTTGGTTATATTGATATTTATTCAGTATAAAAAGATAAGTTTTAGTTGAATCGATATAGATTAGTAACCACACAAAGTAATTAGAAATCCTATGTGGAATGTCATCATCAGCTACTAGAATTTAAGGTTGGTTATTCAGTTTTTCTCATAGTTTCACCTCGCTTGGTAACCATCATTTGGTTCAATAGGGTAATTTAACACTGATGTTTGTTGGACCCTTTGAGATTATTGAATGAATTGGAAAATTTGAACATCATTTGGACTTTTCACCATAATTGACATTGATTGATGGCATGTTTCATGTTTCTCAGTTGATAAGGTTTCAACCGGATCATTCCCAAGTGATTTAATGGGAGGATTTTTATCTTGATCCCGACACCACTATGGTTGAAAAATTTATTTTGATAATAGATCATCTAGAAAAGGTACTATTTGATTAAAAAAATTCCTCTTATACCGAGTAATGTGGTATTTTAGACAGGATATCTATGAGATGTGGGAGTTGAAATTGTTGATGAGGAATTAGAGGCCTTCTGTATTTGTGAGTCTTGAATCATGACCAATTTCTAGGGACATACAATTTCTATGGTGGAGATATTGTGACATAACATTATCGTCTCATAGTTATTCCTAGTCCTTGGTTGTAATCATCCTTCATTTGGGTGCCTTTGTGGGTAATTTTTGAGTTTTGTAAATTTATATGTTTCTCTATAGGGTACTGCACTATGGAGTTTGTAGGCTATGATGTGAAGAGATATTGTAGTGCAATGGACTAGCAGGCTATGGTGTAGGGTCTTGAGGGTAATATTTAAAGCTACTTCTGTATTTGGAATTGCTGGACCATTGTCACCAGACTTTGAAATGGATCTTTTTAGAGCTATTTCTAATATGGGATTGGCTATGTTGTCGAACATTCACATAGTGTAGAAGGACACCTGGGTGTTTTGAGTTTCTATGACATGGATCCCTTGCTATGTTGTAGCCTTTCTTGACCAGAATAGGATCTAGGTGAGGTACAACACATGGTTTCTCAAGGACAGTTGGCCAGAGGTGACTGTGGAATAGACAGGGGGCACTGTGATGTGATATGAAGGCTTTGCGTTTTGGTTCTAGGGATTACACCATGGTGTTATGTTTTAAAATATTGGTTTAAATACCCAAAATACCCTTCAAATATAAAAATCTTTCAACATTATTCCTCAAACTTCAAGTTCCTATAATAGCCCTTTGAATGCATTTTAATCCCTTCTTGATTAGGTTTGACCCCAAGCTTTGAGAAATTAATCCTTGATGTTTTCATTCTATTCTTGAGCTAGGAGTATCTAGCTAAATGTTATAATTATTGAATAAATTGATGTTTTTGTTCAAATACATTATTTTTATTATGAAAAGGGTGGATTTGATATCAATGTGGATATTCTTCATGGGATCTATGTATTTAAAGGGGTTTTCTTTAAAAATGGTATTAGATACATGACGTGTTTTTAAAATTCCTTTAAAGTTATTTTGGACCTAAAATCGTTTATCAAGAATATAAGTAGACAAGATTCACTGATAAAATGTATTATAAAACATGAGAAATTTTTTCAAATGATTTTGTCGTGAATATAATTTTTGGAACCTTAGGTACATCGGGAAATGGACGTTTCACTTTTGTATGTGTAATTCCAATAGAGTTCTTATGATATTGATAAGATGTTATGGGTCTTAATATTGGTTGGATCCACTATATTCCATGTCATGGGTTATTTTTTATATATAGTTAATATTACCCTAGGATAGAGCCTAAACAGTGTTCTTTTTCATAATTCTTGGTTTGACCTCCTCCTCCAATCCATTTTTTTTGGTATTTTCAATTGACACTTTTAATGATTGTTTTGACCACTTTTTTATATTATTGTGTATACATGGATGGTTTATCATATAATCATGTTTCCTTACATGATGTTTTAATATTCCTTTTTGTGAGAGTATGTGAGGATTTTATAAAAAACCAAAGAATATTTTTTTTATAAAATATTTTATCTTCTAGAAATGATTTTATAATATGGGTTCTTTTTAAATATTGAACTAATGTTTTCTTGAAATTATAATTTATATATATTCTTTGGATAAATCTTAATGGTATTTTTCTCAATCCCAACACTTTATATTGAGAATATTTATATATGGTTTTACTAGATTCAGGAAAAGGGAAAGGCATCGTGTAGTTCAACAACTTCTCTTAGTTGTTGATTTCTTCGATGTGGGTTGATTTAGTGGTAATGTATAGTTATATAGAGCTTTGGTATTTGGATTTCTGGGTTCATTTTCATTTTTATCCCTCCATCTTGATTTTTTATATCTCGTGGTTATGTTTTCTTTCTTCCTCTAGTTAATTTTTTTGTTTGATTTGTTTCGTTATAAATGAGGTATGTTTGGTTTTTTTGATGTTCATATCATGGAGTACCTTTTGAGGTGGATTTTGAAGTTATTATGGGCTAGTTCATTACAAATTAAATCCAAGACTTTCTCATCCTATTGCTATTTTTAATTTTAGAGACTGATGATCATTATTTTCTAAAACGTTCTGCTGAATTGATAGAGAAACTACTGAGGGAGATCATTTCATCATTTAATCAGCTGGGCTTGTAAACTAAAATATCAGATGAAGGATGAACCCTCCAAGGTTTGAAAAAAACAACCAAGTTTAGATACTTCTTACTAGTCAAGGGTTCCCATTATGTGGCCGCACTAGAACATGAAAATTATCAGATGCTATTATTGATCCCCTGAGTCGTTTAGTGTTGGAAACGTTGGATTCCAAAAGTTTGGTGGGGGAAAAGTTTCCTTTACCAATTCAGGGTAAGGATTTACCTCTGGCTACACTAGTTCACTATGTACTTCATTATATTCCTGTCAAGCTATCTATTATTTCACAGTAAGGGAATCTCAGTGGGAACGACTAGATGAGAAGGAGTTTGAACAAGGGAAAAAATGGGTTGAACCAGATGTGGTGGTTCTAACTACATTGATGACTTATAAACTTCATGGGTTGGCTTACTATATCTTATCTAACATAATTCTGGTTGTTTCACTAATAGAGGGATGTATTGAAATCCTGCTTCCACTAGATCTAGATATATTGGTTTTCTAGACCTAGATTAAGAGGATGTTCTAGCTCCATATATTTTTTGGAACTCTAGGTTATTTCTTCTAAAGTAGATTCACTGGGATGGTCGGATAATTTTTTGTTTTTAGAACATATCAAGAAGGGATATTTCCTCTGAGTAGTTTTACATTGAGTTTCCTCAGTTCTTTCATCTACACCTCATATTGAGAAAAATATTTCCACAAGTTTGATAGTTTCAATATCCTTAAGTAGTGGGTGGGATGCATCCACAACTTTACCTTTTTCTTTTATTTGTTTCCATTAGGGAGTGTCAATGGAAAATTTTAATGTGTTTCCAAATTCTTAGCTAACTTGTGATTTTTGGTATGCAAAACATTTTCTGTCACTTTTGTGGGTACTTTATGTTGAAAAAAAACATCATCCTTTGATTCCCCTGTAATAGATTTATATTATGTAGTGTCTGTAAGGGTAGTGATAATTTCATTTATTGATTCATAAGGCATTTCAAGTGTCCATTTTTCATGGAAATGAGAAGACGTAAAATTTCCATTGGGATATATTCTAAAGATTTTTGATATTCAGAAAGGGTTTTGCCCCTAGTAGGTCTCTTTGACTTGGAACCACTACAAGACCTCATCACACACTTCAAGGATTCCCATTGAGACACATAGTGGAGAGTTATCCAAATATAATCTCTATAAAATTTAATCGTTCATATTCCCAATGAGGAATCTGGGTCAAGAGATGAGATGAATTTGGAGGAACTACTCTAGGATTCTCCTCCCAAATAGAAAAATTCTAACTTCCATTGGGGAGGATTTTGAGGTAAACATTCCCCCTTCCCTATGGTATAGGACTGTTCCCACTCTATTATTATTGTGCTTATGGTTAGATTTGGATGCCTCAAAGGGATTAGCTATGATAAAAATTCCTCTAACCCTATGGGATAGGGTTTCTCATGTACTTCCAAGGCTATAAATATTGAAACTTCTCTCTTTATCTTTATAATCTTGGTTTGAGAATGATTTGGGTTCAATTTATTGTCTTCACATGAGATAATTTATTCCTAATATATCATTGTTTCTCAGTAATTGGACTTCCTTAAGTGGGAATATTGATCAAACTTTTTATATTCTTCATACAAGAGTATTTTAATGGATCACTCTCATCAAGACCAATGCTTATGAGATTTTTTTATGACTGATTATTTATGAGCATACCATCTTCTATGGGTAGAGTTTTTCCTGAGTTCTATCTTGAATAAATGAAATTTCATGATGTCACCTATGGTGGGATTTTTTTGACCATGGAGTGGGGTGAAATTCAATACTCTATGTTCACCCCATTCTCTGATATTGACATTAGATGGGGTGTCAATAATTAATTTATGTAGGTTTCTTAATGTGTTATGGATTGTGTGTTAAATATTTTAATGCATCTTTCCCAATTTTGGGTATTGTGCAGCCAATAGTGTAGCTAAGTTAATATGACAGAAAAAATCTTCTATTTCCTTGATGTGATTTGTATGACTTTCATAATATGACAAGTACACTTTCAAATAATGAATAGTCATCCATAGATTGAGATCAATTCGATGTATGTATTATTCTGAAAAAGTTTTTGTAATTTCATAATAAGGATCTTCCATGGGCCAAAACATAATAGGCTTGTTATATTTTTCCAGTTGTTTCCACATAATAAAAAAATTGTCTTCATATTCTATTTTAGATTACTCCCCTTGAATTGACTAAATTGGGTGTTTCTTGATTGATTTATTATATAAATGGATATTGGTTGGGATCTTCTCTACTATACTAGAAGTAAGATAGTCTAAGGGTGGTTTGGTAAATGACTGTTTCCTTGGGTTTTTTTCTGGTTGACAAATAATTTCACTTGTTAATGATATGGGATCCTACATTAATATCCCTGTCTTCCAAAGTGCCTCATGATATGATGGTATCCTCCTAATTGAATTAAAATGGAGATGAACTTCTTATTGAAATGAAATATCACCGTAGGGATGACCTTTGAAATGAACACCACCATGGGGAGGACTACCATCATGGATTGAAATCCAACTATAGATAGAAAACCTATGGTACATACCCTAGAGGGGAATTTTATGGTGGATGATTGAAAGGGAAGGACCTTCTAACTGTTTTTTATTTTGACTACCATGAATATTTTCATGGATCTCATCAAGATATGGGTTCACA
Organism: Viscum album; assembly: GCA_963277665.1. Lineage (NCBI taxonomy): Eukaryota > Viridiplantae > Streptophyta > Magnoliopsida > Santalales > Viscaceae > Viscum > Viscum album. Next base: position 1,608,957,187 of record OY728128.1, read on the forward strand.
AGATTGATTTTGATATGGCCATAAAGGAGGATTTCATGGTAAAATTTTTGGGTATGACCTCTAGAACTGTTGGTATCAATGTTTTGGGTTGAAAATTCACAACTACAAGTACAAATCCTTTGACCTAGGTTTTGTGACACTATTGACAGATGTTTGAGGAACTCTATAAAACTATAATTTAATTGAATAGAATCATGTTTCTGATATTGAATTTCTAATTTCCTTTGGTGAGAATTATTTTTAGGTTATCTCCTTCATGAAGTTGGAGTTGTATACTGTGGACAATGACTTTCATACATGAGAGTATGGATGAGTGACTCTCAAGTTATTTATATAATATGTTGATAATATTGTGGATTTTTTATGGATATATTCCTACCGTGATGTGGACATTGAAATGGACTAGTGATCTTCAGTTGGAATGTGGATATGCATTTTATACTGATGTCTATTTATCATGAAAGTGCATTAATGATCCTCCTAGATGGGGGTAGGAATATGTTTCCACTCCTGAGTAACCTCCAAAATGTGAGGATTAATCAATCCAATTTTAAGGGTGGGGTTGTGTGCCAAACCCTTAACAACTTCTATTTTAATCATCATATCATGGAAGGTTTATTGAATTTGTTAAGGGATAAATGTCTTCCCATATTTTGTTGATATGATGTGTTGGGTGACATTTGCAGCTATAATGAGAATATACACCCATTCTATGGTTGGATTAGGGATATCATTCTTCTACTATCCTCTAATTCTTTCTAGTATATACCGATAGTCCTCATGAGTGGGGGAAGAGATCTGGGTCTGCCCCCTAATTGTTTCTTGTATCTACTAATATGTTTTTCTAGGGGATTCCAAACTGTGCTAGAAGATTTGTTGTATTCGAGTGGGTATATTTCCCTGATCATGGATTTACATTGTAGTACATTATAATAACTTTATGGAAGGAATAGCGATATATTCCAATTCTCAGTTTATTGTTTTCAGCCCTTGGTGGGATATCCTTTATGCCCAAGATTAAGTGACATGAGATGGACCCCATGGGGTGGAATTCTATGCCTAATGAGGATTCGATGTCTCATGATGTTAGAAGTGGAGACTGCTAGTATATCCCTACTATGTGACTCCTATACTATTGATATTAGGTCGTTACTGACCTCTGGATCTACCTCACTCATATAAGGGATGAATTTTCTATTTCATTCTAAGGAAAGACTCCTAAAATGGTTCGAAATGGTGAAAGGTTCCAATTGCCTCTTTGTGACTACTTATTAGTGGGTGGTTGGTCAGTTATGCTTTATGTACTGGAGAGATTCCTGTGAAACCTCCAATGTATAGATAGCACCATTCTGATATTACTCCTGAATTAATACATTTGACACTTTATGTTGGTGACATTGGGTAGGTGACAATTTCCTATGGTCTGATGAGGGCCTAGATCTTAAAACTGTCAATGCGTAGTCTATCATAATTGGGAGGATTCCAATTTTATATCAAAGGGAGTTTTTGTGTACATGAATGAAGATATATAACAAACACAAATAAAAAACCCATCAATGTATCAAAATAAGTAAATAAACACATATTTATAGATTAATTTAAAAGATCCATGTTGGGTAAAATTTCATTTCATATGAATGTAACAAAATATCATGACTTGTGGGAAATTTTTTTATTTTGGTTAATGATGGTATTCACATTGGGTTAACGATTTTTTTCGTACCCCTTTTTAGGTGGTTTCCAATGGGGTTGAATTCATGGAACTAGAAATACCCAACAATTCCCATATGTTTGATGGGTCATGTACCTACTTTCAAAAGATTAGTGATCACTGGATGCATTATCAATGATGCTTAGTAAATCACATTAGTCAAGAGGATGGGAGTTTGGGATCATCCCACCTTTTAGTGTGGAATTTATTCCTTCTCTAGGACTCTCTTGTAGATTTAATTCATGTTCTTGAGTACTTTCTAAATCCTAATATAAGAAAATTCCCCCTTTTCATTTGTGATCAATAATCTACAGAAGTGTGAATAACCATTTGTATGTATTGTTGGTTAATCATTTCGTTTAATTTTTTTAAATTTATAATGCTTTATTTTTAATAATTATGTTTTGAAGACTTATAATTGGGTTATATGGGTTTTATTTCCATCTTGGGAGATGGTTGGTGTTTTGATGTTAGGATCAAGACAATGAGAGGGGCTTCCTATATATCATAATGAAAAGAAAAAAACCCACATAGTTCAGTGCCACTTAATGGGACACATTATAACTTTTAATGCCATGTAACGAGGACTAGACCATATAGTTTGACATTATGCAGTAAGGATGTCTAGGTAAAAGGTTCCTAGAAAATCATGGTGTGGGACTTATGCATGAGCATCCCTTTTTTGGTTTATTGTGTGAGGGATATAGCCTTAATAGGTAAATTTTATCTTTCAAGGAGTATGTCCTTGTAAAGATAATTCTCACTAGAAATATGGGTCGATGAGGATGAGATGATATAAACCAGAATGAGTATATCCCTCTATGTGGGGGTTTGATCTTATTGGATATATGGCCTAGTAAAGGTGATGGTGCATTGTGGGTGTGGGTTTAAACATCTATTAGGATTCATATGTATCCAATGTAAACAGTAATCAAATCCAACATACTTCCAAAAGGTTGGGACTTACACCTATAGGGGAGGCCCATTTTGGAAAATTTTAACGATTCTCGTGATATGATCACTAATGATCTCCAATACCATGTGAGTCATAATCGGTGAGATGAATAATATAAATTAGAATATTTTCATGTAGAATGACTATGACTATGAATGGAATTATATGTAAATTAGAACCCCTTTGTCTTTATTTCTTCTTTATCCATTGGTGTATGAGGGTGAGGCTCTAAAAGGCAGGCTGAGTGTGATGTCATGCAAGAAATTCTAGGGGATTAGTCTAAGAGGGATTCCCATGATTAGTATTTTATCCTCACCCTCTAGTGGATGAGGGTGAGGATATAAAGGGGTATTTAGAAAGAAATAATATATTTTACCATTATCATCTTCTAGAATGTTTCTAATCCCTATATTGAGGCTTTCACATCCTCTAAATATGTGGATACTACTCTATTTTATTCATATTACATGTAGCACATAGGGAATGAATTACACTTCCTGAACCTCTATCACTGTCCCTATATTTGGGATTCTTGTTACCATGAGAGTGCATGATTTTGGACATTCCAAAGAACCTAACTATTAGGTATTTCAAATGTTAGACTTCCATTACTATGGGAATTAATGATCAAGTGGGGGACATTATGGTGTTCCCTATGCTTTTATCATACACACTTATTGGTTTAATGGTAGGTCTTAATTTGGTTTTCCTCAGACATAGGGATCATATAACAGAGTGACCAATCATTTTTGGGATGAAAGGGACTTAGAATATGAGGATGCTTCACCCAAGTGGTACTTGGGTGAAATAAAATATATCTCACCCAAGTGATACTTTGGCGGTGTATAATATATCTCACCCAAGTGATACTTGGTCGGACTAGAGAGTGGGTCACCCAAGTGATACTTGGGCGGACAAAAAAATAGTTCACCTAAGGGATACTTGGATGTCCAAAAAATTACTCCTCCAAAGTGATACTCGTATAAAATGGAGTTAAATTCACCCTAGGGATACTTGGGAAATCTAGAGTTGACTTATTGTATGGAGGAAAACCCACGCGACAACACTTAGGCAAGGCATCGCTTCAATGACCAAGGGTCTCCTCGAGTTCCTTTGGAAATGGGTGAAACATGTTTTTAGGTGGGAAGCGGTCCTTTTACCTAATGTTGTTAGACTAGGGAGAATGTCTTTGATCATGATGGTTATTAGTATTTAGACCTTATGGAACTAAAATATCTATTCTTTCTCTTAGTTTTTACCCATTTTAAAGATTCGTAATCTACCTGAGGGTTTTGGAGACTTGTGAGAGAATAGATTCAACTATTTCTCCATCTTTTGGAATCCCAGAATAAGGATCAAAAGGGGTATATTTATAGGAAAATCAAGGACCCTGGGTGAAATATTTAGTTTGTTCATGTTAATTTCACAAATGGTTCACACAAGCTGGTCCTGCGTGAGTCTATTGGTTGTAAAAGTTTGACTTACATGAGATAACTAGCCATGCATGCACTACATATATGGCGTACTTGTGTGAACTCAAATAGTTTTATGGGATGTATATTTTCTTCCCTATGATATTATTTATTTTTAAATATTTGATATATATATATATCTTCAAATTTAATGCCCTGATTCAAAAGGGGTGTGCTAGAAAAGACTCGACTAGATGGCTGAGTTGAGGGTGGTGATGCAATTTTCATGGTCACATTTGAAGAAAAGGATGGGGCAGTTCCAGATATTAGCATGCAGCTTAAAATAATAATAATAATATTTTTATATCAAATATATATTATCATGTTTTGGAAATATACCCCCTTGATTAGCAATTGTTACAAGGAAAAATATGTTGAGGAAAAGCTATGCAAAAATTAATAAATAGTGTTTTTTTCTTCATTTTTACACATGTAGACAACTGATCCATTTTTGATGATTTCCATGACTCATGGAAATAGATATTACTACCCCATTTGGTAACCTACATTCCAAGATCATTAGAGATTGAGCATTGTTGGTATCTTGATACTCTGCCGCACTGGATATATATATATATATATATATATATATATATCAATATCATTTTTATTCCTAAAAATTGATATTGATATTTGGATGGATATATATTATCCATCCAACCTTATATCAATGCGAAATCTATGGATTTGGGGCCTTAGCAACCCCTGTACTCGAATTCGTGCAAAACTTATTTTAATTTTATTTAAATAACTGCATGACTTCTCTGAAACCATTTGTAAAAATCTGGTCCCTTTATAAGATTGAAATATTAGTGTTTTTAAAATAATTACTTGGATTATTTTTTAACATCCAATATAGTATACCGGTGCTTGGATGCTACCAGGGATCACATTCAGTTCAATTTAAGAACAAAAAAGAAAATCAATTGAAATTGTAAATGATACCTTTTTTGTTGTTCAACTACGATGTGATCTGATTTTCTTTGGTGTATCATAGATTAAAGATTCTATGTTATAAATCTTTTAGGTAACCACATGTAAACCATAACTTCTAGATCACTGTTCTTTGATTATTTGGTGATATAATTGGATAATTAAGTGCTTTACAATATCCCTTCGATCTTGTAAAGAATACAGACTTGGTTCTTGGTAGCAGGATCAATCTGACCTTGTTCTTCTCACGGTCTATATCTATAGAACTTGAGAGAGTTGAGGATAGAAGATTACCTCTCAATAAATTCTTTCATATGGTGTTGGTTTTGAAGTTAGTGGCCTAGAACCAACCACTTTGTACTTTATTCATTAATAAATACCTTATCACATCTTGATTGTTCTTCTACGTGACAATGCATGTGATAATGTCCTAAGGATAAATGTTGCATTAAAGGGTCATAGGGATCCCTGCTATGATGAGAACTTGGAAGTTCCACAACACTGTTCTTGTATATATGTTCTATGGATGGATGATGTTATTTGAGGGACACAAATAATATAAGACATTAGGGGTGAGGACTCATAAAACATTGATGCACCTTCTCATGGTGTGCGCCATTGGTAATATCCAGGAGGATATTATGAGAACGAGACCCGCCAGTAGGAAATCAACATTTCATAGTGTCGTTGGATATTCCTATCTGCAAATGTGTGTACTTGTCCAGAGACTTGAAGATTATTATTAATTGATATTACAACTCACTCACTTAGATGTAGTGAATAAAATAGTTATGACACACTGTTCGCAGCGAGGTAGCATATGTTGGGTGAATCATGAATTATACCACATTAATAGATAATTAGAGAAAGGATTTTTCCCTTCTGTTCTATAACAGAAGTAGATATCTCAGGCCCATTGATGAAATTGATATAGCCTAAATAAATCCATGTCCATGGTGAGGAATGGTAAAGTTCAATTTCGAAAATTAAAAGAAATAATAATATAGCACATGGGTTTATGGCACTAGAATTCAACCTGATTGATTCAAGATATCTAGACAAAGAGATTGTATTACATGGTAAGCATTAGAAGGAAGTGACACGTCCTTGAGGCATCAACTTCTTTCTCTATGGGTGCCTTAGCGTATTGCTAGACGCTAGCCTTGGACTTTATGCAGGCTCCGACTAATGCCACTTAGAAAGAGGCCTAGAGGGTCACACACTAAGTGTTTCAAAGTATCTCAGTTAAATAATAATTTAATAAGTTGAATAAATATAATCCCAATTGTGGTTTAATAATTATTCAAGGATGTATGATCACATTTATTTTGACACTATTTATTCGGGAGAATATATTTTGAGTGAAATAATATATTTATTAGTGAGTAATATAATGATATTTATTTGAGAAATAAATAGCCATTATTCAAGGTCTAATAAATGTGGTTGAGAAAATAAAGAGAATAGAATAACAAAAGTACATTCTATGTATATATTAATATACATGGCGTGTATCTTGGGAATTTATGATAAATAATATTATTTTTTTAATTAAATATATTATATGTAATTCACTGGGTGCATGTCAAGTAATAAAAATAGTCAAGTGTTATTATTAGACATGGAGTATTACTAAGAAATAAATGAAATGAATAAATGCTTTCAGGTAATTAATTCATTTTATTATTCTATTTAATTTAAATCCCCATTATATAATTCTTACTAGCCTAGCCATTTTTTTGGTTGTGCACAACGGATCTAGAGAAAGCTCTCAAGCCAAGAGAGAATTATTTTCTTCCAATAACTCCCTCAAGCTATAATAGAGAGATCCTCCTCCACCGGATCAAGGTGATCAAAGGCAGACATCACAAGAGAAGGTGCTTCTACACTAGAACCTAAAGATCCCTTTGGTGACGTCTAGAGATATGTGGAGCACGTGTGGATCACCTCTAGAGGAATCCTACACATGGATTCTTCAACGCAATAATTGATCACATCGGATCGTGATCGGAAACATCAACGAATAAAGAAATCCATCGAGGTAATTCTTTCCAATTAATTAAATTAATTATAACCAACATATGATGATCTTATCTATGGTTTAAATAATCCTCTCTTTATTTTTTTCCTTTGTTATATTCAGAAGATCCGACATTTTATGACCATGACAGATCTCAGATTGATCATCGTTAATGCTAAAATTAAAGTTGGGTAAATGCACCAACTTTTTTCCATTGCACCCAGAACCTACAAGTGGTATCAGAACTGTCATATTTTTGATTAGAATTATTTAATTTTCATTGGTGATTTATGCATTTAATAATCTAGTTGTTTCAATTCATGTTAATCATTTTTTAAATCTAAATCTCGAGATCTGATCCACCTCTCTCATTTATCTTTTACCATATAGAAACGAATTTTTCTTTTAATTTTATTAAAATAAAATAGAGGATCTCATCTAGAGGTGCCTAATGTTTTTGGCCGTACAACACCAGAATACACGACGTGTATTTGGAAGTACACTCTGTGTAGTCAAGATTCAATGCATCAGACCGATCCTCTAAATCAGGACTTGTGTTGAAGTATTTCTATGTCTTAAATGACTCCATGTGTTGACCATGAATAGGTGGCACACAGTTTCCAGATTACATGCCATGTGGCTCATTAAACATGGCATGTAGTCCCTTCGGGTTAGGGTTTGACCGTGTACCCTATCCATGGATCGCCTGGCAGGAAATAGTGTAACGTGGATACTACACAACATGTGTCCCACTGAACACACTTTTTTACTCTGAATAATTCCAAAGTACATTTACACACCATGTCCCAGAGCATGTACTTCGGATGGACAGTGAAAAAAAGTACACACCTTATAGTCAGAAATACACACTGTGAACTCTTCCAAATTACACAGATTTATTAAAATTTATTATTATATTATATAAACCCTTGAGACGTGTTCCATAGTGCAAGCCTAAAGCTGAGGCACAACACATGATAGGTGTTTTATATACATGTGTTTAATTTGACATCTGTGTAATGTTCATTTGTACTCATTGGGTAGTTCTGAACAGGAATTAACCGTGTTGCCTCCAAGGTACAAGTTACAAATAAAGATAATTTTAAATGAATTTATTTGTTTAAAATTATTATGGATGATAATCTCAAAGAAATTTAGAAAATGGGTTTAATTTAAAAGTATTGATTAATTAAATATAATTAATTGATTCGAGTGTGATTTATCTTAAACAAAAACGATTAAATAATTGAATTCTATTTTTATTTATGCATAAATATCATTGCATGCATGGATGATCATGAGTTAGATAAAAACCTTTGTATGTGAATTGTTTATTTTTATTTTTTTATTTAAATTAAATTTGTTGGCCTATAAACCTTCTCCTCATTAATATGTAGGGTCTGCATGCCCAAGGACTCTTTTTATGTAAAACCCTTTTTTACCACTCACCTATGTGTGAGATAAAATCATATGTAATGGATGGAGCTCCCAAGATAGTGAAGGGGACTCATGTTAAGAGCCAAGGTGAAACCAATCCAAGGAGAAACAAAGGCGGACAGGTGGGAAATAGTAAAAACGAACCCAAAAGGTTCAAGGTGCTTATCCCCTAAGTCTTGGGTTAGTTTATCAACCACTAGATAAACTAACAAATAGAACAATATCATGATCATAACTTTTATTTTATTTGTGTCTGTTTCAGGATTTATTTATTGCGGGTGTGTTGTGATGATCACACAGTTAATGAATTAAACAAGCATGAAAGATGGAACTAAAATAAGTCTGGATTATGCGTAAAATATTATCTTAGACATTGTTAATCACTTAAGTATATCCCACTTAATATTAACAAGCATGTAATGAAAGATAATAAAATTAAAATTTAAATATAAAGATAAAATCCCTCAAAGAAATATTAAGTCAGTATAGCCTTATATAATCTTGGTTAGAATCTAACCATAGTTTAAAGTTATTGACCAACCCTAGTTGGGATGCATTAAATTATCGGGGAATTCTAATTCAAGTTTTTTGGGTTGAATTGACTTTGTTCTCATCAAGGGTTTACTTCCACAACAGGACTTGGTGTGACCAAGAGGAAAAGGTTGAGGAAATCCAAAATAAAAGGATTTGAGGATTGGAGAGACCACTCAGCGGATCAAGGAGATGCGAGTTAATGCAGTTGGAATTTGGAATTCCAACCTAAAACCCTTAAAATTTCTTGACCAAGCCTAGTTGGGGTAATGCAAAGTGCAATATGGATCTTTTCCACTAGAATATTCAGGAAACATAATATTCCAAATTCAATGGTGAGGGCTATTGAATTTTGATAAAATAATTGGAGACTAATAAGTATTAATTTATTTATTTGTCTTAGTTTTATCATTATTAATTACTAAACCATTTTTAATCTTAATATGTAGAAACGACAATAAATATTACTTCAAACATGTCATTTCAAACCATACTCGAGAAGAAAAACCTTCTCACCGACACCAATTTCCAAGAGTGGAAGAGGCGTTTACACGTCATCCTTCGCCATGAGAATAAATTGTATGTGCTGGAAGAGCCTATTCTAGTTGTTCTGGGAAAGAGGCCAATGATGAGGAACTATCTCTCTATATGAAATATATGGATGATTCCCCAAATGTCCATGTTTCATACTATTATCCATGTCTAATGAACTGTTGAAGCAACATGAAAACTTGGACGCGTATAGAATGATGTCTCATCTTAAGGATCTCTACAATGAGAAGGTGATAAATGAAAGATATGAGATCTCCAATGATTTGTTTACAACTAATCTTGGATATTCTTCTCTAGTTGGGCCTCATGTAGGCAAGATTGTTGGCTACATTGAATGCCTGGACATCTTAGGGATTAAGTTCCCGAATGAGTTGCATACAGATCTTATCCTATCATCACTGCCCAATACCTTCTCTAGCTTTATTGTCAACTTTAACATGAGAAAAAATGAGAAGAGTCTTTGAGAAATTTTGAACTTAATTCTCTATGTATATAAGGGCATGGGGCATGATAAACTCACAGTCTTAATGGTGAATAAGAAAAGGAAGGACAAAGAAAAAAGGCCAAGGACTTATAAATGGTCTGAAGCCCCCGAGCACTGTCCCTCCAAGAAGGTGACAATCCAGAGGCAAGACAAGGAACAAGAGGTGGTATGTTTTTCATGTGGCAAGCAAGGCCACTGAAAGAGGAACTACACCTAGAAGTGTGGGGATTCTAAAGGTGCATTCTTTATCGAGTGTAATATTTCCATTTCTACACATTGGGTATTAGATACATCTTGTGTGACTTACCTCTGTTTTCAAATGTAGGAACCAAGTAGACTTAGAAATATTGCCAGAGGAGTGGTGGATCCTTGAGTTTCCAATGGCACGAGGTTGGCTACGTTAGCCATTGGTTATTACCACCTCTCATTGCCAACTAGGATGATTTTGGTTTTACATAATTTTTATTTTGTTCCTAGTGTTACCAAAAACATAATTTCTATATCATGTTTGGATATGGATGGATTTATTTTCAAGTTTGGAAATAAGGGTTTCTTCTATTATAAGAACAATGTATGTTATGGTATGAGAAATTCAAATAATAGTTTGTATGTATTAAATTAAGAAAAACCAAGTGTTGGAAATCGATAACGAAACAAACTCACATGACTCATACACCACCCAGTTGTGGAATCACCGTATCGGTCAGGTAAACGAGAAGCAATTGAAAAAGCTCTACCAAGATGGATATTTAGATTCTATTGAGATGAAACCACTTGAAAGATTTTATGCTTGTTTACAAGGTAAAATGACTAAGCAACCTTTCTGTGGATAGGGTGGAATGGCCACAAATCTTCTAGGATTGGTGCACACGGATGTGTGTGGACCATTTATAGTAGAAGCTAGAGGTGTATATTCTTACTTTATTACTTTTCCTGATGATTTGTGTAGATATTTCTCTATCTACTTAATGTGGTATAAGTCAGGAGCCTTAGAGAAATTTAAGGAATTCAAGAATGAAGTATAGAATCAGCTTGGTAAGAAGATAAATAATCTTCAATTAGATTGAGGTGGATAATATTTGAACCAAGTGTTCATTGATCTTCTACGAGAGTTTGGGACTAATTGAACAATTATTTATCCCTAAAGGACTTCGGCGAAGCATGGTACATTTTAGGGATCAATATCATTCGTGATTGATCCAAAAGGCTTCTTGGACTAAGTATGGGTACATACATTGACCAGATACTAAAGTGATTTAGTATGGAACAATCCAAGAGGGGATTGGTTCCAGTTCCCCATGGAATACATCTTTCTAAGAAAATGTTTCCTCAAACACAACAGGAGAAAGAGAGAATGAGTAAGATCCCATACACTTCGGCTATAGGATCCATCATGTAAACTATCTTATGTACCAGGATTTATATTTCCTATGCACTAAGCATGGTAAGAAGATATCAATAAGATCTAGGAGAACAAAATTGTACTTCTATTAAGACTGTCCTTGAGTATCTATGAAGAAAAAAGGATATGTTCTTAGTGTATAGAGGAGACGAGGAGTTTGTCATCAGAGGGTATACAGATGCTGGATTTCAGAAATCTCAAAACAATCTGAAATCGCAATTTGGATATGTTTTCTGTCTCAATGGAGGTGCTTTGAGATGGAAGAGTTCAAAGAAACCATTTTTCGCAGATTCAAAACGGAGTTCGAATATATAGAAGCTTCTGATGCAGCCAAGGAATCCATCTAGATTCAGATCTTTTTCCAAGATCTTGATGTGGTGCCTAGCAGTAAAGATCCTATCAAATTGTATTATGATAATACTGCAGTGGTGGATCTTGAAAAAGAACCAAGGTCACATCAACAGACAAATCACATACTCTAGAAGTATCACCTCTTGAGGTATTTCTTTCAAAGGTGTGAAGTTTTAGTGATAAGAGTGTCCACGGAAGAGAACATAGTGGACCCCATGACTTAAGGACTATCTCAGTAGATGTATAAATATCATGTGAGAGCTTGCGAGTTAAAGGTTGTTCGCAGTTGGCTCTTATCCAAGTGGGAGTTTGTTGGAGTTGGTGGCCTAGAACCAACTACTTTGTACTTTATTCATTAATAAATAACTTATCACATCTTGATTGTACTTCTACATGACAATTCATGTGATAATGTCCTAAGGATAACTGTTTCATGAAAGGGCCATAGTGTATCCTTGTTATGATGAGAACCCGGAAGTGCCATAACACTATTCTAGAATATATATTTTATGGGTGGATGATGTTATTAGGGGGATAAAAATAATACAGACCATTAGGGGCAAGGACTCATAAACCATTGAGGCACCTTCTCATCTTGTGCACCCTTAGTAATATATAGGAATTATAAGAACGAGACCCGCCATTAGGAAATCCACAATTCATAGTGTCATTGGATGTTCCTATCTGTGGAGGTGTGTATTAGTCCTTAGAATTTAAGATTATTATTAATGGGTATTACAATACAGGAACTTAGATGTATTGATGAAAACTGTGATGACACACTATTTGTAGTGAGGTAGGATATGTTGAGTGCGTCACGAGTGATACTGCATTAATAGATAATGTGAGAAAATATTTGTCCTTTGTGTTCCACAATAGGAGTAGATATCTCATACCCTTTGATGGAATTGATATAGCCTAAATAAATCAATGGCCATGGTGAGAAATGGGTAAGTTCAATTCCAAAAATTCAAAGAAAGAATACTAGAGCACATGGGTTGATTGTACTGCATGCAACCCTCTTAATTCTAGATATCGAGATAAAGAGATTATATTATAGGGTAAGTGTTAGAAGTAGGTGACACGTCATTACAGCATCAACTTCATTCTCTATGGGTGCCTTGGAGTGTTTTTAGACACTAACCTTGGACTTTAGGTAGGCTCCGCCTAATGCCATAGAGAAAGAGGCCTAGAGGGTCACACACTAAGTGTGTCAAAGTATCTGAGTTAAATATTAATTTAAGAAGTTGAATAATTATTATTCCTGATTGTTGTTTAATAATTATTCAAGGATGTCTGATTGTATTTATTTTGACACTATTTATTCGAGAGAATATATTTTGGGTGAAATAATAAATTTATTAGTGAGAAATGTAGTGATATTTATTTGAGAAATAAATAGCCATTATTCAAGGTCTAATAAATGTGGTTGAGGAAATAAAGAGAATGGAAAAAAAGTACACACTATGTATATATTAATATACACGCCATCTATTTTGGGAATTTTTGAGAAATAATATTATTTATTTAATTAAATAATATTAGGTGTAATTAGATGGGCGCATGTCAAGTAATAATAATAGTCAACTATTATTATTCGACATGGGGTATTACTAAGAATTAAATGAAATGAATAAATAATTTTGGGTAATTAATTCATTTTATTATTCTATGTAATTAAAATCCCTATTATATAATTCTCATTAGCCTAGATATTTATTTTTTGGTTGTGCACAACAGATCTAGAGAAAGCTCTCAAGCCAAGAGAGAATTATTTTCTTCTAAGAATGCTCTCAAGCTACGGGAGAGAGATCCTACTCTACCAGATCAAGGCGATCAAATGCGGACATCGCAAGGGAAGGCTCTTCTGTGCTAGCACTTGGAGATCCCTTCGGCGACGTCTAGAGATACATAGAGCATGTGTAGATCATTGCTAGAGGAATCCTACACTTGGATTCTATGACGAAATGATGGATCACATCAGATCGTGACCAGAAACATCAACAAAGAAATAATTCCATCAAGGTAATTATTTTCAATTAATTTAATTAATTATAACCAATATGTGATGATCCTATCTAAGGTTCTGGGACTCAACTCTTTCTTTATCATTCTTTGTTTTATTCCAAAGACCTAATGTTTTGTTATCGGGACGGATCTTGGATTGATTATTGTTAATGCTAAAATTAAAGTTGGGTACACCCACCAACGTTCTTCCACTTTGCCCAGAACCTAGAGGTGGGAACTATTCATGAGTCTAAAATTCATTATATTCTTTGGTTATACTTTCTAATGCTGGGCTTTGGCCTTTGGAATTTTTTAACCATACTTTTTGACTATTGTGAACACATAGGAGTTAATTAAACTTGTCATAAATGCTATAAATATTTTATCACTTACTTTTTAAACTTTATCATGACATGTAATAAAATATAAACCATTAACTTGGCTTGTAACTCCTATAATTACTCAAATAACCTAGGAAGCATTACATTTATTTGAAAAGTAACATTTTCTTGTATTCAATTATTTAATTAAAGAACTTAAAAATAACTTGATAAATATATTTAATTATTATTATTAACTCAAATAATATAATTGAATTAATTTACCTGTTATAATTAATACTCAGACATTCACCAGACTCAACATGAGGGGCCCACTTCATCCTAAACTCCCATTCATCCAAATAGATGGAAATTTTAGATGCACTTTGCGTGTGAATCTATAGGACCTCATATTTTTAGCAGTGAGTCATACTCACAGAACAAGATTTATATCTAACAGCACATCATGGTCCTTAAGGAGACAATGATAAGTCATAGAATTCGAATGAACAAACTCTGTGTAATGTAATCTATTTGTCTCATAATATCCCATAAAACAGGATGCACATTTTTTCCATCATCCTTACATGATTTATTTATTCTTTAGATTATCATTTTAGATAGACTTACCTTTTCTACAATGGTTATGAATTAAATATATATATTACCATCCTAGTCAACTGGGCCAAAGATATCTTTTCTTTTTTGAAGTGAAAAATATTGTCCTGGATATTCAATCCATACCGTACCACTAAAAATACACCTAATGAAAGATACCTCTCTACAATATAAATTTCAATATTTTCATCTTGAATCAAAGTACACAATCAAATGGTACACTTCGATAATGTTCTCAACTTGAGAAACCAATTCATATTCTCATAAATAAAAAAAAAACAAATGACACCAGAAACATGTGGTGATTATATTCATGGGAAAGTCCTCTTGATCTACTATAGCCGAGATCACAAAGTGTTTAATTATTAATAAAAATAACTAATACTCATAATCCCCCAAAACTTGATAGTTAGATAAAATCTCTGTCAGTTTAGTATTATGTATCTTGATAATACTACAAATATTTAAGATTAATTTCATAGAATCTTAAGGTTCTTATTATAGATGAGAACTGATATAACCTTTTTATATAGTTTTTTTCCAACATTGTTAATATTTAATGATCATAAACACTCTTTAATGTGCTTAATGATTTCATTTGAGTTTTCATAAATGAAGTGAATAATGACTAATTGTTAGAATCTTAAAAGGTCATTGAGGAAGGATTGATGGAATTATTGAGATCATGAAAAAAATTCTTGGACCTATAAAATATGTTCAAGGAAGTGATGGATGGAATTTTTAAAGGTAAAGCTAGAAAGAAGCAAAAACTCACTAATGTAGAGCAACTGATCCACTAGTGATGAAGACAACAACTTCCTAATTATTCGGGATTCAACCAACCAACTGGTGAATGAGAACCATCTAATTGGTGGTGCTGTATAGAACCAACTTGAAAATATTTGTACACGGGACACCCTGTGAGAGATCACTATCCATTTTGTGGGTTTGTTAGCTTTCTTGTAAGTATAATCAGCTTCAACGACTACCAAGTGAAGGCTACTGGGTATACGGTGTTGTTATGATAGGCCAGTGAAAAGTGCTTTTAGTATAGTCCAAGATTCTACAAATTGGTTACTCGCTACTTTCATAACCTCAGTTCAATTACAGAATGTCACCAAAGAATTTTTGGAGGCTATAAATAAACCCCTTGGGTGGATTAGAAACTACCCTTCTTAATGATTCTCAAATGTCAAAAATCTTGCCCGAATGGCCTAAAGGCCTTCATTTTAATTGATTTTTGATAACCCCCCTTTAAAGGGATGATGGGGAACCCTTAAAAGGCCATAGGATCAGAGATTACAAGGCCCGTAGGCTTAGGAGATTACATGACCCGCATGTCTTAGGGAATTCAACCAGACTATCTACAAAGAACTACCCCTCCCTAGCATTTTGCGTCATGATAGTAGCTCTCCACTTTGCATGGCCTTCTGGCTAGGCTTCCCATGCAAGCATTGGCTGGTACCGATGACATATCCATACCCTCTCATTCTGACAATCTATTTGGTTCTGCTCCGGTGAGTGCACCTACTCTGAATCCTCTTCTGGGGCTGCTCCATTTTTGTAGTGTGTCTGGGGCAACTGCATGTGGCCCGAAGGCCTTGAGGTAGCCTGAGGGCCTTAAAGGTGGCCCAAAATCCCTACTGACCCGAAGGCCTGGGTGGCCTGAAAGCCTTGTGGACTCTAAGCCCAAACCGGTGGCCCAAGGTGAATAGTTCCAGATGCTACAGTACTAAATAGTACCTGCTATAGTACCTGCTATAGTACCCACACAGTGTACAGTCTATTATAGTACCTGTACAGTGTATAGTTCTACTATAGTACCCGCACAGTATACATTACTCCTACAATACTGCTATAGTACCAGAAATATTCCTTTACCTAGTTTTGAACCTGGGTCTTGTGGATGCACTTAAGGATACCTTACCAACTGGGCTGAGGCTCATGTGCTCAAAGATCTTGGATAGTAGAAGATATCTCTTTATCCAAAGTTCTTTAGATTCAAAAATTTTTATTAACTTATAAATTTATTTTCACTCTTACATATTTCTAATTATCTCGTAGTTATTATTCTTTTTTATATCAGATAATTTAGTCTAGGTTTAAATGATATTGCTTCTAGTAATATTATCCTTCTTCCTATCATGCTTCTATTTTAACGATCACTACCTTTTAAATTGAGGGTCTTGAGTTTCATTCCAAAACCACTAAAAGGAAAGGGTTTACTTCTCATTATGATTTGTAGTTACAATCATTAAAAATATAGGGTTGATTATATTCCAATATCTTTCTATAACCAATTAAAAAGAAAGAGATTTTTGGTTTCTTGGATAGGATTAAATCTAAGGGACTAACAAAATAAACTCTCAAGCAATTAGGGTAAGATATATATATATATATATATATATATATATATATATATATATATGTCTGTGTGTGTGTGTGTGTGTATCAAATAACATTAGCCAAAATAATTTTTTAGTCGAAGTGAGTATCTCAAGAGGGGTTTAATTGAGTACCCAACAAAAATTTTAGTTAAAAAAAGTTTAAATTAATGTCCATCATATATTCTATATCAATCATGTTCCCATGATCACTATTATTCCTAATTTGTCTCTAAATTTCTTGAGGAACATCGGAAACTTCTCCTGAAATCAGTCACAACTCTTCTCTGAACACTGAAATGACCAACTCAACATCTATAAGAGGAGGAGGTGGAGAACTCAAAGAAGGTGAAAAAGGAATACTCTCCAACCACTCTATAAAATAATCCAAACTAGAAGGAAAAGTAGTCTACATCCCCTCTATCATTGATCTCATAGACTCAGGGTCATTGGAAAGTATTCTATTTTCTATTTCTCTTTCTTTGTTGTGATGCATCATTTTGGGTTGGATGAGATGTATCACTAACTCAAAAAAATATCTTCCATATTTTTCACTAATCTTACTAAAAATTGGCGTTTTTTTTCCAAAAAACATTCCAGAATCGGAGATAAGCCTCTCTCTGAAGGATTCTAAGTCATCTATGGAGACAAAATTTATTTGAAAAAAAGAAATAGAAGGTGGAACTATAGCCTATGATAGATCATAACTAGCAGGCACAACTGTATAAAATATTTTTGATTCCCCTTCAACATCTATCTATTCCACCATTTATCACTTAGGATCTTTCTATACTTGAATATCATGAATCTTAACATCTAGTTAGTGTACTCCAAACTAAGTCTGACATTGCTAGGGTAGTTTTCCCATTAATCTAAGAATGTTACGTCCAACCTGACTAAAGATACCACTGAAGGTTAAAAAACTATAGGCCCAACTACTAGAGTCTAAATAACTATAGATCATGCAACCATTTGATCACCCACAATCTGAATAGTAAATGTATACTCATAAATTGTAGGCTCATCAAATACTCTATCAAGAAGATCATGAGGGTGACTAACTAGGCTTGGGGATTCCTCCCCCTCAACAGATGATTCAATTTCATATCTATAATCTCTATCAACATCTATAACTAATCATTATATTTCCTCTTACCTAGAAGCATCATATACATCCAAAGGAGAGACAACTACTTGAGGCATCTCATTATCATGAGGCCTATCATGATCTGAATCATCACCATCTTCACTACCATCTTCACCATGTTCTTTATCTTTTATTATCCTCATTATCTTCTTCATCTTCTCCTTTTTCATCATCCTCATTCTCATCATCACTTCCCTAACCGTTTTTTAAGAAAATTTAGAAGTTATTTTAAACTTTTCCTCTCCAAAAATCTCACTTTCTTCCTCTTCACTTATTTTAAAAGAGTTTCTATGGAAGTGATAGATCTTGGTGGGCTAGAAGCACCATAATAAATAGCATGAGGAATATTTAGAATAGATGAGAAAATACCCTCATCAACTAAAAACTCTTCCCCCCATATTATGATGTATTAAAATCATTTTATTCCTCATATGAGTACTCAAAAACCTCATCTAGCTCCAATCAATGATCCAAAAGATTCTTCAACCTAGTTGGTTGATAAATAGGCTTGAAATAATCTTGAAGTCTAGCAGCATCATCAAACCACAACCTCTTATATGGGTTCCAACTAATCTTCATTCTTTTAAAAATTTCTCTTATAACAGAAAAACCACTACATTTTACCACAATTTCTTCTTCTCCATCAAACAATCCCTTGACCTCTAGTATAGTAAAAATAAACTTAGGAAAAATAATGGAGTTTGATCTAGAATACGTCTTGCACATATCCATCATATGATTCATTATTTATCTAATCAATTTGATCTTCTCTCCGCTCTTCATAGGACATATGAGATATACATCTTTATACCTCATTATGGTTAATTCGCCTACCCTTGGACACATTATATAATGAATAAAATTGAAAATAAAATACAATTCTCCATTAATATCAGTTGTAGTTGTTCATATTCTAATTCCATCATCAGTTAGCTCAACCAAAGAATCTTCATATACAAATTTATCACTATCAATTGGAATATATCCTTTGTAGTCATTTGATACAACTTCGTGCTATACTTTCAGACATCTATCCCATTGTATTTAAGGGAAAACAACTTTTTTCCATTTATTCTTATTCTAACCCAGTCTTCATCTCCATCAAAGATAAAATCGACATACTCATAGAATTGATGCACAAAACTAGGATAGAGGGGCTTCTTGTTTTTAGAGAACCAATCCACCCATCCATGGTCTTTCATAACTTTCATCACCAAAGACTTTCTTGATAGAAATCGTTCAACTTTACTTCCTTTTCATGTACAACTTTACATTTCATGATAGGTGGGTTCACTGGCTCGACAACTGGACAAATTGACTGTCCTTTATACTTTATTGAAGGATGTGACTCATCCAGAGATGAATTTTGTCTCGATTCATTATAACCATGGGAAATTATTTATAAGTTTTGAACAAGATCAAGGGAAAGCTAATAGTCGACAGAGGAAGGTTGTAGTGAGGGGAAAAACTCCAACAGTGGGAAAAACTCCAATGGTGGGTAAACCTCAAATGATGTGTAAAACACCAACAGTGGCTAAAACACCAAATGGTGTGTAAAATACCAATGGTGGGTAGAACACTAATGGTGGGTAAAACTCAAATAGTGGGTAAAACTCCAATGGTGTGTAAAACTCCAATGGTGGGTAAAACTCCAATGGTGGGTGTTAAAAAATTATGTTTAACCAAAATAAATCATGCATAATTAATGTTTTATCTAGTTCATTCTATTATAATTTAATGGATTAGTAAAAATGTCCACAACATAATATTCAATACCAATGTATTCAAGAGTTAGAACACCCTTTTGAAAATGATATCTTAAAAAGTGATGTATTACATCAATGTGTTTTGTTTCATAGTGAGATATAGGTTTCTTTGAAATATATATAGCACTTGTGTTGTCAAAATTTATAGGGATATGTTGGAATTGATATCAATAGTTTAGTAAATTGTGTTTTATCTACAAAATTTGAGCACAAAATCTACCTACAAAATATTTATTTAACTTTAGTAGTAGACAGTGCAAAATTGTTTTTTTCTTGCTTCACTAAGAAACTAGCGACTTTCCCAAAATAGAAAATTCTCCAGAGGTATTTTTATGTAACTTTAAACCACAAAAATCAGAATCATCAAAAATAACTTGGTCAAATGATTTTCCTCTTAGGTATAACAATCCTAAATTGTTTATATACATGAGGCATTTAAAAATAATTTTTACAGCAACACAGTGTGACACTTTGGGGTTTCTTGAAAAAAATCACACATACACACTAGAAATAATGTCATATCACCTTGTAGCTATGTATATATGAATTGAAATCATACCTATATGGTTGGTTTGATCCACTAATTTCCCTACCTCATCAAGATCCAACATACAAGTAGTACTTAGAGTAGTGTCACTACACTTAGTTCTATCCAAACCAAATCGTTTTAAAGTTTATTTAGTATATTTAATCTAATTTAAAATAATACATTATTTATTTTAAAAAAATATGAAATCGAAGAAATAATTTGAGTTCATCCAATAAACATATTTCAAATTTGTTTTGAATCATCTTTGAAAAGTCAGTAAATAAATATTTCTTATAAGATCCAAAGATAATATCATCTACATATATTTGAACATGTAAAACAAATTTTGAATTTTTTTAATAAAAAGGGTAATATCATCTACCCCTTTTGAAAATAATTTTGAAATATAAAAATAGATGATCCTATCATACCAATCTCTCGAAGATTGTTTTAAACTATATAAAGATTTTTTAAAATTTAAAAACATGATTTGGAAAGTGAGTATTTTTAAATCCATGGGGATTTTCAACAAAAACATCCTCAACTATATAACCATTCTAGAATGGAATTTTGACATCCATTTGATATGGTTTGAAATATAGATGTGTTTCATAGGCAAGAAATATTACAATGGATTCAAGTCTGGCTATAAGTGAAAAGGTTCCTTTATAGTCTATACCCTCTTCTTGACTATACCGTTATGCAACTAGTCTAGCCTTATTCGTCACTATTGTGACAGATTCATCAAACTTGTTTCTAAAAACCCATTTAGTAACAATAGTTAATGTGTCTTTGGGTCTATCAACAAGTTGCCAAACTTTATTTATTTCAAATGGATTATGTTCTTCTTGAATATCCATTACATATAATTTATCATTAATTACTTCCTTGATATTATTAAGTTCAAGATATAATAATTATGTTTGATGTTCAACCTGGGTTTTTAGGGAAGCTCTAATTTTTATACCTCTATATGAGTCTCCAAATAAAGAATCTAAATGATGGTATTTAAGAGTATTAACATCTATAATAAATAATGGATGATCACTTCATGGTCTTCTATAGGTCCTGGTTATAGTTCTAGAAGTTCCTCAGTACTGGATGATTTTTCTGCATGTTTTACAGTAGAATCAAAAGGTTTTGAATTTATGCTCAAAGTAGATAAGTCATCATCAATGTTTTATAATGGAGTATTCGGTTCATATGGATCTGCCTCATCAAACATGACATGGGAATAATCTTCCAGAGTCTTGGTTATTTTGTTAAAAGCTATATATGATTTACTTGAAGTTGAATAATCAACCAGAATTCCTTCATCATTTATGGAGGAAAATACATCAAGATTATCCTTAGTTTCAAGAATAAAGACCTTAAAACCAAAACTCCAAATTAAATAATCTTAAGTTTTCAATCATTCCAAATTTCAAAGGGAGTTTTATTCATGTTAAGTCTAATTAAAGATCTATTAAGTATATATTAGGATGTATTTATAGCCTCTATAAAAAAGTAAATAGGTAAGTCATATTCATTAAGCATTGTTCGGGAAATCTATTTAAGTGTTCTATTTCTTATTTATATAACTTCATTTTGATGAGGGGTCCTAAGAGAATAGAAGTTATGGTTATATACATTTTTCGAGCAAAAGGATTCAAAGTGTTGAGTTTTAAAATCACAACCATGGTCACTTCTTAAGGTCTTAATTTTCAGTCCCCTTAGGGTTTCTATAGATTTAGAATACTTTGTTAACTAAGATCAATATTTAATTTGATGAGATAAAAAATTTATCCAATTATTCTTAGAAAAGTCATTTACAAGTACATATATATAGTGCTTCCCATTTAAAGTAGAAATTATATATGGTCCAAACAATTCCATGTGAACCAACTCAAGAGGATGAGAGGTTGATAAGTTGAAACTTCTTTCTTTAGTTTAAAATATTTTTTTGATGTTTCCATTTTTGATAGGGGTTACAGAATTTATCATTTAGTAATTAACATTGGGGTAGATCCTTGACTAACCATTTTCTAGCAATAATTCTAAGTAAGTGGATATTATATGGGCCTAGTATCCATTGAAAAAGAAAATATTCTCTATAAAAGTCACTTTTTCAAGAATTTTTTTTGCAATTAAAGAATCAATATTAATAGTATACAAATTCTCATTTATCAAATCAGTAAATACTAAATGATTTTTAGAATTTAAACTTTACAAAAATCATTTTGAAATTTAAAATGAAACCATCATCACCTAGATGTGAGAGGTTGGGAAGATTATATTTTAAAACAACAAAAAAAGTAATTTAGAAATTAAAATCTAGTTTGGGCTACTGATTTTTTCAAGGCCAATTATTTTTTCCTTTAGCATTTTCACCAAATGTGACATCACCACCATCAACTGTTATCAACTTCTTGAAGCTTGAGTTGTTTCCTTTAAGATGTATGGAACAACCATTTTCTAAGTACCATAGATTTTTAAAGGATATTTTCAAGCAATTTACCTAAAATACAATATTTATACCAAGAATTATTTTGGTACCCATATTTTATTGTGTCCATATGTGTTAGTGATTAGGGATTTAAGAACCCAGATTTTCTTGATAGGTTTCCAATAAGTATATTATAAACTCTTTAAAATAAAAATAGTTTTCAGTCTACTTGAATAAAAATAAATATAAGAATTTACAAAATTGGATTTAGGAACAAAAGTGATCTTAACAATTATTCTTTTTCCAATTTGGAAACATATACCAGTAATATATTTAGAAGTAATTTGTTTTACTAATATTTGAGTGAGATTTTCTATTATATTTGTAAATCTCTCTATGTATTTCTTTAATTTCTCATTGAAAACTTTAGTTTACTATTTTATTTTAATAATGGAGATTTCTTCTCTTTCTTTACAGAAAAGTAAGATGTGATATTAAGAGATAAGGCATGATGTTTCTTTAGAATTTTTTATTTGTATTAATGATCATTAAAATTATCTCTCAATAAAATTATAATATTTAAACATTTCCTATTTTTAAATATTATTATAAATTTGTTCATCTCTATAATTATCATAAGTATGTATAGGAAATACAGTAGGTACCTAAGTTATATTTTTCATGAAGAATGTATTTTCTATGATGTAATTTTTTTCATGAGTTGTGAATATTTCACTAGAACTATCCTTAAAGGCATTAAATGTGGATTTCATGGATTTATTATAATTTCTAACCTTATCATTAAGCTTCCTTTTTTTACTTTAAGTTGGGCCTATCAGCCATAACATGTCCTTTTCTGTTTCACTAATAACAAGTTATCTCATTTTCATTTTCATATATTTTCCAGTCCTTCTTCCAATTTATTTTATTATCATACATTCCCTTATAACTTAATTTTACGAAGAATCTATTCTTGTTGTATAAATTCTTAAAACTTATGGAAAAATGATCCATTTACTCAACACTTTTGGTCAATGATTCCTCATCATTGGAACTTTTATCTCAAATTTTTTATTTTCTTGATGTTTTATGTAGTAGTCATAAAGGATACAGATTTCCTCTTAGGATCATCATCCGCTACACAGTTAACTTTAGGATCTTCCTCATGCATCATCAACTTCCCAATAAATTCCTTAATAGGTAGTTTACTAATTCCATATTATTCTCTTATTGAAACTTATTTCCCTATCTATCTCTCTGAAGTACATCTTAGTAGTCTCCTGATTTTATCATTATCTAACACTAGATTCCAAAAGGAGCTTATTGTGTTCACTATCTCATTGATACTGAGATACATATCAAAAACTAACTCATCGGGTTTCATCTTGATTGTATAATATTTAATTTTATACGTGTTCAATCTAATTTCTTTAACATTAGTAGTTCTTTTATGATAAATAGATAATGTATCCCAAATTTCAAAAGAAATTTTACATATAGATATCCTATTGAATTATTTATCTTCTAAGGCATAATAAATAGCTTTCATAGCTTTGAAATTGTTTTTATAATCATGTTTATTATTATCATCCAATGTGTTTCTAGTAGTCTTAGGTAATTTATACTTTTCCTCTATAGTAGACCAAATTTCCAAACCCATAATTTCAACATGCATTTTATTTTTTTTTATCCATTGAGAATAGTTATTTCTATTAAAGAAAGGATGCTTGTTTGTTGAAAACATTTCTTATCTATTGTCCATTTAAATAAATTAATATTATAATTGAATGGATTTTAATATCTTTAAAACACAACTAAAATTATAGTTGAAAATATTTTAAAAAGTCTTTGATACCAAATATTGGTCAAAGTGAGTATCTCAAGAGGGGGTGAATTGAGTACCCTATAAAAATTTATATTAAAATAATTTTAAATAAAATCCCACAAATAATTAAAATAGCCTGGTTAATCAAAACAGCAGATTGATATATGTTATTATCTTTTAAAATATTTCTCAAAGGGTGTTTAAGTATTTGTTAAAACAATATAAAAAATATTTCAACTTTTGAAATCAATTTATTTAATCAAAACCTTAGATATAATTAATATTAATTATAAAAGTAGTTGTTTTTTTATAGTTTGAAACAAATTTTTTTAATTCTTTGTAATGAAAGAAGACAAAACAAAACAAAACAAAACAATACAAAACATAAAAATAAATAAAAAACAGAAATCAAAATAAATGAAATAGGTTTTTTCTTATGTCAAGACCTAATCTTCTCCACTTAGAAATGAACTACTTATAAAGATATTATATAAAATATTCTTTTTTCAACAACCTGGATTCGGTATAATCAACAGCTAACCAACTATCCAGGCCCCGTAGAGACCTCTTACACAATACATCTAAAAATAGAACAAATTATAGGCCACAGTATGACCTCTTACACAACACCATGGGTAAATAGATATAAAGGGAAAATAGGAAGATATATTGTATCTTCCAGTTAAAGTGAATGAGTTAATGTTTGTTTACTATAAAAAGAAAATAATGTAATAATCAATAATAATTTTGAAAAATAGAAAGAGTAATTGAAATAGTTGAGAAAGGATTGTGTTTCTCTATCTGATATGCTCTAAAGTATGAGGCTCCTTAGATATAGCTTAATCTGAGCTCAATTAATTTCTTAGAAAATTATTGTAAAATAGAGCATCATAAGATCTCTTTTTCTATCTATAGGAAAGCTTATAAATGTAAATTATAATTTAGTTTCGCACAGTTGTGTGAAGGTAAGGATACAAAATGTAATCTCTCAATATGTCTCACACTTTATAGAACTCCTCTGGTTCTTACACTATTGTTACATCTCTATTCCTTCTTCTTATATATTATCAGGTGGGAGTTCACATCTTAATCTCACAGTAGCATGCAAGAGTATCCATTTGATGAAAAATCTTCAGAGTCCTCTGAAACACATACCAAATTCTAACAAATATATGTATGTATGCCTGAAATAGTTTAAGAATAATCAATAAAATAATTCTTACTATTAAATTCGATAATATAGCAGTTATAAAAAATTTAATATAAATTAAGTATAAATAGTGACGATGAATATTCTAACAGTGAGACATATTTAGTAGTGAGTCATCCTCAAAGGCGACTTAAGCTAGTAGTGATTTAGGCCAATGATGAGTCAAGATGATGGTAGGTTATTCCAACGATTTGCAAAGTTTCCATCCCAACAGTGGATATTTCTTGGTAGTGACTCATCTCCAACGGTATGTCATTTCCATACTTTTCAAAATTTTCCATATGGTAGGTCATATGGTGGAAATTCATCATCAATGTTGACTCCTATCCAGTGGCAAACCTTTTTTCCATACTTATCCAAATTTTTATCTTAAGGGTGACTTGTCTCTGATGGTGGGTCTTTCCTAGTGGCAACTCAGCTTCAATGGTGAGTTATTTTTTTATTTATCCAAATTTCCACCAAAATGAATTATTGTATAAAATGTTGTCATAAAACATAAAACTCATTAGTAACATAAAAACATGATTTTGTGATCATTGAAATAAGGTTTGAAACATTCTTTACCAAATTAGGTTATTTATTTTATAATTTCTCACATAATATTTTTAATAGCATTATGCATATACATTTATACTAAAATTTACTTAATCATTGAATTTACGATTTTCTTGTTCTTATATGTTTTCAATTTTATAATCATATATAGTTATTTTATTATGATTTATATTTTAATCAATTTTTATTGTTAAAATATTTAAAAGGTTTTAATTAGAATCAAAATCTTAAATGAGGTTTTTATGCTTTAAGACTTTATTTTTTCATTGTTTTTTAAAGGTAAATTCACTCTCCAATTTCTATTTTATCCCAATCCAACCTATATTTCATATCAATGAGTATATTTAATTGTTTTAAGTCTTGTTTATTTTATTTAAAATGTTTCAAAACATTTTTTTTCTAAATTCGTAACCTGTTTTTTCAGGAATTTTTCTTTCAAAATGGATTTTTTAAACACCCATGGTGCTGCTGAAGGACACTCTATGGGTAGTGGTTGATTTTTTCATGGTTTAAATTATGGTTATTTTAAGACATGTATACGTACATTTATTATATCAATTAGTTATACCATATGGAAAATATACGTGCATGGTAATACTTTTACTAATAGAAAAGAATAAAAATGGATTTCCAATGATATTTATGATTTCAAATTAGATGGTAAATAAATGATTTCCTTTCATTGTGGTATAGACTAAAATGAATTTAATTGAGTTTATATATGTAAAATAACTCATGAAATAGGGAAAATCTTATAAATAACTCTTGAAGTAATGAAAAATTCAAATATACTAGATTATATATGTTTAGAAAAGGCTTTGAATGTTTTTCTATACATCTAAACAAATAACTTACTGAAATGTTTACGTGATACACTTACATTTTTTTGGTTGAAAGGATATTGGTGATGTTATTTTTCTATATAGACTTTAGTAAAAAACATCCCTTTGGTTTTTTCTAGTCAATTGTAAACCCAAAGTCACTGTGACCCAGGAAGCTAAATACACAAAGAACATGGATCTTAAGTAACTCATCATATTTATCAAGACATAAGAGATAAATATAAAAAGATAAGATAAAAAGGACGAATATGAGGGCAAATAAACTAAAAATACAATTTTATTCTAGGAAATCAATGATGAAACATCTGAAAGAAAACCCAATATTTCTCATTTTTCCAAGAGTATAAACAAGTGCATAAAAAAGAAACTATATATTCATTATTTCAAAAAGGAAAATAAATAAATGAAATTTACTTAGTTAGAAAATGAAGGAGCACATCAAGATGGATTTTCATTTGAATAAGGTAAATTATAAATAAAATATTCAAAGTAATAAATCATTTAAATTTTCAACTTGGAGTAATAGTGAGGATTAACTTTAATCATCTTAATCAAGGGATTAATGTGCTAAGTGATTCATGGTTGATACCAAGGTATATAATAAAGTTAATTATATATGTTCTACTTCTTTTAATTATACATATAAAACCTATTTTTTAAGTTATAAAGTTATTATCTAATTTGTAGATAAAATTTAAAATGGTTTTAGTGAACTTTATTAATAATCTAATGATCTGAAAAATAAATACAATCTAGTTTTTTTTGAAAAAGATCAACCCTTAAAAGGAAAAAATGATTTGGTATTAAAACTAAAATAACTACCAAATGATTAGAATTTGGAATCTAAAATTAAATATATTAAAAATAATATTTCCCAATCCACCCATGGTTATTAATTCATAAATATGATTTTAGGATCTCAATGTGTTGTTAAAAGTAATTCTGGATTTTTTTTCCAAATGATCCATTTTTCCCAAAATATCTAAAAAGAATTTTTTGAAAACCGTACTTCCCAAAATAAATTTTATAATTATTTTATTAAATATGGAAGTATTATATATGAATAAAATTTAAAAAATGAAACATATGGTAGAACTAAGATCATTCATCTATCTTCTGAAATTTCTTATAGAAAATATTTTTCTAAACATGTTTGGATTCTAAAGTCTATGTTAGCTAAGTGAAACCAGGATATTGATACGAAAAAACATTAGTATCTTAATAATTAATAAAAAATTGACCTCAAGAGTAAATCACATGAACCTAATTTCTATATATATAGAAGGTTCTATAGGAATATGTGTGGGGATCCTTTCAAATTTAATCATCTTGAAGACTTTAAAAAGGACATGTCACATTTGGAAATGATTCAATATGTAAAATCAACAATATTGTTACAATCAGTTTCTTAAACAATAATATAAATAAATATGTTTCAGTTTTTAATATTTTGAATCATAATTTACTTTGTATTAATCAATTATGTTATAATAGTTTTTAAAATACTTTTGAACATGTGATTTGATGTCTTTTTAAATTCTAAAGAAAAAATTTTATTTTTTGCAACTAATTTTCAAAATTTTTACATTATTGAATGAAAAACTCTTTTATATATATAAGGTTTGTGTCTTAGTTATAAAGATATTGAATCTTTGAGTTGGTATCGACAAATTTATTATTGTTAGAGTCACCCTCTTGTCAAGATCAGCCGTAATCAAATTGAATGAGATTTACCAATGTTTTTTTCAAAGATAAATTTGTGAACCATTCCAAATTATAAAGAAAAAAAATATTTCTTTATATTAAATAGGAAGTTTCCACCTTTAAATCCTTAAAAAAATTTCACCTTAACTCATTTGTACTAACTCAATATGCTACAATAAGAGGTAAATCATACACCTTTGGTATTATGAATGATTATACTAGATTTAAGTGCAGTTTCATTTTAAATCATAAAATTTAGTCTTTCAAAGTATTTATCATCTTTTAAAACACATTAAAAAATTAAAAAAGTTGATATAATTTCCTCCTGTTGTGATCATGGTGGATAATTTGAAAAAAAAAATAATACTTTTATGAGTTTTATATTTCTTAAGGTAATCATCATTCCCTCTCTACTACTAGAAAAAAAAAATGAAAAAATAGGGTTGTTGAAAGATGAAATAAGAACCTCCAAGAAATTAATAAGACACCATTGAATGAGTTTAATCTAGATAAATTATTTTAGGGTGGTTTGGTTAATATATATTTCTATATCATTAACTATGTTCTCTTAAGTCCCTTCTTTAGAAAAAGTATTATAAAATTTGGAAAGGAAAAATTACTAACGTTATATTCTTTAAAGTTTTATGTTGTAAATACTTTATCCTTAATAACAAGGATAATATAATAAATTTTTACCCCAAATCCAATGAAGGTATCTTTATTGGGAACTAAAACTCAAGTAAATCCCACATAGTCTCCAATATGTGGGCCAAGACCTTATAAGAGTCATCTCACAACAAATTTAATGAGAATATTCATAAAAACCATGCTTGAATTATTAATTATGTTGACCAAGATTGTTTAACCTTAACTAAACATCTATCTACTAAATAAATCGAATATTTCAAGGAACCCCCTTCTACTCCTTTACCAAAAGCATGGGTTTAATCCAAAGACTATCCCCCTTATAATGTTATGAGTGAATTATAATATATAACTCACACTAGAAGGTTGGTCTTAAATGACGTTGAACATAATAATTTTCTTTCTCACCTTGAACCTCAATCCCTTGATGATACTATTAATTTTGAGAATTTGATACTTTCTATACAATTGATATTGAAAATTTTCAAATGAATAACATTTAGTCTCTTGTAGAATGACCCTATAATCATCCAATTATTAGAACCAATTTGTTTTTTCACAAAAAAATGATGAACATGGGAACATCACCCATAAAAAAGATCTTCTTGTTACTAAACACTATAATCAATAATAATATATTGATTATGGTGAAATCTTTTCACTTATTTCGTGACTATAATCCATTATATTACTGTTGGGATTCATCACACATTTTAATTTTAAACTCTTTCATTTTGATGTTAAAAGTTATTTTCTAAATGGATTTATTTCTTTAATTTGTTTTATGGTTCAACACTAGGTTTTGAAACTCATAAATTTCAAAATCATTTTTTCAAGATAACCAAAGATCTTTATGGTTTATAATAAGACCCTAGTGGTTTTTTATAAAAGTTTACAAAATTTCTCTTATAAAATGACTTTAAAATAGGAAAATATAATTCCAATACTTTTTTTAAAAATTTTTCAAATGATTTATTAATTATTAAAAGGTACATTGATGTTTTTATTTTTGACTCAAATAAATAAAATATTTCTAATGAATTTTACATTTAATGAATAAATATTTTTAAATGAGTTTTATGGAAGAACTGAAATTAAACATTAGTTTTCAAATTTCCAAATATTTTGATTTAAATTTTCAAAAAAAAATCAAATATACTGATGGGATTTTATAGTAGTTTGGAATGGATCGTTCTATGAAATTATAACATCCATGGGTATAAATTGTAAGCTAACATTCAATGAATACAATAAATTGGTTGACAAGAATATTTATATAACTATGATTGGAAGTCTACTTTACCATACCATGAGTCATCCAAAAATTATATTTATCTTATGAATTTATGCCAATTTTCAATAAAATATAAAGGAATATAGTTTAAACTATTTGTAAATATTTTTAGATATTTTAATGTTTATTTTATTTTAATAAATTTTATTTGAACATACTTGTTTTTTCTATGATGGATTAGGAGGATGCCAACTAGATAAGAAAATTATTAGTTGGAATTTACCCTAATTGAAAAATAAATTTTCTAATAGAATAGTAAGAAGTAACCTCGATTTTTATTTCTATATCTAGACTATAATACATATCTGTAGGGAGTTTTATTTACTAAATCATTTGGAAGAAACGTACTTTCATTGACTTTGGGCTTACATATGATTAGGACCCTATATATTGTGATAACACTAGTAAGATTAGTATCTCTAAAAACCCTATCCAATTTTCTCACACTAATAACATTGATTCAAGACACCATTTTCTTCGATATAACTTTAAAAAATGTGATATCACTCTTTAATTTTTATTCAGAAACCTTAAATAGTCCAATATCATCACTAAACCCCTTTCTCTAGATTGTTTTGACTTTATTTAATGTGAGTTTGGTATGATTATTTAGTGATACTTATATATTACCTATGGAAATATTGAGTTTTTTTCCAGTTTATTTCAAAAATGTAAAAATGTTTTCCAAAATGAAATTTTTTATAATTTTTTTAAACTAAAAATTTTCTTCAAACTTTTAATTATTTTGGTAAATTTATGTGAGTGTGATACTTCAATAAAAACATTCCTCTCTATATTTAAACAAGTGGATGTGGTTCTAAGGAAGATGCACCTAGAGGTTATTACCTTGAAAAGGGATTTTTGTATTTTTAATGTGATATTTACTCTGGGCATGAGTAGTGGTCATTTACTACACAACTGTTTTAACACTCCCCAAGAATTTTTATTGTTTATTAACACAATATTTTCTAAACCTTAATGATGGAATTGTTTTTCAATTTTAAAATGTTTTTGAATTGATTCCTTTGTTTAAAAATATATTTTCTTATTAATATTTTATCTCTTTACTTAGTTTAATGGTTCCCAATTTTTTTTAATTATTTGAGGGGGAGATAATATTTTTAATACTGAAATGATCCTTGAATAGAAATTTTTTTTCATTTTTTTTTAAATTTTATTTAACTATTTAAAAAAAACATTTTTCAATGTTTCATTTCTATCTTGGGAATTATTTTTTAAAAAATATGTTTACATTTTCACTTTATCTTTTTAAAAAATCTCCTTTTCTAGTTTTTTTAGTTTTAAAATTTTCTAAACATTGTTTTTTTATCACTTTAATAATCATTAAGGATGATTAAAGTAGTTTTAAATTTTGTCTCTCTAATTTTCTCTATCCCTATATTTATATTATTTTTTATAAACTCCAAGGGGGAGAAATTTATAGATTTTATATTAGGTATTTATATGTAAATCTCTTGTAAATTATTTTATATTTTTTGTTTGTTATGGGGGAGAAATGATTTTTTAATTTATGGTGAAAATATCTTTATAAATATTATCATCCAAAATATTGTTATATTATTTTCTATTCAAGTATTTTGTGATCATAAAAAATGGGGAGATTGTTTTGATTATAACCTTATTAAGTTTTAATTATCAGAATCACTCTTTAATGTTTTTAATGATTTAATTTATATTTTTTTAAATGAAGAGAATGATGATATCCTTAAAAAATATTGGAAGAGAATTACATGATACTTGTTGAAGTCTTGATAAACTTATTGAAATCATGAAATGAAATTATTATATTTATGTTTGAAATTTAAGGAAGGGAAGGAGGAACTTAATAAAGGTGAAGTTAAATAGAAACACTGGTTAGCTAGTTTAGAGCCACCGGTTAGCCTGTGGTTAATACAGTATCTTTCCAATCATCAAAACCCACCAAATAGCCGGTGGTGTTGGAGGGAACCTCCCTTAGAATATTTTCTCATTGACCACCCAGTGTGATATCACTTACCATCATATGGGTTATTCTTGTTTTTGGGGGTGTTGTAGTAGATACATTGACTACCCAGTGGAGGCTACTGATTATCCAGTGGTATCGAGATTTCCTAGATAAAGATGAATTTATCATGTTGCAAGATACATAAAATTGGCCACCCATGAATTCGTTGACTCCAGTTTGATTCTAGAATATTTCTGACACATTCAGAGGATATAAATTGGCCCCTTATGTGGATTGTAAACTAACGTTCTGAATGATTCCCAAACATAAATGCCATATGATCAAAAAATTTATCCATTTCTGTAAGGTTATTTCTATTCCAAAAGAGTTCTTACCTTGTAAGATTCTTTTCACTACTATATCTTTCTCACTCTCTCCTTATATTTCTTCTTTTATATTTGAAATAATTGAGACCATTATTAAATGAAATTGCTTTTAGAAATCCTATCAGTGTTCATATCTTCTTCTATTTTAGTGATCTCTACCTTTTAAAGTGAGGGACTCAATTATATTACGAAAACTGCTAAAAGTAAAGGTGTTACTTATATTTGAGGTTTCTCTAAATAACCTTTAAAAATTAAGTGTTGACTATATTATGGTCTCTCACTATAACAAATTAAAAAGCATGGAATTTTTTGTATCTTGGATTCGATTAAAGCTAAGATATTATTTTAACAAACCCTTGGGAAATTGGGGTAGGAGACATATTGGTTTATCATGGAACTTTATCCAAACTCATTTATCAAATAATTTTCATCATTTTATGGTTTCTCTCAATATTTTTTTATAATTCCATGCTTATACTTTCATACTTAAATTCAATCAATCATTCAATTTATAGCTCACTTTCTCTTATATTCTTCCACTTTTATGGTTATATATAATTATTTTATTATGCGCTCACTACTAATCAACTATTTTTAATAAATTCATAAAAAGTTATTAATTATCATCAAACTCTTAAAAGAGTTTCTTAGACTTTAAGACTCTATTTATTGGTTTCTTTTTATAAATATATTCACCCCATCTTTCCATTTTATCCTTCATCAGCCTATAAATAAAACAACTAATCTGATGAAATTACCATATAAATAGTGGAAATAGAAGTATTAACACTATTATGGTAATAATACATCATGCACACCAACTTTAACTTATAAAACTATGATGAAGAAATATTCTCTATATTTAAAAGGATATAAAATTTTAAAGAAGAATTTATTTAATAAAAGGAAAAATCTTACACAAGGATAAAATTTCTCAAATGAAATAGAAGAAAGGGATATTTTTAATGTTGAAGAACTTAATCAGGAGGTTTTTGTATATTTCACTAATAAATTATAAATTTTGGAGAAATGTGAAGGAGAAGAAGCTAATGTTATTATTTTTGACCTTAAGAAGGAGTATGAGACTACTATTTAATAAATAAGTGTATACATGTATAAAGTAGGAAATACAATGTTGTAGTAGATTATTCTATATTCAATTTGAATCAAGAATAAGAAAAACTTATTTGATATCCAATATTAAAATGTTTAAGTTTAAAATGATATTAAACTTAGAAATTACACTTGAGATCAAAATCAAAGTTAAATAACATTACCAAGTTATAAAAAAATCAATAGATACTATAAAATAATGGAACAAAAGAATATAAGGGATTGAAAGAGAAGTTATTGAGATGTGGTAAAATCTTAAAATCAAGAAATTGTAATGACTTCAAGAAAGATATAGGGAATTTGGATTAATTATCTATGAATAAATTGAAGGATAGTCATTGTTTTGTTTTAAAACAATATTGAGGATTTAATAATTTTTTTTTTAATAATTAAGTAAATGTTTTTGTGGGATTGATCACAAACAATAATCTATCCTGGTTGGTGCATCAAAGTAATTACACAATCCTAAGAAAGAATCTCAAAAGAACACTGAAGAAGGAACAATATACAAAATAATACACCATGAATCAAGTGTTATAGTTAGGGAAATATGGGGCATAAAAAATGGATTGCTCTATAACAAATAGGGAATTCAAGGCATAAGCAAAAAATAAAATTGATTAAAAATAAACCCTCTTGGTATGTTTTTGATGGATAATATTTTTACTGAAAATTTTATAGTCACAAAAACATGTATTTCACATTTAGTATGTGAATGGATGAACTAAGGAAGACTAAAAGTGGAAGTATGAAGCATTTTAAAGAGTCATAAAAAAATATAAAATCCAAAAATAGGTTTTTAGCCTTGTAAGATGCGATGTATCGATCATATTCAGAGACTGAACATTCTTATCTACCATAAAAGGATGTGAAGAAACTAGTTTATGTCCAAATTAAATATTCTTATAAAATTTTTAAAGCATAGATTGGTTTAAAAGGAACAATTCAAATCATTTTTGGAGTCTTAATAATGGACAAACTCCCTATATAAAGGGAAATAATGATATTTACACAAGGATAAATGTGATAAGGATTGAGTTAAAATATTTGGAAATGTGGATAGTTTATGATTAATGGATCTAAAAAATTCAACATTAGTGGAAAATAAATGATGAGAATTAATATATTGGTTATTGATGTATTTTTTCACAATTTACAAAGAATAAGAAAATTTTATGACTTGAGGCTTGAAATAAACTTCACTATGAAGACTTGTTTTATTGAGGTAATGGATAATGAAATTAAGACGCAAGGAAATCATGCTAAATGGAATCTATACCACATTATTTTTGAATATGATATCTTCTTCATATTAATGGAAGATAAAAATAAGTTGTGGCATAAAAGTATTAGGAATTTGTGCAAAACAATCCTTTGAAAAATTGGTAAATTATGATGTATCACATGAAATTTATTATATTTTTTATGTGTTTACACACACATGTGATACTTATCAAAAGGAAAAAATCATTTATATAACATATAATCCAAAATTCAAAAAGTTGATAAGTTTACTAAAATTGGTTTGTGTTAATGTTTTTTAGAAAATATCACCCAGTTTTATCGATGGTGATTGGTACTATGAATTATTAATTAATAACTATAAAAAAATGAAATGGTTTATGGTGATCAATAAAAAATCCATGGTTCTTAAGATAGTATGATTGGGAATAAAATATTAAAATTTAGGCTCAATAATGGTATAGATTTCAGTAATTTCTGAGTGGAATATTAATTTGAGAAATAAAGGAAAAGGAATCATGTTTCTCATAGTGATAACTCTTAAAAAATATTGTAGTTAAGAAAAATATTAAGATAATAAATAAAATTTATTAAATAGTACTAATTGAAAAGTACCTACTAGAGTTTGTTTGAAGATAATAAGTCTTATCATCAATAAATATCACTAATATTTCCTTTTTATATATAGGAAGGGAAAAGACTCCATAAGAGTTAGGATATGGGATGAATCCGACATTAAATCACTTTTGTATCCTTAAAATTAAATATTATATTCTAAAAAAGTGAAAAGCCACTAGAAGTTTGAATCACATGGTGAGGAAGATATTTTATTCTTATTTAATAAATATAAATTCTGGAAAATACAATAAAAATTGGATTAGAATTTTTTTTGAAAGTCAAGATGTCATTGTTATAGATAATGATCATATTTTTCCATAAAATATTATAAATATTTTTAAAGAAAGAGTTATAAAGTTTAATTTCATAGGGGGATTAAAATGTGGAAATATCATTTTAGAAGTATAAATTTATTATGTGGATGTCGAAAAAAATTATTTAACTATAAGTTAGTCAAGATTAATGATAGAATTTAATGACTAAAACATTGTTAGTAATAGGAAATCTGTAGTAAAACCAAATACAATGAAGAATCTATATTAAAAATCACTCTTATCAGAAGTAGAGGCCAAAATTTTCAATGAGGTTAAAATTTTTGAGAGTTGGATAAAATTTTTGAAGAAATTAATTGAGTAAGTTGAGAAGAATAAAATATGTGATATCATTTTGATGCTTAGATAATTGTTTTATCAAAACCAAGTGGGGTTTCATGAAAAAGTTGAATAAATAAATCCAAGTTGTGTGACATAAATCATGATTCATTTTAAAATGGATACTACCAAATTAAAGAAATAAATGAGGATGATACGTTTTATATTATGGATAGAATGAAAATGATTCATTTATTTTTTCCCACAGTGGTGAAATAGAAATCTTGATTTTATAAATGGATGTCAAATAAACTTTTCAGAATGGAGTTATTTAAAAATAGGTTTACATTGAGATGTGGGATAATTATTTGATTCATATATATGGGAATGTTTTTCCTATTGAATATTGTATTTTATGGGATAAAGTAATAACTAAGTGATTAGTATTCAATACTTAATCAATATTTGAGAAATCATGGATTCCAAAATGTTTAGTTGATCATAATATCTACAATAAATAAGGGCATATCAAAATATGATGTTGCATTTCTCTATAGACGACTTAATATTTTGATGATTGAATAGATATAAAAGAAAAATGTTTACTTAAATCAGAAGAACAAGTTTGAAATGGTAATAATTACTAAGTATATGTTTTCCTAGATTTATAGTTGATTCAAGGAAGGCATGTAAATTTCATTTCCTAATCCAAATATACAGAAGTGGTATTTAAAAAGTTGGTATGGTGGATATTAGGGCTACAAAACACTAATTTATATTGAGATGAAATTTCCAATAGATAAATATGTAAAAGTGGTTGATGTTGGGAAGTATAGGTTAACCATTGGAATAATATTGTACTTATAAAATTAAATACCAAACCGTGTGCTTGTTACTTTATAGGAATTTTGGAATAAAAGTTTTCCCAAATAAATCTACATGATTTACCTACAGTGAATAATTGTATATATAAAATGAACAATAGATTTTAAACTATTTTAATAAACAATATCACAAGAAGGGTAATTGGTATATATTAATACCGATTGGATTGGTTCAAGAGATGATTGGGAAAATATATTAGGTGTATTTTATTTTAGATATTTATGTAGTTTTTGGTTAATAAAAATGAAATACTTCTTATCATTGATAAATATGAATGTTTAATACATTATGTATTCTTAATCTTTCATGAAACTCTTATAAGTGAAAAAATAGGTTGAACATATCTGATTTTATGTGATTTATCTTATTTTTATCAAGTGAGATAACTCAAGGTCAAGACATATTATTAAAAAGAGAATTCATAATTCAAGGAAAAAACCTATCAATTAAAACTATAACTTTATCAAGGATAAATTTTTTTTAGGATTGTTGAGATTAGAATATATGTCAATTCATAGTGAGATATTAGAAATTAGGATAAATTAATTTTACAAAGAAATTTTTGAGAAGTGTGGCACCCCTATGTCATGTAGTGTTTGATATTATTTAATTTTTTGTTATTTTATGTTTATGTGTGTTTATAGTACTTTATGAATTTTTTGGGAACTAAAATATTTTTTTATACTGGTTTTATGGAGACCAAGGCACGACCTATTGAGTATATACTGTGGCTAGTCTCTTTGACCTTTTGAATTTTCAGGCATAGAGAGGCCACACTACCACACTGTGGAATGTCTTCTTCTACTTGTGTGTCAATTTTTGGGATAGGTGAACATCTAAGTGTTATGGATGATGTTTAAATTATGATTTAAGTTTGGTGGCCACCTTGTGATATAGATGTGAAGATTATACAATGGTTACATATGGCTCAAATCCCTTTGTTACACCCAGTTGAGGGGCTCCATGCTGCAGCATAGAAGGCCACTCCATAGTGGTCATGGATTGGGATTTTTTATTTTTCACAACGATGTTAAACCACTCCATTGGGATAGAACTGTTATATAGTGGGTGTTTTATGGGAACACTATGATATAGTCCATGTCAGTTGTGCTATTATGGGAGCTTAGATTCGGGCTTCATTATATAGTGGATAACACCCCTCCATGGAGTAACCTATCCATATTTTTAGTTTTTTTTGTTTCAATATTTCCACCCATATCAAATTTAATTTTAATTTGGTCCCTTTTATCCCCTCTCCCTCTTGTGTTCTTAATAATGGTGTAATTTTCCTAGATTTTAAAATAATACTATGTTTGATAGTTTAGACGATACATAATAATGACCTTTAATGACTGTAGATTATCATTATTTATATATGAATCCTATAACTAAGTTCTAGAATTGGTGGATATTAATAGGAGTAAAAATATTGGGATATATATATATAATGGTCCTACTTAATAAATATGTATTGATTAATTATTAATAATTGGGATCTCAATTTTTAGTTGTCATTCTATGCTTCAAAAATATGTTTTTGTGAGAGAATATTATTATTAAATTATTCTAATTTAATAAATTTTATTTTATAAAAAAGATATAATATTTAATGATTCATATAAAAATTATATTAGGGTGATTTTCTTGGGATTATTTTTAAAAGTTTGATTTTTTAGAGCATAGTGAAAACACCGATTTTATAGAAATCTATCATTTATTTTCAATTATTTTAAAATTAAAAATTAGTTTTTAATTGGTTTTAAAATTTAATAAGTCCATTTTAATGAATAATAGACCAAATAATGTCATTTTAATCAATATTATTCTTATTTTTTTGTCCAAAAACATTTTTATTCATAAATATGCATTATTTTGGAAAACCGTTTTTAATCATGTTTTGTGAGTTAGTTTTAAAAGTAATTTCTACCAATTATGGAAATTGATTTGATAAAATGGATTCCAAATATATAATAATAAGTTTTAATTTTAGTAAATGATTTCCTTTTATTTTTTTTCATTATGAATAGAATTCATAGTACATATTTTTCAACTTGGTAAGTGAAAAACATGTAAAACATGGTTAAAACTACTTGATAATTCCTAAAATTTTCCATAAAACTTGTATTTATTTTACTGGATAACTTTAGTTCTACCACCCCATTTTAATATTTTAAATAATTTTAGTTTTTCCATTTTTATTTGAAAAATACCATTACATTATTTTAAGTAAAGGAAAATTCCAAAATGCCCTTTTTTGGATTTTAATATCTATAATATTTTTTGATGTGGATAAAAACATTTTATGAATGGTTATAAACTTTTATTTTAAATATTGAAAAATTTATTTTATGATTTTAATTTGTTTATAATTTTTAGTGATGGAATATTTACCTTAAATTCATAAACAACACTAACATAGTGCTTGCGGAGGCAATAGAAAAATCAAGGAAATTATTTAAAAAAACATTTAAAGTAATATTTTTTTGTTTGTTATGGTGTATAACTAGTTTTTTAGATAAATATAATTTATTATTTAATTTTTTAGAATTTATATTCATATTTATTTACTGAATTTATATTTTTTAAATTCAACTATATGAATATTCCCAAAAATGAATTCATTAGTATTTTATATTAAATAATATATTATTAATTCATTTAAAACTCATGAAAATATTATCCTTAGAAACTTAAATGTTATATGTTTTATAATATCACCCATTATATTTTTATGGGTCATTTTTCATTTTATATTATCATTATTGACCACTAAAGAGTAAAAAACATTAATATCGATGTAATCGTCAAATGAGTTGAAAGGGGGTTAAAAATAAAAGATAAGGGTTATAAAATAACATAAAATTGTATAAATTTTATTTTATAATTATATTTAGAGTTATATCGATCCCATATTTACAGTACTTTCAATATTTACGATTGAACCTAAAAAATTAATTTATATTAATTTAATACTTTAAGTAATTTCAAGGGCGCCCATCTCCTCTCTTATATATTGATACCACCTATCATCTCTTAATCACACTTATTTATCACTCTATCATAGAAAATAATATACAAAAATACCTTCCCAAACTTCCTCCCCCTAACCTAGAGGCCTTGGTATCCTCACACAACCAACTTTCAAGGATTAAGGTGAAATCTAAAGGCTGTTTTTCAGAAGAATATGTATAAATATTAATGATAATTTTCATTTTACCTCTTCTTATAACTACTAAAAATAATATTAACCATTATTATATAATAAATAAAGTATATAAACTAAAATAAAATTTTATTATTACTATTTACAACCCTTTTTCATCTCCTTTTCAATCCCATGGGGAATGGAAATATCAATCACGGTTACGTGTGGACTACCACCTCCATGAAGCGATGTGTTTCGTTTACCCTAAACTCCTCATAATAATGGTTATTATGATGTATTTAATAAATATATATGATATTCATGGAATAATTATTATTTATAAAAAATAATATATTACTTTATTTCTTAGTCTTCCACCCATTTAGAAATGAAAATGTTGCTCAAGCATACGTGTGGAATACCACCTCTACAAAGTGATATAATTTGTTTTTCATGTCCATATTACTTGTATGATTTTAAAATTGTATTTTAAATATAAAAAATATAATCATTTCAGGATTATTATTCTGGATACAATTTAATGATGACCCCTTTGAAAGAGTTTAATTAACTAAATTCATTTGGCAATTATGAACTGAACATCCTCAAAACACCCGATGTGGACATAATCAACTAAGTAATTAAATATATGTTAAAATAAACTAAATAAATGGTCTAATGATAAGATAATAAATATCTAATTTTTTTAATCAAGTAAATAATTATTATATTTTTATTATAAATGAGTTAAAGGACACATATAACAAGTGGGGACTCATGGTAAGGGGTTTCATAACTCAATTTCCATTCATTGAGTTATACTTATACTTCATTTACTATAATATTCCATGTTTTTGTATGAAATTAACTATGATTATATTGTGTTTTATTTCCACTTTTTTATGATGTTTTACAGCTGTTACACATATTCTCCTCAATGATTAATCCCCAAATTAGTGATACGATCTTTATAAGGATTATTCGTCACAATATTGTTTCTTTTAGACATGTCCTGTATTATGAACCATCTTACATTTAAAATATATATATTTTGACTATTGATATATTATATAATGTATTAATATTTTATTTTGATATTTAATTTTCCTTTTAATTTCTATATTTCATGATATATTGATTCAAATATTATAAAAATTTCAAGGGTTTTCATGGTCTCAATTTCAATTCCTTGCGAAATAATTCTTGTTGTGAACTGTGTTTTATTTTATTTGGTATACATAATTCTCAATGATTTTTTTAGATATTATTTCATAGAAATTATGGATTTTACAAAATCACTTTTAGGTCCTTCAATCAATGGTTTTTGATTCCAGCATTCCCCAAGTCGCAAGGGTTTCTCGTCTCAAACTTCATTATTTGAGACATTTTTTAATTTATGCCCCGATATTAATTTATATGGTCTATATAATGATTCTTGAAATATAATATCATTAATATTTTTATAATCCTGGTGTGTTATTTTTATTTTTATTTTATTTTTATCGATGTGATTTTATTTTTAATAGGTCGTAAATGGGTTTTCTTTCAAAGAGTTACTTTAATGTTTTTAAATACTTTTATGCAAAATCCCCCTACTAGTTATTTATCTTACTTAAATAATGTTATTTTATAAACATAAATGCTTTATTAAATTTATTTTCTATAATACTTGAGCTTATTTGAAATGGTTTTAAAGGAAAATTTATTATGGGTTACCATAGAGATCAAATTTGACTCTCTTTACAAAAGTTTGAAAAGAATACTTATTTTTAACGTTTACAATATGAACATATTTTCCTAGTATAATAACTAATACTATTTTTTAAATATTCCTTTACAATTTTCCATGTTTATTTTCAAATATATTATTTTTCTAAACATTTTGTGAATTTTTGGTTTTTAAAGGTACCAAAATAAGTGGGCAATTTCCAGTATTTTAAAAGAAATATTTTTAACATTCCCTTAAATTTATTTTTATCTACATCTACATCATATCTTGATTTTTCTACTTCAATATGAATATGATGTTATGATATCATCCATATTAATTGTATGGATCAATTAAAATTTTTATTTTAAAAATATAATCACGAAACCTATTTATTTTCCATAGGAAAATAAATTTATAAATGAATATAAGTTATTTTTAAAATCATGATAATGAAAATCCAAGATTCCATGTGTTATATTAATTTATGGTACTTAGAAATTATTAATGATGATCAGTGACCCTAATAGAGCTAATGATGATGTGTGAGACTGATATAGATTATATGGTGGGCAGACCTGATATGGATCTCCAATGCATGTGTAATGTTCCTTATCTTTAAAGGAAATAAAGAGGGAGTAAACTGGGGAGGTTTCTCATATAGATTTAGTTGGGATCCAGTTATTTATAAAAAGAGTGAACATGGGTGACGAAGATAATTCTTCAGGACACCAACATCTTTTCTCAATAATTTCTATGGGTTTTAATTGTTACTTCTATTAAGATAGACCTTAAATGGATCATGATTATTGATTCTTACGATTCTTGACTTTATTAAATATTCATCTATTATCAAATGTTGTATGATTTATGTTTTTATGGGTACGTATTCTATTATGTTGTGTTCATTTACTCTAAAAATTCTATCATCCCATATGTTTATCTTCTTCTCATTGAATATATTCAATTATTAATGACTATGTTTACCATTATAGATCATTTGATATCACCCTTCTTATGTTTCTTTTTCATAGGTTATGAAAAATAATTTTAAATGATTTTTTCTTGAAAGGTTTCTTGTGTGAAAAATTTTGTGGGATTTGTTGAGGACTTATTTTTAAATAATAAAATTTGGGTACAATATAAAAAATGGCCACTTGAAGACATGGGTATAATTTCATTAGAGTTTTTTGTTAATCTTTTAAAACTCTGTACCTAAAAGGGAATTGGGTATGAAAGTGATCAAATATTTCTATTTTGTGGTGTATGTTTTCAATTGATAGAATTGGGTTGCATTTTTTTGTATCAAACCAGAAATATAAACATCTTGTTTAGTACTATATCAGTGAGTGTGGGTTTGAGGCTGTTATAATTGATACC
This sequence comes from Viscum album, assembly GCA_963277665.1. Taxonomy (NCBI): domain Eukaryota; kingdom Viridiplantae; phylum Streptophyta; class Magnoliopsida; order Santalales; family Viscaceae; genus Viscum; species Viscum album. The sequence continues at coordinate 1,609,001,318 of OY728128.1, forward strand.
TGAGTTCGGTTTAGATAAATTTTGAGATTAGGATGTTTCCATGTGAGGTTAACTTAAGTGTTATAGATACTATCATGGGTGGCAACGTCACGTCTCGGTGGCACTTTTGGGGTGGATCATCTTGGGTTTGTTGCCTGTGCGGCGACATATCAGAGCTTCGGCGGATGGCTTGGCTTGTGCGGTGGCGTCACATCCCGGTGGAGCTTCGGCGGTAGGTTTGGATTGGGTTTGTCTCAGTTTGGCGTTGTTGCTTATGCGGCAGCAACACTTCTCGGAGGACATCGATAGTCAGATTGGCGTAGAATGCTCATGACATGGGTCGACTTCTCTTAGCAGTGCATCGATCATTGTCCCAACATGGCCTTTTTCCTCTATCGGCATTGAGGCATGGGGTGTCCCCGAGTAGTCAGTTCACTTTGTTTGGCTTGTCTTGTGAGTGGGTTTGATTACAGTGAATCTACGGTTTATTTCAGGATCCGATCTACTGTTCTCTAGAGGGGGAGGTCTACAGGTTTAGTTTATGTGAAGTTTTATTAGGCGTTTCTTTTGGTGTTGTTGTGAATTTGTTCTACTGACTGGATCTATTTTGTTGTCCTGATTCATTATGATGGCCCCTCTTGTACTTACCATCGTGAGGCTTGGCCTGAACCTGATGAGGGTGCATCCATGGTTCTGATCAGAGCAGATCCTTTCCCAGAGTGGCGTTTTTTTAGGATGACCCGGATTCCCTAATTGGTGGCAGTCCCTTGTCGCGAGGTTAGGTCATCCAGTCCTAGGTGACGATGGCTTTGACTCGTGTTCTTTGGATTGTCTTCCGGGCTTCTGTGGCTTTGGTGGTGAAGGTATAAGGAGATCATCAGGGTTGGTATAGGATGACTGATTGTTGAAGGAGTTTGGTTTTGTTCCCTTGAAATGGCGAAAGGGTGTGTAAGGTCTTCTGGTACGACGATGCACCCAGATTCAACCACGTGGATCAGGCCCCAAAAGAGGTTCTAGAGCTAGTTGGTCATCATTGTAGAGCATTATGGATTTGGTTGTTTGAGAGGTTATGGTGTTTTCCATCGGACTGGGCTTGTGCTTTGACACAGGACACTTTCTTGCCATTTTGCCTTACACCGGTGGAGAGCTTTGACATGTTCAATTTCTAGGGAGGGGTACTCCATGTTGCCAGTTTGGTTAGTCTCGCTTAACCTTCAGGTCATGATTTGTCTTAAGTCGATGATGTCCTTTTGTGTTTTCCCCCTTCATCCCTTAAAAGGGGGGTCTACTTTAAATAAAAAATTGAAGGCCTCTGGGATGTTAGAGGAATGATATTTTGGAATAAATTTTATTGGGTTTAGGTACAAGAAACTATTATGTGTATCATGTGATTTAAAATGAAGTATTATTTGGGAAGAATTCTTTAATATTTCTGGGGAATGTTAGCCGAAAGTTATGATTCAACCTTTGGGGTTAAAATATTAATTATTGTTAATGTTATGGAGGTTAATTGGGATATAGGGATCATTATTTATGGAATACTATAAGTTTAAACTTTGGTGTTATTGTGAAAATTTTGATGTCTAATTTACTATTTATTCATATAAATGTTTATCCCTTTTAGGCATTATCTTATCCCTTTCTAACTGTTGGACTCCTCATGTGTTAATCATTTTTTTAATGATCACAAATCCTATTACTAATTAATCTCAATCTTCATTTCACATCTTTCTAATGCTCTTCAATCTCAATAAAAACTACACATCATGTTTTAATGAAAAAAAATATTATGGATGTTAATTACTCTATTTATTATTTAAAAGTCTTATGAATGATTACAAATCTCACATATATTATCAAGCCTTTATATTTATGATTCAAGTTATTTTACTCTCTAATGATTAAACTTAATCCATATTCTGCATATTACTGACTAAGTCTAAATACAGATATTTGTTTAAGTATGGAGACACCGTGAAGGACTCACCGTGACCCAGACACCATGAAGGACTCACCGTGACCCAGACATCGTGATCCAGACATCGTGACCCAGACACCATGAAGGAAAAACCGTGACCTAGACACCGTGAGCTACACGCCATGACATGGACATACCGTGAAGCTCATACCGTGATGCTCATACCATGAACCTCATACCGTGGAGACTATACCGTGAAGAAGACACCGTTTACATAATCACTGTGACACCGTTTCTTAAATTTTTGTCAATATTATTTAAATAATTCTAATAGTCATATTTGATGTTTTTAATACAATCAATGTTATTTAGTGATAGTTGTTGGCATGTCAGGAAACCGTATCTCGCACCTATGAAAACTGAATCATTCCTACTGCCAGAACTCATGGAATATAAGGAAGATTTAGATGTAGTACACGTTCAAGCAAGCAGTGAAGCGAGAAAAGTGTGAAGATACAACAAGAAGAACTTACATACACCCGAGAGCATTGTGCTTAACAAGAAGAACAATCCCAAACAAGAAAGAGATTGCAAGACCTTTGAAGATATCTCATGAGTGCAATCCAAACACTACTGAAGAACACACAAAGAATCAAGAGATCTTTCTCAATCTTATAGAACACGAGCTGAACTACCACACTCTGTTTTTCAACAGAAAAACCAGAGAAGGTATCAGAAGCATTCCTGCTGAATCCAACAAGTCCAGAGCTTCATTGATAATCACTAGAGATTTATAAAATCTTATCTATTCTCTCTAAGTGATTTATTTATTTACATTCAAGTAGTGTGGTGTACTCTGTATTTCTTATACAAACACTGTCTCTTGTACTGAACTGGAGGATATCAAATCCTCACTCCAAAACTCTTATCTCTTGTTTACCCATGTCAACTGTGGAAGAGGTCCTTGTGTGCCCTGGTCTTTGTTTTGTTTCCCACGAAGAATAGTGGTAGAGGTCCCTGTGTGGCCGGGACAGTTTTATAAACTATTGTTAACCCCGATCCAGGGTGTGGATCAAATTTATATAAATTTGAGAGGACTAAGTCTCCTCTTGAGACTAAACCTCTTATTATATTTACTTTGCTTCTTTAGTTTAAGTTTAAAGTATACTATATATATCTTTTATATTCTGCTGCTATTACTTTGAAATAAAAAACTATTTTAAAGCTACTTTGATAGTTAAATTAGCAAGTGTTTACACTTATTGTAAATTAGTAGGTTAGTTTCAAAAGTTAGTTCAATCTTGTGGTTAAATTAACTGAGACCTAATCAATCTTTGAGAAGCTAAGTGAAAATTTATGATCTGTATAAATTCACTATAGTTTAACTTGTTTTATAAATTGGGGGATTTTAAATCGATAATATTTTAATAGAAATTTTAATTGGAACTCAATTCACCCCCCTCTTGAGTATCCACTACGACCAACATTTGGTATCAAAGGTTTGTTTTGTTTAAAGATTTTTGAAATACTTTGTTTTTCAACTACGATTTTAGTTGCATATTTAAAGATCTTAAATTTATATTAGTTATAAATTTTATCTCTTGAAATTATATTTCTAAAATCTATCTATGGATAATAGACTAGAGGGTGCTGCTACTAACAGGACACCTTTCTTCAATGGTACAAACTATGATTAGTGGAAGATTAAAATGAAAATTCATTTAGAGAGCATGGGTTTTGATATTTGAACTGCTATAGAGTCACAATATAAAATTCCAGAAACTGAAAGAACAACTTGGGATGAACCTACAAAAACTGCTTACAATAATAATTGTAAAGCTATGAATGCCCTGTACTGTGATCTAGGAGATGAAGAGTTTAACAGAATTTTTCTTGCAAAACTGCTTTGGAAATTTGGGATATTTTGGGTGTTTCTCATAAAGGAACAACCAATGTTAAAGAAATGAGATTGAATACTTATACTATTAAATATGACAATTTTAAAATGAAGACTGAAGAACCCATTTTTGATATGTATCTCAGGTTTAATGATATAGTCAATAAAATGATTTCACTCAGAAAGTCTGTTCCAGCAAAGGAACAAATTATGAGAATCTTGAGATGTTTACCAGACCGATGGAGAGGAACATCTGTTTCAATCAGAGAGTCATGTGACATTGCTGCTCTACCTGTCAAATAACTCATTGGTAAGCTTATGATGTATGAGGAAGAACTCAAGGTAAATAAAGAGGAAGATGATGAACCTAAGAGAAAATCAGTGGCTTTCAAGACTACTGCTTCAAAGAACAAGGACAAAGATAAAGCTCAAATACAAACTGACAATTCAATAAGTGAAAGATCAGACTCTGATAGTGAGGCTGAAATGGCTTAGATAGCCAGAAGGTTTAAAAAAGTTTATATGAAGAAGAAAAGTTTCAGAAAATAAAATTACAAATGAAATTATGACAATAAGGGACATTGGAAGAAGGACTGGAAAAACCCAGATAGAAGTGACAAAGTTGCTTGCTATGAGTGCAAAGGGAAAGGACACATTAAATCGGACTGTCCAAAGTTAAAATTCAAGAAGAAATATGATTACAAGGACAGTAAGTACAAGAAAGCAATTAAAGCAATGTGTATTGCTTCAGAAGACAACACAAGTGAATCTGAAATGTCTGATTATGAAAGAAATCATGCCAACATGTGTTTTATGACTAACACATCCGAGGTCACCTTAGATACTCATGTTTTAAATTCTTATTATTCTGGAGATGATGCAGAATATGATTCGGATTATGAAAACATGATTAGTGAGGAATTATTTGAATACTGTAATATGCTGGAAGAGACATGCAATGAACTTAAGGATAAATAAAAGTCATTAAAGAAACAACATACTCTCACTACTAATGTTAAATCCGAACTTACTATTGAAAAAGAGAAAAATGCTCAACTATTAAAAGAGAACACTGAACAGAAAATGTCAAATGAGAAACTTAGAAAAGACTTAGAGAAGTTCAAGAATGGAAAGGATACACTAACTCAAATGCTAGGAAAGAAAGTTGCGCCAAAATACACTAATGGAATAGGCTATAAACCTGGACAGAGACAGATTACCAAGAATAGATTTATTCCTAAATCTGGACAGAATTCTGCTAGTTCTACTTCGAGACATTCATATGCTTCAACTAGTTATTCACATAGTTATCAATCAAGTAGATTTTATCTTTCAAAATATATTGATTCTGTAAATTATATGAGACCCATAAGACAAATTTGGGTACCAAAATAATTGATTTCTAACTTTTCTAGACCCAAGAAGATTTGGGTACCAAAGTCATTCTCGATCTAAAACTGTTTTGTAGGAAACCTTCTTGAAGAGTTCCCACAAGAAAACATAGTATTTGGACAGTGGATGTTCAAGAAATATGTCTGGGGATTACTCATGCTTCAAGATTTTAATAAAGGTTGATGGAGGCTATGTCACCTTTGGTGATAATTATAAATGAAAGATCATCAGCCTAGGCCAAATTGGTAACACTGATTCAGTTTTAATTTCCAAAGTTTTATTTATTGATGGACTAAAATATAATCTGTTAAGTATTTCTCAGTTGTGTGATGATGGTTTTAATGTCAAATTTGAAAATGATTCCTGTAATGTTTTTAATTCTAAAAATATTTTAGTATTTTCTGCTTTAAGAAATGAAAATGTTTATGCTGTTGATTTAAATTCCTTAGCTAAGTAAAATGCCACTTGTTAAAATGATTTTCATAAAGAGTCTTTGCTTTGGAATAGAAGATTATGACACTGCAATATACATTCACTTAGAAAACTAAATAGGAAGAACATAGTTAGAGACCTACCTAAACTTGAGTTTCCAAATGAAAAAGTTTGTAATCCCCTTTAAAAGGGAAATCAACATAAAGTTTCTTTTAAATCAAAGAAAGAAGTTACAACTTCTCAACCTCTCGAGCTGGTTCACATGGATTTGTTTGGACCATATAGAGTTTCTAGCTTAAATGGGAAGCACTATGTCTATGTCCTAGTAGATTACTTTTCTAGATATACTTGGGTATACTTCTTAGCTCACAAAAGTGAAGCTTGTTCTTACTTTGTTAAATACTCCAAATATGTAGAAAATCTTAGTGGACTTAAGATTAAAACTCTAAGAAGTGATCATGGACATGAGTTTGAAAATCATGAATTTGAATCCTATTGCTCACACAATGGCTATAATCATAACTTTTCTACTCCTAGGACACCTCAGCAGAATGGTGTAGTAGAAAGAAGAAATAGAACCCTTCAAGAAATATCTAGAACCATGCTTAATGAATATGACCTGCCTATTTACTTTTGGGCTGAAGCTATGAATACAACTTGTTATATTATTAATAGAGTCTTAATTAGACCAGTTATTAAGAAGACCCCATATGAGTTGTGGAAAAATAGAAAATCTAAAGTTAGTTACTTTAGAGTTTTTGGCTGCAATGTTTTTATTCTCAATACAAAAGATAATCTTGATAATTTTTCTTCTAAGAGTGATGAAGGAATCTTTTTAGGACATTCTTTAGACAGTAAAGCTTATAGAGTGTTAAACAAAATAACCAAGTGTGTGGAAGAATCTATTCACATCAAGTTTCATGAAACTGTTCCACATGAGCCTAAAACCTCTCTTGAAAATCTTGAAGAAGATTTATCTGTTCTGGACCTTAATGACAAATCTAAAGTACCTGCTATAAAGAGAACCAATTCTGGACTTATTCCAGAATCTGCTACTAATGAACCCAAACCTAGAGAAGAGACTAAAATTTCTAGTCCTACCTTTACTAGATCAACTAGAATTCTAAAGAATCATCCTTTAGATGCTATTGTAGGAAATCTTGAAAGAGGGACACAAACTAGAGATTCTCTTAGAAATCAGGTTGAACATCAAGGCTTCTTGTCACAGCTTGAACCTAAAAACATTGATGATGCTATTAATGATGAATTTTGTGTATTTGATATGAAAGAAGAACTCAATCAATTTGAAATAAATAAAGTTTGGAATCTTGTTGAAAGACCTGAGGACACTTTCACCAGAGGCACTAAATGAGTGTTTAGAAATAAAGTAGATGAATCTGGAAATATAGTTAGAAACAAAGCTAGGCTAGTTGCACATGGCTATAGTCAAGAAGAAGGTATTGACTATGAGGAGACTTTTTCTCCAGTAGCCAGATTAGATGCCATTAGGATTTTACTTGCCTATACCACACATCTAAATTTAAAACTATATCAAATGTATGTCAAGAGTGAATTCTTAAATGGATATATTACTGAGGATGTGTTTGTTGAAGAACCACCTGAATTTTCAAACCCTCATTTTCCAAATCATATTTTCAAATTATCAAAAGCTTTATATGGTTTAAAGCAAGATCCATGAGCTTGGTATGATAGATTAATTACTTTTCTAATTTCTAAAGGTTTTATAAAAGGTATAGCTGATCCTAATCTGTGTATAAAACGAATTTCTAAAGATGTTTTAGTTGTACAAATTTATATAGATGATATTATTTTTGGATCTTCAAAAACTACATTATGTACTGATTTTTCTAAAATGATGCAAAATGAATTTGAAATGAGTTTAATGGGAGAACCCAAATTCTTTCTCGTATTTCAAATATTTCAAAATAATGATGGAATTATTTTAACTCAAAGTAAATATACTATATATCTTTTAAAACGTTTTGGATTGGATAGCACAAAAAGTAGTGACACTCCCATGAGTACCACCTGTAAGTTGGATCTTGATGAAGATAGTAAATCTGTTGATCAAAACACTTATAGAGGAATGATTGGAAGTCTACTCTACATGACTTCTAGTCATCTTGATATTATGTTTAGTGTGTGTATGTATGATCATTTTCAAGAAAACCCTAAAGAGTCACATTTAAATGTTGTAAAGAGAATTTTCAAATAACTCAATCATACTCCCAAATTAAAACTGTTCGATGCCAAAGGAAAATCATTTGAACTAGTTAGTTATTCTGATGATGATTTTGCTGGATGTAAGTTAGATAGAAAAAGCACCTCTGGAACATTTCATCTTTTAGTCAATTCACTAGTATCATGGTGTAGTAAGAAACAAAATTCTGTTGCATTATCAACTGCAGAGGCTGAATACATAGCTTCTGGAAGTTGTTGTGAACAAATTTTGTGGATGAAACACACATTTCTAGACTATGGATATCAATTTAGACATGTCCCAATAAATTGTGACAACACAAGTTCTATTAATATTTCTAAGAATACTGTTTCTCATTCTAGGACAAAACATATTGATGTAAGACATCACTTTTTGAGGGATCGTTATCAAAAAGGTGATATCACTTTGGAATTCATTGGTACTGAATATCAACTTGCTGATATATTCTCTAAACTATTAAATTCTGAAAGATTAGACTACTGTTCAAGTTTGTTCAAAAATTAATTAGCCCAAGAAAAGGAGATTTTGCTATGATGAAGTATCAGGATGTGTTCCGGATTCACCTGTTGAAGAATGGCCATAAGATCAACCTATGCAAGTATGTCATTAACCACATCTGTGAGATGATTAAAGTCATTTCCAAATCCACCTCCCTATTTTAATCAAGGATGATTTTATCTATGTTAGTTTCTAAAGGGATGATTGGATCAAATGAATAAAATTTAGAGGACTTTGATTTCTGCCTATTGATGGCTATCATCAAAAGGATGAAGATTAGGTGGAATCCCTAGAAGAAGCAGTGGGTTGAGGATAATGATCAACTATATAAAAAGTTTAATCCTGTTGACTATCCAAGAAGGCCTAAGAATCTATCTGATCCTGGTTTGGAACCAAATGTAGTGGTTGAGTATTCAGAAGAAGAAGAAGAAGAAGAGGAAGTGGAAGCTGAAGTATCACATAGAGAAGAAGCTGGAATACCTCCAATGGAAACAGATCCTGTTGAAAAAGGAAGGAATGTTATCCCCGCTGAAATACCTTAAGGAGAGGAAGTTGCTGCTGGTTTGAGAGAAGAGGAAGCTCCTGCTTCTAGTGAGGATTTCAATCTAGAAACTCATCCTAATGCTGCAAGAAAATTGGTTTTTCCTGATTCAGAACAGTAAGAAACCATAGAGACATATCATATTGAAAAGGATCTCCCTGTTGAGAAATAAGAAAGTCTGGAAGCTCAAACAGTGGAACAATCAGTTCCTGAGTATATTCCCTCTACTGAAGAGAGGATGGAAGTTGCCTTTCAGCTGGCAAGGCAAGAGTTTTCTGAAGAGATTAGAGATGATCCTGTGGATCTTGACCATGTTCCTAAGCCTCAAGAATCTGAAAGGGAAGCACAATTTGAGGGGGAGGAACCTCAAAGCCTTTAGATTATATAATCTGAATCTGCTTAATCTTCTCAACATTTTGTCTCATCATCTATGCACTCCTGATATGTTTTACCAAGATTTTATGATGTGAATGATTCAGAGAAAGTGTCTACAACTGGAATGGATCTTTCTTCTATGTTTCAACTGAAATCTATAGCTCATCCAGAACCTCAATCAGCACCAGAGCCCCAACCTCAATCTGAATCAGAATTTGAGTCTGAAGATGACTCTAAACCTCAACCAGAACCTGATCCTCTACCTTTAACTACACCCATAACCGAGCTACACTCCTTTGTAACTAAAGATGATCTGAAAGTTTTTGGAGAAACTATTTTAGCTGGAGTTGAGAAAATTGTGTCCAATAAACCTCATCTAGTGACTCAGTTAAGTCAAGAAGATGCATCAATTCTCTTGGAAAATATTATATTGCATATTCAACCAAGGATGATCCGAGAAATTCAAGAAGTCAGAGGGGAAAATAAGCTGTTGAGTGCTGATGTTGAAAATCTAAAAAATATGGTAGCAAACTTACATAATGAGTTGTATTTGAGATCAGAGCCTGCTCTTGTTTCTGTCCCTACACCATTTGATACTTCTCCTGAGCCATCTGATTCCATCCTTTCTAGGGAGTTTTTGTCTCAAGTTCATCCTTATCTACTATCTTTTGATGAGAATATTGAAAAAAGACACACAAAGATGTTGGAACGCATGAGGGAGCTTGTAGAAAATATGAATACGCTTACAGATGAATACACTGGATGCCTGCAAAAAGTTTTGAAACATCTCAAAGTTCTAACCAAAGCTGTCAAGGCTTCTCCTGCTTCTGGTCAGACCTCCACACCTTCTTTGGATGATTCTCTGTTGAGATCCATAATCAAGGAAGAACTTCAGAATTCCCTCAGTGGTTTGGATATGTCTTCTTTTTCAGAAGTGGTTAATAACATTGATCGAGCATTGGACTTTGTTAGGATTCATTCTAAGATATCCATTGATGCTCAATAAGAGATCACTAAGAAAATAGATTTTTATCTCCCCCAGATCTTCTCTAAAATTTATATGACAGATCACTTTAGATATCTTGTGGAAAACCTGAAAATCCCTCCAGTGACTCAAGCTTTCAAAGATCAAGTTCAAAATCTTACAGAGTTCTCAAGATTGTTGGACAGATTTATAGAGAATAAGGATGATTTTGAAAAGGCTATGCAATATGGTGGTGAAATCATTACTAATTTCATCAATCTTTTGAATCCATATCTTCATGTGTAGAGTAATACTATAGTTGCTCCAGCTGCTGCACCCCTTAGACCTGCTCTACCTGCCTTAGGCTCCACTGCCATGATAGTCAGCCAAGCTATTTCTCAGATCCAGCCAGTCTTTCTTGACCAACCACAGCCTAGATCTACTACTGCTCCCACTTTGGCTCCATCTGATTTTGAAGATCTACCCTTACCCTCTTTGTCCACCACATCTATGCCTTCTTCTACTTCAGCACCAACTCCTACTACTAATAAAGTCAAGGAAAAGGTGGATCACTAAAGTATCAAGGGACTGTTTTCTTTTCGATGGGATGTCATTTATTGTTTACTGTTTGTACTTCTCTTGTATGTTCTATTCTGAACCTTTTTTTAATGAAAAATTTCGTGTTTCATTTCATTTTATCTACTTTTTGATAATTCCAAAAGGGGGAGAAAACTAAAAGTATAAAAGGGGGAGAAAAACTACAAGTTTCAGTACTATAATAAGATATTCTCTTCTAATATGTTAGTTTCTTTAATGTTACATTTCCTTTATATTTTTGACTATAGATGATTTGTGATCATCAAAAAGGGGGAGATTGTTGGACTCCTCATGTGTTAAATATTTTTTAAATGATCACAAATCCTATTACTGATTAATCTCAATCTTCATTGCACATCTTTCTAATGCTCGTCAATCTCAATAATAACTACACATCATGTTTTACTGATAGCAAATCTTATGGATGTTAATTACTCTCTTTATTATTTACAAGTCTTATGCATGATTACAAATCTCACATATATTATTAAGCCTTTATATTTATGATTCAATTTATTTTACTCTCTAATGATTAAACTTAATCCATATTCTGCATATTACTATCTAAGTCTAAAAACAGATATTTGTCTAAGTATGGAGACACCGCGAAGGACTCACCGTGACCCAGACACCGTGACCCAGACACCGTAAAGGACTCACCATGACCCAGACACTGTGATCCAGACACCGTGACACAGCCACCATAAAGGACAAACCGTGACCCAGACACCGTGAGCTACACACCGTGACATGGACATATCGTGAAGATCATACCGTGAAGACTATACCATGAAGAATACACCATTTACATAATCACTGTGACACCATTTCTTAACATTTTGTCAATATTATTTAAATAATGCTGACGATCATATTTGATGTTTTTAATGCAATCAATGTTATTTAATGATAGTGGTTGGCATGTCAGGAAACCGTATCTCGCACCTATGAAAAGTGAATCATTCCTACTTCCATAACTCGTGGAATATAACGAAGATTGAGATGCAATACACGTGAAAGAAAGAAGTGAAGCGAGAAAAGTGTGATGATACAATAGGAAGAACTTACATACACCCGAGAGCACTGTGCTGAAAATGAAGAAGAATCCCAAACAAGAAAGAGATTGCAAGACCATTGAAGAACTCTCATGAGTGAAATACAAACACTACTGAAGAACACACGACAAATCAAGAGATCTTTCTCACTCCTGTAGAACTCAAGCTGAACTACGACACTCATTTTTTCAACAGAAAAACCAAAGAAGGACTTAGAAGCATTCCTGCTGAATCCAAAAAGTCCATAGCTGCATTTATAATCAATAGAGCTTTATAAACTCTTATTTGTTCTCTCTAAGTGATTTATCTATTTACTTTCGAGCAGTGTGGTGTACTCTTTATTTCTTATACACAGACTATCTCCTGTACTGAACTGGAGGATATCAAATCCTCACTCCAAAACTCTTATCTCTTTTTTACCCACATCAACTGTGGAGGAGGTCCTTGTGTGGCCTGGTCTTTGTTCTGTTTCCCACAAAGAATAGTGGTAGAGGTCCCTGTGTGGCCTGAACAGTTTTGTAAACTGTTGTTAACCCTGATCCAGGGTGTGGATCAAATTTATATAAATTTGAGAGGACTAAGTCTCAGCTTGAGACTAAACCTCTTGTTATATTTGCTATGATTATTTAGTTTAAGTTTAAAGTATACTACATATATCTTTTATATTCCGATGCTATTACTTTGAAATCAAAAACTATTTTAAAGCTACTTTGATAGTTAAATTAGCTAGTGTTTACACTTATTGTAAATCAGTAGGTTAGTTTCAAAAGTTAGTTTAATCTTGTGGTTAAATTAACTGATACCTAATCAATCTTTGAGAAGCTAAGTGAACATTTATGATCTGTATAAATTCACTATAGTTTAACTTGTTTTATAAATTGGGGGATTTTAAATAAACAATATTTTAACAAAAATTTTAATTGGAACTCAATTCACCCCCCTCTTGAGTATCCACTCTGACCAACACTAACCATTTTGGATTTAATAAAGTTTTTAGGATTATATTTTTGTCCTTATAGACCATATGAACTATTAATAGCTGACGCCTGAAGAATAATAAGAACTCATAATGGTTATTCATCACTTGGAATATGGGATGAGATTGATATGGAAACTTGTTAAAACATGAAACTATTAGATGAGATTGAATTTATAGATTTGAATAAAATCAAGTAAGTATATTTTCTCATGTTATCTATCTCAACAGTAAAATAATCCATTACATTTAGATAAATGATCTTGAAAATAATTTTTTTCTTTCCATACAATTATTTATAATGAATTGATGGTTATTTTCACACCTCATTGGTTTATGGTTTTCTAGTTATTGAATTTGTCATTATCACTCACTTTCTTGTGATCAATATTTTCTACCAATCTTTATCATTATTAAGACATTACTTTTCTCCTCCAAGTCCATATTTTCAATTCAAACTAATGCTATCTTTTTTTTGGTATATAGTGATATGTTATTCAAAATGACCTTCATATTTATTTTTCCCTATTCTCAAAAGGAATTTTTATTAATCCTCTTTAAGATTTGGGTATTCAACAAATTCGTTTTCAAATGTTAAACCCATAATTACCGATATCAAGATTAAATTTTTAGGATACAATTTGTTAAAGTGGTGGATAATGTATTACCCTAATATTTTAAAATAAGACTATGTTTTCTAGCATACAATACACAAAAAACTATAATTTAATGACTATGAAATATTATAATTCAAATATGACAGTTATAACCAAGCCAATTAATTGGAGGATATGAATATGATTAAATTAATTATGATATAAATATATATATAATTTTCCTACTCATTAAAAATTTATTGATTAATTATTAGGATTTATGAAATCAACCTTTATTAAAGTCATTATATAACACCTCAATCTTCCACGGTATGATTCTCTTTGAATAATACAACAGCTTGCGTTGTACTCAACTTCGAGTTCTAGTACACCACGACCAATCAAACTAGTCTTTATGAATAGTAATACACAATTTTTGAAATTTTCTAAATTTTATTTTTCAGAATGGACTTAATTTTTGGATTCAGAATATCAAAATTAGCTTAGGGTGAATTTTTGGTATTTTCTAAAAACTTTCAATTTTTAATGAATAACGAAAAACACTGCGTTATTGTTTTAAACCGACTTTTATTTAAATAATTATTATTTTTATTTAAATTTATTTTAAAGTGAAAATAGATATATAATACCTATATTATATCAACGTAATTCATTGGAGTTATTTTATAATAAAATTAGATATATAAAATTTTATTGAACTATTTAACGCCTTTTACCCACCATCTTGGCACATTTGCAAATTTGCATAAAACATAATTTTTCCACTTCTATGAATTGAATTTAAAAAATTTGAGAGACATGGTTGACATTGTAAAGTAAAATGTGGATCAATAGGATGAAAATAATTTTTTTATGAATAGTAACTTTTAAATTTTATTTACCACAGTTAAAAGTAAATTGGGAAATTAAAGGTAAAAATGCTATTATAATTACCACAAAACAAGTCTTAATTATATTTGATAAGTGTTTTTCTTCCAAAATAAACCTTAGGAATAATATATGATCCTTTTTTATCCACTTAGATTATATTAAGACATTTATTATTATTTTATTTAAAGAAGTGTTAAAAGTATTAAATTAAAATTTAAATAAATAAACTATTTTCAATATAGGGTTATACATATGATACAATAGACTATAAATATTAATTATAAATATAAAAATATTTCCTATTTTATGGTATTTTATTTATAATTTTTAGACATATAATAATTAAATTTATTTATGACACAATGATGATGCATTAATTTTCTTATCAATGAAATATTAAAATAATTGATATTATAAATATCTAAATAAATGTAAATTGAGACTTTTTATGCATTACACTAATTTACTTGGTTAATATGACATGTTACAATTAATTTAATGTATTTTTTCTAAGTAATCAAGTTTTTTTGACTTTCACAAAAACCAAATACTAAATAGTTTAAAATTGACATAAATGAGTATTATAAAAAAATACAATATTATTAAATGATATAATATTCATAAAAATAAAAGGTTCATCCAAAGGATTTATATAGTAATATATATTTAATTAGTGGACCACTTGGGATTCTCTTGGCATTTTATAGTAAGTTTATTAACCATGTAATATAAAAATACCAGAAGACATTATAAACGTTAAACTATTTAACTAAGAGTTCAATCTAAAAGATAAGGTTAATATAGTGAACTAAATTTTTCTAAAAATATTGGTTGAGAGGATTTATAAAGGATACTTTACCTTCTCTTAATTTTAAACCTCCAAAGCCTTTTTACTTAGCCAACCCCTACTCAAATATCTTCCCAACTACCCTCACTTCTACCTAGATGCCTTACTTTGATTAGAAATACAACCCAAGGATCCCTTTTGATCAAATCAAGAAGGAAACATCCAAAGAAGAGGTAATAATTTCATCACCTCTTTCAAAGTTTTTTTTTTCATCCACTTCCTTTTTCTTTGTTATTTACATACCAAAATAATAACTCCAGTACCTTATACATACTGTGATGTTATTATAAATATGGTTCAACCGTATTAATTATTCTACCCATCCTATGAATGACAAAGTCACCATACGTGCGTACGTATGACTTACCATTTCCACATCGTGGTGTAGTTTGTTATTCAACACTTCATTATTTGGATTCGTATAATAATGAGTATAATTGATGTAAATAATAAATATAACATGTTAATGATTCTATATATGTAATATTCCATCTAATTACATAATTTTCTCCATCAATATTATGATATTGTCGCTCGTACGTACGTAGAGATTACCATCTCTACGAACCCGATGAGACTCATTCCCCATCGTACCATTCAAGAATAATTTTCCTTTTATGATTAAAAATAATGTTTAAGAACTTAATATCATTCTGGATATGAATCAAATACATCATATCCATAACAAACAAGACTTATGCCACAAAACATATAAAGGAAAATGAATCATTTAACACTCGAAAAAATGATACTACTGAAATATTATTAACAAAGAAAAATTAGAAGATCATATATGATATCATATTTATTTATGTGGTTCTTTTATAATTTAATAGTAGTGATTTAACTATTATACATAAGGTTAGTGTACCCTCGACTAAGGAAAATTACAAGGTAAGGGTTAATTTTACAATCTCTTTATTATCCTAGGTTGTTTTTACAAAAGTATATACTAGAACTTCTTTATCATCCACATCCATGTTTCTTAAAAAATTATTTAAAAATATTTTTATTATTTACTAGATTGTGGGTTAAATTAATATATACTATTTTTTGACTTTTTATAATTTTTTTAAAGGAATCTTTTCATAATTTTCCAAATAAGGTACTTTATGACCTTTTCGACAAATTAAGGTAATAATGTTTTTTAACTTATACAGTAGGTGTGACTATTTTATGCCGTTATAACACCTTTGAAGCATCCCTTACAAGATTATAAAAATATTTTCAATATAAAATTTTTCTTTTATTATTATGCTACTTTAAAATGATTTCAAAATAGAAAGAGATATTTCTCTCAAATAGTTTGGTTTCATCTATGCCAACATCATTTGATATATTTTAGACTTGTTTGAAGTTGATTTATTATGATACAATCTTCCATATTGTGTTGAAGTTTTGGTGATATGTTTGAATGTGGATGTGTTATTTTTACACCATTCATTTTTTATGGTTAAAGTGTTAACATTTTGTATTCTAGTTTTAATACGAATGTTTTTTGTTTTGTTTCGACCTTTTCATATGAGGAATGTGTTGGACTTAGTAAGTGATGGGTGGAGGCCACTATAGGTCCTCTAGGCATCGGTAGGTCTCATGAGAAAACTAGTGTATTGGAACAAGTCCTTGACAAAATATTATTTTTAGTCTTGTCACAAGGCCTTGAATATGTGGTTATGATGTCTGATATTATGCATTCCATCATTATGATATTAGCTCTTGATATTACATGTGATTATTAGACTACTATAATATCCTTTTAAATAAGAAAATGGAATTATTTGATTTGTTTTTGCTATATTATGCTAAATTTTTAGTTTAAAATTCCTTTTTTTTGTTCCATACATTACCTTAAATGTTTGTTCTTATTTATGATAGTTTTGCTATATTGTTATCCTTACTAAGCATATGATCTCACCCCTTTCTCATGTTTTATTTTTCTTAGGATGTGAAAAATTATATTATGATTGACCTGTAAGGATAGGATATGGTATATGATTGTGTAAAAAGGGGAGACAATGTTGTTGTTTTTCCATTTCATAATGTAATGTAAAACTTATGTATGTTTCTAGTTATTCCAAGTCTACTAAAATGATTGTTCTTTCAGGACTTGATCCCTTTTGATCATACAAATGTTATGTAATAATGCACTGACTCTGGGTAACTATTTTTGGGGCATTACAGTTGCTATCAGAGGAAGTTTAGTACAATCCTTGGAAGCTAGATTTTAAAAAACATTGATTAGAGAAAATTACTCGGAGATAAACATTGAGGATTAGTATATAATTACTTCTTAGAATTTTGGTAATGTAGAGTTTTTATGAGTTTTCCAAGAAATAAATCCCTATCTGGATACAAACAGGTAGAGGTGGCTCTGTCACAAATATACCTAGGAGTGAAAACTCAAACAAGGAGTTTCGGGCTTGACCTGGGGCATCCTAGTATACGACAACGAGCCTTGCTGCACTCATGGCCATGACACTCCTGAGGGATATAATTTGGATAATTCACATTTTCTTTACAAACCATTATGAAGGATTTATGAGTAAATACTTCCTCAAATAAAACATGTTTTTTTAAGATGATATATTATATTCATAAACGGTTCAATTTATGTTCGGTATTTTAATAGTTTGGAATTATGTATTATGATTCATAAGGAAATATAATGTATACAATTATTTAGAAATTGTGCCTAGTGGAAGGAATTGAAACCATATCAACACATATAATCCATGTAGATATTTCCCTCCTACTAATGAAAATTATAGTGGAGTTGGTGATGAAACTAGTACTGAACAACTTATAACCATACATGGACAACTCACTCTGGTTATGAATAATAACCTTACTGATATGGAGCACCCTGATCCAGAACACAGAGGATCAATTTTAGAATTCTTCACGAGGAAAAAACCACCAACATTCAATGGGACTACAAATCCATTTTTATTTGAGCAATGGATAAGTTCCTTAGAGAAAATATTTCAAGTTTTGGGGAGTAGAGAAAGGGAAAAATTGGTATGACAGTTTATCTCCTCATAGAAGATGCAGATCAATGGTGGTCATTAGTTAAAAACACAAAGGATGATGAATAAGTATTAAATATATAATGAAGGGAGTTTAGAGAGATTTTATTTGAAAAATATTTTCCTCGTGACCATCGAGCGGATATAGAAAGAGAGTTTCTGAGTCTAAATAAAAAGGTGGATGAGAATGTCACGAAGTACGATGCTAACCTTACAAGGTTGGAAAGGCATGTTGCAGATTATATACGTTACCCAAATAATAATATTGATCAATTATTTTATGGGTAAAAACCATTTCTCCATTGAGCATTATTCTCAAAATACTTCTCTTCATATGAATATATAGTATCATGTCCTATCAAGACAGAAAATAAATTCTCTAAGTCTTACAAATTTAAAGCAAAGAAGGAGAATAAGAGATATGCTAAGCACTATATAAATGAAAATAATAGGAATAAGGGAAAAGTTTATTTTCTATCCTTTATTAAATGTGGGAAGAAACACCCTAATACTTTCCTGAAAGGAATGGGAGTTTGTTACAAGTGTGTTGAAAAATGCCACCAAGCATGTGATTACAAGGGAAAGAAAGAGGTTGTCAATGTGGAATGCTAAAATTGTAGAGAAATGGGGCATTATAAAAATTAATGTCCTAAGAGTCAAGGAAACATATCTTAGAAAAGTACAAGGGAGTAAGGCCAAGCTTATGTGATCACAACTGCTGAGGTTGAAGCTCCTAATGACGTGGTGTAGGTAATTTAATGGTTTCCTCAAATTTAACCAATGTTTTATTTGATTCGGGATCATCACATTGTTTCATGTCTTATGAGTCTGCAATCAAAATTAGATATTTGAAATTTACTTTAACAATGGAGTTTTCAATCAAAACTTCTAAGGGAAGTATCATTGTAATAAAGTTTTGTGAATCAGTTCCTATTAGGGAATATACATGTTATTTATTTTTTGATCTCATCATCATACCTGTGATTGAATTTGATATAGTCCTTGATATAGATTGGATTTCAGACCATGGTGGGAATATTTATTTTAAGAATAAGGAGGTTAAAAGTTTCGATGATGATAAGGAATACCTTATATTAAGAGCAAAAACATCACCACCTGATTCTCATCTATATCCACCCCTAGTAGTTCCACTAAATTCAATTACTGGGGAGTAAGGGAGTAAAATAACTATGGATGAGTAAAATAATGTTCAAACAGAGGATTTACCTATTGGGAAAGAATATGTTGATGTGTTTCTAGAGGATTTACCTAGAAATCCTACAGAATGAGAAATTGAGTAATCTATTGATTTTATTCCTGGTTCAAGGCCCATATTGATGAACCCTTATAGAATGACCACTTTGGAATTATTGGAACTAAAGAAACAACTAGTGTAATTGAGTAATAAATGATTTATTCACCTTAGTGTTTCTCTATGGGGATCCCCTGTTCTTTTTGTTATGAAGAAAGATGTATCTACGAGGTTGTTCATTGACTACTTGGAGATTAATTCTATAATAATAAAGAACAAGTATCCCGAACCTCACATTGATTATTTATTCGATCAATATCATGAAGCTCAATATTTTTAAAGACTGACCTTCGATCTGGATATCATCATTTGTGTGTGAAGAAGGAAGACATTACAAACACAACATTTCGTACCAGGTATGGGCATTATGGGTTTATAGTAATGCCTTTTGAACTGACTAATGCACCCTATTTTTAAGGGATCTAATGAATAGAGTGTTTAAGGAATATCTTGATGAATTTGTAGTGGTAATTATTGATGATATCTTGGTATACTAAAAAATCTACAAAGATCATGAAAATCACTTGTACACTATTCTAAAGACTCTTAGAAGATATGAATTATATGAGAATTTTAGAAAGTGTGAATTCTGGATTAAAGAGATTTCTTTTCTTACCCATATTGTCTCTAAGTATGGAATATCTATTGATTCTTCAAAGACCAAGGAAGTACAAGATTGTCCAGCAACAAAAAGTATAACCAAGGTACGCTGTTTTATTGGTTTAACAGGTTATTATCAGTGTTTTGTCCAGAATTTTTCCCGATTGGCTAACCCACTAAACAAGGTCACATGTAAAGGGGTTAAATTTGTTTAGACAAAAGAGTGTGAACAATATTTTGAAGATCTGAATAGAGTATTATTCAATGCTTCTATCTTGACTCTACCGTTGGGGAATGATGAGTTTTTTATTTATAGTGATTCTTCAAAGAAAGGAATTGGTTGTTTCCATATGCAGAATGATAGAGTTATAGTCTATGATTCTCGGCAGCTAAAACTTCTTGAAAAAAAATATCCCACTCATGATCTTGAGTTAGCAGCTGTAATCTTTTCTATGAAGACATGGAGACACTATCTCTATGGTAATAAATGTGAGATTTATACTAATCACAACAGTTTGAAGTATATTTTCTCACATAAATAACTCAACATGAGGAAAAGAAGATGGCTCCAAATACTCAAGGATTATGATTGCACTATACACTACCACACGGGGAAGGAAAATAAGGTGGAAGATGGTTTGAGCAGAAATGACCATGGATTTTTGAAAAAAGATGAGAGTTGAAAGGGATCCAATGTTCAAGGATATATTAAATATGAATATGGGAAAAATCATGGAAGGTGAAACATAAATACTTTTTTCAAATAGTTTCCAAACCGTCTTTACTATAAAGGATAAAAAGTTATCAGACTGATGATGAGGAGTTTAAAAAGAAAATTAATGCTATGAATGATGGGAGATTGATTGACTTCATATATGAAGATGGAATTTTGAAATTTTGTAAGAGAATTTTCTTTATATCATACCTAATCTAAAAAGGTTATTGTTGGGTGATGGTCATAGCTCCAATTTCTCTATACACCCTGGTAGTACTGAGATGTATAGAGATTTGAAAGAACATTTTTGTTAGGAAAACATGAATATGGAGATTGCTGATTATGTGTCAAGATGTATGGTTTGTCAACAAGTGAAGGATGAGAGAAAACATCCTAGAGGAGTCATGCAACCTCTTCACATACCTATTTGGAAATGGGATGATATTACCATGGAATTTGTCATGGGGTTTCTAAAGAGTACTAGAAGGAATGATACAATATGGGTCATTGTTGTTCATCTTACCAAGTCAACACATTTTCTTTCTATAAGAGAAGATTTACCACTTGAACGTTTAGAAAGAATATATATTAATTAAGTTGTTAGACTCCATGGAGTTCCCCTATCGATTGTTTACGATCATGGTCCCCCTTTCACATCTATATTCTTGAAAAGTCTTCAAAAAGACCTAGACATTTAACTTCGTTTGAGCACTGCCTAACACCCTCAAACTGATGGACAATCTAAATGGACTATTAAAACCTTAAAAGGCATGTTGAGATCTTGCTCACTTGAATTTCAAGGTATGTGAGATTAGTATTTACCTATGGTATAATTTTCTTATAACAATATCTTCCATTCAAGTATTTAAATGGCACCATATGAAGCATTATATGGAAAGAGATGTCACACACTAACTTGTTGGGATGATGTTGGTGAAAGAAAACTCATAGGCCCATAACTTGTCAAGGAAACAATGGAAAATGTGAAGATTATCCAAACCCAAATCAAAGCAGCTCAAAGTAGGAAAAAGAGCTATGCCGATAACCGAAGGAAGGACTTGGAATTTCAAGTAGGAGATCATGATTTCTTAAAGGTATCTCCACAGAAGGGTGTTATATGATTTGATTAGAAGGGTAAATTATATCCCAGGTGCATCAGACCTTTCAAAATTCTAGAATGAATTAGAGTTGTAGCTTATCGATTTTCAATGCCTCTAAGTCTCTCCAATGATCATGTTGTGTTCCATGTATCAATGTTGAGAAAATACATGCCTAAACCAATGCATGTACTCACCTATGAAGAAATAGAACGTGAACCTGATCTGACTTATTGTGAAGATCCTATCAGGATTCTTGATACCAGAGAAAAAATCTTGAGAAAATGGATGACTCATCTAGTGAATGTAACACCACAAGCTTCCATGATATTCTTCTCTTTGAATAATATGATAGCTTGTGTTGTACGTAACTTCAAGTTCTAGCACGCCACGACCAATTAAACAAGTTATTATGAATAGAAATACCCAATTTTTGAAATTTTATATTTTTTTTTCAAAATGGACTTCATTTTTTGATTCAGAATATCAAAATTATCTTAGTGTAAATTTTTGGTATTTTCTGAAAACTTTCAATTTTTGATGAATAGTAAAAAACCCAATGTTATTATTTAAAAAATATTTTATTTAAATTATTATTATTTTCATTTAAATTTATTTTAATGTCAAAATAGATAAATAATGCATATATTAGTTCAATTTAATTCATCTGAGTCATTTTATAACAAAATTTGACATATAAAACTTTATTATACTATTTAACGCCTTTTACCCACCTTCTAGGAACATTTTCAAATTTGCATAAAATGTAATTTTACCACTTTTTTTGAATTGAATTTAAAAAATACACGAGACACAGTTGACATCAGTAAGTAAAATGTGGTTCAATAGGATGAAAATAATTATTGGTGAATAGTAACGTTTGAATTTTATTTACGACGGTTAAAAGTAAAGAGAGTAATTAAAGAAAAAATGATGTTATAATTACCCTAACACATGTCCTAATTCTATTGAATAAGTGGGTTTCGACCAAAATCAACCTTATAAATAACATATGATCCTTTTTGATCCACTTATATTAGATTAGGACATTTATTATTATTTTATTTAAAGAAGAGTTAAAATTGTTAAATTCAAATTTTAATAACTAAACCATTTTTAATATAGGGTTATACATAAGATAAATTAGAAAATAAATATTAATTAGAAAGATAAAACTATTTCTACATCATGGCAGTTTATTTATAATTTTTATACATTAAATAATTCAATTTATTTATGACACAATGATGATGCATTAATTACCTTATTAATGAAAGATTAAATTAATTCATATTATAATTATCCAAATAAATATAAATTGAGACTTTTGATGCATTAGAATAATTTTAAATGTTAATATGACATGTTAGGATTTATTTGATGTATTTTTATCTAATTAATCAAGTTATTTTGACTTTCAAAAAAACCACATACTAACTAGTGTCAAAATTGACATAAATGAGTATTTAAAACAAATACTATATTATTAAATGATATAATATTTTCAAAAATATAATTTTCGGGCAAAGAACTTATATAATGATATATATGGAATTAATTAACCACTTGGGGTTATCTTGTAATTTTATAGTAAGTTTATTTACCAGGTAATATAAAAATATAATAAGACATTGTAAAAGTTAAACTATTTAACTAAGAGTTAAATATAAAATTTAAGGTTAATATGGTGACCTAAACTTGTCTAAAACCTATTGGTTGAGAGTATTTCGACCCATAACCACCTTATACTCTAAATAAATCCATTTGGAGACATTTTAAACCGAAAATGATTTTATAGTAAAATAATATTTCATGCTTTTCCTAAAGTGACCCTCACCTCTCTAATAAAAGGGTACTTCCCCTTCTCTTAATTTCACACCTCCAAAGCCTTTTAGCTTGGCCAAAACATACTCAAATATCTTCCCAACTACCCTAAAGTCACTAAATATGCCTTAATTTGATCATAAATCCAACCTAAGGATCCCTTTTGATCATATCAAGAAAGAAGCACCCGAAGAAGAGGTAATAATTTCATAACCTCTTTCAAAGTTATTTTTTTCTTCCACTTCCTCTTTCTTGGTTGTTTCTACACCAAAATAATAACGAATATAACTTATACATACTCTGATGTTATTTTAAATATTTTACAACCATATTTATTATTCTACCCATCCTATGAATGAAAAAGTCACCGAACGTGCATACGTACGCCTTACCATCTCCACGTAGTGGTGTAGATTGTTATTCAAAATGTCATTTTTTGGATGGGTATAATAATGAATATAATTGATTTAAATAGTAAATATAATATGTTAATGATTCTGTATATGTAATATACCATCCAATTAAATAATATTTTACCATCAGTAGAATGATATTGTCACTAATGCGTACGTACGGATTACCTTCACCACGAACGCGATGAGATTCATTCTCCATCGCAACCATTCAAGAATAATTTTAAAGTTATAATTAAAAATAATGTTTAAGGAAATAATATCATTATTTATATGCATAAAATACATACTATCCATAACAAACATGACTTATGCAACAAAACATATAAAGGAAACCAAATCAGTTAACATCCGAAACAATGATACTACTGAAATATTATTATCAAAGAAGTATTAGAAGATCATATATGATATCATATTTATTTAATTTATTCTTGTATAATTTAATAAAAATGATTTAATTATTATTCATATGGTTAGTGTACCCTCTACTAAGGAAAAGTATAAGGTAATGATTAATTTTACAATCTCTTTATTATCTGAGGTTATTTTTACAAAAGTATCTACTGGGAATTCATTATCATCCACATCCGTGTTTCTTAAAAATGTATTTCAAAACATTTTTACTATTTACTAGACTATGGGTTAAAGTCATTTATTTTTTTTTTTAAATTTTTATAAAATGTTTTTAAAGGAATCTTTTCATTATTTTCCAAATAAGGTGCTTTATGACCTTTTCGAAAAATTAAGGTATGAATGTTTTTTAACTTATACGACGAGTGCAGCTATTTTTTTTGTTATAACACCTTAAAAGATTCCCTTAAAAGATTATTAGAATATTTTCAAAATAAATGTTTTATTTTATAATTAAGTGACTTTTAAATTATTTCGAAATAGAAAGAGATATTTCTCTCAAATAGTTTTGTTTTCATATATGGCAACATCCTTTGATGGATTTTACACTTGTTTGAAGTTGATTTATTTTGATACAATATTCCATATTTTATTTAATATATTGTGATATTTTTGAATGTGGATGTGTTATTTTCATACCATTCAGGGTTTATGGTTAATGTATTAACATTTCATATGCTAGTTTTAATATAAATGTTTAGGTTATGTTTCAATCTTTTCATATGAGGAATGCATTGGACTTAGTAAGTGATTGGTGGATCCCTCTAGTTCTCCTCGATACATCGGTAGGTCTCATGAGACAAACTGCTGTCTTGGCACAAGTATTTGACAAAATCTTAATTGTTGTCTTGAAACGAGGCCTTGACTATGTTTTCATGATGTCCAACATTATGCATTCCATCATTATGAAAATATCTATTGATATTACATGTTGATTATTAGACTAGTAGAATATCCATGTGAACAAGTAAATGGAATTATTTGATTTATCTTTTCTATATTATGCTGAAGTTTAATTTTAAAAGGATTTTGTTTTAGTCTTATACATTTCCTTAAATGTTTATTCTTATTTATGATAGTTTCTGCTATATTTTTATCCTTACTATGCATTTGCGCTCACCCCTTTCTTATGTTTTATTTTTCCCAAGACGTAAAGAAGTATATTATGATTGAATTGTAGGGATAGGCTATGGGATATGAGTGTGTTCAAAGGGGACACAATGTTGTTTTTTCCATTTCATAATGTAATTTAAAACTTATGTATGTATCTAGTACTTCCAAGTCTACTAAACTGATTGGTCTTTCAGGATTTGATCCCTTGTTATCATGGTAATGTTATGTAACAATGCACCAAATTTGGGTAATTTGGGTTGGGGTGTTACAAATTCTATGTTTTAAAAATAAATTTCTTCTAAAAGGGGTTTTATTTCTTTTTGTGAGTGAATATTTTAATTAATTTATACCACTTTTATAAATTTTATTTATAAAAGGGATATAGTTTGTTAAATCATCATATCAAAATTATCTTAGGGTGAAGTTTTTAGATTTTTTAAAAATATATATTTTTAAGTTAGTAGTAGAAGATATCAATTTTATAAATTTTTTTAATTTATTTGAAATTATTTAAAAGTCCCTATTTTGTTTTGAATTGATTTTAAAATTCCATTATTTCATATTAATTAAAAATAATTCAAGTAAAGACATGGGAATCTAAATTATGCTTAGTTTTTTTATAGAATCATTTTTATACTTTAAAACTCATTATTCTAAAAATGGTTTTTCATCATATTTTGTGAGTTCATTTTAAAAGTGAATTCTTCCACTTATTATAATTGAATATGATAAAATGGATTCCATATTTAGAATCAAGAGGTAAATATTTGTTAAATAGTTCTATTTTATTCTTGGTCATTATGAATAGTAACTATAGTAATTTTTTGTTACCATGGTAAGGATAAAATGGATTAAACAGTGTTAAAAATATGAGGTAAGGCCTAAAAAAATCCCCAACTATAACATCCCATTACATGTATTTAGGTGATTATAATCCCTTGTTTCTATAATAAATGTTTTGGTCTAGATTTGAGATTTTTTGGATAATTTTTGAATTTGTTTGGATGTTTTTGGAGATGTTCAACATTAGAACACAGTTATAGAAAATTATATAGGTTGAAATAAGAAACCGTGCACCGATTCATAAGTTTATATAGGGGGGTACATAGTTAGTTAAAAACATGTGGTATTCCTATCAAACTATGTTGATTGGGATGGTGGGGAGTTCATAGTTGGCACATGGTTTTCAAACCATAAGAACAAACCATGCACCCTTATGCAATGGCCATAGAGGGGGCACACAGTTGGCATGTGATTTTTCTAACCTTGTTTCCAAACCATTTATATATCTCATTATTTTCAATCCCAAAAAAAATTAATTAAAGTCCCAATCCCCCCGTTAAAAATTCTAAAAACCCAAAATCTAATATAATTAGACCCTTTGGATTTTAGAGGATCTCTAGAGATAATTTGTCTCCTACAACCTCAGTTCTTCTGGGATCAAATTTCCAATAGATGTCATTGATCCCTTGTTGAAAATTGTAAATTTATTTAGTATTGAATACTCCTTTTATTTTTATCTCACATTCTTTGAGAGAGGTCAATACTCATGTTATTTATGAATTGGACCCTATATTTGATGAATTAAAATTCTAGGGATCCCTCTTTGATCTCTCTCACATTGAACTCTTCAGGGATGACTCCTATTTTAAGTGATTGATTAATAATATAATTATTTGTAGGCAGTTCTATAACTCTTTCCTAATTTTTAAAACATTTAATGGTTTTTGGATTTGAAATTTATTTTTAATTTATTTTCCTTGAATCAATGATCATTGATATTTAGTTTTAAAAAAGGCATGAAATTTTGAAATAAATCCTCTATTGAAATGCTTTATAAATATTGGGTGGATTTTGAGAAACAATGGATTAAAATGAGAGGTGATATGATGAAATGAATTGATGTTGAATCTTGAAAAAAATTCCATTAAATGAAATAATATATTCAAAGGAATCAACTTTATAAAAATCTATGATTTAATTTTGAAATTTAACTTGCATATTGAAACCAAAAACTTGGAATCTGAACTATGAATGATGATTTGAATTTGAGATAATTATTTTCCCATGATCGATTGATTGAAAGAAATGTTTTCCTGAGTAGTTAGTGGGTGATTAGGATGAGAACACCAAGACTCTAACTCCCTATAAATGAATATATGATCATTACTCTAACTAATCCAAGATCAACATGATTTTCCCTGATAGTATATTGACTGATTTTATCCTGATGGCTTGAGCCTTAGGGATGTTTAAAAACATTTTGCTGTGATTGATTTAATAAGTTTTGAGAAGGTCTTAGAGCTAGGAAATAACTAACCTTAGGGTGTATTACCATGGTTTTTAGTTTATATTTGGTTATCAAATTCTACTGTTTATCAAACTATTTTACTTATGCCCTCTATTTTTTAAAAATATACATTTAAGTTATTTTTGATGTATTTTCCATCTACTTTATTTGAAATCTCATTTGACTGAAAATGTGAAAATTATTTTACATGCCTTGTTTTCTTTTAAATTAAAGTTAGGTTTTTTTGTTATTGTTTTTTTCATGAAAGATTTGGTGTAGTCCTACGTTACTATTTTTTCTATTACCATACCATTTCCTTCAATAATTTATAGTTTATGTTATTCCCTATACAAGAAAAGGGAAATCACTACTTGGAGGTGGTGGGTGTTATTTAATCATGGGGCCTTGGGTGATGGTGGTGACCGATTGATCTATGATTTTCTCATTTCATGGTTATTTATATTTTTCATAATGATGGATATTGTATCAATTATTTGGATGATTTAATATTTAATCTTTATTCATCTTCTTGTTGTACTTATCACTTTGATGAGTGTTTGGAATACTAAATTTTCATTGTATTATATTCTTCTTTTATTTATTGTTTTTTATTATTAGGGAGGAATCATTCCCTAGGACATTGTTTTTTATGCCTATGTTCTAGTCTTCAACCCATGGGGAATGGGGATTCCCTACGTGTCATGATTATAATGACTTGGGTATTGGTGTATTAGGATATTGAGGTTGGTTTGTGGAAAAGGTATTAAAGGGAAGTTGATTACCTTTCTTTGATGTCAGTATACAGTCTGGAATGCCCTAGTAGATAGGTGGTAGGATTTTATTGAGTTTAGAGGCATTTTAGGAGCTAGTGCCTTTCTTTATCTCATCATCGCGAGCCTTAAGTCACCATAGGTGTTTAGGAAAATCTCCTACAAGGAATAAATAATTTTATTAAATAATTTTTCAATACATCTTCTGAGTTTTTTAAAATCACAAAAAATTGAATTCTAAATGATGAAATTTATTTTCCTATATTTTTTGATTGAGTTGATGATCTGAGTATCCTTGCTAATAGTTTTATGTTTCTCGTTGATGTTCTGTAGTACCATTTTTCTAAGAAGAAGTTTGAACATACATCAGGAGTGATTTTCTGATAAACCATCCCATGAAAACACTCTAGTTGATGAAAATCTTATTTATATCGCAGTGTATGCAATCTGAGATCTGACACCGGTAGCCTCCCCCATTCCCATTCCGAAACTGGTAGTAGAACCTTAAAGGGATGGAACTAGAGATCATTCTTTAGAGTTTCATTGGATGAAACCATAATATTTCCATTGAAAAAATGATCCTCAGGATGTATAATATTAGTTTAAAACTTTTGAGAACCTCTTTGAGTTCTTTGAAATATAAATTTGATATTAGTGAAATATGCTATGTTCTTACTCAAATTTACAAGAATGAGATAGTAGAATTCAATAGCTTCAAATTAGAAACATGAAATATTGTGGTGGAAATACTTTAAGACTCAATTCATGGAGTAATTCTATATATAATCGATGGTTTTGTGAATTCTATAGAGTTTTAAGCCTCTAAATGGTGATAGAACTATGAAATGGTATAAAAACTGATTTTCTTAACATTTTCATTTTTATATTGAGGTGGTATTTAATGATAATATAAAGGGATGGAGATTAAAGATGTGTCTTTAATCTAATATCTGATATCAATTTTTCAAGTTTAATATCACTTCTTATGAAAATGTAATGGATAAATGGTTTAATAGATGAACTTGAAATGGATGGTAAGTCAGCTTTTACAAGAGTTATTTTTCCTCTGAGTGGTAGTTTTGTTAATTACATTTAATGAAATAGGAATAAAGATGATTCTCGTAGAGGATAATGATCACATGAATTATAAAGACCTTATTTTGTGTTTGGAAGAGGCCCATTAAAATGGATTCAATACAAAAATATTAACAAATTTGAAGTGATTTTGTATAGAGGTAGCAATTATTTATAGTCTATGTAGTTATTTAAGCCACCTAAAGAATTTTTATCATGTATTTTACATCCCATTTAGTTTCATAGGTTGATAAAATCCTAATTGTATTGTATTGAAGTTATATGATTCAAGAACTAAGGGGTTCTAGCCATAGACATCTAAAATGAAACTTTTTTATGTTGTGGGAGAGTCTCGAGATGAATCTGATGTGGGTCCAGTGACAGTAGGGGGTATCATCATTATATATTAATCATTAGTTACTACCATATTTGATATTGGTTCATTATATTATTTTGTATAAGCTTCTATTTTGAATTTACAAAAACTTCCGAAGGAGTTTATGGATTCTGTGATGGTTATTTCTATGCACCTCAAAATAAAGAGAGACTAGGGTCTATGATTCCCTTCTTGAGTCTTCTCTTTATCCAAGATTGGTATCACCTATGATTTTATATTTATTAACATGAAACCTTTGGATGTCATTCTCTATATGGATTGGCTGATTTCTTAGAAATCCTTGATTTATTATTATCTTCGGAGGGTCTCCACTACTTCCCATGATGGGTCATGATTTGTTCTCCAAGGAGAATGAAACCCGAGGTTGAGTAGAGCTAGACTAACCCTACTAGAGTTGGGAAGTACGATATAAATGTTTGATTTTTACTTAAAGAAACAATATTTGAGCGATGAACTTACATTTATTGTTTTTGAGTTTCCTGATATTTTTAAATCTGACTTTTATGGTTTTCCACTAGAAAGGGAGGTTGATTTTTCTATTGATTTAGTACTAGGTACCCAACCTAACTCTATTCCCTCTTAATGTATGGAACCAACTGAATTGAAAGAGTTAAATCCTTAGTTGGATGAATTGCGAGTAAAAGCCTTATTTTCATGAGTGTGTCACCTTGGGTAGCACCTATACATTTTTAAGGAAAGATGATGGAAAACTTCTCCTTTGTGTTGATTATTGAAAAATAAATCATGTAATGATAAATAAAAAGTACCTATTTAATTGTATTAAATATTTTTTTGATTTATTAATGGGGAAATTTATTTTCTATAAGATTTATATTTAGTTTGGTTATCACCATTTAAGAATCAAATAATCTAATATTTTGATGTTTATCTTTCGGATTTTTGATGGCCATTACGAGTTCCATATTATTTCTTTTGGAATAACCAATGATACAATAGTTTTTTTTGAATCTAATTAACATGATATTTCTTAAGAATCTTGATTCATTCATGGTGATATTTGTGGAAAACATCTTGATTTAATCTAGAAACTAAGAAGATCATATGAGTCAACTCATGAAAGTTATTTAAATTTTAATATATTATTATCTTGACAATATAGTTTCAAAATTCAATTTCTATATTTGGGAAGTGATGTTATTCAGACACTTGGTCATATTAACTAGAATTTTAGTTGATCTTTTTATGGTAAAGGCTGTTACAACATGGTAGAAAGGTGATAATATTTTTTATCTTCAAACATTCTTGGGATTAATGGGGTATTACATCTAGTTTTTATGAACTTCTTAAAGTCATATTGTCTAAAGAACACTCTCACTCAGAAATCACTAAAGTTCTTATGGGATTTGAGATTTCATAATTCATTCAATGAGTTGAAGTACCTTATGATTTATGTTCTAGTATTGAATCTTCTAGGTGATGATCATGAATATGTGTTCTTTGTGATGCATCAGGTTTGGGTTTGGGATATTTTCTTATGAAGAGTAATCATGTTGTTTCATATGGTTCTAAAAATATAGATCACACTAGTAGAACTATTCTACTCATTACCATGAACTGACAGTTGTGACGAATGACCTTAAGAGTTGGTGACATTACACTTTCAAAAAAAATTTATTGTTTATACTGATCAAAAAATCCTAAGTTATATCTTCTCTGAAAAATATTTGAATAGATACCAAAGGCGATGGTTGGAGTACCTACTCTATTTTGATTTGGAAATTCCCTATACTGTTGTTAAAGGGAATGTCATTGATGATTCCTTGAGAGGGATAATTTTGAACCAGGTTATGAAATAATCTTCAAAAGAGTTAAATTTGTTGGCTCTCTTTTTTTGTATACATTTGGGAGTTTATGAGGATGAGACTAATTTTTTTTAAAACATTCAATTTGATCTCCTCTCTTATTAAGATGATTCTGTAGGAGAACTATCTTAGTGATGAGTTTTATGGA
Organism: Viscum album; assembly: GCA_963277665.1. Lineage (NCBI taxonomy): Eukaryota > Viridiplantae > Streptophyta > Magnoliopsida > Santalales > Viscaceae > Viscum > Viscum album. The sequence continues at coordinate 1,609,033,534 of OY728128.1, forward strand.
ATTAGGGATTCTCTTTATGTTTGAGAGACTATCAATGAGTTATTTCTATCTTAATAGGGTATCCATTTCTTTCAAAACTGGTATGTCATACAATTTTCCACGTGGAATTCTGTAATGGGGATTTCTATAGTTCCATGTAGGTTATACGCCCTAGAATAATGAATATGTTCTATGACATATGATGATAATTCTGGTGGCTAGGAATGGGAGGAGATATCACTGATTTTGTTTCTTATTTTTATACCTATCATTATGTCAAATATGATCACCATAAACATTTAGGTTTTATTCAGACCCTTCCTATGTTGACTTGGAAGTGTAATGTGGTTTTGATGGATTACACAGTCGGGTTTTCATGTACACCTTGACGGAATAATGGTTTATGGGATTTGATTGATTGGTTGACCAATTCAGCTCACTTTATTCCCATTTATGATATAAATATAGTTGATTACTTGGGAAATTTGTATATGTAGAAGATCATAACATTAAATGGAGAACCATTGCTCTAGTTTTTATTGAGATCCTCATTTTACTTCTTATTTTTGGAGATTACTTTGGGTATAAATGAGATCATAGGTAAAATTGAGCATGAAATATCATCTATAGATAGTTGGCCAAGTAGAATGAGCTATATATATTCTTGAAGACATGCTTTGTACCTGTGTTCTTAAATTTAGCGGGGCTATGGATAATTAATTGGGCCTAGTTTTGTTTTCCCAAAACAATAGTTCACATTCCTCCATCAAGATGGAACCCTTTAAGGCCTTTTATAGATAACCGTGTAAGTCTCCATTTTGTTGGTTAGAGATTAGTGATGCTTCCCTAGTTGGGAATAATTTGGTCTAAAAGGAATGAAAAAAATTCAGTTGGTTCATCAACGAATGGTTAAGGCTCAAATGTGGTAAAAATATTTTGCTGATCATCATCGATTTCCCTTAGAGTTTTTTGTTGGTGATCAGGTGTTTTTTAGAGTTTCACATTGGTTGGGTCATCGACGGATAGTAAAATAAGGCAATATTTCACAAAGATATATGGGTCCATTTATGGTTGTTGAGTAATTTGGGAAGTTTTTTAACCATTTGTCTTTTCCTCCTTAGTTATTTTCGATTTATAATGTGATCCATATGTCACAGCTCAAAAAGTATATCTCTAATCCATTACATGTATTACGCTTGGGGGACCTTGATGTGAAACCTAACTTATCCATGATTGAGAAACTAGTTTGGATTATTGATTTTGAGATGAAGGTTCTTATTTGAAATTATATACCTTTGGTTCCAGTGCTTTGGTATTATGGATCAGATTCATATGATACATAGTTTCTTAAGAAAATAATGGTAGATAATTGGACTCATCTCTTTGATATTGAGTTTTCTTAATAGGATTTCTAGGGGTAGAATTTTTTTATGGATAGGAGATTATAACATCCTGTAAAAAGATTCTAGGTACTTCTAATACATTGTTTTTATCTTACATTCTTTGGATCTTGGTCCAGGTTGTTTTTGGAGTCTTTTGTAATATTTTCATATGTTTTTAGGGCTATGAATGATTGGAACATGGTTAGGTAAAACTGTGTGGGTTTGTGTAAGAAACCATGTTCTTTTTTATGAGGTTCTATTGGAATGACTGGTTAGTTTTGGACTATGTGTCCTCCATATCAGACCATGCGGTTTGGGACAATGGGTAGTTCATGGTTCGTAAGTAGTTCTCTAACCATATATCCAAACCGTGCACCCTTCTCAAGTTCACAAGGAGGGATCACATGATTTGAACACGAATTGTCTGACAATGCAACCAAAACATGAAAATCTTTCCAGAATCCTAGTAAGGGTGTGTGGTTAGGTATGCATTTATCTCAAACCATTTATCCTAACCCAAGAAACCATGTGACATGATTTTTTATCCCTATAAAATTTTAATTAAAATACTGAAATCCCCTGTTATAAATTATGAACACTCCTAATCGAACCTAATTAGACCCTTTGGATTTTGGAGTCTCTCTTGTGGTGATTTTACTCCTTCTTATTCTCTTCTTCTTAGATTAAAGGGTCAATGGATGATATTTATCCCTTTTTGGTAGTTTAAATATCTTTGTTTTTTAATCCTTCTTTATTCCTCTCTTACCTTCTTTGAGAGAGGTGAATCATCATGTTGTTGATAGATTGGATCCCTACTTTAATGAATTTTAATTCTAGGGATTCCTTTTAGATCTTACTAAACTTCGATTATCTATTTCAAACTACCATTTTAAGTGATTGATTGATTGTGTGCCTAAAGGTAATAATTTCTTTAATTATTTTACTAAAATTGAAACCTTGATTTCGTGCTCCTTTTGAAATTTATTTTCAGTTGATTTTCATTGAATTGAGAAGATTTTATACTATATTTTTAAAATGCATAGAATTGTCAAATAAAGTCCATTTTTAAAGGGTTAGAAAATATTGGTGGGATTTTGGGAAAAGATGGTCTGAAATTAGTGTGATTTGATGCTGAATTCTGAGGAAAATGGTTTTAAATGAAAGATGATTTTGAAAGTAATGAACATGATAAAGCTATTTGATTTGGTTTCAAAATTGAATTTTCATGTTGAAAGATGGAATTGGGCATTTGAACTATGAATGATGATTTGAATTTGAAAGAATTATTTTCCCATGATTGATTGATTGATTGATTGAATGCACATGTGAGCCTACATAGTTAGTGGGAGATTATGACAAGTACCCTTGGACTCCGATTCCCCAGACATGTATTAATGATAAAAACTAAAACTAAACCAAGTTTAGAATGATTTTCCCCAATGAGGTATTGATTTATTCTTTCCCTAATGCTTAAGACTTAAGGATGTGTGAACACACTGATCCCTAATTGGATTACTAAGTTGTACAAGGATCCTGGAGTCAAGAACTAACTAATGTTATAGAATATGACCATGGTTCTTAGTTTTATTTGGTTATAATTGGCTAGTGTTTATGAAAATGTTTTACTCATGCCCTTTGTTTTGTAAAAATGTTCATTTTAAGCATTTTCCACCCACTTGATTGGAAATATTATTTTATTGAAAATATGAAAACGATTTTACATGTATTTTTTTATTTTAGATTGAAGTATAAATGGTTTATTGGTAATGTAATTTCTTATAGAAAATTTTGTGAAATCTGAATGGGATAATTTTTTCCACACAATATATTTTCCATCTATAGGTTATGGATTATATCATTCCATGTATATTAAAATGGAAGGAACCACTTTAAGGTGGAAGGTGTGCTTGAGTCACAAGACCTTAGGTGATGGTTGTGGCTAGTGGAGCTGTTATCTAATCGTTTATTGGAGATTATGAGATTTCATCTTGATGGATATGGTGTAATTTATTTTGGTGATATACCATATGGTATATTTCTATTCACTTTTTTTACTTACCTCATTGAGGAGTGTTTGGAAGTCCAATTATTCTATGTTTTACAATCTAGTGTTTTTTATTGGATGTTTTTTCTTGGGGCTAAATCACTCCCTTTTACTTTTTATTTATGCCCATATATAGTCGCCAGCCTAAGGGGACTATGGATTCCCTGTTGGTCAGGGGAGTACCAGCTCAGGTATTGATGTATCAGTGTATTCAGGTTGGTTTGTGATAATAAAACTTGAATTTATTTTTTTGGATAAGTTTAATTCTAACACCCTTATAAATATTTCTAAATGTGGATTTTCTGTTCAATTTGTCTTTAATAAATACTTTTATATCTTTTTAGGTAAATAAAAAAATTCAAAATGTATATGTTTTGGTTTTAATATCTATAATATTTCATGATAAGGATAAAAATTATGAATGGTTATAAAATTATATTTTTTATATGAATAAATTTATTTTTGATGGTAATTTTTTTTTAAATTTTAATGATGAAATAATTACCTTAAATGTGTATTCAATGCCAATGTATTTCTTGTGAAAGAATTATAAAAATAATGTAAATGATTTTAGAAAAACATAAAAGAAATATTTTTTAAGGTGAGTTATATTGTACCAATGATTTTGGAGATAAATGTAATTTATTATTGTTGTATTAAATGTTTATATTTTAATTACAGTACCATCTATATATTTTTTAAATTCAATTATGGGAATAGTTCTTGAAGTTAATTTAATTGTAATTTAAGAGAATAAAATTTTATTAAATGTTATAAAATTCATAAAAATATTATAATTGGAAAATTAAATTATATATTTTCAATAATATTAACCCTTTTCCTTTTATGGGTCATTTTTCTTTTTATAATTTCTTTTATATCCCCTTATGTGTAAAAAAATTGAAAGTACGACAATATTCAAAAGGTATAATAGGGTTTGAAACTAAAAGATAAGGGTTAAAACACCACATAATTTGTGTAAATGATATTGGATTAGAGTATTTAAACTTATATTCATAATTTATTTCCAATATAACAGTTTCTTTCCACTTAAACTTGAAAATTCATTTATATTTATTTAATAATTTAAATAAATCCATTGTTTCTCCTTTTTCTTATATAATAACACCACCTATCCTCTATACCTAATACTTATTAAGCACTCTATCTCAAAAAGATCCATATAAAAATATCTTAACATCAATCCTCCCCATGATCTAGCGGTTCTAGTATCATCACAAGACTAACCTAGATAACTTATTATGCAAGACAAAAGTGGTTATCTAAAGATAATGTATAACCTTAACCGATAATTTTCAATTTACTTATTCTTCCAACTCCTAAAAGTATTTTTAAATAGGGATGATATAAAAACATAATTATCTCCACTATACTAAAATTTTACTATGAATATTTTACAACAATTTTTTCCGTCTTTCCCATCATATGGGGAATGAAAACATCATATGTTCGTATGTGTGGGTTACAACCTTAATATGGAAAAGTGTTTTGTTTTCGATAGGCACCTCACAGGGATGTTTATTGTGAGGGGTTTAAAAAATTTATATGATATTCATGTAAAAGTTATAATTCATGAAATATAATATATTACATAACGTCTTACCCTTCACCAATTAAATAATGATTACACTGCACATGAATACATGTGTAATACAACCTCCGCGATGTGATGTGATTCATTTGTCATATAATAAATTAATGTATGATTTTAAAATTGTTTTTATTTTAAAAAATTATGATTATTTCAGGATAATTATTGTAGTTATGATGAAACAATGACCCCTTCGACAAAGGTAAATCTTCTAAATTCGTTTTTCAATTATGAACCCAACATTCTTAAAACACCCAATGTTGAGTTGACCAATTAAGTAATTAAATATGCTATTGAAATAAATGAATAGAGTTATTTAATTATAAGGTGATAAACTAGGAAAATGTTTATAAATAATTAATTAATTAATATTAGTTTATTATACAAGAGCTAAAGGATATACATAACATGTTGGGACTCGATGTAAGGGATTTCTTTACTAAATTTCAATTCATTGGGTTATAACTATACTTCATTGACTATATTATTCCTTGATTGTGTGTAAAATGAACTCTTATTATAATATGATGTTTCTGAACTTATTTTATGTGGTTTTAATTTTTTTTACACATAATCACCTCAATGATTAATCTTTAATTTAGTGGTACATTCTTTGTAATAACTATTTGTCTCAATATTGATTCTTTGAGTCATGTATTGTATTATACAACCACTAAATGTTATAAGGTGTATATATTTCCTATTTAGATTTTTTATCACGAATGAATCAATGATCATTATATTTAATGTTACTCTGAATTTATCTTTTTCCAGAGATATTGATTCAAATATTATAAAAGTTGCAAAGGTTTTCTAGGTGTTAATTTAAATTCTTTGAGACATAATTCATGTTATGCACCATGTTTTATTTTATATTGTGTACTTAATACCCAATTAACTTTTTTTCAAATATTATTTCATAGAAATTATGGGATTTACATAATCATGATAAGTTCCTTCATTTGATGTATTTTTCGTTAAACCATTACCCAAGTTGCAAGAGTTTATCATCTCAAAATTCTTTCATTGAGACATGTTTTGATTAATGCACCTATGTTCATTTATATAGTGTATATAATGACTCTTGAAATATAATATCACAAATCTTTTTTATACTCATTTTATTTTTTTTCCTTTTTATGTTCTTTCTTTCAAATGGTTTTTGCTTTTAAAATACCATTAATGGATATTCATTAAAAACGTTTCTTAAATGTTTTAATGACTTCTAAACTAAAATATTCTTTGATTAATTTATCTTATTTCAAAAATGATATTTTTTAAACATGAATTATTTTTGTAAAGTTAATTTCTATGATATTTAACCTTCTTTTAAAAAAATTTAAAAGAAAATTTATTTAAATGTTTTTCATAGGACACTTTTGACTCTATAAAATTATGAAAAGAATTTTTATTTTTGATGCTTCAAACATGAAAGGATTTTCCCACCATACTATATATTATTTTATATTAATATTTCATTTCATGTTTCCATTTTTATTTTCAAATAGAATATATTTCTCAATATTTTGTTATTTTTTAATTTCTAAAGTTACTAATTCAAAATGGTAATTTCTCTCATTTTCAAATAAATGATTTAAATTTTATTTTAAATTTATTTCTATCTATGTAATTATCCTTTAATGATATCTCTACTTGAATTGGAATATTATATTTTGATATCAACCATCTTATTTCTATGGATGAATAACAATGATTATTTTAAAGTGATTATCATGAAACCCATTTCTTTTCCATGGGTAAATCAAATTATAAAGGAATGAATGTTGTTTTTAAAATTATGATGATGAAAAAGAAATCTTCCATGTTTTATATTCATGTATTGTAGATGTAAATTATTTTTGATTATGGGTGAGCCTAATATAGATCATTTTGATGGGTTCTCTTAGTATAACTTATATGATGGGTGAGCCTGATATAGCTCTCCATTGCATTGGTAAATGTTCCGTGTCATTAAATGAAATAAAGTGGAATAAAATTGAGCATGTTTATCCAATGAATTTAACTAGTATATAGTTATTTTTATATGAGTGAACATGAGTGATGACGATAATGTTCCAAGATATAATCATGTTTATCTATCATTTTTATGAGTTTTAATGCTTCATATGATAAAAATTGACCTAATATGGATCATGATTATTACTTTGTATGATTCTTTCCTTTGTTATACCTTCATGCCATATCACATGTTTACCTATAAAGGTTTTTATGGATTTTATTTATTTTATGTTATGATCATGCACATTTAAATGTTCTCATAACCTTATTTTCATAATGATATCACTAATAATATTTAATTTCTAATGCATATATTTACCCTTATCGAGTATTTTAGCTCAAAGTTATTTTATTTCCTTTACCCACGTTATGAAGGATGGTGTTAAATAAATATTTTTTCTAGAATGGATTCATATGTAAAGAAATTTGTAGGATATTTTGAAAAATTATTATGTAATAAGAAAAGCTAGGTGTATTAGGAAAAATGAAAACTTGATGACATGGATGTTGCTATGTAAGAGTTTGTCATAATTCTTTAAAACTGTAAACCTAAGAGGATATTGGGTATTTTTGTGAACCAATATTTTCATTTTATTTTTCATGTTTTTGATTAATAAGATTTGGTCACATTTATTATTATAAATAAAAAAATGTAAAGTTTAGTTTTTAACACCAGATCTGGGAGTGAGATTTTGGAGTTGTTATAAAAATTGGCATCATTGAGAACCTTCAGTCTGATCCTCCTTCTTCCTTAGATCATGGATCATCCTACTTTGGATGAAAGTGGATTTATAATACATTTTACTCATTTCTTCTTATTATTCTTCCCTCCTCCTTTCTTTATTCCCATTAATTTATTTTCCTTCTGGAAACTATAATTCATGTGTGGGTCAATTTTAGGGGTTTGGAATAATGTATTCATGGTTTTTTATTGTTTGGTGGTCATTTAGAGTGTATTGCCTCTTAGTTGTTCGTTATCTATAACAGGTGACATGTTGCTACTTTTTTCACATGGACCGAGTTAGGTATTTTTATATCATTACTTTATTTTACATGTGATTAAATTCATTGATTCTTTATATGATTTTTATTCCAAATTATAACCATATATATTAACCATTAGGTGTTTGAAATGGTTTTAAAATGGTTTCCATGCTTGGAATGGAGCTTTCAGTTGCCCAGTGTTTGTGAAAATTCTTTAGTGTAACTTTAAACAGAATTTAAAGACTTAAAATGGGTGCTTGAGGTAGGTTGATATTTAAATAGTGAATGTTAAGGTTAAAAGGATTTATTTTTAAAAAATGAGTGTAATTATAAGGTTACCCAACTACTACAAACATAAATATTACAGTATTTAATATCAATATTCAATAAATATCATAATATTACATTCACCATACCCGTAAAGGTTTAGAATATTTTATTACCAGATATATATTTATATTATATCATAAAATATATTTAACATATTGTAAAAATTTCTTCTCACAAAGTTCAATTCATAGACATATCCAATTTAAGGGATTTATTCAAAAATTAGGGAAAGGAAACATAAGAAAGGGGCAGTTTAGATGAATAATATGAGTAAACATAGGAGATATAAACCAACGATCACGTGTAATCATATCACGAGAATAAGGGTATGAGAGTCTGACCTTAACATTTTAAATTTATATCCCATAATTTATAGATCATAATCTCTATATAAGACATTGGAAAGACATTAAACATGAATCATAACATAATAAAAACCCTGATCCATGAGATCATAAAATAAAATTTATAACATATCATAGATAGGGTCATTAAAAGTGTGTAAAAATAATAATAATAGAATAATTATGTCATGATTACCCTCCAAGTAATTCATCAAATGTTAGTATTTGACTAACCACACGTGTACCAACTTAGGTCTTGGGATACCCTCCAATGTACCCTCTATCTGTCTTTGGATAACCTATAGTGCACCCTCTCTCATGATTAAGCTAGCATCCTAACTAAAATTTGAGCTCATGTACATTAATCATTACCAAATTTCCTGGAGGGATATAATTGACCCGTCTGTCACATAATCTATCCATTTATATGTCACAAGATCAGGTAAACATTTATCGTTTAATCACAACATAACCCATGGAAAAAATTACTTTTATAGATATATCATCCTAATAATCATAAAATATCCAAAGAATAAATAAATATCATATCATTTTATCATTTCCCCAGTGATTCCTAAGTCACATCAATTGATGTTTTCATAGATGAAAATATGTTTATATGATCACTGGAAAATTCTTTAAGAAAAATGCCTATTTGATTTTTAAATATCACAATTAAATTCTAAAAAATTATAAAATATTAGGGTAAAACATTATTTGTAAAAAAATATTGAAAAATGAAACCAAATCTTTTAAAAAATACTAGTCATGATGGTAGGTAAAGCTGTCTATAGGGTTTACCTTAAAACTGAAATTCCGTTTACTGCCTTGGTAAAAAGTAGTACGTTCGGAATATAAAAATATGATTAATTTTAAAAAATTTATAAAAATTAAAACATGATTAAAAATAAATTTAATAAATATTTTTAGTATACTAAAAACATTATTTAAAACATTTAAATAAAAATATGAACATGAAAGAAAAGATTCCAAGCAGAAGAGGAAATAAATCCAAATTTTTAAAAAAACATTTTTAATCATTTTATGTAAAAAATATAGGAGAATTAAAGGAAAACTTAAAAAAACAAAAATAAATATAGTATAATATGAGTTTTAATGGATAAGGATAATATAGTTTCCCTCCATATAAATTTAACACAAACAATTCTGAAAAGAAGTGGTATTTTAAAATAAATCTGTTATATCTTTGATAATATATGAATCAAAACCCAATAGAATAAATAAAATTACATAGGTTTCTAAATCCTCATAAATTTTATGAAATTAATCATAAATTACATTAATGGGAAGTATGTACCCCACACAAATGAAATAAGTAGTGAATATGGCATACATATCATGGGAATAAAAGTTAGATGAGGTACCCTTACCTCATGTACAACTTACTTCATAAGAACTCTATCATAATATATAATAAAATTAAATATTTTATAACTATATAAAATAACCATATTAATTTATATAATACCATACATTTTTTAATTATCACATAATGCCACATGTTTATTATCAATTATTTATTAAAATCACTATTTAGGGTTATAACTTTTTTTTTCACGATTATTTCAGTTCGGTAGTTATAGTCCTTATACTTTGATAATGGTTTCATTATATATACAATTTTAATCATGATATAATTATAATATATACTCCTTATATACATATTTGTAACCATTCATATAATTTAGGAATGAAAAATTAATTACATAACTACATGGAGGGGGTAGTATGTATATACAAATTAGTGATGCTTTCAATTTTCGATAGACGGAATGAACATGTTACAGAATAATTCACCTTTAATGAATTATAATAATATCATAAATATTATATTTATTCAGTAAATCCATCATTATAGTCATCAGTGTGAAATAATGATGGAAAATGTAACACATTGCTACGTGGAAGTAGTAGACTAGACATACACACAAGCGATGCTTTCATTTCTCATTTGATATAAAGTTGGTGGAAAATGATTGTTCAAGAATCATAAAAAAATATAGATATATTTATGGTAATGGATAAATTATTTTTCTATAGATAAAATATATTTATAGTCATTATAGGAAGAAAAAAACTTTGAATGGGTCGGGTAAGATGATTATCTCTTCTTTAAGAGTACTCCTTTGGCTTACAACTTAAGCCTTCTTAGTATGAAATTTGGGGAATAAAGGAAGATCTAGGAATAAGGTAATGATCATATAAATTTATTATGGTAGGTATTATCCAAGATATATGGCTTGATAATTATGAATAAGGGAGGATAATAGGTGACCTTTTGTTATTGTGGGAAATGAATCAGTTGGAATTACTTAAAAGATATGAATATAATATGTATAATAATAATGTAAAGTGGAACCAAGGAACACAAAATTAGAATATAATATTATTTAGTGTTTAAATAAACTCAAAAAATCATATTTATATGATTTTTGTATACATTTTAGTCCTTATACTTTAGTTAAACCTTTTTAAACTCATTTTTACCATAACCGTGATAACTTAAATTATTTACCATATAAACATAACAATATAACCAAAAAATAAAAGGGGAATTATAGAAAAATTTAAATTATGATTCCAAATTTATGATCTATTTTATTGGATTTAATTTTTTATAGGAGGAATAAATTACTTTTAATATAATAGCAAAAAACTCATGAAAATTAATTTTTAGGAAAATGCCAGATTTAAGGGTAAAAATGATTTTACTTTAAAATCAAGTAAAACGATGGTATATATGATTTTTTTGTTAAAATAATTTAATAGTTTTATAGTTTTTTATAAATATAAAAAATAATGGAACTTTCCAACCATACCATTAAATGAAAACACCAAAAAATAGTTTATAATTTGAATAAAATATCACTTATGTTCACAAAAGTCAATATTGGGTTACCGAATGAAAAATAATGGTTGAAAATAATTATTTAATTAAAAAAAATATATTTGGTCAATCTAAAGTTTTTAAAATTTTATAATTTTTTCTTACATCATAATAATATCATATAATTGATAGGATTTGGAAAATTTGTATTTTTACTATTCAATCAAAAATCCACTTTTTTGAAAATTTCAAAATAATTATCCTTATAATATTATGAAATTTTGATTTAAAAAATGATATAAAATTCTTATAATACAATATATAAAAGTGTAATAAATTAATTATAATATCTATACCCAAAATTCAATAAAAAATCTTTCAGATAAAATGTATTTTTGAAGGAAAAAATGTCTTTATTCTCATTCCATGCCTAATTACCACAATAAATGAATATTAATATATTTTATTGAATATATTATTTAACAATTTCATAAATTTAATCCATGAATTGTGATTAAATAAATTTATTAAGACAAAAACACATTACATGCTTGGAAATAACTTTTTTAAAAAACATTTCATTTAACCTTCAAATAATTTTTGTTTATTACATAAAAAATTGATAACGATTGAATTCATTTTATAAATTTGAAAAATATCTTCTCATAAATATTTATTCTTATTCATATCATCTGTTCCCACAACTAAGCGATAAATTTTATATTAAATAATAATAATCCAATAGTATATATTGGTTTGTTTAATCTCAGTATTGTGTGTATTGAAATATATAAAATAAAATAAATTTATTTAAAGTGAAATATATAATAAAATACTAGGTGTTAATTTTTCAATTTTTAACTATTTTTATATTGTTAGGTCTTATTGAAATTTTGAAATTTTTTCAAGAGAATTTACTATTTTTCTATTCACTTTTAAAGATTGTTTTAATGGTTGGATTTTGAAATTATGTGAGATGGATTGGAGTCATCCTCCTATCATTAAAAGAATCGTTTAGAACTTTATAAAATATATGAATGAATATTGTGATTATTTTTTTCGTTGATAAAATATCTTATATTATTATAAATTTGGATTCTAGCCTTATGCAGGATGTTTATTATTGATTTTTATTCATATATATAAAAGGGTTTTTTTCTTGAGAGCGAGTTGGAGTTAATATATAGTTTATTAATTTTGATTTAAATATTTTTTTTGTGATGATTTTTTTTATTTTTTATCCCCTATATTTTTTGATATCATAGGAACCCTATATGTCTATGTTAAAGGTGTAGATGAGTATTAAACTAGCTTAATGAACACAGTCTAGCTAACACCCTATGAAAGTTACACCATCGTTAGGGTCTTTATCATACTCATCATGAAAAAAGGGGAATATAAGATGGATGTTTATGTTTCACATAAGGGACCACTAAGGGGATTAATATGATGAACTATTTATATTATCATTCGAGCAAGATCCTAGTGGGGTTTACATGATGCTTAAATGCTTTTAAAGATGATTTATTGATCGTGATCTATCTACCTTGTTTTATGCCCTAGATTTTATTTGGGTAAATGATATTATTTCTTGGTTATGGGTTGTTTGTTTATTCTCTGTTGATATATGGGTGCATATTAGTTTTTCGTTTACATTAAAACAAATTTATAAATGGTTTGGGAAGTGTGGTTTCTTAAAAATTAAGGTTATGCTAGTTTTAAAAATTCATTTGAGAATGTTTTGGGAAAAGTGGAAGAAATGGTTGGTATTTATGTTGAATTTAAAAGTCATCTTTCTATGGTTTTAAGTATTTTTTTAAAATAAATATTTTATTTTTTATTGGGTTTAAAATTATGGTTTTAGGATAGATGAGCCTCACTTGTTATAAAACAAGATTTACTTTATGAGTTTAGAAAGAAAAAAGTGTTTAATGTGATACTAGTTTTTCATTGTATTTTATTATGTGAATAACCTATATTATAAAAAAATTTCATACGACAATTTATTGAATTTAATATAAAAGTAACTACATAGACTCTTTGGTGAAATAATACTAGGAATTCTTGGCTCACAACCTACATATACACATGTGTGTGTGTTAGAATCTCTTATCTATTCTATCAAGTGCACAATATTTGATCCTATTTATTGGGTCCAAGGGAAACCATAGTGGGATATGGTGAGTGACCATGGGTCTATAATGAACCATCCATGGATGGAATCTGATGCAAAACTGAACCTGACCCACTACAAGGCCAAAAGGTTGTTCCCAATCCCAAAAGGGTGGAAACTAGTTCCTAAGTATCAATAACAAATCCTTGGGAATGATTTCAATCGCTTAAAATAAGAAAAAATAAATATTAAATGGTAGAACAGAACTAAATATTGTATAAAATAAAATAAAAAATCAATAAATAAAACTAATCCAAGAATAAATATATTAGAGATATCAATAATAAAAACAATCAAAAGCAAGCAGGCACTCTCTTCCCCTAACACACTCCTATGTAAAGAAAACTGAAATCTCTCTCCAATTATCTCCCCAAGTCCCCTCTATAATGCACCAAAAATCATATGTACTAATATCCAAAACTAAAAATTAGTAAAAGAGATGGTATGAGGTGACACATACTAGAAATCAATCAAGTAGCCTAAATCTAAAATAAAAGGTAACAATGTTGGGTCCCCTGAAAGGAACATGGAGACAATATACAAAAAGGCATATACATTGAGTGAGAAAAACGTGTCCAGTAGGATCCCACCAAGTATTATATGTATAAAATTAATATTGTTTCTTCTATTAACCCTAATTTGAAAATTCATATAAAAATATGTTCGTTTATAGTCATTTTTATAAGAGAATAAAAAAACAATAAATTTGAGTAAAAACATAATTATTTATTTTTATTAAGTGAAAAAAGTCACCTATAAACTACTTAAACTTGGGAAAGAAACCTTTTGAATTATAAATAATAATTTAATATTAATTTTAGAATCCACAAAATCCATTTCTCTAAAAATATTAAAATCCTTTTTTTCAAAAGCACCCATTTGAAATCCAATTCTTTATAAAAATTTAATACACTTTTAATAACCTTTGGAAAAGTATTTGGAAATAACACAACTTCTTTTTTAAAACCCTTTCACACCTAATAAGTGATTATAAAATCATAGAAATCTATAAAGAAGTTAATTCCATAAAATTCACAAGTAATGATAGTAAATTCACAAGGAAAAACTATATAATGTCTCAGCTAAAACATAAATTAAAAAACTTTTCAAAATATGCATTATACAATAAGTAAATAAATCAAATTGTCAATATATAATAAAGAAATAATAAAATACCATGGATAGTATGAGGTAACACCATAATGACTAATCAGATAAGTAATAGATGTGAAAAGGTGGACCAATTTCCAATAGGTTAATAGCCACACATCTGGTCAGCTAGATCAATCTAAACTACTCTAATTAGTGACACACCCTAGAAAGGTATTAATTTCAACCATGGGATACTAGAAAGTGTGTAATATCTATTATTATTTCCAATTCCCCTTTAATTGCATCTTAATAACCTAGGATTCCTAATGGGATAACTAAAAGAGGTTGGACACTTTAGATAAACTCTTAATCTAGATGAAAAACACATAGATTAAGGAACCAATCATCCAAAATAAATTCCATACCACCTCTAACACTCTCTAATAATGATCCCCTTTTAATAGAATATCATGAATCAAAATTAAATCATCTAAAAACATGCATAATCAATAACACACATCAATAAAGATCAATTGGGGTATAACTAACAACCAATGAAATACCATTTTTATATGGTTCTAAATAAGAATTCACTCTATAATTAATTATAAATTTATTTGGAATGTCCCATTACTAAACTATTTGAATGAAAATTAAATTATTAAGAATGTTTTAAAACACATCAAGGAATAAACACCCTTAATGCATCAAAATATCAATAAAAAAACAAAAAACAAACCACACTCTCAAACAAGGAATGAAAATAATTAATCTATCGGGAGCACCTTAAAAACCAAATTTCCAAACATTAATTTTAATACATTTGAGAATTAACCATTAATTTTAAAAAACATTTAAGTTTTATAAAGATACCAATGAATCTCCAAAAAAAATTCATAAGGGGTAACATTCTCATTTTCAATTAAATAACCAAATTTAAAAACAAAACCCATTTCGTTAAAAATATTTTGGTGGGGAAACAACCATTTAAAACCATAAAATGGTGTTCAACTACCGTTTCAGAATTCAACATCCTACGTTAAAATGAACTCACATTCCAAGTAGGTTAGATGAGAATTTATACAATCACATGGAATGAAACTAATTATTTTCTATGTGATGGAAATAACATGAATAATATTTTTTATCCTATACATTACAATATTTATAGACATAAATTGAAAATATATGAAATTAAAATTATATAGAATCAAAAAAATGTAAAATAAAGTGACAAAATAGAAACATCGACCCCATAATAATTGAAATTGAGTTGGAAGATAGTTGTGGAAAGCTGAATCATGTCACCTTTGAAGGCGAAGGCTACCACATGAATGCGAGAGTCCCTTTAAGCACAAAACACCAAAAACTTGAATTTTACATTCATCCCTAACCATAGCCATAGTCTAACAAGTATTATGGATTATGAAAGGGGGTAAATTATTGGGATAAAAGAAAAAAAATAATGTATATGGAATAGAGGGTATCCTATGACTTGAATATCACTAGAAAAATACAAATAAACGATGTTTGAAATTGAATGATAATGGAGGATTGGGATAGGGTTTTGTCTCATGTGATAGAGAGGAAAGTGATTTGGGGGTGTCATGTGAGGGAAAGATGGGTGGGGTGTGGGTGAGTGTTTTAGTATTTTTGGGTTTTAGTTTAAAATAAAAAAAATATAAAAATACAAAATTTTATGTTCCTGGACATATGAAATGGTTAGGGCACACATTTTTCCTTACCATGATCCAATCATGCAGGAGTACCGTTACATACATACTGACCTCTACTATTACATGAGATTTTCCACATGGTTAAAAATTAATGAACTAGTCATGTGAACCGACACTTCTAATCATATACCATAATAGCACTGTTGTTGCATAGTTATCTACCTATGTGGGATAATCGTGTGATAACTAGAATATTCTAAAATTTTAGTATATCAAACTGGAAACTTTTAAAAAAATTTATCACAAAAAAATAATATTAAATTAAAATTATCATTGAAATTGGGGTATCACAACTCTACCCATCATGAAACTTTCTATCCCCAAAATTTCTCTTGACAAAGTAAATTACAACTACATCTGTAAGAAATATCAAGAAAGGGAGAACCACAAAGAGGCAAACAGTTCCTCAAAATCAAAGGAAAATGAAAAAAACTAATCACCTCTTATCGAATTAACCTTTTAATACTTAATTTAAATTATAGGATGGAGGAGACCTAACTTAAGTCTCCCCGACATTTAAAATCATTCGATGATGGTGGAATGAACAAAAAATTATCTTAATAAGATAATGCCATCAAGAAAACCAAAATTTACTCAAATAAGAAAAACTATTAGAAGAATGTAAAGATCACAAATGAAATCGTCAAATCTATAACATACCAAAATATAAGATCATGAAAATTAGAAACATGACTAAAAAATAGGCACAACCTCTAACCTTAGGACACATCTGCATAAGGGTAAAGTTGTTTAAAACTCATAAAAATAGTCCTATAAAGATCCTGATAGGAGAACACAACTCAATAGAACCCAAAGACCAATTGGAATGATCAACACCCTTTTTTTCCTATGCATGTATCCCAAGTTTTCTCAATATACAAATCAAAATGAGAGAACCAATTCTATGGTCTACACTATGAACAACAATAGTAAATATCAACAAGCAATGTGGCATGAAAAACCTAAATGACTACTGCTCATCCAAGAGAAACCAAAAAACTATTTAAAATGTCTCTAAGGAATCCTCAAATAAAGGATACCTCAATGATATGAATAATTTCATGCCTAATTAGATAAGAATCCAAAATATTAATGAATCACAAAAATCAAAATTCATATTATAAATCACATGAAAAAAAATCCAAAATTTTCCTCAAAACTCGAAGGACTGGAAAACTAAAATTAGATGATTTCAAAACTAAACCAGTGATTAAACACTATCCTATGAGATTAAAAATAATTCCACCAATATAAAATTTATCACATACCACTGCATTTGTAGTATGGGTAGTGTAAACAATAAGAAAGAGGTAAAAACCTAAAGACTAACCATCATAACTTTACTTGACCCTTCATAGAAGATACATAATAAACAAAACTCTTTATAGAACCATCCCAAAAATATGTTTTAAATATTTTCAAACAATCCAAAAAAATGAAAAGAACAAATCTAAAATACCAAATTATCCAAAAAAAAAACAATATCTGAAATTAGTTTTGAAGACAGATTTACAAAACCAATTTTCAAGAAAATAATCTTGTGTTGATTTCAAAAAAATACCATGGATTAATTAAAAATATCTAGGTTTTAAATAATATCAAATAAATGTTAATATTAATAACCCATCATGGGGAATCATAAAAAAACTATGAAAGATCATTTTTAAAATCCATTATTTCCAGCCAATGTGAAAAACCGACTCTTAAAAATCCTATTTTATTACAAAATATCTCACTATTGAAAATTTTTATTCCAAAAATACATTTAGATTTCAAAACAGTACCCCAAAACAATTAAAAAACAAAATTCTTTTGAAATATAATAATGAATTCAACAACTTCTTTCATTTTTTTAAATTCAATTCCCAATTTACAAAAAATCCTTAGGCATTTTTATAACCGAAAAATACACATCCTAAAAACCCATTTCACTTCCATAAAACTATTTTTACACAATAAAAATAAATAAAAATACACCACAAATGAAAACACATCATAAAAAAAATCATCAAACACAAGACTTATCACATGCCTAAACTAAAACCCACTCCAACTATATCAATACTTCACAAGAACAACCTAGACCTTTTCCCATTGCCCAAGCCACTCTAGAAAAAACAAGAATCAAGGTGTAAAATTATAAATACTATATAGGATGTGTATACATTCTTATCTTCAACACATAGGCTCACAAACCATGTTCCAATCCAGAAATGCCTCCTACAGTGGATTAGAATGAAGTTCCTGTTTGCAACACGGGTTTTCAGGCTATGCATGCTATGCTATCCACTTGGATTTCCTCTTCTTGTCTATCCAAAAACCAAAATGAACATCATATAAACTCTCATAATACCAATTAAGATAAAAAATGACCATAATGAACATTGAATACAGAAATACCTATAACACATGATAACTTTTTGCCCAGGGAGAGAAACAGTTCATGATGTATTCCTCACATATATCTCCCGAGTCAAATTTTTTTTTCTCCCAACTACTAGTTAGAAATTAAGAAGATAGAAAATCTTGAGATAAGTCCTTTTAAAAAAAACCTATAACTATAATAACATTTTTGATGAACTGAACAGGGCTTCCATCGACCTGGAACCCAAGTTAGCTTTCTATAAGGGCTGAAGGGCATTCTTGATCACCATGGGTTGTCAAATGGTTCCTAGGTAATGTCAAAGAATCATTATCATTGGTTTAAACCAAGTAAAAGAATACACAAATAAATAGTAAATATGATAAATTAACTAAATATTATATTTAAAGAAGTTAGAAATATATTAAATAAAACTAATCCAATACGAATTAGGTAGGATCTATCAATAATAAAACAATCAAAAGAAATAAATCCCTTTGATTCGCTTAACTACCCTCCATACAAATATAACCAAAATCAAAATCTAGTTCCCTCTTAGCCTCATCTAAATAATGACCACCAATCCTTGGTACATGGTAATATAACTAAAAAGAATTAAAATATAAGGTCAAGTAAAAAAACACCAAACATCAATTAAGTATCTATGATCAAAACATATATGAAATGAATTTCGGGCACCTAAAAGAAACATGCAAACTGTATAAACACAAAGGAATATGCATGTTGTGAATGAAATGTGATCAATTTTATCCCACTAAGGAGTATATATAGGAACTTATAATTTACATTCTATTAACACTAGATTCAACATATATATAATAATAAGGGATTTTATTGGATATTTCATAAGGGTATTAGAAACACCTTAAATATGAGTCAAGCCTTATTTATTTATTTTTAATATGTGAAAATAAATACATGGAAACCATTTGAACCGGCCGAATCCACATTTGAAAACCCAAACACTCATTTCCAATCCAATTTGAGAATCCATCAAAGTCTTTGTTTTAAAATAGTTTCCAAAAGTAACATTTTTAAAATCAACCATTTGAAATTAAATTCTTTAAATGTTTTAAAACACTTTTAATAACTTTAGGAAAATTCTTTGGTAACAACAACACATTTTTAAAAACCCTTCTACAACCAATAAGTGCAGAAAAATTATAAGAAAATCCATGAAAAATGAAATTACATAAAATTTATACGGAACGACCATTATATCATAATGAAAAACTGTATAATTTTAAATCCCATACTTAAAAGAAACATCATGCCCACACATGCATAATATAATGAGTAAAAACCTCACATGCTCCATATATAATTGAGAAATAATTACAAAACATACATTGCGAGTGGAAAAACCATAAGAACTAATGTGAGAAGTACTAGACATGTAGAGGTGGACCAACTACTGACTTGTTAATGGTTTCACATCCCATCACTCGAATCACTATAAAGTAGTCTCATCAGTGACAGCCCCTTGCGAGGTATTACATTTAAATAGGGGAAACTAAATAGTGTGCATTCTTAACTAAAATTACCAACAACCCTTGAATTTCCTCTTAGTATCCTAGAGTCCTTCATGGAATAACCAAAGGATATGGGCCTCTTTAGATCAACTCCCAACCTTTTCGAAAATTACATATCCCACAAAACTAGTAATCTAGTATCAATTAAATCCCATCTTAAACACTCCCTAACCACAATCCTCTATCCATAACACATCATGAATCAAAATTAAATCATCTAACAACAATAATAGTTAATAACACAAATAAACATGGCTCAAATTGTGCATTACCAATAACTAAAGGAATGCTATTTTTACAAGGTGAAAAAGGCCTTTACTATATAAATTATACAGTTATTTGAAAATCCTCATTCCCAAACCATTTGAAAGTAAATTAATTTTAAGGGGATCATAAAAAACATCAAGGTATCAATAACCTTAAGGTAAAAAAATATCAAAAAATTAAATAATACATCACCATCACTCTCTAACAATGCATGAAAATAATTAATTCATGGTGACACCCTTAAAACCAAATTTTCAAAAATTACTTGAAATCAATTTGGGAATTGATCCTTCATTTTAAATCAACTTCAAAAATTACAAATATATCAATGGATTTAAAAAAAATTACAAGGTAAGGCACACTCATTTTCAATTCTATATGACACTTGAAGCTTGAAAAACGTTATATCTAAAATTATTTCAGAATAGAAACAACCATTTAAAACAAAAAAATGGTGTTCACCACCCCTTTCAAAATTCAACCTCCTCTCTTAAAATCCACTCAGATCAAAGAGTCAAGAGATAATTTATATAATCACTTTTCGGGGTACCAGTTCCATGATAAGTGATGTAAACACCATGCAAAATATTTTTGATATCGTACAAAAAAATATTTTTTGGTATAAATTTAGAAGGTAAACATTTCAAATTATCAATAATCCAACAACATATAAAATTAACTTACAAAATAGAAACAACTACCATATACAAATTCAAATAATTCAGGAAGAAAGTTACAATGATACAAAATATACACCCTTCGAAGGTGAAGGCTACGATATGCAATAAAGAGTCACTATAAACACTAAACACACCAAAATATAATTTTTGTTAGTTAACTAACCCTAGATGCAAACCAATAGTGATTGGGGTTTATAAAAAGTGGATAATAATATAGATAAAGATAATAAATAATGGATGTGGAATTTAGGAGAGTTGACCACTTGAATATCGTATGATAAATCAGAAGGAACAATGTTCAAAATTAGAGAATAATGGTGGTTAATGAGAGTGGGTGACATCATGTGATAGAGAGAAGGATGAATGGGTGTGTCATGTGAGGGAGAGAGGGGTGAGATGAGAATAAATTTATTGTTTTTTGGTTTTTAATTTAAAACCATATAAATTTTTAAAATTTTAAATTACTGGACAAATCACATGGTTTGGTCATATAGTTTTCCTAACCATGCGCCAACCATATGAGAGTACCCTTACAAAAATAATAACTAGTATGGTTAGCCATAATGACTTATACCATTAAAAAAATATGTCTATTCCATGAAAACTGGAACTACCAAACAAAAACCCACTTTAAAATATATTCCCACAGTTACCTAATAGTGTAGGTCAACCATATGACACCGAGTAATTTCTAAATTTTAATATTTTAAAACAACGCTTTAAAAATTTTAAATCACAAAAAAATAATATTAAATTGAAATTATATGTGACAAAAGGGTGTAATAATTCTCTCAATTGAACAACTTTATATCCCCAAAAAGTCTCATGTTAAAGTGAAAGGCAATTAAATCAATAAGAAATCCCATGAAAGGGAGAACTACAAAGCCACACACAGTTCCTCAAAACCAAAGGACAATTCTAAAACACCACAAAAAAACCTTAAGTAGGATTAACCAATTAAAATATAATCATAACACTGGGAATGAGGAGACTTAAAATCAGTCTCCCAACCAATTATAATTAACATAATATGGGGGTATAAAATAAAACATATCTAAATTAGAGAATGCCATAAAGAAAACTAAAAATTTAAAAATTAATCACAATAATTGGAAGTAAGAAAAAATGAAAAACCAGATCATTAAATCCAAAAAATCCCAAAAAACAATATTATTATAATTTGAAACATTCATCAACAATAATGACACATGATATAATATTATCACACATTTATATGAGGGTAACTTTGGTAAAGTCTATTGAATCATCATCCCATAGTGATCTTAATAGGAGAACACAACAAGGTGCAAACCAAGGACGAATAGAATGATAAAAACCCAAAGATACCTATGTATGCACTCAAATTTTTAATAATGTCCAAAATAAAGAGTCTAGACCAAATTCCAAAGTCTTAACTATATAAAATCAACAATAAGAATTAAAAAGTGATGAGCCATGAAAACCCCAAATGGCCATTGCTCATCAAACCAAAAACAAAAAATTTAAGAAAATATATAAAAGGATGTTTCAATAAAATGTATTATTTATGATATCAACATCTGTTAGATAAACCATACATTATTAAAAATAATAAATTAATCAAAAAATCCGATTTTATATCTGTGATCCCATGAAAACTGATCCCCTAATTTACCAAAACTCATAATCCCAAACCAATAAAATTAAATTATTTTCAAACTCAAAAAGGAATTTATTACTACATTGGGAAATTCCAAAGAATTACACTAGAGTATATGAGATAAACTTCCCCTACATTTTGAGTATGGGAAGTGTGACAAACAAGAAAGAGGTAAAATCCAAAAGACAAAGCAAACTACCATTACTCAAGACCTGTCTGTAAGGGTTAAAATGAACAAAACATGTTATAGAACTATCCAATCGAAATATTCCAAATCATATAAAATAATATAAAAAAGGGAAAAATCCAAAATAAAAATTACCAAAAAAACACTTTCTAAAATTGGATTAGATAGAAAATTTACAAAACCAATTTTTAAAATAATATACCTAAACTAATTTATTAAGAATCCCAAGGTTTAATTCAAAACAATTTGGTTTTAAAAAATATAAAATCACTCAAATTATTAAATAGCCACCATGGGAAAAAATTAATCAACCACGAAACCAATTTTTGAAACCATTGTTTCCTCCAAAATTGAAAACTCACATTTAAAAATACCACTTTATTTTGAAACATCTCTTTCTTAAAAAATTTCGTTCCAAAAAACCATTTCTATTGAAAAACACACCCTGAAACTGGTTTTAAAATATTTTTTCCCAAAACCTATAATGAAATTAATAAATTTTAAAAAAATTCAAGAATTATATTAAAATTTTACAAACAAGACTGAGGACTTTTTACAACCCAAAAATATATTTCATAAAAACCCATTTTATCTTCCATAGCATCTGTTTTCTACAACAACCACTAAATAAAAACCCACCATAAACAAATAAAACATCATTAAAAAATTAAAAACCCCATGGAATATCACATTAATTAACAAAAATCTTCTCTAATCATATCAATACATCACAATAACATCCTAAAGCTTTTCCCATTTATCGATCTACTCTAGGAAGTCCAAGCGTTAAGGGGTCTATATAGAAAAGCTATACGAGATGAAAAACCATGCTTATCTTTTCCGAATGGGTTGATGGATGATGTTATAATCATTAAATTCCTCCAAAAATGCATTAGAGTCAATTACTTGATTATGAAATGGTTTTTTAGGCCTTTCAAATCAACGTCACCACTTTAATACTCCCTTCGTTTCCATCCCAAAGCCAAAACAGTCCTCATGGATACTCACATCATGTTAAAACAGATCCCAGTACTACCATCATGAATACAAAATCCAAGAATCCCAAAAATAGATAAAAAATAGATGTCCGGCTTTTAAAACAGCTCATGATTCCCTCCCCATGCCTTTCTCTAGAGTCTTGAAATTTTTTTCTCCTATATACCACTTCCCAAATAACAAGAGAGTGACCATTGAGCATAGGAAACCTATAGCTCAAGTAATATATTGTAATGAACTAACCTAGGAATCCATAGGATATTTACATGAACCATCCATTTACAAGGACCGAGGGGTGTTCTCAATCCTGGTAGGTTAGAAACTATTTATTGGGTATCAATAATGAATCCTTGGGAATGATTTCACCATTATAAAAGAAAAAAATAAATATGAAATAAGATAAAGAAATTAAACAAAGTACATAGAAAAATAAATAATCTAATAAAAAAATCATAGCTAATTATAAGTTAGCAGGGGTATATAAATATTAAAACTAATCAAAAAAAAAAAGAAATACCTCTTCTTCCTCAAACGCTCTCCCCTTTAAAGAAAACTAAAATATTTCACCAGTTCCATCCTTGCACCCATATATATTGAACTTCGAATCCTAATAAAATGGATCCATAATTGAAAAGTAGTAAAAGAGAAGGTAGAAGGAAACACATACCTGATATCAATTGTGTAACGACCCAAAATTTTGAATAAATCTTGTTTCTTAATTTTATGTGTTATTTTATTTTATTTTTATACTCAACAAAAATGTTTCATTTGATAACATGAGTATAATTAAAATAAGACTGTTGGGTTTTGACTGTTATTTGACCATTGGTCAATATGACCACTGGATACTAAACGTTTTGATTATTGTCTCTAAATACAAGCAATCTTGGTTAATTAATATAGAAATAAGACTCGATGGCCTCACCCAATAGTCTTGGACCAATCGAAGCCCATCTAACAGAACTTGGGAAGGAGGTAGCACCACTGGGCTTTGCTCTGGACCAAACCCAAGCTGAACTTCATCGTGTGAAGCTAGAACAGGATCGCCTTCCTGAGAAGTTCAAACTGATAGAAATTACTACTCATGCGATGTTGGCCGAGCCTCCCTCAGATTCTCTCACCTTAGCACACCTTACACTTTGGTCCTATACTGGTGTGATAAGGGGCTATGTAAGGAGACCATAACTTCCTTGTGTAATCCTTTGTTTTAAATAAAAATTGGGATTTCTTCTTATGATGAAGATTATGAATTTTCAAATGTCCGGATAAATATAGTATGCAAGGATATTTTAAAAATGTTTATGTAAAACTTAAATAAATAAAAATGTGTAATGATTTTTAAAAAATGGTCTTCTACAATTATGTTCAGTACGAAATTTCGAGTCTAATAAGATCAACTTGATTTTTGATGAATAGTAAATTATGAATAGTGATTTTAAGTTTATGATTTGTAATGTGACCAAATGGATTAGTAATTTCACTCAAAGAAAGTTTTAATATAATTTAGACACCTAGATTAAGTAATGTGATTCAATAAAATGGGTAAATAATGGTTTCATAAATTATTAGCCAAGTATTAGTTTTTTCAGGTGAATTGTATTTTTTAATTAAAAATTAAATTAAAAATAATTAGAAAATTATTTTTATAAAAAGGACTTTATTTTTGAACTCAGAGCATCGATATTATGTTATGGTAATTTTTGGGGATTTTTCTGAAAAAAATGATTTCCCGATGAATAGTGTTTTTATTTAAAAATTAAATTAAAATTATTTAGAAAATTATTTTTATAAAATGGAGTTCATAAATGTAATTAGAGCATCAATATTTGGTTAAGGTGAAATTTTGGGATTTTTCTGAGAAAGATGAATTTTTCAGTGAATAGTAAAAATGCAGTTTTAGGGTTTCAGTATGTTTAATGACATCATAACTGTGTCATGATGATTTCATGAGATATTTTAAGGGTTTTCCAGCCAAGGGTGATGAATTATTGTTTTGGGGGCCCCATGTGGCCTAACTCCATGGTAAATGCCAAGGGAGATCACATGGTTTTGAGAAAAGCACTTGTGAGGTTTCCCTTGGCCATTAATGTCTTGTCCCCTCACTTTCCCTATAAATACTGACCCTTTCCTCCTTTAGTTTTCACTCCCAACTCTCCCCCAACGAAGTTCTGGTCTCCTTACCTCTCAAGGAGTCCTCCCAAGGTTCCCCCAAGCCCTCAAGGTCCAAACCTTTGAGTTTTAAGAGTTACGTTTTAAGGTAAGGGATCCGACCTCTCTCTTTCTTTTCAAGAAATATATTTTATGTCATTTCATCTACGCTACTTGTTCTTATGTTAAAGGATGTTCTTTTATACTCCTCTTACTTCCCTTTTCATGTTCATATAATGAGAGATCCCCTCTTACTCTCATTATTTCGTTTTATGAAGTTTTAAGTGGCGTCGTTAGGCTGCCGAAATTTTTGTAACGGATTCTTTCTCCCTCCTCATTTTTAAAGATCTATTTTCATGTAAAGTATTTCAAGTTACTTTTTATTATGTTGGGGTATGATCTCTAAATTTATCATACTGATCTTTTATGATCATATGATGAGATACCTCATTTGATCTCTTCAATTCAGTATTTTGATGTTTTAAGTGGCGCCGTTAGGCTGCCGAATTTTTAAGTGGTTCTTTCACCTTTCTCCTTTTTCAAAGTTCTAATTCCATGTCAAGTCTTGAAAGTTCCTTTTTATTATGTTGGGGTATGATCTCTAAATCTATCATACTTATCATTTATGTTCATATGATGAGATACCCTATTTGATCTCATCAATTCATTTTTTTGAAGTTTAAGTGACGCCGTTAGGCTGTCGAATTTCTAAGGGGTTCTTTCACCCTTCTCATTTTCAAGTTCTATTTTCTTGTCAAGTATTTGAAGTTTCTTTTTATTATGTTGGGGTATTATCTCTATATCTATCATACTGTACTCTTATGTTCATATGATGAGAGACCCTATTTGATCTTGTCAATTCATTTTTGTTGAAGCTTAAGTGATGTCGTTAGGCTGCCAAATTTTTAAGGGATTCTTTCACCCTTCTCTTTTTCAAAGTTCTACTTTCATGTCAAGTCTTTCAATTTCCTTTTTATTTTTTTGGGTTATTATATCTATATCTATCATACTGTAATTTTATGTTCATATAATGAGAGATCCTATTTGATCTCATGAATTCATTTTTGGTTGAAGTTTATGTGACGCCGTTAGGCTGCAGAATTTTCCTAAGAGAAATCTTATTTTTCCCTTCCTATCAAGTTCTTCGTTTCATATGGTATATCATTAAAATTTCATTACCATGTTCTTAAATACTTTATATTCTATTCCCCTCCTATTTTATGAATCATTTTCAGTGGGTGACCCTTGTCCCCTCTCTTTTCAATGTTTTCTAAAACCATGTATCATAGACGTTATGATGCATAGTTTTTGTCTCAAAATGCCTCCCTCTTTATCTCAAAATTATTTTATGCTATTAAGTGAATACTCAAAGCTCTTATTTCTACAGGGGTATTCACATATATATCAAAATGTTCTATTTTAAATTCTGGGATTTACATACATGAAACCCGCTTTCCCTTTTCTATGGATTTAAAGTGACATAAAGATCATGTCTTTAAAGCAGTTTTTAAAACGTTATGATTATGAAATGAAACCCATTTATTTTATGCTATATGGGTTGTTTATGAAATGATTGATAATGATATATGTGGATCACATGATAACAAAGACATGTCAAGGGTGCACCCAGATAGCGCTCCAATGCATTGGGTAAAGACTTAATCTCCAGAGATGACCATTTTTAACGAAGCCTTGGTGAATAACCTTGGTAATTTTTAACGACACCTTGGTGATGGACCTTGGTGAAACGAAACGATTTTCAATATTAAATGTTTTAGCCACATCTTAAAGTTATGAAAAATGTTATTTTTATTATGATATATCTCATGATTTATTTCTCATGCCTTAAAGTTCTTTTCATGACCTTATTGAAGTATCTCAAGTTCACATGTAAAATGTTTCTCTTGTTTCCCTTACTGGGCCTTCTGCTCACCCTTTCTTTTGATGTATTTCCCCAGGTTATGAGATGCAGTAATGAACCTAGGATGAACATGAGGAGAATCCTTTCAAGTTTTTTAGAAGAATGTTTTATGTTTTCATGTTTTATGTCCCTGGTTTCCAAGACACTAAACCTTAGAGATCCTCGGTTTTGTATAATGAAATGAAAGTTTATGTTATAAAAAGGTGGGATGCTATGGTTGGTATCAAAGGATGGTTTAGTTATTTGTGGAAATTAGGATATGAAAAATTTAGGAAGAAGCCTATAGAAAAGTTTATATATAGGAAATCTTCATGGTATTTTGGTGAGTATTGAGTAATGGGTTGCCAAGAAAATACAACCCTGTCTGGATACGAGCAGGTAGAGGTGGCTCTAGCACAGATGTACATAGGGGTAAAAACCAAAAACACCGCTTTGAGCTAGACTCGAACGGGAACTGGTACACGACAACGGGCCTTGCTGCACTATTGGTTACGACACTCCCAGGGGATATGCTTTGGTAAATTCATAAGCTTAGTATGAACCATTGTTAAAGGAACAAGGATAAAACAAAATAAAGATTCACATAAGAATATATGATCATTCATAACCTAGTTTGGAACCTAGGGGATCACAAGTTAGGATATAATTTTATTCTACATGTTTATCCTTTTATGCTTAAAGTTTCCTTTTCATGATTATTAGCTAAGTATTTATGCCCCTAATTATAGTTTCTTTTCTTAGTTAATGGAGGGAAATGGAAGAACAAGTCCCAACAACCAATGTGATAGGAAATGCGATGATTGCCATATTAATATGACAGAGATGATTAGGGGATTAAAAGATGATTATTATTTTGGAAGACGTTCACTATTTTGGGGACCCTATATGATCGAGGTAAATAGATTACTATGGTATTTTCATTGAGGAGTAAGGTTGACTTATATTTTGAAGAATCGACGAATTTAAGGCGGACTTATAGTAATTTAGGTTACTTATGGAAATGATTAACCTATCTTGGGGTAAATATGTTTAGGTTAGTTACTTTTGTTATAAGATGTTAGGAGTAGTTGATGTTGTTTGGAGATGAATGATAAAGTTTACCTTGGAAGACTATGTTATCAAATACTTCTTGTATTTGGGTTTTAATCTTAGTTTGGTTTATTTTGAGGATTTTAAGGACCGTTATTTATGGAATGGTCTATGATGAACTTTGGGTAGTACCATGGAACCTTGAAGATTTAAAAGTAGTTTCTATTCCTATGGTATTCTTTCTTTTTGAAGAGTTGTTTTACCTTACCCTTTCTGTTTTTGGGATAATGTTTAAAGATAGAAGAAATAAATAGTTAATCTTTTGTGGATTATGTGATTCTCTAGAAGATGATTCTTGTGTTTTGATGAGACCAAGTAGTTTTGAATGCTCATCGTTTGGAGAAAATATTAGTTTGGTAGAAACTTATTAAAGGGTGAAACTCTACATGAAGGTAGATATATTTCCTTATGTTTTTGTTCTATGTTGTAAATGAATTCCTCAAAATTATGAAAATAAACGTAAAACAAAAATGTTGTTGGTTTACGTTTTCTACTAGGTAATCAGAGACCGTTTACACACATCATAAGTTTGGGATTTTTTTATGGTTAACTTTCTCCTAATCATGTTCTCTATCACTCTCCCTCAGAACTTGACCCTTTGTTTTCTCCTCCATGTCCATGTTTTCCTACATGGAATCCTAGTGTGGGTTAACTCGGGTGACCTTTGTACTTCCCTTTATTTCTTTTAAAGTAATATTTTTACTGACTCCTTTTCCGATGTGGGACTTTCAATGAAATTTCAAAACCCATTTTTTTAAAAATTGCAAGGACGCAATTTCTTAAGTGGGGAAGATTGTAATGACCCAAAGTTTGGAATAAATCTTGTTTCTTAATTTTATGTGTTATTTTATTTTATTTTTATACTCAACAAAAATTTTTCATTTGATAACATGAGTATAATTAAAATAAGACTGTTGGGTTTTGACTGTTATTTGACCATTAGTCAATATGACCGCTGGAAACTAAACGTTTTGATTATTGTCTCTAAATACAAGTAATCTTGGTTAATTAATATAGAAAGAAGAATCGATGGCCTCACCTAGTAGTCTTGGACCGATCGAAGCCCATCTAACAAAACTTGGGAAGGAGGTAGCACCACTGGGATTTGCTCTGGACCAAACCCAAGCTGAACTTAATCATGTGAAGCTAGAACGGGATCGCCTTCGTGAGAAGTTCAAACTGATAGAAATTACTACTCGTGCGATGTTGGCCGAGCATCCCTCAGATTCTCTCACCTTAGCACACCTTACACTTAGGTCCTATGCTGGTGTGATAAGGGGATATGTAAGGAGACCGTAAATTCCTTATGTATTCCTTTGTTTTAAATAAAAATTGGGATTTCTTCTTATGATGAAGTTTATGAATTTTCAAATGTCCGGATAAATATAGTATGCAAGGATATTTTAAAAATGTTTATGTAAAACTTAAATAAATAAAAATGTGTAATGATTTTTAAAAAATGGTCTTCTACAATTATGTTCAGTACGAAATTTCGAGTTTAATAAGATCAACTTGATTTTTTATGAATAGTAAATTATGAATAGTGATTTTACGTTTAGGATTTGTAATGTGACTAAATGGATTAGTAATTTCACTCAAAGAAAGTTTTAATATAATTTAGACGCCTAGATTAAGTAATGTGATTCAATAAAATGGGTAAATAAAGGTTTCATAAATTATTAGCCAAGTATTAGTTTTTTAGGTGAATAGTGTTTTTTAATTAAAACATTAATTAAAAATAATTAGAAAATTATTTTTATAAAAAGGACTTTATTTTTGAACTCAGAGCATCGATATTATGTTATGGTAATTTTTGGGGAATTTTCTGAAAAAAATGAATTCTCGATGAATAGTGTTTTTATTTAAAAATTAAATTAAAATTATTTAGAAAATTATTTTTATAAAATGGAGTTCATAAATGTAATTAGAGCATCGATATTTGGTTAAGGTGAAATTTTGGGATTTTTCTGAGAAAGATGAATTTTTCAGTGAATAGTAAAAATGCAGTTTTAGGGTTTCAGTATGTTTAATGACATCATAACTGTGTCATGATGATGTCATGAGATATTTTAAGGGTTGTCCGGACAAGGGTGGTGAATTATTGTTTTGGGGGCTCCATGTGGCCTAACTCCATGGTAAATGCCAAGGGAGAGCATATGGTTTTGAGAAAAGCACTTGTGAGGTGTCCCTTGGCCATTAATGCCTTGTCCCCTCACTTTCCCTATAAATACCCACCCTTTCCTCCTTTAGTTTTCACTCCCAACTCTCCCCCAACGAAGTTCTGATCTCCTTACCTCTCAAGGAGTCCTCCCAAGGTGCCCCCAAGCCCTCAAGGTCCAAACCTTCGAGTTTTAAGAGTTACGTTTTAAGGTAAGGGATCCGACCTCTCTCTTTCTTTTCAAGAAATCTCTTTTATGTCATTTCATTTATGATCCATGTTCTTATGTTAAAGGATGTTTTTATATACTCCTATTACTTCCCTTTTCATGTTCATATAATTATAGATCCCCTCTTACTCTCATTATTTCGTTTTATGAAGTTTTAAGTGGTGCCGTTAGGGTGCCGAAATTTTTGTAACGGATTCTTTCTCCCTCCTCATTTTTCAAGATCTATTTTCATGTAAAGTATTTCAAGTTCCTTTTTATTATGTTGGGGTATGATCTCTATATTTATCATACTGATATTTTATGATCATATGATGAGAGACCCCATTTTATCTCTTCAATTCAGTATTTTGATGTTTTAAGTTGCGCCGTTAGGCTGCCGAATTTTTAAGTGGTTCTTTCACCTTTCTAATTTTTCAAAGTTCTAATTCCATGTAAAGTCTTGAAAGTTACTTTTTATTATGTTAGGGTTTGATCTCTAAATCTATCATACTGATCATTTATGTTCATATGATTAGAGACCCTATTTTATCTCATCAATTCATTTTTTTTGATGTTTAAGAGATGTCGTTAGGCTGTCGAATTTCTAAGGGGTTCTTTCACCCTTCTCATTTTCAAGTTCTATTTTCTTGTCAAGTCTTTGAAGTTCCTTTTTATTATGTTGGGGTATGATCTCTATATCTATCATACTGGACTCTTATGTTTATAAGATGAGAGACCCTATTTGATCTTGTCAATTCATTTTTGTTGAAGTTTAAGTGATGTCGTTAGGCTGCCAAATTTTTAAGGGATTCTTTCACCCCTCTCTTTTTCAAAGTTCTACTTTCATGTAAAGTCTTTAAAGTTCCTTTTTATTTTGTTGGGGTATGATATCTATATCTATCATACTGGAATTTTATGTTCCTATAATGAGAGACCCTATTTGATCTTATCAATTCATTTTTGGTTGAAGTTTATGTGACACCGTTAGGCTGCCGAATTTTCATAAGAGAAATCTTATTTTTTTCTTCCTATCAAGTTCTTCGTTTCATATGGTATATCATTCAAATTTCATTAACATGTTCTTAAATAATTTATATTCTGTTCCCCTCCTGTTTTATGAATCATTTTCAGTGGGTGACCCATGTCCCCTCTCTTTTCAATGTTTTCTAAAACCATGTATCATAGACGTTATGCTGCATAGTTTTCGTCTCAAAATGCCTCCCTCTTTATCTCAAAATTATTTTATGTTATTAAGTGAATAATCAATGATCTTATTTATATAGTTGTATTCACATATATATCAAAATGTTCTATTTTAAATTCTGGGATTTACATACATGAAACCTACTTTCCCTTTTCTATGGATTTAAAGTGACATAAAGATCATGTCTTTAAAGCAGTTTTTAAAACGTTATGATTATGAAATGAAACCCATTTATTTTATGCTATATGGGTTGTTTATGAAATGATTTATGATGATATATGTGGCTCACATGATAATAAATACATGCCAATGGTGCGCCCAGATAGCGCTCCAATGCATTGGGTAAAGACTTAATCTCCAGAGATGACCATTTTTAACGACGCCTTGGTGAATAACCTTGGTAATTTTTAACGACACCTTGGGGATGGACCTTGGTGAAACGAAACGATTGTCAATATTAAATGTTGTAGCCACATATTGAAGTTATGAAAAATGTTATTTTTATTATGATATATCTCATGATTTATTTCTCATTCCTTAAAGTTCTTTTCATGACCTTATTGAAGTATCTCAAGTTCACATGTAAAATGTTTCTCTTGTTTCCCTTACTGGGCCTTCTCCTCACCCTTTCTTTTGATGTATGTCCCCAGGTTATGAGATGAAGTAATGAACCTAGGATGAACGTGAGGAGAAGCCTTTCCAGTTTTTAAGAAGAATGTTTTATGTTTTCATGTTTTATGTTCCTAGTTTCCAAGACACTAAACCTTAGAGATCCTCAGTTTTGTGTAATGAAATGAAAGTTTATGTTATAAAAATGCGGGATGCTATAAATTTTATAGTTTAAATCCCTATTAGGAGGGAACAAAGCTTGGGAACTTGAAATAAACATGTAGATAAATATGAAAAAATTCCTATAAAAGGTGTTAGAAAAATGTTCCTAGTATAATCACACTAAAGAGTCTATATATACACATACAATTTACATTCTATTAACACTATTTTGAAAACATATATAAAAATATAGTTTTTTTCAAAAGAATTTTAATATGGTAATAACAAACCCCTTTAATCTATGTCAAATATTTTTATTTTTATTATGTGAAAATGATCACTTTGAAACCATTTCATCCTACCAAATACACTTTTGAAAACCCAAACACTAATTTCCAATACATTTGAGAATCCATTAAAGTATTTTCATTAGAAGGGTTTTCAAAAATATCTTTTTCAAAATCACCCATTGGATATCCACTTCATTAAACTATTTTAAAACACTTTAACTAAACTTTGGAAAAGTATTGGAAAATAACCCCTATTTTTTAAAACCCCTTACAAAACTAATAAGGGAACATCTAGAATAAAGAAATTTATAAAGAAGGAAATTCCATAAAATTCACAAGGAATGATAATTATGTCATAAGGAAAATAAATATAATGTCAAATCTTTAACATAAAAGAACCAACATGTCAATAAATGCATAATAAAATGATTAAATAGTTAACAATATCAATATATAATAATGAAATCATAAAATACCATACATAACCTGATGAAATACCACAAGGACTAATGGGAGAAGTACTAGCTGTGAAAATGTTGACTAAATACTGGTTGGTTAATGGTTGCACATCCCATCACCTGAATCACTCTTAACTAGTCTCAACGGTGAAACATACTATCCAGGTATTACATTCAACTAGGGGATACTATAAAGTTCATAATCTAAAATATTATATCCATCATAAATTGACTTCCCACTTAGAAGTCAAAGATCCATTTTTAAATAACTTAAGGATGTGGGAAAATTTATAGTAACTATCAATCTTCTTGACAATAATATAACTCTAGGTAAAAATTATCCAATATAAATTCCAAACCACATATAGAACTTCCTAAAAATAGAACCCTATTTGTAGCACATCATTATTTACAATGAAATCATCAAAAAACAATCATAATCAATACTACACATGAACTCTGCTCGAATAGTTCATAACTAACAATCAGTGAAATTCCTTTTTCAAGGAATCAACACCCTCAAGCTACCAAAATATCAACAAATAAAACAATAAACAACCCACACTCTCTAACAAGGTTAGAAAATAATTAATTAATTGGGGAAAACCTTAAAAACATATTTTTAATAATTATAGGAATTTAATTTGGTAATAGCCTTTCAAATTTAAGACACCTTTTAAATTTCAAAATATCTTTATGAATTTCAAATTTTTTTAATAGCCAACACACTCATTTCTAATTCAATATCCCACTTGACACTAGAAACTCTTTCTTCAAAAATATATTGGTGGGTAAACATGTAATGGCCTTGTGTTTATAAGTGGTATTTTTTTCCTAAATAATTTTTTGTTATTTTACAATGTATTATACACTTACAATACAAATAGAAACTAACTAAAATTTAGTTCATTAATAGAGATAATTAATTTAGTTAATGACGAAACTGATTAAAATGGAAA
Source organism: Viscum album (assembly GCA_963277665.1). Taxonomy (NCBI): domain Eukaryota; kingdom Viridiplantae; phylum Streptophyta; class Magnoliopsida; order Santalales; family Viscaceae; genus Viscum; species Viscum album. Next base: position 1,609,068,967 of record OY728128.1, read on the forward strand.
ATATTACAATAGGGAAAAATATTAAAAATAAAAAGTAGAATGAAAAAACTTTGATTATTCAGATCTGTTATAATTATCGCTCTCATGAACAACACTATTTAAAAGAATCATAATATTATCAAACCAATTGAAATTTTAGGAAAGGAAAATATAAAATCTTGGAATAAATTATAGTGAATAATTATTGAGGGAATGAAGTGTTATTTATAGTAGGTAATATGGTTGTTTAAATATTAATATGACCATCTAAAGAGTAATATAACCATTAGAATGGTAATGTGCCATTTGGCAATAATAACATGATGGCTGAGAATAGTAATCTAACCATTGGAATAGTAAATTGATCTTAAAATAATAAAAATTTAATATAAATAACATTTATCATGAGTAATTTAAGAAAATATAAATATTATAATGCTATAGAATAAATAATAATATTAAAATCTCAAAGAAATTATAAGCACACTTTTAACAAATTTTATTTTAATGTTTGTCACAAAAATCATAATTTTTTTGTTAATAATTAAAATACACATGTTAAAAAATTATTCGGATGAAATGAAATTGATTTTTAGAATCATAAATTTTAAATTTCCCAAGGGTGAATTGTTTATAATTTTATGAGAAAATTCAACTTTTACGTGGAAAATAAAATTTTTTTTTTTCAAACATCACATTTTTTATGAAATAATTACGATGAAACAATGAGTTAATAAATGAAAAATTGTTCATTTAATTCAAAAATAAATTTAGTAATATAAATGGTTCATTAAAAAAAGTTAATTTCCAAACCAAAATGTATTTTCCAAACTTTAGAGTTAAAATTATTCCATTAAAATAACAATTTTATTTTTTCACAACTTTTCTTTTTATTAAACTTTTAAATTTGGTTTTTAATGGGGTTTAAAGTACTAAATAAATTTTATTTTATTTAACTATTGTACATAATGTAAAAAATATCACAATGTAAAGGTTTACCTTGGATATAATAATACCTTCAATATTTTACCCTAAAACACCCCTCTCCTCAAGTATAAATAACTCATCAACCCCCCCATAGAAAACCAGTTACCTTCCACTTGAAAAATACAAATATCTACCAAATAACCTCTCTAAAGACTGTTATAATCCTTAGGTGTGTTCTAGATTAATCATACCATAATATTTCAATAATTTATGGGTCATATAAAAGTAGTGACTTCAAGAAAGTGGTAATTTCCTATCATCCTTTTATTTTATTTTCATTTTCTAATTTCATATCCTAATTTTCTTATATAATCCAAACCTTATAAAAAGTATTTATTTTTTTAACATGATATTTATAATTTTAATTTACTATAAAAATTTTATTTTTAATGTAAATTTGTATCATATATATCACACTATTCCTTAGGACAATGTCTCCTTAATGGTCGATTAACCACCAATGAGGAAGTTTGAAATTATTTTTTGTAACCAAATTTACTGATGATTATAAAAAATTATGTATAATATTTAAAAATCTAAATATATGTAATTATAATCTTATTAAGTTAAATTTAATAGTGTATAAATAAAAATAAATTAATATCCTTAAATTAAATAGTGACATGATATTTGAAAGAAAATACGATATCAAAACACTTCACCATTAACAATGGAAATTAAGAAATATAATCCAATTATTATTATTGATAAATAGTAATAAAAACTAACGTAATTAAATTTTGATTCTTTGTTTTAATAGACCTAATTTTATTATTTAGAAGGTGGAAAAGTGACAGAATAAAGTGGGATTCAAAGTAAGGGGAATCACGAACCCAACTCCTTATTTATGGGTTGCTTCCTCTTCCACACTGATTTCTATAAGGACTTTCTTAAAATATACTTCCACTATTTTATCCATTTTCTTTTTGGGGATACACATGTTAATAACCCTTTGAATTTTTTTTCTAAGACATTTAGAATTCTTTTTCAGAAAATATTAATTTGCAAAAGCATCACATTGCCTCCTCTTGATTTATTTCACATCCAATAAAACTTTATGTTGTTTTTATGAAAAATATGATTTCTATTTTTCATTTAGAAACCTAGAAGGTTATTCATGAAATTATTCTTTACGTAACCATTATGAATCCCATTTCTTGGCATAAGTTTATTTCATGACTATGAATGATATATATTCCATTTCTAAGTGGCATGCATGATTATAAGTATTTTATAATGTGATAGGTCAGACCAGAATTATACATCTCTCTAATATATTGTGTACTTTGATACATCTCATGATATTGTGTGTATTATGTGTGAACATGATTCTTTCCTTAATCACAATTATGACGTGTTAATTTATAGAAAATTGTATGCGTTATAATGATGCTATCTTTGTTAAAAACTATATGTGGATTTTGAGAACTATGTTATGATGTTTCATCATTATGAATATTCCAAATATCATAACTTTATAAATTTTTTCCCTCATACTTAGGATTATTATCCAATTGTTATACAATGATGATGATGATTATACTCACCCATGTCCTATTGATTCATCTCACTTAGTCCTTATATGTTATTCATCCTCTTTTTGGGATTTTAGATCACCCCTTTATTTGATGTATATCCTCAAGTGAATAAATGTTCTAAGGACAAAACTTTGTGGTTCTATAGTTGGAATCAGAGCTCAATTTAGTTAATTTGGGAATTAGGATTAGAAAAATTTAGTGAAATTAAGGATAAGTATAAATATCGGTAAACATATTATGTTTTGATAAAGAATAAGGTCTATGGATATTTAGAAATTAAATCTATGTTTAGATTCTATAATTGGATATGGATCTCACATAGTTTTAGATAGGTAAAAATACCCAAAAAATGGTGGATTGGGTATTAACTCAATCATCACTTAGCTATGGATAAAGAGGTCTTCCTGCACACCCGTTTTGATAATCTTATGGGATATGGCTTATTTAATGAAAATATCTATACAAAACATTATGAAGGATATTTAGACAAAGTAATTATTTCTTTTAAATATAGATAAGGATTAAATTACATGATCTTAGAATCATCATTCTATAAAAAGACTAAACATAGGGATACCATAAGATATGAATTCTTAATTAATTTATACATAAGAATAAATTATTTATTCTTTCTTCGTTGAATTACATTTTATTAAGACCTTTTCTATTTTATTAAATAGTGGTAACCCAGAGAAACTAGAACAATAACCCATGTTAGGGAAAATGTAATGATTGTTTGAATGACATCCACACTTCCATGGGAGTTGGAGTTAAGAAATTCATGGAAATTGTTACCCTCTTATCTAAAGCAATGAATACTATCCCTAATGATGTAGAACATAAACCTTCCCTCAAGAAGGATAAACTAGCCATAAATGTATTTATGCACCAATGAAAACTAATGTTTAGAAGATCTTTTGGTCTACTTGTGGTAGAATAGTGGGATTACTCAATAGAGAAGACCTTTTCCATGTTCTATCTTTTAGATAGAGAATTTGACCTTGGATATCTATCATTTAGAAGGAGAGACTAATCAATAGTAGAGACTGATAAAGTATTACAATTCAAAGTATGAAATGGAAGGAATATAATTGAAATACATTAATAAGTTATTTCTTAACAAGTATTTCCTTCAAATCCATAAAAAAATAAAGGGAGATTATTTATTCAGTTTAAGTAAATAGAAGGTGGATTTGTCATGGATTATGAGGCAACTCTCATAGGGCTTGAAAGATAATCCTTAGGTTTTATTATCAATGATGATTCAAAAATAGATATATTCTTAGTGGTTTTAAAGCACACCTCCAAAAGTATCCAGCCATCCTAGACATTGAGAGTTATGGAGAAGTAGTTCGATGCACACTTATTGTAGAGATAGAGTTCATATAATATTCCCACTGTTATACAGATAATAAATGAATTATAGAGTTTCAAGAAAGGTATTTACTGACAAAGTTGGAAAGATGATCCAAACACCCACATATTAAAAATGTGGGAATAATCTTCATGATATTTTTTTCAAAGGGATAAGAAAATGCTTTAAGTATGGGAGGGATGTCCACCAAGATCATGAATGTTGAAGAGACATAAAGAATCTGGAAAACCTGATGGAGGAAAGGGAATCACATCTTAATATACCTCCCATTTTTCAATGCTTCCACTATGTAGATCAAAATAACTATGTAAATAAATTCACTAAACCATGGGACTTTGATGGTAATCAGCATTAGAATACACCAAAGTGAAATGATAAAGGGAAATTTTATGCCATCACTATCACTGAGGTGGAACATGAAAATGATGTCACATAAGGGACACTTCCTATTCACCAATGAATGGATGTAGTTTAATTTGATTTAGGTTCTACACATTCCTTTAATACCTATAAGATTGAAAAAACCAATGAATCAAAACCGTGATACCTTGAATTAGAGATATGTTTTAAAAGAACATGGTGGTGTAATCAATGAAACCCAAGTTTTGGACTCTGTTATGGCATGTGTTTGTGGGAGGATTCTACCAGTGAATCATATAATCCTTACCTTGGTAGAATTTTACTCTATACTTGGCATGGATTAGATCTCGTTATTTAGAGCTCACATAATATACTAATGTATATTTTAAAGAGTTACCCAACCTTCCAATAGATAGTGAGGTACAAATATCAATAGATCTTTTACCATGATCCACCCCTATATCCAAATTTCCCTATAGGATGGCTGAGATTGAACTCGAGGAGTTAAAGAAGAAACTACAAGAGAAATTAGAAAATGGTTTCATATGATTTAGTGCACCACATTAGGGTGCACCGATTGTCTTTTTCAAGAAAAAATAAGGATCAATGATTTTTTGATTACCTGTATCTCTAAAAGATCACAATAAATAAAAATTATCCCCTTATAAGGATTGATGACTTATTCAATCAACAATGAAGATATTGATATTTTTTAATGATGGATCTTTATTCTGGATATCATAAACTAAATGTATATTTGGATGATATTTATAATACATCCTTCCATATAAGGTATGAACACTGTGAGTTTGTAGTTATGACCTTAAAAATTTATAATTACCTTTAAATATTCATTGATTTGATGAATAAAGTCTTTAGAGATTATCTTGAAATTTTTTTGGTAGTCTTTATCGATGATAGTCTCATTTATTCATGAGAGTGGAGGAATATGAAGAGTATCTAAGGCTATGTTAGAAAAATTAATAAAGGATAAAATGTATGATAAGTTCTAAAAGTATGACTTTTGGATGCCTTAACTCACATTCTTTAGGTATTTGAATAGGAGTGAGAGAATTTCTATGGACCCTTCATATAAAAATGAAATTAAGGGATGACCTAGACCCTCATGTGTGTATAAATCAATAGTTTTTTTGGATTAAGTTGATACTAACGATGTTTTATAAGAAATTTATCATGATTTTCTAGCCCACCAATCATGTTAACATGAAAAGGGGAAATTTTTTTATAGATAAAAGAATGTCATAAAATATTTAAGGTAACCAAGAAGAGTCTTATCACTACCACTATATTCACACTACAAACATGTGGATATGTTGTTTTTGATATAAATTGACGATTGAAAGAAATAATTGGGTTATTTAATCATGTATAATGATAAAGTGACTACCTATGCCTCAGGATAGTTAAATTTCAACGAGCAAGATTACAGAAAGCTTGATCTGGTGTTAGTAGTTGTGATCATTACCTTAAATATTTGCTAGAAGTACCTCTATGATGAGAAGTGTGACATATAGAGAGATCAAAAGAGTCTAAAGTATATATTAACATATAAAGATATGAACACAAATTAATGTAGATAATAATAACTAACCAAGGACTATGATTTATCTATTCACTACCATTATAGTGGAATATACAAGGTAGATAATGTTCTTAGAAGAACGTTTACTATTACTCTATCCATGATGTATATTGAGAAAGACCCTATCATCATGGATATACAAAGGATTGATATATAAATCATTTTAGTGTGGAATATGTTATACCATTCCCAAACTTTTACCCAAAAATCTATCCTATAGAAGATCAAGGAGGAATAAGGGGATGATCTAGTGCTTCAAAATAAGGTGGAAGTAGTAAAGGAGAAGAAGTTTTATCATTTCCACGTCGATGAAGATGGTATCATTTGATTTAGAACTATAATCTGTGTGGCTACGTCAGTTTATATAGATAAATAATTATTTTATTATTGACATAGCTCATTTTAATTCATCTATCATAGAAGTATAAAGAATCACCACGATCTTGGAGGGAACTTTCGGTGGGGCAACCTGAAGTAGGAGATCTCGAAGTAAAAAATAAATTTCCAAATATGTCATCAAGGTAAATTGTAGTGAAAAAAGTCAAAGGGGATGATGCAACCATAACCCATGCCCATATGGAAACGTGATAACAACACTATGAAATTTTTCACTTATCACCACAATACACTCAAATTATATAATCTAATATGGTTTTTGGGGGATCAACTCACCAAGATTTACTACTTCACTACTATTCTTGAAGATTTATAACTTGAATAAATTTCTAAGATTTTCATAAAAAAATTGGTGAGGATTCATGGGTCACTAATTTCGATTGTCCATGATCATGATCCAAGTTTAAGTTTAAAATTATAAACAAGTATTCAATATGATCTGAATAGTAAATTTGATTTTAGTATAACCTACCATCCCCAAATTGATGTCCAATAATAAAGGATCAGTTAGACACTTGAGGAAATGTTGAGACACTACTCAATGAAATTTAAAGATATATGGGTTTAATATCTCCCATTATATAAGTTATCATACAACAAAAACCTCCAATAGAGTATTCAAATGGTTCCATAAGAATCTCTGTATGGGATTTGTGGAAGAAAAACTACTTTTTGGGATTAAGTTGGTGAAACAAAGATGCTTGGACCCAATCTTGTTCAAGAGATGGTAGAAAATGTTCATCCAATACTAAAACATATAAAAGATGATTAGATTAAAAATAAGAGCCATACTAGAAACCGTCAAATGGAATTTAAGTTTTATATTAGAGAAAAATATTTCCTTCAAATATGATAATGTAATAGAGTCTTGTGGTTTAGAAATAAAGATAATATTAGCCCTAGGTATATTTACCCTTTTAGATCATTGATCACATTATAATTTTGGTATATTATCATGAACATTTACTAAACATGGCTCTATTTCATATTGTGTTCCATTTATCTCTCTTGAGGAAGAATATACTATATCCCTCACATGAACTCAATTTATAGGTGGTATAACTGGAGAATTACCTCCACCATAAAGAGGATAATGTGTCGATCTTAGAATATAGATAAAAATTTCTATGCTACAAGACAAATATCCATGTTCAAGTGATGTGATGAAACTATAATAATGTAGAGGATACATGGTAATTGGAGGAAAAAAAGAAATTGAAGTACTCTCATCTCTTATCAATTGGGAATGAGAGTTGAAATTTTGAGGATTAAATTTATAAATTTTTTGTTATATTATATTTTATTATACACATGAAACACATAGAGAAACCAACAACACTTTTTTCATTAATATAGATCATAACATTAACAAGTGACTAAAAAAATAGAAATTCCAAATATGTAAAAGTAAAAAATATAATAAAAATAAAGTGTATAATGAGAATACATAGATCATTCCGATTTTTTAGAGTTATTTCTCCCATTAACAATAAACATGAAAAGAAAAATAATATTAAAAAACTAATCGAAATTTTAAGAAAGGAAAAATAGAACATTAAGGGGACTTATAGTGAATATTTAATGAAGAAATGATGATTTTTTATAGGAGGAAATATGGCCAGTAGAATAATAATATGACTATCTTAATAGTAACGAGACCATTTAAATAAGAACTTCAATATTGAGAATAGTAACATGACTATTGAGAATAGTAACCTGACCGTTGGAATAGTAATTTGACCTAAAAATAATAAAATTTAATATTAATAATATTTTTCATGAGTAATTTTATAAAATATAAATATTATAATACCATAAAATAAGTAACAATATTAAAAACTCAAAGAGATTATAATCCCCTTTTTAATAAATTGAATTTTAATGTATATCAGAAAAATCATAATTTTTATATTAATAATTATAACTTCCCATCTTAGAAAATTATTTTGATAAAATAAACTTAATTTTTAAAATAAAGACATTGAAATTTTCCATGGTTTATTTTATGATATTTTCTAAGAAACATTAATTTTTACATAAATAGTAAAAATATTGTTTTTCAAATAACTCATTTTTATGACATAACGATGATGATGAAATAACGACTTAAAAATGATAATTTTGTTATTTGGTTCCAAAATAACTTAAGTAATATAAATTAGTCACTCAAAAATAAAAAACTTAATTTCCAAGCCAAAAAAATATTTTCCAAATTCTAAAGTGAAAAATTTTCCACTAAAACAACGACTTTTTATTTTTTTCCAATATAGTTTTAAAAAAAATGGTGAATTCAGATAATAATGTGATTTAAATTCTTAAATCAATTTTATTTTATTTATATATGATTCTTAATTTTGAAAATATCACAATTTAATGGTTTACCTTATATATTATAATTTATTAAATATTTTATCCTTAAAACACCCCTCTCCTCAAGTGTAAAAAACCCATCACCCCTTCATTGGAAAACCAATTATATTCCAATTTACAAAGTCAAATATCTAGAAAAATTCCCTCTTTAATAAACTTATCATCCTTAGGGAAATTATTGAGTAATCAATCTCTAAAATTTCAAGAAGGTAAGTACCATTGAAAAAGAACAACTTCAGAAAAGAGGAAATGTCCTTTTGTCATTTTATTTAGTTTTCCTTTTATAATTTCATATACTCCATTTATGGTATAACAAAAAATTCATGAATAAATTATAATTTATTTTAAATTTATCTTGATAATATTAGTACACTATAAAAATATTATTTTTATTATAATCATATATTTTATATCTTACACCTTCTCTATGGACGACGTCTCATCAACGGTTGGCTAACTGCCAATAAGGAAATTAGAGATTATTTTATTATCACCAACCTTATATATTATTATAATAAATTATTTATAATATTTAAATGTATAAATCTATTTTTTTAAATTATTCTATAGTTAATCTTAATAATTTATAAATAAAAATAAATAATGATCCTTAAATCGAAATGTGATGGGGTATTTTAATAAATGTATGATATCCAAACTCTTTAACTTAAAAAATGGAAATTAATAAATATAATCCAATTATTTTAATTTATAAATATTAAAAAAATTGAACATAATTCACTTCTGGTTTCATGTTTTAATAAATATTTGTTTATTATTCAGGAGGTAAAAACCTGATAAAATAATACGGGGTTTAATGTAGGGTGAATCTTGAACCCAAATCCATATTTTTTAGTTACCACATCTTTCGAATTATTTTCTTTACAGATGATATTTAAACATTTCAAAAATTTCAATCCACTATTATTTAAAATTTATTTTTAGGGATATATGTTCCTACCCTTTTGAATCTTTTCTAATCCATTTATAATTTTTTTGAAAAGAATTTAATTTCCAAAAACATCACATTGGATCCACTTGATTTACTTCTTATCCACTTAATATTGATTATGTTTTATGAAAAATATGACATCACTTGTTCATTTGGGAACCCCAAATGTCATTCATGAAATAATTATTTACAAAACTTTTATGGAACCCATTCCATTCCATGGGATTATTTCATGACTATAATTGATAGATGTTCCCTTTTCAAGTTTCATGTTTGATTATGTGCATTTTATGATGTGATGGGTGGGGAAATAATTATATATTCCTATAATTAATTTGATAATGTGATATATCTCATGATATTATATTTATTATATGTGAACAATGATTCTATATTTGTTCACAATTATGATTATATGATTTATGAACATATGTTTTGGATGAATGTGATTCTTTCTTTGTTCACACAAATTTTTGGTACATGACCAATATTTTATGTTATTTCATTATTATGCATATTCCAAATTACATACCTTTATGAATTGTTTCCATCATACTTATCAATATGATCCCATGATTATATAATGATTATAATAATTATTATCACTCATATACTATTGATTCATGTCTCTTATTTCTTCTATGTTATCCGTCAACATTACCTGTATTTTAGCTCACAAATTTCTTTGATGTATATGCCTAGGTGAATACATATATGAAATATAAAGTGATATATTTTCATATAAAAAAACAAGTTTTTAAATAATATTTAAATTTTATTTTTTATAAGTGATGTTCGGGCCTAATTTTCCCAAGATACTAAACCATTGAATCTTGGATTATAATAAAATTATAAGTTTATCATAAAAATTATGTCATAGTTATATAATAAAAAGTTAGACCAATATAAAAAATCCATTTATAACAAAAAAATGAGGTTCACCTCCCCTTTAAAATTTTAATATTTTCTATTCAAATCGACAAACACACATAAAAATATGATACATAAGAATTTTTACAGTTACTTGTAAAGGAACCCATTCCATGATAAGTGATGGAAACACATTGAAAAACATTTTTGATGCTGCTCAAAAATATTTATTATAATAGACTAAAAATATATTCATTTAAAATTATTAAGAATCCAAAAACATGTAAAATTAATTGTTGATGTAGAAAACCTTACCTTAGACCAGTGGTAATTGAGTAGAAATCAAGTTATAGTGATTTGAAACATGTTAGCTTTGAAGGAAAAGGATCCCAAAAATAAGTGAGAGTCCCTATAAACCCTAAACACCCAAAAACAGAATTTTGGAACTATACCCAACTCTATCCACAACTATAAAATGATTTGGGATCATTTAAGTGGGATTTAGGAGGTGGAAAAGTAATGAACTAGGTATGTGGAAGAGAGGTGTGCTTACTACTTGAAGATCACAAGATAAATTTCAAGAAAAAATGTCGAAAACCAGAAGATAATGGGGCCAGTGGGAAGGGGTAGAGTCAAGTGATGGAGAGTTTTGTGTGCTGGGGGTGTCATGCGAGGAAGGGGGGGGGGGGTGATGTGAGGGTGAGTATTTTTTAGGGTTTTATTTAAAAATAAACAAAATTTTAAAAATCTGGAATTTTATGTTCTTAGTCTGACCACATGATTAGGTGGAATAATTTTCATAACCGCACACCAATCATGTGGTAGTAACTATACACATAGTTGAACCCATATGATTAATTGATAATACTATTATGGTTAGAAAACCATGCACAATCTGAGCAAATGATAAATGCCAATCATAAACCCTATTTTCCCAGTTATCGCATTATTATCTAACCGTTCGAGTTAACCATTTACAACCTAATAGTTTTTAAATTTTTTTAATTTTAATCTGGGAACTTTAAAAATTTTAGATCACTCAAAAATAATATTAAATAAAAATTAACAGTTACATAGAGGTGTTACTGGGTTACATGAAGGTTTTTACTAGAGTTATTCAGGTTTCATTTTATTTTTTATATATGGTCTAAACCAATTTGGACTTATATATTCTACATTTCTTCTCATTATACCTTCTTACATTTTATTTTATTTTGATTTTATATTTGTATATATTTTATGGATAGTTATTTTATATAGCCCTATTTGTTTGGTTTATTTGTTTGGAACTACTTATTTGATATGCTTGGGTGTCCAACATCTAGATAAGTCATGAAAGATTCCCAGTGTATTTATTCTTATTTGTTTATATTTTTTTATGAAAGTGTAAAATTTTTCCCAATAATGAATATTTAGGAGCTTATTACTTATCACTAACCTGTGGTGATTGAGAATTCACTTCAGGCCTTTTGGATTGTTTTGTTAGGTTCCGGTTTTGTAGTATCCTAGGCTGGTTTGTTATAAAATGGCATTAGAGTCAAGTTCACAAAAGGGTATATGTTCTGAAAATTATCTCTTTTTATTTGGTAATTATTTATATATTGGGATAATATTTTTGTAGAGATGAAGAATGTTGGTAATGAGTAGGTGCTTGATTTCCTCCTCTTATTATGATACTTGAGAGTTTCCATGGGAATTTTTTATTTGGAATATGTTCGAATTATTTTGTTGGATTATAGTTTGAGATAATATTGTTTTGGTCCTCATTTTATTATTTGATTTTTATTTGGGTTAAATTTAATTTTGTGATAATAATAGTGGAAGTGTCAATGGAACATAATTATCTATTAGGGTCTTAAAATCATATAAATAATGGGTGCATGATTCTGGAACAATTTCAATGGTTGTTTCTCAATTGGTGCATGGAATTTAAAGAGAAGGATCCAATTCGTGTATGGTTATGTATCCCAATATAGATTTTATATTTATTCTTTTTTTTGATACCAAATAATGGGGGTGAATTTATTGGAGTTTAATGATGTGTTTATGTTTTTGGATTTTTTTGAATTAATGGTGTGGTTTTCTAATATTGTTATTGTGAAAATTGTTTTTTGTTGAAAATAATGATTTCGTGAATAATGTTTTGGGAATGAAATTATTCCTTAGGTATTTGTGTAAAATGGTATTGTCTTCCAAGAATTTTAGAAATAGATGATATCATAGTGAAACATAAAATGTATTTTTTGGTATATAACTTGTTTGGTGGGTTATTTAGAAATTATTTGACCTCGTTTGAACACTTTTTCATGAGTCTTGATTTTTTGGGAAATCCATCATTAAATGTTTTCAAATATTTTAAAATATTGAGGTGTTTAGTAATTATAATGTGTATTTTTAAGAAATCATTTTCAAATAAAGAATATATTTGTGAAGGTCATGTGTATTTCTTAATTTAAATAGAAGATAATGGTTTTTAAATAGAGATTTTTTATAATGTGTTTTTATTTAATGAATGAGTGATTTGGATTTTTACCGATGATGTAATAGGAATTGGTTTGAAAAAATAAATGATTTGGATTCATGTTTCATGTTATTTCAAGTGTGGATCCTAGAAAGGTTTTAATGATAGGTAGAAATCAATTCATTGGGATGTAACTTAGGGTGAATCCACTTATTTATTTTCGGTAGTCTTATTATCTTTTGTAACCTCCAAGTGTATGAATGGAGCATTGGATACCATTTCTCTATCTCATCATGTTTCGATGTATGTTATAGAATTACTCAAGGTGCAATTATCTTATGACCATAAAGTTAGAGAATCCATTTATTTCTTGATCACTCTTTTAAGGTGATCAAGTGGAGATGGTCTTTAGTGCTTGTTTCTAGGTTTTCTGGAAGAGATCCTCCCTCAAAACTCATATGTGGTGGGTATTCTAGTATGGAACCATATAAATTTTAAGACCTGATTGTTTTTAATTCTTAACACTTTTTGGTGGTGTCCACTTAGGTCAGTATTAATAGTTTTATAAGGATATGATGTTAATGAAATTTGTATGCAAATTTTATTTTGTTGATGATTAGTTTAGGGATTTATTATCAAGAAGCATATAGTGGTTAAGTTTTTAAGGTGACCTACATTTAGAATATAATTTTGCTTCCCTTGAGGATTTATCTTGTGTGTGCGGTGGTTATTTTTTGGATGTTCATGCCTTGTGGGTTTATTATCCGTATAGTTTTTCATACATGATATAGACCATGGGATTAGGTACATTTTATAGATAAAATTGTAATGCCTTGGGTGTCTGCTGGGGTAAATGGGATGAGTGGTTGGTTGCTGCTTAGTCCTTGAGTGTTACCAAGTTGTGATTTTTCTTGGGGTAACCATGAGAAGGTGTTTCATAAGTTTGGAATTATGTTACCCTTAATGTAGTTTCATGACCCTAGGTTAGGACCATGTTTTTACATGATGAGGCATGTATGTGACTGGTGTGTTTCTCTTATTCTTATGGTATGTGATGGATTAATGATCTGTTCTAGTGACCATTCAATTTTTTTTCAAGGATATTATTCTGTTAAGGAGTTCGTAAGGTCTTTTTTGTCTATCTATGTTTTATGGAATCTTATCATTTCCATTTAATATTAATAGATACATGTCTATTTTGGTGATTTTTGTTCTCTTGGTTGTGCATATCTTTTATTTCACAATTTTGGATGAATTATATATGGTTGGGGACCTATTATAGGTCCTTTTATTTTATTAGAGATTTGTGTTGGGTTTTTGTGATTTGAGTTATGCTTGAGGTGGTTTTATGATGATAAAGGATTCTTCCTATGGTTTTTGCAGAATGGTGTTATGTGTGGTATTCCTTTGGATAGTATTTTCTCAAGTTTTCCAAACCTTCCCACATCTTTTATTCGGGTTTGATTTTTTTTATTTTATTGGTCATATATTTATTAAAAAAAACTATGGGAATAAAGTGGAATTGTAGGACTAATAGTGACACCCTCATGTCACTGTGGTGTTTAATATTATTTAATTTTTGTTTATTTTAGGTTTTCTGGGATTTAAGGTATTTTTTAGGTGTTTTGGGGTGTCCCATATGGTTTTTTTCCGATGTAGAAGGAGACCATTCCATAGTCGATATCTTTTCCTTTATATTTTTTTTGAGCATAGGGAGGCCATGAAACCTGGCCATGTTTTCTCAATGGAGGGTCTTTTTCTTCCAGTAAGTTGATTATGGGAAAGGGGAATGCCTTCGATGCAAGGGTGAGGTTTCACCATGGAGTTTCTTCAGGTGATTTATTTAAAACATAGAGGTGATGGCTAGGACACAATGTCCCGTGTTTTGAGGCCCTTGGTTCTAATAGATTGAGGGGATCCATTCCATAGTATAGAAGGCCAATACATACTAGTTATGGCTTAGATTTTTTGTTTTTTTCTAGTGAGGATTCACCATGTCGGCGGTCTAGTGTCCCTTCATGGTGGGTGTATAGGGAAGAAGGGGTGGGGGGATCCACCCCAATGGCCATGTTGGATATTCCATGGTTGGTGCTAGGAATGGGGTGTGATGATGTTATGAATAATACTATGCTATGGAGAAACCTTCCCTCTTTTTTATTTTTAGGGTATATTATTTTACCCCATATAAAATTTAGTGTAGAGGGGGGTCATTTTCTCCCCTCATTATCCCATGTTCAAAATAAAATAGGGATCATGGAGAACCTATATATTCCTCAAACATCTCCCTT
The DNA here is from genome assembly GCA_963277665.1 of Viscum album. NCBI lineage: Eukaryota > Viridiplantae > Streptophyta > Magnoliopsida > Santalales > Viscaceae > Viscum > Viscum album. The sequence goes on from OY728128.1 coordinate 1,609,084,146, forward strand.
GGATATTTATTCCTCCCCTTCATATTCATGTAAATTTATATGGTATTTTTATTATTTCTTCTCCTCATCTCCTCCCTTCTTCCTTCCCCTTGATTTATCATCCTTTAAAAATCCCTAATCACTTTGTGGGTACATTTTAGGGTTTGTTAAGGATTTAATCGTGGGGTTTTGATGTTTAGGGATTGTGTACAGTGTATTCTTTCTTGGTTGGTTGTTCCTGATTGAAAGTAAGGAGTTGTGACTTGTTTCTCCTTATATCGAGGTTGGTGTTTTTATGTCATTACTTGATATTTAATTCTATGAAATTCTTGGATGGTTTAAATGATTTTATTTCCAAATTATACTTATATGTATTACCCATAATGAGTTTGAAATGGTTTTAAAATAGTTTCCATACTTATCCTGGAATTTTCAATTTCCAAGTTATTTTTGAAAATGCCAAAGTGACCTATACATAAAAATTTAATGATTTGGAAAGGTCATTTGAAATTGGTATATTTTACAAGGGTTTGTGTTCAATTTAGAAGAAATTAATTTTGAAAAATGGGTGTAATTGTCCTTTGTTTTAATTTTTTAGTTACTATTGGGTCTTAGTGGTATTATGAAATGTTTTCAAAGGAACTTTCTATTTTCCAAGTGATTATTGATGATATTTTAGGTGATTGTATTTAAAATGACATGTGATGTCTTGGAATCTCTTCTTTATATTTTAATGTCCAATTTGGAAATTTATAAAAGTGATGATGGGAGGTTTTGATTACCCTCAGTGTCAAACCAATTTTTTATACATTATTCTCATTATGGATTGTGGACTTGTGGGGATGTTTATTATTTATGCTGTTATATGGATGTAAAAAAGGGTTTATTTATTGGGAGGGTATTGGAGGGAAGATAATTATTATTTATTTTTTATAAAATATTGATTTTTTAGATCATTGTTTTTGTTTTTTCTTCCCTCTATTTTTTTTATATCAGGAGAATCCCAAGTAATAAAGTAAACGGGTAGGATGAGTGTTATATTATGTTAGGTTGCATAGTATTGATAGTTCCCTAGGAATGTTTTTACCTCATTGGGATTTTTGTTTTACTCAGTGATAACTGAAATGGGATTCTCATAGGGATGTTCTAGTTTGACATAGGGATCCCTAGTGAGAGTGATATGATGAACTAGATCTAGTTTTATTCATTCAAGATCCTAGTGAGTTTCCTCTAAGGATTAGATCCTTTTAAAGTTGATATAAGAGATCCTGATCTATCCAATTTGTATATTTCTCTAAGATTTTATTTGATTACATGGAACTATTTCTTGGTTGTGGGTTATTTTATTTTGTAACATTGATATCATGGTACCTGTTTTGTTTTTTAATTATAATTGGTTATTGTTTTTGGTTTAAATTATAATTAATTTATAAATTTTTCTGGGATGTGTGGTTTATTAAAAATGAATGTGATGTTTATTTTATAATTTAATTTGAGAAATGTTTTGGGAAAAGTGAGAGAAATTTTCAGTTTGTATAAAAATTTAGAATTCCAATCTCCATGGTTTGATATATATTTTTTAAGTAACAATTTTATTTATTGATTGGATTTTTAATTATGTTTTTAGGCTAGATGAGACTCACTTGTTTTAAAAAGGGGTTTACATTATGGGTTTTGAAATAATAAGTGATTAATGTAATACCAGTTTTTCTTTATGATTTTTTATGTGAAAAGGATATTTTATAAATTACATTAAAATTAGTATTTATGGAATGTAATATGAAAATCACTAAATAAACTCTTTAATAAAATCCCAATGGGTATTCTTAGGTCATGACCTACATATAAATTGGTATGCATGTTTGTGTGTTTAGATCTTTTATTTTTTTTAGGTGTACTACCTTTGATCTTGTTTATTAGGTTTGTGGTTGGATGTGGTGGGATATCGTGAGTGACCATGGGTCACATGGACGATTTTTTTTGGGGTTGTTCAAGTTTCATTTTTTTGGATGTTGTCTCGATCAATTTAGAATAATGTGTTATATGTTTTTTTGTATCTGTATATTATTCTAAAAAATTTTATTTTGGTGATCCAGTTGTATATATTTGATTTTTATTTTGTTTTATGATACCCTATTTTATTGGTTTACTTTTTTTGGAACTGTTTATTTGATATGAATTGATGTCCAAAATCTGGATAGGTAATTCTAGATTCTATGTGAAGTTTAAATTATTTTTTATATGTTAAGGAGTTGGTTAAATATTTCCCACTAGGGAATATTAATACCGACATAACTTATCACCATCCTATGCTGATAAGAATGCAGTACGATGCTTTTGTTGGGTCATTTTGGGTAACAATTCGGTGGTATCCTAGGATAGTTCGTTCCAAGATACATTGGTTGTCTCTTGGATTTCAATCATGTCCATCGACCTATGTGGATATTAGAAGGGACCCCCAGCCCTCTACGGTGATGAATTTCCCACATTTAGAAGTTTACATGTGGTTCATGGAAAGATTTGTTTTCTCCCATGGATTGATTGAGTGAGTTACTAGTTCTCACTTGTAACATTCAAAAAAGCGTAATTTGGGTTTGCTGATAAAGGGAGATAATTAATCAATAAAATTGATCAGAGGGATGAATTTATTTTAAAGGGGAATATTTATTTCAAAAGTGGTGCTTCAAGGGAAAGACTCTTTAATGAAGGATTATGAGAGAAATGTTGGATGTTTAATCAAGGGGAGGAGTTGATGTTGAAGTTTAAACAATAGTGGCTGATTTTAGATTGTTGTTAAAAAAAGATATAGCGAGGCACAAGTGAAGTAATAGTTGGTGTCATGGAATGAGTTTAGTTAAGTGTTTCATTGATAAACATTTTGTTTAACCCTTGTTTCAAAAAATGGGCAAGAATCATTTGGATTTAGAGTGGATGATAAGGAATATTTTATAACGCTATCAGAAATTTACACACATATAAACATATAGACATATAGATGTACATACATATAGTTATTTAAACATACACACACGAACACAAACAAACTGATAGACATGCCGTCACAACACAAATACCGACCTACAAACAGAAACATACAAAAAATAGAAACACACGCCCACACAATGACAAACAGACACACACACACACACATACCCACACACATATATGAATATATAAATATATACATAAATGCATATATATGTACATGTATATATACGTACATGCATATATACGTACATGCATATATACGTACATGCATATATACGTACATGCATATATACGTACATGCATATATACGTACATGCATATATACATACATGCATATATACATACATGCATATATACGTATGTGAATATATATATATACATACATACAAATATATAGAAATACATACAAATATACAAAAATACATACAAATATACAAAAACATAGACCAAGTGAAAACTCTCTCACACACACACATAGACACACACACACACATACATACAAACATATGTACATACATACATAAATATAGATACAAACATATAAACACACACACACACACATATACATATATACACACATGTACCTACCAACACACACACACACACAAGTATCGATAAACTCACAAATACATGCATATCGATATACCCACATACATATATACATACATAAACACACACACACACACACACAATTACCTACCTACCCACCTATATACATACCAACACACACAAAAATACACATAAATACACACAAACACACAAGTACATACCAATATACACATGTACACATGTACACACACACACACACAAATAAAAAAAACACACACACACACACACACACTTATATACATATTTATAAACACAAAAAACAAAAAAAAAACACACACACCCCCACACATAGTCTAACACACACATAATAATAAAAATATACATATAAAAATAAATATGTACATACTAAAAACAATGTTAAAAACCAGGCTGGGTTGACCCAACATTCTACACGACTTGAAGAGCATTCCTGATCACCATAAGTTAAAGAAAATCACAAGGGAATCATGGAAAATAATTGGGTTATGATTTCACCCTTGAAAATTTGGTAAAACCTATCCTTGAATTGGAAGAGCGCACCAACCATTAAAAAATATAAAAATATAAAAATATATACATAGAGAATGTGTAACATGATAATAAACAGATTTCATAACATTATTAGATCACAAAAAATTATCAAGACATATTCATATGATATCCATAGTTAAAACTAAAAATAGGTAATAAAACCAAAATGGAAAATATATTATATCATAATAATAAAAATCACAAATTCGATCTATATATGGTAAAATCCATGTTACTATGTCTACGTTATCCCAAAATAACCTCAATCACTGATAATAAAGTAGAGGAACTGAACTGCAAGTTTTCATTTCCATTGCCTGTGTCCTACAACAAAAGGTCTGCATACACCGAAAGGCACAAATAGGTTGTGAGGCACAAAGCCTAGTAGGATACTACCATGAACCTATGTAATGGATTTACCCCTGAAAACCATTAAGTATTGTTTGAAGACTCATTTTCCAAACCAAGTTCACTTTTCAAAATCATATTCGCTTGAAAATAATATTTTAGAAATCCTTTTTGTTTCTCTTAAACAAACCCTCTTTTTAAACATGGAATAAAATTTCTGATAAAAAATTTATTCCATATAATATAAACATGTTCAATGAACCCAAACTTGTATGAACATGGGTATAAGAATAACCATAATTTTATAATAGAATAATGGAAATGGAATATTCACAATATATCACAACAAAATGAGGAACTAGAATCATGCTTAAATAATATTATAACCAATTGAGAAAAAGTAATATGCACCATAGGTTCTACGTAATAAGTCTTAGTGTGGCTTAGTTAAAGAAGAGGTTTTTATAGATGACTAAGAAAGGTATAAAAGGTTTGGAAGATCTTTTTGTCTCTCCAACTCCAAAAAATACTTCCATGGTCACTCTTAGTCTTTATATCCATGTTTTTGAAGATCTGTCAGTCTTGCCTCCAAAGTATCCATCAATACCTTTTATAATACCCCATAGCTAGTCTAAGACATTGAGCAAAGTTTCTTTTGTCAAATTCACACACAAAAAGACACACTGAGGTTTTCCCATGTACTATATAATTTAAATCACATAAACTTCAATAAGTTCCAATAACATAATCCATTTAGAATAAAATTTCATAAAAATTAACTTCCTATAACAAGTCAAGAATTTAATAAAATATAATTCCTATTTAAAAACTCTTTCAAAAACCGAGTTGAAGCATTAACCTCTTTGAGTTTAACAAACACATGGAGGGTATAAGGTCAAAATCCCCTTGAAAATATAATTTTAAACATTAAATTACAAAACTATTCCATGAATCACAATAATAAGGGATAAAAAATCAAAAATAACAAATTTTGTGTAAATTTAATAAATAAATACTAAAGGAAATAAAAAATAAATGGAAATCACTATAAAAGTTCCCCTAAATAGAGACACCTACTTAAAATCAAATGTAAACCTGCCTCCTTTACAAACTATAAGTTTTATCAAAGGTTACAAGTCTTAACACACATAAACAAAAAAGAAACAACATAATCCCACCATAAATAATCCTAGGTTTATCTAAATCGTAAGATAGGGTTTCAATATTCTATGGAAAAGGAATTATGAGGAAAGATAAGTGTAAGTGATGAAGAAATTAATATGAAATCCATATTACCTTAGTCTAGAATACGAAATATCAAAGGGTAATCCAAAAACATGTAGGGGGAATATGTTTCAAGGCATGGTGGAGATGATAAACATGAAATGGTTATAAAATAGAAAGATACATTTAAAAATTTATAAGGGTAAGATGATAAAAATCAAAAAAAATAATGACATTGAGAAACCATATAGTTAGGAAAACATAAACCAAACATGTGGGTGATACTTTATCCCCAAAATTAATCCACACAATTTATGGTGACCACTACAGAGTTTGAAAAATTGCAACCAAGCCATGTCACATTATTCCCCAAACATCACTCTCACATGACTAGACACATGATTTCTATAAACCAATTTCCAACCGTGTTTTATGTCATGTTTCCAAAAAATAGAGGTTCTCAACCTATGAATCACAACAATTCCTAAAATAAATATATATGTATACTTCTAAATATTATAATTACTGATGACCCATTGGGTGCCATAATTCTCTCCACCATGCCACTTTTTGTCCATAGAAATCCCTCACATATCTTTAAAAGTAAACATGAGTGGCCAACAATCCTTCAAGGAAAATTCCTACTATAAAGTATTATAACTATTTCCATTATGTTTCCAAATCATATGGACCAATGAGATCGCATTACTAGGGAACACATTTTTCTAATAATCTAGGATATGTGTAGGTTATTCCACAATGGTGGTGTCAGGATCTAACTCCAAATTCTTCAACTCTATCACGTGATATAGTTCTGGATGGTATATCAAATGGGATATATAAAAGTCATTGAGGATTGAGTTTAGCCATAAAAACATGTGAAACATATGATATACCTTCTAAAGACACTTGAAAATCCAAAATGGTCAATATAACACAAAGAAACATCCCCTAATTTCCCATGAAAAAATATCCAAGTTGAACAGATACCCGGATGAACACTTGATCCCCAACCATAAACTCTAACAAGCATCAATGATGATCAACATATGATTTCTAGTGACCCTGATATACTGCTAACCTCCTTTGTAAAAACTTTAATTTCTCTATTATCTCTCAAATGAGACCCATTCATAAAAAAAAGCACTCACCTATCTTAACCCAACTCAATGGGGTCTAAACAAGACACCAATACAATTCTATAAAAGGGTTTATCTTGTTCATGGCTTGTTAAATATTGTTGTATGAAAATTAAAAAAATGATATATACCTATCCCTTGAACTCTTGAATTTAAGAACAAAATCATGAATCATATCCTGAATAATCTAGATGGATCAATCATTTTGACCATCCATCCATGGGCGATAAACTGTTCTTAACTTCTACTAGGCTACAATTCATTCTGGGAGACCCTTCCAAAACTGATAAGTAAAATGAGTATCCCAGTCATAAACTATAGTGAACCAAGCTAAATATGCCTTTATTTAACATCTTTTAGATGATATAAACATTAAATTTCGTAAATAAGAGTAATAACATTACATGGATTGATAGGTTTAGTGTATTTTGAGACTAGATACCAAATTAGAATATTTTATAATTATTTCAATTATATATTCTTAACTGAACCATAATAAAACATTTTATTAACATATCATTAGTAAAACTCATCCTCATAATTAGTGTAAAGAAAATATTAGAAATTGGTGAACTCAAATTCTCAGTAATGGGTTAATAATCATTTAATCAAGGATGATTTAATAAGAATAAAAAACATGATAATATATATATATATATATATATATATATCATACAGCCCAAATATATAATCACAAAACATAAGTGAGATTTAAATTACATGGAATAATAACTTATATCCAAACAATATCAACATGTTAACAAAATAGTTATAAAATGGATTAATTTTTTTAACTTCAACCTTGAATAATGAGATCATAATATTGGAATACATAAAATTATTCAACTATGAAATCATAATTAGCATTGGGAAACCATATTTTCATGAGTTTCACACTTTCGCCAATGTTTTCAAGGCAATATAATTTTACATTAGTATACATCACCTTCGCGAGTCACACACTTGCACCCAAACTTATGAACATATAAATTATTCCCCCCCCACACACACCTTATTCATATTCATACCATTTTATAAAACTAATTTATAATTTATTATCTATTTGTATATTAGCTAGTTCTTATTCATTGTCGATTTTTTGGTGTGAGTAATCATGATCGTTTTAAACTAGTTTCACAGTCATGGTGTATTTATTCATTATTATCCAAAATTTAAACATTAATAGATCATACAAGGTACTGTAATTGATGTTTTAGATAGTTTATATTCTTTTTATTTCAGTCTATGAGAGTTCATGTTATAGTTCTTGTAGAAAATATTGGTGAGATGCATGTTCCAATAATTTTTAGAAAATGAGAACCAGTAACTTATATAATGAGTTAAATCACTATAATACCAATCCAGAGAAAAATAGTTATTTCATTAAATATATATATATATATATATCCTATATTAGTTTCCAATTACATACTTAATATAAATTTATATATTTTTTATATAGTTTGTTAAACAGACCCAATAAGAATATGTTATTTTATTTATATTAGTATGGTCATAGAAGATATTATTTTATCATAATATCATTACCAAAAAATTGAAATGAAAATTTATTAATATTATGAAGTAGTTTAAGTATAGTTTTTAAGATTTATAATATTAAGGTAATTGTAAAATAAGTTTTCACATATAAATAAATCTCTTTTCCTCTCAGTATGTTCATTTTAGGAGGTTTGTTTTACAATGATCAGCTATTTCTAATATTACTTATTGGAAGACTAATTTATATTTATAGAATATAAGTGAGGTCATAAATTAAATATCTATTCACTAAAACCATTTCTAGAATCTTTCTTGAAATGTGGTAATGAAAAACTAAATGTGTTGTTCATAGAGGTGGTAGTCCACACACATACATGACAAATGATTTTTATTTTTTTGATTGAATGAGAGGGGAATAGATAATTTTTATACCATATGAATAATAAAATTTTACTATATAATTAATAATTACGTCATTATATACATGTGGTTATATTGGTTTTTGTTTACAGTGGATGAGAAGGAAAAATAAAAGAAGTTAGGGTAGATAATACTTTGGTTCAGAGTTTGGATGTTCTCTTGAAATATCATTTGATAATGAATGAATTTAATAACTGTTTTGAGGATAGAAGCCATAAAAAGTATATAAGGACTCTAGAATATGTATATTTGGAAGATTTTTATTGTAATTTATAAAATGTTATGTGTCTTAAGAAGGGTGTAAGTGAGTTTCGTATATAGGTAAAAAGGGTGACAACTATTTGAAAAAGAATGTTAAGTAAGGAGTAAGAATAGAATTGCCTGAGTGTTTTGTGAGTTATGTGGGAAAATGTTTGAGATATATATAGTTACAAATTTCTGACCTATAAAATCTTATAGATAAGTTCTATGTTTAAAATTAATTTATTAAAATTTGAGCCACATAAGAGTATCCATTTTAGGACTTATTAATCTTGATTAAATAATAATTATGTTTATAATTTTGTCACTAAAAAATTTAAAATGGACCTTGATACCAAATTTAAATGAAGTTATTAGGAATTTATAATAAATTTAATCTAATTAATTTTCTAAACATGTAAAAACTATCTTTTAAACTAAAACATATAATGTTTTGAAAAACAGTTTTTGGGAAAAAATGTCATTTTAATCAAGAAGTGTTCTTAATACAAATTACCAATTAAATGAGTGATAATTCATTTTTATACATATTAAAAATTTATATTAAGGTATTAATTTAAATTTTATTTATTAAAAATGACACAATATTTTGAAATTTATCATTATTTTTAAAATAATCTATTTATTGTGATTACCAATTTTTACTTTGGTAACTTAATTTTTTCCCAAAAATGAAATTTACCCCATTACCTAAACTTTAAATACTAACTAAAAATATTCAAATAATTTTACATTATTCAATTTTGAAGTGATAAAAATAAATTTTAATATAAATATGCATAATACATAAATATAATTTTAGGAAACATCTATCTTCTAAGAATAAAACATAATTTGTTTTGTTATACCTTTTTGTTATAGTTTTATAAAGTCTTTTCTTTAATTTATAACCAATAATTTAATGATTATATTATAATTATAATATTTTATAATTTTACTAATGTAACATGGTTTTATTTTGAGTTTTGTGTTTCATAAAAAACTAGTTACCCTCACAATAATTAATTTTGGAAAATTAGTTAATTAAATGGGGGGTTATTATATTCTACCCCCTTAAAAATAATTTGATATTTTAAATTTCATTACACAGAGAAAAAAGTGAGTGTACTTTTCTCTCATCACATACATTGGTTCCCATGTATGATTCTTAAACTTATGATTCCAACACAAAAGTTTGAATAGATGGGTGAGATTTTTTTGTAACACCTTATGTCTTTGATCTACAATTTACAAAATTTTTCTCTATATAAAATGTTCTGTACTAATTATACAAGTCTCAAGGTAAGTACAAGTGATGGATATAGTATGAAATTCTTTATAAGTGATATGTGGAACACATAACTCAATTTAGAAAGATGTGGAAGGTGTTTTAAGGGACATGCTAAGACCCCCTCACGATCTGGGATCTCAAAGGGACCAATGTATCTAGAGATTAGCTTCTATTTCTTATCAAATCCCACAACCACTTCCATAGATATAATAGAAGTAAAAACTTATCAGGAATATCAAATTTTAGATCTCATTGATTATAATCTGTATAACTTTGACATAAATTTTATTTTACTTTCATATTATATAAAATTGTTTGAACCTTATACATTATTTCACAGACAAGGTCAAGACCTATCAACTTCCTCTCTTCAACTTCATCACATTATAATAAAATCCTATATATTTTCCCATAAAAGACTCATATGGTGCCCTTTTAATTATATAATAGAAACTATTATTATATTAGAACTCTACCAGGGGAATCTATTAATCCTAACATATTTGGAAATATATGGCTATATATTTCAGTATATAATGCATAGTATGAATAATCCTCTTAGACTGACCAACCATATGAGGTTGATTTTTTGTACAAAAACTCAAATCTATATCTAATTATTTTTGAATAATTTTTTACAATGTAAAGGTAAATCTAGGATCCTTATCATATACAATAGAGGGTGGTACTCCATATAACATTTTACATACCTTATTCATATCATGTGGAGTTTGTTAAGAGAGAAATATTTTGTGATGGAAATAAAAAGTGTTGACATTGTAGGATGATTGACTACAACCCAAATGGAATTGAACCCTTCATATTTTTTGGGGAGTCCTATAAAGAAATTCATTATGGTGTTTTTACATTTTTATATCAGTATGGGTAATGGTTGAAACATACATTTATACTTTTTTCATTTAGTATTAACTTGCTATCATACTAATAATCGAGATATATATTATAAAATTTCTATATGAATGTTATCCTACCAATTTTTTTATTTTATATGCCGATACATCTTTTTTACTTTCTTGATGAATAGAGAAAGATGAGTTATGTACATAATCTAGATTTTCCTTCTTTAGTTATGGTTTTGATGGAACACATATCTATTTTCCAACCATTATAGCTCTATATTTATCAATTTTGAACTCTGGAATACTCAATACCTTTTTATATAGTTGTGCATTATATTTTTGGGATTATTTTATATTTACATGAATGGATGTTTGAGAAATGATTTGGGAAAGATATGATTTATTTCCTTCTATTAGGAATTTAAGATCTATCCGATGAAAATCAATGGATATTGGGTTCTTTTCAATCTGCATCACAGATATAGTGTCCTTATCTTTACTTCTTAGAGTATTAGCCACCTTATTTTCCTTCCCTGGGAAGTAATGTATTGGGCTGTAAAAATCAGTTTTTAGTTACAACCATATTCTTTAGAGTTTATTCATCTCCTTCAATTTGAATATATATTTGAAACATTTGTGACCGGTTTATATATTAAAGTTTTCTCTGCAAAGTTAATGTCTTCAAATCATTACTACAAGGATCACTGTCTCCAACTCAAAAGAATACATTGTGTAATTTTTATTATAACTTATTAACTGATGTGAGACATAAGAAATTACCTTACCATTCTACCTGATTATGCATCCTAACATACTTTTTTTTGGAAATAATCATTATATATTACAAACCCTTCCCCACTTCAATAAAATATAAGAACAGTTGTATTGAACAAAATTTTCTTTAGTTACGTAAAAATTTCTTCACATTCCTCTATCTATAATAACTTCAACCCCTTTAGTATTAGCTTAGATAATTTATTTTTATTTATAGGAAATTTCTTACAAATCATTATTAATATCCTACTAACCCAATAAAACTATTGTTCTCAGTAATAGTTTCTGTTATGTGACATTTCTCTATAACTTCATTCTATGACGGATCTACTGATATTCTCTTTATTGTGAATATATGACCCAAGAATGACACTTTATGTAGATAAAAGTTCACTTTATACACTTGGAATACACTTTATGCCTTTTAAGGTTTTTAACAAAATCTAAAAATAATCTTCATGCTCTTCCTAGCATAATGAATTTATGAGGATATTTTCTATAAATACTTCTTTGAATTTTTCAATGTAGTTATAACAACCCCAAAACCACTATCCCATATCCTGTGCCTTTATTAAATTCACAAAAGATACAATAAATTTCATCCCAATGGACTGAATAGTTTAGTAGTCTCGGTAAACTAGATACATACTTAGAATCCACATCACATTTTAAAACATAAAAAAAAACAAAAAAAATTCATCGAGTTTTCCGTTATACCCCATTTATGTAACCATGGATATCAGTAAAAATATACATGAAGGAATCCTAAGGAATAATTGAAACATATGATAGGGGTAAGATTAGATGCTCAGTAAGGATATACATACAATGATATCTATCATAAACATTCATAAATGATTGATTCAAGGTGATTAATTAAAACACATTCCATTTAATCAATATCCAATGAATAATATGGAAAGAATGAAAGATAATCAAATAAAGAAATAAAAATAATCACTTGAGAATGAAACTTATCCATTAATATTCTACTAGTTATATAATTACATAGAATATCAATAACTAATATCATAAAGAAGGAATGAATAATATAGGAAATCATAAAAATTATGTATAGGCTTTATCCATGGAACCATATATAATTAGGTAAGACATTTTCCAAAACCCAAAATAGTTTGTCTAATGAGACCTACAGATGCACCTAGGGGCTATAGAGGGACCTTCATAGAACTTACTAAGTCCAATGCATTTCTCTTATTAAAGGGGTGAAATTCAATCAACACAAATATTTATATTAAAAGTAGCATACAAAATGTGCATAGTTTAACCATAAACTATTAATTGTATCAAAATAGCATATCCATAGTCATTCTGAATCATAAAACAGTCAATAAAATATGATAAATTATATTATAATAGACCAACCTCAATTAATCATAATATTAAATAGTGGATGTTGACATAGATTAAAATAATCTAATAAAACCATTTATTTTTTTGAGAGAAATATCCTTTTATTTGGAAATTATTTGTTTTAAAAGGTATTCAATTATAGATGGAAAACTATTATTTTAAAATAAACTTCTAAAATTGTAATGTAATATTCAAAATATTAATGTGTTATGATGGGGAAAAATCCACTAATGAAATAAAAGTTAAAAAAACATTCCATCTGTATATTTTAAAAAAATCATAAAGTACCTCATTTGGGAAATAAAAAAAAGATTACTTTCAAACTATTTTAAAAATTAAAACATAGGTTAAAAGAATTTAAACATACATAAGTTAATAGTAAAAATATTTTTTAATTATTTTTAGAAAACACGAACAAGGAATAAAAATAATCCTTAATGGAAACTTAAACTTAAAAAATCTTGAATATTAATGTGACTGTGAAATAACATTTACCAGTTTATAAAAAGTAGAATCATATTCCATATGAAAGAAAAAAATATGGATATAAAAAATCCATAATATTCAGAATAATACTCATAAAATACATTCTTGGGAAGTACAAAAACCACACCAAAGAATCAATTAGTGTACAAGTTCTGTGTCCCATAGAAATCAAAGTGAAATAAAAATCGCTTACCAAAGGTATGATTTTCTCTGTATGTGTAAAAAAATCATGTATAGTGTTTTTAAAAATTTTATTAACTTATAATATAATCATAATAGTATTTAAAATAATATATATGACCCCATTACAAAATTTTTCAACTATTGTGTTAATAATATTTTATTCATTTTACGTTTTTAGGTGTTAATTTCCTTGTTTTCCCATTCTTGTTTTGCCTTTGAACTCTGGATTCTCTTGAACATGATATATAAAAAAAATCTCCATAATTATATTAATTTTATAAATATCATATTTAATCATTAAATAATTTTTTTTATAATCATTACTTAATGATTAACATGGAAATTGATTCACATCACGTTGTTGTGACGGTCGGTCGTACGTACGTACGACCAAGGTATCATTCCCTTAATGGTGAGAGAGTAAGGAAGTGGATGGTATACTAATTTTTATAGAATAAATATCATTTAATAATTATCATATATATCCATTATTTCCATCATTATACCTATCCAAGTAAAGTGGTGGTAGAAAATACATTACACAACGATGTGGAGACGGTAAGCCGTAAGTACGCACACATAGTGTTTTCATTTTTCGTAGGATGGAAAAATCAGGGAATGTGGTTATACCATAATAATAATATCTAACCATATATATGATACTCTATTTATTACTTTAATAGTTAAACAAAACATGAAGAATAAGTAGAATAAGAAATGAACTTGAATATGTTGATAAAATAATTACCTCTTCTTCGTTTGACTTCATTTAGATCTATTATTATTGGATATAGATTTTGTATTTTTGGAAGAAAATGAAATAATGAATTTGGATAAGTATGTATTTATGGGAAATGGTTTGGTTTTTGTTGAGATAAATCTGAATGTGGTGTGATGAAGCAAGGGAGGAGGTTCCCTTTTATAATTGAGGGAAGAGGAACTTTGGAAACTCTCAACATATTAAATAAATATAACTTGATTTTATATTAAAAATGTATAAAAACTGATTTATTTCTCATATAATACGATTATAATTCTAAATAATCACATACAATAATTTTTAGATAATTCTAGGTATCATTATTACCCTTATCTTTTTTTAACGCTTATTTAAACCCGTTAACTTTTACCGTGAAAACACGCATATTTTACTCTTTGAAGGTAAATATAGTTACTATAAAATTAAAAAAGAATATTAAATGAGTCATTTATGTTATATTTAACTTTATACCAATCATTTTAACGAATTTCATATTTTTATAAATTTTTTATCATTTAATAAAATATATATTTTTTAAAATATCATTATTTTCAATTTTGATAATACTCATTTCTTGAATTTTTAAAAATAAAATAAAAACATGAATTCTTAGAATTCATTTTAATTAATCCTTAATATATCTAGGTAATCTGAAAATTCTTTTGTTACATTAATAGTATAAACTATTCTTCATTTTAATATTTTTAATTACATTTATTTGATATGTCCATTAATTAAACAATTACTGTATCTCCATTATGAAAGAATTTAATTTAATTATCTATTCCATAAAAATTAAAAATAAATTATCATTATGAATATAAAAATTTAATTTTCGAATTAAAATTTATAGTTTATGTTATATTCTTAATTACCATATAAAAAATGTAACACTTATTAACAACATGAGTATGACATATTTGGATTTCCTTATAAAAAACTATTATAAAAGGAATAAATTCATACGAGTGGGTAAAAGAGGCCATAAAATTATCCCATGTATGATTTAGTTCAAAAATAACTCATAAAACAAAATCAGAACAAGTTTAGGGTAATTTTATAATAATCATAATATTATTTTTACCCTTAATATTCTGTTTTACCCTTAACCGTGATAATTAAAAAAAACTAAAGTTACCATTCATATTGTCCAAAAATAAAAGAGAAATATTTAATAATTTTTGAAGTTATTATTCCAAATATGAAATCCCATTTTAAATTTTTTTTTAAAAAAACTGGCTAAAATTAATTTAAAATTAATCTAGTGGACATAATGGGAAAACAAGTTTTTAAAGTGAAAACGTTCAAAAGATTGAAATATTTTTATATCCAAATTCAATGTTTAATTGATTAAAATGACATAAATTTGGTAAAATGATATATAATTGATCTAATTATACTTTTAAAAAATCATAGATATAATTTAACATCATAAATTATTTAGACGAAAAATCTGTTTTCAACTAAAATTTAATATTTTATGACTATTCATAAAAACATGAAACGTATCAAAAAACTACCAATATTTTAACCAAAGTAACTTATTTTATTATTATTATTTCAATTTATATGTTTATTTTTTAATATATAATTTATTAATGTTTCAAAAAATATATTTAAGATAAGTTCTCCATCGAAAGGTTATAAAACCGCCTTCATAAAAATGGTTTTTGATGCATAAAATTATATTCATTCTTATCTTAAGTCTTTAAAACTTATTGGATGAATTTAAAAACTTTTTTATGAATATAAAAAATATAAATTTCATCAATATATTTCACTAATAGTGATTAATTAAATTTATTATGATAAAGTACCATTGTGTGCATACAAATTGTTTTTAATAAAAACATATCCTTTATATTCAATTGGTTTTTATTTTCATTTTCAATGAATTAATTTTACAAACATATGTAAACTATATTTAAAAAATATAGTTAATCCTATTCATATTCTTCAACTTAACAAATAATGTAAAAAAAATAATATTTAATGTTATATCACAGTTTTTTTAATTTCTGTATTGGTTGTAACATATAATATAGAAGAAAATGAATTTATTTAAGAAGAGACATGCTGTAAAATCTTGCGGTGTTACATTCTCCCATACTTCAATAAATTTCACCGTCACAATTTAAAATTTCTATTCAAAAAATATAATGTTTATATTAGAAAATCCCTTTGTGGGAAACCCACATCAGAAATAATATTAATAAAATGACCTCTTTAAAATATGGAAAGGAAAATGTAAAGACCACCAAAAAATTTGGCTTTAGAATAGGATAACATAAGTGGAAATTGAAAACTAGGATATAGAAGAGAAATAAAACAATCATGTCATGATGTATAGTGTTAGAGAATATGGTCATCAGAAAGTATACCACAAAAAAAATAGTAAATCCACTATGGGTTAAAGAGGCCATTGATTTCTTGGTGTGAAGATTAAATGAAGATAATTTTCATTCTAAATACCTGAAGCACTTTAATGAATAATCAGATCCACCTATCATCACTTAGGGTTTTAATTTTTTACTAAAACAAAATGGTTTGAATTGGTTATCCAATATGATAAATCATACTTTGACCACTAGTAATAATATCCAATGTTCATCTTAGTCCATCACTTAAGTAGTTACCTTATGAATCATTCGAAATAATCCTATCCAAAACATGTCTTTCCAAATTTAGTGATGGAAAATATAAATAAGGTCAGTAAACTTACTCAATTAACTTAATATTAGATTCTCCTAACATAATGTATCTTTTAATACCACAAACCAATTATATGAATATATTGATCATATTTAAACCTTAATAAAACCATTTATTATTACAAAAACATAAAGAATAAGTACTGTAATACAAACCTTATTTATTCAATAATTATTATGACCAGTACATCATTGATAAAATACTAAAATTACATGACTCTTTAATCCAAGTATAATCCCAATAATCAATACTCTTCATCTATGGTATTAGCACATGCTTGACCAAGATATATTATCCTATTTTGGGGAATATTCCTTTGATACATGAGACATTGATTTTAATAGTGTCCCATCTCCGTGAAGATATAGAATAATACTTTGGAAAGATTTTTTTACCCATATAATCACAAAAATGATGGCATTTCTCTCCATAATTGTAGAAAAATCTTATCCCTTTTGAGAAAGTACCACAATATTTCTTTCCAAAATGAAAAAATGTGGGGAAAGTACTTCTTTATATTATTTTCTTTGTCCATAATTTTTTAGTTGTACTATTTTTCTTGTGCTTCGCTCAAAATTCATAATATATAGATAATTATTTATTTGTCTCTTTATCACATTATACTATTTCCTCATATGAATAAAATGTTCGGGAGACTAGTTTCCTTCAAAATATTGGATTAAAACTATCTAATAAATGATCATACTTACCTTTTGGATTATGTTTATTAATATTTTCCCATTCCTTCTAAAATGAACCATTTCTAAAGGATGGAATACACTAGATTAGATCATAACATTATGAAAAATATTGTCTAATCTTAGAATTAGCGAATCAAAAAACCTTAATTTAATATTTATGTATAAGTAATATCTAAATAATAAGCAAATTTGATTTAGATATATTTCCAAATTTTTCATAGGGTTTCACTCTCTAATCAGTGTTTTCCTAAATCTAGTTCCCAAGTTTTCTACTAAACTTCCTTTAATACTAACTATAATGACCCGAACCCCAGTAGCCTAGAGTTGATTCCTTACTTTATTAATTTGGAATTAGATACAAAAAATCACATCCCAAAGTAATTAATAATTTAGTAGTCTTGGTAAACTTGATACATACTTTAAATCCACATTACTTTTTAAAACATGAAAAAGAAACAAAAAGAGTTTCATCGAGTCTTCCATTATTCACCATTTGTGTGACCATAAATATCACTAATAATATACTTCTTAGAATCCTAATGAAAATTGAAACATATGAAATGAGTGAGATTAGATTCTCAGTAATTGTATACATACATTAGAATCTATCATAAACAAGAATTTATGATTATGGAAAGGGGATTAAATGAAACACATTCTATTTAACCAACAACCACTCCAAAATATAGAAGGAATAAAATATGATCAAATAATGTCATATAAATAACCACACGATAATGAAACCTAACCATGGATACTCTATGATTTGAATAATAAAATGGAATATCAATAAATAATCTCATAAAGAGGGAATCCATAATGTGGGACATCATAAAAATTTTATCAAGGATTCGGCCTAGACACCATACATAATAGAATAATACATTAGCCAAACCCCAAACTAGTTTGTCTCATGTGACTTACAGATACATTAAGGGGATATAGTAGGCCCCACCAAATACTTAACAAGTCCAATTCATTATTCTTATGAAAGGGGTGAAATATAATCAATATAAACATTCATATTAAAATTATCACATGAAATGTGAAAACTTTAACCATAAACTATGAATAGTATCAAAATATCACATCCACATTCGAACTAAATCATAAAAAAAGTCAATTAAATTTGGTAAATGATAAAATAAAATATCAAACTCAATTAAGTATAATATTAAATAGTGGATGCTGACATAGGTGAAAATACTCTAATAAAATAATTCTATTTTTTTGAGAGAAATAACCTTTCATTTTGAAATAATTTATTTAAAAAGATGTGCAATTATAAATGAAAATTTTTAATTAAAAATAACATCATAAATTTTTAATAATCTTCAAGACATAATGGCTTTATAACGATGAAAAAATATCCTCGTTACATTTAATTTAAAAAAACATTGCTTCCATTTTGATTTAAAAAAAGTCATATAGTTCCTCATTTAGAAAATGACAAAAATACTACTTTCAAACTGTATGAAAAGTTAAAACATGTGTAAAAAGATATTAAACATTCATAGGTAAATAGTAAAAATCATTTTGGAATCTTTTTAGAAAATATAGACACAAAAGAAAAATATTCTCCAGTGGAGACTTAAACTTAAATAATATCGAATAATAATGAGATTATGAAATAACCCTAACCACATTATAATCAGAAGAATCGTATAGCCCATAAAAGAAATAAAATTATATGGATTTTTAAATACCATATTATTCGGAACAAAACTCATAAAATACATTCATTATAAGTATATACACCATAAAAAATATGAAAGTAATGTATTAGGCACATTTCTCAAAGAAGTAAAAGTGTGAAGAAAACCTATTTCCTTAGGATTGATTTCCTCAATATGTGCTGAAACATTATGTATAGTGGTTTTAAAAATATTATTAAATTATAAAAAAAATAATATTTATAATATCTTATATTATACCCTTATAATATTTTACCACTCTTTTATTAATAATATTTTATTCATTTTACTATTTCACGTGTTAATTTATTTATTTTCTCGTGCTTGTTTCATCTTGAAAGTCTTAGATATATTGAATAAGATATACAAAAAACATCTATAGAATGTTATTTATGTAATAAATATCATATTTTATAATGAAATAAATTTCTATTATCATTAATGAATTGTTAACATGTAAACCTAATCACAACGCGTCGTGGTGACAGTAGGTCATACGTACGCATGAGGGACAATATCATTCCCTTAATGGTGAAAGAGTAAGGAATCAGATAGTATATTAATTTTTAAAGATAAATATCATGTCATAATTATCATATATGTCCATTATTTCAATAATTATATCCATCCAATTAAAGTGGTGATTAAAAATATATTACACCATGTCGTGGAGACAGTAAGCTATACGTACGCACATACAGTGTTTTTATTTTTTATATGATAGATAAATCCAGGATTATGGTTGTCCCATAATCATAAAAAAAATATAAGAATATATATGATATTGGATTTGTTACTTTAGTATGGAAACAACACATGAATAATATGTAGAAGAAGGGATTAACTTGAATGAGTGGGTAAAACAATTACCTCTTCTTCGATGGAGTTCCATTAGATTTATTCTTAAATGATCTAGAGTTTGTCTTTTTGGAAGGAAAAGACCTCCAGAAACTAGATAACGATGTTGGGAGGATAAATAGTTAGGCTTTTTTTGATTTATAAGGATCAAAGTGTTATGAGGAAGTGAGGTAAGATATTCCCTTTTATAATTGTGGTGAGGGAACTTTTGGAAACTCTAAAAATATTAAATTAATGTAAATTAATTTTCAATTAAAATGGTTCCAAAGTGATTTATTTAGAATATAAGATGAGTATGGGTCTAAATACTCTATTAAAATAATTTTTATACAAATTTATGTCTCATTATTACCCTTATCCTTTGGTTTTATCCCTTATTTAATCCCTTTAACTCTTACTATGAGAACATGTGTTTTTACTCATTGAAGGTTAATATAGTTACTATAAAATGCCAAAAGAACCATAAATGAGTCATGGATGAAATTTTTAGCTTTATAAAAATTATTTGGTTGAATTTTATATTTTTTTTATGAATTTTATATCATTTAATAAAATAGTATTTATTTTGAAATATCAGTTGTGTCAATTTTGACACGATTCATTACATGACTATTTAATAATATTATAACAACATGATAACTTTAAAAACATAATTTTAATACATCCATAATATGATTAGTTAAACTATAAAATTTCTATGTGACATTAATTATATTAAATTATATTTATTATAATATTTTTAATAACATTTTTTTTGATATGTCCATTAATTACACAATTACTCCATCATCATCATGAAATATTTTAATTAATTAATTTATTCCCTAAAAATTAACAATAAATTATCATGAAAAATATAAATATTTTATCATTAAAATTAATATTTATAGTCTATGTTATCTTCTAAATAACTATATATAAAAAAATCTAATAATATTAGATATATGAGTATGACATATTTGAATTTCCTTAAAATAAAATACTATAAAAGACATAAAGTCATCGAAGCAGCTCTAGGGGGACATAAAATGGGCAAAATGATGTTTTGGTTGACAATAAGTCATAAAATATAATTAATATACGTTTTAGGGTAATTTTATACTACTCGTATTGTAATTTTTACCCTAAATTACCTGATTTACCCTTAACGGTGATAATTAAAAAAATACTAAATCTACTATTTATATTGTTCAAAAATAGAAGTTAACTATTTAATAAATTTTTTCTCTCTTATTAACAATATTAAATCCATTTTTCAAAATAAAAAACATATAATTGGATCAGATTAATTTAAATTTAATCCTATTGATGGAACGATAAAACATGTTTTAAAAGTGAAAATGAGTTTTTAAATTGAAAATGTTCAAAAGATTGAAGTGTTTTTATATCATAATTAAGTTTTGAATTGATTAAAATGAACTAAAATTTATTAAATGATATAAAATTGATCTTATTATACTTTAAAACAAACTAAAAATAGAATTTTAAACTATAAATTATTTAGACGAAAATGTTGTTTTCTATTAAAATGTAATATTTTATTACTATTACTGAAAGCATGAAACTTATCAGAAAAATACAAAAAATTAAAACAAAGTAAATTTTTATATTATGTATACAAATACGAAGTTTTTTTTTCAAATATAATTTATAAAAGTCTTAAAAACTATATTTAAAACAAGTGCACCATCAAAAGGAGGTAAAATTACCTTTAGAAAAATATAGTCATTTTCAGCATAAAATTGGATTCATTTTTATCATATGCCTATAAAACATATCATATAAATTAAAAAACATTTTTTTAATATATAACATATTTATTTCATTATGATATCTCACTAATAGTGATTTATTTAATTTATTATGACAAAATACCACTATGGGCATAAAAATAGTTTTTAATAAAAACAATTCCTTTATATTCAATTTTTTTATTTTCATTTAAAATAAATTTATTTTATGAACATTTATAAAATATATTTTCAACAGATAGTTAATCCTATGCCCAATCTCCAACTTAATGAGTTTTATTAATATAGTAATATTTAATACTCTATCACGGTTTGTTTAAGTTCAGTGTAATGTGAAACATATAATATCGATGAAATAGAATTAATTTAAGAATATACATACCATGAAATATTGGTGTGTTACATTCAAACCTCCATCAATAAATCTCATCCTCTCAATTTGAAACATCACTTTAAAAATCAAAATTTGATACTTGAATTTTTTTTTGTGGGAAACCCACATTGGTAATAGGGCTCATAAAATATCTTCTAAATAAGAGGGAAAGGTAAATGTGAAAGTCACCATAAAATTAGGCTTTAGAGTAAGATAAAATTAATGGCAAGTTAAAACTAGGGCACATAAGAGAAATAAAACCATAAATTTTTAATGGATAGTGCTATATAACCTTGTTATCAGAAATTATACCGTCATAAAATCTTATATCAATTATGGGTTAAAGAGGCCATTAATTAATTGTTAGTAATATTAAAATAATAACATTTTTTATTGAAGTTACTTTTTATAGTTGTGAGATTATTTTACAATCTAGATAAGCACTTGAGAAAACAATCATAAATGATTTCATTCCCTATTATAAGCATGATATTATACTGTGGTTATTATTTAATCTATTTTTACTTTATCTGTGATGTTATGAAATAAATATTTAAGTTTAATTTTTTATACCTAAATCCCTTTAATGAATCATAAGATAAAACAGTTGTTACATTATATTTTAAATGTTTAATGAAACCAAAATGGAGAGAACATGTTATCCAACATCATAAATCATACGTTAAATACAAGTAATAATATTCAAAGTTCAACTTAATCCATTCCATAAGTTGTTACGTTAAGAATAATTAAAAAATAATTATATCCAAAACATGTCTTTCCACATTTAATGTCCAAAAATTTAGAAATCATACCACTAAATTTCCAAAATACACTTACTTAACATTTTATTCTATAAATATAATATATTTCTTAATCCTGAATACCAAATATATGAATACCTTAACAATCTTAAAACCTTAATGAAAACTTGTATTCTTCCAAATCCATAAAAAAGAAGCACTATTGTACAATCCCTATTTATTCCATAATTCTTATTACCCTTACCTCATTGATAAAGTAATCAAATGAAAAAATTATTTAATCCAAGAATAATCCCATTAATCATTCCTATTTGTCTGTGGTAGTAGTATAAGCTTAACCATGATCTATTATCTTATTTTGGGGGATAATATTTTGAAAATTGAGGTATTTATTTGTGTTGTGTTCCATCTCCTTAAATTTTAAGCATTGTATATTGAAAACCTTTTTCATAACCTTGAAATCATAAGAATGATGGAATCTCTTTCCAAACTTTTAGAAACCTCCCATCCATTTTATGTATGTATCATGGTGTTTCTCTCCAAAATTATGTCATGTTGGAAAATACCTCTTACTCTTCTTTCCATTATCCATCATTTTCAAGTTGAACTATTTCTCTCATGTTTCCCTCCAAATACATAATACATAGATAATATTTATTTTTCATATTATCACATGATTCTATATCCTCATAAAAAGTGAATGTTGGGGAGACTAATTTCTTTTGAAATGTTGGATTAAACCCATTAAAGAAATTATCATACTTAACCTTTGGATTGTGCTCATTTATGTGGATCCCTTTTATCATACTATGTTCCATTTCTAAGGGATGAAATACATTATATTAGATCATAACATTATGAAACATAATGTCTAATATTAGAAATAGTGAATCACATAACCTAAATTAAAAATTTTGGTATAACTAATCTCTAAATTATAAGTGAATTTAATTTGGATATATTTATAAATTTCTCATAGGGATTCACTCTCCAATATATGTTTTTCTAAATCTTGTTATAATGGTTTCTACTAAACTTACTCTGATACCAAATGTAATGAACTAGACCCCAATAGCCCGAAGCTAGTGTCTTACTCTATTAAATTTGCATAATATGAAAGAAATTGAATTCCGAAGGACCAAATAGTTTAGTAGTCTTGGTAAACTAGATATATAATTTGATTCTATATTACATTTTAAAACATAAAAAAGAAACATAGTTTCATTGATTCTGCTATTTTTCCACCTTTGTGTAACCCTACATACCATTCATGATATACTTCTCAGAATATTGAGGAAAAATTGAAACAAATAAAATGTGTGAAATATAATTCTCAGTAAGGGTATACGTACAAAAAAAGATATCATAAATAAGAATAAATGATTATGCCATGGTGATTTACTGAAACACATGACATTTAATCAGTAACCATGGAATAATATGGAAAGAATGAAATATGATCTAATAATTCCATATAAAATAATCACATGAGGATGAAACATAACCACAGATATTATAGTAGTTTTATAATCATAAGGAACATTAATAAGAAATCTCATAAATAGGGAATGAATAATGTGGTACATTATAAACATTCATTAAAGGCTAGGGCCAAGACACCATACATAATCATGTAATATATTTTCAAAAAACCCAAATATGATTATCTTTTGAGACCTACCAATGAATCGAGGAGAAATAGAGGGCCCTTAATGAAACATAATAAGTCTAATACATTCCTCTTATTAAAGGGGTGGAACCTAATTAGCATAAACATTCATATTAAAACTAGCACATGAAATGTGAATACTTTAACCGTAATATATGAATGGTATAAAAATAGTACGTCCATAGCCAAACTGAATCATAAACCATTAAATGAAATATATCAAAAGATATCACCAGACATCCACCTTAATGAACCATATGATTCAATATAGGATGATGGAATAGATTAAAATACTCTAATAAAATCAAAGAATATTTTTTTGGGAGAAATGCCCTTTTATTTTGAAATCATTTATTTAAAAAGACGTGTAATTACAAATGATGAGTTTTTATTTGAAAAGAACCATGAAAAATTCTAAAGTAAGATTCAAAAAATTAAGTCATCTTGATGTTAGAAAATTCTCTTAGGCCTTAAAATTAAAAAAACATTCTTTCCATAGTTTTTTAAAAAAATCATAAAGTACCACATTCAGAAAATAAACAAATGTTCCTTTAAAACTATTTTAAAATGTCAAACACGGGTAAACAAGAATTTAAACATTAATAGGTTAATAGTAAAAATCATTTTGATGTTTTTAAAACAAGTTAATGAAAGAAAAATATTCCTTACTGGAGAATTAAACTGGTACAATCTCAAAAAATAATGAAATTTTGAAATAACCCTTACCACTTTATAATCGGTAGAATAATATTCCTTAAGAAAGAAATAAAATTATATGAATATTAAATTACCATAATATTCAGAATAAAATTCATTAAATACATTCAAGGTCATTATAGACACTACATAAAATATGCAGGTAGTATATAATGCATGAGTCCCACATAAATAAATGTGAGACAAAAATCCCTTACCTTAGGTATGGTTTCCTCCATATCTGTCAAAAAATCCTATATTGTGATTTTAAGAATATTATTAACTTATAATAGAATCATAATATTATTTATTATATCATATATGGTCACATTATAATATTTTACCGCTCTTTTATTAATAATTTTCTTAATCATTTTAGTATTTTGGGTGTTAATTGCCATGTTTTTCATGCTTGTTTTGTCTTGAAAGTCTTAGTTCTATTGAATTAGATGTTTATAAAACATAAAAAAATGATATTAATATTTTAAATATAATATTTAATCATTAAATACATTTTTATAATCATTCTTGAATGGTTAACATGGAATGTGAATCTCCTCATGTTGTGGTGATGGTAGGTCGTACGTATACACGAGTGACAATATCATTCTCTTAAAGGTGAAAGAGTTAGGAAGTGGATGATATGTTAATTTTTAAAAATTATATATCATGTAATAATAATTTTATATATACATTATTTTAAACATTATACCCATCCATGTAAATTGGTGAGGAAAAATAGATTGCACCACGTCAATGGGACGGTAATCCATATGTACGTATGCACTGGGTTTTCATTTTTTGTATGATAGATAAATTCAAGAATATGGTTATCCCATAATCATAATAAAATATTATAATATATATTATAATATTTTTGTTACTTTAGTATGGAAAAACACATGAAGAGGAAGTATAAGTATAAATGAACGTGAATGAGTTGGTAAAACAATTACCTCTTCTTCGTTGGACGTCCTTTAGATATATTCTTAAGGGATGTAGAGTTGTTTATTTTGGAAGACTAGGACCTAAAAAACATTTATAATGATGTTAGGAGGATAAATGGTTTGGGATTTTTTTGATACAGAAGGTTCAAAGTGGTGTGAGTAAGTGAGGAAGGAGGTGCTGTTTTATAATTGTGGTGAGGGAATGTTTTGGAAACTCTCAAAATATTAAATTAATTAAATTTAATTTTCAATTCCAAATGGATCTAAAGATGGTTATTTCGAATAAAAGATTATTATGGGTAGAAATAATCTCAGACATTAATTTTTTTACAAGTTTATGTCACATTATTACACTTATCTTTTGGTTTTAACCCTTTAACTCTTACTGTGGTAATATGTGTTTTTACTATTTAAAGGTTAATTTTGCTACTATAAAATGCCAAACTAGCCTTAAATGAGTCATGGATGTAATTTTTAAATTTATCCTAATAATTTTGAATAATTTTAGAATTTTATTAATTTTTTATCATTTAATAAAATATTATTTATTTTAAAATATCATTAGTGTCAATTTTGACACTATTCATTACTTGAATTTTTAAAAATATCATAATAACATGGTAAATTAGGAAAAAAATTATTACATCCATAAAATGATATCTCATCTAAAATTTTATTGATGTTATTAATTATATAAAATTTATAATTATTTTAATATTTTTAATAACATTTATTTGATATGTACATTAATTAAACAATTACCGCATCATCATTGTGGAAGCCTTAAATATAATTATATATTACCTTAAAATTAATAAATAAATTATCTTGATGAATAAATTTTTTTTCTTTCTAATGATTTTTTTTTCAAACTAAAATTCTGAATAAACATATATAAAAAATGTATTACTTATTAAAAATAATAGTATGACATGATTGACTTTCCTTAGAATAAAATACTATAAAAGCCAAAAATTCATCCAAATGGCTCCAAGAGGCCATAAAATTGGTCAAAAGATTTTCTGGTCAATAATAACGCATAAAATAAAATTAGGATAAGTGTTAGGGTAATTTTATAATACTTAAAATTATATATATACCCTTAGTTACTCGATTTACCCTTAACGGTGGTAATTAAAAAAAATATTAACGTTATTATTCATATTTTCTAAAAATAAAATGGACCTATTCACAAAATTTTTATCATATTATTCTAAATATTGAATCCATTTTAAAAAATTTAAAACATATAATTGGATAATATTATTTTAAAATTAACCTCATTGATGGAATGAGAAAACATGTTTTTAAAATAAAAATGTTCAAAAGATAAAAATGGTTTTATATCAAAATTCAATGTGGAATTGATTCCAATTGTAGCACCCTTAATTTTTTTGAATTATTATTTTTCGAATTAATTTAATATTTTTGATATTTTTCACTTAACATAACACTGAATATAGATTTTATTATTATATAAAAGTACTAATTTGTATTGTGTTATACACAACACAATGTTAATTTTACACTACACAAAACATTGACTTGGCCTGCGTTACATGCAACACTGTGTTTCAATAAAACAAAATTTTACTATTATAATCATTTAAATTAGATGGTTATAACCTAGCCATTAAATATAGTAATATTAATAGTAATAACTAATTTTTAAAAGTTCTCACAAAAGTAAAATACATTTATAATAAAATTTATAATTTTTGGTAAAATCTTTATATGTTTAGAAATACTATTTTCTTAAAGGAAATTCTTCTTAGGTCCTTTTATGAATAATAATAAAATTAATTTTAAATACTTTTATAAATTTAATATGGTACAATAAACATCATTTTTGAATTGATAATTTCAAAATTAACATAGGGTAAATTTTTAGTATTTTTTGAGAAGTTTTATTTTTTGATGAATGGTGAAAAATACAACATAATAGTTAAAAATTACATTTTTTATTTAAAAAATTATTACATTTTAAATTTAATTTAAATTCAAAATAAATAGATTATAAATGTATTAGTCTAATTTAGTTTATTTGAATCATTTTTATACTCAAATTATCTATAAAAACTTGGTGAACTTTTGAATGTTCTTTTTAACACCTTCTCGCTACATCTGCGGGATTAGCGTTAAACATAATTTTTCAAATTTGTGAGTTGATTTTAAAAATATAGAAAAACATGGTTGTAATAATTATTATATTTATAGTGTAATAGGATCAACATATTTTTTTGGTGAATAGTAACTTTAGTATTTTTTTATCACGGTTAAGGGTTAATCGGGTAATCAAAGGAAAAAGTAATATTATACTATTAAATTAAACTAAAAATTCCCCTAATTTGATTGGATGATTGTGTTTTGATAAAAATAAACCTTTGGCCGAAATTATAACCACTTTAAGCCACTTGGGTAATAATATGAAATTTATTTTACTTTATTTAAATATAAGTTAAAAATGCCATACTCATAATTTTAATAAGTAAATAAATTTTAATATAGGATTATACAAAAGATAAATTTGACTATAAATATTCATTTGAAATATAATAAATTTATATTTTTCCTGATAATTTTTTTTTAATTTCATAGAATAACTAATTTAATTTAATGCTTCTACAATGATGATGCATAAATTGTTTAATTAAAGGAAATATAAAATAAATGATATTAAATTTTTTAAAATAAATAAAAATGCCAATAGTTAATGTAATAATAGAATTTTATAGACAAATGTGACATATTATTGAGATATTAGTGGTATTTTTTTGAATTTATTATCTTAATATGATATTTCTAAAAAGAAAAATAACGAATAGTATCAAAATTGACATAAATGATACTTTAAAATATATAATATTTTATTAAATGATATATAATTCATAAAAAAATATAATTCTTCCATCTAACTAGAATAAGATTAAATTTTTTATCAATGATCCATTTAGGATTTTTTTGGTATTTTATAAGAACTATATTAACCCTAAAGTGTAAAAATACAAGTTATCATGGTAAAAGGTAAAGGGTTTAACTAACGGTTAAAGGCAGACAATAATGTTAATATTGTGTAAAAAACATGCCTAAAAATATTTTTTTGAGTTTTTTATACACATAATCATCTTATATTCAAAATAACTCACTTTGGATCTATTTATAATCAAAAATCAATTTATACTAAATAAATATTATAAGTGTTTCCTAAAGTGCCCCTCACCTTTATTATAAAGGGGAATCTCCTCCCTCACTTCCTCACACCACTTTGAGGAATCAATATCCATAAAAATAAAAAAAATTTACCTTATAAACATCTATTCTAAAATTATAGAGCTTTTTATATTCTCAAAAGACCAACTCTAGTGTCCCTAAGAGGAGATCTAGAGTGAGATCATCGAAGAAGAGGTAATCTCTTTACCAACTCTTTCAAAATTGTTTCTTCTTCTACTTCCTCTTATTGTGCTGATTGCATTATAAAGTAATAAATACGGTATAAAATATATTATTATATGTCATTATTATTATGGAACAACCATATTCCACATTTTATTCAGTTAATAAAAAACCAAAGTACCACGTGTGCGTATGTACGACTTACCGTCTCCACACTGTGGTGTAGTATGTTTTTATCTCTACTTTATTTGGATTGGTATAATGATGGATATAATGGATAAAAGTAAAAAATATGATATTTTATTGACTATTTTTAATTAATTTACCAAATAATTAATTACCCATTTTTTATTAAGAGAATGATATCGTCACTTCTGTGTACGTACGACCCACCGTTTCCACGATGTGGTTGGATTCATCTTACATGATAACCATTTTAAGAAAGATTATTAAAATTTATATAAAAATAAATATGAAATATATGAAATAATAATTATAATGAAATAATATATATATATATATATATATATATATATATATATATATTTCATTAACCTTATTCCATTCCGTACGATAAGAAAACAGGAACAACGTTCATGCGTACGTACGAATTACCGTCTCCATGAACGGTTTATTCCATTTCATATATCTATATTATATATATATATATAATATTTATGAAGTATAAATCATGTTTTATATTGTGGAATTAATCAGATCCTGATCTAATTAATAGGATCAAGAATAAAATGTCAAAACACGAACGATAAGAAAAGCAGTTATTACCCAAAACGTTGCTTTGACTTGGAATTATTAATAAATCGGTAATATAAAGTCAAAAATGAGTAATATATGATATAATAAAAATTATTATGATTATGGAATAAGTTAATAATATATTTATAACCACTATATGGTAGTTTGAGAATTTTAAGGAGGTAATTAGACCTAATCTAAGGTATTCTTCCTTCACCTTTACTTCTGTGAGACACATGTATCATACACTACTTATTTCTTATATGTGTTGTATATACTTATCATGAATGTATTTTTATAATATTAACCATAATAATATAGTATTTTCATATCCATATAATTTCTTTTATTTCATGGGGTATACGATTCTGATAGTTATAATGTTGTAAGTGTTATTTCCACAATCTCATTATTATCAGGATTGATTATCCATAAGTATCTCTTAGGAAATATTTATCTTTCATGTTCATGTTTTTAAACAATGTATTACAAAATATTATTACTATTCTTATATAATTGTTTAAAGTCATTTTTACCCATATATGAATTTTTATTAATTATTTTGAAAGGAATATTTTGTTGTTTTCAAAACGAGGTACGTTTTGAATTTTTTGGCAATGTATGAGAAGAATAATTTTTAACATATATGGCATGAATGTATTTTTAAATTTTCATGATGCCTTATTAACTTAAATCTTCCCTTACAATATTACAATATTATTTTAAAATAAAATTTTTTCTTTTAAATTTAGGAGGCATTTTAATAAAAGAAAATGATTTTAACGAATAAAATATATTTTCCTCAAGAACTGTTTTAAATGATTTCTTTATATTTTTTAAAAGTGGTTTGAAAGAAAAGGGTTTTGAAAATATTTTATGTTTTAAAAAGTTATATTTTTGGAAAATTCACATTTCAAGTGACATTTTAAAATTGCTTCCCATCAAAGATGATATATTTTTTATAGTTCAAGAATACCATTTATATTCTTTCTCCAAATGGATTATGATTTGATGGAATGATATTTAAGAAACCCACTTATTTTCACAAGTTATTATTATGATTAAATGATAATGAAATTTGTATCTTTTCCACATGTTATGGTATGATTACATCTTTATGATACCTATTTCATTTCATGGGTTATGATATGGTTATTGATGATCTTGTGGCACATGTATGTGTCATTTAATTATTAGATGTTAGAGACCTATATGTCCTCTCTAATATATTTGGTAAAGAATTATATCTCATAATATAGATAAATATGGTCTTGGGGGTGGTCCTTGACTACTATTATGGCCATGGGAGTAAACCATGACTTCCAAGATGTTATATGGAGTGAACTCATACCAGCAAGATGACCATGGGAGTGAAAGAGGGATAAAAAGTTAGTATAGAAAGTTAACTAATACTACCAATATGTCCTTGACAGTGATGTATAAAGTACTATGTAAATCATTATTATATACTTATGTGTCTACCTTAGTTCCATGTTTATGTTATGATTTCAGTAATATGTTTCTTTTTTCCCATATGATTCTTGTCTTATGAACTGCTAATTTTTATACAGTGATTCCTGTTTATCATCTTTGATATATTGGGTATGATCTTATATTTTCGTGACCATGTTTTTATACCCTTTTTATTAGGATTATCTTTACATATCTCATTTTTCCCCTTACAAAGCATCTGAGCTCAGCCATTTTTATATTTCTTCTCACCCAGTTTATAAATATTCAAATTATTTTTGACGTGTTTTAGAAGGGTTCTAGTAAAGAAGAACCCGGAGGCATATAATTTATCTCAATTATGTACTAATGTTTATGTTTCCATATTTCCAAAGACACTTGACTAATACATTCTTTACATGTTTTTTTGTATAATGTATTAAGTATTCGACAAAAGTGTTGTAATTTCACTGTATGAAAAGTTAGGGTAATTATACTAATGATCTAAATTTTATTAAATGATATAAAATTGATATAATTATACTTTAAATAAATAAAAAATATATTTTAACACTATAAATTATTTATATGATTAAGCTGTTTTCATTTAAAATGAAATATTTTATCACATTAATCATAACATAAATTTTTTCATAAAAATACCAAAAATTCAACCAAATTAAATATTTATAATATTATTTCAATTAATTATTTTATTTTTTAAGAAATAATTTATGAAATTTTTAAAAACACCTTTTAATATAATCACACCATCAAAAGGCGATAAAAATACCTTTAGAAAAGTAAACTTTTAATGTATAAAATTATTTCCATTCTTATTTTGTGCCTGTCAAAATTTCTGGATTAATTTAAAATTATTTTTCTGAATATAAAACATATATATTTCATTAATATCATTCAATAATAGTGATTAATATAATATATTTTTATAATTTACCGTAAAGCCCATAAAAATATTTTTTAATAAAGACACATGCTTTATATTCAATTAGGATTTATTTTCATTTCTAATGAATTCATTTTATATATATGTGTAGAATATATTCTCAGAATGTAGTTAATCATATTAAAATTCATTAACTTAATGTCAAATATAAGAATAATTATATTTAATACTATATCATGGTTAGTTTATGTTTTGTTTTTTATATAACATATACTGTTGAATAATTGCATTTATTTAAGAAGAGACATACTATAAAATGTTGGTGTGTTACCATGGTCCTTAATGACAGTATTCATAACATCTATTATGATAATAGGATAATCCATACATCCTAATATAATCCCAAAAAATTCATAGCATCTATACCTTGCACAGAAAGTTGATTAAAAAAAATCCTCTATTTTAACCCTTTACTGATGATATGCATATCAAAGTTCAATCATTGAGAAAAAATTTAATTTCTTATAGTTGATCAAATAGATCACTGATATGGTGTATGGGACAATTTTTTATCATGATTTAATTAATCTCATGATAATCAATATAAGGATGGATTATTTATTCTTTCTTTTTGACAAAGAGGATTGGTTGTAACAACCCAAACTCTAGTAACCCCAAGTTTTTATCTACTTTATTACTTTAAATTAAGATATAAGGGATCAAATCACCAATAATAGATCGATTTAGTTTTCTTGTAGAACGATATATATACATGATTCCAATTTTAAAATTTTAATTAAATATAAATCATATTTAAGAAAAAATAAACCAAAAAATTGAAACGCATTCAAATATTCCTTCATCATAAACTCGGGAAAAAACATGGGTGAGTTCAATTTCATAGGAAGTGTTTCTTACAATGGAAGATGTCATTTATAAATAACACATAAATAATATGGAATGATAAATTATAGAAAAAATTCCATTTAATCAATAACATGAGAAAAATGAAACCATTTATAACAATGATGTTAAAAAAATCAAGAATAAGAATAAATTAATTCTCAAAGAAGGAAATTTGTAATTTTTGATTCATGATCTCTAACATCATGATATCATACTATCAAGGCCCTGAGCCTAAAAAATTTAATTCAATGGGTAGGTATATAGAAAAAAACAATTTAATAAGGATAGAGATCTTGTTTTTCTGATGAGAAATGTTTATCCATTGAAGGGATATGTAATCTCAATCCCAACATATTGTAACATTCCCTATTTTAAAATGTTTTAAAACACTTTTTTGTTATAATATATATGTTATTTTTTAAAAAATTTAATAATTTTCAAGTAATTTTTACCCTTACAAGTTTAATAGGGACTTATTAAAGGTAAAACATTATCTACCTATACGTAGTAGTGTTTAGAGGAGTTGTGTAAAGGTAACAGGTTGGTTTTTTGGAGTTGATATTGGGTGTCACTTTTATTCTAAAGGTTACATAATTGTAACCATGTCACTACGTAAGGGTAGTATGATCTATGTAAGGGTAAACCTAACTTTTTAAAGGTTATATAAAGGTAAAATACTACCACCACATGACAGCTAGGAGATGTGTAAGGGTAAAACCTAGTTACCCTTATGGAAATCCCTTTTTATGGAAAATTGTCTTAAAAACCCTGTTTTTTACCTTCTTCTTCCTTGTTCAAAAATGAATTTTTTTTGACATTTTTAAAATAATTAAATCATGGGAATTAATTATTTTTAATTGGTTAAGAGTTATAACTTCTTTTTGGGAGTTTATAAACACTTTACATTCAAGATTCAATTTAAAGGTGAATTAAATGGTATATTTAATTTGTATTTTCCAAATTTTCCTAATAAGGATTGTTTATGTTTTGAAAACACAAAAACACCATTTTCTTCATCTTTATTTATCCTTTTGAGTTTGATCATCCTGAAAATTATTATATTTGAGATTAGTAAAGCTTCCTTCATTCAATTTGAAACATTCTTCAGGTTTCTAGTCTTGGTACAGATTGCTTCCTCTATTTTAACCCTTAGGTATTAAATTTTAATTATGGAAATTTCTAGGTATTATTTTCTTTTTCAATATAAAATTTAAGCTTCTGTATGATTTATTGAGAAAAAATGAAGGAAAAATATTAAAGGTTAAGAACCTGGAGTTATCGAAGGGTAAAGAATTATCAAATTATTTTCTTAGATTATCTTAGAGAGAAAAAATAGTATCAGATGTGGTTTTATAATTATTCACAGATGAAGAAATTATTTTCACATGTGTTTCCTTAAAAAGATAATTTGGAACTATCCATGAGTGTGAATGTGTTTTCACATGAGGTATTTTTATTTATGTTTTTAAATGAAATAAGTATAATTGGTTCTAGGTGTTCTTTACATGTGGTTTGAAATGAATTTTATGAATATTTGATTTGGGTGATGATTCCTTGACAGACCTTGACATTGATATCAAACACTTTGAGGTATGAAGTTCCTAAACTTTAGATTCTCTTGTATGCACTTATTTCATTGGTATAATTATAATGTTGGCATAACTTGTTTGATTGAGATTGATTATGATTGTTTGTGGGTGTGTATAGGCCATGAGATATGTTGACATTGCATGATTTTATGAGTATGATTCTATATTTCTTGACCATGTTTTATATTGATCACATGTATCCTATTTTTTTACTATATTTATGATTATGATGTTCAATAATTTTTCTTATATGATCTACCCCGTTATGTGTGTTACCATGCCTTTGGCAGTTAATCTTAGAAAGTGGGACATATGGATCATTTTTTGATGATTATACATGGGGGGGGGGGTGATCTTAGTTTTGGATGATTAATATGATGTAATTTATCCTAGGGTAGTGAAATGATGGCCTATAGGACTAAATAGAGGTAGTAGCATTTGTGGTATGAAGTCATGGGGACCTGAACTAGGGCACAATTAGGGCATGAAAACCTGGATTCCAGACCTGTGATGAAGCTAGGATGTGACGTTATCGGGGAATTATCTCACTAGATACCATTAGATTTCTAGGATACATGATTATGAGTCTAGTGGAAAGTTCTTTTTCACTTATGGAATCCTACAATTATCCTTTTGTTATGGATATGAAATAGGCATGGTCAGTGGTATGGAGCATCTTAGTTATGGAATGACTGATCATTATGTGATCGTATACTTGTTTTAATTACCTAATCATTTTTTATTATAATGAATTACACTTATTATTGATGTAAAAGTTTGTTAATCAAACATTTATAGTTTTACACTCGATTTTATTAATCACTCCCGACATGAACATCCCAGGCCTCTGAAAAATTAATGTATTGGGTTCTGAGTAAGGGAAAGGGGAACATGGAAGACGGCTGAGCAGAGGAGTGTAGATTTGGTGGTTTAAATTAATGGTATTAAGAGGACTCCATATCTTTTAATAATTTTATATTCTTACATTTAAACTATAGTCCATATGGACACACCAGGAGACTAGTTTATTTAATTGTGTGACATGAATTTCATCTTTTAGTTTTCTTCATGTTAATAGGATTATGTATTTATATTGTTATTATTATAGTATTTGTGTATGAAGATGAAATTATAATAAGGGTATAATCTCCTCACTGATGGAATTTGGACCCTCATTGATAGTCGGTAGAGTCATGTATATTAGAAGGTGTGTATGAGGACTTGTGGCGCTTTGGATTAGACTGGGTGGTTTATGTAAGGGAGTTACAAAATAGTATTAGAGAATAATTTTTTTTTTAAATTTTGACCAACCCATGACATGGTAGAAAAGAGATAGGTTGTGTGGGACTTGGGTAGGGGTGTTATCATGTCCTTCAGCAACTCATGTGTCACGGACCTCTGAGTTACCATTGACAATATTACTATTATAATTTTATTATATTTTAGGATAGATTATTATATCATTACTAGAAATGTAGGATCACATAAAATATATATACCTGTTGTTGTGCTTTATAATGTTTTTAATTTTAATACCTTAGTGTTTTATATTTGTTCAGGATAGACTTGTATTTTTTTATGATATATCCCTTTTCTCTTACAATTGTGATATTTTTCATCAAGAACTAATTAGTAGAAACTGAGTATGCTATTTTGTTAGTATATATATTAATTTAACTCATAAGTAGGGATGAGGGCCAGAGCTAGTTTTAAAAGAGATATACCTCAAGACAAGGGTAGAATCCAAGGATAACATTCGTGTGGTCCCATAGAATAGTTAGGATCTATCTTGACCCAATAGGTTGAAATGATTAAAATGTTATTTTTGGAATTTTTTATAATTCCACCTTGAAATAGTTTTACAATATTAATTAAGATGAAGTGTAGAATAATTTAGGAATGGAGGATGTTCATTCTGGACTATCAGATGTGTTGGAGTATACAATTGATCATTTTCCCATACCAGATATATGGTTTAGGCTTCAGGGATTCTTCTGCCAAAATTCTTTCTCCTTGTGCCTATCCTGGATATAGGAGTTCAAAAATATAGTCGAATATTGCATGAATTTCAACTCCAGAATTTTCCACAATTCTAGGGAATTAGTGGCCCTTAGGATGGTGAGGAATAGGTTGAATCATTTTGGGAACCATTGACCTAGTAGATACTTTGAAGGAACTCCATGTTAATATACCATCTCTAATTCCATAAAATATTCCCATTCCTTCATATCCATACAATCTTTTGTTGGAATTGACTTATTAGTAATGTTTTATTCTGAGTTACTTTTCCTTGATACATCATTGGGAATGAAAGTTGGTCGTCTTCAGCAATTCCCAAATATTCCTATTGTCCCCTCCAATAATGGACATATGTATAATTAATGATTCTAGAGATTATGGTATTTTATGTGATTATTATCATGGTATAGAAGACTGGTTTATAATATCACATTGATTTATATTAAAAATGGGCATCTTTTAATTCACTGAAGGGATAGAGTTTTGTAGTGACAAAAAAAGTGATTTGGGATTATTTAGAGTTTATCTAGACTTGAGTTAGCTTGACACAATCACAATGCATATTTTGGGCATGGATCATTAAGAATTATATTTCATATCCCCAATATATTTTCCTCAAGTGAAAGATATCTATCAAGAGGTCTTTTTGGTGAATTTAATGGAAACCACCTTAAAATAAGAGTTGACTTTGAGATATAGCTCACGCTGGGTGTGTAGCCCAATTCAATGACCATTTATCATATAGACGTGACCCAACTAAAGGATATCAAGGTAAAACATGTTGAATTAGGTCATAATGGATTTATTTGTCCATTTAATTGATTGTGGGGTGCAACGATTGTTTTTGGAAGGTGAACTGTAGCCTCCGTCTCAACAAAAATTACCATAAGCTGAACCAGATGACGATAAAAAAATAAACTTTTCACAGGATTGATGATCTCTTAGACAAGTTATTTGGATCCCATTGGTTATAAAAGATTTATTTTCAATTAGTCTATCAATAATTTTGGGTTTGAGAAGTGTAATTCTCAAAATCAGTGTTTTAATAACCCCCTAAGATTTTAAAAAGAAAACTATGTTTGATATCATATATGACATGCAACACCGAGCCTAAAATCAGCATGAAATATTATTATTTAAATATGAATTTTATAACCTAGAAATTAAATTGGTGGTTATTAAAAGGATATAATTATTTATAATATATATATATCATACTCAATATAAATCTGTATATAAATTATTAGGAAATATGCGATCAATTTTTAATGAAGTCATTTTATTCTTTAAAAAATATGTTTTCTTCAATGATATTTTTATTCCATTTTGTGAGTAAATTTTATAATTACTTTTTATAAATTTTAGAAATTTTATTTTATAAAATTGATATCATTTTTAAAATCATCAAATCAAAATTATCTTGTGGAGAAATTATGATATTTTTCTGAAAAGTGTTTTTTCCATGAATAGTTAAAATTACCAATTTTTCAAATAGAGTCGTTTTTTTAATTAAACAAAGTATTTATAATGTATAATTATATTTTAATTTGTTCATAAATTTACATATCAATCATTTTAATTAGTATAATATTATTAATTTCATCTGGATTACAAATTTTTATTATTTTGGAATAAGTTTATTTTTAGGCTTAAAACACATTATTTTAAAAACTTTTCTTAAGTGTATATTGTTTCCCTATTTTAAATAATTAAAATAAACCATAATTTGTAATTATTTATAAAAATTTTATATATTATATAAATTTATATTTCAATTTAAACTCATATAATGATGATTACTAGATATAAAGTTAATTTAAGACAATCTTATGCTTTTAAAAATACATTTCATGAAAAACTATTTTCCAAACATTTTATAGGTTCATTTTTAAATTTAATTATTCTACTTTATGAATTGAATTTTTTAAAATGGATTCCATATTTTGAGTCAGAATAATTAATAATATGTAACATGGTCGAATTAATTTTTTCTTATAATGAATAGTAAAAATAGTGCCACATTTTCACCATGGTAAAAGAATAAATCGGGATAACCTGGGTTAAAACTAAGTGGTAAGACCACAATTTTTAATATTAATTATTTTTAAATGAATGTTTTTCTACCATTATTACCTTATTATTATGATTCAATTATTTATAGGATACTTTTCCATGAATGTGACATATATATGAATTTAATCAAAGAAAAAGATAACATTTCACTCTCCTTCCTTTTAATATTTCTCATATTCACATTGGGATAAAAATAAGTGGTTAATTAATTTAAAATTAAATTTTTATTATAATTATGATAATTTATTGTTAAATTTTAATGATTATATAGTTACCTTAAATGTTAGTGCAAACAGTGGAAAACTAATGGTTACTAATTGATAAAATTAAAAGTAATGTATTGATTATGAGTTTGGGTTGAAAAATAATTTTAGAGTTTATAATTATGTATTATTTATAGTTATATGGATTATATTATAAGTTCATTGTTATCACCAAGTCTTTAAATTCAAATTAAGTGAATGGTGCCCAAATTAATTTCATGGATATTTTATATTAAGTATTATTTTATTAAATTATTAAAAATTTATAAAAATAATGAAATAGTAAAATTGGGATAAAAAATAATCTAAAATTCCACCCATTTTCCATTTATTATCCAATTGTAATCTTATCAGTAAAATTATTACCCCTTTAGTTTAAAAATGTTATTTTTGTGGACATGGTTAAAACAAATTTATTGGGGGTGAACCAAAATATAATGATATATTTTACAATTAAACTTATATAAATATTATTTTATTTAAATATTTCAACATTATTTTATTAAAACTTTAAATTTATGGTAATTTTAATTTTTTTTCTTGATAACGACTTTATCATTTTGTATTCTTTTCGGAAATTTGAAAGTGGGTTCTCTCCCCCACTTATAATAGGACACAACTTCTCCTCTATTCTGTCAAATTCAAGAGCCTTTTGGTTTATAAAATAATTTCAAATGTCTTCATTAGTTCCCTCTCAATGTACTAGTGGCATTGTTTTGATCATAAAACCAACCAAGGGAATCTTCTAGTGTAAACCTAAAGATGTTTGTTCGGAGTAGAGGCTTAATTATTCATTAATTGTTTTTGTTTTATTTATTATTCAAACTCATTAAATTATTATTAAAACATAGTAAAATAATTACATAATTATCTATAATATACTTATATGTTGTTATATTAATGAAAAATATTTAATCCATATCATATTCCATCAATTGTGAAACTAAACCATCATTCATGTATACAACGGACTACCACCTTGCGAGCTAACATAATTCATCTTCCATAACCATATATCACAGATGGATATAGTGACGAATTTAATGTATATATGTGATATTAATTATATTTTTATAATTATTAGATGATAATATGTTATTTAATTTCTTACTTTTCCATTCACTGAAAAATGACAACATCGTTCGTGCATACTTGTAGACTACCACCTCCACTTAGTGATGTGATTCATTTTTCATCACCACATCACATGGATGAAATATATAACTATATTTAAATAAATAATAATGTATTTATTATATAATTATAATTATGTAAATGTTAAATTATAATTACCTTATTTCAATTTGAATGTTAAAGAGTGAAAACATTGTTAATTATGAAGTTAAATTTAACAAGGTAATAAATAAAATTATTGGAACTATAAACCTGAAAAAGGATATTAAGGAAGTAAATAATTATCATAATTTTAATATTTAGGAAAATAAACAAGGTTCACGATGACTCAGACCTGAGGTATGACATTCTATCTCAATTTCCTTTCCTTGAGGCGTATTTTAATGTTACGCACAAATTTCATTGCATATATTGTATATACTACCCCTTTTACATGTAAAATAATGAATCCTTCATAAGTAATGGTATTTTATTCACAATTAATTTAATTTATTCAAATGGATTTGATTTGAAAGTTACCAAAGCAATAAAGGCTTTACATTACAATATCCTTTCTTTTTGATATTGTTTATGTTCAAGGGTCCACTGGGGGAAATTAAATAATATAATTTTATTGAACAACATCCATTTTATTCTCTTAAAGACATGAATTTTGTTTACATTTTTGGATTATATTTCCCCCCTTAATGAGTAACTAATCATCAATAATGTTTTTTGTAAGTAGTACCGATATTGTATCTTATATTAGATCTGAAATCTTTCTGATCAATGTATTTATTTTCCTTAAATTATTTTAAATAATGTTTTTACTATTATAAAATTATTTATTAAATACATTTTTAACCATGTTATACATTCTAAAAAAATGGGTTAAAAGGAATATTTCTATTATTTATGAGGCGAGTTACTTTTTGAATTTTTATAAAAGTGTTAAAGGAGAGTTCTCTTTTAAAATATTGGAATTTATGAAATTTATCCCTATCATGACCAATAAATTTTTTGAAGAATACCTTATAAGTTTCCATGGTTATTTTCAAATAAATTGTTTTCTAAAATATTTTAGATTTTTTTTTAAATTTTAAAGAAGTGATTTTAAAATGAAAATGGTATTTTCTTCAAGAAATATTACATGTAATATTTTAAATACATTTTCATAAGTAATGAAAAGCTTTTATTTTATGGACTTCTTTTGAATTATATAATATATATCTCACATATACACTTAGATTATTATCCCTTCATTAGATGGGGTAATAAATGCATTATGTTCATTTATCTATTTTATTCATTATGTAATTTAACTTAATTATGATATGATAGAAGATTATAAAACTCGTTTTATTTACATAGTTAATTATTATGGGTATGACTTATGATTGATTTCTTATTTATGGTACCAATAAATCAGGAATATGTTATGATGGGTGCACCCCAATAGTTCTCAAATTCATTGGGTAATGATTTCATCTAATGAGCCGTTATTTATGGGATTAGAGAGTAAACCTAATCCATTAAGGGACATTTAACACCCTATGATATTGTCTAAGAAGTTATCCTTGACTCACATTTATGTCATGTTATACATTAACACCAAATTTTTTATATTTTTATGATCATATCAAACCATGTACTTTCTATTATTCTTTAATGTGATTAAGCACAATAATTATATTTTATGACATGATATTATACTATTGACTCACATGTTTTGTTTCTTTATTATGTTTATTCCCTTACTTGGTTTTTTTGATCACCCTTTTCTTTTATGTATTCCCCAGTTTATCCTATGGATTTTTTGTAGCTCAAATAGATTTAGGGTCTCAATGAGGATAATAAAAATAAAATTTTATGTTTTGATTTATTTTTTTGTTTTATATAACCATCATTCTAAAAAATTAGGCTTCACGATATTCAGGCTGTAATTAACGGATGAATATGTTGAAAATCAAGTAATACTACGTGTAAAAGTCTTGGTTCACTATAGTTTACAAGAATATATTGAATTTAAAAGTACTTTGTTATTCTATTTTGACTAAGGAATGTGCTATTAGGGTTCATGGATTTCATAAAAAAAGAACCCCCATTAATATCTTGACTCATTCATCTAGGTGTTAATAGATGAATTCCTCATCTAATCATTGTCCCAGAGCGACATTCCAGATATCTTGAGATAGTCTAGAGTATTATTGGGCACATTTTATTTTTTCCAAGTTGTTGAAGTGTATGTTTTGGATTCAGGAGGTGAAATTCTTGTGGTGTTACACTGTTCACTGATGTCCAATGTATTCATCATATGTTTAATTATAAATTTTAATCATAAAAAATATGCAATATAAAAAAATATCTGTATTGAGTAAAAAATAAATAATATCAATATTTCCCCAGTCAATTTAATAAGGTTAATAGTGGAAGACCACATGTATAAATGGTATATGGTTTTTTTAATAATCATATCTATGATACAAAATATATAGATATGTTTTATGAAATAAGATCACAATAAATTTAATGTTTCAAAATAAATTTAATAAATAAAAATTCAATCAAATGTTGAGAGATGTCCATTAATTAAAAAAAGTATATTTAGTAGATAAACCATGTCTTTTGAAGAATATAGGAAAATGGAAGCAAAAAATAAAAAAAATCATTATATAACTTTCATTGTAAAACTATTTAAAACTTGTAGATGAACTAAATGGAAAAAAATAGTTATAGAAGTGGGAAAATATCTTTACATCATATACGTTAAAAAGAAACTATAGTGACCTGAGACTTTTACATAAAAATTTCATTATTTTAAGCATAATTAATCATCAGAGTACAAGCCAAGGATCGTTAAGTCTAGTGTCTTGTAATACTAGGTACATATAACATAAAACGTGGGGCTAAAAAACACTTCTTTATTTAATCTCTATAATGTGCTCCTAACTTCATTTGAGCCCTTACATTTGCACAGGGTACCCTGAGGAACACATGAACAAAGGAATGAACTAAAAATGCCCAGTAAGGGAATGAACATAAGGATACATCTCAATCACATGAGTTAAGAGGCATGACATAATGATATCCAAAGCATGAAACTTATGAAATAATTTAATATAAGCATGGGATCATATAAACATGGAATCATATAAATGTGACAGAATCATAAATCATATCTTTAG
This sequence comes from Viscum album, assembly GCA_963277665.1. Lineage (NCBI taxonomy): Eukaryota > Viridiplantae > Streptophyta > Magnoliopsida > Santalales > Viscaceae > Viscum > Viscum album. The sequence continues at coordinate 1,609,128,649 of OY728128.1, forward strand.
TATGAGTCAAGGCTAACCGCCAATCCCGTTTCCCATTTTAGTATGGTTCAAGGCTAACCACCAATCCTGTTTCACATCACATCTCATGAGACTTATCCTTACCCAATGCATTAGAGATCTATCTGGGTGCACCCATCTCAAAATTTTCATGAATAGTTTTTCGACATAAATATTCTTACCACATATACAATCATACATAATCAACCATACATAAACATAAGGGTACCCATGGAAAGAATTGGGTACCATAGTCATGACATAAAACATATCCAATGGGTGTATCATGAAAGTTTCCATGAAAGGAAAGGATTAGAACATACATGGAGGTTAATAGGGTAAAATAGGAATATAACATGGTAAGTGGTGTCAAATATAAGTGATAACATATTAGAAATGTATTTTAGAAACATTAGCATTAAAACATTTTTGTGCGGTTTTAAGGAAAACACTTTAGAGCTTTTAAAATAGTAAAGAACACATTATTTTATATAAACCCAGAATTGAACCATGAAGGTTTTAAGAATAAAAATACTGATTTTATAAAGACAATGGTTTATTAAAATAGAGGATAGAGTGAACTTGAAATTTGGGTAAAAATTTGGGAAGTCCCCTTAAAATAGGTTTGCTTATTGGAAAGTTCTATGGAGGAAATATTTCAAAAACATGTATATCCCCAAAAGAATGTGATGATAGGGTATTGATATTAGAATCTTTTAAAACTATATAGAATTCATAATTTTCACATAAATAGATATGATAACACCATTTTGAAAGAAATATAATGCAACCCAAAAGAACGAAGAAGGTTTGGGTTGAATTAATTATGATTTTACCGGCGTGGTGTCGGGTGTACCTAAGAGGGATTGATGAGAGATATAAGGGATTTATCATCACTTATAAAACATTAGTTAAGTATGGGGAAGGTTTATAAACATACCCCATCGATTGGTATTACACAAAAAAGGCATATAATAGAGAAAATTCTTGATTAAGAGTGAAAAGGGGAGGATCCCTTCCCTTAAATCTGTTGGTGTTCTCCACTTGTTATTAATGAACCGAATAAACAAATTAGTATTATTAATTAATAAGTCCAAAAACTATTATATATTTAATTTATTTATTATAACCCTTTTTAGTTCATTAAAATCCTTTTCAATTAGTTACAAGGTTCAATTTCATTGTTCGGGCTCGTTTGTTTACTTGGCTTTAAAAGACCGGTTCACTTATATTCAAGTTTAGATTATATGCAAGATGAAAGTGGTTGTCCAGAATTGAAGTTATATTCTTTAGTTAATATCCAAGAGATTACATGGTTTTAGTTTTAATTAGGTTTCCTAGAGTGAAGTCAAATTATTATATATATAACTATAGTGATAACTGTTTTTTGTTAATCGGTGGATTTGATTACAAAGAACATGTTTTGATTTATAAATTAATACTATTTGTACAAAATAATTACAAAACAATAGTGTATATTACATATATAATAATCTGGTTCAACCATAATACAAATGGATTCATGATCATAATTAATGATAATAATAGAAATTGATAAACCGTTGTCCTTGAATGTGCTAAATTAGCACATCTCAAACAGTGCTTTTATTTCTTTCAAAAAAAAAAGGGTGGGGAAATGAGAGAAGACAATGAAATATACCACTAGCATGAAGACATTCCAGTACATGTATATTAATGGATTTATCATACTATTATGGTGAAGGGAGGTGAGGAATTAAAAAAAAGAAATGAAATTAAAAGAAAAGATGAAATTTGGGAAGATGAATTTACCTCTTGAGACTTCCTCCTTTGAGAACCTCTTAAAGGGAGAGGTTTTGGTATTTTGAGGAGGCAGAGAGCTTTTAGACGTGGGGGAGGACCTTGGGGAGAGATTTTGGCAGAATTTAGATAAGTCTTGGAGCTTGAGAGGAGTGGAGAAAAGAGGGAGTGAAGGAGGTTTTTATAGTGGAGGAGATGAGGGATTTCATGATATTATAATCCTTAATTTATTATTTCTTCACAAGAAAAAGAATAGTAAGTATTACATTACCAATAATAGTAAATGGGTCAGGTGAATTTGAACCATGGGTGGTCACATCATCCATGATGCTAGGAATAGTTTATTTATCTTATAATGTATATATACGGTAAATTACCGTATTTTACTATTCATAAAAATTCAAATATTTCAGAAAAATAAAAAAAATTCACCCTAACCATTTTTTGAGGTGTAGAATCCAAAAATGAAGTCCATTTTTTAAAAATAATTTTCTAAATATGATTATTTTAATATTTAATTAAAACCATAATTTATTATCAAAAACCAGATTTAAAATATGCATTAACTCATTCTAAAACATAGGTATATTGTACTTCCAACTTGAATATTATTTTTATACTATCATAGGTGAGGTTACTATTCATTAGGGTATATCACTATTCATAAGGGTATGTTAATATTTATTAGGGTAGATTAATATTCTCCAAAAAATTATGTTTTTATTATCGGACTCTAAAAAACATCTTGAACACAACCGTGTATGTCAGATTTTCAAAATTTCAAACACACAAGTGAAAAATTTATGTTTAAAGGTCACTTATCACATATTAGTTCATTATTATGTGATTTTCAGGCATATTCATAAGAAGGGAATTTCCATTAAAAACATTGGGTCATTATAGAAACATTCCTTTTGATTATTTATAAAGAAATTAGAAAATAAACATTTTAGTAAAAAATAAAAAACATTTATTTCAAAACATATAATAATAAAAGGGTAACATAAAAGGTACTTTATAAATAATTTGATTGTATAAAAGTAATATTGTAAAAAAAAATTAAAAAATATGGTCAGGGAATAAAAATATTCTTGATCAAAATTGAAGTAAGTTCAACTTTCCTTTTAAACACTTCTTTAATTTATTTGAATTCCAAAGAGAAGAAGTATTGGAAGAAAAAAATGGAATCTCTTTAATTGTATAGAAATAAGAAAATATATGTATTTTATGATGGATATATTATATTATTCCCTGAATGAAAAAATATATTTTAAAATAAATTCTTACCTCTTTGGTAACTTTTAAATTACTACCCCTTTAATGACTGAACATGAATTGAAATTTTAATTTCCATGAATAAATATATATTGATGTTAAATTATAAAAGGGTAGTATATATAAAAAATAAAATAAAATAGATACATAATACCAAATATGTCTTAATGGAGTGGAAATTGAGATGAAATCTCTTACAATGATCTTAACATTGAAGTGAGAATTATATAATAAAGTGTTTATGTTAAACAAATATAAACTAACATTAAAAGAAAAAATATAATATAAAATAATCATAGGTTATTACATACATAAAATTTTAATAAAATAGATAATTAAGAAGTAATATTACCTAATGAAATGAAATTGAGTTAAGAAACCCCTTACAACAATCATAATTTTGAAGTGAGAATTAATCAATGAAGATATTATTTTTAGCAAATTTAAATCCACATAAATGTAGTGAAAATATAATATAACAAAATAATATATCATGAAACACACAATTTTATCATAACAAATAAAATGATTAAGTAATATAACCTAATGAAATGAAATTGAGTTAAGAAACCCCTCACAACGATCATTACATTGAAGTGAGAATTAATCAGTGAAGTGATTATTTGTAGAAAATTTATATCCAGAAAAAAATGGAAATAAAAAAATTATTGTTCATTGAAAATATAATATTGGAATAACATAATTAATGAAAAATTAATATAACCCTATGAAATGAAATTAAATTAAGAAACATTTTACAATGGTCATGACATTGAAGTGATAATTAAGAAATGAAGTGATTACATGTAATAAAGTTAAATAATAATAAAAAATCAAAAATCAAAAATTAAAAATCTTAGGTCATTTCCCCCATTATTTTGAAAAGCATAGACAATGAAGAAGTAATATAACCTAATTAAACTTAATTGAGTTACAGAACCCCTTTCCTCATGCATCCACATTGTTGAAAATTATATAAACTCCTATATAATAAATTGATATTTATTATAATTGCATACCATAACCACATTAATATCTCTATTTTAATACAAGATACACTTATAACATCTTATAACATGTTTGTTAACTATTTTACATTATTAAAATTATTTCAGGGGTTTATTGCTTCGTTTTTCTTGTATATTTTGATTTGATATTTATGGTCCTTATCCAATGGCTCGAAAGCCTTCATTTTTAATTGATTTTTGATAATACACCTATCAAGGGGTGAGGTGGAACCCTTACAAGGCCTGTAGGCATAAGTATTACATGTCCCATAGGCCTTAGTGGAATTAAATGCCCATATACTTCAAACATTACATACAACCCAGAATAACTACTTAGAACTACTCCTCCCCAGCATCTTCCTCGTGAAATTCTCTCTCCATATTTGCATGGATCTTCAGCTAGGATTTCCTATGCATGAACATGCTTGTCCTAATGGTATGTGACATACCCTCTCATTCTTGAAATCCATTTAGCTTCTTCTGTGGTGAATGCTCCTTGCTCTCCCTCCTTCTAAAGCTTATTCCTTGTAGGTTGTTTGGTTTGCATCTGTACTTAAGTTTGCCTGAAGACCTTGAGGTGGCCCGAACTTCTTACTGAACTGAAGGCCCGGGAGGCCCAAAGGCCTTACCAACCTGAAGCCCCGGGTGGCCCGAAGGCTGTAAAGGACTCGGGGACCAAATCGGTGGCTCGAAGGCCCAAACAGGGGAATATTCCCGGCTGCTACAGTGCCAAACAGTGCTTGTTACAGTACCACTACAGTACCTGCTACGGTACCAAATAGTTCCTACCGCAGTACCAGCTACAGCTCCTACTACAGTCTCAAAAATTAGCCTCTGTTTGGATTTGATCTCGGGTCTCATGTATTCTCTTAAGGAGTCCTCACCAACTGGGCTGAGACTCACGTGCTTTATGGTCCTTGTATGTTAATCCTTATTATATAAAATCCTAATTTTTTATAATGATTTAAACATCATAAATATTAATTATATACATTTTTAGAATCTCTATTGAAAATAAGATATGAAAAATAAATCAAATCGCATCATGGAGGTGGGAGTCCACATATATGCATGAGCGATGTTATCATTTTTAATGGGTGGAAGGTTAAGAAAGTATATGGTATATTAAATTTATTAAATAATAACAATTTCATAAATATTATATAAATTCACTATTTATATATTTATAACAAGTCAATTTTATAGGCGATGAAAAAGGAATTACATCGCTATGTGGAGATGAGAGGTCGTACGTACACACATTCAATGTTTTTATTTTCCACAAGATGGAAAAGGCGGTAAAATGGTTGTATCATAGTAATAAAACATAGAATCATATTTTTGATACTGGAGAAATTATTTTGTTATGTTTACAATATAGTTAGATGAATTAGAAGAAGAAATAAACATTGTAAGAGTCCATATAGAATATTACATATTTTATGTTGAAACGCCATTAGATCTTCACTTAAGTACCGCAAGGATGGTACCTTTGGAAGACCAACACTAATTGAAAATGGATGATAATGTTTGAGAGAGATTTTTTACTATTTTTAGAGATAAATTTCTCCAGGAGGTGTAAATAATAGGGGATATACTATTTCCTTTTATAGTGGTGGAAAGGAAACACTTAGAATTACTTAAAATATTTAAATATAATAAATTCTTTTTCACGTGAAAGTGTTCACAATTGGAGAAAATTTAGAATCTAATATAAAATAAGGTTTATAAATATTCAAATAGTAATATATGGATATGTTTATTATGAATTTTAAACTTTATCTTATGGTTTAACCCCTTCGTTAACAAATTTTACCCTTAACCTTGGTAACAACATTTTCATTCTTAAAGGGTTCTAATTTTACCACCTAGGTAACCATTAGATCATAAAAAAGAAAAATGAATGAAATTTTTGACCATATTAATTTCCCTTTTCCTATCTGAATATTTTAATTATTTTTATATCATTTTATAATATATAATATAATATAAAATACAATTAATATCATTTTAAGAAATATTCACATATTTTTTTACTTTGATGAAAACAATATAGGAATGAAATTAAAATATATAATCTTTAAAAATATATTATATATTATTATTAATTATAAAATTAATATGAAACCATAATTAATCAAAAAATATTACTTTTTATGTTTTAATAATCATTTATTTATATTTTTCTACAGTTTGTACAACCACTGTGTCAACATTGTGTAATCATTTATAGTAATTATACCATAACTAAAAATTAAAAACAAATTAAAGTTATGTAAATAAATAAATTATGTTCAAAATAAAATTTTATATCCCCTAAAACAATTTTCTTATATCTATGAGAACATATAATAAATTTTTATATACACTAAAAGAATTTTTCTTTACCTGAATTTATTTTAAGGTTATTATCAACGAAAATAGAAATAAAATTGCCATATATTCTAATATTGGATAGTTATAAAAGAAATTAAATTGTTAAATATATATTAGGTAGGGGTTAGGTATATTTTTTAAGCTTTATCACAATATTTTTTAACCAAATTACCCAAATTACACTTACCAAGGTGAAAAATATTTACCACAATTACTATCCATAACGCCTAAAAATAAAAGAGAAATATTTAAAAAATTTGGAAACGATCATTAAAATTATGGAAACCATTTTATAATATTAAAATTCTATAATTTTATGATTTTATTTAAAAAATGAACCAATAGAACGTGATGGAAATCTAGTTTTTAGGAAAATATATTTCTTTTAAGCTTATGATAATATTATATTAATTCAACGACTAGTAATCAGCATTATATGAATTTATATACATGATGATACATTTATAATCTACAAATTTAATTTAAGAAATTTATCACTGGTGTCTATTTTAATTAATTAAAACAGAAAAACCTTATGCACTTAAAAATAGTATTACGAAAAATGCATTTTAAGCATACAAATAAACATATACGAGAGTAAAAGAAAATGTTTATTCAAATGGAATTATTTATATTATGAATAATAAAATTGATATTATTTCAATTTTAAACCAAATCCAATATATAATGCTAATTTTAAATTTCTTTATTTAAAGAAAAAAATTTGGTGTTTTACAAAAAATCAGTATTTTTCACTATTAACTAAAAAATAAATCTTTTTATAAAAATCCAAAAAAATCATTCTTATCTAATATTGCCATGATTTTTTTAAAAATGATATAAATTTTTTCATACCAACTTTTGAAATGTTTTTAAAATTAATTATAACATTCATGTATAAAATACAATAAGAACCATTTTTGAAGAAAGGAAACATTAAAGCATAAAATAAATTTTTTCCTTAATATTTTATTAATAAAAAATAGATGAATATTATTATTTTTGATTAAATTAATTTTTTTATTAAGTAAATCCTTTCTACACATATTTCATAATTTTGTTTTAGTTCTATTCATACCCACAATCCCAATGATAATGTTATAATAATGATATTTATTTAATATTATTTCACGGTTTGTTTAAGATCAGGGTTACATGTGGTGTAAGCTATCAAAAACAATTTTATTTACAAAGTAAAATATAAAATAAAATATTAGGTTATTATATTCTCCCCTCCTTACAAAAATTAAGTCCTAATAATTTTAATTTTAATTTTCAAAAGTGAGTATAACATATAATATTACTATAATCAGTTATAGATTTTACCATGAACTTTAATATTTAGTTTATGACCATGAGACTTATTATTAATTTGACTCTATGAGTATCATACATGAAAAATAGTTTATAAAAATATACCTTGGCACATGACTGTTACATTCCACATAAGGCTTTATAGATTTACCTTCAGTTTTCTTGAGTTTGAGAAATTCCTTTACTGGGATATAAAAAATGATTAATTTTACTTACCTTCTTTATACCCATTTTATAATAATTATTAAATATTTTGAAAATAATCATCGTGATCAAGATTAATTTCTCTTTCCTGAATCACCGAGATCTACTTTTAATTGACTATAAGTTCCAAAAATGGATGAAAAATTATTCCTCATATTTACCTCCATTAACCAAAACCAAAATGGTTATCACAATATGGGTTAATATCCAATATGAATAAAACTTTATATAGGGAAATATTAAATAAATCTCTAGAGTATCAACAAAAATACCCAAATTTCAACTTAATTCATTCCATAAATAACTGAACATAAAACTTTTTATAAATATTCATGACCATGTTGATTACCAAAAAAGCAGTAATATTTGATCACATATTCTTTTGGTATTAATGAAATAGTTATCTCTAAACAAAATTCCTCACATTTAAATTTATATACCAAAAATTTATAATCCCCATCATATAATTTAAATTTGTACTAATATTTCACACAAATAACTCGAATCACCATAACTCTATAAAAAATCAGATATGCTTATAAAAGAATACTAAACTATTATTATTCAAATAAAATACCATATTATACAAAAATATTTCCATTCAACTTAATCATATAATGCTCCCAATATAGTGGAATTATTCAAAATAACATTGATCCCTTAGTTTCCAAATAATTTTTTATCCTATTATTATCTATACGAGCAAACACATCCTTCTAAAATATTATAAAACCTTTATCCCAATAAAAAATATTAACATAAAATATCATACTAAACCTAAAGTTTATCAATACCATTCAACTTATGTTAAAAAAATTTAAAATCATTTTTCATCAAATAACATTTTCACTAAAACGCATACTAAACCGAAAGGTTGTATTATCATCAATGTCTCTGAAAATATCCTTAATACTCTTAATATTTAATTTTAAGAAAACTTAAAATGTGTATCTATGAATTTAAATATATGATCAAACATTAAATTATCAACCCATGAATCTTTAGGTTATATCCCATATTACTATGGCATATCATAAGTTGTTATTGGTTCATTCATGTCATTCATCATAATGGTCCATAAAGTAATTTTGACTTTACCCAAGAATACCCACTAGGAATGTCTGGCCAAGTGTGAAGTCTTAGGCCCACTCATCATGTGCTGGTGATAATTGAGTTAGTACCGAATATATACTTTTCAGATTTGTTACCCCAAGTTGCATCAATAACATAACCACATCTACTTGATGATTTCCAAACAAGGATATATTTTCTAAGAAAAGGAAACAATCTAAACATTCCCAAAACTTGTGATATTATAATATACTTATACTTATCCTCAATGTCAATCACTGGGATTGGCTCTCTAATATATGTTTTCAAAAATCTAGTTTCTAAGGATTCTACTAAAATTAAATTGAGACTAACAGTAACAATCCCAAATCATATAACCTATATTCAATGTTTATTTTTTTTTATTGGTATAATATAAAAGGTATCACATCATCAAGGTATGATCAATTTATTTGTTTTGAAGAATGAGATAAATTCTTGATTCAAATTTTATATTGGAAATAAAATATAAAACATATTAAATGTAAATAATCTTCACCTTTGAAACTAATTCAATGATTACTTATTTATTTACTAGGGTTCAGAAAAAAAGATGTTTGAGCTCAAAAAATTTGTAAGGTTTGTGTACAATGGAACTTATCATGAGTAAATATGGTATAATTTATAGGTAATGGTAACTAACTAAAAAAATACATTAAATTAATAACTTGATCACTAAATAGATCCATTTAAAATATCTAAATTATATTCTTATGGTTAATAATAACTAAAATATTAATGAAGGAAATTAGTAATATTGGATTTCATGATCTCAGAGACCATGATATCTTACAATCAAGGCCATATTCCAAGACAGTTAAGTAGATGAGAATGAATACACCCAAAACCCATTTAATATTATTATTTAACTAGTTTTACCCCTGACACCTATCGATGTATCTAGGGGCTATGTAATTTTAAATCTACCTATTACTATATGTATAATTAATTTCTTTTATATTTAATGAATAATTTAATTCATAAATAATATTCCATATCAATATCTATTCATATTGAGTAAAAAATTAAAAATATCAAGATTTATCCAATTATTTAAGTAACATTCATTATAAAACACTGATATAGAATTGGAGTAAGGTTTTGGAAATAATATGGATATATCTAATTAAATACAGTCACAATAAAGTGAATGTTTCCATACAGATTTAATAACAAAAAATTTAATCAAGTGATCAGTGGAGACCATCAATTCAATAGAAAATTATATTTTGTAGAAAAATTATTTCTTTTGGAGAATATAAGAAAATGGAAGTGAAAAGTTTAGAATAATTTTTCATTAAGTAACATTATTTGTAAAACCATTTGAAACTAATATAATAAGGTAGATATAGAAAATGTGTTTTGGTGGAAGGAAAATTCATTAATATAATATACATTAACATAATTCCTTTTGAATTTCTTATGAATAAAGTAAAAAAATGACCCATTTAGGATAAATTAGAAATATTTTTTAAAAAAACTTATTAAAAGTCAAGAAAAATATAAAATTTCCTTAATAAATAATTTTACTAAATGAAAAGGACTATTAAAAATAATTTTGTAATATATAGATATTTAAGAAAAGTAAACCTATGAAAAAGAGAAATTGGATTAACTTTTATATTAAACATTTATTTAAAAGATTTAAGTTCCAAATAGAGGAAAATTTGTGAGAAAACATGAAAAATACTTATATATATAAAGGATAAGAAAATATATGGATTTCATAAAGGATATATTTCAATATTATTCAATGAAAATAAAATAAATACAAATAAACTAAATGGAAAAATAAATTCTTACCTCTTTTATGACTTTTAAATTATAACCCCTTGAATAAGTAAATATGAACTGAAACTTTAATTACTATGAACAAATATAAATTCATGTTAAATACATCAAAAGGGAAGTATATACACCACAAAAAATAAAATATGTGCATAATACCTAACATGTCTCAATGGAGTACAAATTGAGATGAAATCCCTTCCAATAATCGTAACATTGAAGTGAGAATAAATCAATATGGTTATTTTGGCAACAAATGTAAATCCATATATAAAATTTTAAATAAATTATAAAATAATCAGATGTCATTACACACATTATCTTGGAATAACATAGACAATGAAAAAGTATTATAACCCAATGAAATGAAATTGTGTTAAGAAATATATTACAATGATTGTAACATTGAAGTGATAATTAACCTATGAAGCGATTTTATATTTAATAATATAAATCCATATAAAATAATTTAAAATATAATATTAAATAATCATGGGTTATTATACCCATAATATATGATTTACTTGGATAATAAATAAGTAATATAACCCAATGAAAATAAATGGATTTGAGAAAACCACCCAACTATCATTAAATTTAAGTGAGAATAAATCAATGAAGTGATTATTTATAACAATTTTTTTAGAAATCTAGACCATATTAACAACTACAAGGGGTGGGGGGATCAGTGGTTTAATTTTTCAAAATTATTACTTTTCAATTAAACATCTTGAACTAGTTAATGTTCTCCATCTATTCAATGATATTTAATAGTCTCCCTTTGTATACATATATTATTATAAGTAGCATTAGACATAATATTTATAAGGTTTGGAAAAAATACCCACTCCTTTTCATGTTGGTTATTCCCCTTAATATGGAATCTAATCTAATATCTTATTATCAATTAGAATGGTTTATATAGATACTCTATATTCACCCCAGTAGTCGATCCTCCAGTCGATCCTGGTTATACCCCTTTCAATACAACTCTTATGTCTTATTTGGTTATAGTCCCTCAAATATTTTTTTATCCCCGATCCTCTTTAATAACTACGCATACACCCCAATCACCATATCCTTATTCTTATTGGTTTTGATCCTCTTATAGAGATATCTTCTACTCTTGGTCGCTCTTGCACCAATTGATTATGATCCTCCTCCAAAAGTTTTTTCAATCAACTATCCATCTTTTGTAAACTGCAAGAACCTGTATATCCAATGATCAAGTCTTATGATATTGATAAATTAAAAGATCAAATCTTCTTAAATCAATAAAAATGGTTAGGAGTGAATACTTCTGTCTGATGAAATCTATACCTCAATTAAATGTGTGCAAGAGATGCACACAAGATCTTCAATAATATTTTATGCAAGCATAGACGTTCAAAACAAATAATTTATTATATTCTTTAATTCTTAACTTAATTCATACATTAATTCAATTTATCATAGTTCTTGACATTTCACATAACTAATAATAATTCTAAATATTTTATATGGTTTCTCAATTAAATTATCTAAAATAAAAATATCTGAAGCACCCTTTAATATTCTACTTGTCTTTGACTTCTAAGTTATCAATTTATTTCAATAATAATACATATTTTGAATAGAATTCATGTACTAAATGATGTGTTTGTGTCCTATTTTTCTCTTTCACAATGTATTAATTTGAATGCATGTATTTCATGTTCAAATTCGGGCACTATATATAAAGTTTATTTTAATCCTCAAATCATTGTGTTACTCATAGTATATGAGAATTAAATTTCTTCACGATATCACTTTCCTTCTTCAAAAAATATGGGTAAGGATATTGTAGTTGTATTCTTCTTCTTCACATAACCTATTAAGGGAGCTCACAGATTCTCAAAGTTCTTCATATAAGGGCTACACATGAATGAATCACATTAACCACTCTAATCTCCATTACATGATAAGGTTTTCCTATGGGGTATTCACCTTCACATGATCCATATGGATCATGATTTTTTTACTTCTTCACGAGACTAAGTTAATTCATTAACACCCTTAACATGATCAAATCATAGGGATCCTCTCTTCCAATATCTTTGATTAAAAGTTTCAGATGAAAACAACTTAAAACTCTCCCCCCAACCTTGGTTTATATAGGTAGAATCTCAATACCTTAGTTTTTATTTTTAAGGTGATTAAAAGATCATTTAAACACCTATAGAAGTCAAGATCTCATTCATTTTAAATTGAAAATATTAAATCTTTTTCATGTGACGATGGAGTGATTATGCAATCACATGATCACTTTTCTTGATCAAGTGATGCCTCAGTGCTTCACAAGAGTACCTTATACTTCATGTGATTACTTGGTGGATAATTGAGAGAAAATAACTGAAACTATCTGATGATAGAATCTATAAATGATGGAATCTTTATGTGAATGATGCTATATTCTTCTTTATGTGATGACATCACATAAAATCTAAGTGTTCAAGTGATGATGTCAGTGATTGTCTACATTCCTCAGTTGATTGATTCCATATGATCACTTTATCTATAGATTATCATGATTTGGATTTATGTGAAAACACATGATCTCACAAAATAATGGATATCATGTGACAAATTTATCTTCTGGTTATTGAATGCTTTATTTGAATAATGGCATGATTTAAAGATGAAGTTTCATGCATTGCTTTAGGATGTCAAGAATGTCATTGTTCATCAGGTTGATCATAGAGGATGTATGAACATCAACTATTGCACATCATAAAGGAAAAAAATGATTATCTTGAGATCTAATATAGATTAATTTATATTAAATGTTTAAAGAAGATAAATGGATGGTGTAGATGAAATAGACCCAACATTCTATGTTTTATGTCTAAATTTTTTAATTCATGAACAATACTCATACTAAGTGTCTCCCACATTAATGATTCAGTCCACCGATCAATCTTAAATAAATGTTTTTAATCCAATTATTACTTGAGTAGGAATCTCTTTTTAGACCTTATAATAGTTTACATACACAAATGGGGGAGACTGACCGACTCACCCACTTATTCACCATGTGGGAAATTTTTTCCCATATAATATATGGTCAACTTATGTAAATGACCACCTTCACTCATTCTTCTAGGGATATAAATCTTGGTTGGTCCCCGTGAATGGTTGAGTCTTTCTCCCACAAGATCATGGTTTAGCTAGCTTGGTTGTAACACCATGAGATTTTATGAAAAATATTCTTTTAATTTCATTGATGTCTTGTGTTGTAAGTTACCCCAAAATTAGCTTGTTCTATACGCAACACCATATTAGCATATATTATACGCAAACACTATTCTTGGCTTGTGTTACACGCAATCGCGACCTTCCTCGATAGCGTGTGTAGTACGCAATACCGGGTTTCACTAAACAACGATATATTGTTATAATATTATAATGGACAAGATGTTATAAATAGTATTAACTACATTTTAAATTTTATAACATTATTATTCATCTTACACATTTTCTAAAACACGGTATGTGAACAAAATAATTTTTTCGGGTAAAATAATTATTTTTAAAAAAATGCAGTTTTACCGCCTTTTGATGGCACACCAACTTTAAATATAGTTTTTGATAGGTTTATAAGTTAAATTTGACAAAATAAAATTATTCTTTGGAATCAAGATATAAAAATTTACTTTGGATCAATTTTTCATATTATTCTGATAACTTTCATATTTTAATGAATAGTAAAAACATGCTATATTTTAATTAAAAACAAATTTTTTTCATCACAATAATTTATATGGTTAAATGCTAATATTGAAAATTTGAAAGTATATATAGAAAATATTTTTCCCATTTAATAAAATTTATGTCATTACCATTAATTTTACATTGAATTAATAGGTAAAACATTTCAATCTTTGGCAATGTTTTAACTTTTAAAACATATTTTCTTAACAACGAGATTAATTTTAAATTAATTACTACAACTTCTATGTTTTGAATTTTGAAAAATGGATTCCATATTTGAATTCAGGGGGTCCAAATTATGTTAATAGTTTACTTTTTATTTTTTTGATATTATGAATAGTAACTACGGTAATTTTTATTTAGTGTAGTTAAAGGTAAATCAGATAATTAAGTGCAAAAATAAGATTATAAAATTACCCTAACACATTACCAAATTATATTAGATGACTAAAAGTTGACCCATAGCACCTAAGGGTTGGTATAGATTAATTTTATGGACTTTTGACAATGAAAATAATTTAATTATTATTCAGACCATAGAAAGTGACAACATGTCACTCTTTTAAATCTTATAAGTATAATAATTTTAATTTAGTGATAAAATTCATGAAACTTAAAACATGAATAGTCTACGTAAATATAATAAAATTGTCTACATCATGTGAATTTATTTAGAATTTTTAGGGATTATATAATTATCATTAAAGGTGACAAAATAGCGGTGTTGAAATTATTTTATTGATTGAAATATCAAATAAATGGTTTTAAAAATATTAAACTAAATATTATATGAACTATTTAATGTGCTCCAATAATTTTATAGACAATTATGATATGTTATGAATCTATTAAATCTTTTATTTTGAACATATCTTCTGTGAGGAGTTTATTTAAATTCAAATAAATGAATAATGTCAAAATTGACACAATTGTTATTTTATAAAAATAACATAATATAAAATTGTTTAAAAAACACAAAAATATTTATAAATTATAAATTAAAATTTATATGGTCTAAAATGTCAAAAATTATCCAATAATGGACAATTAACTACACATATGTAATTATTTATAACAAATTATAATTTAGAATCTTATTACCACAAATAAAATTAAATAGATTAAATACGGATAAATCAAGTTGATAATGTTTAAAATAAATTAAAAACATGTATAAATTTTATTGGTTGATTATATTACAACCATATCTTATCTAATATTCTGATTTGAGTCATTTTGGAAGTTATTATGTGGGGTTTGAATTTATTATAAATTAATATTTTTGAGGTTTCCAAAGGTGCCCCTCTCCTCCCTTATAAAAGGGAACCTCCTCCCTCTCCTCTTCACAACACATTGAGCGTTCAATCTTGGAAAAACCCGACCCATTTATATTCTCCACTTCCCTAGAAACATTCTGTAGGTTCTGGTGTTCTCAAAAGACCAACTCTAGTTCCTTAAGAGGAAGCTTAAAGGAGGTGCGTTGAAGAAGAGGTAATATCTTCTACCGATTCTTTCAAGTTTCTTTCTTCATCAACTTATTCTTATTTAGTTGTTTCATTATAAAGTAATGACATAATTATCATAATTATACTGATATGTTATTATAAATATGAAAGAACCCCATTTTACCTTCTATCCATCCTACGGAAAACAAAATCACCGCACGTGCGTACGTACGTAATACCGTCTCCACGTCGTGGGGTAATCTGTTTTTCCACCACCACCTTACTTGGATAAGTATAATGGTGTAAAGAATAAATATAAATGGTTATTATAAAATCATACTGATTCTGAGATATTATATCATCCACTCCAATTCCATTCAATAATTATGGGAATGATATCATCGATCATGCGTACGTACGGATTACCGTCTCCACGACGCGATGAGATTCATTCTCCATGTTAACCATTCAAGAATGATTATAAATTATATATAATGGATAATAATGAAATATATTAAATAATTAAGCTACTATATTTTTGTATATATATATATATATATATATGTCATCTACTTACTTCCATTCATGTCAATAAGGAACAGAAAACAACGTTCATGCGTACGTACGACCAACCGTCTCCATGAATGGTGTATTTCATTTCATTAATCTATCCAGTATATATATATATACTGAATATATATGATATATATAAATCATTATTTACATTCTGGAAGTAATTAAATCATGATATATGTAATAATAATATCAATAACAACAAGTCTGAACATGTATGATAAATAAAACGATTTTACCCAAAACGCTGCTTTAACATGGAATTTACAAAAGAATGGGTAATATAAAGTCATAAATGAACCATATATGATATCATAACAATGAATATGATTCTTTAATAAGTAAATGACATTATTTAAATCATTATACAGGAGGTTCAGATACGTACGAATCATATCAGACCTAAGGTAAGGGATAACTTTTCCAATCTCATTTTTATCCGAGATTGTTTATTCGTAAGTATTTACTGGGTTGTATTTATCATCCATGTCACTGTTTTCTAAAAATGTTTTCATGTATTTTTATAGTTCTTTTTACCCATTTTTTACTTTTACTACATGGTAGGGAAGGAATCTTTCTTTTGTTTACCATACGAGGTACTTTTTGAATTTTCTGGCAAAAGTACGAGAAGAATGTTTTTTTAACTTATACGACATGAATGGATTTTTACGGTTTCATAGCACCTAATTTTCATGAAACATACTCTACAATATTTCATGAATATTTTCAAAAAAATCATTTTCTTTTAAAATTTCATTGAATTTTGTTAAAAGAAAATGATTTTGAAGAAGAAAGGATATTTTACTCAAGAATTCATATCAAGTGTTTTGTCAAAACTATTTTCCATCTAAGATGACATTATTTATTATGATTATGTTTCAAGTATAATATCTCTATTATTTACATGGTTTTAGTCTTCTTATGATGAAATGATATCCATTTGTTTTATACAGATTATGTTATGATGGGATGATGTTTATGAAACCCATTTTATTCTTTGGGTTATGATGAATAATTTAAGTTTATTTTATGGCACAAGTAAGAATAGTTTCATTATGAGATGGGTGGGACCTATATCTACCTCCAATGCATTGGGTAAAGATTTATATCTCATGAGATAGACATGGATGGAATGGTAAGTTAATCTGGTTCAGTGTTATAGGACTAGAATGAGGAGTGAACTCGATTCAGAAAGGGGCTTTGTCCACTAAGATGGTCTTGGAAGCAATGCCTTGGATACTATGGAAATCATATCATGTGATTAATGGTTTTCATAATTACATGTTTTATTCCCATGCTATATTTTCATGATTAATGTATCTTTATGATCTATGCCTTACGTACTGCCATGTTTTATATCATTGCTCAAGATTTTGATGTTTAAACATTGTGTTCATGTTTTTAAGTTCAAATGTATATGGTTTGTTTTATTTTCTCCATTATTACCCTTACTGAGCATTTGAGATCACCCTTTATATGTTTTCTTTACCCTAGGATATAAAGAATGGTTTTAGGTAAGAAAAAACAAAGGGAAAGATCTTTATGGGAGATGTTGAAGATCTTTCACCATGATTAGAAGATTATGTTCTGAGTTTCCAAAGACAATAAACTATTATGGTCCTTGAGTGTTGGTTTTTGTTATGTATTAAGTATTCCACAAAATAAATGTAATGTCCATGTACTTCAAGTTTGGGGTCTCTATAGTTGGTATCAGAGGAAAGGTTTAGTCAACCTTTGGAAACTAGGATGCGAAATCTTTAGTGAGATCCCTAGAGATATTTCGAAGGTATGTCTAGGGATGTCCCTAAGGTTAAGTATAAGTGTAGGTTATAGTGCTAGAATTACGGTAACAATATTATAATTAAATCAAAGATGTTCAATATTGAACGTAATCCCCCTTTATTATGTTGTTTTCCTATCATGATTTTTCTTCTCAAACTATTATTTTTGGGATTTTGATGATGGTTGGAACCCAAAGGAACCATGTTTATCAATGTAATGTACGATGCAATGATTGTCCTAATGAACAAACCAACATTATGGTAGATGGAGTGAAAAATCTTATTTCTATACTTACACAAGCTATGAATCATTCTGGACTTCCAAATAAGCAGAGAAGGGAACAATATTCTATTGAGTCCTTAATGAGGCAACATCCACCTTCTTTAAATGGGTATTCTGATCCACTTGTTACTGAATAATGGAGCAGTTCCATTGAAACGATATTTTCCAAACTTCACTGTTCATAACATGAAAAGGACATTTTAGTTGTTTACCATTTATAAGGTGAAGCACACTAGTGGTAGACTCTAATTAAGAATACAAGGCCCCAAGATGAAATTAAATCAATGGAATGGGATGAGTTCAAGAACTTGTTTTTCAATAAGTACTTACCTCATATTCTTTGAACAAAGATGTAAAAGCAGTTCCTTGAGCTTAAGTCAAAGGATGATGAATCCGTTGTTATATATGAAGTGAATTTTACAAGGCTTGCAAGGTATGCATCTGGCTTTATCATCCAACCAGAAAGTAAAGTTGATCGATTCTTCAATGGCTTAAAACTAAGTCTTCGAAGGGAATTAGATATAAGAGACTTTAGTAGCTATGAATAAATTGTGCGTTGTGCTATCAAGGTAGAACTGGAAGTAGGTGTTACATATCCATCTCATGGTTTTGACAAAAAAAGAAAGATGGAGTTCAAGGAGAAATCTCAGAAAAATGGTGAAAAGAATATGAATGTTTCTTTATGATCAATGCGTGGAAACAAGCGTGGTGGAGATTGGATAAAAGGTACTATAAAATGTTTTAAGTGTGAAAAAGAAGGTCATAAAGTAGCTGAGTATCGAAGTAATGGAAAAAGGGTTGCTAATGATGTGAATATAGAAAATATTGTAGAGAACGCACCCCCAACACTTCAATGCTTCAAGTGCAAGGAAATGAGGGCATTATGCAAATCAATTCCCTAATCCAAGGGTTAATGATGACCAATGTGAGCAACCTCTTAAGGAAAAAGATAAAGGGAAGTCACATGTGATCACTATTTTTGATGTTGAGTATGAAAATGATGTTGTGTAATGATTAAGTGTTTATGTAATGGGATTTCAAAATAGTGTCATGGAATCTCATTTATGGTATCATGGAATTTTGGAATATCTATGTATTGGTTTTCAATAATTATATGGTACTGGTAACCCTGAAAAGTGACTGAAATATTTTTGGAAAGATGATGATATGCACATAATGAAGGGATAAAGAAAAAATGAAATGAGCTCATGACTGATATAAGGACAAAGTTATATCATGGTTTGAGTATATAGAAATTTTGGGATTTTGTTATGTGGAAAGTGTTAAATTTTGACAGCATTTATGTTTTCACTAAGGTTCAATGGGTATTCATTTTTCAAGATAATACATGATTAAGGTATTCAAATGTTTGTAATGTGACCAACAAGATATATCGTATGATAAATGGGGGATAAATGATGGTATTCAATGCTCGAGAGATGGCATTTATAGTAATTGTTTTCTTTATAATATGATCTTGGACATAAGTCTTTTGGATAAGCCTAAAGATTGGAATGTATTATGTTGGACATAAGTTAGTATTCTTTAAGGCTATAACTTTTTTCGATATTATTGATGGAATGTTATAATAATGTAGTTTTAGAAAAAGGAAAACCCGAAGGACGAGTGACAACCCATCGCGTCAGATAGGGCTGTGGGAATCGAACCCACAAACGAAGTGCGACAAGCCCTTTTCACCTACCAATGGCCTATTGGAAGTCCCTGGTTAGTAGAATCTAGTTTTATTATATTAATAGGTATGATATATGAAGTATAAGTCTATTTTAGGAACCATATACTATTAATCTCACTATAGATGGACTTATGTATATTTAATAACTTTTTCTAACCTTTTGTTTGAGATAGATGGAATGACCCATCATTCTATCGCATGATCTGCTAACACTTCATGGAAGAAAAATTCAACTTCATTTCTTTAAGAGATGATGTAGAAATTGTTCAAGGAACAAACAACAGTGAGATTGTACCAAAATCAAGTAAGTATTTCTTTTAATTATTCTTCAACTTTAAGGAAATGATCTTGAAAACCAAAAATGTTGTCATAATGTCCTCATATCCGATGAATTAGATGGTACCTTATATCATCACAAATTTATGGCTTTGTGATTGTTGGATTTTTCATAGCCATGTTCTCTACCACTCTCCATCAGAACTTGATGGTTTGATTTCTCTTCCATAATCATATTTTCACCTATGTTCTCCTATGCGGAAACACAGTGATAAGTTAATTTAGGTAACCAGTACATTTCATAATTTAGTTTTTAAAGTTTAGTTTTCATATTCCTTTTTACAATGTGGGTTTCTATTAAATAAACTTTCAAGTAATAAACCATTTATAACCCCGATGAATTTTGGGGGCGAAATTCATTTTAAGGGGGGTAGAATGTAACACCCCGAGATTTTATGAAAAATATTCTTTTAATTTCATTAATGTCTTGTGTTGTATGTTACAACAAATTTAGCTTGTTCTATATGCAACACAATATTAGCTTATATTATACACAAACACTATTCTTGGCTTGCGTTACACGCAATCGTGACCTTTCTCGACAGCGTGTGTAGTACACAATACCAGGTTTCACTAAATAATGATATATTGTTATAATATTATTATGGACAAGCCGTTATGAATATTATTAACTAAAATTTTAATTTTATAACATTATTATTCATCTTACACATTTTCTAAGATTTAGTATCTGAACAAAATAATTTTTTCAGGTAAAATAAGTATTTTTCAAAAAATGAGGTTTTGCCACCTTTTGATGGAACACCCACATAAAATATAGTTTTTGATAGGTTTATAAGTTCAATTTGACAAAATAAAATTATTATTTGGAATCAGGATATAAAAATTTACTTTGGATAAAATTTTCATTTTATTCTGATAAATTTCATATTTTAATGAACAGTAAAAACACGCTATATTTTAATTAAAAACAACTTTTTTCATCACAACAATTTATATGGTTAAATTTAAATAATGAATGGTTTTAAAGTATAAATAGAAAATATTTTTACAATTTAATATAATTTATTTCATTACCATTAGTTTTACATTGAATTCATAGGTAAAACCATTTCAATCTTTGGCAATGTTTTAACTTTTAAAACCCGTTTTCTTAACAACAAGATTAATTTTAAATTAATTACTGCAACTTCTGTGTTTTGAATTTTGAAAAATGGATTCCATATTTTAATTCAGTGGGTCCAAATTATGTTAATAGGTTACTTTTATTTTTTTGATATTATGAATAGTAACTCTGGTAATTTTTATTTACTGCAGTTAATGGTAAATCAGACAATTAAGGGTAAAAATAAGATTATAAAATTACCCTAACACATGAAAAAATTCTATGGGATTACTAAAACTCTACCAATATCACCTAAGGGTCGTAATAGATTACTTTTATGGAGTTTTTACCAAAAAAATAATTTAATTATTATTAAAACCAAAGAAAGTGACAACATGTCACTCTCTTAAATCTTATAAGTATAATAATTTTAATTTAGTGATAAACTTAATGAAACTTATAACATGAATAGTATCCAGAAAGAAACTAAAATTATATACATCATGTAAATTTATTTAGAATTTTTAGGGATTAAATAATTATCATTAAAGGTTACACAATAGTGATGTTGAAATTATTTTATTGATTGAAATATCAAATAAATGGTTTTAAAAATATTAAAATAAATATTATATGAACTATTTAATGTGCTACACTAATTTTATAGATAAATATTACATGTTATTAATTTATTATAGCTTTTAGTTTGAACATATCTTCTGTGATGAGTTTATTTAAATTCAAATAAATGAATAGTGTCAAAATTGACACTATTGTTATTTTATAAAAATAACATAATATAAATTTTTTTAAAAAACAAAAAAATAGTTATAAATTATAAATTAAAATTTATATGGTCTAAAATGTCATAAATTATCCAATTGTGGACAATGAACTACACATATGTAATTATTTATTACAATTTAAAATATAGAATCTTATTACCACAAATAAAATTAAATAGATTAAATAAGGATAAATCAAGTTGATAATGTTTAAAATAAATTCCAAACCTATATAAATTTTATTGGTTGATTATATTACAATCCTGTATCATATAATATTAGGATTTGAGTCATTTTGGATGTTTTTATGTGGGGTTTGAATTTATTATAAATTAATATTTTTGAGGCTTCCAAAGGTGCCCCTCTCCTCCCTTATAAAAGGGCACCTCCTCCCTCTCCTCTTCACAACACTTTGAGCCTTTAAGATTGGCCAAACCCTGAATATTTATCTTATCCAATTCCCTATAAAAATTCTGGAGGTTCTGGTATTCTCAAAAGACCAACTCTCATTCCTTAAGAGGAAGGTTGAAGGAGGTGCGTCGAAGAAGAGCTAATCTCTTCTACCGGTTCTTTCAAGTTTCTTTCTTCTAAAACTTCTTATTCTTTAGTTGTTTCAGTATAAAGTAATAACATCAGTATCAATAATATACATATATGATTTTATAAATATGAAACAACCCCATTTCACCTTCTATCCATCCAAGGGAAAACGAAATCACCGCGCGTGCGTACATACGGAATACCGTCTCCACGTCGTGGTGTAATCTGTTTTTCCACCACCACCTTACTTGGATGGGTATAATGGTGTAAAGAATAACTATAAATGGTTATTATAACATCATAATTATTATGAGATATTATATCATCCACTCCATGTCCATTCAATAATTATAGGAATGATATCATCGCTCGTGCGTACGTACAGATTACCGTCTCCACGATGCGATGAGATTCATTCTCCATGTTAACCATTAAAGAATGATTATAAAGTATATATAATGGATAATAATGAAATATATGACATAATTAAGCTACTGCATTTATAAATAAATAAATAAATATAAATATATATGTCATCTACTTACTTTCATTCAAGTCAATAGGGAAAGGAAAACAGCGTTCATGTGTACGTACGGCCTACGGTCTCCATGAACGGTGTATTTCATTTCATTCATCTATCTATTATATATATATATATACTGAATATATATGATATATATAAATCATTATTTACATTATATAAGTAAGTAAATCATGATATAATTAATAATAATATCAAGAACAACAAGTCCAAACACGTACGATAAATAAAACGATTTTACCCAAAACGCTAATTTAACGTGGAATTTACAAAAGAACGGGTAATATAATGTCATAGTTGAACCATATATGATATCATAACGATGAATATGATTCTCTAGTAAGTAAATGACATTATTTAAATCATTATACAGGAGTTTCAGATACGTACGAAGCATATCGAACCTAAGGTAAGGGATAACTTTTCCAATCTCGTTTTTATCCGAGATTGTTTATTCATAAGTATTTAGTGGGGTTATATTTATCATCCATGTACCTATTTTATAAAAAGGGTTTCATGTATTTTTATAGTCCTTTTTACCCATTTTTTACTTTTACTACATGGTATGTAAGGAATCATTCTTTTGTTTACCAGACGAGGTACTTTTTGACTTTTCCGACAAAAGTACGAGAAGAATGTTTTTTAACTTATATAGAATGAACGGATTTTTACGGTTTTGTAACTCCTAATTTTCATGAAACATCCTCTACAGGATTTCATGAATATTTTTAACAAAATCATTTTCTTTTAAAATTTCATTGAATTTTGTGAAAATAAAATGATTTTGAAGAAGAAAGGATATTTTCCTCAAGAAATCATTTCAAGTGTTTTGTCAAAACTATTTTTCATCTAAGATGACATTATTTAGTATAATTATGTTTCAAGTATAATGTCTCTATTATTTACATGGTTATATTCTTCATATGATGAAATGATATCCATTTGTTTTATATGGATTATGTTATGATGGGATGATGTTTACGAAACCCATTTTATTCTTTAGGTTATGTTGAATGATTTAAGTTTATTTTGTGGCACAAGTAAGAATGATTTAATTATGAGATGGGTGAGACCTATATCTCCCTAAAATTCATTGGGTAAATATTTATGTCTCATGATATAGACATGTCTAGAATGGTAAGTTAATCAGGTTCTGTGTTACAGGACTGGAACGAAGAGTGAACTCGATTCAGAAAGGGACTTTGTCCACTAAGATGGTCTTGGAAGCAATGCCTTGGCTATTATGGAAATCATATCATGTGCTTAATGGTTTTCCACAATTAAATTTTTTATTCCCATTCTATTTTATCATGATTAATGTTTCTTTATGATCTATGTCTTACGTAATTCCATGTTTTATGTCATTGATCATGATTTTGATGTTTTAAAATTATGTTCATGTTTTTTAGTTCAAATGTACATGGTTCGTTTTATTTTCTCCATGCTTACCCTTACTGAGTATTTAAGCTCAACCTTTATATGTTTTATTTTTCCCAAGATATAAAGAATGGTTTTAGGTAAGAAAAAAAGGGGAAGATCTTTATGGGAGATATTGAAGATCTTTCACCATGATTAGAAGATTATGTTCTGAGTTTCCAAAGACACTAAACTATTACGATCCTTGAGTGTTGGTTTTTGTTATGTATTAATTATTCCACAAAAGTAACGTAATGTCCATGTACGTCAGGTTTTGGGTCTCTACATTGGTTATGTAGTCAATGGTTAGACCTTTTTTGATAGAAGTTCACCAAATAAATACTTTGTAAAATGACCAAGTATGCAATTTACACCAACTCAAATTCCTTATTCCACATAATTAATAATAAAAAATATATGAATGTTTTTCATGGACTTCATAATGTTATTCATTAAAACAATATTTATAAAAATGAATATTTTCATGATATTTGGATAAAATTACTCATGTAATAGTTTCAATGAATATTACATGGTATTCTTCAATTTCCTTTCACCCAAATAAAAGATAACCACTTATTGAAAATATTGTGAAATTATTAAAATTATTTTTTCACTGGTCATTGAAAGTTAAGAGTACACCCAAAATTGTCATATTTTTAAGGTGAATGTCTCAATAATAAAATCCAATGCCAAAAAGTGAATCCATAACAATTCTCTTAACTAATCACATTATAAAGTTCTCAATCATGAAATCCAATTCCATTTTTTGAATCCATAACAATTCTCCAAAAATCATCACTTCAAATTATCTCATCAAACACATATTGATACATCATTAAAAATAAATGAAACACCGTAGTATTCCATCATATAGTTTTTTAATTACTCCATATGAAAACCCAAATATTCTTCTTCAGTTGGTTATACCCTCTGACCATCTTGTATTCTCCTCAAGCCTGTTTAATAATTAGTTATACCCCCGGTCACAAGCTCCTAATTCTTTGTGGTTTTGGTCCTTTGATAGAAATATCTTCTTATCTTGGTTTCTCCTACAACAATAGATTATTATCATCTCTACAAGATTTATTGTATCAAATAACCATCTTGTGTACACTTAAAGGACATATACTACTAGAGGTTACATCTTCCAGTCTTTCTAAATTTCTTCTAATCTTTAGTAGATGATTAGGTCTTCCCTAGTCTATGAAAATGACCAGGGAAGATTTATTCCTTTAATATAATAAATTCTGGACCTCAATTAAAATTTTTTCAATATATTCACACAATATATTCAATAATATTTTATAAAAGAATATAATTACAAATCTAAAAATGTTTTTTCATATTGAATTCTAAAATCAATTCATACATGAATGAAACAATACATCGTGGATGAACATTACACATAACCAATGATAATTCTCAATATTTTATGCTCCTTTTTAATTCGATTATTTAATTTCAAAATATCTCATATACCCTTTAATATTATCATTGTATATTCCTTAAAAATTATTAACGTGTTTCAATAATGAAATGTAGGGTGAATGGAATGCATCTATTGGATTCTATGTTTGTATCATTTTTTCCTTCTTTTTAAGGTCTCGATGTGTATGCTGGTATTTCCTGTTAAAATGTAGGCACTATATATATAGTTTGTTAGAATCCTAAAAAATTCACATAAAAAATAATATAAGATAATTACAGTGTATTGTGAGATAAGGTTTCTCCTTCAAGAAAGATAGGTAAGGATCACACGGCTGTCTTCTTCTAATTCAGATAATCTAATAAGGCGTCTCTTGGAATGTTAATGTTTTTCATGTAAGGGATTTTCATGAGTGAATCACATGAACTACTTCAGTATGCTTTGTGTAACAAGGGTATCCCATGGGTTTCTTCACCTTATCAATATATATATGGCTCATGGGATTCTTCTATTCTTAAAGGGACTATTCTAGTTCATTGATACACTTCATTTGATCAGATCACATAGATGCTATAATTTCAAGATTTATCTCTATAATATTCAGATGAAAACTACTTAAAACCCTAAAAAACCTATTTTTATATAGGTAGAATCCAATTACCATACCTATAATTTTTAAGGTAGGTAAAGGCTCATTAAAACACCTATAGATCTTATTTATTTTGAATGTTAAATATTGTGGATTCTTTTTGTGATTCTAAGAGGATCTTGTGGTTTCATGATCACTTATATAGATCATGAGATGCCTTGGAGCTATGCCTGATCGGATTATATTTCAGGTGACACCTTGGTGGGTAGTTGATGGAAAATCACTGAAATATTAATGTGATAGAAGCTATAAGTGGAAGAAGCTTTAGGCATTCAAAGTTACATTCTTCTTCACATAATGGCATCATGTGATGGCATTTTGTGCATTTTATGTCACTAGTGATTTCGATATTCCTTGATTGATCTTAACCATATTATTTCATGGTCTATATAAAATCATGTGTTATATTCACAAGATATAATAAGATCATTTAATTTAATGAATATGACTTGTTGGTTTCATATTTTTACCATTTAATGCATTCTTCAAATAATGGAAATACATGAGAGACAATGTTTCGTGAATGGATTTGGGATATCAACCATGTTCTTTTTCATCCATTTGATCATAAATGATGGTTAGACATTAACTGTATCACACTATAATAGAGACACTGATAATCTATATCTCATTCTAAGAATCCTTGACAACTGGAGGTTGAAGACGATGAATGGATTAAATTGATGAAACTAATCAAACAGTCTATGTTTTATGTTGAACTTCTTAAACAAATGAATAGTAAGCATGCCAAGCATGTCTGTAATCAAATATTTAGTTTATTGGGTGCTTTATAATAAATTCTTTATTGTTTCTCCCTACAGTATATTGTAGGGATTGATACTCGCAACAGTAGATGCACACAAATGGGTAGGCCAACCTGCTCTCCCTCTTGCACACCAAACAGTTTCTATATGCCAACAACCACTACTTCCTATCTATGATAATTCGAACCCCACCCATTCCAATATGGTTGGATGACTAGGATAGTTCCAATGCATGATTGGGCCTTGATCCCATCTGAGCACAGTGAAACTGGATTGGTTATCTAGTCATTGGAAGCCCCATTTTTTTTATAGAATTACCCCAAAAAATACTTGGTAAAATTACCATGTATATAATTAACACAAAATAAACTTCCTTATTCAACATAATTCTTCATGTAATAACATAATAGTTCTTTGTATGTCCTTCATAATTGTTTTCTATAAACAAATATTCATTACAATTAATATTTTCAAGAACTTCTAATAAAACTCATCATGAAATAATTCAAATGAATATTTCATGGTATTATTTAATTTATCTTCACCCAAATAAAGGATAGTCACTTATTTCAAACATTTTTAAATTATTCTAATTCATTTTTCACATATCGTTGAAAATTATGTGTAGATCAAAAATCATTATATTTTAAAGGATAATTCCTAAATCACGATATCTATTTGAATAAATTGAATCCATAAAAATTCTATAAGAATAATCACAAGGATAATTTATAAATCATAAAATATAATATCATTTTATTAATCCATATCAATTATACAAGCATCATCACTTAATCTTATCTCATAAATTACATATTAACACATCATTGACATGAAATAAAACACTTGGGCTCAAAAAAATGTAAATCCACATAAAAAGATTAAATTAAATATTAAATAATTATATTAAGTTAAAAATACAATCCTTTAATATCATAGATAATGAAGAATTAATATAACTTAGTGGAATGAAATTGACTTAAGAAATCCCCAATAAGGATCGTAACATTGAAGTGAGATTTAATCGAAGAATTAATTTTTCATAACAATTTTAAATCAAAGTAAAAAGTTTAAATAAAATATAAAATAGTAATATATCATTACACACATAATCTTGTTATAAAAAATTTAATGAATGAGTAATATAACCCAATGAAACATAATTGAATTAAAAACCCCCTTATCTCACACTTCAAATCAGTTGAATGCACTTTAACCTCATGCGTAATAAATTTATATATATTATACATAAATTAATGAAGTAAATATATATAAAATAACTTATATTATCCTCTAATAACATATTATAACACATTTTTAATAATATTTCATTACTGTCATTATTTATGGTGTTAACTACATCGTTGCTCATGTATGTTTTGATTCAACAACCGTGGTCTTTGTGTGTTGATCATGGTTCCAACATATACAAAATTTTAATTATGAATTATAAATAACAGATATTTATTATATACAATTTTCGAATCAATTTTGAAATATGTACAATAAAAATTAATTTTATCTCTTTGTGGAAGTGGTTGTCCCCACATACGCACGAGAGAAATTATCATTTTAATGGGTGGAAGGTTAAGTAAGTAGATGATATATCACACTTATATAATCATAATTATTTCATAAATATTATATATAATCATTAGTTCCATATTTATAAAAATGTATGTAAAGTGTTGATGAAAAATGAATTACTCTTTTATGTGGAGATGGGAGGCCATACATACACATGATCAATGTCTTCATTTTACAAAGGATGTAAAAGAAGTTGAAAATTTATATCCCATAATTATAATAACATATAATTATATTAATGAAACTTTATTTGTTATTTTTTATGGGTAAAAAAATTATAGTATTTATAAGAAGAAATATGATTCGAAAGATTCGACAAAGTGGATTAACTCTTATTTAGAAAAAAATCCATTAGATCTTCACTTTAGGACCCTTGGGTAAGTCTTTTGGGAAAAAAATATAACAAAGATTCACTTTATTACATATTAATAAATGTTTTAATTACCCTTAATAAAATCTCGAAGATAGATATGTATAGTGTATTTAGGATTTTTGTACATTTCATTACCACTTTAGACATGAATTACAACATTTTTATTGAAAACTTATTTAACATTCTTGAGCTTAAATCTGCATTGGATAACATGGGAAAATACATAAGAAAGGGGTTAGAAATATACTTAGTAACTTAATAAACTTGTAATAAAATGAATATAATGATACAAAATAGAAAATTAATATCAATGAGTAATAAAGGAAAATGAATAATAAGGCATGATATAGCATGATAATCATAACATGGGAAATGTGGTAACAACATAAAACACTGCATCATAGGTCAAGGCTAAACTGCCAAGAATTCTTGGTGGAAAAAGTCCCAAAAAGGAATCTGGTACACCAATATACCAAAATGAAATATCATGATACTAAACATTACCTAGTGCATTGTATCTCTATATAATTCTGATCACTCCCGTCACTTTCATTTCATTCTCATTCTTAAGTGTACCACAAAGATCATAAAACATGGATTCATTCATCATGATAATTTATTCCACGATCAAGGAGTGTGGAATAAATAAATTTATGTCCCAAATGAAAAGTTACATTTTCATAAAATTGAACACCTTTCATAGAAAATTGGTACAATATTCACTACACAATTAGTTTGGAATGAAAAATCACGGTGAAATTTTGGCAGCATAACAACGTCAATTAAAAATTAATAAATTGGGTTCATGAGAGAAAATTAGGTCTCTAATAATTTGGAAATGAAGTATAAAATAATAAGTAAATATAAGTAAACTTCCAGGAAAATATAATTAAAAAAAAGGAATATGATAATAAATAAGATTGAATAAAAAGAGAAAGTAAAGGATGCTTACGAAATATCATCATGGTAACATGTGTAGATGGAAGGGATTAATGAAAAATAAAGGGGTATATAATCATATATAAATAATAAGGGAAATATGGGGGAGGTTTTAAAACATATCACATCATTATTAATGGAAAATAAAAGGGCATATGAAGATAAAGAAACATGGATAAAGAAGAGAATGGAAAGAATCCTTACTTGAGTGTGTGGATCCAAAAACTTGAAAAATGGATTCTTGAGAGATTAGGGTTTCTTACAAGAACTATAGAGAGGGGAGCGAATATTAATGAAATTATCAAAGGATTTTTTTCAAGAGAATTGGGATCTTGGGTGGGGTTATATAGTAAATGAGAGGTAATTTCTTTAATATTTCACAAACTTAGATTTTAGATTCTATTTAATAAAATATGAAAAAAAATAGAAACCGCTCCTTGGTATTTTCCCATATTTTTTTATAAAGGGTGTAGGTTTAAATTATTTTATTAGGAAAAGGACCTAAAATAATAAAATATTACCCTTACTAATGAGGGGGTGAGTCAATCTTTTATATGAATGAATTTAAAATCATAAAATATATTACATATTTTGGAGGATTCATAAAGGAATTATGAAATTAATAAAATAAAAATAAAATAAATGTATATTAAGGGTAAAATATATATTTGGCCGAGGATACCCGTTATGGAATTTATTAAATCATTTTGGGTCATTATGATTTCATAAATCACACTGTATACCTATATAGTATTTAATGTTTACCCGAAAATTCAACTGTTTTAGAAAATTGTGAAAAATTAACCACATGATAATTTAGATCTTTTAATTAAAAAAATATATTTATTTTATCTAAATAATTTTCTAGATATGTTCATTTTTAGTTTTAATATAATATTCTACATTTATAGAAACATGATGCATCTCTTACAATAATAGTTTTTAAACCCTTTTAAAAAGTACATTTCCCTTCATAAAAATTATATAACCATTTATAATTAATAGACCTTATTTAATATTAAATTTTATTAAAATAATATTTATTTTAAAAATAATTTTATTCATAAAAATAAATACATTAATTAAATTTGAATATTACTTGAAAATACAATTTATGTTTAATTTAATCAAAATATAAATGATTTAAAAAGTGACAATAAATATAAAAATAAATTCATTATTTGATACAATATACATATTCATATTATTAATGTCTTGATATATATCCCTTTATTACACCTGTGTACACCCTAAGAGTAAGGTTCATGATGGTGATACTTTCATGGGGTCGTTCGACAAACATGGTTTGGTCTTTGATCTCGAAAATCTTGAAATTATACCACAAACAGTTTCTCTCATTCTTATGTTTTTGGATCTCAGCTTACGATTGGTTATGGTAAAATTACAGAGATATTAGATCCCTCAGAATCATTGGTAAATGGGATTCATAGGGCATGATTCTACTAGTTTATGCCATCACTACATTTTCCGTGTCAATTGTATTTGTTAAAAGCCCTATATTTATATTGATCATGTGATCACTGTTCGACGACTATATTAACAATGGTAAATATTATTAATAGTATTTAAAATACAATAATATATAACCAAGAAGTTTATGTGTTTTCTATAATCATATAAAAGAATTGGAAATTTAATTAAATAAAAAAGGGAAACTTTATTTATTACAATTTGGGTCATTACAAACTTCCCCCTTAAGAAATTACTCCCAAGAATTTTTCTTTTACCATATTAAAACATATGAGGGTAACTCTATTTCATAACTTCATCTGGTTCCCACATTGTTTCATCAAACTTTTTTGTTTCTCCACAACACTTTAACATGGTGAATTGTCTTATTCCATAGAACTTTGTCTTCACGATCTAAGATCTTCACTGACTACTCCTCATAAGAGAATTAATTCTCCAATGGTACCACCTATAGATTGTGTAAATGTGATAGGTCTAGTATGTAATTCCTCAAGAGGGATATGTTTAATACATAATGTTCTTGATATAGGTTAGGTGGGAGTTCTAGTTCAAGGCCACCCCTCAGACATGATCCTGGATCTCAAAGGGGCTAATGTATCTTGGAATAAGATTTTTATTCTTTCCAAATCTTATCACTTTATTTTATGTAGATATTTGGAGGAATACCATGTATCCAACATCAAAATATAAGTCTCATTGACGATTCTCATCATAACTCTTATATCTACTCTGAGTAGTCTTGATGTGTTGCTGAATGGTCTTAACCTTCTCCACCCCTTTTTCAACCATTTCAAGATATAGCAATTTTCATTCCCCAAATTCATCCCAACATGTAGGTGTTATACACCTCTTCCCAGTAAGGGCCTCATAGGGATCTTTTTGGACGATCGAGTGGAAAATGTGTTTGTAAGAGAAATCAACCAAAGGAAGATATTGATCCCATACTCCTTTGAAGTCCACTAAGAATTCCCTCAACATGTCATCAAGTTTCTAGATAGTTTTCTTGGATTGGACATCAGTTTGAGGTTTATAGGTCATGATTTATTTCAAATAATTATTCAGAGCATGCTAGAGACTCTTCTAGAACTTATAGGTGAATCTTGGATCTCAACCGGATACAATAAATAGTGGTACATCATGAAAACTCACGAATTCTATGATGTATATCTTTTCAAGTTGATTTAATAAAAAATGTACTCAAATAGAAATGGAGTGTTAATTATTTGTAAGATGATCCACCATAACCCAAATATAATTTTTTTTATTTATTTCTTATGAATCCAAATGACAAAGTCAATAGTGATGATTTCTCATTTCTATATAGTTATGGGTAATGGTTGCATCATCCCCTTATATTTTTTCCTTTTAGCCTTCACTCACTGAAATACAATACATCTTGTTGTATATTTAGTTATCTCATTCTTCATATTGTCCCACCAATTGTGTCCTCAGATATCATGATACATCTTTGTACTTTCAAGATGGATAGAGAAGGTTCAGCTATGTTTATCATCTAATTGATCATTCTGACTCAGGATTTGATGGTACGCATAGTGTTGACCCAAATCTTACAAATCCTTCTTAATTAACATTTATATATAGAAATTTACTTTTTCTTATTGTTTCCACTTTATTCTAAATTCCCACATAATCTCTTTAAGGATCATTTAACCTATCCAAAAGAGACAGTCGAGCAATCATTTGTTAAAGGATTGATGATGTTCTTTCCTTTATGATTTCCATGTCCATTCTATTTAATTATAAGAAGATAAAATACTTCTCAATTAACATTAATGAAAGCATTACTGGATCCTTTCGGGTTAGAGTATCTAAAACATTATTATTTCTCCTAGGAAATTTTTGAATTGATTAGTCAGAGTCTTTTATCATCTTTAACAGTATTTGTTGGTGAATATTCATCTCTTTTTGTGTGAATATATACTTGAGATGTTTGTGATTCATATATATTTCCCACTTCTCCCAAAAGGGATAATGCTTCCAAATTTTTAAAGTGAAAATTACAAGAGCCAACTCCAGATCATGTGTTGTGTAGTTATGTTCCTGAACTTTCAACTACCACGAAGCATAGTTAATGAATTTTTCAACTTTCATAATCAAACATCCCATTCCCTTTTTCAAATCATCACTGAATACCATGAAAATATATCCACTTGTGGTTAGTTTGAGAACAGGTACACTGACAAGCCTCCTTTTATACTACATGAATATATTTTCGAATTCATCATTCCATGAAAACTTGAATAACATCCTTGTTAGTTTGGTATGAGTGTTTGACATTAACAAGAAATATCTAATAAATTGGTGATAATACCTAGATATCACAAGGAAACTATAGATATTTATCACAAATGTTGTCTTTGACCATCCTAAAATTGCTTATATCTTTTAAGGGTCTCTAGATATCCCATTTCTTGTGTTTATATGTCCTAAAAAGAGACTTACTTTGATGAGAACTCAAATTTTCTATAATTTTAATTTATATTTTCCTTTAACAAGGTCTTTAGTGAAGTACTAAAATGATCCTCATATTTCTAATTACTTTTAGTGTATATTATAATATCATCTATAAAGAATACCCAAAAATTGTTGAGGTAATCTATAAATAATCTATTCATCAAGTACAATAAGAATGGGGAAGCATTAGTGAGTTTGAATGACATTACCATGAATTCATAGTACCCAAACCTTGCATGAAAAGCAGTATTGGGGATATCCTCCTTCTTTACCCTAACTTAGTAATATCCCAAAAACATATCCACCTTGGAAAAATATTGTTCTACACAAAGATAAACAAACAAGAAATGAATGCATGGAAGAGGATACTTGTTCTTTGTCGTGATATTTTTGTGCTTATTTTAA
Source organism: Viscum album (assembly GCA_963277665.1). Taxonomy (NCBI): domain Eukaryota; kingdom Viridiplantae; phylum Streptophyta; class Magnoliopsida; order Santalales; family Viscaceae; genus Viscum; species Viscum album. Next base: position 1,609,163,799 of record OY728128.1, read on the forward strand.
TCAATGAAAAGGTGCATTGACCCATCCCTCTTCTTAAGGAAGAGGACTGGTGCACCCCATAGATAAACAATTGGGTGTATGAAACCTTTATATATATTCCCCTATAGTTGTTTCCTCATATCCTCATATTCATCAATATCCATTCAACACAAATTCCTAGATAACGCAAACACCCAATGTTTATAGTTGATTGAAAATTCAACATCTTGACTAGGAGGAAGACCAGGAAATTCCTCAAGAAACACATTTGTTTATTCCTTGATAATGTGCATGTCTTCAAGGATGATTATTTACTTAGACTCAATAATTTTATCTTGATACACTTTATCATAGAAAAATAATATCCATTATTGAGATGATGGTTCTAAATAAGATTCACCCTTCTCTGTGCACTTGTACAAAATTTGGGGTCGATTCTCAATACCTAGAGTAATTTCTTTCTCACAACAATTTGTTATGATGTTTTAATAGTTCTACTAAACATTCCTAATATATAGGAATTCATTGAACTAGAATAAAAAAATATGTTCACTATTATTGAAAGAATAAATAGGGCACCTATCACCACCTCATTGTCGAGATCCACTTCTACTGTTGTGATGGGAAAAGATCTCCCTTGCACCGTGGAGGTTGATGGTTGTCTCATAAAACCCTTGGATTAGTGCATTGGTATAAAAAATTACCTAGTTCCTTATAGTTCTAGTAATGAACATAATTCTAAGGTTTTACTAGAGCATTCCTTTCCTTCATCGCAATAGGGGGTTTTCCCTCCCGAAAATCACTAGATAAGTTCCCATCCTTCCTACACATAAATTATTTCCTCTTCACCTTCATACAGTTTCCAAGCTGTATCTCTCTACACCATTTTCAAGTGGAATGTTGAAATTTATTTTCACCAATATATCTCTCTATCAACCAACATAATTAATCTCCACTTTCACTTCTTATCACTATGATACCCCTGAGATTGAAAAATCTACCTTTCAACATTGAGGGAACATCAAACAATTTCTCCATAGCTATCAAAGTCACGAATCGCTAGGGATTTCTATAGGCTAGGTTTTATCCCACCAAATAAGCGGTCAACCTTTCACTCAGGGGTAATGAAAAAGATATAGGCGTATCATGTAATCCTCATGAAGTTTTCCTTAGAGGACCTAATAGATTCCTCATCTTTTTTATTGAGGGTAAGGAAATCTCTTCCCATTTTATGTTGGAGGGTGTAGGGAAAATATTTATCAATTTTTTTTCATAAATCCTTCCATTCCATCACCTCAATATCTTCCCCATGATTCATATTTTTGATCAATTTCCACCACTGATCAGTTTCACCCTCCATATGATAAATATCCAAAATAACCTTCTCTTACTAGGAGCATTGAAAGATGGAGAAGATCTTATCAATGGAGTAGTTCCATTGTTCTTCAATTAAGGTATTATATTATCCATTGAAAGTAAAAGGCCTTTATCGCATAAATATCTTGATTGTGGATTATAATCTTTTTGGGTGATATGGAGGTTCCTCCTTATCTAGGTTTATATTCAAAACCTAAGTTAGATGAGATAGTATAATCATGAAGTTAGAGATTCTTGCTTCTATTGGGTTGGGAATTTCATTAGGGAAGACGACACATTTCCCTTCATGATGATTTTTTACTCCATTCCTTCTATTTATAAACAATGGATAAAATAAAATGAAAACTAAAAATTATTATTTTCAAACTATTGAATACAAAAAGGGTAATACAATGAAATTAAATGGATAACTTATAAATTCCTTGTATTTCCTTATGTTATGAATTTTTAGGATTCAATCTATATTATCAATTATATATTTCATAATATATATTATTTTGGTATTTCTTTCCTTTAGTAATAGTTTGTACCCTGATTATGAATTTTTCAAACCATATCCCTTAGTAGTGTCAAACCAGGTGTGCAATAAGGCCCATTTTCATGTATCGAGTTTCCCCGAGTCAGGCCAGAGACACATTGTTGGAGTTGTTTCCCCTAGGTACATCTATTATAGCACCACATCCACTTGTAGTTTCGAGAAAGGGATCTATTTTATTGACAAACCTCTTACTCTATACTCACCAATATTTTAGGTTTGTATTCATATACTTAGTATTATGGCTAAGGCTTATCCTAGAGTTTTCTAATCCTAATCTCAAAAACAACAAAACTTTTCCAGTGATACCAACTTTAACAACCCTTATCTTTATTACACATTAACACATGATTTAATTACACTTAATAAAATCCAAAATATCAAGAAGTATAGTTTATTTGGGAATTAGGTACGTTTCATTACAAATTTAAACATGAATTACAACATCTTTATTGAAAACTATCTTAACATGCTTGATCTCAAAACTGCATTGGATAACCTATAGAAATACATACGAAAGGGGTGATACTTAAACAACAGTAAGGGAATAAAAATAGAATAACCTGAAGATAGTTATACATGTTATACAAGACATATCAATGACGAATAACAGAACATAAATAATAAGGCATGATATAGCATGATAATCAGAACATGGTAAATGTGGAAACAACATAAAATACTGAACCAAACGTCAAGGATAAGCCACCGAGTCATTGGAGCACAATATAATTCCAAGATCACCCATCAGTTTCATTTCATTCGCATGCTTAAGTGTGCCACATAGATCATAAAACATGGATTTATTCATCATCATAATTTATTCCTGGATCAATAAGTGTTGAATAAACACATGTTATTATCCAATAAAAAATGTATATTTTCATAAATTTTTTCACCCTTGATTGTAAATGGGTACGTTATTCACTACAAAATTAGTTTGTCATGGAAAATCACTGTGAACATTCAGCAGCAAAACGACATCACTTAAAAATTCATAAAATGGTATTATGAGAGAGGAATGGGTCTCTAATATTTTGGAAATTAAATGGACATTAATTGGTACATTTAAGGACATTTAAACACATATATAATTAGAAAAATAAGGTATATGATAATAAATAATCTTGAATAAAAAGAGAAAGGAAAGGATGCTTATGGAATTTCGGAATAGTAATGACTATTTATAGGATGGAATAATGAGAGATAAATGGGTATATAATCATTTATAAATAATATGGGAAGTATGGAGGAGGTGGAAAAACATAACCCATCATTAGTAATTTAAAATAAAATGGAATAATAAGATAAAGAAACATAGACAAAGATGAGATGGGAAAGAACCATTACCTACATTTGTGGATCCCAAATCTTGAAAAGGGGCCTCTTGAGAGCTTGCGAAGTCTTGGGAGGATTCTAGAGTTGAAAGGGAAGTGTAAGGATGTGATATAAGTATTTTAATTAAATAAAACCAGAATCTTTGGTGGGTTTATATTGGAAATTAGAGGGGGATTATTTAATATTTCACAAACTTAGGTTTTAGACTCTATATAATAAAGTACTCGAAACCACACATCTTTCCATAGTTTTTTCAGATGTTTCTTTTCCAAATTGGGGATGGATTTAATTATTTTATTAGTAAACGGTATGGATATGTTAAAATATCACCCATACTTATATGGAGGTGAGTCACTCTCTTAAAAAATGAATTTTAAATCCTTAAATATATTATATACTTTGGATGATTCATGAAGGAATTGTAGAATTAAATAGATAAACATAAAATTACATTATTTTAATGGGAAATATATATTTGGATGAAATTACCATTATAGTATTTATTAAATTATTTTTGGCTCATTATGATATAATAAAACATATTGTATATCATTACGGTATTTAAGTTTTACCTGAAAATCTGAATGCCTCTGAAAATTAAAAAAAATTCACCATTGGATAATTTAGAGCTTTTGATTCAAAAAATAATATTTATTTTATCTAAATAATTATATATATATATATATATATGAATTTTCATATTTAAAATAATATTTTATATTTATTAGAAATTGATGGGTTTTTGAGAATAACAGTTTTTGAACCTTTATAAAAAAGTACATTTCACTTCATAAAAATTATATGAAAATTTATATTTAAAAAAATTATTTAATAAACACATATTATTAAAATAATATTTATTTTAAAAATCCATTAATTAATTAAAATTAACACCTTAATTTAATTTGAATATTATGTGAAAATATAATTTTTGTTTTATTGATTCAAAATGAAAATCAGTTATAAAGTAACAATAAAAATGAAAAAAAATCAATTATTCTATAATATATATGTAAATTAACATTATTAATTTATTGATACATATACCTTTATTACACTGAAGTACTCCCTAAGAGTAAGGTGTGTGATAGAGAAACTTTTATGGGGTCGTTTAGTGAACATGGTTTGGGTCGTGATCTCAATGATCTTCAACTTATCCCATAAATAGTTTTGATCGTGATTAAGTTGTTAGATATCAACATGATATTGGTCAAGGGAAAAGACTAGAGATTCTATCAAACTTGTAATCCCTGATAAATGGTATTCATAGGGAACGATTCTACTAGTTGAGTCCATCACTTCAATTTTCCAAGTCGAATGGATTGGTTAAAAGTCCTATATTTATACTAATCACGTGATCACTTTTCAACGGATATATTTAAAATGGTAAATGTTATGAATGGTTTTTTAAATCCAGTAATATATAACCAAGTAATTTCTTGTTTTTTCTATAACCATATTACATAATAAGACTTTTTATTAAATCAAAAAATGGAAATTTAATTTATAACAGTTCAGGTTTAAAAAAATACTTGTTCAACATGGATAATTATCTTGGGGAAATATTTTGTTAGTGTTTTGTTGAGATATATTTCTTAAGGTGGTCTGAAGATTATATGAAATGTGGAATCCTTTTATTTTATTGGAAAGGACACACTTTGAATTACTTAAAATATTTAAATGTAATAAATTATTATTCATGTAAACGTAGAATCGAGTGAAAAAAATTAAAAATAATATAGGACAAGTTTTAAATATCTAAACCAATATTTTTTTGTTTATGTGTAATTTTAAATTATATATTTTGGTTTAACCCCTTTATTAATCATTTTTAACCTTAAGGATGATAATAAGGTTTTCATACTTATAGGGTTATAAATTCACTTCTAACATAAAAATTAGATCAAAAAAGTTTATGAGATGTTATATTTACATGTATCTTATAACCTTTTCATATTTATTTTTTTTTAAATAATTTATTTTTTATATAATTTTTCATAAAATACCTCTAAATTTATTTTAAAAACTATTCACATATTTTGACTTAAGGACATCAAGATAGGAATTTAATTACAATATAAAATCTTTCACCAAAATTTATACATCACTAATAAACAAATAATTCATGTTGTACTATAATTAATTCAAAAAATATTACTTTTTACGATTTTAAAATAATTTAGTTTGATTTTACTACCGCTTTTAGATGTATTGTTTTAGTGTTGTTTAAGCATTTACAGTACTTACACCATCACAAAAAATTAAAAATAAATATTTAAAAAGAAAATTTCATATTTTTTAATAATATATTATTATAACTTGGTAAACCTATAAGTGAAATTAAAATCAACAGAGTGATATTTTGGAATGTTCCTTTACTTAAAAATAATATTCAGGTCATTATCAAAGAAAAAGGGAACAAAATTTCCAAAAATAAAAATATTGGATTAATATGGTCCAACATAGATCATCTTATAGAAATAAATCCGGAGTAATATAAATTTTTAAATCATTTTTACATTATATTTAACCATAATTACCTGATTTACCCTTACCGATGTGATAAATATTTACCAGGATTACTATACATAATGATTTAAAATAAAATGGAAATATTTACCCAATTTTTACATGATGATTCAAAGTATGTAAAATATTTTATCAAATTCAATTTATAAAAGTGGTTGAAATTAATTTTAAAATAAACTTTCAAAATATGGTGAAAGATAATTTTTAGGAAAATGCATTTTTTTCTAGCATAGGGTACTCTTACATTAACTCTATGATTAATGATAATCATTATGTGAATTTATATTTTTCTAGATAGATATATAATCAATAAAATTCATTAAAATAATTCATAATTAGGTCTTATTTTAATTAATAAAAATTTAAAAACATTATGGACTTAAAAATAGTATTTTGAGGAATACATTTTTACGCATAAAAATAAAGTTATACCAAAATCAATTCTAATATTCATTCCTATGAAATTATTTAGATTATTTTCATTTAAATTGACCATAAGTTACTTTAAATCAAAATAAAAAAAATAACTAGACTAATAAATTTCTTTATTTAACGAAATGAAATGATAGTTTTATAAAAAATATTAATTTTCACTATTTACTAAAAAATAAATATTTTTAGAAAAATCCTAAAAATTCACCCAAAGATAATAATAACATGTTTATTTAAAAAATTATATCCCTTTTGTAAAATAATATTTATAATATCATCATAAATTATTTATAATATTCACCGAAAAAATTCAATAAATTTTTTTTGAAGATAAGTTACTCTAAAGCGTAAAATGAATTTACTCATATTCTTTACATTGTAAAAATAATTAGACAAATGTTAAATTTCTTGATTGAAATAATTATTTGTATTAACTAAATACTTTCTAGATATATTTCATAATTATTTTATTCCTATTCATACCCACAAGCCAAACATCTAAGTTATAGAAATTTATTTAATTAATATTACTTTTCGGTTGATTTAAGCTAGGGGTTTCATATGGTGTATGATATAAAAATAATGTTCTTTTAAAAAGAAAATATAAACTAAAATTCTTGGTATTACATTAGTGAACCCCATAATGAAGTAATCGGGCATATGAAACCCTTTTTCATAAGTTGCTTCTTCAATTCCTCTAATTCATTGGGGACCATTATATACGTATTCTTTAAGATAGGAATGGATCCATGTATGATTTCAATAAAAAAAATCAGCCTCATTCTCTGTCGGAATACTAGGTATTTTATCTAAAATACTTAAGTATACTCCTGAATAATAAGTATTTCATCATTTTTGACTTCATCCCTAATCATTTTAGATAAAAATTCCTAATTATTGGGAATTTGGACCCATATTATAGAATTTTATTTCTAAGATAGTCTATGATTATTCCAATGTATATACTTGATTATAAGAGGATTCAGAGTATGAAACGTGATATTGTTTCCCTAATTATTGAAATTTTATTTATCAGGTAAATCTAATCAATACCTAATATAATATCAAGTTCAACCAAAGGAAGGACAATTAGGTGCATATGAATTATCCTTCTATAAATATCAATCGGTTAATATTTATATATCTTAGACACTATCTTTGCATCACAAGGTGTTTTTATCGATTGTTTAATATGAATTTCTTGAGGTTTTGATTCCACATTATTTGAAAAACTTTGCGATATAATAGAATTTGATGAAAAATAATCAAATAAGGTATTATTATATCTAGAAAATAGTTCAAGTGCTCCTCACATCACTTTATAATCATGGTCTACCTAAATGATATTGACCGTAAATTCGCTTCTCTATTCACTAGGTATGGGAGGTTTTTGGGGTTTTTTTCTCTCCATTGACAAGAGGGTTGGAGAATTGGTTCTTGTAATGTATAAAATCATAGAACATTTATCATTAAAGCGTGGGTGTATCATTATCTGGGTTCTTATTTTCCTCCTTTTTATGTATCATCCTTTTAGAATTAATTTAGTAGTTGTGGTATTGGTGGACTACTTTAACACACTTAAAACACTTCCCTAATACTTTTTGAAAATTACACATGTGCTTCATACCACACTTTTAGAGAGTAGGGGTTGACATTTCTTCCCCCATATGAATTACCATTATATGTTTCTTGATATCTATACTCTCTTTTATTGTCCTTAAAATAATTACATTAATCAGTTTACATATCTACCTTTAGCACACATCAAAAAATATATTCATTACTCTAAAAGTCTGTTATGGCTAAGAACCTTTGAATATGTGGTTTTAAAACAAAAAAATTAATAGTTTATCTTTATTTTATATGGGTATATATAACTAGATATATAAATTTTGAGTCTTAGGATTTTTTCATCATAAGTACAATCAAACTCATATCCATTTTGTTTCATGTCCAAAAATTCTCTTTATATCCTCATGTGAATAGTTTGAGGAAATTTCTTGATGATGAATACTTTCTTGAACTCCTCTCATTTCATAGTGTTTATTTAGTAATACTTTATTGCGTTCTAAATGAGATTCCATCATTGATAATCCAATCATTCTAAATTAAAGATAATCAAGGCAAAATTTTGAACACGATATCAATAGAGAATGGATAATATCATTTCCATCACATTGATCCATTACTCAATAATAAGTGCATTAGAAGACCCACTGAAGGAGGGAGGATATTTCACATGAAATAATCGATAGAAAGATACTGACTTCTTTGTGAATTCTAGAGCTCAAGATGTATTTTTTGTTTTTCATCATTTTTGACAATTGGGTGAACTTTTCTATGAGATTTTGTAAACCTATTATCATCCCATTTGGTAGCTCATTAAGAAAATCATTCAGTTTTCCCATGCACTCATTGTTAACATCATTTATAATTTATCTAAACATTTCTTAAATAAAGAAAATTCAAGTCTAAGAATACTTAATCTGAAAATAAAAATATTATTACATAAGGAATTAATCATAAATAACATATGTTCCTGAATATATATATTTTAAGGTTTTAATCAAGATTATTCATTATTTATTTCCTATAAGGATACTTAAATTTAACATAATAATATGCTTAAATTCCTCTTAGTGGATTATAAAGAGAATGAGAATCACCAAAGAATATCCACTGGGAGTGTTTGTCTTGGTGTGTTGTCTTAGGACCTCTCATCATGCATGAGAATGATGACTGAGTCAATAATAAGTCTACCTTTTCTGAGGTGATTACCCCTAGATGCATTTGTCCCAAAAAGATATCAATTTTACAATATCTTATAAATTATGAAACTTCTAGGATAACCACAGAGTCAATACGTTACCATAATTTTATGATATCATCCTATAATTAAACTCATATATAGGGATTAAAATATGGTTTTTTGATCTAAATACTTTGAAAATAGATTCTATAATCTCCAAAACTAACTAATTCTTTTTCTCATACCAAATATAGTAGCTTAAGCTATAAATTCCCATTTTCATATTATACATGATATAATCGTTACATTTTATATATAACAGTAATGATAACCCATGGATTGATCGGTTTAGTGTCTTTAGTGACAAAATATTTAATATATTTATTTTACATTTATTGTAGTCATGTGTTCTTAAGTGCACCATAATAGACCATATTTTAAACTTCACAATTCTAAAACTCATCCTCATAACTTAGAGAAAGAAAATACAATAAAGGGGTGAGATAAAATAAACATTAAAGGGTGAATAACAATTTCATGAAAAATGATTTTATAATATTTAATAAACATGATCATCATAGAATTATAATATCATCATGATTGACAATCATAAAACATAGTTTAGCTTCAAATGATATGGAATAATAACTTAAAGCCACAGAAGATAAAAATGGAAACATAATAGTCAGAAAATGGATTTAAAACATTTAATGTAATCCTTGAATCATGAGATAATAAATCCAAAATGCATGACATATTTCAGTTTAGGCACAACCATTATCATTGGGGAAAATTAATTTCATGAGACACAAACTTGCACCAATGATTGAAAGACAACTTAATTGTACCTATGCATATATCAAATACACGAGTCACACACTTTCACACATGCTCGTAAAAAAACTAAATTCCATAAAAATACATATATCATGAGATTTAAACTTAACCAATTTATTATAATGTTATATAATTACCCAACCATCATCACCCATACATATGAATTCTAGTTGAAAATCATTCACTTTTTGTAATATAAAGAAACTATGGAAATAAAATGGATTTCATAAAAAATTTAAATTAAAATCATTTAATTTTCATAAATAACCCATAGAAATAATAATGGGATTCATAATACATTCAATGTAAAATCATTTTACTTTCATAGCATAAATAACGCAAGGAAATAATACTGGGTTTCATAACATTTCAAAAAATAATATCATGGTGAATTAATTAATTAGCATTGAAAATGTGATCACCCAAAAATAATCACATAATTTTAAAAAATGGAGGGTGAAAACTGAAACATAACTCTGTTATAGAGTGATATTTTAGAATATAAAGATAAAAATGAAAAAAAAAATCACAAAAGTTTTTTTTAATTTTTTTTGTTATCATCGATCTAATAGTTAGAGTCACATGTATATTTTCAGAAATGTATATTTTGTTTTCATAAAAACAAGGGCGAATAAAAAGCCCCATGAATGGGATTTGAATTGAAAACTCTTATTCCCTTAATATATAATATAGAACATCATTTATAAAGGAAAATGAATTAATGTTGTGAACATAGCAGAAATAAATCTATAAATAAGTTGTATAACTCAAAGGAAGAAGTTTGAGTTACCAAATCCCTTAATTTTATACACGATTACCATAATATTTATTTAACGTCCTATATAAAAAAATATTAATCCCTTATATAATAACCTTATTCTTTTACATTTTATTTTATAAAATTAATTTATAATTATTCTCTACATGTAAGCCCGAATGGCCCGAAGGCCTTCTTTTTATTTTATTATGGATAATACCCCTTTTAAGGGGTTGAAGGGGAACTCGTACATGACCCGTAGGCCCAAGGTAGAAGGCTCGATAAACCCACAATACCTGACCTGAAGGACCAGAGGCATACCATGCCCAATACATGACCCGTAGGCCCAGACCACTTGAACTGCCCCTCCACAGTTTTTTACGTCATTGATCACCTAGCTCCCCACCTTGCATTACTAATCGGCTACCATTGCCCCGTACAATGCTGTATGGTGCCTGGTCCCGATGGCGGCTGCCATACCCTCTCATTATTTCAATATGGTTAGCTCTACATCTCATGGCTGCTACTCCTGTTGATCTGATCCTCATATGGGGCCTATTCTGTGTGAACTGGGCTACTATATGATCTACGTGACCCGAAGGCCTTTTGGCCTGATGTCCTTTGATGACCCAAAGGCCCTGGAGACCCGTAGGCCCAAACCGGGGGCCCGAAGGCCAAAATCGAGTGAATAGTTCCGGCTGCTACAGTACCAAATAATAACTGCTATAGTAATTGTTACAGTACCCCGTAAATTCGCCTCCACCTTATTTTGAACCCGGGTTTCTTGGATCCCAAGCAGGATCCCTTACCACTCGGGTACGGGCTCGTTGGCCAATTATTCTCTACATATATATTATTAGTTTCTCATGTATTTTATTTTTTGGGTGTGAGTAATCTCGATTGTTTTGAACTAGTTTCAAAACCATAGTGTTGTTCACCATTATTCTATTAAATTTACCATTACCAGGTAATAAAATTTAATTTTATTGATTTTTAGGATAGTTTATAAACTTATAATTTCATTCTATTGGATTTTTTTGTTATGGTTATTGTTGATGAAATTGGAAAAAATCTTGTTTTTTTTTATTTTTTTGAAATGAATAGTGACAAAATAATTAATGACTTAAATATTTATATTACCAAAAAAGAACAAAAATTAATAATTATTTAATTAGTAATATCTAATATGGTCAGGAACCAAATTTGGTATCCATTAAAATCAGCACCCAACCCGGTCTGTGGAAAGTCTCGAAGGGTGTTCCCTTTCCCCATGGGATGGAACAAGTTCCCGGGTATCATAAATAATGGTTTGGGAATGATTTACCCAAATTAGGATACATAAGACAACAAAAAAGAATCGATAAAACAAATCGGAAAATTCAAGCCAAAGAAGCCTTAATTTAAAATTCATAACTGAATACAAGGTTTTTAAATGACACAAGGGTTCCCAAACAATGGAATTTGCTAAAAATACAACCCAAATACCACCACACGTCAAGGGGTCATCACCCACGAGTCGTCTCCACAACACCACACAACAAAATCAACTAGCAACACAAACCGCCATCGCTAAAATCCTTGCCCTTACCTGTGTCAAAAATAACCAAGTATACTTACACACAAAGGTGTAAGTAGGGTTTGACCCTAATTCCAATAGGATACCACCCTAATATTCTTTATGACATGAATTATAAGATAAAATTATTGCAAGTGTTATAAAAAAATAATGGCATCAATAATTTCTTGAGGTTGATCTTTTAAATGAAAAGAGTTTTCAAAGAGGGTAACATTAATGAATAATTAGGTTTAAGTAAAACAAACAAGCTTCTGAATTTTCCATCCAAAGACACCATAATCCAAATATGAATGCCAAATATTCAACGGCCACTCAAAACAGAAACACCCCTAGGAAATAGTTAGTTGTGAGCCCCAGGTACCTCGCATCTTGGTGTGAAAGTAACCATAACAATATCCATTATTCTATATGATCAACTAGTAAGAGAATAAAACCTATCCTAGGGGTCCCCAAAATCTACATCATCATAGTTTTGTTAGTGATTTCAACATCAAACTTGCTAAATGAAATAGGGGCAAAACCACTCAGGGCCACTAGCATGGTACTACACGTTTGCCCAGCAAGATACCCAAGTTTCCCTATTGTTTCTCAAACAAGTTACACATGAAACCAAATTCTATTGACTCATAAAAATACCATTTTTGGTAATACACACTCAAAAAATAAGCTAAACATGCTTTTCATCATTTCTATAACTCAAACAATCACTTGGAATTTCCATAAAACAATTATACAAGTTAGAACAAAACTTTGCACATAAAATCCATTTAAAATCCAACTTTTAACAATAAATGCATACCAATATTACACCAAAAAAGAATTTTTATCACTAGTTTTTTTAGAAATCCATTACATGAATTATAAAACAACACCAATTGGTACAACATGTAATACACTAGTAAAAACACCCATTTTCACACAAAATTGGCACTTAAAAACCAACCACTTAACAAATGCTACCAAAAAACGTTTTTCACTAAAAATAATGATATAGGAAAAAAATAGAAATTCAGTAATATAAATCATTTTAAAATGATAAAACATGAAATCAACTACCATATAATTCAGAAACCTCAAATCCTTGGGCGGAACTTCAACGACACCACCGTCGCACTGTAACACCCCGAGATTTTATGAAAAATATTCTTTTTAATTTCATTAATATCTTGTATTGTACGCTACACCAAAAGGATCTTGTACTACACGCATCCTTGACTTGCCTTGCATTAAACTCAATCACGTCCTTTCTCGATAGCGTGTGTAGTACATAATACCGAGTTTCACTAAACAACGATATGCTTAAAATTAGCCGTTACGAATAGTAATAACCAATTTTTGAAATTTTGTAAATTTTATTTTTCAAAATGGACTTCATTATTGGATTTAGAATATCGAAATTAGCTTAGGGTGAAATTTTGGTACTTTTCGGATAACTTTCATTTTCTGATGAATAGTGAAAATTACTAAATTTTAATTAAAAACAACCTTTTTAATAGAAATAATTAATAATGATAAATTATTAATTTTAGTGGTTTTAAAGTATATTTAGAATACTTTTTTACAATTTAATACAATGTTGGTCATTGGATGTAATTCTACATTTAAACCAGACATAAACAAGTGTCAATCTTTTGATAGTTATTATCTCTTAAGTACATGCTATTTGTTTTGACGACGGGAATTAATTTTTAAAATTAATTAATGCAACTGATATGTTTTGAATTTGGTGAAATAGACATCATTTTTGAGTTCATAATATCAAATATAGCTTAGGCCTAATTTTTGGTATTTTTCTGGAAACTTTCATTTTTTGATGAATAGTGAAACCACTAAGTGGTAGTTAAAAAAATGAATTTTTCATAAAACTTAATTTTACCACTTCTGTGAGTGGAATTTTGAAAATCTGAGAGACACGATTGATGTCAGTAAGTAAAATTTGGTTCAATGAGATGAAAATAATTTTTGGTGAATAGTAACTTTTTACTTTTTTTTACCACGGTTAAAAGTAAATAGTGTAATTAAGGGTAAAAATGATATTACTATTACCCTAACACAATTCCTAATTCTACTGGATAAGTGTAATTCGACCAAAAACAACCTTAGGATTAAAATATGACCATTTAGGCCCATTTGTATTAGATTAGGACATTTATTATTAATTTATTTAAAGAAGGGTTAAAATAGTTAAAATCAATGTTTAATAAGTCAATCATTTTTAATATGGAATTATAAATAAGATAAATTCGACTATAAATATTCATTAGAAAGCTAAAACGATTTCCTACATAATGGTATTTTATTTTTAATTTTTAGACATTAAATAATTTAATTTAATTATGACACAACGATGATGCAGTAATTATCTTATTAATGAAATATTGACATAATTGATGTTATAAATACCCAAATAAATGTAATTTGAGACTTTTTATGAATCACACTAATTTTTTAGGTTAATATGACATGTTAGTATTGATTTAATTAACTTTGTTCGAGCTAATCATTCTGTTATGATTTTCACAAAAATCAATTACTAAATAGTGTCAAAATTGACATAAAATTGTTTTTAAAACAAATATTATATTATTAATTGTTATTTTATTCCTAAAAATCTATGGTTCGGCCCAATGACTTAGATAAGGTTATATATATTAATAATAAACAACTTGGGGTTCGTTTGCGTTGATATAGTATGTTTATTAACCTTATAGTGTAAGAAAACAAGAAAACACGGTGAAAGTTAAATTATCTTACTTAAAGTTAAATCTAAATGATAAGGTTAAAATTGATACCTAAACTTGCCTAAATTCTATTTGATGAGAGGATTTCGACCCCTACCCACCTTATCTTCTAGATATATCAATTTGGAGCTATTAAAAACCGAATTTGACTTTATAATAAAATAATATTTTTAGTTATTCCAAAGGTGCCCCTCTCCTCCCTTATAAAAGGGAACCTCCTCCCCCTCTTCCTCACACCACTTTGAGACTTCAAGCTCGGCCAAACCCTGAAAAATTCTCTTCTCCACTTCCCTAACAACATTCTAGTGTTTCTGGTCTTCCTCAAAGACCAATTTTAGTACCCTAAGAGGAGGTCTCAAAGAGGCGCTTCAAAGAAGAGGTAATTTCCGTTACCGATTATTTCATCTTTATTTCTTCTTACGCTTCTTCTTCTTTAGTTGTTTAATTATGAAGTAATAACATCAGTATCACTAATATACTGATATGTTATTATAAGTATGAAACAACCCTATTTCACCATCTATCCATCCTATGGAAAACGAAATCACCGCGCGTGCGTACGAACGGAATACCGTCTCCACGCCGTGGTGAAATCTATTTTCCACCACCACCTTACTTGGATGAGTATAATGGTGTAAATAATAACTATATATGATTAATTTAAAGTGATATTGATTTTGAAATAGTATACAAACACTCCAATACAGTCCCACGATCATGAGAATGATATCATCGCTCGTGTGTACGTACGGACTACCGTCTCCACGACGCGATGAGATTCATTCTCCACTTTAACCATTCATGAATGATTATAAAGTATATATAATAAGTAATCATGAAATATATGATATAATAATGATGCTGTATTTATGTGTATATATATGTATGTCATATACTTAATTCCATTCAACTCAATAAGGAAACGAAAATAGCGTTCATGCGTACGTACGGCCTACCGTCCCCATTAACGGTGTATTTCTTTCCATTTACTGATCTATTATATATATGTATATTTTGAAAATATATTATAAATAAATCATGTTTTATATTCTGGAATTAATTAATCATGATCTAATTAATCATATGAATAATTACAAGTCAAAACACGGACGAAAAATGAAACGATTTTACCCAAAACACTCTTTAACATGGAATTTACAAAAGAACGGTTAATATAAAGTCATAAGTGAACCATATATGATATAATAATAATGAGTATGATTCTGGAATAAGTCAATGACATTATTTAAATCATTATACATGAGGTTCGGACACTTACGAAGAAAATCAGACCTAAGGTAAGGGAAATATCACAATCTCATTTTTATCCGAGATTGTTTATACTTTGGTATTTACTGGGGTGTATTTTATCATCCACATCCATGTTTCCTCAATATTTAATATTATTTCCATCCACCTAAAATTCTTTAAATCCAATTTTACCCTTCTGTGAGTTTTTAGTAAAGGATATGAAAGGAATCTTTTGTTGTTTTTCGTACGAGGTACTTTTTGACTTTTCCGACAAAAGTACGAAGAATGTTTTTTTAAACTTATACGGCATGAATGGATTTTCAAAACATTATTTCAAAGAAGCTTCCTTTACAAGTTTTCATGTTTATTTTTAATCAACTTCTTTTAGTTTATAATTGTACGACATGTTAAGAAAGGAAAAATGTTTTTGAAGTAGAAAGGATATTTTCCTCAAGAATGGAGTTCAAGTGTTTTATCAATATTATTTTCCATCTAAGATAATATAGGGTTCTGTTTCTATCCCTATTGTTACATTGATTTGATTATGTTGTGATGGAATTATTTTTATGAATTCCTTTATCTTATATGAATTGTTTTATGATGTCAGGTTGTTTAAGAATCCCATTTTTATTACATGGGTTATACAATGATGTATGATTTATGATTTTGTGGAACACATAAGAATGGTATCATTATGAGATGGGTGGGACCTATATCTCCCTATAATTCATTGGGTAAAGATTTTATATCTCATGAGATAGACATGGTTGGAATGGTAGGTTATACCAGTTCAGTGAAACAGGACTGAAACGAGGAGTGAACTCGGTTCAGAAAGGGAATTTGTCCACTAAGATAGTCTTGGAAATGAGTCTTGACTAATAAGAAATGATTCTCTATGATTATGTGTGTATGCCACAAAGTTTCATGTTTTAAGTTATGATTATTGAGATTACATTTCACTACTATGATTTATCCCATGTTATGAAATTATGAACTCTTTTGCAGGTTAAGATATCCAAAAGATAGGTTTTTATGAATATGACGTGATTGATATTTCTTTTGTTTACCCTTACTGAGCATTGATCTCACCCTTTTATGTTTTATTTTCCCCAGGAAATAAAGAAAGGATTTAGGTTTAGAAAAAAAGAAGATCTTTATGGGAGATGTTGAAGATCTTTCACCACGATTAGAAATTTATATTTCGAGTTTCCAAAGACACTAAACTATTACGGTCCTTGTGTGTGTTTTTGTTATGTACTAAGTATTCCGAAAAAGTAATGTAATGTCCATGTATGTCAAGTTTCAGGTCTCTACAGTTGGTATCAGAGGAAAAGTTTAGTCAACCTTTGGAAACTAGGATATGAAAATGTTAGCGTGATCCCTAGAGATATTTCTAAGGTATGTCTAGGGATGTCCCTAAGGATAAGTATACGTATAGGATATAGTCCTATAACTATGGTAATGATATTATATTAAACCAAAGATGTTATATATTGAAGTTACTCCCCCTTTATTATGATTTTTTCCTCTCACACTATTCTTTTTGGGTTTTAGAAAATGGATGGAAACAAGATGATTCACGATAATGGAGGATATGATGGACAATGAAATGATATTCTTCATGAGCAACCAAATGAAATGGGATTTGGAAGTCCAAAAATCATTATTATGCCGAATCAGCAATCTCATAATATGATCCATAATGTAAAATTTGGTAAGTTTCCTGACTCTGTTAATAAGAGAAAGATGGAGTTTCATAATGATAATAGAGGAAAGAAAGTTCAATTTCCCCAATGTAAATCATGTGGGAAGAGGCATCAAGTAAAATGTTTCAAAGTAATTGGAAGATGCTTTGGGTGTGGAAAAGAAGGACACAAAGCAAGTAAGTGCAAAGGAAAAGGTTCAGTTAACACCAGGGATGAGGATAATGGTATTTCTACGACATCAACAATGGTTAAATGTTTTAAATGTGGAATGTACGGGCATTATGCAAACCAATTCCCTAAGGGAAAGTCTCATGAAGAGAATCAGTATGGTCGTATGGGTAGTATTTATGTTGATGGTGATGAAGAGACTATAAATGATATGTGAGATGAAATAATTGTTAAAGCTCGGTCAATGGTTTAGGAATGTAGTGGAATGATTACATGTTTATAATGTGTAATGTTGTATAAGTAATCTCATGGTACTATGGAATAAAGAGACATCTAAGTATTGTTACACTGTTGTCTTTCCTTGAGTTTTGAAAGTGTATGATTAATGGTACCAGTATCCATGAAAGGTTATTCAGATATTTTTTGAATGTAGATGATATGCGCATACTGAAGGGATAAGGAGAAAATTAAATGTTTGATAGTATTCATGAGCTCATGACTGATATAAGGAGAAAGTTATATCATGGTTTGAGTATATATAATTTTTTGGATTTTGGTATGTGGAAAGAGGTAACTTTTGACAGCATTCATGTTTTCACTAAGGTTAAATGGGTATTCATTCTTCAATGGAATACATGATTAAGGTATTTACATGTTTGTAATTTGACCAAAAAGATATATCTTATGATATATGGGGGATAAATGATGGCATTCACGTGATCATTTTCTTTATACTATGATCTTGGACTGAAGTATTTTAGATAAGCCTAGAGATTGGAATGAATTATGTTTGACATAAGTTAGTATTATTTAAGTATAAAACTTTTTTGATATTGTTGATGAGATGTTATAGTAATATAGCTTTAGATAAAGGACAACCTGCAGGACGGGCGACAACCCATCGCATCGGACAAGGCTGTGGGAATCGAACCCACAACCGAAGTGCCACTGGCCTTTATCTCCTACCACTGTCCTACAGGAAGTCCCTATTTAGTAGAAACTAGTTTTATTTTATTAAGCGGTATGATATATGAAGTATAAGTTCATTTTTGGAACCATATATGATTAATCTAACCATAAGATGGACTTATAACTTTTGCTAACCTTTTGTTTGAAAGAGATGGAATGACCCATCATTCTATCACATGATCTTTTAACACATCACGAATAACAAATTCAACTTCATTTCTTTAAGATATGAAGTGGAAATTGTTCAAAGCACGAACAACAGTGAGATTCTACCAAAATAAAGTAAGTATTTACTCTAATTCAAATTCTTCAACTTTAGGGAAATGATCTTGAAAGCAAAAAATGTTGTCCTAGTGCCTTTATATCCGATGAATCAGATGGTACCCTAGATCATCACAAATTTATGGCTTTGTTATTATTGTATTTTTTATAGCCATGTTCTCTACCACTCTCTATCAGAACATGATGGTTAGATTTCTCTTCCATATCCATATTTTCACCAATATTATCCTATATGGAAACCCAGTGATGAGTTAATTTGGGTAACCGTTATATTTCATACTTTGGTTTTTAAAGTTCAGTTTTGGTATTTCTTTTTACGATGTGGGTTTCTATGAATAGTAAACGATTTATAACCCAGACGAACTTCGAGGGCGAAATTCATTTTAAGGGGGGTAGAATGTAACACTCCGAGATTTTCTGAAAAATATTCCTTTTAATTTCATTAATGTCTTGTGTTGTACGCTACACCAAAAGGAACTTGCACAACAAGCATCCTTGACTTTCCTTGCATTAAACGCAATCACGACCTTTCTCGATAGCGTGTGTAGTACGCAATACCGAGTTTCACTAAACAACGATATGCTTAAAATTAGCCGTTATGAATAGTAATAACCACTTTTTGAAATTTTTTAAATTTTATTTTTCAAAATGGACTTCATAATTGGATTCGGAATATCGAAATTAGCTTAGGGTGAAATTTTGGTACTTTTCAAATAACTTTCATTTTATGATGAATAGTGAAAATTACTAAATTTTAATTAAAAACATCCTTTTAAATAGAAATAATTAATAATGATAAATTATTAATTTTGGTGGTTTTAAAGTATATTTAGAATATATTTTTACAATTTAATACAATTTTGGTCATTGGATGTAATTCTACATTTAAACCAGACATAAACAAGTGTCAATCTTTTGATAGTTATTATCTCTTAAGAACACACTATTTGTTTTGACGACGGTAATTAATTTTTAAAATTAATTAATGAAACTGATATGTTTTAAATTTGGTAAAATAGACATCATTTTTGAGTTCATAATATCAAATATAGCTTAGGCCTAATTTTTGGTATTTTTCTGGAATCTTTCATTTTTTGATGAATAGTGAAACCACTAAGTGGTAGTTAAAAAAATGAATTTTTTATAAAACATAATTTTACCGCTTCTGCGAGTGGAATTTCGAAAATCCGAGAGACACAGTTGATGTCAGTAAGTAAAATGTGATTCAATTAGATGAAAATAATTTTTGGTGAATAGTAACTTTTTACTTTTTTTTACCACGGTTAAAAGTAAATAGGGTAATTAAGGATAAAAATTATACTACTATTACCTTAACACATGTCCTAATTCTATTGGACAAGTGTAATTCGACCAAAAACAACCTTAGGAATAAAATATGACCATTTAGGCCCACTTGGATTAGATTCGGACATTTATTATTAATTTATTTAAAGAAGGGTTAAAATAGTTAAAATCAAATTTTAATAAGTAAATCATTTTTAATATGGGGTTATACATTAGATAAATTCGACTATAAATATTAATTAGAAAGCTAAAACGATTTCCTACATAATGGTATTTTATTTGTAATTTTTAGACATTAAATAATTTAATTTATTTATGACACAACGATGATGCAGTAATTATCTTATTAATGAAATATTGACATAATTGATGTTATAAATACCCAAATAAATGTAATTTGAGACTTTTTATGAATTAAACTAATTTTCTAGGTCAATATGACATGTTAGTATTGATTTAATTAACATGGTTCTAGCTAATCATTTTGTTATGAGTTTCACAAAAATAAATTACTAAATAGTGTCAAAATTGAAATAAAATAGTTTTTAAAACAAATATTATATATTAATTGTTATTTTATTCTTAAAAATCTATGGTTTGGAAACATGACTTATATAAGGTTATATATATTAATAATAAACAACTTGGGGTTCGTTTGGCTTGATATAGTAAGTTTATTAACCTTATAGTGTAAGAAAAGAAGAAAACATGGTGAAAGTTAAATTATCTAACTTAAAGTTAAATCTAAATGATAAGGTAAAAATTGATATCTAAACTTGTCTAAATTCTATTGGATGAGAGTATTGCGACCCCTACCCACCTTATCTTCGAGATATATTAATTTGGAGCTATTAAAAACTGAATTTGACTTTATAATAAAATAATATTTTTAGTTATTTCAAAGGTGCCTCTCTCCTCCCTTGTAAAAGGGCACCTCCACACCCTCTTCCTCACACCACCTTAAGCCTTCAAGCTAGGCAAACTCCTGCCAAATTCTCTTCTCCACTTCCCCAGAAACATCCTAGAGTTTCTGGTCTTCCTCAAAGACAAATTTTAGTGCCCTAAGAGGAGGTCTCAAAGAGGCGCTTCAAAGAAGTGGTAATTTCCGTTACCGATTCTTTAATCTTTATTTCTTCTTCCGCTTCTTCTTATTTAGTTGTTTCATTATGAAGTAATATCATCAGTATCACTCATATACTGATATGTTATTATAAGCATGAAACAACCCTATTTCACCATCTATCCATCCTACGGAAAACGAAATCACCGCGCGTGCGTACGTACAGAATAACGTCTCCACGCCGTGGTGAAATCTATTTTCCACCACCACCTTACTTGGATGGGTATAATGGTGTAAATAATAAATATATATGATTAATTTAAAGTGATATTGATTCTGAAATAGTATACATACACTCCAATACGGTCCCACGATCATGAGAACGATATCATCGCTCGTGCGTACGTACGGACTACCATCTCCACGACGCGATGAGATTCATTCTCCCCTTTAACCATTCATGAATGATTATAAAGTATATATAATAAGTAATAATGAAATATATGACATAATAATGATATTGTATTTATGTGTATATATATGAATGTCATCTACTTAATTCCATTCAACTCAATAAGGAAACGAAAACAGCGTTCATGCGTACGTACGACCTACCGTCTCCATGAACGGTGTATTTCTTTCCATTTAATGATCTATTATATATATGTATATTCTAAATATATATTATATATAAATCATGTTTTATATTCTGGAATTATGTAATCATGATCTAAGTAATCATATGAATAATTACAAGTCAAAACACGGACGGAAAATGAAACGATTTTACCCAAAACACTCTTTAACATGGAATTTACAAAAGAACGGTAAATATAAAGTCATAAGTGAACCATATATGATATCATAATAATGACTATGACTCTGGAATACATCAATGACATTATTTAAATCATCATACAGGAGTTTCAGACACTTACGAAGCAAATCGGACCTAAGGTAAGGGAAATATCACAATCTCATTTTTATCCGAGATTGTTTATACTTTGGTATTTACTGGGGTGTATTTTACCATCCACATCCATGTTTCATCAATATGTAATATTATTTAAATCCACCTACAATTTTTTTAAATACAATTTTACCATTCAGTGAGTTTTTAGTAAAGTATATGAAAGGAATCTTTTGTTGTTTTCCGCACGAGGTACTTTTTGACTTTTCCGACAAAAGTACGAAGAATGTTTTTTTTAACTTATACGGAATGAATGGATTTTTAAAACATTATTTACAAGAATCTTCCTTTACAAGTTTTCAAGTTTATTTTTAATCAACTTCTTTTAGTTTAGAATTGTTCGATATGTTAAGAAAGGAAAAGTGTGTTTGAAGTAGAAAGGATATTTTCCTCAAGAATGGAGTTCAAGTGTTTTATCAAAATTATTTTCCATCTAAGATAATATAGGGTTATGTTTCTATCCCTATTGTTACATTTATTTGATTATGTTGGGATGGAATTATTTTTATGAATTCCTTTATCTTATTTGAATTGTTTTATGATGTCAGGTTGTTTAAAAATCCCATTTTTATTACATGGGTTATGCAATGATGTATGATTTATGATTTTGTGGCACACATAAGAATGGTATCATTATGAGATGGGTGGGACCTATATCTCCCTCCAATGCATTGCGTAAAGATTTTATATCTCATGAGATAGACATGGATGGAACTGTAGGTTATACCAGTTCAGTGAAACAGGACTGAAATGAGGAGTGAACTCGGTTCAGAAAGGGACTTTGTCCACTAAGATAGTCTTGGAAATGAGTCTTGACTAATAAGAAATTATTCTCTATTATTATGTGTGTATGCCACAAAGTTTCATGTTTTAAGTTATGATTATTTGGATTACATTTCACTACTATTATTTATCCCATGTTATGAAATTATGATCTCTTTTGCAGGTTAAGTTTTCCAAAAGATATGTTCTTATGAATATGACGTGATTGATATTTCTTTTGTTTACCCTTACTGAGCATTGAGCTCACTATTTTATGTTTTCTTTTCCCCAGGACATAAAGAAAGGATTTAGGTTTATAAAAAAATAAGATCTTTCTGGGAGATGTTGAAGATCATTCACCACGATTAGAAGATTATATTCCGAATTTCCAAAGACACTAAACTATTACGGTCCTTGTGTGTGTGTTTTTGTTATGTACTAAGTATTCTGCAAAAGTAATGTAATGTCAATGTACGTCAATCTTCAGGTCTCTACACGCACCACAAAGGAGTAAAAAAAGCCACCTAAACCATAGTATTGGGCCAAGAAACTAAAAACCAAACCCTAGGTTTGAAGCCCTATATGATGGAAATTAGTAACTTCAAGAATAATAGAAGAAACCTTAAGAAAATGGAAGAAACCCTAAGAAAATGGGAGGAGGAAGGAAAGAAACCCACTTAAGAGATCTTGAATAAATCTGCCCAAATCCACCAAAGGATGAATCTCCACGAAACCAAAACAGGTAGGGAGGGTCAAATGAGGAAGAAGAGGTCAATTGGGGACTAAAATGGGGGGAATAGAGTGAAAATTAAATGATTTATGGATGAAACAAATTACCTTATCAAATCTGGACGATTTTAGAAAACCTAAGAAGCTTTTCCCTAATCCGCGATGCAAATGAGCTCCAAAGAGGCAGAAATGAACATGGGGACGTGCCTAGAGATTTTGTTTTAAAGTGGGAGGTAGTATCACCAAAATGAGTAAAAAATGAATAATATCTTCAATAATTTAAAAAAACATTAAAACCGGAAATAGGATTATGGGTTTCCCCAATGCCTAAATAAATCACCCAAATCCAAAATTACAAGTATTTATTAATGGGTCAAAATAGACATGGTTGTTTTAATAGGTCAAGGGAGGCCAAGTAGGAAGTGGATTGGATGAAAAATCTTGAAAAAAGAAGGATTTATAAAAGAAATAAAATTCGTTTTTAACTCTGGAAATGGGATTCTAGTTGGGCCAAAATAATGAAAACCCACCATTTCCTAAAAAAATGCATGGGGAACCCCTGAAAAAAAGAAGAATATAAATTAAATGAAAAATAAATTTAAAATAAGTCATGGATGTGACTATTATACGTACCATAAAAACTTTCCTCCCTCTAAAAATCAGCTTGAAGACTAATCAGATAAAAGAAACAGAAATTGTTCTTTGACCCAATACTTATGCACCCTTGTCTCATGCTCATCTGTACCATGTTTTCAAAGGACTAAAACTATAGGAATAATATTCCCTCTAAGAAATTGTTCTTGGGAGTACACAATACGCACCGGTCACTCAACCATAGACAGATCGAGCTCTATATCCAACTCCTCCTAATTATGCACAAGTGACAGATCTGGGTTGTACTTCTTCAGTTGTTAGACCTAGAAGATGTCATGGATAGATGTCAAATGAGAAAGAAAAATAACTTGTATTACACCTTTCCAATCCTATCAGTAATGTTAAAAGGTTCTGCATAATTTGGTGTTATATTTCCCTACTTTCTCAAATAACGATGACCCAAATGAGGGGCCACTTTCAAAAACACCTGATCACCCACCGAAACCTCAGGGTCTCGATGCCTATGATAAAATATAATTTATGGTCACTCTGAGATTTTAATAAATTCTTTTTGATCAATTTGATCTTCTCAGAAGTCTCTTTCACAAAACTATGCTCCAATAGTGAGGTCTCACCTACCTCATCCCAACACATGGGGTACCGACAAGGCTGACTATAGAGAACCTCAAAGGGGGCCATTTAGATGGAGGATTGGTAACTGTTCTTATATGTGAACTCAACCAGTCCCAAATAGATATCCCAGAAAACTCAAAGTCCGAACACATGTACAGATCATATCCTCCAAAATCTAATTTTCGTGCTTTGTATGACCATCCATTTAAGGATGGTATGCCGTGCTCATTTTAATCTTAGACCCCTAAGACTTATGAAGGCCTTACCAAAACTGAGAATTGAAAGAAGGTTCTCTATCCAAGACGACTGTAGATGGCACACCATGAAGCCTTACCACTTCCTGAAGATACAATAAGCCCAACTCATCCCCATTAGTTGCACCCTTGATCGAAATGAAGTATGCTGATTTTCTCAAACAATCAATTAATTCCTATATGAAATTATTAGCCTAAGGTGTTTGAGGTAAGCTAGCAATAAAGTCCATAGTGACCTCTTCCCACTTACAGGTAGAAATGGGTAATGGCTGGAGCAAATAGGGGGGGGGGGGCTCTGGTGCTCTGATTTTACCTTCTGACATGTATAACATCTCTACCAAAAGTTGGATATGTCCCGTCTCATACATAGCCACCAAAACTATCATCACACATCACAATACATCTTGGTGTCATCCGTATGGACTGCCCACTGAGACTAGTGGGTATCCTGGATCACCACCTTTTGTAGAGATGACAACAGTACTGAATGGCCCTTGAAGCACAAAATTCCCTCAAGAGACGATGACCAATCATAAGACATCTCCCCACCATGAATAAAATTCCCCAAATGCTGAAAAAGATCATCAATGGGCTGTTATTGCTGAATCAACTAAATGCTCACCAGTAATGCACCTCCATCGTGCTCCATGGTCTCTACATGCATCTGAGAAAAGATCCTCCTTAGAGTTCACTCATCACTGAACTTCCTCAATGCTTGCACTGTTATTTTTCTACTCAAAGAATCTTCCACCACATTACCCTTGCCTGGGTTATAGACAATGTCCATGTGGAACCCATGCAAGTACTCTATCCAACGACGCTATCCTAGGTTGAGATCCTTCTGAGAGAAGATGTAGGCCATGATTTTGAGATCATAATGGACCATGAACTTCACCCCAAAGAGGTAGTGACACAATGTTTTCAAAGCATGCATCCCAGCTACTATCTTCTAGTCATGGGTCGGGTAAATATTTTCGTGTGGTTGGAGTTGGCAGGAGCCATACGCCACCACACGATCATCCTATATAAGCATGCACCCTAGAACCATACCTGAAGTGTCACAATACACCACATAACCCTTTCCAGATTCTAGAAAGATCAACAAAGGGGAGGTAGTCAGTCATCACTTTAACTCCTTGAAGGATGCTTAACATTCTAGGCCCCAAACAAACTTCACCCCTTTCTGGGTGAGCACAGTCATGGGAGAAGAAATCCGAAAGAAATCCTAAACAATCCACCTGTAGTAAGCAGCCAGGCGGAGGAAACTCCTAATCTCAATCATTTTATTCGACTGCTCCCATGACATAGTAGCACTAAACTTCTCGGTGTCCACCGAAAATCCCTACACCAAGATCACTTTCCCCAAAAACTTCACCTCCTTGAACCAGGAGGTGCACTTGGAAGGATTTTCATATAGGCAGTGATCCCGTAATGTGCCCAAAACGATCTGAAAATGATGCTTATGCTCTTCCTCAGATCTAAAGTAAACCAGGATGTCATCCACAAATACCACAACGAAGGAGTCGAGATGTTGGTGGAACACCCTATTCATGAGTGCCAAAAAGACTGCTGGAGCATTGTTCAATCCGAAGGGAATGACCAAGTTCTCAAAGTGGCCATACCTACTTGGGAAGGCTATCTTCCGGATATTGGACTCTTCCACGCTGACTTGATGGTAACCCGAACACTAATCTATTTTATAAAACAACTTTTCCCCCTTCAACTTATCAAAAAATTCATCTATTCAGGGCAAAAGTTATTTGTTCTTGATGTTTACCTTGTTTAGATTCTCGTAATCAATACACAACCGGAGGGACCCATTGGCCTTTTTCTCAAAGAAAATAGGAATGGTCCAAGGAGAGACGTTCGGGAGAATGAATCCTTTGAATTCTAAATCATCCAACTGAATATTTTAATCCCTAAATTTAGTGGGGTCCATACGATATGAGGGAAGAGATATCCACTGTGTTCATGGCACCAAATCGATCAATAACTCCACGTTTCACTCCAGGGGTAAACCTAAAAAATCAAATGGGAATACATCTAGGAACTCATCCAATACATGACATAACCCACCATCATGATCACGACCATCTTCCTATAGTGTGAGCGATGACAACTGGAATATAAGATTCCCCCACTCTGGGAGTATAGGTCCCACAAAACCTCACCGAGGATCCCATACCCCATGAAAAACCTTCAGACTTCCATCAAGTATTGTAAAACTCACCCACGACCTATAATAATCGATGTGGGCCTAAAAGTGTACCAGCCAATCCATGCCAAGTATCTTGTCAAATAGATCCATATCTAACATGTCACGACCCGTCCTCGGGGCCCGTGCCGTGACTACCCCAAGCCCGCCTTCCATAGGCCAGGGGCTGGCGACTAGCACCAAGGCGTAAATCCCAACAAAAGGGAAGGCATTTCCTTTGAAAAGTAAATAGGCACCACAGAGTAAGCAAGCAGAAAAGTAAACACTAAGTAAAACTGTAACAAGCTGTGCTGGAAGTAATAGGGGCCGGAAATACAAGCCCAACTGTAAAGTACAACTGAAAGGGGAAAAACAGCAACTGTAAAGAAAAGTCGCAGCATTGAGCCGTCCTCTGAAGGTCCCACCTGAAGGGTGGGTACAGATAGCCTCCACAGCTCCTCGGTCCAGCCGTCCGCTCCGAGTACGTCCCGCCCAGTGGTCCACCTCCAGGTACCGTCCTGCTCCGTACGCCTCCACCACGGTCAGTGCTGTCCGTAGTCTGCAACCAACACCATAAAGTGCGGGCATAGCCCGTGCAGGGGTGAGTATAATCTACTCATTAGGGACCCCGAGACCCCTGAAGGTCTCCCGAAATCCACGAAGGATAATCTAAAAAGGAAAGATACAATCACGAAGTAACATCTGACACGACTTAGGTATATGCCCATACATATACCTAAGTCATCAATTCCCGTTCGGCTCCAACGTCCGAGCCCAAGCACAACCCAGTCCACACAGGAAAGCAAAACGTATACCCACACAGGATAGCTCAACCCAATCCACAAAGGAGAGAAAACAGTAAATCCACACAGGATAGCTCAACACAATCCACAAAGGAGAGTAAACAGTAAATCCACATAGGATAGCTCAACACAATCCAAAAAGGAGAGTAAACAGTAAATCCACACAGGATAGCTCAACACAATCCACAAAGGAGAGTAACACAAGATTCAGCTCACACAGGTATACTTCGTCAAAAGGTGAAAGGGATGATCAGGTATGGATACTGAATCATCTAAGATGGGACCCACATAGGATACAAGACCAGCACGGCTGGGACCCGCATAGGATACAAGACCAGCACCGCTAGGACCCACATAGGATACAAGACCAGCTGTCTTCATTGATTCATCTATACTGGGACCCACATAGGATACAAGACCAGTATTGAATCATTTAAGCTCGGACCCACATAGGATACAAGACCAGCACAGCTAGGACCCACATAGGATACACGACCAGTTGTCTTCATTGATTCATCTATACTGGGACCCACATAGGATACGAGACTAGTATTGAATCATTTAAGCTGGGACCCACATAGGATACAAGACCAGCATAGCTAGGACCCACATAGGATACAAGACCAGTTGTCTTCATTGATTCATCTATACTGGGAGCCACATAGGATACAAGACCAGTATTGAATCATCCAAGCAGGGACCCACATAGGATACAAGACCAACACAGCTATGACCTACATAGGATACAAGACCAGCTGCCGTCATCGTCGCAGTCCACTGAGGATTTCTGCACAGTCGTCATCGTCGAAGTAGCAGTCGCAGCCAGCCCTAGGGTTCCCGCACACAGCAAGCTCGTTCAGGAGGGTCCGCTCCAGGAGCCGAGAGGTCGATACATCAACTGTAACAAAGTCCGAAGTTGATGTATCCAAAAGTTCCGTACCATCAACAGGAACTCAACGTCGCAGACGGCGCGTCATTCGGACGCCCGGTCTGAGAGTTATTGGCATTTTCGTCCCAGGGGCCCGGTTGGTTTTTAAGGCAAAACCAACCCGACCGTACTCCACCTGTGTCCGAACCTCGGGCGGAGTATGCCAAAAGATCTGTCTCACTTAGAGGAATCCACCAAAACTGACGGCACGTCAATCGGACGTCCGTAGCTCAAGATATGAGCGTTTCCGCTCCGGGGGCCCGGTTGGTTTCGTGTACGAACCAACCCAGCTGAAGTCAAAGTATTCCGAAACCTTGAGTGCGACATACCGAAACGACCATCTCGATCCAAGGGTCGCGTTTCCGTAGATGGCTCGTCAAACGGAGGCCCGTAGCTCAAGTTACGGGCCTTCGACCGAAAGCGGTCCGAAAAACGGGGGGGGGGGGGGGGGGGTCCGGGTCCGGGCCGACAGCCGGACGCGCGGGGTGTCGGCCAGACAGCCGGACGCGCCACGTGACAACCCCGCGGCACCCGCGGGGTGCCGCCCTGGACACCCGGGCGGGCCGCGTGACAACCCCGCGGCACCCGCGGGGTGCCGCCCTGGACACCCGGGGGGCTCCGCGTGACAACCCCGCGGCGCCCACGGGGTGCTGCCCTGGACACCCGGGGGGCACCGCGTGACAACCCCGCGACACCCGCGGGGTGCCGCCCTGGACACCCTGGGGGCGCCGCGTGACAACCCCGCGGCACCCGCGGGGTGCCGCCCTGGACACCCTGGGGCGCCGCGTGACAACCCCACGGCACCCGCGGGGTGCCGCCCTGGACACCCGGGGGGCGCCGCGTGACAACCCCATGACACACGCGGGGTGCCGCCCTGGACACCCTGGGGGCGCCGCGTGACAACCCCGCGGCACCCGCGGGGTGCCGCCCTCGACACCCGGGGGCGCCGCGTGACTACCCCGCGACACCCGCGGAGTGTCGCCCTGGACACTCGGGGGCGCCTGACCCACGCGGCCACGGGTCCACGGGCGCCGCTGCCTCCGGCCGCCTGCGCCGGCTTCCGCGGGCCGCCGGAGTCACTCTGGTGGCCCGTTTTCCTTCCCGTCTGCGCTGTTGTTCCTCCCGGGTTCCGTTCTTCATTGCGGGATCCTCAAACATCTGTTGCGGCACGTTCCGTCATCGCCTGTCAAATCCGCAAAACACGAAGAACGACGGAGGGTTGTCGGGCCGTGTTCGTTTGACCCGCACCCTCCGCGTTAGATAAAAACAACGGGAGAAATTGTTCAACACATTAACCGAAAATTTTAATTAAATAAATTTGTTCATTTGAAACCGGTTCGTTAATTTTTAAAGAACGTTCACGGGAATATAAAGAGGGGTATTCCAAATTATAAAATCCCTACCTCGTTGGTCGTCGTCGTACGCACGTCCTTCGCGGAATTGCTCGTCGCGGAATGAGGAGATCGTCGCGTCGTCGCGGAAGGGTGTCGCGTCGTCGCGGAGCACGGCGTTGAGTCGGCGAACTCAACGCACCATGAAACAGCAGATTTAATATAATTAATTAAATCCGTGTTTTGGTAAAGAACCACGAAGGAGATAAAAAGGAAGGTCCGAGACTCTTACCTCAAGCAGCTGATCGAAGATCCGTCGTGGAGGAAGAGATGTCGCAGGAGAACGTTGTCGGCGTCGCGGATCACGGCGTCGCGTTGTCGATTTCTGGGTTCGGCGTTCTTCGCGTTCTTCGCGTTCTTCTCATTTTCGCGAAGGAGGATGAAGGTTCAAGGATCCTCTCTCAACGAGTAATCCTCCAAAAGATTTTGGTTGGTCTTATTTTTTTATTATGCCAACAAACGAAAACGGGTAAGTAACGACCCATCAATTCGTTGAATTAATTCAACGAAAGAAACAACTCATTAGATTTATGAAATAAACTGCTCAATTAAATGGTCTGTTAAGAAATTAAGAAAATGCGTCAGTTGACTTTTATAATGACGGGTTTTCGCGGGTGCGTTACTTAGCGGAAAGAAAACGTGGGGCTCGTGCGGGCCCCACCTCACAAATATCCTACAAAGGGGGTAGGATATTTCTGGATAGCATCCTATCTGTATCAACTCAGTTTAAGCAACTTTTAAGTGGCTTCAAGTGTCTTCCAAGTGACTTAAGTGAAAAAAAATAAAGTTGTCGAAAAATTATTTTATTTCTTAACTTTAAGCCTGAAAATTAAAAACCACACCCGAGCAAACGCAACTCCGGAAGAGGCGTTTCTAGGCGAATACCGGCGCTGCGATTTCATCGGTGCCTTCAGAATTCGATTCCGGGCACCGGTTCAAAAGTTAGAAAAACCCGCTCATCTGTTCACTGAACTTACCCGAGCCAAACTTAGGAAATTGATTCCGGGCACACCGGGCCTTGGAATCAGGTGCCGTCAGAAACTGTGTTCTTGTAAAATTCCTAAGAAAATTAAGAAAAAAAAATTTCCTTGAAATTTACGGGTCTTTACATTACTCCCACCACAGGTCTTTACGTCCCCATAAAGATACATCATAAACTAGGGAAACAAATGTGGGTACTGAGCACGCACCTAAGCCTCCCGCTCCCATGTGCTCTCCTGGAGGTTCCCGTGCTGCCATCTGATGTGCACAAGAGGAATCAATCACCCACGTAGGGCCCGCTTCTGTCGATCCTCTATCTCCACCGAGACCTCCGCAAAAGTCGCCCCATCATCCACGTCTAGCTCCCCATAGTCAAAGATGTGCGTCGGGTCGTGCACGTATCTCCTCAGCTGAGATACGTGGAAGACGTCGTGCACCCGGTGCAACTGAGGTGGCAGAGCCAGGCGATAAGCCACCTCGCCAATCCTGCTGAGGACCTGGAAAGGCCCGATGAAGCATGGGGACAACTTGCCGCCTCGGCCAAATCTCCGCAAACCACGCCGAGGTGAGACTCGCAAGAAGACGTAGTCACCACCCTCGAACTCTAGTGTCCTCCGCCTCCTGTCAGCATATGACTTCTACCGGCTCTGAGCTGTACTCATCTGCCCCTGGATGACCTGAACCATCTCAGCCATGGCCTGGACCATCTCCGGCCCCACAAGAGCTGCTAAGATTTCTTCTTTGCCGATAAGAGAAATCGGGTCCCATCCCCTGGATAAACCACATTCTTTGCCTAATACAGTCAATCCCAACATGGATGATACTAATCCATACCAAGGATGACGTCGTAAGGCCTCGACGCTACTACCAAGAGATCCAACCGTTACTCTCGCCTCCAAGGGTTGAGTCACACTGTCGGCATCAGTGTGTGGTAACTAGTTCTCCTCTAGTAGATGTCTCACAAGTGAGGGTCAAGTCAACCGTCAAAACTGGAACCTCTTAGTAACAACACAAAAGAGGACAGGAATGAAAACATCACAAAGGTATGCGTATTTTATTATTGCAACTCATAATACAAAGACGCTACACAATAGCAAAAAGGAACTAGAAGTACAAAGGATGTATCCACTAGTTCCGCTCCTGTACATTTGCTCCCAGAGCTCCATGATCGAGGGCCTCAGCTGCCTGAAGCTGAGCTCTCCCATGTCCACCAACTCCCTGCGGTCGGGGTGGACCTCCTGGTGGTGGTGGTGGAAACACCTCGAAGTGTCTCCCACCATCGGCTACTCGGCCAGCTCCTCTGCCTCGTCCGCCTGTACCCTGCGGACCACCGTGGCCTAATCTCTGTCTGGGAGGTCCCTCTACCGCCTGTTGCTCGTCTGTAAGATGAGTCGGGCAGTCTCGAGCCATGTGACCTCACCCACTGCATGCGTAGCAATGTTTGCCCCTCGCGTAGCTGGCTCTCCTTCGGGTGACCCGCACAACCGAATCTTCATCCTATGACTGCCCATATGATGGTCTGGCCCGCTTGGACCTCTGCGTCAGCTGTCTACTACCAACTGCAGAAGACCCTGCTACGGGCCGTCCTGCGGAGGGTCCTGTCACTGGATCCTTCTCGGCGAGAAAACTCTCCACTAGAAGGGCCCTCTCCAACACCTCTGCCTGTGTCGGAATGTTGAGGGAGATCATCGAAGCCCTGATCTCGTGCCTCAATCCCTGCTCGAAGGTTTGGGCCTGGAAGAAGGGGTCCCGTACCATGTCGGTCGAGTAGCGCGAGAGATCAGTAAATCTCGCTGAGTACTGGGCCACTGTCAAGCTGCCCTGCTGCAGCTGAAGAAGCTCCTGTATGCATACCGCACGGAGGGTGGCTGGGACGAACTCGGAGCAGAAGATGATCTCAAAGTCCGTCTAGAGGAGAGATATCTCGTCGTGCACCTGGAGCATCAAGCTCCACCATCTGCCTGCTGCCGCGTGTAGGAGGCTCGCTGCGAGGATCACCATGAGGTCTGTTGGTGTCCTCACTAGCCTGAAAACTCACACCACTGCCTCCAGCCAGTCCTCGGCTGCCTGGGGGTCCGTCTCCCCGCGGAACCTGGGCGGTCGCTGACGCTGGAACTCGTGCAGCGCGCTAAGGTGACGTGCATCGTCAGCGGCTGGGGCTGGTAGCATCAGTGGCTCGGCGGGTAAAGGTACCGCCGGTGCCTCTGCTGACAAGAAGCCCTGCACCGAGGCCTCGTCGCTCGGTGGGCTGTCATCACGCTCCACTATTGGAACCCTATCTGGCTGCCGTCGTGGGGCCATCCTGAAAGAAGCAGGTGCGCCACGGTCAGAACAGTATACCTGGTGAGCTGACACAAGTAATCACAAAGAAAACTTGAACACACATGCAATCAATGTTTTTGTGCATTAAGTCAGAAATCAGAAGTCAGGGTCCTGGTGTACGGATACGTCGGCCGCCGCACCAACACTGGACTCCCTGGACTGATAACCACACCCAATACGCTAAACACTATTGCTTCACATAGAAGAAAGATCAGAGTCTGCGGTAGAACCGACCACCTCTGATACCAATTTGTCACGACCCATCCTCGGGGCCCGTGCCGTGACTACCCCAAGCCCGCCTTCCATAGGCCAGGGGCTGGCGACTAGCACCAAGGCGTAAATCCCAACAAAAGGGAAGGCATTGCCTTTGAAAAGTAAACAAGCACCACAGATTAAGCAAGCGGAAAAGTAAACACTAAGTAAAACTGTAACAAGCTGTGCTGGAAGTAAAAGGGGCCGGAAATACAAGCCCAACTGTAAAGTACAACTGAAAGGGGAAAAACAACAACTGTAAAGGAAAGCCACAGTGTCGAGCCGTCCTCTGAAGGTCCCACCTGAAGGGTGGGTACATATAGCCTCCACAGCTCCTTGGTCCAGCCGTCCGCTCCGAGTACGTCCCGCCCAGTGGTCCACCTCCAGGTACCATCCTGCTCCGCACGCATCCACCACGGTCAGTGTTGTCCGTCGTCTGCAACCAACACCACGAAGTGCGGGCATATCCCGTGCAGGGGTGAGTATAAGCTACTCAGTAGGGACCCCGAGACCCCTGAAGGTCTCCCAAAATCCACGAAGGATAATCCACAAAGGAAAGATACAATCACGAAGTAACATCTGACATGGCTTAGGTATATGCCC
The DNA here is from genome assembly GCA_963277665.1 of Viscum album. Lineage (NCBI taxonomy): Eukaryota > Viridiplantae > Streptophyta > Magnoliopsida > Santalales > Viscaceae > Viscum > Viscum album. The sequence continues at coordinate 1,609,198,806 of OY728128.1, forward strand.
ATACATATACCTAAGTCATCAATTCCCGTTTGGCTCCAACGTCCGAGCCCAAGCACAACCCAGTCCACACAGGAAAGAAAAATGTATACCCACACAGGATAGCTCAACACAATCCACAAAGGAGAGAAAACAGTAAATCCACACAGGATAGCTCAACACAATCCACAATGGAGAGTAAACAGTAAATCCACACAGGATAGCTCAACACAATCCACAAAGGAGAGTAAACAGTAAATCCACACAGGATAGCTCAACACAATCCACAAAGGAGAGTAACACAAGATTCAGCTCACACAGGTATACTTCGTCAAAAGGTGAAAGGGATGATCAGGTATGGATACTGAATCATCTAAGCTGGGACCCACATAGGATACAAGACCAGCACGGCTGGGACCCACATAGGATACAAGACCAGCACAGCTAGGACCCACATAGGATAAAAGACCAACTGTCTTCATTGATTCATCTATACTGGGACCCACATAGGATACAAGACCAGTATTGAATCATTTAAGCTGGGACCCACATAGGATACAAGACCAGCACAGCTAGGACCCACATAGAATACAAGACTAGCTGTCTTCATTGATTCATCTATACTGGGACCCACATAGGATACAAGACCAGTATTGAATCATTTAAGCTGGGACCCACATAGGATACAAGACCAGCACAGCTAGGACCCACATAGGATACAAGACCAGCTGCCTTCATCGTCGCAGTCCACTGAGGATTTCTGCACAGTTGTCGTCGTCGAAGTAGCAGTCGCAGCCACCCCTAGGGTTCCCGCACACAGCAAGCTCGTTCGGGAGGGTCTGCTCCACGAGCCGAGAGGTCGATACATCAACTGTAACAAAGTCCGAAGTTGATGTATCCAAAAGTTCCGTACCGTCAACAGGAATTCAAAGTCGCAGATGGCGCGTCATTCGGACGCTCGGTCTGAGAGTTATTGGCATTTTCGTCCCAGGGGCCCGGTTGGTTTTTAAGGAAAAACCAACCCGACAGTACTCCAACTGCATCCGAACCTCGGGCGGAGTATGCCAAAAGATCCGTCTCACTTAGAGGAATCCACCAAAATAGACGGCACATCAATCGGACGTCCGTAGCTCAAGATATGAGTGTTTCCGCTCCGGGGGCTCGGTTGGTTTCGTGTACGAACCAACCCGGTCGAACTCAAAGTATTCCGAAACCTTGAGTGCGACATACCGAAACGACCGTCTCGATCCAAGGGTCGCTTTGCCGTAGATGGCTCGTCAAAAGGAGGCCCGTAACTCAAGTTACGGGCCTTTGACCGAAAGCGGTCCGAAAAACGTGGGGGGGGGGGGGTCCGGGTCCGGGCCGACCCGGCCCGACCCCCCTGGTCGGCCCGAACCGGGTCATCCCGAACCGGGTCGACCCGGCCCGGCCAGGGCTGGTCCGGCTCGGCTCTACCGAGAGGCCGACGCGGGGGGAGCCGTCGCCCCGCGTGACACCCCCGCGGTACCTGCGGGGTGTCGGCCAGACAGCCGGACGCGCCCCGTGACAACCCCGCGGCACCCGCGGGGTGCCGCCCTGGACACCCGGGCGGGACGCGTGACAACCCCGCGGCACCCGCCGTGTGCCTCCCTGGACACCCTGGAGGCGCCGTGGGACAACCCCGCGGCACCCGCGGGGTGCCGCCATGGACACCCGGGGGCGCCGCGTGACAACCCTGCAGCACCCGCGGGGTGCCGCCCTGGACACCCGGGGGCGCCGGACCCGCGCGGCCGCGTGTCCACGGGCGCCGCCACCTCCGGCCGCCGGCGACGCCGCGCCGGCGACCCGTGCCGCCGCCGGCTTCCGCGGGCCACCGGAGTCGCTCCGGTGGCCCATTTGCTTTCCCGTCTGCGCCATTGTTTCTACCGGGTTCTGTTCTTCATTGCGGGATCATCAAACATCTTTTGCAGCACATTCCGTCATCGCCCGTCAAATCCGCAAAACACGAAGAACGGCGGAGGGTTGCCGGGCCGTGTTTGTTTGACCCGCACCCTCCACGTTAGATAAAAACAACGGGAGAAATTGTTCAACACAAGAACCGACAATTTTAATAAAATAAAATTGTTCATTTGAAACCGGTTCTTTAATTTTTAAAGAACGTTCACGGGAATATAAAGAGGGGTATTCCAAATTATAAAATCCATACCTCGTTGGTCGTCGTCGTACGCACGTCCTTCGCGGAATTGCTCATCGCGGAAGGAGGAGATCTTCGCGTCGTCGCGGAAGGGCGTCGCATCGTCGCGGAGCACGGCGTTGAGTCGGCGAACTCAACGCACCATGAAACAGCAGATTTAATTTAATTAATTAAATCCGTGTTTTGGTAAAGAACCACGAAGGAGATAAAAAGGAAGGTCCGAGACTCTTACCTCAAGCAGCCGATCGAAGATCCGTCGCGGAGGAAGAGACGTCGCAGGAGAACGTTGTCGGCGTCGCGGATCATGGCATCGCGTCATCGATTTCCGGGTTCGACGTTCTTCGCGTTCTTCGTGTTCTTCGCGTTCTTCGCGAAGGAGGATGAAGTTTCAAGGATCCTCTCTCAACGAGTAATCCTCCAAAAGATTTTGGTTGTTCTTATTTTATTATTATGCCAACATACGAAAACGGGTAAGTAACGACCCATCAATTCGTTGAATTAATTCAACGAAAGAAACAACTCATTAAATTTATGAAATAAACCACTCAATTAAATGGTCTGTTAAGAAATTAAGAAAACGCGTCAGTTGACTTTTAGAATGACGGGTTTTCGCGGGTGCGTTACTTAGCGGAATGAAACGGCAGGGCTCGTGCGGGCCCCACCTCACAAATATCCTACAAAGGGGGTAGGATATTTCTGGATAGAAACCTATCCGGATCATCTCAATTTAAGCCGCTTTTAAGTGGCTTCAAGTGGCTTCCAAGTGACATAAGTGAAATAAAATAAAGTTGTCGAAAAATTATTTTATTTCTTAACTTTAAGCCCGAAAATTAAAAACCACACCCGAGAAAACGCAACTCCAGAAGAGGCATTTCTAGGCGAATACCGGCGCTGCGATTTCATCGGTGCCTTCAGAATTCGATTCCGGGCACCGGTTCAAAAGTTAGAAAAACCCGCTCGTCCGTTCACTGAACGTACCTGAGCCAAACTTCGGAAATTGATTCTGGGCACACCGGGCCTCGGAATCAGGTGCCGTCAGAAACTGCGTTCTTGTAAAATTCCAAAGAAAATTAAGAAAAAAAAGTTTCCTTGAAATTTACAGGTCTTTACATAACACCAGGAGGTAACACTCAATCTCAACCCCTAACACGGAAAGCGAACACGACAGGAACCTGAGACCCTGCTCCTTCCTCTTTCCCAACGGCATCGTCGAATCCATCACAAAAGACAAAAGATCAGTTTGAAAATTCAGTGTGTTCACAAAAACGGTAGAGATAAATGAAACAGAGGCACCAGTATCAAAAAGAGCAGAAGCTAACACTATGAGAAAAACAGTCTTTTGCGACGGGGTATTTGCGATGGTATTAATTCCTGTCACAAATAGTCCATCTTAGAGGTTATTTACGATGGGGGGTTCGTCCCATCTCAAATAACTTGTTATTTGTGAGGGTATTTGGGGTTCCGTCGCAAAAGGTAATACACGCTTTGGCGCGAGATGCGCGCCAAAGCGCGGGAAGGTTATTTACGACGGGGGGATCCCCCCGTCGCTAATACCGGTGGTAGTAAATGAGTTTTTGCGACGAGATGTTATCCCATTGCAAAAGGTGTGTCGGGAGGTCACTTTTTGCGATGAGCCCCGTCACAAATACCCTTTTAACCACCGACAACAATTAATGCGGGTAAAGTTATTTGCAACGGGGCCCATCGCAAAAGGTACTTTTTGCGACGGTAAGCCCATCGCATCTAGTCTCGTCGCAACTAATCTAACCAATATATACCCCCTCCATTTTTCATTCTCTTCCTCTCATTTCTCACTTCCACTCTCTTTCTAAACTCGGATTTTAGATTGAAAATTTCTCTCAATTAATTTTTTTACGGAGAAGTTGGGAAGACGCTTACATCAATAAAAGATCAAGTTTAATGGTATTTATATTTTATTTAATTTAGTATTTATTTAATTTTTTATGATAGTTTTGACTATTGTTGATTAGATGCAATTAAATTATATTTAAATTGTTTTGTTATCTGTATTTTTGTAATAAATAGTAATAAATAGCGATAAATAATAATAAATAGTAATAATTAATAATAATTAGCAATAATTAGTAATAATTACTAATAAATAGAAATAAATAGTAATAAATAGTAACAAATAAGTATAAATAGCAATAAATAGTAATAAATAGGAATAAATAAGAATAATTGGGAATAAATAGAAATAATAAGTAATAAATAGGAATAAATAGTAATAAATAGTAATAAGTAAGAATAAATATTAATAAATAGTAATAAATAGTAATAAATAGTAATAAATAGGAATAAATAGGAACAATTACTAATAAATAGGAATAATTAGTAATAAATAGGAATAATTATTAATAAATAGGAATAATTAGTAATAAATAGGAATAATTAGTAATAAATAGGAATAATTAGTAATAAATAGTAGTAAATAGTAATAAATAGTAATAATTAGTAATAATTAGTAATAATTAGTAATAATTAGTAATAATTATAAATAATTAAGAAGAATTAGGAATAAATCGTAATAAATAGTAATAAATATGAATAATTAGTAACAAATAGAAATAATTAGTAATAAATAGGAATAATTAGGAATAAATATTAATAATTAGAAATAAATAGGAAAAATTAGTAATAAATAGGAAAAATTAGTAATAAATATGAATAAATAGGAATAAATAGGAATAATTAGTAATAAATAGGAATAAATAGTAATAAATAGTAATAAATAGGAATAACTTGTAATAAATAGTAATATTTAGTAATAAATAGGAATAATTAGTAATAAATAGGAATAATTAGTTATAAATAGGAATAATTAGTAATAAATAGTAATAAATAGTAATAATTACTTAAAAATAGTAATAAATAGTAAATATTAGTAAATATTAGTAAATATTAGTATTAAATAGGAATAATTAGAAATAAATAGAAATGATTAGTATTAATTAGTAATAATTAGTAATAAATAGAAATAAAAAATTATAATTAGTAATAAATAGGCATAATTAGTAATAAATAGAAATAATTAGTAATAAATATGAATAATTTGTAATAAATAGGAATAAATAGTAATAAATAGAAATAATAAGTAAAAAATAGGAATAATTAGTAATAAATAGGAATAATTAGTAATAAATATGAATAAATAGTATTTAATAGTAATTAATAAGAATAAATAGGAATAAATTGTAATAAATAGGAATAAATAGTAATAAATAGTATTAAATAAGAATAAATAGTAATAAATAGTAATAATTAGTAATAATTAGTAATTAATAGTAATAATTAGTGATAATTAGTAATAAATAGTAATTAATTGTAATAATTAGTAATAATTAGTAATAATTAGTAATAAATAGTAGTAAATAGTAATAATTAGTAATAATTAGTAATAAATAGTAATAAATAGTAATAAATAGTAATAATTAGTAATAATTAGTAAAAAATAGTAAAAATAGTTATAAATAGTAATAATTAGAAATAATTAGTAATAATTAGTAATAATTAGAAATAATTAGTAATAATTAGTAATAAATAGTAATAAATAGTAATAAATAGTAATAAATAGTAATAATTATTAATAACTAGAACTGAATAGTAATAAATAGTAATATATAGTATTAATTAGTTATAATTGGTAATAAATAAAAGCAAGTAGTAATAATTAGTAATAAATAGTAATAAATAGTAATAAATAGTATTAAATAGTAAAAAATACTAATAATTAGTAATAATTAGTAATAAATAGTAATAAATAGTAATAAATAGTTATAAATAGTAATATATAATAATAAATAGTAATAAATAGTAATAATTAGCAATATTTAGGTATAATTAGGATTAATTATAAATAATTAGAAATAATTAGGAATAATTAGTAATAAATAGGGATAATTAGTAATTAATAGGAATAAATAGTAATAAATATGAATAATTAGTAATAAATAGGAATAATTAGTAATAAATAAGAATAATTAGTAATAAAAAGGAATAATTAGTAATAAATAGGAATAATTAGTAATAATTAGTAATAATTAGTAATAATTAGTAATAATTAGTAATAATTAGTAATAATTAGTAATAATTAGTAATAAACGGTAATAATTAGTAATAAATTGTAATAATTAGTAATAATTAGTAATAATTAATAATAAATAGTAATAAATAGTAATAAATAGTTATAAATTTAAATAAATAGTAATAAATAGTAATAAATAGTAATAAATAGTAAGACATAATAAGAAATAGTAAGAAATAATAACAAAATAGTCACAATTAGTCACAATTAGTAACAATTAGTAACAATTAGTAATAATTAGTAACAATTAGTAACAATTAGTAACAATTAGTAAGAATTAATAACAATTAGTAAACATTAGTAACAATTAGTAACAATTAGTTACAACTAGTAACAATTATGAAAAATTAGTAATAATTAGGACAATTAAGAAGAAAATCAATTGTAATAAATTGTAATAACTTGGAACAATTTCCAGTGGATTGACGACACTTCTTTTTCTCGAGGACTCTTCTCCTTTCAACTTTCACCGACTCAAAACATTATGAAAAGTATGCTTCTATGTATGCATATCCAATCTCGTATGTACAAGTTTGAATATGAATTCAAATAGTCACTATTAGTCATAATTATTAACAACTAGTAATAATTGGTAACAATTAGTAACAATTAGTAACAATTAGAAACAATTAGTAACAATTAGTAATAATTAATAACAATTAGTAATCATTAGTAACAATTAGTTACAATTAGTTACAAATAGTAACAATTAGAAACAATTAGTAACAATTAGAAACAATTAGGAAGAATATCAATTATAATAACTTGGCACAATTTCTAGTGGATTGACAACACTTCTTTTGCTCGACGAATCTTCTCCTTTCAACTTTCACCGACTCAAAACATTATGAAAAGTATGCTTCTAAGTATGAATATCCAATCTCATATGCACGAGTTTGAATATGCATTCATAGGGCCCCATTTTTCATAATGTGTTCAGGTGGTGACAGTTACAAGAAGATGATTCATCAACGAAAAGGGGGCTATTTTGTCTGAGGGCTCATTTACTTGCAACTTTCTCACCCAGAAATCACAATGAAGAATCTGATAAGAGGTACACATATTCATTCTCATGCATATGAGAATGAATATGCATACCTCTGAGTAGATTCTTCATTGTGATTTCTGTGGGAGAAAGTTGCAAGTAAATGATCCGTCAAACAAAAGAGGAGCTGTCAATCCACTGGAAATTGTGCCTCCCATATGTAATGGTAATTATTAAGAAGTAGTTGTAATTATTTATCGTTTTTTCAGATAGTGTTTTTATAATTTTAAATTATTCAAAAATAGTAATGATTTTATACTTTGTAGAAAAATACGGAACAAGGAAGTCGACAACTATCATTATTAGATGACCACACTAGGATAAATCAGTGTAGAAATCCAAACAGTTATAGTTTAAATCCTATATATATTGAGGGTTTTGAATCTTTCCTATCATTTGCATCATCATACCAGAATATTTTTCAAACGGAACAATAAAGAGTCCTTGTAAAAAATGTGCTCTGAGAACATTTGACACATTTGACATGTGTGGGGGACATATCTTGCTGTTTGGTTTTCAACAAGATTATGTTCTTGGTATCAACAATGAGAACTCAGTTCCAGAGATGATACTAATAACTTGATTCAGGATCCATCATGGTTTCAAAATTTAGTACATGATGTTGCATGTCCATTTGATCAGAAAATTAAAACTCAAAATGATATTGATTCAACTCCTGAGTTTGCACCATTCGTATTTTATGAGTTATTGAGGTCTTTTGAGGATTAATTATATACTGGTTGCAAGATAAGAAAATTAGAAGTGGTTAAAAAATTTATAGCTATTAAATCAGATAATGCAATGTCAAACAACTGTTTTGATCTGATATTTTCTTTGGTTAAAACACTGTTACCAGAAGGAAATATGTTGCCTGCAAATTACTATAAGAGAAAGAGGCTAGTTCATAATCTGGGCCTTAGTTATCAAAAGATTCATATATGTCCAAATGATTGCATATTATATTCTAGTGAAAATAATTTTTTGGATAGTTGTCCCACATGTGGACAATTGATGTATAAAGAATCTCAAATAGGGAAGTCTGGATCGATTCCAGTAAAACAGTTGAGATATTTCCCCCTTACACCCAGGTTGTAGTGTTTATCTATGCCTCAGAACACAACGTCAATGATGTCATAACACATAACCAAGATTTCAACTGATAAAAGCTTGAATCATCCATATGATGGTGATTCATAGATATATTTTGACCATCTGCATCCATATTTTGCTTTAGAAGGCTGAAACGTGCGATTGGGTCTTTCTTCTGACGATTTCTATCTGTTTTCTTCTTATCATAGTTAGTATTTATGTTGGATTGTCTTTATAACTCCGTAAAATTTACCTCCATGGATGTTGATGAAGGATCCTTATATCTTTTTGACTTTATTAATCCCAGGACATCCAAAAAAGAATGTTGATGTTTATTTGAAACCATTGATTGATGAGTTGAATGCATTGTGGAGTGATGGTGTTAGTACATATGATGTTATTGAGAAAAAAAATTTCATATTAAAAGCTGCATTGATGTGGACGATTAGTGAATTTTAGGCATATGGAATATTATCTGGCTAGAGTACACATGGTCTGAAATCACATCCTTACTTTATGAAAGACAACACAACCTTTCTGCTCATCAATGGAAAAAACATGCTATTTTGATTGTCACTGTAGATTTCTTCCAACCGATCATCCTTTTCAGAGGAACAAATCTCATTTCAGAAAAGGTACAATTGAAAGGGATGAAAGTCCAAAAATTATCTCAGATACAGAGTTAAAATTAGTTGTACTTTCATTACCGCCCATCACATTTAGGCCAGCAGTAAACCAACAAAAAATTCATGGCTTTGGGAAAGAACATAATTGGATAAAATGAAGCATTTTTTTGGGATCTTCCATATTGGTCTGATTTGTTAGTCTGTCACATGTTGGATGCCATGCATATTGAGAAGAACTATTTTGATAATTTATTTCATAAAAATTTGGATACATCAGGTAAGACCAAAATACTGTAAATTCATGATTAGATCTTTCTCAAATTTGCAGGCGACCAGAACTTGAACTATTTGAAAATGTCAGATCACAGAGGTTAATGAATCCAAAAGAATCTTATACACTTTCCAAAGAGAGTATCTTACTATTTTGTAAGTGGATTATAGATTTGAGACTTCTAGAGTGTTATGCTTCCAATTTGGGCAGATGTGTTAAGAATGGTTATATTACCGGATTAAAAAGTCATGATAGTCATGTTATAATGGTAATAATTATGCCAATTGGATTCAGAGGTTTGTTGAATTCTATGATTTTGGATTCAATAACATACATATCATATTTTTTTGAGACATTTGTGTAGTGACAACAAACTACGATGTGCTAAGAAAAATGGAAGAAGTTGTTGCTGTAATTATATGTAAACTGGAAAAAATATTTCCACCAGATTTGTTTGAATCAATGGAACATTTGATATTACTTTTCCACATGAAGCTAAATGTGGAGGTCCCTTACAGTTTTGATGGATGTACCCATTCTAGAGATGCATGCAGAAATTGAATAAAATAGTATGTAACAAAGCATCAGTTGAAGGATAAATTGCTTAAGCTTATTTGCAAGAGGAAATTGCTTTTTTTCTTCTCTAATTATTTTGAATCTCAATATCTCTCAAAACACAATCGAATTTGATGAAACGAGGGTATTGTTAATGACAAAAAGGAAAATAAATTATCAGTTTTTAATCGGCAAAATCTTGGTTTTGGTAGAGTTCATGAATGATGGATTTCAAATGATGAACATCACAGGGCTCATACATATGTTCTACTCAACTGTGAAGAAATGACAACATTTGTATAGTGAGTGATTCTATCACTTATACTATAATTTATGTTATAGTATTTAAACTTATTTTATTTGTAGGTTATATGATAATCATATCAGGAGACAACTTCCACAGATTACAACATGTGATCTTGAAGAACACGGACAAATTTTTTTCTCTCAATAGTTTCAAAAACTGGTAACATAAATTATTGATGGTTTAATAGCAATTCCATTTATTTTTTATCATATTAATAATTGTTTTAAAAATTTACAGGTGTATCAACATGGTGATAAAATTGATAAGTGACTGTGTATATTGCGTAACTCACCATCCAAAATGGTTAAATCTTATAATGCATATGTGGTGAATGGTTTTCGATTTCATACACGTGCATATGGGGAATAAAAAAACAATTAATACTAGAGTTTTCTTGAGAGGATCGCATCAAAGAGAAACTGAGGTTTACTTTTATTACATTCTGGATGAAATTATTAAGCTGGGTTACCTAGGATAGAATTAAATAATGATGCTTAAATATCGGTGGTTGGATACTGAGAGAGGCTTGTGTGTTCATCTGACTCATAGAATCATCGATATTAAATATAAAAGTATTCTTGTAGTAAATGAACCATTTTTACTGGCTCAATAGGCACATAAAATTTATTACGCAAAGTACTGTGCTACTTCAAGAGATTTGAGTGATTAATGGAGCATAATAAAAATGAAATCTCATAAAAAATCAGTTTACTCAAACTGAATGTGGTTCCACTAAAGTGGAATGAATTGAAATTTTTCAAGAGACTACTCAAAATCCATCTTTTTCACAAAGAGACATGAATATAGATGATGACACTCCACAATTAAGGATCAATGATGACGAAGATGTTAATGATTTTACAAATGAATTTGAAATGACAAGAGATGTTGAAACTAAAACACATATGGATATTGATGATGCTGGGGAGGAAGATTAAGAAATTGACATGGACAGCTATGGAGATGAGGATGAGGATGGAAATTAACACAGTTAAATGTTGGTTATAATCATAACTAATATATATCTATATATAATAGTTATTTTCAACTATCCACTAACAGAAATTTTGTGTTTCTGATGGATCCTGAAAAATTTTGTGAGTTATAAGAGGCTGATTTACCTTTGGATGAGGGGGATTACGGACCATCTGATCCTCAGCCTACTAATAGATCAGGGGGTACACAGAGGGGGTCCAGTCTTGTGCGACTGACGATTCCTGACACTATCCCTGAGTGACGTCCATGCCTTGGCTTCGATCCACACACACAAAGGTATGGTAACCTCTATATTTTAGTTAGCTTTCATTAATTTATTTATATATTTACTAATTATTTGATTATTTATTCCTTTTTTCACAGTTTTTTTCATGTAGCTATTGGACAAGGGAGTGCTATCTTGAAAAATTATTTTTCTTAGCCATGGATCACATGAGAACAGATTTCCGTTGATGTGTGGCACGACATGTTCGATCATTGGCTGGTACGTAAATAAAGAATATTTATTTTGAAATTTAATTTATTAATAACTTGATATTATAAATTATTTGCATGGTTTATGGTATCCCACTGATGATAGCAAGTGTGACGCTATCCACACGACTTGGCAGGTGTCTATGCGTGACCATTTCTATCAGTTTTTGCAGAATTTGAGAAGAACATTCATTAAGAAAGCATGAGTGACAGAATTCGATGAGTCATGTAGAGCCCACAAAATAGAGTACATTTTATCTCATAGAGAGAATATGATAAGTATATTTTTTAAATATTTTATATAATTTTAAATATAAACGGTTTATTTTATATTTATGTACGCTATCGAGCATCTCAATATTATGGATTTCGACGTTTATCAGAGGATGTACAGCGATCCATCCACTAGAGAGATTAGAGGTAATCACTACCGTCAAATTGTAGTTAGTATTATTATTTTTAGCTTGAAAATTAACTGCATATAATGTTTTTATCATTTTAATTTCAAATTTGAATTGAAGGAGTCATATGAGGTTGTGACCTCTCAGACACAGGATGAGAGTCAGGACGAGATGACTGAGCATACCAGTGCCGACCATTTCGATGAGGTGGCATGGATGCAGGAGACATAGTATGGCTTTGAGAAGGGCCGAGTACTAATATCATATCTCATTTGAATCCTGATACTTATTATTGTACTGTTGTGATGTCGGCGTCCGACTCAAGAGGAGCTTGTGGAGAGGCATCATCTTCTACCTCATAGTATCAGGAGCAGTTGTGAACTCAGTCTGAGCTTATAAAGAGTTTGCAGAACCAGCATAAAGAGATGTGTCGACGGCGGTACTTGTAGCAACAACACGAGGCGATGCGTCAATGGTAACAACAAAAGCAGTAACAGCATCACGAGCAGATGGAGTACATGCACCATCTGAATTACAGTTTAGGGATGGGGATTCCTCCACCATCTCCTACAACTCCTCCACCTCCTCCAGACGACGACCTCCCGAGTGATTTATTTTTTATGTTAAAAACATTTAAATTGAATATTTATTGTAATATGAAATATTTACAGTTTCTATCTTTTAAATTGGTACAAAGATTGCATAATTTAATTTTTTTTATTTTTAATATTTTATTATTTATTCTTAGTATTATATTTTTTAATGTTTGTTTATTTGACTAAAAATAATTACAATTTTTTATTTTTTTTTATATTTTTTGTAAGTATTGAGAATTGTAATAATTTCTTATTTTTTTATTATTTTACTAAAATTAAAATAATTTTTTATTAATCATAATTTTATTAAATTTATTTTTTTAGTATTATATTTTTTAATTTCTGTTTATTTTACTAATAATATTTTATTATTATTTTTAAAATATTAATATTATTTTTTTCAATAATCATAATTTTATTAAATATTTTTTTTATTTTGTTTAGTATTTATGACAAGACCTTTTGCGATGGGCTCCCATCACAAATAATTTAAATATAAATTTTTTTTAATATTATTTGCGACAGGACTACGGGTCCATCACAAATACAATTTGTGATGGGCTTGTCACAAAATGTTTATATATATATATAATGTATATAATATAAGGCTTATTTGTGACGAGACGTCACAAATAATATCTGTGATGGGTCGTCGCAAAAGGTTTATTTATATATAATGTATATAATCAGAGGATTATTTGTGACACCGTTTTCTGGAATGAGATATTTACGATGGAGCCCTGTCGCTAAAGCCTATTTGCAACAGGATCCCCATGCAAATATCCTTTCGCAAATACCTCTAATTCTAGTAGTGTAAAGAAGTTACAATCAAAATGGTACATCAAACTGTTGATGGTCCCACCTCTGATCCTACTGGTGCCTGATCCACTGCATGAAGTTGCTTAGTCTCTTCCTGAGAACGAAATCTAGTTTGTTGCTATGCTCTGAACTAGCTCTGCCCAAAATATGATCAATCCCTACCACCAAAACCCCAAACTGAGATCCCCCTGTCCTCGGCGGTTCTGAATGAGCCAACACTCCCCTTGAAGCCATGATTCTGCCCCACATTGGAGTGGACTTGTCATCCTACAAAAGTGATGCAGGTGTCCCATACCACCAAACAGATAATAAGGCTTCAGAGGAAAAGTGAATTCTTTTCAGATGTTCCCTATCCTCCCACACTGGTAGCACACAACAGACCTCACATCAGAAGCCACCGAAGAAAACACCCTGGAAGGTTTCCCTGAGCTGCCACCTCCCTTCTTTCAATGTTCTTCCAACTTCATTTTCTTCTAAGAAGTGTTGCCACTTCCCATTAATGAAACTATCCTAGAGAAACCATCCCTCCCCTTATGGTTGATCTCCACCATGAAATCTCTCTCAACCACTTCAAAAAAGGTTTTCAGTATGAATAGAAAGACCTATGAATAGATCTCCGGCCACGAACCCCTCTCGAACTTATGGTCCTTCATATGCTAATTAGAGACTATTTTCCGTGCATACAAAACCAACTCAAAAAAACAGTTGGAATACTCCATCATATAAAGATCCCCCTAAATAATCCCCATAAACTCTCGAGATCGAGCATAAACTAAAAATTTAGGGAAGTATTGGTCGTTGAAGATAACATAGTCCTTCAGGATCATATTTTTGTGCTTACCACCTTGAAGCACTAATTCCCACCACCTACAGCTAGAACCCTATAACATGAAAGAGACACACTTCAACCTGACCTCCTGAGGTGTGTCCAGGAACTCAAACATGAACTCTATATTTTCTAGTCACGCCTTCCCTTACTGGGGTTCAGTGCTACCTCAAAAATCAGGAGGCTTGTTTTTTTAGAAATTTATGTGATTTTTCCTTCTAAGGACTAGTCTTATCTTCCATAAAAGGAGATTTAACATGAGTCAGTCCATGTCCCAGATCTTGTTTAACCCAAACCACAACCTCTACTAGCCTATGATCAAGGGGTGTGGGAAAACTCTCTTCGGCTTCCTCCTGTGGGTGCATCAGAGCTTTCTGGGGAGGCATGTTACTATAAAAGGAAATAGCCACAAGAACAAAAATCAGTATAAAAATTCTAAAAATTTAATCAATAAAATCAAATATAAATAATCCAAATACATTAAAACAATAAAAGAAACAACTACTCCACCCTCACCCAATGTGAACGTGTAGTCTACAATGCACACATATCATCTGGAAGTGAATTCAATCATAAAATTCCAATGTACCATTGTGACTCAAGGTCTTAAAAGAGTAGTAAGATCCAAGCACCCTTCTCGTGACCAAAGATTTGAACCCCAAAAGTCCTATATTCTGTCAAGCCTGACTCATCCCAAAATAATAATACAACTGAAACACCATAACCCGCTCTGATACCATGTTGTTAAGAACCTAATCTAGTCTCCATTAAAATTGGCATCCGACCCAGTATGTGGAAAGTACCAAAGTGTGTTACCTATTCCTAAATACTGGAACAAGTTCCCAAGTATCATAAATAATGGTTTGGGAATTATTTACCTGAAATAGGACACATAATACAACAAAAAACAATCAATAAAACAAATCTAAAAATTTATGCTAAGGAAGCCTTAATTAAAAATTAAGAAATGAATTAAAGGTTTTTAACATAACACAAGGGGTATGAAACTACAAAATTAGTATCAAAGACAAACCCATTACTACAACATGACACGGGCTCATCACCCACAAGTCGTCTCCACAACACCGCACAACGGAAGCAACTAGCAACCCGAACCGCCATCTCCAAAAGAATTTACCTTACTTGTGTCAAACATAACAATGTATACATACACCCAAAGGTGTAAGTAGGGCGTGAGCCTATTACCAATAGGAAACCACCCAAATATTTCATGTTACAAGAATTATAAAAGGAAAAATTTCAAGTTTTATAAATAAATAATAGTAGCAATAATTTCTAGAGGTGCATCTTTTAAATGAAAATTGTTTTCAAAGAGGGTAACTTTAAAGAATATTTATGTTTAAATAAAACATGTAAGATACTAAATTTCCATCCAAACATACCATAATCTAAATATTAATTCGAAATAGTCCACAAGCATTCAACATGGGAACTCTCCTAGGCACTTGTTAGTTGTGAGCCCCAGGTACCTCACATATCGGTCTGAAAGTTACCATAACAATATTTGTTCTCAATAACGGGAAACTAGTGGGGGAATAACCCATAATCTAGTGGGCCACAACATCCCCATCATCATCATAGTTTTGTTAGTGTTTTCAACGTCAAACTTTCTAAGTGAAACTGGGACAAAACCACTCCGGATCACTAGCATGCTAGTACACATCCACCACCTAGATACCCGGGTATCCCTCTTTATTATCAAACAAGTTCCACATGTTACCAAATTCTATTGAGGCATAAAAATACCATTTCTGGTTGTACACACCCAAAATAGTTGCTAAAAATTATTTTCACCATTTTTATAACTCAAATAAATTCTTGTAATTTCCATAAAACTATTATACAAGTTATAACAAAACTTTGCACATAAAATCAATTTAAAACCACTATTTTAACAAAAAATTCATACCAATATAACATAAAACCATAATTTTCATCACTAAAACATTTTTTTTAAATCCATTCCATAAATTATAGAAGAAAACAAATTGGTACAACAAGAAATGCATTAGTAAAAAACACCAATTTTCATACAAAATTGGCACTTAAAAATAAACCACTAAACAAATGCTACCAAAAACAATTTTTTCACTAAAAATATTGAGAGGGGAACATTAAATAAATATAAATCCATAAAGATAACTCAATATAAAATTCATACACTGGTAATCACATACCATATATTTCAAAACCCTCAAATCCTTGTGTAGAACTTCAACCGCACCACCATTGCACCATAAGGTAGTGAAAACGGACCTAAAACCACAAGATTGAACCAAGAAAATCAAAATTAATTCCTAAATTAGAATACAGAAAATATTTACAATAAAAAATTCAATAATAATGGATTAAACCCTAAGAAAATGGAAGAAACCCTAAGCAAATGGGAGGAGTAAGGAAGGAAACCCACTAACTTGACGTATCTTGAAGAAATTGCCCCAAATCCTCCAAAGGTTGAATATCCAAGCAACCAAAACTGATAGGGAGGATTTAATGAGGCTGATGAGTTCAAGTGGGAATAAAAATGGGGGGAAAGAGTGAAAATTGGATGATTTATGGATTAAAAAATTACCTTCTCAAATATAGATGATTTGAGAAACCCTGAGAAGTTTCTCCTTAATATGAAATGAAAATGATCTCCATGGAGGGATAAACGAACATGGGGCTGATCCTAGAGCTTCTGGATTTGAGTGGGATGTGTAATCACTAAAAAAGAGTAAAAAAATGAATAATTTATTAATGAATTAAAAAAATAAAAATAGTAAATGAACTTACGTGTGGCCTAATGCCTAAATAAATCACCCAAATCCAAAATGATAATGAGTTCCTAATTGGTAAAAATAGACATGGTGGTTTTAATAGGTTAGGGGAGGCCTAGTAGGAAGATAAATAGATGAAAAGTTTTGAAAACATGAAGAGTTATAAGAGAAACATTTTTTTAAATCTTGAAATGGGCTCATGATTGGGCCTAAATCATGAAAACCAACCATTTTCTCTATAAACGCATGAGAAACCCCCGAAAAAAAAGACTAATATAAATTAAATGAAAAATACAGTTAAAATTAGTTATTTTTTTGACATATATTATGTTTCCAATTCTATGAATGATATAAATTTATTATTTTTTTCATTTAGTTGGTTAAACTACCCAAATAAGAATATGTTACAATCGATTTGTGAGTGTGGATATAGAAGAGATTCTATTGTTATAATATCATTATCATAGAAGTATAATGAAATTATTTAGTTGTTATTAAGTTGATTAATTGTAATTTTTTTGATTTATAAGAATAAGGTGAATTAATATGTTGTTTTAACTTATAAATAAATTGAATTTTCTCTTGGTCTAATCGTTTTAGGTGGGTTATTTTATAATGAATTGTTTTTGATAATATTACATATATAATGAAATATTTTTATTTATAGAAAATAGATCATGTAAAAAATAAAATATATATTCCCTAAAAATATTTCAATAATTTTCCCTATTAGTTGGTGATGTAAAAAAATGTGTCATTCATGGATGCGGAAGTCTGCACATACACATGGGAAATAGTTTGATTTTTTTTGAAAGAGAGTTGAATGAATATCAGTTATACCATCAATAAAATAAAATTTTTAGTATATTATTTGTATTTATTTTATTTTATAAATATGGGTAAAATATATTTTTGGAGGGTTGATGATAAGGGTAAATAAAGGATGTTAAAGGGTTTGTAATACTTACCTAGATAATTTGAATATTCTTTTGAAATATCTTTCTAAAATAAATGGATTGAGAAAATATATTGATGATAGAGGCTGAAAAACATCTAGAAGATATATAAAAGAATTAAATTGGGTAAATTTAAATGGGAATTCTGAATTAGTCAAGGAATAAAAAGGGTGGAAGTGAGATTGTTTTAATTGTGAAAAAGAAGGGAAAATATTTGTAAATTAATGTTAGGTAAGAGGTAAAAATAAAATTTCAAGATAGTTAGGTGGGAAACTATTGTTGAGATATATAAGTATAACTTATCAATAAAAAATGTATTCTAGATGGTCTATGTCAAATAAAATACCCAATGATTACTAAATAAGGGGTTATAATTAGGAGATTGAGATGAGTTAGTTAAGGGATCCTGATCATTTAGAAATATTATAATCTTCTAGAATTTGGGTTCATATACTATCTTACCCCAACGTTGATCAACAAGAGAGGGTGTGAACTAGTAAATGATCAAGGATACTTTATCTTCTTTATTTAATATTGTTATACTCAAATCAGAAAGAAACCCATTAAACTTCACTCATCCTCTGATTCTTTACCATCCTTGACCATTATCTTTATACTCAAGGAATTAGTTTCCAAATTCCCCTTCCCGGGGGTATAAGAAATATCCATATCAAAGGACCGAAGATACTCTACCAAGTATATAATTTTTAATTCAAGTCCCTACTGGTGAAGTTATTCTGTAGTCTATTATTATATGAGTAAACTATAAACCATTCTTTAAACCAGTAATGGAATAAATTCTTCAATGCATAAATCATAGTGGCTGACTCTAGGTCTCTGACCAGGTAAGTAATCTGATGTGTGAATAGATGAATATATCCATATATAACCACATGATAATCATGAATTATAACATAACCCAAACCCCCACTGAAGCATCATTGTACACTACATATCACTTCCCAGGAACAATAAGAATAAAAAAAGGACTTGATGTCAAACAAACGGAAAAATCATCAAATTAACAATAGAACTTCTCACTCCACTTATAATTCACACCTTTCTCGATCAATTCCTTTTAGGGGGAATCTAACCTATTGATATACTAAAACAATTCTTATAATATCCAGCTAATCATAAAAATACCATTATATTAAACACATTCATGAGATTCACCCAAGAAATAACTACTTATACCTTATTATGATTAACACAAATCCATTTCTCCAAAATCACATGGACCGAAAAAATTACCTTCTAGATCTAAAACTGACATTTGGATTACATAACAGTTAAGTGATTCTCCTATATGATTCCCGAAGAAAACACTCAAATAATGTCCATGGTCCCCTTCCATTATGGAATCCACCAAGATTTCATCAAAAAAACACAACTATGAATGAGTCTAAAATGTGATGAAGGATTAGTTTCATCAAACCCATAAAACTATAGGAATATTGGTAAGACAAAATAGCATAATTAGAGAAAACAATTTCTTATACTATCTCTTAATATAGGTCATTGAAACAACCTATTATCTAAACCTCGAGGTGATGCCTACACCTTTGGTTGATTAATTAATTACACCTAACTCACTTGAGTTAATAAAAAGTATCATAAATTCAAGACAATGAGTATTTATTTTTAGCAACCTGTTGTTTGAGCTTACGATAGTCTATGAAAATCCGGATGCTCTGATATAATTTCAATGAAAAAAGAACCATCGACACCCATGGTTACATGATAGAAACAATAAATAATTTTCCATATTATTTCTTTAATTGAACCATTAACTCCTTCAAAATAGATATATCCATCCAGTATGTTGGAAATGAGATAGAGATCATATCAAGGAGAAGATTGATAGAAAAATTGACCACTTTTTTTGGAATTAATCTAGAAAATTATTTTGTAAACACCATGGGGTATTGGATCGTAACCACTGAAAGATGAACATTTGAACCTGGTACGATAAAATTAAAGGCAAACATTGATTACTGATATGAAATTGACCCCACATTTGGAGAAACAGGTTTTTCCCTCCCTCACCATTGATCCCACTCACCCCTTGAAGTCCTAGGTGATTTCATCAAGAGAAAAAAATTAAAAATTGTGATGATAACAACCAATGTGATCTTTATATATAATCATACCATTCATATCAATTATGTGATAGAAAACTTTTAGGTCTAACATGTGGATGTACCACACCACCTCTATGTGTGTGGTCAAAATGTGACTCTATTGAAACATAAACCCATTATACCTCTTCATTCCTAATGGGGTATTTAGATCCATTAAAAATGGAGTCAACTCCACTTATATAGCCAAAGTGCCAAAAAACTTTGATAAAATAAATTAATTGGACACACCTATATATAACAAGTCTAAAACCATAGAATAAGAGATAAACACTCTACTTATTAGTGTTGGAGGCTTGGATTTGGAGTCCTCAAGTGTTTCATATGCATTATAAGTTATACTGACATTGGTCATATTTAATCATTATTTTCTACCTAAGAATCCATTATATAATGTGGGGGAAAACCCTTATAATCCTCTTATCGCAATTGTGAATCCTTTGACAAATAATTTTTAACAATACTCCCCTAAAGGGAGGTATTGTATAATCACTAATGATGACCCATATGCCAACAATAATGGCATGTCATAGAGCCTCTAGATATTATTGTCTAGTTTGGAAAAAAATTCCACAGTGATAGAATGAAACTCGATTATTCACAAAAGAAGGCATTGACATTGAAACAAATAACTACTAAACAACCTTTACAGTACTCGGATGAGGTTAATCCCACTTCCTTTTCTAATAAGTGGAAGAACTCTGGCTACCTCCCATTACTGAATAAGCACCATTGAGTCATATATTTCATACTATGTCCAAATCCTCCATGACTTATTTATCAACCACTTTGTAATAAGTTAGTAGGTAAATAAGAAGAAGCATAGATATTATCTCTCCTCTCATTACTGTTTAAAAATGTCTCACTTAGAGATAATCATTTTTGAGAAGCTTAGACGGTAAATGAACTAACTCAAAAAATGGACTAGCATAGTCCGTTGTTGAATTACCTACATACTCCATCATCATGAAAATACGTACATTCAATACCTTTAAAGTATCTAGATAAAAGAACCATTTAAAATAATTTTTTACGGTAGTCCATGTGAGATCCTTATTCCTTTTTACCTAAACCATAGATTCCTGCCATTTCCCACCCTTTCCATCCATAATGTTACTGGAGAAACCTAATTTTATATTATTAGGAATCTTCATAAAATGGAAGATACCCTTGATCATCTCAATCCATTCCTTAGACTCATGGGTACCTATGTCTCCATGGAAGACATGTTGATTTTGATTAATGAACTCCTGAGCATGGTCAAATCCATGTGTTTAACCTATCTCACCCTCTTAGATTATAGACAGAATCATATTGATTAATAATTACACAAAATTTGGATCAAGGAGACAGATAACCTATGGTTCATTCTTCGTATCTCCCCCCACTCCAAGAATATGTCTTTTTTGGAGGCATTGAATATAAAACATGAGTTAAAACTCATTTAATAAACATTTAAATCTTAAAAAAATAAACAATAAGAAATTATTATAATAGTTCTAAAAAATACCATTAAAATAAAAAAACATTCCAATGAGGAATGGGGGAATAAATAACAGTTTTAAACATTTTTAAATAATGAATAGTTTGGCCGCACATTCAGATAAACCATGCACTAACCATGAGAAACAACACTAGGTTATTGAAGACCAAGTCACATAGGTTCTGAATAGTTGACAAAAACCATAAACCTAACCATGCTCCTCTGATTTTAATCCTCATTTCACTATGAAACTCAATATTTCACAAAATTTCTCTCGGGTTCTTCTTGAAACCCATTTCCAATTCTGAAAAATATAAATTCTCATTAAAACAACCAAAAACACTATTCAAATCTAAAATAAAACTCTTGAACTCCCATGAAAACGTGAGGTCTCTCATTAGTAAGTGCTATCTAAGAACTCCTATGAACATATATTTTGAGACCTAATGGTCCTATCACATTTCTACAGCCAACACCAAAGAAAAAGAGGGATTTGATATCATTTTGGAGAAAACTGACAAAGGTCATCCTAAATTATCACTCAAGTTGGAATGCCACATGGACGAAAGCACGTTACAAATAGTTATCAGTAGGTGAAAAGAACCAGGTCATCACAGATAACCATTGAGAGTGGTTTATCCCTTGAAAATCCTATATTAACCACCCCTTAACTGTATGATCATTAAAACAAATAAAAATCATAAATAGATATAAATATCCAAATAATGTTTCCATAGTATGCCTATAATCAAATATCATAACATCATAACATCACAACGAATAAAAAAATACATAGTATATCCATAATCAAAACTCAAAATGTAGAACCCACAAATTTGAGGTATGTAGCCTTTTTGAATTATTTATTATGTGTTTATAGTTCTTAGGATGAGTTTGGATGAGTTTGGTATATTTTGGGATGGTTTAGGAAAACATTGGAGGCTTTTTTAAAGATGTATGGTTTGAGCACAGTTAGGAGAAACCGTGCAAGATAAACCATTTGGTATGTGGGTTACAAACAGTTTGTGCATCGTTTGTCTAACTGTATAGGTTGGGTCATGCGAGGTTCCCATTTGAGGCAGCAATAGGAGCACAGTTAGAGAATAATTTGTCTAACCGTGCGAGCTAACCATGCAACCCGTAAAAATGGGTTTTTTAAATCCAATATTAGTCTATATTTCCCTAAAGATAGCCAAAATTTATCACATTCGAGTCTATCTTAGTATTTTCTCTTCTCAAGGGTTAGGGGTTCTCTATCACCTATTTTGGAAAGTATTTTAAGTGTTTTCATGGTGGTTTGATGGTTTTTCATCTTGGGTAAGTCTTCTATCATGGTTACTATTTGGTTCTCTCTAGATATAGTCTTCCCTCTCTCTCTGTTTTTTAGATATACATCTGTTATGTGTAGATATAGGGTTATTTTTTCCTTAAATGATGAGATTAGGGATTTTTATGTTAGAGAAGATAATCAAGAGTGGTTTCGATGGAGTGTTTTTCAAATTTGTGGTGCGGTTGTTCGTGGGTTGATTTCACCAGAAACCTAAATGCATGTGGCTTCTCTCTCAACCCCATTTTGTTATAACTATAAGGATTATTAAAATTTATTGTGTTTTCTAGATTTAATTGGTGTTTTGATGTGCGAAAATAGTTTGAAACCCCTTAGGTAATGTTTTGGTATTTTTGGGGGAAAAGGGGTTTTTTTGTGGTATAATGCTCTTGTTGTCAGATTTTAAAATAGATATTTTAAAATTGGTCACCTGGGTTTATTTGTTAAAATGGTTGATGAATTTTTTTTTCAATGAATATATTGTTTTATTGAATTGTGGTTTGGCATGGAAAATTATTTAAGTGTGGTTTCAATAAATGGTTGATTTATTAAAGTGGATTGGCATGTGATGGAAATGGTTATTTGTATATTGTTGTGGCCTTGGTGTTTTTATGCATGGTAATTGTCTAGTTCATGTCATATTTATGATTGGAATGATGTGAAGTGGGAGGGGAGTACCACTATAAAAATATTATGGATAGTGGACGGAAGGGCCAACATCAAGGATAGGTGGGCAGGAAGTACCACTTGACTTAGAAATTAGTAAATGGGTTTGGATGGGAAGTTCCTCCATGTTTGTTGCCTTGTTGTGTGTTTCTATTCAAGATGAAAATTGCTATGCTAATTTGAATGGGTGAAATGTCTTGTGGAAAGGTTTTTTGGATTTCCTATGTGTTGCAGGCATTTGGGTGAAAATGGATTGGTAAAGGAGTGTTTGGTTGGTTGTAAGTTGTTGCTCAATTTAATTTTTTATATAAACTTCTTTATATAAATTTGCTAACGGTAATGTCCTAGTGGTGTGTGTTGGGAAGTAATTTGGGGAAATACTACTAATTATTATTACTCACCCCTTCTTTGTCTCTTGGGTTCTTTTGTAGAAGTTGTATTCCGGGACACAGTTAAGATTAAAGAATATCATTTTTCTAGCGGTTCGACCTGAGACTTTGGTGATGTTGGGGTGCATGGAACATGGAGCTTGGTGTGGATCTATAACAACCCAACATTTTTTGATGGAAATTACCTTCTTATAAATATGTCATGAAATCATATGAATACATAACATAATTAACTACTAAGTGCTAAGTGACCTTTAAACATAAGTTTCTCACTTCTGTGTTTGGAATTTCAAAAATCCAACTTACACGGGTGTGTTCAAGATGATTTTTGGCATCTAATAAAACAAAAATAATTTTTGGTGAATTATAACATACCTATATTAATAGTAACCTACCCTTATGAATAGAAAATATCCTAAAATAATAGTAACCTTACCCATGAATAATTAAATAAAATTTGGGCATCTTTTAAGAAATGGTATTTTTGTAAGCCATAAATAAATAATTATAATTAATTAATTAATTTAAAAGAAAATGTATTTTCTTAAAAAGTGTTCATAAATTATCAAATCTGTGTCTTCTATATTTAAGATAATATTATAAGACCTCAAGTAATTTTTGAAATCATTATAAAATAAGTTTTAATTTTAAAAACTATTTTTTTCAAATAAATTTTTATTTTAATTAAATATTAAATTAATCATATTTAGAAATTTATTTTTCAAAAATGGACATCATTTTTGAATTCTAAATGTCTAAAAATGGTTTGGTTGAATTTTTGTGATTTTTCTGAAATACTTGAATTTTTTATGAATAGTGAAATACCATAATTTACAAAATAAGCTAAATAAGCTAATTATAGAGTCTTGTATGATGTTCTACTGATGTAAGCCCACTTGGTTCGGGATCACATTATAAAATTACTATTATTTTTCATGGAAGACTCACTATTCCTTGTCTTGTGGGGAAATAATAAATTAATGGATTTTATATTAAGAAATCTCCTCTCCCCTCCACTATAAATACCACCCTTCACATCGTCATTTCCTCACACCTCTCAATCTTCAAGACTTGTCTGAACTCTACCTAAGAATCTTCCCTAGACCATACCCCGCGTCCAAGAGCATTTGGTCTCATAAAAAAACCAAGCCTAGGCTCCTTAAGGAGGATCTGAAGAGGAGGATTGAAGAGGTAATTTCTATCCCTCTTCTCCTTCAATTTCCTTTCAATTTCATGTTTTTTCTCATTCCTTCCCCAACTATATTTGTTAAAATGGTATCGAAACTCCAGTATCATACATATACTATAATTATATTATACTAATGGGATATTATACCATCCAACCCCCTTCTCCTCTTCCATTTATTTTATAAAAGAAAACGTTGTTCGTGAGGTGTTAATCTATCACCTTCAAGAATGACATGTTTTCTTTTTTCATTTATAACTTCAGATCTGATCATGAAACCATTTTAATGGTTGAACCAGAATATTTTATATTAATTAAGTCCTATTTAAAGTTCCTTAACTAAGTTATTTACATATTACTAAATAATTTATCAAAACAAGTTCGTTGTGGTCGGAAACCCGCCCAAATTACATCAAACAATCATCATTTAATTCTCATCTAATGATTCATCCACATGGAATAAAATTTAATTAATTATAAGATCATTTTAACTTCTATAATGTCATTAATAACATTTAATATATTTTATGTATATTTATCTATGTTCTACATGAACTTTAATTCATGAACACATGTGAAATGCTCAAGAAAACCATAAAAACGAACATTCTCGGACAATGTTTTTAAACTCTATAACTCATAAAAATTCCAACAAAATAACAAAATGAAACAAAAATTACCCCTATTAATCTATAAAACGTTCTTTAATTTCTAATTAATATATATAAAGTCATTATACGAGACATTAAAGGGAAGGAAGTGTTTGGATATAAGGTAAGGGGAAATTCTCGAACGCAACATTCATCCTTCAGGTTCTCCCTCTTGCAATCCTTTTTGATATGATTACTCTTTATAAATCTTTTTTTCATCATTGAATTTAATTTTCATGGATATACATGTTTATCACTAGTATTTATGTAAAACCAAATTTTTTCCAAATGAACTCTTCTTTTAAGAACACGCCTTTTACTTCTCATTTAAGGTTGACGGTTCTTGTAACTTATATGTTATTCCCTCTTTCTTTTGGGAACTGAATGTTTATGAATGTGTTCTTATAGGATGAAACCAATTACTTTTCATGGGTTATTTATGCTCATTTTTGATATATATTCATTGTGGCATGCATGATAAATGTTAATGTTATGATGTGACTGGTGCACTCAGAATTAGATAGTGCAATATGATTGTTTCAATGTGACGGGTGCGCCTAGAATTATACAACACTACAATGTATTGGGTAAGGTGATGAATATCATGAGCTAATGTAAAATTATGTGAGAACAATATTCTATCTTTGTTCACAAGTATGTGTGGTAGTTAACCACTAAGACATGATGTTTTATTTTTATGCATTGCCACATTCCAAGTCTCTAATCAATGCTTCGTCTTATGTCTGTGATCCTTTTCCTATGTTTTGGTTATGCTCACCAATTTTTATATCATTCTTATATATCCTCTTAATGGTATTTTATCTCATCCATTTTTATATATATCCTATGGTGACTACATGTAATAAAGAGGGGTCAAGTGCCAATAAGATGCTAGAGAAGAAGAAAAAAAATGTGTTTTTACTCGATGTTGTAATTTGTTATGTACGGTCCTAGTTTTCCCACAACACTAAACTATTGGATCCTTTATGTGTAATACTATTATGTTTTTTGTCATTAAAATGATGTAATAGTAATGTAATAAAAGGCTAGCTCGCTATAGTTGGTATGAGAGGAAAGGTTTAGTTAATTTCAGAATTAGGATTAGTGAACCCCAGAGAAAACCTCTAGCATGAGACTAAGTACAAATATGCACACAAGAATATTTACATAGAGATCCCATATGTTATTATTTTAGTATAATTTTTTTAAAAGAATAAGTTATTCTTGAATAGTTGACTTATGTTTTGTTCTAACCTTCTCTATTTTAGAAAATGGTGGGAACCAGGAGAAACCAGGCCAACAACTCTTGCGAGGGAAAATGCAACGATTGCCCGAACGACATCCCCAATGATTTGGGAGGTGGAGTTTAGAACTTCATGGCGATGTTTACCCAACTATATCAAGATATGAACAATAAACATAATAACGTGTAACGTCCTCCTTCACTAAAGAGGGATCAACTAGAAATCGAATGTTTTATGACGCAATGACCACCGAAGTTTATTGGATCTTCCGATCCACTAGTTTCAGATCTATGGTTCAACTCCATGGAGAAGATATTTTCTGCGCTTCACTATTCTGATATGGAGAAAGTGACTCTAGATATTTATCATCTAGATGGAGAGGCGGATCAATAGTGGGATTTGATTAAGAACACCAATCCAAGGGAGGAAATTGAGGAGATGGAATGGGAAGACTTTAAGATAACATTTCTTAATAAATATTTACCACAAACTTTTCACACAAAGATGGAGAGAGAATTCATAGAGCTCAAGAAAAAAAAGGAGAATCTGTCACAAACTATGAAGCGAATTTCCAAAGTCTTGCAAGGTACACTTTGGGTTTCATTATCAATAATGATAGGAAAAATTGACAGATTATTTAGTGGATTAAAACTACACCTTCGAAAGGATCTTGCAATTCGAGACATTGGGAGTTATGAAGAAGTTTTTTGGTGTGATATAAAATTGGATATGGAGTTTCGAGATTGGTCCCATGACTATGGTGATACGAAACTAAAGATGGAGTTTCAAGCCATAGGATCTAATGACAAAGGTGGGAAGAAAACTCAACGACCGACAAGCCAAAATGTGGAAATTTACACCATGGGAACTACCTCAAAGGGACGGTGAAGAGCTTCAAGTGTGTTAAAGAATGACACAAAGCTCAAGAGTATTGAAAAGGCATGAAAAGGAAGGATACTGTAGCTGAATAAAGGAGAGAACCACCCATGGTTCAATACTATAACTATAGAGAGCAAGGGCACTATGCAAGCCGGTGCACTAAACCTCGAGTTCTTGAGAGTAATCAGCCTCAGTAGCCACCAAAGACAAAGGAAAAAAGGAATGGATTATTCCATCACTAATGTGGAAGTGGAGAAAGGTAATGAAGTCATAAAAGGTACACATCCTATTCACTCAATAATGTAAAAGTCTTATTTGATTATGGCTCTGCGCATTCCTTTATATCTTGCAAGTTTGCTAGAACTGTAGAATCAAATCCCTGAAACCTTGAAGTAGAGATATCTGTAAGAACACCGAGTGGTGCAATAATTGCAACCCAAGTGTTCGACTCCTATCCTGTTGGTGTATGTGGGAGGATTCTTCCATTGAATCTTTTAATAATTCCCTTCGTGGAATTCGACGCTATAATGGGAATGGATTGGCTCTTGTTATATATAGCACATATCAACTATCAGGAAAAGGAAATATCTTTTCATATTCCAAACTATACCATGATCCTCTACAAATGTAAGGAAGATCAGGAAAATATTTTGAAAAATCTATCAATGGTGGGGGTGTGGATTCCCTATGAAGAAGTGTACCTCTCCCAAATGGTTGGGTCAAAGAAAAGTTCCAACCTTATGGAAATTCCTCTGGTGAGGGAATATTGTGATGTATTTATTAAAGAGTTACCCGAAATTCCCTCAGATCGTGAGGTAGAGTTCTCAATTGAACTCATACTCGGAGCTACTCCTATCTCAAAGTGTCCCTATAGGGTGGAACCTATTGAATTGGAGGAGTTAAAGAAGCAACTGTAATATCATCTAGACAAGGGGTCTATATACCCTAGTGGATCACCTTGGGGTGCACCAGTAATCTTTGTAAATAAGAAGGATCGAAAAATGTAGTTGTGTATCGGTTATCAGGAACGCAACAAGATCACCATAAATAACAAGTATCATCTTCCAAGGAATGATGACGTGTTAGACCAGTTAAGAGGATGTAAATAATTCTCAAAGGTAGATCTTCATTTTGGATATAATCAACTAATGGTGAATATGGAAGATATTCAGAAGTCTGCCTTTCGTACAAGGTATGAGAACTATGAGTTTTTGGTTATTCCCTTCAGACTTACGAATTCCCCTGCAATATTCATGGATTTGAAGAATAGAGTATTTAGACATTACCTCGACAAATTTGTGGTAGTGTTTTTTGATGATATTCTCTTCTACTCTAATAGCAAGGAGGAACCTTAAGAACATCTAAGACTTGTGTTGATGATATTGAGAAAGGAGAAGTTTTACGCCAAGTTTAGAAAGTGTAACTTTTGGATAAAGCATTTAACTTTCTTGGGACATGTAATAAAAAGTGAGGGAATTTCAATGGATCCTTAAAAAACAAAGGTAATTGAGGAATGGCCCAGTAACTCTAGTGTCAAAGAAATCTGTAGTTTTCTTGGATTATCCGGGTACTACCGACATTTTGGGAGAAAATTATCATGATTGTCACGCCCACTAACTAAGTTAACTAGGAAAGGGGTAAATAATGTCTGGATGAAAGAATGTGAGGGAATCTTCAAGGAACTAAAGAGAAGGTTGATCACTACACCTGTACTCACACTACCAAAAAGTGGAGAATGTTTTGTGATATACAGTTATTCTTCAAATAAAGGAACATGATGTTTACTCATGCAAAATGATAATGTGATAGCCTACTCCTCACGATAGTTGAAGATCCATGAGAAGAATTACCCGACACATGATCTAGAGTTGGTAGCCGTGATTTTTGCCCTGAAAATCTGGTGACACTACCTTTATGGCCAGAAGTGTGACATATACTCTGACCACAAGAGCCTAAATTATATATTCACACAAAAGGATCTCAACATACATCAAAGGAGATGGTTAGAACGAATCAAGGATTATGATTACTCTATTCACTGTCATCCTGGAAAGGCGAACAAGGTAGCTGGTGCTCTAAGAAGAAAATAACCTACAACTGTATCCATGTTATGGATTGAGAAAGACTCTATCTTCTTGGATATGAAAAGGACATATCTTGAAATCATAAGGGAAGGGGATAAATCCCACCTTGACCAACTTATTGTGAAACCATCCATCCAAAATAAGATTAAGGAAGCATAAAGGGATGATGTGGAGATACAAAAGAGAGTGGATGTAGTAAAGGAGGAAAAGATGCAAGAGATCCATATCGACGATGATGGTGTGGTTTTGTTTGGAACGTGGATTTGTGTGCCTTCATCACCCGGGAAAAAGAAGGAGCTATTGGACAATGCACAAAGATCAACATTATCTATCCATCATGGGAGTACCAAAATGTACTATGATCTCTGAGAACACTTCTGGTGGGATAACATGAAAAATGAGATCGTGGAATATATCTCAAGGTGCTTGGTATTTCAGCAAGTTAAATAAGTGTGGAAAAAGTATAAAGGGTTGATGCATCCATTGCCTATACCCATGTGGAAATGAGATAATGTCACTATGGACTTTTTCATGGGTCTTATGAAGACGTCGAAGGGAAATAATGTGATATGGGTTGTGGTTGACCAACTCACCAAGACTGCCCATTTTATTACTATTCAGGAAGACCACTCACTTGAACAACTTCAAAATATATATGTGAAGGAAGTGGTGAGACTGCATGGAGTTCCACTCTCGATTACCTCTGATCGTGATCCAAGGTTTGCATCTAAATTCTGGAGGAGCCTTCAACATGCTTTGAGTACTGAATTAATTTTCAGCACGACCTATCACCCCCAAACTGATGGACAATCTGAAAGGACTATTCAGACGCTTGAAGATATGCTAAGAGCCTACTCTCTAGAATTTGAAGGTGTATGGGACCAACACATACCATTGGTTGGGTTCTAATATAACAATAGCTTCCACTCGAGTATTCAAATGGCTCCATATGTAGCTTTCTATGGAAAGCGATGTAGAACTCCAACCTATTGGGATGAAGTTGGGGAAAGAAATTTACTTGGACCTGATATTGTGTAAGAGATGATAGAGAAGGTTCAAGTCATCTAGAAACACATCAAAGCTACAAAGAGTTGGAAAAAGAGCTACACTGACAACCGTCGAAGGGACTTGGAGTTCAACGTTGGAGATAAATTATTCCTTTGAATATCACCATGGAAGAGAGTCATTTGGTTTGGAAAGAAAGGGAAGTTAAACCCAAGGTACAATGTCCCCTTTGAGATCCTTGACCGTATAGAAGCTATGGAATATCAGCTTTCACTTCCTCTAAATATGGATCAAGTTCATGATGTGTTTCACATATCACTCATGAGAAAGTACATACCTGATCCCTCACATGTACTTAACTTAGAGGTAGTACAATTGGACGATGATATCTTCTATGAGGAGCAGCCAGTAGAGATTATAGACTGGAGAGATATGGTTCTACGCAACAAGACAACCCACCATGTCAAAGTGTTGTGGTGGAATGATAAGTTTGAAGAAGCTATATGGGAAACGAAGGAGGTGATGAAGGAGAAGTACCCTCACCTGTTTGTGTAAAATGAAAATTTGAGGGAGAAATTTCATGGGGGGGGGGAGAATGTAACGAACCAAAGTATTCCAAAGTAAATTCCCTTCCTATAAATATGTCATAAAATCATATGAATACACAAAATAATGAACTACTAAGTGCTAATTTACCTTTAAACATAAGTTTTTCACTTTTGTGTTTGGAATTTCGAAAATCTGACATACACGGTTGTGTTCAAGATGATTTTTGGATTCTAATAAAACAAAAATAATTTTTTTTGTGAATAGTAACATGCCCTTATGAATAGTAACCTACCCATATGAATAGTAATATGGCCCTTATTAATAGAAAATCACCCAAAAATAATAGTAACCTTACCCATTAATAATTTAATAAAATTTGGGAATCTTTTATGCAATGGTATTTTTGTAAGCCATAAATAAATAATTATAATTAATTAATTAATTTAAAATAATTTGTTTTCTTAAAAAGTGTTCATAAATTTACAAATATATGTCTTCTATATTTAAGATAATTTTATAAGACGTTAAGTAATTTTTGAAACCATTATAAAATCTGTTTTAATTTTAAAAAGTATTTTTTTCAAGTAAATTGTGATTTTAATTAAATTTTAAATTTATCATATTTAGAAATTTATTTTTGAAAAATGGACATTATTTTTGGATTCTATACATCGAAAAATGGTTGGAGTGAATTTTTGGGATTTTTCTGAAATAATTGAATTTTTGATTAATAGTGAAATACCACAATTTACAAAATACGCTAAATAAGTTAATTGTAGTGTCATGTATGATATTACACTGATGTAAGACCACTGGGTTATGGATAAAATTATAAAATTACTATTCTTGGTAATGGAATAATCACTCTTCCTTGTCTTTTGGGGAAATCATAAATTAATGGATTTTATATTAAGAAATCCCCTCTCCCCTCTACTATAAATACCTCCCTTCACACCCTCATTTACTCACACCTCTCAAGCTTCAATCCTTGTCTAAAATCTTCCCAATAATCTTCCCTAGCACCTCCCCAACTTCCAAGAGCTTCTGGTCTCATCAAAAGACCAAGACTAGGCAACATAAGGAGGATTCAAGAGGTAATTTCTCTCCCTCTTCTCCTTTAATTCCCTTTCAATTTCAAGTTATTTTCTCATTGTATCCCCCACTATATTTGTTAAAATGGTATGGAAACTCTTTTATCATACATTAACTGGAATTTTATGATACTAATGGGATATTATAACATCCAACCCTCCTTCTCCTCTTCCTTGTATTTTATAAAAAAACGTTGTTCGTGAGGTGTTAATCTATCACCTTCAAGAACGACATGTTTTCTTTTTTCATTTATAACTTCATATCTGGTCATGAAACCATTTTTATGGTTGAACTAGAATATTTTATATGACTTAAGTCCTATTTAAAGTTCTGGAACTAACTTATGTATATATTACAAAATTATTAATGAAAATAAGTACATTGTGGTCAAAAAACCGCCCAAATTAACTCAAACAATCATCATTTAATTATTATCTAATGATTCATCCACATTGAATACAATATAATTCCTTAAAAGAAAATTCTAACTTATATAATATCATTAATAACATGTTATATATGTTCTGGATTTTTATCCATATTCTACACGAACTTCAATTCCTAAATACATGTGAAATGCTCAAGAAAACCATAAAAATAAACATTCTTGAACAATGTTTTTAAACTCTATAACTCATCAACAGGCCCATAAAATAACATAATGCAACCAAAATGACCCCTATTTATGTATAAAAGGTTTTTTAATTTCTAATTAATGAATATAATTTCATTATATAGGACATTAAAGAGAAAGAAGCATTCAGATATAAGGTAATGGGAAATTCTCAAACCCAGCATTCATCCTTCAAGTTCTCCCTCTTTCACTCCTTTTTGATATGGTTACTCCTTAAAAATATTTTTTTGATCATTTTATTTTCTTTTATGGTATATACATATTTTCACTAGTATTTATGTCAAACCAAATGTTTTCTGAAAGAAATCTACTTTTAAGAACATGCCTTTTACTTCTCATTCAAGGTTGACAGTTCTTGTAACTTGTATGTTATTCCCACTTTCTTTTGGGAACCCAATGCTTATGAATGTGTTCTTATAAGATGAAACCAATTCCTTGTCATGGGTTATTTATGTTCATTTTTGATATATGTTCATTGTGGAATGCATTATAAAATATAATGTTATGATGTGATGGGTACGCCCCGAATTATATATCTCAATATGAATGTTTCAATATGACGGGTGCACCTAGAATTATACAGTGCTACAATGCATTAGGTAAATTGATGAATCTCATGAGTTAATATTAAATTACGTGAGAACAATATTCTAGATTTTTTCACAATTATGTTTGGTAGTTAACCACTAAGACATGACGTTTCATTTTTATGCGTTTCCACATTTCAAGTCTCTTATTAATGCATCCTATTTGGTCCATGATCCTTTGCCTATGTTATGGTTGTGCTCAAAAATTTTTATATTGTTCCTATATATCCTCTTTCTGGGATTTTAGCTCATCCATTTTGATGTATTTCCTCTGGGGACTACATGTACTAAGTAGGGGTCAAGTTCCAATAAGAAGCTATAGAAGAAGAAATAAAAAAATGTGTTTTTGCTCATTATTGTGATTTGTTATGTATGGTGAAACTTTTCCCAAGAAACTAAACCATTGTATCCTCTATGTGTAATAATATTATGTTTTTTATCTTTAAAATGATGTAATAGTAATTTTTGAAAAGGCTAGGTCACTATACGAGCTATGGATGGTGTCCTAGTTCCATTGGGGTCTTGTTGTTTGATCTGGTGGAATATAATGATGTCCAGAAGGGGGAAAGGAAGGAGAATGATGACCTAAAGCTTCTCCTACACTCTAAGGAAAATATTGTGGATGGAAATTTTGACATCAAACTATCAATGGAATAATTAGATAAAATTTATGATAGATCAATTAAACTTGATATTAACAAAGAGAAAGCTGATTGGATTGACAATAAAGATCAGATTTTGGATCATGGAATCAATTAGGGGAAAGTAATTATGGAAGAATACATTTTGACCAAGGACAAGTAGGCCTACCACTTCAAGGATCTCATCAAAGAAAATCCTGATAAAATGGTAACATCTATTTCCTAAAGCATACATAGGGTGATTAATTCAAAAGTTTTTATGTTTTTCTCGAATAGTTCAGTAATATCTTATGAGGTTTTAATTGGGTATGACATGTAATATTTTTGTGTTTCTCACTTCCCCTTAAAAGTTATTTCATAAAAAAATTAAATTTAGGAGTTTGACTCTTCATAATATATGGGTTTGGTTGTTGGGTTGACATGCATCATGTAGTTGTTAATAATGGATTGTTAGGTTGGTTGATTTTATTTCAAAGGGAAAATTGCTTCCAAATTATTCTTGAGACCTCAACCTTTATTTCCAACCTTTGGCACCTTGGTATCATTTTTTAAGGCCAAGTAGCATTCCTCTCGCCTCTCAAGACAATAGGATGGGGTGGGATATTACAAGTGGTATCAGTTTGTTCGATCCTTGGCTTTCATGTGAGAGCAGTTATTCAGTCCTTTGGCATTGATTGTTGGTCTTGGTGTTGACATTCGTTCTTGGTATATTCCTTATGTTGGGATGGTAGGAAGGAATATGATTGTTAGAACATTGAATGTATAAAATAAAAGTACGTATATAAAACTTTTATACTGAACTTCATGTTACTAGGGAGTTGGGTACATAAGTTTTTGTAGACACTTTAAGGCTTTGAAAATCTCATTGTCATGGGTGTAGCCAATAATATGAGCATGACATGCATGGTAGAAATGACATCCAACTAGAATGAAAATTTCATTAGGGTACAATGATTCATGGTATGATATGAATGTGTGGATTTTGAAAATATGAATTGGGTTTCAAAATGGAAGGATTTGAAACATGGAAACTTATGGTATTTTTAAAATGGGTTGTTTTCAAAACATGGTAGATTTTCAAAATAATGAAACATGGGAAATGTGAACTTCTAGAAATCCTATTTGTGATACTTTCAATTCATTTCACATAAAAATTTTATACCCTTTCTTATTAAGGGACCCAGACTTATGGTTGTTTTTGTGTTGTAAAAAATGGCTTCTGGTAGGCCTCGAAGTGACCGAAAAGAAGATGCTGCTCAAAATGTGGTTGAACCTAAGACTCTGGTGAACCAATAGCTAGTGAAGAGTATTGTGAAATCTTTCCAAGCTATGGGATATGGGAATACAGTGGATGAAATGAATCATGGGGATCAGGTGGTTCAGTTTCAAAGGTAGAATCCACCCATCATTAGAGGTGATTATGAGCGGTAATGGGATGATCCATGGTTGAACTGAATGAACATGATATTTGAATTCTTGGGAACACCAGAAGAGCTGAAAGTGAAGTTATCCATGTAAATATGTGAGGATGTTTCCCTTTAGTGGTGGGAGTTGGCAGTCCAGGATGGGATTGACCAAGGTGTGACATGGAAGAGTTTTGAGGATTTGTTTAATAAATAATTATACCCTCATACATTTAGAATTCAGTGTACAATGAATTTATTCAGTTTGAAATAAGGGAACATAGTGGTAATGGAATATGTTTCTCTGTTTATGAACTTAGTGCGGTTTTCACCCGAGGTGGAAGGTAGTACATCATTGAAGTCACCAATTTTTGAATCAGGGTTAAGAAAGAAAATTAATTCCAAGATAGTAGTGATGTGTATAAATGGTTACATAGAAATGGTGAATAGAGATACAATGGTTGAGTATGAAATTTTGGGGGCGGTAGGGAGGGGCAGTTTGTTGGTTCTCGTAGGGAATAGTGGGAACTCCAATGCTGGGTTCAAGCGGAAGAGGGAAAGTTATTTATACTGACGGATTATGACTCAGAATATAATGTTTGGATCAGTGAATCTTCTTTCGAAGCCTAAGAGAAAGATGGGATGTTTTAAGTGTGGTTCTAGGAGACACATCAAGTAGTATTGTATGCCACAAACTCTAGCATGTCATAATTGTAAGAAGATGGGGGAATCCACAATGTTTTTGTCAGAATTCTCCAAGATCCGGTGTCCATGACACTCAAGGGTTGCAGGGGTATTATGCATTGATGGGATGGGGGCGGAAGCATACCCATTTTTAGCAGAGAAATGTGGGTCCTGGTGATTCTCGGAATACCACGACGCCTTAGCAAGGTAATAAAGAGTGGAGTTTGGAATGCTAGAAGTTGTTTAGTGCAGAATAGGTCGTGACTGATGATAGTTAGGACCATCCACAATGTGAGGAATAGTTATTTTAAATTACATATTGATGAAAGATTTGTTTGATATGGGTGATTCTCATTCTTTTCTTGATTCTTGTGCTTTTATTTTACTGGGTTTAATTGTGGAAATGATTTCTTATATTTTTAATCAAAAAAATCTTATGGGTCATATAATGTATTGACCTTTCCTCTGTAGAGCGTGTTTTCTTAGTTTCGGAATTCATTTAATAGATCTAAGATTTATCTATTGTTGAGATAGATTCTTATGAAATAATCCTAGGGATGGATTGGTTAACAATGTTTAAGGCCCACATCGATTTCTATGCCCGAATGATTAGTTTTACGATGGAGGATGGTGTTGAACATCTATTTAAAGGGGAGAATAATGAAAAGTTGGGTGAAATTTTTTTTTGGAACCAGCTGTTGACACGATATCATATCATTTAGTGTATTTTTCATTGGAATCAATGGAAGTTGTTGAGTAGAGTGGTCTTCAAGAAAATGTGGATCGGTTTATGGATGTCTTTTCTGAAGAATTATCTGGGTTGTAACCATTGAGAGAAGTGGAGTTTATGATTGATCTCCTTCTGGGGACCATTCCTCTCTCACTTCTATCTTACCGAATGGAACCAATAGAATTTTAGGATTTAAATGTGAATTTGGAAGAGTTATTGGAAAAAGTGTTCATCCAGCCTAGCTTGTCTCCGTGGGTGTTTCAGTTTTGTTTATCAAAAGAGATTAAACTATATAGCTGTATTTTGATTATTGTAGACTTAATCAAGTTACGATAAAGAACTGATATCCATTTCTATGCATTGATTATTTTTTTAACCATTTAAGGGGAGATTAGTGGATCTCTAAGATTGAATTGAAGACAATATATCATTAATTGCAGGTAATGAAGTAGGATATCTTGAAAATAGCTTTCAGAATTAGATATGTCCATTATGAGTATGTGGTAATACCCTTTGGTATAATTAATGCACTTGCATTGTTTATTCCATTACGAGTATGTGGTTATGCTTTTTGGTCTAAATAATGTTTTTGAGATGTGTAGCTTCCTTGGTCTATCTGGGTATTATCAACGTTTTGTTCATGATTTCTCATGATTGGCTTCACCGATGATATCTTTGACAAGGAATAATATCCCATTGTGATGGGATGTGAAGTGTCATAAATTCTTTGAAGAGCATAAGGGTCACTATACATCAGCACCAATCTTGTTTTTTCCTAATCCAGGGAAAGGGTATGTGGTGTATTGTGACTCATCAAGATTAGGGTTGGGGTGTGTTCTTATATAAGGGGATCATGTGGTTGCATATCGATCACGATTGTTGAGGTTGCATGAGAGGAACTACCCAAAAAATTGTTTGGAGTTAGAATCTCTGGTTCCTGGTTTAAAAATGTGGCATCATTATCTCTTTGGTGAGAAATTCATGGTGTTACTGATCATAAGAGTTTAAAACATATTTTTTGATAGAGTGATTTGAATTTTAGGCAAAAAAGATGAATGGAATATATCTAGATGTTTGATTTTTTCCTAATTTACACACTGAGCAAGGGAAATTTAGTGGCAGATGCATTAAGTAGAAAATCCTATGCTCAAATGGTGAAACAAGCATCAGATCAGGGGAAGTTGATGACGCTAATAGTCAACATGTAGTTGGAATGTGAGTATCAGGGTGATAGAGATGTCTTATTTCCTATTTCATTGGTTTTGACATGTCTGGTTTGGTTAAAGATGTACAAACATTTGATTTTGAATGTGTGGTGATGAGGTCGAAACTCAATAGTGGGGATACCATTGAGAGTTGGGAACAGAATGAGAATTCATTCTTGGGTTTTTAGAATCAGATGGTGGTACCAGTGGCTTGTCAGTAGGAAATTCTCAAGGCTTATAGTCATTCTTGGTGCGATGTTCATCCTACAATTTAGAAAATGTATAAGGCATTGAATACATAGTTTTGGTGGGCTAGTATGAAAAACAAAGTGGTAGAGTATGTTTCATGATGCTTGACTTGTTAGCAGGTCATGGTAGTGCATAAGAGGAGAGAAGGAATGTTACAGTACTTACCTATCCCAATGTGCAAATGGGAGAAAATAACAAAGGATTTTGTGACGGGTCTCCCAATAATGGTCTGAAAAAATGTTGTCTTATGGGTGATTTTGCATCAGCTCACAAAGTCGTCCCATTTAATATCGATTCGTGAATATCATATGGTGTAAGATCTATCCAAAATCTATATCTGGGAAGTTGTAAAATGGAATGGTGTTCCAGTTTTTATTATATCAGATAGAGGTCAAAGGTTCACATCTCATTTTTGGAAATCCTTATAGCAAGCCCTTGGGACATGATAGATAATGAACACAACATATCATCCTTAGAAATATGGCCAATCCAAGAGGACGATACAAACTTTGGAGGATATGCTAAAGAATCATGTGATGGGTTTTGGTGGTTTGTGGGAGGAGAAATTACCATTGTTGGAGTTCTCTTATAATAATAGTTATCAGGCTTCAATACATATGGCCTCGTTTTAGGCATTGCATAGGTTTCTGTGTCGTTCTCCACAATGTTGGGTGGAAATAGGTAAAACTTTGATGATCAGACTAAGGCTTGTACAAGAGACAATAGAGAAGATCAAGTTGATCAGAAAGAGGATGGAGGCATCTCAAAGCCATCAACAATCATATTCCGACCATTGTCGAAGAATTTTGTCTTTTGAGGTGGGTGATAATGTGTTTTTGAGAACATCTCCTAGGTTGGTACATCGTCGGTTTGTTAAGAAGGGTAAGTTTTCTCCAAGGTATATTTGGAATTTTGAGACACTTGAGAAGATTGGAGAGGTGGATTATCTGTTGGATTTTCACCGTGCTTTATTGGAGTGCATAATGTGTTTTAGGTGTCGTAGTTGATGAAGTATTAGCCAAACCATCACCATGTGATTCATTGGGATCATGTTGACCTAGAACCAGATAATTCCTTAGTGAAAAAGCCAATGTAGATTGTGGATAGTCAATCAAAATTCTTTCATGGTAAAATCATTGGTTTAATTCTAGTTTTGTGGTAACATGGTCATATTCAAGAGGAGACTTGGTAGGAGGAGAAAGAGATGACCGAGAAATGGCCTGAGATTTTTTGGCAATGAGATGGTGCTCTACTTTTCAAGGACAGAAATTCCAATGGTGGGGAAAATTTAGTACCCAAATTTGAGGTATGTAACCTTTTTTTTGCCTTTTTATGTGATTAAAGTTCTTGGAATGAGTTAGGATGAGTTTGAGAGAGTTTGGGAAGGTTTTTGAAAACATTGGAAACTTTTTTAAGGCCGCACAGTTTGAGTATGATTAGGAGAAATTGTGCAAGATAAACCATGCAGGCAGTGGGGTACAAAAGGTTTGCTCACGATTCGTTTTAACATAAGGGGTGGGTCATGCGAGTATCCCCTTTGAGGCAGTAGTATGCACATGATTATCATATGTTTTGTCTAACCGTGTGATCTAACCATGCAACCTATAAAAATGGGTTCTTTTAAAATCTGGGATTAGTTGGGATTTCCATAAATATAGCCAAACATTCTCTTATTTGAGCTGATATTTTCTCTTCTCAATGGTTAGGGGTGCTCTCCCACTCTTCATGGAAAAGATCTGAAGTTGTTTCTTGGTGGTTTGATTTCATTTCATCTTAGGTAAGTCTTCCCTTTGGATTTCTCTTTGGGTTTCTCTAGTTCTACTTTTTTCTCTCTATCTCTCTCTTGGTTTTTAAGATCTACATTTTTTGTGGGTTTATATAAGGTTTTTCCTTAAATTATGAGATTATGGATTTTGGATGTTTGGGAATAGAATCTAAAGTGGTTTCAGAGGAGTGTTTTACAGATTTGTGGTGCGGTTGTTTGTGGGTGGATTTCACTGCAACCCTAAAGGTAGGTGGATTATCTCTTGACTCTACTTTGTTATAACTAGAAGGATTGTTCCATGTAATTGGGTTTTCTTTAATTATTTGGTGTTTTGATGTGAAAAAAATAGTTGGAAACCACTTAGGTAATGTTTTATGTTTTTTTTGAAAATGGTGTTTCTGTGGTGTAATGTTCTTGTTATTGGATTTTAAAATAGAGATTTTAAAATAGATCTCCTAGGCTGATTTGTGAAAATTTTTAATGAAAATTATTTTCATTAAATATGTTATTTTATTGAAATTTTATGTGGCATGGAAAATGATTTAAGGTTGGTTTCAAAAAAATGGGTGATTTATTGAAGTGGATTGGCATGTGATGGAGATAGTTATTTGTTTGTTGTTGTGGACATGGTGTGTTATATGCTTGGTTATTGGCTTGGGCATGTCATGTTTGTGATTGGAATGATTTGATGTGGGTTGGGAGTACCACTATAAGAAGTGGATGTATAATTGATGGAAGGGATACCATCAATGATAGGTGGGCGGGATGTACCACTTAACATTGAAAATAGTAAACTGGTTTGGATGGGAAGTTCCACTGGGTTTGTTTCCTTGTTGTGTGTTGATATGAAAGATAAAAATTGATGTGCTAATGTGAAAGGGTGAATATTATTGTGTCATGGTTTTTTTTTGATTTCCTATGTGTTGCAGGCATTTGAGTGAAAATGGCTTGGTAAAGGAGTGTTTGATTGGTTGTAGGTTGTTTCTCTCTTTAATGTTTTATATAAAATTCTTTATATAAATGTGATAACGGTTCCTTCTTAGTGGTGTGTGTAGGGAAGTCATTTGTGGAAATCCTACTGAGTATTATTACTCACCAATGCTTTGGTACGTGGGTGCTTTTGTAGATGTTGTATTTTGGGACACAGGTAAGAGTAAAGCATCTAATTTTTCTAGCAGTTTGAAATGAGACTTTGGTGATGTTGTGGTTCTTGGAGAATGTAGATTGGTTTGGGTATATGGTTAGTGTCCAAGTTATTTTGGAGTTTTGTTCTTTAGTCTTCCTCTTGGTACTCTGATAGTTGTATTTTTGTGGTTTGGTTGTATTGGTCTTTGGTAATGGTATGGTTGTGTTTGGATATTTGGTTGAATCTTTGTAATTTATGAGTTGGGTTGTTGGGTTGACATGCATCATGTAGTTATTCATAATGTATTGTTTGGTTGGTTGATTTTATTTCAAAGGTAAAATCTGTCCCCAATTATTCTTCAAACCTCAGCATTTATTGCCAGCCTTTGGCACCCTAGGAACGTTTCTTAATACCAAGTATCATTCCTCCTCCCTCTTAAGCCAATGGGATGGGCAGGATATTACACAGAAAATGAATAAGAACAAAAACTTCAATACATAATATCCCAATAATCAAAATCCCAAAACCACTCTACAATAGATAAACTATATGAGACCACATCTCCACCATCCCAAAACAGTCTTGGATGTCAATAATCTTGAAGGGGTGCTAAATTTTAAGGTGACCTTTCTCATACCTATGTCATGCAAAATAAGTATGGATTTTCCCAAAGTTATACACCTGGTGTGAGTCATGAATCCCAGTAAGATGCCAACATGAATCTTAGTAAGGTTTTAATTGATGAAAACTATTAATTCTAGTTTGAAAAATTATTTCCAAAACATAGTTCAATTTTTGGAAAAATGTTCACTTGAAAATAATACCTTACAAATACATTTGGGTTTTATCAAACAAACCCTCGTATAAAACATGAAAGTAAAGGTTCAAATATTGTAATGAATCCACCCAATATAAAGATTCTCAACATTCACAAACATATTATAAACATGGGAATAATTATAAACATCATTGTATAAAAAATAATAAAAATGGAATAATAATAAGATATCATAAACAAAAAAGGAACTAGAATTATTCTTAGAAAATTTTAAAATGAACTAGGTACAGGTAGTAGGCACCATGGGCTCTGACCAATAGGTTATAGTGTGACTTAGTATAATACAAGGTTTTAATATCCAGAAAATAAAGGCATTAAAAATTTGGAATCTCTCGTAGTCTTACTCATACCCAACAACACTTCCATGACCGCTTTCAATCCACACAGATTTTTTTGGGATATCTCTATCTCTTCTAGCCAATGACCACTTTATTCTATTAAATAAAACTCTTTATATAGTCAAAGATAAAGGATAATATTTTATTTTTGATGTCATTCACACCCACACGTAGTTAAGGTCTCCCATGTGGTATATAATTTCAAACACATAAACATAAACAAGTCCCAATCAAATATTATATTTCGAATCCAATTTCTTATATCTTATGCTCCCATGAGAATATAAGAATTTAAAACCATGAAATGAATCTTTGGCGACCATTTAAAAAATCCATTTGAAAGAATAAAATCTATTTGATCCATTAAAAAAACACATGGAGTGCATCAAATCCTAATTCCTTTGAAAATCAAATTTAAACCATGAAATTGTCATCATATTCCAAGGATTACTGTAAGAATGGATAAATCATCAACAATAAAAAAAATTAGGGAAATGTATTAAAAAATCAAGAGAAATTA
Source organism: Viscum album (assembly GCA_963277665.1). NCBI lineage: Eukaryota > Viridiplantae > Streptophyta > Magnoliopsida > Santalales > Viscaceae > Viscum > Viscum album. The sequence goes on from OY728128.1 coordinate 1,609,242,216, forward strand.
AGAATTAATGGAAACTAAGGAAATATTTCCTTAAAATAAGACACATACCAGATATCTAATGTGAATATTTCACCTTCTAATTCTACTACTTGAATTTAAGGAGAGGAGTAATCAAATAACTAAACTATAAAGAAACAACACAAAACAACCAAAAGATAACCTGGGTTTGGAAAAATCAAAATATTGGGATTCCAACTTGTATGGAAAGGGAAGAAGAATGTGAAATAAGGTTTATGGTTGAAGAAATCATGAATAAATCAGAATTTCCTCAATCCATAACATTAATAAATCAAGGGGAATCCACTAAAAATGAAGAAAGAATGAGATACAAGGTGTGGGGGAGAGGTTTCACTTGAAGGGGGAGATAAATGATGGAAGTTTCACTTAAAGGGGGAGATAAATGTGGTAGGTACACTTTACACTATGAATGATGATATGAATTTAAATGATTTCCCTTGATTGACTGATGATAAAAAGAAAAATGTGAACTTGAGTAGTTAGTGGGTGTTTACAAAAATCATTCAGTACCTTGAATTCCTGGCAATGGATTGATGATGAAAACACTAAGAAAACCAAGTTCGAGATGATTTTACCTGATGGGGTTGTTTAATTGATTATATGCTTACGACATGATCCGTATGGTTGTGTGAACAACTTTATTAATGATTGATTTTCTGAGTAGTGTGAGGATAATTGATCCTGGAACAAATGAACCTCATCGAATTTTACCAGGTACCTTAGTTTTGATTTTATTATTATAGGATAATTTTTATTAAACTGATTTATTCATCTCATTTCAATTTAATGAAAAATATTCATTTAATATTTTTCTTTATGTATTTTTCAACTACTTGATTTGAAATATTATTCCACTAAAAATGTGAAAATTGTTTTTCATGACATATTTTATTTTTAATTAAAGCATAAATTGTTTAATTACTATAGAATTCATTATATAATGTTTGGTGAAATCCTACTAAGATATTTTTTATCACACTATACTTTTTTCCTTCGAGAATTTTTAGATTATGTTATTCTATATATAGGTAAAAGGAAAGAACCACTTGGTGGTGGTGGGTTTTCTTAACTAGTGGGACCATGGGTGGTAGAAGTGATAGGTGGAGCTATGATTCACTCATTACATAGGGATTTTGGGATTTGTACTTGATTTTTAATATACCATTTGATCTTTTTCCCCATTCTTTTCTTACTTTTAACATTGATTACTATTATCATATTGAGTATTCCTTATTTTTTCTTCCAATTTTCAATATTGGTTTGTTTTTATTTGGGGAAAATCATTTCTAATAACTCATTATTGATGCCCAGGTGCTGGTTTCTAGCCTGTGGGGATCAAGGTTTTCCTTTGGGTGTTGTTAGAGCCAACTCAGTTATTGGTGTTCCTATTATTTTTGTTCATTCATGATGAAATGGTATTAGAGGATATTTTAGAATCTCTATTATATGTCTTTTTGTAGTCTTAGATGTACTAGAATACTGGAGGTAGGATGGTTGAGACTTAAGTTGCAGTTTATGAGTGATTTTATGGCTATATCTCATTGTAGCGAGTCTTGATTCACTATGGGTGATTGGACAAAGAATATTTGAGGAAGAAATTGAATTGATTTTAACACTTTCCCAAACATGATATGAGTATTATAAAGTATCAAAAAATTAAAATTTATTTGATTTAACTGATATTCCTTTATCTCTAGATTGAGTTGATGATTTGAGTACCTTTTTTGATGTTTCTATACTATTTGTTGATGTTTTATAGTACCATAAACCCAAGAAGACGTTTAAAAATATCTAAAGAGGGAGCTACTAGTAAACTATATAAATTGAACAATCATGTTTATTAGAATCTCATTGAGATAGTAGTGTGAGTGGCCTAAGATCTTTGATAGGTAACCACACACATTCCCATTCACGCTGAAGTAGTGTAACCTTAATGGGATTAAACTATAATCCATAAATAGGAGTTTTTTAGGTAGAAACCACATACTTTACAAGTCTTTAATGATCCTCAAAAGGAAGAGTATTAATTGAAAATTTTTGAGATGATTTTTGAGTTCTTGGAAACACTTGAATCAGTAAAGGTGAAATTAATTACCTACATGATCAAAGGAACTAGAAGGATATGGTGGGATTCAATGGTCCCAATAAATAAAAATTAAAGTTTAGAGTGAAAAGAATTTATATATCTCTTAATTGAGTAATTCTACTCAAATTTTGTGGTTTTGGGTATGTAATTTTAGTTTCTCAACCTCCAAAAAGGCAATAGTATAAATATTTAGTATGAAAAATACTTTGTAAAATGTGTTCAGTTTTCTCCTAAGGTAGTATAGAATGAGAAGATAAATGACTAAATATTCAAGATGGGTTATCCATCTGATATACAATCTCAGGGTTTCATGATAAATCTCACTTCTTTTGTGGACATACTGGATAAATATTTGATTAATGATCTTGACTTGGATAGAAATGTAGGGTTGTCTGGAGTTCTTGCAACTGCCAGTGGTATTGTTTAGTTATTTTAATGGAAGGAGTATGTGTGATGATTATTATGGTGGATCTCAATCATAGTCATCGTCCAGACCATCCACGATGTGTAGAAGTGTCCCATTGACTTTCTTTCAATGGTTTAAGGTTAAGAATTCAAAGTAAGTTTTTAAAAAGGCAACAATGATATGTTGTTCTTATGACCACTCATGCTATATAAAAAGTTAAATCATGTATTTTATACTTCTTATAGTGAAATGGGATCATCATCACTTAATGACATTAGATTTTAGTGATATTCTACAAGAACTAAGGAGTTAAAACCAAAGGTATCCAGAATAAAGATGCTCTACACATTGGATGGGTCTCCAAAGTAAAATGACAGGGGTCTAGTTATAATGAGAGGTACCACAACTGTATCTTCATATTTAGTAACTTATTTATTTGTTAATGTTTTATATCATTATTTCATGTCATCTCATATTATAAATTTTATTAAAATTTATATAGAGATTTTGATACATGTAGTGATTTTTTTAATCCCCTTAGAAAAATAGAGGGAAATATCTCTGATTTTTTTATATTTATTATCCTTTTCAGATATAAATCCCATATGAGATATTATATTTCATTATAAAAAACATTTGTATATCATTCTAAATATGAATTGAATAATTTCCCATAAATCCTGGTTTTATTTTTATCTTTGGCAAGTGTCATTTACTTCCCTTGATAGGGTGTGTCATTTTTTCTAGGGAGAATTGGACCAGATGTTGTGTTGAGAGAAACCTCCTCATTGGGAGTTGGGTAAGATGATATCTAGGTTTTATTTTGACATGGATTATGAATCATTGAATGTGGATCCTCATTCATTGGTCTTGGATTTTCCCAGTGTATTTCTTCCGGGATTTTCAAGTCTTTTACCATTAATGGAGGTTGAGTTTTCTAATGACTTGGTACAAGGTATACAACTTATCTCTGTTACCTCATACAATAAGATGCATTTTTGTTGATATAGTTAAAGAATATATAGGATTAATTGTTGATTTAAGGCTTTATTCATCCAAATGTTTCACATTTAGAGGTACCTATTCTATTTTTAATAAAGACGATGGAGCGCTTCAACTTTACATTGGTTACCAAAAAATAGAGATGGGTAATGGTAAAGAAAAATTATATATTTCCTTATACTGATAATTTATTGGACCGATTAAAAATGGAAAAGTTGTTATTGATGATTGATACCTGGTTTGGTTATCATTAGATTACAATCAACTAATATGGTATCCCAAAGACCATCTTCAGGCATATGTGTCTCCATTATGAATACCTTGTTATTAATTCTGGTATGAATTTATTTTTTATTTTTTATGGAACTGATAAATAGGATATTCAATGAGTATATAAATTATTTTATGACAGTACTTTTGGATGACATATTAGTTTACTCTAAAATAGAATAAGATTATGTGCAATATTTGAGGTATGTTGTGTAAATTTTGGGAGATCATAAACTATTCAATATCAATCAAAATGTGATTTTTAGATTTAGGATGTAAATTTATTATGAAATATGGTCCTAGTACATGGTATTTATTTTGATCTTATAAGGTGAAGTTTTTTATGATATTATGGAAACAATGAAATGTTTTTTTAATATTTTAAACTTATTGTGATTAGTGGGTCATTACCATTGGGTTGTCAAGGACTTATGAAATTTGACTTCTCTGATGAATGATCTCACTTAGAAGGTAGTCAAGTTCTTATAGAATTCAAAATGTTTGAAATATTTAGACGATTTTAAGAATAATTGGAAGTGTTGACTCTTAAAAGGGATGAGAAGGTATATTTGGTCTTTTTGACACATTAGGTTTTAGTTTGCACTGTATTCTTATCCAGGTTGATCACATGGTGGCCTATGGTTCTCGATAGTTTATTCCAAATAAGAAGAACTATCCTACACATGATATTGAACTATAGGAATGCTATTAATAGTTGGGGACAATACCTTTTTAGAGAAATATTTATTATTTATTCATATCAAAAAAGGCTAAATTTTATCATCTTTCAAAAATATTTAAATATCCATAAGAGGGGATTGGTGGAGTACGTGCAGTTTGATTTTGAAAGTACCTATACCCATAGTATGAGGAATGGAATTGTTGACACCATGATAAGGATCCATCCAACATTACTTTTTTATTTTCAAAATACTTTTAAAGGGGGTAGTGAGAAACCTCATAAGATTAAACACCAAAAAAGATTACAGCTTTGTGGAAAAAAAGTTTGAGCTGATTGGAATCCCTCTCCCTAAACAAAATCCAGGGTATTGAATTTACCTGTGAGTCAGGGTAGCCCTTAAGGTTGCCTTCATACTGATTCTCTATTTTTTTTCCAAGATTTCTAAAATTCCTCCATCTTGATCTTCCCCATATTGAATCCCCTCAGCAGAATACAGTCTTGCATATCAATCCACTCAACAACCTTCTTAGTGGTGGTCACACGAAGCGTTCTTTTCATCTTATTTAGAGCTTTGAAGTCCATTGCTTCTTCTACCATTTCTTCATCTGAGTGCATAAGTAGGTCATGTGTTCCACCACTGAGCATATCTGATACTGCGACTCTCCAGTGGAGCTTGACTCATGTCGTTTTCTAGGATCCCTCATCTCTGTACCACTCGGGTGGTTGGCCAGGACAAAAGCCTCACCACCTGCAGCCACCATGTCACATGATGAATTAGCCACTGTATGCCGGTTTCTCATAGATGTGGGATCCTTTGGGGGTAGAATTCCCTTACTTGCATATCCATTAGTATTAGGACTGGGTAGGTTGAAATACTACTTATGACACACCCTCTGGCTATTCTTAATAAATCCATCCAAATCGATAGTAGTGTACTTGCCTTTCCTTGTGGAGGATTTGAGATATTCCTCCATAATGACCATTTCCTTGGATTAAATAGGGAAATACAAATGATCTTTATTCTCCTTGTTGGAATAACCCTTATCCTAGAAATGGCCCTTCCCCTCTCAATGGATGCCCTACATCCTATCTCGTTCTACACTGGCTTGGAAGTTATCCTCTCCCTACACTGCATACCAGTTTAGTGTGTGGTCTTTATCCTCTAAGGGTATCATATGGTTTTAATTATGTACATCGTACCATTTCATTTGAGAAAATCTAGGATGGTTGTCATGACCCGTCCTCAGGGCCTGTGCCGTGACTACCCCAAGCCCGCCTTCCATAGACCAGGGGCTGGCGACTAGCACCAAGGCATAAAACCCAACAAAAAGGGAAGGAATTGCCTTTGAAAAGAAAACAAGCACCATATAGTAAGCAAGCGGAAAAGTAAACACTAAGTAAAACTGTAACAAGCTATGCTGAAAGTAAAAGGGGCTGGAAATACAAGCCCAACTGTAAAGTAAAACTGAAAGGGGAAAACAACAACTGTAAAGAAAAGCCACAGCGTCGAGCCGTCCTCTGAAGGTCCCACCTGAAGGGTGGGTACAGATAGTCTCCACAGCTCCTTGGTCCAGCCGTCCGCTCCGAGTGCGTCCCGCCCAGTGTTCCAACTCCAGGTACCGTCCTGCTCCGCAAGCCTCCACCACGATCAGCGCTGTCCGTCGTCTGCAACCAACACCACGAAGGAAAGATACAATCACGAAGTAACATCTGACACGGCTTAGGTATATGCCCATACATATTCCTAAGTCATCAATTCCCGTTCGACTCCAACGTCCAAGCCCAAGCAAAACCCAGTCCACACAGGAAAGCAAAACGTATACCCACAGAGGATAGCACAACACAATCCACAAAGGAGAGTAAACAGTAAATCCACACAGGATAGCTCAACACAATCCACAAAGGAGAGTAAACAGTAAATCCACACAGGATAGCTCAACACAATCCACAAAGGAGAGTAAACAGTATATCCACACAGGATAACTCAACAAAATCCACAAAGGAGAGTAACAGTAAATCCACACAGGATAGCTCAACACAATCAAAAAAGGAGAGTAACACAAGATTCAGCTCACACAGGTATACATCATCGAAAAGGTGAAAGAGATGATCAGACATAGATACTAAATCATCTAAGCTGGGACCCACATAGGATACAAGACCAGTCGTCCTCATTGTTTCGTTTATGCTGGGACCCACATAGGATACAAGACCAGCACGGCTGGGACCCACATAGGATACAAGACCAGCACTGAGTCATCTAAGCTGGGACCCACATAGGATACAAGACCAGCACTCTTCATTGATTCATCTATACTGGGACCCACATAGGATACAAGACCAGTGTTGAATCATCTAAGCTGGGACCCACATATGATACAAGACCAGCACAGCTAGGACTCACATAGGATACAAGACCAGCTGTCTTCATTGATTCAACTATACTTGGACCCACATAGGATACAAGACCACTATTGAATCATCTAAGCTGGGACCCACATAGGATACAAGACCAGCACAGCTAGGACCCACATAGGATACAAGACCAGCTGTCTTCATTGATTCAACTATATTGTGACCCACATAGGATACAAGACCAGTATTGAATCATTTAAGCTGGGACCCACATAGGATACAAGACCAGCACAGCTAGGACCCACATAGGATACAAGACCAGCTGTCTTCATTGATTCAACTATACTGGGAACCGCATAGGATACAAGACCAGTATTGAATCATCTAAGATGGGACCCACCTAGGATACAAGACCAGCACTCTTCATCGTCGCAGTCCACTGAGGATCTCTGCACAATCGTCGTCGTCGAAGTCGCAGTCGCAGCTAGCACTAGGGTTCCCGCACACAGCAAGCTCGTTCGGGAGGGTCCGCTCTACGAGCCGAGAGGCCGACACATCAACTGACACAAATTATGAAGTTGATGTATCCAAAAGTTCCGTATCGTCAACAGGAACTCAACGTCGCAGACGGCGCGTTAATCGGACGCCCGGTCTGAGAGTTATTGGCTTTTTCATCCCAGGGGCCCGTTTGGTTTTTTAAGGCAAAACCAACCCGACCGTACTCCACCTGCATCCAAACCTTGGGCGGAGTATGCCAAAAGATCTGTCTCACAAAGAGGAATTCAACAAAGCTGACGGCATGTCAATCGGACGTCCGTGGCTCAAGATATGAGCGTTTCCACTCCGAGGGCCCGGTTGGTTTTGTGTACGAACCAACCCGGCTGAACTCAAAGTATTCCTAAACCTTGAGTGCGATATACCGAAACGACCGTCTCGATCCAAGGATCGTGTTTCCGCTGACGGCAAATCGTTTGGAGGTCCGTAGCTCAAGTTACGAGCGTTTGAACAAAAAGGGTCCATGGACGGGGGGTCCGGGCCCGGGCCGACCCGGCCCGACCCCCCTGGGTCGGCCGAACCCGGTCCGACCCGGTCGGACCGGTCTGGCTCGGCCAGGGCCGGTCCAGCTCGGCTCGGCCGAGCCGCCGAGCGGCCGACGCGGGGGGAGCCGCCGCCCCGCGTGACACCCACGCGACACCCGCGGGGTGTCGGCCAGACAACCGGACGCGGCTGAAGCCGCATCCCGAGTGACGCGGGGGGAGCCGCCGCCCCCGCGTGAACGGCGGAGGGTCGTGGGGCCATGTTTGTTTGGCCCGCACCCTCCGCGTTAGTGATAAACAACGGGAGGAATAATATCAACACATGAATTCAACAATCTTTAAGGGAAATAAAAATTGTTCTTATGTCCGGGTTCTTCATCCTTGAACAGAAATAACACGGGAAAAAGGGCAATTCCAGAAATAAAATCCCTACCTCAAAGTCATCGTCGAACGCACGTTCTTCGCGGAATTGCTCGTCGCGGAAGGAGGGGATCATCGCGTCATCGCGGAAAGGCATCGCGTCGTCGCGAAATCCGGCGTTGAGTCGGTGAACTCAACGGACCAAGAACAACAGATTTAATTTAATTAATTAAATCCATGTTTTGGTAAAGAACCACAAAGGAGATTAAAAAGAAAGTCCGAGACTCTTACCTCAAGCAGCCGATCGAAGATCCGTCGTGGAGGAAGAGACGTCGCAGAAGAACATTGCAGGAAGGGAACGTCGGCGTCGCGGATCACGGCGTCGCGTCGTCGATTTCCGGGTTCGGCTTTCTTCGCGTTCTTCACGTTCTTCACATTATTCGTGAAGGAGGATGAAAGTTCAAGGATCCTCTCTCAATGAGTAATCCTCCAAAAGATAGGTTGGTCTTATTTTATTATTATGCCAACAAACAAAAACGGGTAAGTAACGACCCATCAATTCGTTGAATTAATTCAACGAAAGAAACATCTCATTTAATTTACGAAATAAACCGCCCGATTAAATGGTCTGTTAAGAATTTAAGAAAACGTGTTAGTTGACTTTCATAATGACAGGTTTTCACAGGTGCGTTACTTAGCGGAAAGAAACGGCGGGGCTTGTGCGGGCCCCACCTCACAAATATCCCACCAAGGGGGTAGGATATTTCTGGATAGCATCCTATCCAGATCAACTCAGTTTAAGCCGTCTTTAAGTGGCTTCAAGTGTATTCCAAGTGGCTTAAGTGAAATAAAATAAAGTTGTCGCAAAATTATTTTATTTCTTAACTTTAAGCCTGAAAATTAAAAACCACACCCGAGCAAACGCAACTCCGGAAGAGGCGTTTCTAAGCGAATACCGGCGATGTGATTTCATTGGTGCCCTCTGAATTCGATTCTGGGCACTGGTTCAAAAGTTAGAAAAACCCGCTCGTCCGTTCACTGAACGTACCCGAGCCAAACTTCGGAAAATGATTCCGGGCACACCGGGCCTCGGAATCAGGTTCCGTCAGAAACTGCACTCTTGTAAAATTCCAAAGAAAATTAAGAAAAAAAATTTACTTGAAATTTACGGGTCCTTACAATGGTAGATTTGTATAGTTCCCAATGGATTTTATACCTTGGAAACATGAATATGATCTATAATATGTAGTGATGATTCTGGTGTCTAGGTATAAGATAATATATTACTGATATTGTTACTCATCATCATGCTAGCTAGAAGGTCAAAGATGATCTCAACAAACATTAAGGTTTTCTTTACTACCTTCTTTTTTCCAACATAGAAGTGGTATGATATTTTAATAGATTTCGTTATTGGGTTACTATGTTATCATTGAGGAAATAATGAAATATAGGTGGTGATTGATTAATTAAACAAATAATCTCACTTTATTCCCATTCATGATATAACCTAGGACGTGGACTAGGGAATGTTTCATGTGTAGGTGATCATCAAATTGTATAGAGTTCTATTTCATATATTTTCAGATAGAGATCTCCTTTTCAACTCCCTTTTTAAGAGAGACTTATAGAAGCCAATGAGATCTCGGTTTAGATTGATCATGACATATCATGTGAAAATGGATGGATAGACAAAACCATATATATAGGCCATAAAAGACATAATTCATTATTGTGTTCATGAATTTGGTGGAGCTTGAGATAGACACATTGAATTGTTTGAGTTTTCCTATAATAATAATTAACATTTGTCTATCATTATTGAAATAATTGAGGCCTTATATGGGTGACTATGTAAATCTATGTTGTGTTGGTTGATGATTGGTGAAGCATCCATGGTTGGGATTATTTTTCTCCAAGATATGAGGATAAATATTTAGTTTATTTTACAAATAATTTTGTTGGATCAAAACCTGTATAAATAATACTAATCATCATCGACACCCTATGGTGTTTTTAGTTGGTGAGTACGTATTTTTAGCGTTTAACCTTAGTTGGATCACTAAAATCATTGAAAACAAGGAAAGATAACATCAAGATACATTGGACCATATGAGGTTGTTGATAATGATTTAAAGGTGGCTTACCATATGGATTTTACACCAATGTTAACATCAATTCATAATGTGTTCTATTTTTCACAGTTTAGAAAGTATCTCACTAACCCATCTCATGAATTGAACTGGGAGGAACTTGATGTGTTGTTTGTGTTATCCATAAATAAGCATTTAGTTCAAATGTTCCATTCTCAGATAATGTTTTTTATGGAAATTATATCACTCTGTTTCTATTGATTTGACAATGTGGATTTGATTTACATGAGACTTGGGTGCATGAAACACTGATGAGATATAAGTGGACTCACCTATTTTTAATGGTGACTACTTGATATTATTTTATGGGGTAGAAACCATTTATGATAAGGAAATTTTAAAATCTTATTACCATCTTCATGGTACTTTTATCCATTTTTTGATCATACATTGTTTTTTACTTGGTTTGGGATGTTTTTAGAGGCTTTTGTAAATTTTTGGATGTTTTTCAGGTTATACATGGTAGGAACACAATTCGGAAAAACTGGGTAGGCTAGCCTAGAAAACCATATTCCTTCTCAAATTGTTCCGGAGGGGGGGGGGGTATCTTGGTTAGTTCAAACCATTTGGCCTCGCCTTCAAGCTATTATTATTGGGAAAGTGTGGAGTGCCTAAATTTCACTTGTTTTTCTTACCCTATAGACAAATTGGGAACTGTTCTATAGTGTCCCAAGAGGGGGGACATGGTTGGTGTATGATTTTTCTAATTCTGGGGAAAACTAATGAAACACTCTATAGAGGATAGTAAGGGCACACAATTAGGCACATTATTAGCTCTAACCATACAACCTAACCAAGGAAACTATGTGATGAGATTTTTAGTCCATTGAAAATTGTATTTAAAGAACCAATACCCCACCCATTATAAATTCTAATCACCTTACATTCAAACCTAATATGATCTTTTGATATAGGAGGCAGTCTAGAGGGGTTTCCCCCCTTTATCCCTTTTTATTCTCATATTGAAGTTCCAGTGGTTGTGATTGATCCCTATATGGAAAGTGTAAATCTTTTTGGTTTAGAATTCTCATTTATTACATTCTGTTACTCTTTGGGAGTGATGGATTACCATGTTTTGGATGTGTATAAACCATGATTTAATGTATTTTAATTCTACGAAATCATGTTTGATCCTCTAGAACTTTGAATCCCCATTACGAGTTCTTATCTCGGATGATTATTTTCTCATCTGACTAAATGTAGGTGGTTTCATAAGGATTTTAATTAAAAAACAAAACATAATTGCTTGTTTGATTTGAAATATATATTCGATTAATTTGTGAAACTTTATAGAAAAATATTTATATTGTTCTAAAAAGTATTTTTTTTGAATAAAAACATTTTTCATAGGATTTTATAAATTGAGGGATTTTGATGGAAGATATATTGAAATGAGAATTTAGTTGATGAAATGATTTAATGTTTGCTATTGAGAAAAAATTCTCTTGTTGAAATATGTTTTTTGTAAGGAATAAATTTGATAAAAACCTATTATTTTTTTTGAAATAGAAATATCATATCAAATTCTAATATTTGGAATTTAAACTGGGGATGATGATTTAAATTGAAATAATTTCCCTTGATTGATTTATTGATGGAATTCACATGTTTGCTTGAGTATTTAGTAGTTTTTTAGTACAAGCACTCTAGGACCTTATCTCTATAACAATGGATTAATAATGAAAACACCAACTAAACCAGGTTCAACATGATTTTACTTGATGGGGCATTTGATTGATTCAGTCCCAATTGATTTCACCTTAGGGATGTCAAAAAATCTTGAGCTATGATTTATTTTTTGAGTAATGTGAGGATCCAAGAGCCCATAAATAATGAACCTTATGAAATATGACCATTTTATTCGTTTTTTATTATTACTTTCACATGTTTATTGAACCTATTTATTCATGTCCTTTCCATTTAATGAAAATATTTTCCTTTTATCTTGTTCCTTATATATTTTCCTTCTACTCGATTTGAAAGATTATTTGACAGAAAATGTGAAAATGATTTTCAATGCCATATTTTATTTTATAATTGAATCATAAATGGTTTAATTATTATGTAATTTTAGAATATTTGGAGAAATTATTTGGATTTTTTATCTTATACCATACCTTTCCTTCTAGGCATTTACAGATTTTGATATACTAGGAATTGGTAAATGGAAAGCACCACTTGGTGGTGGTAGGTGTGTTTGACCAGTAGGACCATGGGCGATGGCAATGATAGGTAGATATGTGAGCAACTTTTTACATTGGCATTCTAGGATTTCAACGAGATGGTTGATGTATAGTTTGATTTTCATCTGTTTTCTTATAGTACTCTCCTCCTTGAGGAGTGTTCGAGATACCAACAATTTATTATTGATCTTCCACTATTCTATAGTGGTTTCTTATTTTTTTTGGTGAAAAATCATCTCCCATGACTCTTTTTTGTTTTCCAGGCACTGGTCGCAAACCCATGGGGATCGTGGATTCCCTTTAGGTCATTTCAGTGCCAGAGTAGGTATTGATGCTGATGAATATTTTGGATGGTTGATGAAACAAGGTATTGGAGGATTGTTGAGCCTCTCTACTTGATATAGATATGCAGTTTGGGATTCCATGATAGATAATAGGTTTGATTTTTGGGTCTTAAGGTGTAGTTTATGGCGCATTCATATCCATCTCTCATCATAGAGAGCCTTGAGTCACCAATGGTGCCTTGGAAAAGTTTCTTTAATGAATTAATTAGTCTATTTTTAACTTTTTCCTAAAATTAACTAAGTATTTTAAAATCTTATAAAATTAAATTCTATTAGATTGGATTACTATTTGTATATCTATTGATTGAGTTAATGATATGAGTACCTCTGTTGATGTTTTCATGTTTCTTATTGATGTTTTATAGTACCATTCCCCCAAGAAGAAGTTTTAATACACCTTATAAGGGAGTACCAATAAACCATAGTAATATGAATTCCTAGATGATCATAATCTCATTGAGATAACAGTTCATGAATTTCAAGCTATGGTAAAGGTAACCACATCCATTGCCATTAAGGCTCCTATAAATGAACCTCAAAGGGATGAAACTAGATAAAATTATCAAGACTTTCTTCCATAGAAGCCAATATCATTCCAAAGGTCAAATGATCCTTAGGAGATATACGATTAGTTAAGAAATATTTAGTTTATTTTCCAGTTATGGTAAATTCCAATCACAATAGAGGTGAAATGTGGTACCTTTAATCTCTAAGGGCCTTACAAGAGATGGTGACATTAGATGGTCATGGAGAAGAAACAATAATTCTTATAGTGGAAAGTATATAGATATATTTTCATAGTGTATTTCAACCTATATTTGATTTGTTTTGATGAATCTATGGAGTTTATTATCTTCGAATATTGTGATAGAACTTTGATCCACTATAAAAACAACATTACTAAACTTGTTTACTTTTCTACTGATATGTTGTAAAATATGACACTGATAGAAAAAATATTTAAAATAGATATTTGATCTGATATCCAATCTTGGGATTTCATCTTGAAGTTAACCTCTTCTATGGATGAGCTAGATAACACCTTAATGGCTAACCTAGTCGTGGTTTATAGGTCAGGGTTGATGGGTGTTACTCTTACTCCCAGTGATAGTTTTGTTAGTTCCTCTAATGGAAAAAGGAAGAACTATGAGTCTTATGGTGGATCTCAATAGTTGGAATAATCTATAAGTTTTTTGGTGTCTGGTTATGGCCAATTGAATTTATTTCATTGTGGAATGTTTTTTCATTAAAAGAATGTTTCTACAAAGGCACTAAATATTTTAGGTTCATGTGGCCAATCCTTAAAACTACTGATGTTAGTTCATATTTTTTTACTCCATATTGTGGTATGGTTCCCTAAATAACTAAATTTACATCATTATAGTCCTACGATTCAATAAAATACTGGTTCAAGCGATATGCATCCATAACGAAGCTTCTTCATAGCATGGATGAGTCTCTAGAGGAAGATGACGTGGATCGAGTGACATCAAATTGGTCCATAACTAGAGATGCATCTTTAGTAACCAATCTATTTGATACAATGCATCAAATTATTTCGTCTCAACTCATATTTTAAATTTTCTATATTTTACAACATAGCTTATATTATATGTGATGTATATTTTTACTCCCCTTGCAACAAAGAGATGAAGGGTATCTAATACCCTTAATATTCCTTATATTTTTTAGAGAACAAGATTATTTTGTATTTTTTGGTTATTTATATGAAGCCTCATGATGTCAATTTTTGGATGTGTTTGATGATTTCCAAAAAATCCTATATTGGTTGTTATATTCAGTGGATCTCCTTTACTACCCCTGACAGTGTGTGTTGTGTTTACTAAGGAGATTAGGACATGAGGTCGAGTAGAGTTAGATCACCTATTGTAGAGTTTAGAAGAATAATATATATGTGTTATTTGTTGGACTATAGTAAGAATATTTTTGTTTTGATCTTCCTTCAATGGTAATTTAGTTTCCCAACATGTTTCTTTTTTGACTTTTTTGGCTTTCCATGGGTAAGGGATGTATAATTTTCTATTTAATTAGTACTAAACACATAGCCTATTTCTTTTACAACTTACTATATAAAACTAGTTAAATTCAAGGAGTTAAAGACTTTTTTGGGTGAATTATTGTGTAAAGGATTAATTTGTCTATGTGTGTCACCGTTGGTGGAACCTATCATATTTTCAAATAAAGTTGATGGAAAAATTTCACTTTACATTGATTGCTAAAACTCAATCAAGTACTACTAAAAACATTATTAGTTTCCACAGATTGATGATTTTGTTGATCATTTAAAATGGTATAAATGATTGTCAAAGATTTATCTATGGTTTGGTTATCACCATCCATGATTCAAAGAATATGATATAATGAATACCTCCTTATTGAGTAGGTATTTCCCTTATTAGTACCATGTTATTCATTTTGGTCTATCTAATTCTCTAGTTATTTTTATTGTACCGATGAACATGATATTCCATGAGTTTCTCAATTAATTTATGGTGGAATTTGTGTATGAAATGTTAGTTTACTTTAAAACCAATTAAGATCATGTGAACCATCTAATAATAGTTCTAGAAATTTTGAGAAATCAATGACTTTTCACTAAGATATCTAAATTCAATTTCTCGATTTGGGTAGTGAATTTCATGGGATATGTGGTCTCAATACATGGTATTTAAATTTTTATGATACAGTTAAGGCTGTTATGACATGGGAGTAGTCATGAAATGTTTTCATGATTTGTAGATTGTTGGGCTTAGCTGGTGTTGATGTATGTTTTTCATGAAATTCTTAGAGTTTGGTTCTCTGATGAATGATCTCACTCAAAAAGGAGTAAAGTTCTTATGGGATTAAAAATTTCAGAACACTTTCAATAATTAAAATAATTGTTTTTACTTATTAACCAATGTTTACTCTTCTAAGAGTTGGGTTGGTGTATATAATCATTTTTGACATATCAAGTTTGATTTTAGGAAGCATTGTTATATAGGGAGATCATATTCCAGCCTATGGTTCCCAAAATCATATTCCACAAGATATGAACTATCCTACTCCTAATATATAACTTTCAGTTATGATGAATGTTATTAAGGTTTTGGGACATTAAATTTTTAGATAAATTTTTTCCATTTATTCCAATCACAAAAAGGTGAGTTATATCCTCTCTCAAAAATATTTTAATCTCAATCAATGGTGATGAGTGGAGTACATAAATTTCTTTTATTTTAAAATTTATTATACCCCTAGAAATAAGAATATTACTGCTAATACAATGAGAAAGAAACTTCTAACCTTTACTATAAATGAATTTTTATAATAGTTTAATTTTATGGCTCACTTTTCTCATAATAATTTTGGAGTTTTGGAGGGTGAGGTAGATTTTTTTAAAAAAATATTCAATTGACCTTGTCTGTTCTCGAGATGATTATTCTGAAGTAGTATTTAATTGATGGTTTCTATGGAATTAGGTAATCTATTTTTAGTGGGGATTCCATAAGTGGGTGTTCATTATCTTCTTAGGATATCCCATTTTTCCAAAGATGATGTAACATACCATTTCCCTTGAAATAAGATCTGTTGGTGGATTTCCATAATTCCAAGTGGGTGGTAAACCCTATAACCATGAAGATGTTCTATGACATGTGATGTTGATTCTGGTGGTTCAGTATATAATGATGAATCAAATATTTTTTTTCTATTGTTATTCCTATCATTAGGTCAAGTATTAGAACCAAAAACCTTTATTTTTTCTTTATCCCATTCTAGTACTGACATGGATGTCGGAAGTAATTTTGATAGATTTCATGGTATGGCTATTATATACCCCTTTAAGAAATAACGTTCTTTGGGTAGTGATCAATCAGATCTCCAAATTAGTTAAATTTATTCCCATTCATTATATAAATTATTTTGGGGATTTGGGAAGTATGTATATGAAGATGATCATCAGAATTCATGGAGTTACATCTTCTATAGTTTCTGATAGAGATCATTGTTTAACTTCCTATTTTTGGAGAGGTGTCTGAGAGGTAATGGGATCGCATGTTATATTGATCATGGTATATCATATGTATAATTATGTCCACAGAAAATGAGATATATAGATCCTAGAATACATGATTCATTCTTTCATTCTCAACTACGGTGAGGCCTAGAAAAACCATGAAATACTGTTTGAATTTTCTTACAACAATAGTTACAAGTCATCCCCTAGGATGGAACTTATTGAGAAATTTTATGAACAACCATGAAAATTTAAATTGGGTTGGTTAGTGGTTATAAAATCTTACCTATTAAGGCCTATTTTTTCCCAAGAGATGACTAAAAAAATTTAGTTTATTTGTTAAATAATAGTGATGGGTAAAATCTTGTATAAATCCTATAGTGATCATCACTTACACTCTTTAAAGATTCCTACTAGTAACCATGTTATTTTGAGAGTTTCACCTCATCCGGGTTTTGATGTCTTGGAAAATATGTAAAGATAGTACTGAGATACGGGTTTATGTTGGAGGTTTTGGTGCATATTATCAAAGTGTATTACCATTGGGTTTTTTCCATCTCGATTGATGTTGATTGGTAATATTTTCCATGTGTCCCAGCTCATAAGGTATCTCTCTGACCCATATCATATCTTGATCTGGAAGGACCTTGATGTGGTACCTAAATTAGCCATAACTGATCATCTAGTTCATATTGTGGATTATTAAATTATGGTTCTTTGTGTAAAGTAAATACCTTTGGTTCTAGTTTTTTGGTAGTATAATTTTGATTTATAGGAGACCAGGGAGCATGAGGAACTAATTAGTGGATTGTGGCCTCACTTCTTTGATGTAGTGTCTTATTAATAGTATTGTTTTTGGGAAAAAACATTTATGATGGGGAGATTGTTGCATCCCATTACCATCATCTTGGTACTTTCATCCCCTAACTTGATAATATTCCATTTGTATCTTGGATTGGGACGTTTCTAGAGACATTAATATATATTTGGTGTTGTGTGTGATTGGAACACAATTAGAGAAAAACCATTTTGGTTATCCAAGGTGATTGTGTTTCTTGTTATGAGGTTCTGAAGGGGGAGGGGGTATCATGGTTAGTTCAAAGAGTGCGACCTCATATTTATTCCATGAATCTTGGGATAGTGGGGAGTGTATGGTTGGAACATGGTTTTCTAACTGTGCAGAGAAACCATAAAACCTTCTCTAGTGGCCCAGATGGTGGCGCATGGTTGGTGTATCCCTTGTATAAATGTGTAGCTATACCATGTAACTCCCTCTATAATCCTAATAATGGTGAATATTTAGGGGTACAATTAGTTGTAAACATGCATCCTAACCTAAGAAACCATGTAGAAATATTTTTAGTGTTATAGAAATTGTAATAACGAACCCAAACCCCCCGTTAGAATTTCTATTAACCTATCATTGAAAAAAAATGCGATCCTTTGTATCTTGAATGCTCTCTAGGGAATAATTGTCTCCTTCAAAACTATTCTTCCTATATCTATGTGTTGATGGATGGGATTGATCTCTCTCTAGTATGTTTAAATATCTTTGGTTTAGAATCCTTATTTCTTCCCTTATCTACATTTTTTATAGTGATGGATTCCCTTGTTTTCGATGGATCTAAAACTTTAAATATTGTATTGTATTTCTTGGTTCTCCTCTTTGATCTTAATCACCTTTGACACTACATTGGTGGTTCTTATCTCAAGTGATTTTTTGATTGTTCAACTCATGGTATGTGGTTCTTTAAGGCTTTTCCCTATACATGAAACGATCTTGTATCTAAACCTTGATTTGAAATGATGTACATTTTTTTTAAAAAGGAATGTAATTGTAAAGTAAAACTCATTTTTCAGATAATTTGAAAAATTGCATGGATTTTGAGATAATATTAATTCAAATGATAATTTATTTGGTAGAATTATTTGATATTTATTTTTGAGAAAAATTTCGTTACATAGAAATGATTTTGAAAGGAATGAATTTGATAATAACCTATTATTTGGTTTTGAATTTCAAATGGAATTTCGAAACCTAAAATTGGGAAATTTAACTGTGAATAATTGTTTGCATTGAAATGATTTTACTTAATTGATTGATTGATTAAAATAACATGAGAGACTGAGTAGTTATGGGGTGTTTAGGAAAATCATGCCAGTACCGTGAATTCCTATCAATGGATTGATGATGAAAAAACTAATTGAACCAAATTCAATATGATTTTTCTTGATGAGGTGTTTGATTATTAATATCTCAATGGTCTGAACCTAATATATGTCTGTACACATTGATCTATGATTTATTTACTCAGTAATTTGATGATATTAGAGTGGGGAACTATTTAAACTCTAGGCATATGCCCATGGTTCTTAATTATTATTTTATTATTACATGTCAGTGTCTGTTGAACTGATTTTTTGTTTTACATTCTCTTTAATGAGAAGTGTTTATTTAAGCATTTTCGAAATATATTTTCCATTTTCTTTATTTGAATGATTATTTGGTGGAAAATTTAAAAATAATATTCCATACATTGTTCTTTTTAAATTTATGAAATATTATTATTATTTATGGAATCACTATTAGTTTTTTTTTGAAATTCTGCCTGGGTATTTTTTTCTCACTCCTACTATTACCTTTATTTTTTTGTAGTTTATGTTATGGAAGGTCCATGAAAAGGCAATTAACTACACGAAGATGGTGGGTGTTCTTGACTAGTGGGACCTTGAGTGATGGGAGTGAAAGGTGGAACTATGATCCACTCATTACATGAGGATTATGGGTGTGAAACCCATTATCTCACTATAGAATAAATTAATAAAATAATTATATTAATTTGAAGACATTGTTCTTTATCAAGTGTTTTGTGTTGAAATTATAAAATTTATAAAATAATAGGTGTTGTGCATGGTTTGTGTAACAATGTGTTGATCATGCATTAGGGGTCTTCACTTTATAATGATGTTTCAAAACGTTTGGGCATTGTGAGATCAACCATGAAACAAGATTTGGTGTAACATTGGGGGTTCCTTTTGCTAATTTTTAGAGACAACACAATTGGTGATTTTTTTTGCAAATTGTATCCCTATACCATATGCGACACACAAAATATTATTTTTTATATATTTCCACAAAATCAATTAAGTGTTTTTTGAAATTTAATCCCTCATTCCGCCTCTCCTTTTTGATACACTCTATAGTAGAAACCCCCTATACATGTGACCTACCCCTTAGGGAATCATCTTACCCCTTCATTTATTATTAGAATTATTCTGGATTCATGGTTTATCCTTCAAGGTGAGGCCTCCTCTTCCATCCCACCTCTTATTATTAGCAAATTGCTACCTCCTTTGTCATCCCTCTTAGCTCTTCAAAACACTTGAAAAAGGTTTTTGACTTGATTTTTTAATTTTTTTAATTTTAGGGTATTTGATGGGTCTCTAATTTTACCTTATTATGAATTTTCATATCCACCATTAAAGGAAAATCATTTTAGACCCTTTTAGCCCCCTATCATCATTTTAAGGTAGGTGACTATAGAACCCCCATGTATTACATGTAATAATTTTATTGTTTTTTTTGATGGTTTATTATGAAATTATAAGTATTTTTTTATGTTGTAATAGGATAAAGTGATGTTTAATTTTTCTTCATGATTGGAACATGATTTTGATTAATGACAAGATTTTTTGAAAAACTCAATGTGGCCTTATAAAATTTTCTAAAGTGGTTTTTAATGTTCTTCATGAATTTAAATGTCTAAAACATAAATTTGATGTTTTTTATGGATTAAAAATATTTATAAATTTTTTTCATGGACTTGGGTCACATTCCAAGTTTTTATTTTTGTCTGTTTGGCTTTGAAAAGAAGAATTTAAATATTTTGAAAGCATGTTTATTTTTATTTTGCTTTTAGAAATTGATTTATGATGGTTTTAGGGTTTCTTTTTGTAAAAATAAATGATTTTACCCACCAGTCATTAAATGATATTGATGTAGCGAGATTGGTAGTGGTTTTAGACATTTTAAAAGTGGGTATGGTATCACTACATTTATTTAATGAAAAAATGCTTGGTTTTCAATTGAAAATTTAAAGTGTTGGTTTCAGAATGGTGTTAGAATGGTTCAGGTTCCCATGAATTTTAAAACTTTAGTTGTAATTTTATGTAAATGAATTTTAATGTTGTATTTGAAATGAAATTTCAAATGAAATTAGAATAGGTTGTTGGGATTGGCATCCCGAGCAATGTATTTTAAAGGCATGTTTTTCACATTAAAATTGTTTAATGAATGTTTTACGAACACTATGAGCCTCATTGGATTACATTATTGGTTATAGATTGTGAGCCCATAAGATATGCTTTGTTTTAGCATGTTTTTTTTATCTTCATGATTTTATATTTTTTGGAGATACATCTTGATAGGGAGTGGAGGAGTGGTTTGGGTTATTTCCAAATGTTTTACATTTGGTGCATGTGATTTATTATTACTCACCAAATTGCATGAATTGTTATGGAATAACATTGGAAATATTGTAGGTAACTTTGGAGGTTTATGATCTATCATTGGTTAGTGGCTAGGAACATTTTATCAATACTATGAAAGCTTGTGGATGGGTTGTTCTCCCCAAGTTGAGTGTGCTCATGGGTTGGTGGGGACTGAGAGTACTCTAGTGGGGATTGAGAGATCCCAGGTAGGACCTAGAAAGCCTCCAAATGTTTGTATCCACATTATGTGATATGTGAGCCTATAATTATTATGAATAATGTGATCACCCATTAGATCTCATTGGTTAGTTCCATGGCACTAGAATATTTTTAGGATCATTTAGGTGACTTTTCATTATTCTTCGATTATATTACCCTAGTTTGATAGATAATATTAAAACTATTACTTGATTGTATTTCTTTGATACTTGGTGACTTTGTATGGTTTATACATCACATAGTGTATGTTTTGGATTAATTTCAGAGGATTTTTTTATAAAATATTGAAATTATGATTGGAAAAATAAATATGGTTTCAGTATTTATTTAAGAGTTTTAAAGAAATGAGTTTTTCTTTAAATTGTTTACGAAAATGATAGTTTTGTGATATGTTATGAAAGGGTAAAAATGTGTTTTATATTTTTCTCTCAGTTTAAATATTTAATCTAAAATGATTAACTATCCTTATTTTTATTTTATAAAATGGAATTGTTTGAAAGTGTTTATGTGGTTTGGTTTTATAAAACATACGAAAACCCACTTTATGAATTATGTTTCAAACTCTCATTTTACAAACTAATTTACTAAGGGGTTTGAATAGATTTAGTGTATTGCGATGGACTATTATGTATAGATGTTCCCCTGAGTATATTATTTCAGTTGTTGTCCCCTAGTTTAGTTTCTTGGCTACTCTTGAGAGTGTTTATTTTTTTGAGGTATGACAATTGTTTATTTTAAATTCCACTTATCTCATTATCTATTTATGAATTCTAATTGTTTTCTATAAATGGAGGTTAGAAATAAATAATGTTTTCTATAGTAAAGGACTCTGGTGGTGGATTTTTGGGTGCCATTGACTTATAGGTGAGGGATACCGGGGATGAGGAAGGTATTTTTTTCTTGTTCAGTTTAGTACTTCAACATTCTTTTTGTTGTTTATTGTTTCCTACCTTATTCTTTTTTCATGGATGTATGACACAAATATGGGTCCTAAAATAGTTTGTTTACTTTCCCTTTCTTGTCTTCTTAATTCATTATCAAGAAAATCCATTCCCATGTATGTTCATGTATTTCCCATGTACTTACGGGCAGCCCATGGGGATCCAAAAGTGCCTTCTGGATAGTGGAGGACTAGTTTAGAAATTCATAGAATTGATGTCCCATGTTGGTTCATTCTAAATTGTAACATATCATAAGATATTATTCTCTATAGGGGGATTTTTCTTTAGAAATTTCTCTATTTTTGGGGTTTTATAGGAAGATTGAGTAAGAATTTGTCATTGGATCTTGAGATTAAGGTGCATAAAGAGTATATATAGCTCTTCCCTTCCAAATGCCTCATGTTTCCATGGAAAGTGGGTTTAAATTTTGAAATTGGATTTCATTATAATTACCATTTATCATGTGTTGATACTCATTGTCATTGTTTAGTTTCCTTTGGGATCAAAATTTTTTGGGATGAAAACCGAATGGAGCTTTGCATTTTGAGGTTGATTTTCAAGACCAGATAATCAGAAGTATCCTCCAAACAACCAATATGGTGATCATTATTGTAATTGGTTTATGGGTAGACCATAGTCTATAAAATAATTATGTCGAGTCAGGCATGGTTCAACATGGCATTTTAATTGATGTTTAGACTGCTCTTGATATATCCCTAATGGAGAGGGACATGTTAAGGCATGTCTTATTATATGTTGGTGACATGGTTTGAGACTCATTATATTAAATGGGTTTTTGTTAAACATGAAGTGTTTTTGGATTTTTTCTATTTCTGAAGGGAAGCCTTGGTGTTTGTTTATTTAACCAACTTTATATCATAAAATTTTTCCCTTCTTGTTATTTATAAACTGAAATTGGTAATCTAAAAAAACTTGGGCATTTTTATTTTAAAGAATTTGATTTGGTTTTTAAGGGAAATTATTTTTTGAACCCCAATGGTTGCTTAATTTTCAAGTAATTTGGAAAATATGTGTTGTGTATATTATTGAGAAAGTTATTGTTTTCATTTAATGAAAATGAAGGGAATTTTTTTGAATTTTTTTTAAATATTAGGCTTTTAGAAGATTGTTTTGTTTTTGAGGTTCCAAAAGATCGAATAAAATATGAGAAGGGGGGTTGAGTCTGTTGTTTACTTTTTATATGATTCAATAATTTTAGAAGATTAAACCCTTCAACCTGTCAAAGTCCATTTTACTTATCATATTTTAGTAAATACTTATGAATGAAAATTTAGGAAAGAAATTAAATTACACAAGATTTACAAGGTTTAGCCTCTATGTGATAACCTACATCATTTCCATATCCACTCTTATAGTTCTATAGAAATTCACTATTAAGAATATGTGAATAAAACTTATGACAATTCCCATTAGAAACCTTCTATATCCTAATAGGAATAATTACACTAAATCCCATCAGTTTAAAATTTTTTCTTATAAATAATTGATCCAAAACAAAAGTGTACAGACTTTGTTCAATCTACTTCACAAAATTTACTGAGTCCAATGTCCCTGAGTCTAAAGGCCTTTAGTCCAAGGAACAAAATATGGTTGACTTAATCTGATCGACTCAATACGATGCTCCCTTTATAAAAATACATATCTCAAACTCTTCTCAAATGCTCAGTATGATCTTCCTCCATCTGATCTTCTCAGTCCAATAAATAAAACATTTAGGTGTTTGACCTTATTTTGAGATGTCTGTTCAGAAATAAAATTTGACAAGGATTTTTCATCACTCCGCATTTTCTGTAGTCTGGAAAAATTTTAAAGTACAAATTTAATCTACTTCTATTTACAGGTGACTCAAAATAGCAAAGGTTGGAAACTGATTTTTTTTCACTTACTCAAATTTCAAAACTCCAAAAAACAGTCACATTTAAAATTCAACTTTTTCTTCTTCAAACTATCTCATGATTTCTACAAAATCAGTCTTCTTGAATATATGAATTTTTTTAGTATGTTAAACTTCCTTAGATTTATTAAAATAATATCCCTCTGGTTATTATGATGAAATTCATCACCATAGTTCAATACAAAATCCTCACCAAATTATAAAGAAATTTCCTCTATAAGTTATAATCTGGCTATATTCATCTTCCCATTTTGATCTAGATATCTTTCAATGTACATTACGATCGAGTTATATTCTTCTAATCAATATGATATAACTATCTTCCTTAGTGTCAGTCTAATTGAATTTCCTCATCAGAGTCAATATGAAGGAATCCTCCTAACAAGGGAATTCAAATTATGTTGGAATTCTCATTATGATGGAATATCCATTTTGAAACTTTGAAATTATTCAAATATCATTAGATATAACTAATTCAGACCTATGAAAAGTTCAATTCTAGTTACTTGTGGATATGATGAGAACTTTTTCTTGATACCTAGAACCAATATAAT
The DNA here is from genome assembly GCA_963277665.1 of Viscum album. Lineage (NCBI taxonomy): Eukaryota > Viridiplantae > Streptophyta > Magnoliopsida > Santalales > Viscaceae > Viscum > Viscum album. Next base: position 1,609,267,250 of record OY728128.1, read on the forward strand.
ATTTTTGATTCCTCAATTTCTTCAATTGATTTTATCATGAGATTTTTCATGATTTATGGGAATTTCATGACTAAAATATATTCATATAATGTTGGGTTTGAAAGTACCAAAACTTTATAACTCCTCAAATCAATTTCTTAAAAAAATATTCAGCGATATTATAAATTTTTTAGTTAGAAAATATGGAATTTTTTAGTCAGCAACTTCTTTATTTCTCTAATTATAGAAAATGAAAACTTCCAACAATAAAATTTTTTTGTGTCTAATTCTTTTGGATATGATGATATATATATGATATTTTTCAATATGAATTACTCATTATGAAAATTAAAACATTCTAAACAATTTATAGTTCAATGAATCTTGAACCACTTGTGAATGGATCTGAGTTAGATGCTACATCAAATCAACAACATTATAAAACATTGAAATTACATCTTACTTACACCTTCTACATCTAGTACGGATAAATCTAAAATCCTATATTTAGAATACAATTTTCTCAAAGATAAAAACTTTTCTCACCCATTATTTATGGGTTTGAGATTCAGAATCTTTACAATTTCTTATAAAAAGACATTAAGATGAATTGGGTTAGATCCTAAAGAATAAATTTTTTTAAGAAAAGGCTATTTTTCTACAAATACCAAAAATATTTGTTAAAATAATATCACGATTGTTCTTCAATCTCTTATTTTGTATTTTTTTCAATACTCATTAATAACTTTTTTTATTCTTAGAAATTTTTTCACAACTTAAATTTTGTAAACAATTCAAGTTTTTTTACTTTTACCATAAAAAATCCTCTCTCAATAGAGAGTGTCCTGAAACCACAATACTTGATAAATTATTGTTTTTGAAGTAATTACATCCATCCATTGTAAGAAAATAATGTGGAAATGTTAACATAAACATTCCATACATTTCATTTTCTCCCACTTTTCATTTTCTCTACCCCTTTTTACGATAATCATAACTTCAATTTCATAAAAGAAATATAAGTATAAACATATTATAAGGTAAAAACTTGTGAATTTATCTCCCAGTTCATCAACATAATCCAAAATATTGTGGGGGACTTCATTATGAGATTTAGGAAGTCAATGTAGGAGTCTTAACATGAAGTTGCAGCATCAACTCAACAAACTTTTCTTTTGGAACCGTCTTTGCGAAGATATCAAAAATTTGATAATTTTTTGAGATACATTCAATAAAAACATCAGCAACAACAAATTTATAATATATAAAGGGAAGATTTATATCAATTTATTTTGATATTTAATTTTGGACATGATTTTTAGAAAGATCAATTGCACTCTGATTATCGCAATGTATCTTTAATGGTTTAGAAACTTTTACTTTCAAATCTTCTAGATGAACTTTCATACACAACATCTGAGTATAAACCCAAATAGCTAAAACATATTCTGAGTCTATTATTATTAAATTTACTAATATTTTTTTCTTTATATGGAAGCAAATAGATCATTCAACCAAAAAAAATATTCCTCATGAGGTTTATTTTATATCATTAAAATCTCCACTCCAATTTTTATCAGTATAACCAGGAAATTTTTCATCATAATTCCATATTTATAAGAACCCATGTGAAGTTGTCACTATAACATATCCGATAATTATATTTTCAAGAAACATATTGGATTCTATCAGATTAATTTGATATATAGAAAACAAATTCATAGCATAAACACTTTCAGGACTTGAGGCAGTAAGGTAATGTATAATTTCTATCATCCTCTGAAAGTATTTGTGAGTCACACTTTTTCCAGACTCATCGATAATCAACATTTTTTCACATAGATATATGAGAAGAAACTTCTCTAGATTCTTCCATCCCAGTTTTCTTTAACAATTACCAGTCAAAAATTTTCTTGAGATAAGAAAATGTATTTATCTTTTGATTGAACTTATAATCCAAAGAATGAAGTTAATTCTCCCAATATTTATATTTCAAAAATTATTCCTCATTTACTTAGAAAACTATTTAAACACTTATTCTTACTACATAGAAAAAAATTATATTATCCTTTTAAATAATTAAAATTAGAGTTATAGGGTCATCATCTTTCATATATAAGTTTCTATCATCTTTTCAATTAGAAAAATTCAACATTCTCAAGAAACGGGTATATTTTGAATACCAGGCTCATGTGGATTGTTTCAACCCATAAATAGCTCTATTAAATTTAAAAAACATGTTTTCATCATTATCAAGATGAAAATATAAAGGTTGTTCAATATAAACTTCTTCCCCAGTCTCACCATTTAAGAAATATAACTTTACACCCATCTAATAGACTCTTTAATTTCGATGTGCGATCACTGATAGAAACATTATTATAGTTTCTAATCTTGCAATAATGAAAAAAGATTCTTTAAAATCTATACCTTCCACATGTTTACAACCTTTAAAAATATTTCTTTCATTGTTTCTTGAAACTTCTCTATGCACATTGAATTTTTTTCTACAAACCCACTTTGTTTGGATAACATTTTTATTTGATGTCCATGAAACAAATTCTCATGAATCTTTTTTACTCAATCTTATCCAACTCTTAAAATCATAGTATCTACCCATTATTTCTATTCGATAGCTTATAAAACTAATTCTGGTTCAACTTTGGATGTATGTTAAGTCAAATATTTTAATATAAATTTTATTCTAGTCTGAATTGGAGCATTATAATTTCCAATATTGTATTTAGGATCAACATGTTTTTGTAAGTTAGGAAATCTAAAATTATCTATTCCATTTAAACTTTTATCATCACATGATTTCCTTGAATCTTAGAATGGATGTTTGGACTTACTTTTAATATCTTTGGAAACCTCCGATTTATCAACCTCAACATTCTCAACCACTTTTTTTTTAAATAATTTCGATTTTAAATTTCTTTAAACTCATATTAGTCCAGCATCCTTTGTAAGAATTTGTTCTGACGTTTTTGACTTTTTCTATTGGTTGAATAACCCATAAAAGTTCATTCTTCTTATTTCTCATCAAACATTACAATATCACAAATTTTTTATTTTAGAAAACATGGACTTCCAAAAACCATGTAGTATTTCGATTAATATTGTTTCTTATACCAAATTTTATAAGAAGTCATGTTCATTTCTGTTCTCAAAAAGCATCTATTTTGAACATGTAATATAGTACTAATAACTTATCTCTAAAAAAACTTTGAAATTTTCTATTTTTTCAAACATACTTCTTCTTGTTTCCAAAATACTTCTATTATTTAATTATTTTACACTATTTGTTTTGGAGAACAGGGAGAACTATACTAATTATTGACACAATGCTTCCTCAGAAATGTTTCAAAATTATTTCTTGTCAATTTAGTACCATTATTTTTTCAAAAGTTATATATATAAACCCTAATTTCATTCTCAATTTCTTTTAAAAAACCCAATAATTTCCCTATAATATGACTTATATTTCATAAACATGATGTTCTTCATCTGATAGAAATCCTAAATAAAAGTATTGAAGTTTAATTTTTTTTAATTTATGTCTCATTGGCCCACATAAATCAGAATGAATATGTTCAAGAGGTCTCATTGGATGGATTTCAACTCTCTTATGACTTTTTTTGTTATCTTACCTTTTTCCAACTAACACAAACAACTTCATCTCTTATTTTAAATTCAGGAAAAAATGGACAACAACAACTTTATAAAGATTGTTCATATCTTTATGCTCAAGGTTACCAGGTCTTAAGTGACCTAATTTGTTTTCATCTTCAACACTCAAGTAACAATAGTTATTAAACTCTCTAAATTGAAATAGATTTCCACTAGTTCTTTCTCATTTTGTGGAAACAATTTCATCCTTTATACTTCTAATGATACAAGAATATTTTTTGGAAATCACTTCTCCTCCGTCATCACAAAAATGATATACACCATGTAAGTTATATTTTATCCAATCAACAAATAGAACATCCTATTATTTTAATTTCCAACATTAATCTCATGACTTCTAATTACTCTAATTTTTAATGAACTAACATTAACAAAGTTAGCTACTCATCCATCATGAATTTCAACATGTTTCAATTTTTTTATATCACTTATAATATGTTAATAAAAACCAATATCCAATATCTGTAGATGGTTCCTTTTATTTGATTTCAAATATTTCTCAACAACTAAAGCTATTTTCTCAACTTTCTTCCATCTTGCTTCCGTTTCTTTTCTACCGTAAGAAAATTATTCTAGAAGGAGTATCATAAATCTTCCATCATGATTAATATCCTAATTCCATCTTCCAAGAAATTCTTCCATACATTCACATTAATTTTTTTGGAAAGTTTCTAACATCTTGAGTGTTTTATTTTATATCTTCTTATTATTTAGGAATGTTACTCATCCTTCTTACACCATTTATTTCAATTTGTTCAAAAAGTATTCTAGGAAGTGAAAACATATGCCAAAAGTTATAATATATGTTTATATAGATTCCAAATCAATATAAATATATATCAAATATTGATTTTCTACCAAAGAAAGATTTTTCTCTATAGAAACATTGTTGAGGTTGATAACTTCATTATTCTCTATCATACTCTGGACATGGACTATCTATCCTATTGGGGCTGTTTTAAAATATTGTATATTTGATTGGTTAATCACATCCCTTCTAAATCCAATATTTCCCAACACTTTTCTTATCAGCCAAAATGTTAGAAATATCAAATGAAAAATAATTTTTGAAGGGTGAGAATATCAATTGATTATTGATTTGAGTTTTCTAAGAAACATTCTAAGTCTTAAATTCTACTTCCAAGGATTTGTTGAAGTTTCCATTCATCATCCTCAAGGTACTTTTGGACTCATGAAGTTTTTATTAAAACATCTTATCTTCTTCCTCCTCAACATTATGTTCCTCAATAAGATATTCATCCACATTTCCCTATTTATAAATTCTTAGTTTGTAACTTATGATCTCTTGGATGTATTCTTATTCTTTCAAGATAATATATTTTTCAACTTTATCAACATTTAAACTGTTATTATTTATTGTATGATATCTTTCTTAAGATTGTTTTTGTTTAAGACATGTAAGAAGTTCAATTCTGACTTGATACTCTCCATTAGATTCTTTAACTTATACTTATCCACTATTTGATGAGTAATCTATTTTCTCAATTTTTCAAAAAATGTTCTAAAATTTTATAAACTTCCATGTTATGAAGAATTATTTTTGGTTGAGTCTAATTCATCTTTCTTAATCAACATACTTATCTTGTTTACAGTAAAATTATTCTTATATTTGTTTGAGGACTTTTATTATTTATCATTTTGTTCCACTTCTTCCATCGAGTTTTCTAATTAGAATAATCTTGATATTCACCAACATTATTCTTGGATCAATTCAAAATAACATGTTTGATTCCACCACCCTAAAAAAATTTTAGAGGAATTTTACCTCCATACTTTGCTCTTCCTCTTCATTAGTACTTGAATATAAGAGACATGATTTTTCCATTCAACTCATCACCGTCATTATCTTTGAAATCAAAAGGATCAACACCTTAAGCATCTTTTATTTTCATCTTTCCCATAGCTTCAAATTTTTCTCATATTTTATTTTATTTTTTAAAATTGGAGATTTTATCATTTCATAAGCAAGAATAATTTTATGCAATTCATCCAGAAAAAAATCATCATTTTATTCTAAAGAGGAAATTTTATAATCAAAATTGTTTGAAAAGTTTCTCATAAGTTTCTTCACAATTGTCTAATCTTCCAGGAAATATCTGAATTCTATGTTGTTGCAAACAATTTCATTTACACTGGTCAATTATTCAAAAATAGTTTCTTCATCTATTATTCTAATTTCATCATACTTACTTTTCTAGATTTGTAGATTTTCTCCATTCACTTTAGTATTCACTTTGAAAATACTTTCTTGCTTGTCCCACATACTCTTGGAAGTTTGAGACACGTCACAATAATATAAACCTCTTATGATAAGGACATAAGTTTAAAATTTCTATATTTTTCATCCAATTCAATATTTCTCTTATCAGCAGAAGTATTTGGGGATTCCTTCTCAATGGGTGGAAAACCAATTTTAGTATCATCAATAACTTCTAGGAAAATAGATAGAAGATAAGGAATCATCCTATTTTTCCATCAACATTAATTTTTTCTTTCAAATGTCTGAATCACCTTTCTGTTGAATGAAATGATAATATCTATGATAATTATTAAATAATGTAACCTTCACTCTAATACCAATTAATTTTCTAAAGGATCAAACAAAAATAGAGTGCTGGGGGGGGGGGGTTGAATTAATTTTTTAATTTTTATAAGTGTCATGAATTTTAGAAACTTAACCCCTACATATTTTTAAATTTCATCTTCCTTATCATATTTTAGTAAATAATTATTCATGAAAAAGTATGGAATAAATTAAAGCACACATGATTTACAAGGTTCATCTTTATTTTGAGAACTTGCATCCATTCTATAGTCACTCCAATGGATCTATGTAAATTCACTATTAAGAATAAGTGAATAAAACTTGTGATAACTCACATTAGACACCTTCTATATCCTGATAAGAATTATTATACGGGCTCCCATCACTTTACAATGTTTGGTTATAGAAATTGATCCAAAAAAAATATAAATACTTTTTTCAATCTACTCCACAAAAGATCCTATGTCTGATGACCCTGATTCTAATGACCTTTCTCTGATGAAAAAAATCTGATAGAATCAATATGAGTGACTTAATACTATTCTCCCTTTCTCAATATTCAATTCTTAAACTCTTCTCAAATGCTTAGTATGATCTTATTGAGTCAGATCTTCTCTATCTGGTAAAAAAATATCTAGGTGTCTAACCTTCTTCTGAGATCTCGGTCTGGAATGAAAACTAAACCATAATTATAATGTAATATTCCATTTACATTCTTGTGAAAAGCTTAAAAGTATGAATGTACTCTATTTTAATTGATAGAAGACTTAGAATAGAAAAGGTTTTAAATAGAAATTTTTTTCTCTTACTCAAACTCCAAAACTCTTAAAAAGACTCACATTTATACTTCAGCTTTGACTACTTCAAAACTTTCAAGATTTATCAAAAATTAGTATTCTAGAATAAATTAAATTTTATTTAGTATGATCAACTTCATCATATTTATTATGAAAAACTTCTTCCACTCATTACGATGAACTTATTTAGCTCATTTTGATATAAATTCCTTGATTGATTATGAAGAGACTCCATCTACTCATTATGATTTTTCTATTTTCATCTATTTATTATGATTAGACTATCTTCCTCTTCTCATTACAATATAGATATCTTTCTCTAATCATTAAAATCTAGCTATCTTCCTCTGCTCATTATGATCTGACTATATTTCTTAGAGTCATTCAGGTTGACTTTCATCATTAGAGTCAGATTGATGGAGTCCTTATTATATTGGGATTCCCATTGTGATAAAATTATCCTTTTTAGGGAATCTCTATTAAAAAACATTCAAATTATTCAAAGCTAATTATCTATAACTCATTTATACTTTTGAAAACTTCTATTCCCAGTACATCTAGATCTGATTCAAACTTTTTGTTGATCTTTTAGACCTATAGAGTCTTTATGATTCCTCCATTTCATAAAAAAAAATTAACATGAGAGTTTTCATGATTTATGAGAACCTCATGACCAGAAAATCATCTTCTAATTTTGGGTTGGAATGTATGAAATCTTTTTAACTCCTAAATTCACTTTCCTAAAACAAACCCTTCCACAAAAGTTTCAATTCTTCACTAAATAACTTTTGAATTTATTACCTAGTATCTTCTTTCTTTCTCAAATTATTGAAAAGGAAAAGTTACCACAATAAAAAAATTTTGCATCTGATTATTTTACAGCTGATAATCTATATATTTTATTTATGGATATTACTTACTCAATCCAAAAATTTTGACTTTCAAACCAATGTTGAGTCTGATGAATCTTTTACTTCATGGTAATAGATCAGAGTCCAATATAGGGTCTAATAAAAAACTTTATAAAACAAAAAACTCTTATATTCCTTACACCATCTTCATCTGGTATTCCTTAGTCCGAAATACTGAGTTTAGAAAAAAAAACTTTCCAAAATATAAAAACTTCCCTCTGCCTTTATGTTTGGGTTCTAACATTCAACAACTTTCATATTTCTTAAAAAAACTAATTATTATGGACTGGGTCAGATCCTGAAGAAAAAAAATTCTTTTAAGAAGAGGTTAGTCATAAAAAATACAAAAACATTATTGAAAAAACATCACAAAGGTTCTTTAGTTTTCAAAGGTAGATGAAAATGTTTTAGATTTTCTATAGGTAATTTGGGATCTCTTCAATGATCGTGTGTTTTTTTTATTTTTCCCTTTTGGGAATATTATTACAGTTTTATTTGATTTAGGGAACATGGTTGGGTTGAGTCTGAATTCCATTTTATATATTGTACACCTCCTAGAAGAGTCTTGGAAAAGTTTGAGAATTTTATTTTAGAGTTATTTTATCCATTTTTATTTTGGGTCTTAGTGGAGTGAAAATTCTTATATTAACCTTTAGTGATATTGTAGTGGGTTGGAAATATGTTTTGTATAAATTACTGGGCTAGGTGAGTCGTGGTTATTCTATTGTGTGATTTAATGATGTTTTATCTTCTTATTATTTTGGGATCAAGTTTCATCTTGGGATAATGGTCTATGTTGAGGATTTTTACTCAATGATTTTATAGATGTTTAATACTTGAGTTTTATTTTTATTGGTGTGATCCTTGGGTGCACTTTTACTTTCTCTTGTTTGAGTGATTATTATTTGGGTTTGATAATGCCTATTTCTTTTCCTGCCTCCTGTCTTAGTTATTGATGATGTTGGCCTTATGGTGAGGGATTTTCATTGATTTTCAATTCATTTAATAGAAACGGGATGACCTTGGGTGAGTGATTCAGGCGGCTGGGATTGTCATGACATTGGTTTAGATTATTCCATGACTAGAGTCAGATTGGATCTAGTTGGGATCACCATGATATGGTTTCTGAGGTGTGATGTCCTAGTTCATCCAACATTCACTCTATTTATGGTCCATTGGGAGTTACCATTTTTTGGAATGTATTTAATCACAACTATCATCGGGTTCCTTGGAGATATTATCATTTTTCTAACATAGTCTTGTGAACATTGTTTTGAAAGTTTTTTATGTGGTTTGTTTAATATAATTTATTTTAGAATGATGAATGTTACATGGTTTTGGGGTCTTTTGGGTGTTATTTGGATTGTGATTCCTCTTAGAGATGATTGTTTCATACATTTCAATGGTTTTTTAATCTTCTGTTCAATTTTTGTTTTATGTAAAATTTTAGTGTCTTGGTCACACTGCCATGATAGAAATTATAATTTGATGCTTCACTATTTAAAATTATTATAAATGGTGGTGATGCCTCTATTTGGTCTCACTTTGTTTAGATCTTCTTGTTCGATGATTGTGGATGATCCCTATTTAATGTTTTTATCTTTGTTTAATTATTCTTTTGGTTACATGGAAGTTAGAGTGTGTTGAATGTCAGTTTTTTAAGTATAATTGGATGATGCCATCACGTTGAAAATTTACTTTCAAGGGGAACAAGGTCGTATGGTGGGGAGGTTTGTGAAACACTTCATATCACGAATGCATTAATTGATTAATTTTATTCAATTTTATGTTTTCCAGAGTCTTGATTTGAAATTTTAAAATTTATAAACGAATAGTTTTTGTTCACATTTTTTTCATATTTAAGAGTAACTATACAACAAAAGTGAATCATGTGTTTACACTTTACAAAACTATTACACTTGGTTTGGACATGGTTAGCTCAAATTTAATTCTTTCTTAGAAGTAACCATACAGTTCATTGTTATATTATTGTATGGATAGAATGGATTTTTAAATAGTGTTCCTAAACCATGCATGACACCCAATATAATTTTTTTTTATTTCTGAAAAATTCATTAAGTTAATTTAGGACTTTAAAAACTCATTCATCTACAATCCTGTGTGCGAACCTCTCTAGACGAGAGACTCTATTCAAGAAACCTCCCCCTTATGACCTCCTTTTCTCCTATTTTTTTCATAAAATTTCTTTTGGATTGATGGTTAGTCATTGAATTTGAGGTCTCATCTTCCATCCTTCCCAGTTTTAGCGATTATCCATCTCCATATCACCTGTCCTATCTAAGATGAATCCTAGTCCAACAAGATTTATCTAATTTTTACAATTTCTTCTTCGTTATGGTATGAAACATGATTCTCAGGTCTCTTTCTTATGCATTTACGAAACCTCCACCAAATTTGAAGCATTTTAAATTGCTCTGGCTCGCCAGTCGTCATTTTTTGGTCGGTGTATCTATGGAACTCCATTGTATTACATTATATAAAATGAAAGGTGTTTTTAAATTATTTTCTATAAATATATAAGTATTTTTGTTTGTTTTAGAAAGATAAATTGATGTTTTGTTGTCCTTCGATCTTGTCATGGGCTTAGGATACATGCCAAGAGAAAATAGAAATGGTTGTTTGGACATTTAAAATTAATTAAAGTGGGCTGTAATGTATTTCTAATATTTCATATTCTCCATCATAGATTTATTGGTTTTATAATGGATTTAAACTATGGATAAATAATTTTTAGGGATTTTCGTCACATATAAAGTGGTAGTTAGTGCCTGTTTGGATTTTCAAAAATGAATTTAAAATTTTTAAAGTGTGTTTAATGATAGATTAATATTTAAAATTGTTGTGTGATGTTTTTAAGGGATATTTTAGTAAACTAATAGGAGTTAACCTTATATTATTTAAGTTATTTATAGGTAGTGTTCCTAATAGTGGATTGAAACGTTTTAAAAAGGGGTGTGTTAACCCAATGTTTATTTAATAGAAAATATTCTTTTTCACATGAAAATTTAATGTGTGGGTTTTTGAATGGTGTGAAAATAGTTTAGTTTCCCGAGCATCAGAAAATATTGGTTGGAAGTTTTTGTAAATTTATTTTAAAGTGTTAATTTAAATGATATTTCAAATTAATTTAAGAAATGGGTGTGTGGGTCAGTATCCCAACCGGTGTTTTTAAGGGTTTATTTGGAATTATACAATAGTTCAATGAATGTGTGAAGCCTTCCATGAGATTCATTTGATTACTTTACTAGTCATGGATTATGAACACATGGGGTGATTTTTATCTGTATATACCTTGTGATTATCATGAATGTATATTTGGGGGGGGGGGGGGGGGGTTGGCTTCTGAGGGCGAGGTAAGTGAGGTGTGGGTTATTTCAAAAAGTTGTACATTTAATTCATTTGATTATTTATTACTCACCCAATTGATAGAATTTTCATGGAAAACCATGGGATATTGTGAATAAGACATAGGCGGTTGATTTAATATCATAGTTTAGTGATTTTGGGTGTTTCTTTTAGATTGAGATAGATTTTAGAGGGGATTTCCCCCCATGAGTTGAGTGTTTTTAGGTGTGGTTGTGGTTAAAGAGAGCCCTTGTTGGGACCGAGAGAGTCTATGGAAGACTGAGTGAGCCTCAAAAGTTTTGTATTATAATAAGTGTTTTGTGAAATTAGGGTTATTATAAGTCGCACTAGAACCCATTAGAGCCCATTGGTTGATTCATGACATAATGATCCATTTAGGATCATTTAAAGTATTTTTAGTTCTCTTCTATTATATTCCCCTTGTTTTAATTATTTAATTATTAATATATATTGATTGGGTTTCTTTGATGTTGGGTTCCTTTATAAAGATTAATAATTACCTTTTATGGGTTTTTTTTACTTTAAAAATATTTTTTCTATAATGGTTTGAAAGTATGATTTAAAAAAGGAATATGGTTTGGGTATTTCTTTAAGAGTTTTAAAGAAATGAGTTTCCCCTGAAATTTATTATGAAAATGTGATTTTCAAAAGTTTTCAGGAAAGGGGGAAAATAAATTTTGGGGTTTTTTCCTCATTTTATTTTTTTAATCTAAAATATTTATCCATAATAGTTTCTATTTTATTAATGGGTAGTTGTTAAAAGTGTGCATGTAGTTTGTTTTTATAAAACATGTGAAAACCAAAATTATAACTTATGATTCTTATTATAATTCTATAAACTATTTTATTATGAAATTTATATAGATTCAGTATGTTATTGTGGCCTACTGACTACTCATGTTCTCACTTTTATCCTATCTCTGTTGTAGATGGTCGGTTTGGTATCTTATCCACTCTTGATAGCATGTATTGTTTTAGGTATTCCCATTTTAAATTTTTTATTCCTCTTCTTGAAATAGTCCTATATGATTTTCTTAATAATTTATACAGACATAGGGTAGAAATAACCTCTTGTGAAAAAAGAAAAAGCGTCTGGTGGTGATTTTTTAGAAAAATTTACCTTATAGTGGTGGAAGATTGAGGGTGAGGTAGGGATTTTTTCACTTGTTGTACTTATTTATTATATATTCAATTGTTTGTTTATTTTTTCCCACATTATTATTTTATGTTGGATGTTCAGTATATAGATGGGTCAGGAATAAATTTTATTTATTTTTCACTACTTGTTTTATTAATTAATTTTTCTATTTAAATGATTCCCATGTGTGTTCTTGTAATGATCATGCACTCGTTATCTTCCTAGGGTGATCTGGAACATCCTTATAGATATTCCAAGACCATTTTGAGCTTCCATTGGATGGATAAAATGGATCAGTTTGTCAAAAATAGTTTTATATCTAATATTTTTCTTCCCTATAATAGCCTAATACTTTTTATGACCCTCTATTATTTGGGGTGTCATGGTATAATCGACTTATAAATTTTCATTAGAATTTAAGAGGTTGATTCATAGAGATTCTAGGTAGCTCTTTATTTCTTTGATCCTTGAGTTTCCACGGGTTGTCATTTTGAATTTTGAATCCATATTTTTTTGGATTTACAATTGATCATGTGTTAATTCTCTATGGAATTGTTGAGTTTCCATGGTGGCCAAATTTGGTTTTTCTGAAAATGTATAATAGATCATTGGAATTAGGTTGGTTTAGAAAACTTGATAAATTTAGTAATGACCAAACACCCTAATTTGTGAAAAAAATAAGATTTGTTATATAGTCGGACCATGGTCTATCAAACCATGTGGTCGAGTCAGGAATAGTTTCACATCCTATTTTTCATGATGTTTATACTGCTATTGGGAGATATATAATGGCTAGGGACAATTAAAGGTTGTTATTGTGATATGTTGATGACATGGATTGATATTTTTAATGTGAAATGGGTTTGTTTGAAAAAGGATGAATTTTCAAAAAATATTTTTGGTTTTCAAAGAAGCCTTCAAGCATTCTTATAAAATAAGTTTGGATTTTATGGAACCTATTTTGGTTTAGGAATTTATAGATTGGGCTATTTAGAAAATTAAATTGGTTTTCTAAAAAAGTTTTTTTAAATTTTTATTGTAAATCGGTTGATTAGGATTTTGCGGGGAATTTTTTGGATTTTAATTGTTATTAGTTGCTTAATTTTCAAGGAATTTTAAAATCCATGGTGTTTTTTTAAGTTATTTTATTCATTTAAGGAACATCTAGTTATAATTAATTTTTAAATGTTTTGGATATTTGGATTTGGGAAGGTCTGGTTGTTTTCAAATGCATGTGAATTTTTTTTAGTTTTTCCTTAGGTAATTGGGGTTCTCTTCAAAGATTTTATGTTTTTGTATTTTTACCCTTTGTGTGGGTTGAGACCATTTTATTTAATTTAGGTAACATAGTTGGGTAGAGTCCACATTCCGTTTTATATAATGTACACCCTTTGAAGAGTCTCAAAAATGGTTGAGTGATTTGTTTTGTGGCATGTTCCTCCAATTTTTATTTTTGCTCTAAGTAGAGTGATACGTGTTATATTAATCTTTAATGATGTTGTAGTGGGTTGGATATCATTGTTTTTATATAGTTCTAGGATTGTTGCACCATGGATAGTTAATTTGGGGTTTCGATGAGGATCAATATACTTAATCTTTTTGGTTCATTTTTTTCTTGTGTTTGATGATCGATCTTTAGGTTTCATGATCGATGAGTTTAGTGATTTTTTAGCCTTCATGTGACATGTATCTGGTGTGATCCATGAGTGCTATTTTTTCTCTTATTTGAGGGGTTATTGATTGGTTTTTCCCATTCCATTTATTTTTCAGGACTTGTTTGGTAATTTTTATTGATACTGGGCTTATGGATAAGTCCTTGCATTGATTTTCAATTCATTTCTTGAATATCAGATGTCGTTGTCTGGAAGTTTTGGTTTATGAAAGAATGAATGCATTTTTGGATACATGCATTTATGTTTGTATGTACGTGTGTATGTATGAGTGAATGTATATATGCATGCATGGATTCATTCATGTATGAATATATGCATGTAAGTTAGTATGTATGTATGTATGCATGTATGCATATATTTATGTGTGTTTGTACATATGCTTGTATGTATGTTTGTCTATGTGTGTATGGATGGATGGATGCATATATGAATTTATACATGTAAGTAAGTATGTATGTATGTATGTTTGTAGGCATTTATTTATTTATGTATTTATGTGTAATGAACCAACTCGGGCCGACTTGATACGTCACTTGAGTTGGAACCCACAAGACTTAAAGCTCATCCCCGATCACCATGGGTTGGAGCCAAGTGCCAGGGTATCAACATATAAATATACAGTGAATTTATTTTTCACATGTAAAACTTTTGAATATTTTGAAGAATATTTTCAAAGTCAATAATCATGTCTGTGTGGGATTCTTGGGCCCAAGGAGCGTCGATATTGATATAATAAAAATATTAAAAGTATTATATCTTGCACACATAGTTTTTTTAAAAGAATGTAATATCTACAAAATGATTCTCTAGATGGTAAATATGATACCTCCATTAAATTCTTAGTGAGGATTTTACCCTAGGTGTGATATAATCCCCATATGTGTCGGGTGTTTGTTTAAGAGAAGTCATAGGATAAATAATAGTTAAACTAATAAATTAATGAATTTATTGGTTATTAAATTAGTTCAAACCTAATTCCTATTTATTTAGACCTAGATATGGCCAAATACTAGGATTGGAAATATAAACCTATATATTTAGAGAACCGTGGATGATAGATATCATGATCATCAATGAGATCATTGGTTGATGATCAGTTTTCAAAGGACATTGATTTCAATAAAGGTGTTTGTGGATCTCAGAAACTATAATGATGTTGAACTATTCTTCATTAATGATTGATATAATATTGTGTTTAGATGTTTTATTTTTATAGATTAATCCTTGTTGTGATTATCTTTCATCGAACATGAATTAACCCCTCGAGCAAATTAATTCAGGCATTTAGGTTTTGGTTTGCGGTTGATGCTTATCCTAGTTGAATTGGGAATCAAAAAAGTTTTATTTTTTAAACTTATGTGATATTTATTTCCTATCAATATATCCAAGAAAATTCAAAAAATGTATAATATTTATTATTTACACTTGTGTTTTGTGATCACCCCCTCATTCTTGGATCATCCATCGTCGATGTTTCATTTGATTGGTAGTTTGACAATACCCAGAAATTGATTGTTGCCTAATCGATATTTAAAAAATGGATCATTTACATGGGTTTAGATTAGGAATCAAGAACATGATTGAGGTGAGGTTAAGAAGATATAATATTGGTAGTTTTTAAGGTGATTTTCATTTTTCAGTTCGCGATTCGACAATACGGTGTGATCAGAATAAACTTCCTATTGGATGGGTGGCTAGAATCAAACCAATGGTGATAGATTGAGCTTAGTCAAACAAATATTTTAGTTATAATTGGATGAATTATAGTATATCCATAGGAATCAACGGTTTATTAGAGATTAATGAATAATTATTATGTTTTCTATGAAAACATGACAAACATGGATTTTAGTTTGGAAGAACACACATCTTGTGGAGACCTTTGCACAATGTCTATTGTTTGAATTCATAATAAAATATCTCACACCATGTGAGATATTCACACACAGTGTGACAATTAAACTCTGAACCTATGTAATCCCCTTGGGTACTCATTCATGGTTACAAATAGTGGGCACAATCACTGCTAGAGTACATGGGCACAAACAGTTTACACATGCATAGGCAGAGCACCCATGAATGGGCTGGAGGAAACAACTATGGGAATAGTCTTAGGTAATCTCAAAATATCTAGGATGTATCGTGTATTCACTATTCGTTCCTTTTACTTCTCATATGATAGGTTAGATCACCATACATATTCTATCTAGTTTAGTATTAATAAAGTACATTCACTTGGTCCATCCCTATGAGGATACAACGAGGTTTCCTGTTCTGAGTATAGAACAAGGGATCCCATCTATAGGTTAGTTCTGGATAGAGTGAGTTATCACTACATGTTTCTTGGGGTGGGATCATCTATTATTCATCCCTGTGTTAGGTTAGTTATTCCATTACCAGTTTCTAAAGTGTGAAATCACATTCCTAGTGGATTACTCCAAGTAGTGTTAGGTATCACCCATAGGCCCTAGGTGTAATTCCCAATCTATTTATCACCATATTCTGAGTTTGAATGTATAATTACTCATGGTGAATCCCAGTATGAATGAACTATCAGATCATCTCCATTATTGTTTTCCAACCCCATGGTGTGAGTTCTCCCAGACAAGCTTTGCCTTGAAGCCTTGAGTGGTTTCCAAGGAAGGATATTTATTTATGACTTTACATTGTTTCTTAGTGACTACCCTTAATATATCTGTGTTGATGTTTCTATTATTTATGAACTAACTCTCCTTAATAACTTATTTTTGGTGATTTTTTTTATGTCTTACGATGTTTTTTTGTAGTCACCAATGTGTAACGTCCTTGGTTTTTTAGTGGGTTGAAAACCGTCAATCTGTTTATTTTTTTTAGTTTAGTGAGCGAGAAGAAATTCTTTTTGCGATTCAAAACAATTTTTTTTGGAATTTATGGACCCAAGGACTTATTTTTAGATGGGTTTTAAGGCCCAAAAAGGTTCTCAGGGTTTGAGAGAGTTTTAGGTATGGTAGGCCCCGAAAACTCAGTTTCAGGAAAGCATGGACATAGGTACACAATTTGGACATACCATGTGGAATAACAAGAGATATCATGTAGCTAACCAGTTACATTGGAAATGTGTTTTCAAACCATGAATTTGGGGGTGCAAAGCCATGTGATACCTTTATAGTTTTTAACAAATGGGATTCATATGGTTTGCGCAAAGTTTGGAAAACCGTGCACCTATCGTGTATGCGTGTGGTGCTTGGATAGTGAGCACCACAAGGTTAGAGAAACTGTGCAGGTCATTTAATTAGGTGAAATTATAAAATTTACCACCCTTATTTTATCTTCTCTTGCCATTATTTATTCCTCACTCACACACACAATAGGGGGAGGGCCTCCTCTTTCCCTCTTTAATGAATTTGAGGGTTCTCCCTCATTTAAGATTTGATTTGATCACTATTAGTTACTTTTTAAGTGCATTTGTAAGACCTTAAATCCTCTAGAATATTTTCTTTATTTACCTCCCCAAACAGAATGCTAAATCCTTTCCAGATTCATTTCTCTATTATTAGGTAGTTCTTCTTAAATTGTAATTTCTTTTATTTCTACTCGATTAAGAGGATAGTATCAAATGACTCATTACTTAAAAGTATATGGTATGTGGTTCCTATATTTCTCCTTAATTTTATCGTTGTTTTAATGGTGTGTTATATATAATCCCATAAGGTTATTTTGAAATATTCCCTAATTAATTCAATGTTTGTATTTAAATTGACTAATTTATGCTAAGGGATGTCGTTGGGTGTTACCTAGTCCATTTATATTTGGTAAGTTGGGTAAGGGGATTAAAAATGTATACAACTTATGATCGATGGGAAATTTTAATTAAATTTAATTGTATGTATTAATTTCTTGAGTCACATGGGAATGCGATTGGAATGTACCGGGGTTTGAGGTGATGTTGAACACCTTGATTGAGGTGGAATGGTTTTTGGGTTGAGGGAATGACCCAGGTTTTGGGCTGATTATGATCACTAGGTTAAGGTGACATGGTTATTTATTTGAGGTAGAGAGGTCATTAGGATGAGGGAATGAAACCTCTGATTTGAGATGGTATTTACCATCATGATTTAGTAACATGACCATAGTTTCATGAGGTTCCAAATAATATGGATTAGATTTTATGGTGATTTCTGCTCACCGTTTATTAGATGAATCACTGTTAGAGTCATGTTCACATAGATAAGACTCAGTTGAGGTGGGTTTGAACACTCATTGTAGGTGTAAGGCCCCCTTATCCATTAGGATCAGGGTATGGTTTTGATCATCATGTATGTTGGGGGTGGTCATAATAGAATGCCACATAGATGGTAAACGACCATAAGTTGATGGTATTGAGACCATTATTTGGGGGATGGCTCTCTCCTTTAAACATTAGGATTATTGGAAGAGATTTTTGGAGGATGGATATCACCATGCCTTGAGATGTTAGATGTTGAACGAACAATGAGTATTTATTGGAGGAAAGATATCATCGTGCCTCAGGACAATGGTCTTTTAAGATGATAGGGACACATTGAGTAGAGGTCCGCAGGACCTAGATCATTTAGATCAGGTGTACCATATGAATATCAGGTGTTTGATTGTGGGAATGAGGTTCCTATGATATTTTTAAAAGATAAACCTGATGTTTCACCTAATTTTCTATTCATCATGGGATTTCATAGGAGCTAGTCCAAGGATCCTTCTCATTTAATATATATATATATATATGTAGACACATGCTTTTTGATATATATATATATATATTTGGGTGAATGTA
Source organism: Viscum album (assembly GCA_963277665.1). Taxonomy (NCBI): domain Eukaryota; kingdom Viridiplantae; phylum Streptophyta; class Magnoliopsida; order Santalales; family Viscaceae; genus Viscum; species Viscum album. Next base: position 1,609,286,177 of record OY728128.1, read on the forward strand.
TTATGAGATTATTGGCATGGGATGAAGTAGGTAGACACTTACTTATAGATACTGATCAAAAGAGAAGCAGTTTAATTAATAATTGGGTGCACATTTCCATTTATTTATATTTAGCTTACACCTATATAATTATGGATGTATGACAGAACCACCTTGGTGGTGGTATACTAAGTTAATTCTCACACCCTTAGTGGGCCCCTTGGTTCACATGTAGACTTTATGATTTTGAGATTTGGTTAAGATTTAATTTTTGGAGAAAGACCTTAATAATCAAGGTGTACCATTGCATGATATTTATGGCGGTGGACAAGCTGCTCCCTCTAAAATGGAGCTGGTGTTACCTATTTAATGTTTTCAAGATATATATAAATATATTCACTAAAATGGTCATATACAAGAGTACTTAATTTTATTTTTATTTTTATGACCTGTTATGACATGTTGTAATTGATTACAAATGGTATTTGGGCCTTTGAGTTATTGATTGTTACTACTGATGTTGTTATGATTCCGTTGAGTTGTTATTTATTATTTTTCTAACGTTTTCCTTCTTATGATGTGTTATATACATATTTACCAAAATTATTATCACCACAAGAATGTATTATCTCCCCACTATGACCTCATCAGACCCTCACTGCTAGTTTGTAGCCATTGGTATATGGGGAGGCTCACGTACGTTCTAGTGGCCAACTAGCCAAAAGAACCATTTTATGGGGATTCCAAGTTGGGAGGCTACAAATGGTATCAAATCAGGTTCTTTTTTAGTGTTTGCTTACAACATCAAAAGGAGTGGGTTTTAAAATGGTAACCACGGGCAACCATATACAACTGGTATCAATGGCATTTTTCTTTTTTATTTTGGGGTATTAGTATTTGGGCTAAGGTTGACTGGAGACTAGGATTTTGTTGGAACTGGGTAAAGAGATTGTGTTTGGGTAACTGAATCCCCATTCACTAAGGATATACCATGTTGCAATGGGTGGGAAATTGATGTTTTTCAGTTTGATTTTGTAGTTGATTTCATTTCCACCTTGATTGGCGTACATGGGGGTGATGTTTTTCAGTTATGTGGTTTTACCCTTGGCCCAGTATGTAAAAGTGGAAGTTTTTAGTAATCATGATATGAACTTAGGATCATATGAAGTGTTTTTTTCTTGTGATCTTCCTTGGGAACATAGAATTCTCTAAGAGGGTTTTTTATTAAAGTTTCAATAACGAATCAAAATAACATTTTCATGCCTAGACACTATAGTGGAATTCTACTCTGCCAACTTAGGAATATGGCTTCCAGTGAGATTGATATGTGATATATGGTCCTAGATATGGTCATATTTGGCATGGATCGTAAAGGGGGTGATTTGTTTAAAGTTTCCCAAAAAGAAGCCAAATCCAGATTTCATGTGTAGTCGCTTTAATGGTATTCTACTCATCTACCTTAGATTAATATGATTGACATGTGATACTTGAACTAGATATGGGTAGGTAAGGGGATATGAGTCCAGATGTTATGTGACTCTTGACTCCATTATGTGTAGAAAAGGTTCCATGAGGCCAGTGATACAATATACTTGACCCTGACACTGGTAAGTAAGGGGCCATGAGGCCAGATGTTGTGTGACATGGTGTGGTGGGGGAGTGTAAGGGTGGTGATATGCACAACTTGGTATAGTTATATATATATATATATATATATATATATACTATTATGGTTATTTTACCATTATGATTGAAATTCATCATGATGCCACCTATATGTCTTCCATTAGAACGTTTGGAGGGAAGAGATATGTTGTCGCATAAGATTGCATTGGATGAGGTCCTTAAGGGTTAGGATGAGGCCCAAAGGTTTGGTATGATCATGAACCATATGTATGTGCTTTATTATTGTAAGGAAAAACACATATGGTAGACTTGGGTCCATTCCTTGATATGCATCTTAGGGTGATCCTGGTTCATGTCATATAGGGCATCGATGAAGGAGTACAAGGAGCTGATCGATTTCTGCTATATTTGACTCACAATTTCAGGTCTTTACACTCACCTTTGTTCCAGGGTGGGGGTGTACCCTAGGCGGTAAAGAATTGGTTCGATTTGGTACTGACTATCTTCAACCATCTTGAGACACTGCTAGGTCGGAGAGAGAAGCTTGTGACCTATATGCTTTGAGTACTAAAAAAGCACTAGTGGGACATGTATGTATTGGTGGGTAGACATATGGGATAGTCTGAAAATATTTTAATTATAGGTTATTTGATAAATTATTTTCAGGGATACTGAGGGTGGAGAGAGCCCGCAAGTTTATGAATCTCTAGTAGGGAGAAACTTTTGTCAGGGATTAGGCAATCAATTTCATAAAATTATCCCATTTTTCACCAACTATAGTGGATGATGACATCACTAGGGTGCGGTGTTTTGGGGATGTATTGCGGCATTTCATCAGGGTGCAGGTGAAGAACTTTAGGCTAACATCATTTTTAGATGAATTTATCCAGGTGCTGATAGTCGATAGAGACTTTATAGACTAGTCTTATTCGAGCATCGTGATAACATCAATTGAGCTGAGAAATGATAGTTCATGTAGTAGGAAGAGGGGTCATGGGATGTCTGAATAATGCATTAATGAAAGATATTTTGGTATAACACAAAGGAGTAGGTCATGTATGGATTTAGTGTGATCAGGTTCTGAAGGAGTGTTGGGAATGGATCCCGATGGGTCATCTGAAGAGGTTCTATAGGAATACATCTATGATAGATAAGAGTCAAGGACCAGGTCAGACATAGGGTTCTAAGGTCAGACTGGGAGTGGTTCCAGGAGCCAGTATCCAAGATTTAGTTGTGCATAAAATTTGTGAACTAGATAGTGGAACCTAGTAGTGGGGTATGTGGTTGGTTGATGGTGTAGTTCCACAAAGAGGACATGCCCCGGGTCAGGTAGTCGAGCTTTAGGTGAGGTGAACACAGTTGAGATTCTAGGTGTAGAGAAGGTTGGGGAGATGACAATAGTTAGAGCTATTCCATGGGCTTAACCATGTTATCTTTTATTCCTGCATGGATAGTTTTGATTCATGAGGTGGACAAGTAATGTTTTGGACTAACCAAACATTCATTAGTAGGTTATCATAGATTCGTTTGCATAATATATATATACATATGTATATATTCATATATCTATGTGTGTGTGTGATTGTGTGTAGTGCATTGGCATCTGGGCATCAATGCGATGTGCGTTTTACATGATGTGCATAGGAATATGGATTTTTATGGGAATAAATATGTGTATATGATATGACGTTATTTAGAGGATCTGTTATGATGAATGATTTATGGGAATATTGTGAGATGTAGGATTTGATAAGTGTCATGTGTGGAAAAGTTATGTGTAAAAATCTGATGAGATACAAGACTTGATGGGCATCAGATATGACACTGACATGTTTTGAGTACCTGATAGGGTTCAGGAAAAATGTTGCATCATTGGGGGAATTTTGAGTCCAAGTATGGTCAGTCAAACCAACAGGATGTTTTAATTTTGGTTTGGTAAGTCAATTGATAATGTAACTCCTAAGATGAGGATCTCCTTGAGGGGTGATGACCTATGAATGAGGAATCGGGTAGGCTGAAGTGATTTTTATGAGATGGGTATGTTTGGTACCATCTCTAGGTAAGATGTTATATCTCGGGGATGATCTTTGTTAGGTAAGGGAGACTGTATTGTCTTGAATTTTTGTACGGGTTGAAAAATCTAAACCTATTATTTTTTTTTAGTTTGGTGCATGATCCAAAGTTATTTTTGGTATTTAGAACCTAATCCTAGGATTTTTATAGTCCCAAGACCATATTTTAAGATGGTTGTTAAGAAATTTCATGTACCTTAAGGTTTTAGGCGAGTTTTTTGAGTGGCGGGCCTTGGAAACTCAATTTTTGGAAAGCACAGATAGAGGCACATGGTTTGGATAATCTATGTGGTCTCCGCGTAGAAATCGTGTGGCCAAAAAATGTAATGGAAACATTTTTTCAAACTGAGTAGGTGGGGGAATGTGGTAATGTGAAACCTCTGGTATTTTAATAGATGGGATTCACATGGTATTCACATAGTTTGAAAAGTCATGTACTTAGCCCAAACATGTTTGGTAATTGAATAGTGAGAACCACACAGTTGACACACGATTAGGAAAATCATGTGACCAAACCATAAAAGTCATTTAACTAGGAGAAATTACAAAAGTTTCCCTGTGTTATCTTATCTTCACTCCCGTTTTTTCTTCTTCACCGACACTCATAGTTGGGGTAGATCCTCCTCCTTCCCTCTTTTATGAATTTGAGGGATATCCAACATCTAAGATTTGATTCGATCTCCATCAGGCTTGTTGGAAGTGCATTGGGAAGACCTTCAATCTTATATCTTATTTTCTTAATTTAACACACCAAATAGGATGATAAATTCACGTGATCTCATTTACCCAATATTCAATTCATTCATCTAAAATGTATATTTCTCTCATTTTGGATTTAGTTATAGTTTGATATCAGACGATAGAGAACTTATGAATATAAGTTAGATGGTTAATATATTTATCCTTAATTTTACTCATGTTTTGGTGGTGTGTTTTACATACTACAATGAGGGTTGTTTGAGGGAGACCCTAATTAAATTAATGCTTGTATTTAAATTGATTAATTGATTATAAGGGATGTCATTTTGTATGCAATAGTCCATCTATATTTGGTAAGTAAGGTAAGGGAATTGGAATGTTTAGAAATATTAGGCAACAATGGATATTTTAATTAAATTTAAATATATAAATTAATCGACTAAGTTCCATGGGAATGTGATGGGAAAGGCTCAAAGAGTGAGGTGAAGTTGATCACCTGGACTAAGGTGAAATGGTTTTTAGGTTGAGGGTGTGGCCCAACATATATGGGGTGATAATTATCACCATGCCAAGGAGATATTGTCATCAGTTTGAGGTAATGTGGTCATCAGGATGAGTTCGAGGCCCGTGTGACCTAATATGGTATTGAATATCAAGATTTTGTGACATGGTCATTGTGGAATGAGCTGAAAGATGATGTGGATTTAGTTTATTTAGAAATTAATGATCATTATTTATTAGGAGATGCACAGTTGGAGTTATGTTCACTTATATAGGGATCATTTGAAGTAGTTATTTTCACTCATTATGGATAGAGTCCATCATAGACTATGTGGATTAGGGGAGGGTGTTGACCATTATATATGTTTGGGGTGATCCTTGTATAAAGTCATGTGGATGGTTATGGACCATCAGTTGATGGTGTTGAGACCATCAGTTGGGAGATGAGGCTTTCCATTACACTTGAGCCTAGTAGGATGGTATTATTATAGGATGGATATCACCATACGTTAGGAAATTTCATATTGTTTCAATGTTGATTATTTATGGGAGTGTAGAGATCATCATGCATCAAGAATTCAAACTATTGATCCATTGTAGACTCGTTGAGATGAGGTCATTGGGACTTGAACATCATTGACTGGGCATGCCATATGGACACTGGGTATTTGATTGTGTTAATGATGTTCCGGTTATATTTTTATAGGTGGATCCTGAGGTTTCACCTGGTATGATTCTCTTCGAGGGATGCCTTTGGAGAAAATCCATGTATCCTCACCCCAGATAATATATACATATAGAAACATGTTTTATTATATATATATCTAGGGTCTCATATTAAGAGATTGTAAGTGTTGGATGATTTAGGTAGATGCTTCCTTTTCATTTTTTATCACAAGAGAAGTAGTTTAATCAATAAATGGGTGTGAATTTCCTTTTATTTATATCCATTATACAACTAAATAATTATGGATATAATACATACATACATTGATAGTGGACTACTTATTTTATTCTCAAACCTTACATGAGACCCTCAAGACACGTGTAGACTTTATGATTTTGTCATTAGGTAGGAATTCCGGCTCACGATCTCGACCTTAGTGATCAAGATGTACCTTTTCATGGGATGTATGTGAGTTGACTAGGTGGTCCCTCAACATTGATATGGTGGTTTCTTTATAGATTTTTCATGATATATATATATATATATATATATATCTTTTCACTGATATTTTTATACAGGGGTGGATCTGATTTTTTGTCTCCTTGTATGACCTGTTATGACATGTTGTATTTGTCTACCTGGGTATTTAGGCCATTGGGAAATTTATTATTACTTCCACTATTGTTATGCTTCCACTGAGTGGTTATTTATTCTACTTCTGATGTTTTCTTTCTTTTACTAAGTTATATTAATATGGAAAACTATTATTATCACTTCCTGAGAGAATAGTCTCCTCAATATAACCTCATTTGACCCTCGCTGCAAGTTTGTAACCTTTAGCATATGGGGAGGAGTTCTTTAGGACCAATGGACAACCATCCTAGAAAACTATTTTAAGTGGATTTGAGGTTTGGATGATACAATTTCATGGGATCTTATCAAACATGTTGCACATTATGAATAAGAAAGGCCTTTCAATGGAATCCTGAGTGAATTTGGATTAGGTGGATCATAGTTTTGGTTGATGAGACATAGTCAGTTCTAGGATTTAAATCTTGAAATCAGTCATATCATTTCTAGAGGGTTGTAATCTTATAAATTTTAGTGGTCTTAAATTTATAAAATATCTTTCCCATAATCTTGGCTTACTCTAAAGTGGGATTTAGTAGTATGCATACATATTAGTAATAGTTGTATCCTTCCATTCCATATAATATTGATTTTTAGAGATGTGTGTGTTTATAGGAACCTTAGGATAATGACACCCATGTGTTTGAAATGACAACTCAATTATTTTCTACAACCAATTTTCCATTTAGATTTTGTATTAGAGAGTTGTGTTCAACTTGTAACCATCGAAGAAGGCCTCTGTGGGTTAAGTCATAACATAGTATTATCAAAGTGGGTTCATCTATAGAATATATTTTGGAGAAAATACAACAATGAGGCTTGGTTTGGGAACTAGTGAAATTATTTTATAATGTCTTGAGTTCTCATATTAGGCCAATGAACCTAGTGATGGTGCATCAACTAATGTATCAACTTACCAGGACATTGATAATATTTTCATTGACTCGATACATATAGAAACTGGTTCTTGGGAAAAGATTGACCCACGAATCACTGTGGAATGAGTTGTGGTTTCCATATCCTTTTTGAGTCAACTCCCCAAATATACTAATTGACCATGGTGTATCCTAACTTTTGCAAGATAACTCCATGATGAAAACTAGGTAATATTACATAAAAGGATACTAAAAATTATCTACCTAGTGATGAGGCTTCAATTTAGGGTTTTGTACTGAAGATGGTACCTTAAGGTGGATTTCCAGTGTTACTTCCACCCATTGAGCAGCAAGATGCTCTGGTAGTATCGACAGAGTAATTACATAGGATGATCATGCTACATTTGTTCTACAGGTAGATAACCATAAGGTTTTGTGCTGTTCTATACCCCCTATAGAAGAGAATTGGATCAAGGTAGTTGGGTGAGTTTTCCACCTTTTTAGGACACCTCCCAGTGGTATGGTGGTCATAGTGATGAGCTTTATTTATGGTCCCAAAAGTTGAGGGTGAAATCTAATTACTCGTAAACTTGATAAGGTGAATCTCCCTTGGAAATATTATGAGTACCATATGAGGTAAGAGTTTTACCCATGTATGCTATGATAAGTATGTATCTAAGAGATTATAGAACTCCAACAAAGAAACATGTCGGTACCATAGTATGCATTGAGGTTTTCTAACCTCTCATTGTAATCCAAAGAGATAGTTCATTTTTGATTAATTCTAAAAAAATACCTTCAATAATGGAATTCATTGAGAAATCTAGGCTGTTGTGGTATCAATTTTCATTACTTCTTATACTGAGGTTCTTGAGCATGCCACAATGGTGGAGTGATTTCTAGACGAGTAGCCCATGATGGTTGGTTCTGTTAGTGGGAATCCTGGATTTTAGACTTTGAAAACTAGTAGTTAGAGATAAAAATAGGGGTATAGTTATTATAGGAATTTATTGAGATAGTTTTAGGATATATGGTTCATAGTTTATGGATTTTAGGATGGTTCCATTGAACCGAGGGAGAGGCAATTCCACTCATATAATGGGAGAAAAAATACCATGTGTTATTTCCTGACTGTCATGAGGATGGTAGAGAGATCGTTGATGGACCACCAGAATTGAGACAACATATAGAGTTGAGATGACTCTATGGTGGAATATAATGAAAATGAGATGGGGGGTGGTGGGATGTGGATGCCATTTTGATCTATTTCCACCACCACCCCCAGGTGGTCCACACCAGGCTTAGAGAGATGGTGGTTAGGGACATGGGTTGATGTAGGTAGTAGAGGATTATGAACCACACAATATAGGAATTATTTAACATATAATATGTGTCTCCTCTATTTATCTGTAATATTGATTGACATAAGTGTGAGACACACTTTTCTTGTTACATCCATTTTTTGGAACATTAAGATTTCTGTAGAGAATTTAACTCAACCCTTTCATTTAGAGACTCCAAATGGGTTATATTATAAAATCACACACTTCTACTATAAGACCCCAATATTTTATATTATTCGTATTTTAAAATTTAATATCTTCGATAGTTTACACCTCACACAACACTAATTTAAAAATCATAATAAACTATTAAATATGCCCGCAAAAATAGTAATGCGACCATTCAAAAAAAGAAAATGATAAAAATAATATTAACATTCCCTAGGGAAGTATAAAAATATTTATATATCGTAAAAATGAAAATAAAATATACTTATATAATGGAATAAGTAAATAAATGTTTTAAAATGATAAATTAGGTACTAGTATTACTGTGAAACATAAATAATTATTCCTAATATTATAATTAAATTAATTATTTAAAGGAAAATAAAATTTCATGAAATAGATTCATAAATTAATATTTTTTTTCTAATTATTATAATATAATTTTATGAGACCTTAATTAATTTTTTAAAGTGCCATAAAATCAGTTATAATATTAAAATCGGTATTTTTTTGTGTAAATGATGATTATATTTTAAAATTAAATTCCACATATTAAAAAAAATTCTTTAAATTTATTCTATTTTTGAATTCTAAATGTTGAAAAAAAATTAGTGATTTTTTTGGGTTTTTTCTAAAATAGATGAATTTTTAGTGAATTGTAAAATACGGTAATTTATGGTATTTAACCACTACATAAATTATTGAGTCATGGATGATGTATAAATGATGAAATCCCATAATATTGGAATATCATTCTATATTTAACTTATTTAGTCATGGGAATCAAAGACTATTCATAGTATTGAGCCAAGATAATCAACCAATGAATAAAATAATAAAAAACACCTCTCTCCTCCACTATAAATACCGCTCCTCACAACCTCATTTATACACACCTCCAAATCCTTGAAGCTTTTCCAATTTCTACCCAATAACTCTCTAAAACCTCTATCCCATGTTTGGGTCTTGTGGGTCTCACCCAGAATACCATTTCAGTGCCCTTTAATGAGGTTCTCAAGGAGAGGAATTCAGGAGGAAATATCCCCTTTAGTTCTTTTTAATTTTCATTTAATTTAATTCATTTATTATCCTTTCCTCATACCACTATATAAAAGTGGAATGATAACTCTAGTAAATTTTATATACTATAATTTTATTATCATTGTGGTATATCAACAATAAATTCTCTTCTCTTCCCCTTTTACTCTAAAAATGAAAACATTATCAATGAAGTGCTGATTTACCACCTTCGTGGATGACAAGTTTTCATTTTTAAATTCCACCATCAAGGAAGGTTATAAAACCATTTTTATGGTTAAAATATACTATAAAATATTCAATACAATTTATTTAATGTTTTAGAACCAATGTATATAACATTAATTAATAAATAAAACTAGGGTGTGATGATTAGAAAATTCCAAAATAATCTAAACGGTTACCATTAACATTTTCCTAATGAATCATCCTCATATTTCTAAAAAATGATATATAAGAAAATTTAAATATTTTTATATTCATTAATAATATATAATTCCAATTATGGATAACTATTCAAATTTTTCATGATCGTTCATACATGTATAGTAGTGAACAAATCATGAATACCAAGGAAACAAGCAGTTATGAATGATCAAATTGAATATTATAACTCATCAAAAAGGAAATAAATGAATTTAATAAAATAATTATAAATAAAATAACTGTTTTAGTGGTTTTAAATTATATTATTAATGAATCCAATTTTATTTCTAGGATATTTTGTGCAAGTTCAGAACACTTTCAGATATAAGGTATGTGTTTCTTCCCGAACCTCCATTTTTCCATTGGGATACACTTTCTCTCTATTTACCCCAATTTAATTATTAATTATTCTTATTTAATCCCCCTAAGTTATGTTTTTATATTCTAAATATATATATCTATCTCAATTATTCTTTTTTAGGGGGAATTATATGTTTTATAAGTTTCCATTTTCAATTCCTCTCAATAAGAAAGCCCGATTAAAGGGAACTTCCCAATTTATCACTGATTTTCAAGTACACTCCATAATTTGTTTTAAGAAACTAATTGTTTTTTAAAATAAAAAATTTTAACATGAAAAAACTACATTAGTTAATTTCTAGTTTTATGAAAACAATTACACATTTTTATGCTTTAAAGTCTCTTATATTTTCCCTTTATCCACACTGATGTGGCTTATTTCTAATGTTTCTTAAATACTATTTTTACATTATTTCACTTCAGTTTCCAAATTTTATTATGAATGTTCTTTTAATATTACTAAAATATAAATTCATTCACTTCTCATTTCAAGGATATAAATGTTTACAATCTGATTTTTATGAAAAATATTAATGATTTTCCCAAATAACTCTTATTTACAAAGTAAAATGGTGTTTCTATCAAGAATTTCACTATGATTTTATTAGAGTATTTTCATATATTTAAATACCCCGTGTTGAAGTTTTATAAAATTCAGATTTATCTCTTATGTTATTATCTACCATATTTTATTGAATGGTTTATGATTATTTTGGATTAGGATGTACTGTCTTGATACCATTCACCATGTTACTATGTATTGTTTTCTAATTGGGGATATTATTTACATTTGATATGCTAGTTTCCATATGAATGTATATGTTTATTATGGGAAAACCATTTCATATGAATAATGAATTAGACTTTAGTAACTATGGTTGGGGCCCACTATATCCCTTTGACGCATCATTAGGTCTCCGGAGATAAACTAGACTGGGTTTTACCCATTTACGTATGATGTCCTGGATGAAGCCTTAACAATGTTTTTTTAATGTACGTAATTACTTATTCCCTCTGTATGATATTATTAATTTATAATCCATGTGATTATTAAGCTATTATAATATCTTTGGGTATGTTTTATTTTCATGTGATTATTTATATGGCATTATTTTGTTTAGATTTTATTCATTTTATATTATGTTCAAGTATAATCTTTATTGACTCATGGTGTTAGATACTAAACTTGTCTTATTATTTATGTTTATATCTTCCACTGTATTTTTTACTCTTACTAAGTATCTGATATCACCCCTTAATAAGGTTTTTCTCTTGAGGATGTGAATATTTATATTATGAATAACATGCATGGAAAATCTAAGAGTTTATAGATGTTTCGAACGAAAATGATTTTCCTAAATGTCAAGGAATATTACCCCAGAAAAGGAAATGGGAACAAGTCCATGATTATCTAGTAATAATATCTGAGGTTGAAGTTCCTAATGATGTTGTGGGAGGCACATTTTTCATATCCTCAAATTTAGCTAAAACCTTATTTGATTATAGATCATCACATTCCTTTATATCTTCCTTGTTTTCTTTAAAAATAAAAAATTTCTAATTTACCTTAACAAGGGAGTTTGTAGTAATGAATCATAGAGGAAACATTATTTCAACAAAGATGTGTCAATTAGTTCCTATTATGACACATAAACATGCTGTAATTAATGATTTTATCATCATACCTATGGTTGGTTTTGATATAGTAGTTTTAAGGAATTAATTTCAAAATATAAAGAAAAACATTATTTGAAATAGAATGAAGTTATGATTCATGACGAAGGTATACAATTTCTTAACATTAGAGGGGAGACTTCACCATCTGAGTCATATCTAGGTCCACCTCTAGTATCTCTTTTAAATTAGATTCTTATAGAATAATAGAATATAGTACCTACTAATCAAAATGGCAATCTTAAAATTGAGGATGTACCTATTGTGAAATATTTAATTGATGTATTTCAAGAGGATTTACCTGAACATCCTCCAGGGTGATAAGTTGAATTTTATATTTATTTAATACATAATTAAAGACTTATAATAAAGACACATTGTAGAATGTCTATGGTAGATTTAATATGGTTAAAGAAATAACTATATGAATTGAGTGATAATAGATTTATACACCCTAGTGTTTCACCATGGAGAGATCCTATTCTTTTTGTTAAGAAGAAAGATGGATCCATGAGGTTTTGTATTGTCTATATAAAGATTAATGCTGTTACGATAAAGAAAAATTATCTGGTGTCTTGAATTAATGTCTTATTTGATCAACATAACAGAGCTCAATATTTTTTGAAGTTTTATCTTCCACTTGGATATCATCAATTGTTTCTAAAGAAGGAAGATATTCCATAAACAAAATTTTAAACCAGGTGAATTATGAGTTTACAGTAATTCCATTTGAACTGACTAATACACCTTTTTTTTGGAACTAATGAACATAGTGTTTGAGGAATATATTGATGAATTTTTATGGTATTTATTGATGATATCTTGATATATTCCAAAATCCATGAGGACTATGAGAACCACTTGTGGATTGTTCTGGAGACTCTTTGAAGAAAAGAGTTGTATGAGATGTTTAGGAAGTGTTAATTATGACTTCAAATAGTTTCTTTTCTCAGATATATTTTCTCTAAGGATAGAATATCAATTGATCCTGAGAAGACAAAGGTAGTTCTGGAATGGTCTACACCAGTGACCATAACCATGGAACATAATTTCATTAGTTTAGTAGGTTACTATCAGTGTTTTGATCAGAATTTATCTCGATTAGATAACTTGTCAACCAAACATACTCATAAGGGGGTTATGTTTGTATGGAAAAAATAATGTGAATAATTTTTCAAATAATTGACCAAGATATTAGTGAATTATATGATCTTGAATCTACCATTTGGAAATGCTGGATTTAGGATCTATAGTACTACATTCAATAAAGGACTTGGATGTGTCCTTATGTAGAATGGTAGACTTATTTCCTATTCATCAAGGTAGATAAAAATCATAAATAGAACTATATAACTCATTATCTTGAGTTACAATCTGTATGGAAGGAAAATTAAGACCAAGGTAAAATGAGCATTGAGCATGAAAGATCATGGACCTCAATATACTACCACCCAAGGAAGGAAAATAAATTAGAAGATGCATTGAGCGTGAAGGATCATATGGTTACGAACAAAATGAGGATCAATAGGGATACTACGTACATGGATCTTGTAAATATAAATATAGGAATTATAAAGGAAAGTGAAACAACACTACTTTTCCAAATGATTGTCAAACTATCCATATTGAAAAAGATAAAGAGGTCTCTGTCTGATGATGAGAATGTTCAAAAGAAAACTAAATCTGTGGATGATGGGAAGTTTGTAGACTTCATGTATGAGGATGGAATTATAGAATTCTGGAAAATATTGGGCATTCCATTTATACTCGATCTAAAAATAGTATTAATGGATGATTCTAATATCTATAATTTCACTACACACCTTGGTAGAAATAAGTTTTATAGATATTTGAAGGAACATTTTTGGTGGGAAAATATGAAGATGGAAATTTCTAATTTTGTATCACGATGTTTAGTTTTTCAAGATGTGATGGCTACAAAATAACATCTTAGAGGTTTCATGCAACCTTTAACTATTATAATATAGAAATGGGATGATATTACAATGGTTTTTTTCACTATATTACCAGGTAAACCAAGAAAGAATGATGAAATATGGGTAGTGTTTTGATCGAATATCCAAATCTGCACATTTCCCCACAATGAGGGAAGATTTTCCACTACAGTGCCTTTAATGACTATATATTAATGAAGTTTTAAGACTTCATGGTGCACCTATTTAAATTGTTTTTGATCATGATCCATGATTTACAATGAAATTATGGAAAAGTCTTCAGAAATATTTTGATAATGAGCATTATTTGAGCAGTGATTATCACCCTCAAACTAATGGATAGTTTGAAAGGACCATTAAAACATTAAAAAACGTGTTGAGATTATTCTCACTTTACTGTCAAGGTAATCATGATCAGTAATTACCTTTGGTCAAGTTTTCTTATAGTGATTATTTCCATTCAAATATTCAAATGGCATCGTATGAAGCATTATATGGAAATAGTTGTCATACACCAAATTTTTGGGATGAAGATGGATAATGGAATCTTTTAGGAACATATATTATAGAGGAAATAATATAAAAGGTAGAGACTATTCAAACCCATATCAAATTAGCTAGAAGTAGGAAAATGATTTTTGCTGACAACCGGAAAAAGGATTTGGAGTTTCAAGTGAGAGATAATGTCTTTCTAAAAGTATCTCCATGGAAGGGTGTCATAAGGTTTAGTAATAACGGGAAATTAATCCCTAGGCACATTGGACCTTTCGAAATTCGGGAGATAATCGGAGTCATGGATTATCACTTGGTAATTCCACCAAGCCTTTTAAAATAAATGATGTGTTCCACATCTCTTTGCTAGAGAAGTATATTATAGACCTATCCCATGTTCTCAATTCTAAAGGAATAGAATTGGAACCTTATTTATCTTACTATGAAGAGCCTATCCAGATTTTGGACATTAGAGAATAGGTGTTAAGGATTCAGATGACTTGGCTGCTAAACTTATTATGGAAAAATAATAAAATTGAAGAGGTGACATGGGAATGAGAGGGAATTATGATGAAGAATATCTTGAAAATGTTTATGATGTGACATTCTAGAAATTTCAAGGAATAATTTTTTTGAAGGAGGGTAGAATGAATCCCCCTAATATTTTACGGTATGCCTCTTTTAAAATTTAATATCTTCAATAATTTATTCATTATGAAACTCCGAGTTTAAAATCGTAATATACTATTAAATATGACTGCTGGAATAGTAATATAACCATTATGAGTATTAGTATGACCAAAAGAATAGTAACCTACTTTATGAATTTAAAAATAAAATTTGTATCTTATGAATGAAAATAAAATATAAATATATCCACGAATAAGCGAATAACTGTTTTAAAAATGATAAATTAAGTATTGTTATTTTTTTGAAATATAAATGCTTATTTACAATTTTATAACTAAAATAATTATTTAAAATAAAATTTATTTTCATGAAATTGATTCGTAAATTAATATTTTTTGTCTTATTATAAGATAATTTTATGTGACCTTAATTAACTATTTAAAGTTCCATAAAATCGATTATAATATTAAAATCAGTATTTCTTGAGTAAATGATGATTCTATTTAATAATTAAATATCATATGATTAGAAAATTATTTTCATAAAATGGATTTAATTTTTTTATTCTAAAAATATAAAATTGGTTATTATGAATAATTGGGAGTTTTCTAAAATAGTTGAATTTTTAGTGAATAGTGAAATACGACAATTTAACTATTTAACAAGTACACAAATTATTGAGTCATGGATGATGTATGGATGATTTAATTCCATGATAAAAAACTATATTTTTCTTTTTAATTTATTTTTTTATGGTAATAAAAACTATTTATAGTCATGAGACAAAATAATAGACTAATGAATAATATAATCAAGAAACACCCTTTTCCCCTACTATAATTACCACCCATCACCACCACTTCTACTCACACCTCAAAAACTGTGAAGATTATAAAATTACTACCCAATACCAATCCCAATACTCTCCAACACATTTATGTATTTTTGGACTCATCCAAAATATCATTTCAAAGTTCTTTAATTTTTATCTCGGGCGATGAATTCAAGAGGTAAAATCTCATTTCATTCTTTTAATTTTCTTTTAATTTCTTTCTTTTCTTATCCTTTCCTAACCTCCATATAACATATTGGAATGATAACTCCAATATGTCTTATATACTATAATTTTATTTTGATAATGTTATATCAACCATCAATTTTCTTCTCTTCCCCTTTTATTCTAAAAATGAAAATATCGTATGTGAAGTCCCGATTTACCACTTTCATGGACGATGAGTTTTCATTTTTCAATTACACCTTCAAGGGTGGTCATAAAACCATTTTTATCATTAATATAGACTATAATATATTTATTAGATCTTTTTTAACTTTTTATAATTTTTATATATACATAAAATTAATTAATAAAACAAAACTAGAACGTGATGATCCAAAAATGCCAAAATAATCTAAATAGTTATCATTAACATTTTATTTAATGAATCATCCTCATATCTGAATATATATATATATATATGACCATTTAATCTTATGTAAGTTCACTAATAACAAATAATTTCAATTCTAGATATCTATTTCCATTTTACATTATCTTTCGTACATGTATACAAGGGAACCAATAAAGAAAACCTACGAAACGAACACTCCTGAATAATGAAATTGAATCTTATAACTCATAAAAAAGGATATAAATGAACTTTATAGAATTATACAAAATTAAATACTTGTTTAAGTTATTCTTAATTAAATTATTAATTAATCTAATTTCAATATAGAAGATATGAAGTGCAAGTACGAAACAATTTTGTACATAAGGTAAGGGTTTCTTTCTAAACCTCCATTTTTTTCCTTTGAGGTACACTTTCTCTCTCATTAGAACAATGTAATTATCAATTATTCTCATTTACTCATTCTAAATTATGTGTTTATGGTCCAAATATATTTATTTATATCAATTATTATTTCTATGATGGGGAATTAAATTTTTTATAAGGTTATTTCATCAAATCCCCTTGATAAGAAAGCTCTATTAAAGAGAAATTCTCAATTTCTTACTCATTTTCAAGTACACTACATTATTTTTTTAAGAACCCAATATTTTTCTAAGGTCACTATTTTTATCCTGAAAAACTACTTTAGTTCATTTCTTTTTTTATGAAAAAAAATTACACCATTTCCTCTTTAAAGACTCGTATATTTTCCCTTAAACCGCACTAATGTTGCTCATTTCTAAAGTATATTGAACACTCTTTTTACATGATTTCACTTCAGTTTAAAAAAATTATTATTAAATTTATTTTATTATTCTTAAAATATAATTTCATTCCATTTTATTCTTTAGGATATACATGTTTATAATCTTATTTTTATGATAAATACTATTGATTTTCCAAAATAACTCTTCTTTCCAAAGTAAAATGGTATTTTGCTCAAGAATTTATCAATGATTTTATTTGAGTATTTTAAACAAAATTTTGTAAAATATATGGAATATTATATATAATTGATATTTTTATCTTATATTACCTACTAACATATTTTATTGAATGGTTTTTATTATTTTGACTTGGGATGTGTTGTCTTGATACTATTCCCCATATTACTCTGGATAGTTTACTAATTGGGATATTTTTTAAATTTCATATGATAGTCTCAATTTTAATGTATTTTTTTATTAGGTTTCACCCCTCTTATATGAGTAATGAATTGGACTTTTATGTGATGGGAGGGGATCTCTATATCCCCTTGATGCATCGGAAGGTCTCATAATACAAACTAGACCAAGTTTTTACCCATTTATATATTCTATCTTAGATGAATCCATGACGATATGTTTATGATGTCTGGTATTATGAATTCCCTCATTATAATATTATTAATTGATAATCCATGTTATTATTTTAATTGTAGAATATATGTGGTTAAGTTTTATTCTCCTGTGATTGTTTACATAGAATTATTTGATCAAATTGTATTCCTGACATTTTATATTCATATTTGAGATTGAATGACACGTGTTGTCAGATATTGACATTACCTTATTATTTATGTTTATAGATTACACTATATTTTTTACCCTTACTGAGCATCTGATATCACCTCTTTATTATTTTTTTTCCCCAAGATGCAAAGATATATATTATAAAGGACTTGTGAGGATAATCTAAGAGTTTATGGATATTTTAAATAGAGTTTTTATGTTGTTTTTATTTAATGTTTTAATGTAAATAATATTTTTGTATCTAGTTTTAAAAAGCTACTAAAATATTCATTCCTTCAAGATTCTACTTCCTTGTTTATTATAAAAATTTAATAAAGTAAGGAACTGGATCTAGGCTACTAGGGTTAGGGTATTTACATCAACCGATGGTGTAACCTCACTCCTAAAGGAGGGATCTTATTATGGGATATTTTCATGGAAATGATGAGGATTTATGACATCATTCTAGATATGGACTAACTATCTACATTTCATGTACAAATTAACTATTTCAGGTGAAGGATGTGGTGTGTATGAGTTGATGGGATTAGGTTTTCCATAATCAATGAGATGGAAACCTTGTTAGAGAATAATGGGCTCTTACATTGGAGGATATAGATAATTAATCATCATTTGGATAGTTTTATACTTGGAGTAGTAGACTCTATTAGCTTTTTTCTTCCTACAATGGTGTAGGATTTTGAAGATGTCATAATTGAATGAATTCATTGATTAACCCACCACCGAGAGATTAATATAGATATAAAATAATAACCAGGTACTACCTTGAGAACTTTCACAGTATATCTGATATCACTCGTAGATCTTTGATAGATGAAGGTACAGTTAAAGGATTTGCAGAGGATAAGCTTTGTCAGACCCAATGTGTCTCTCAGAGATTCCCAAGTTTTGTTTTCCCAGAAGGTTGGTGGTTTCTTGAGATTATGTGTGGATTAACCCATCCAAAATAAAGGGAAAATCAAGAATAAGTATCCTCATATGAGAATCAACAACCTCTTAGTCTAGTTGAAAGGGGAAAGGTGGTTCTTAAAGATTGACACCCGGATGGGTTTTAACTAGTTCCAAGTATGAGAGGTTGATATACTAAATAAATAATTCCAATGTCTCTTTTGTTAGTATGAGTATTTATTGATGATATTTATAAAGATAAATACCCCAATTGTTTGGTTGCGAATTATGAACAGAATCGTTCAGCCTTTCTTGGACCAGTTCAGAACAGTCTTCATCGATGACATCCTTATAATGACATATCAATTTATTCCTTCCAAATATATTTATTCTTAGGTAGTTTTTTTTAATTTTGTATAATATAAGAAACATAATAGAATAAGAGAACACTTTATCTTATTATTATAGAATGCGAAAACAATAATAGATAAAATACCTGATATTATAATAGAAAGAATTTTCCATAATTTTCTTTCATTATGCCTAAATATAGAGTAGTATAACTCGGAAATATTAAGGGATATAAACATTTAAGAATGGTTAATTCACTAAAAGGAACTACATAGGCTTAAAATACACCAAAAAGATCATCCTTTCCATAAATATAGAAAAATTAAACAAATCTATTACAAAAATGATAGACATTATCGAATGATGTGTAAGAACCTTTATAAGATAAGAATTGAGTGAAAAAGGTAGAATGAAGGCGTGTTTATAAATACATACAATCATTTTAGTTTATGATTTTTGAAAAATATGGTTTATCATAATTGTGACCATTAATCATTAAGATAGTTGGTCATTATTATTAATGATTATATAAATGAAATTATGTGATGGTTGTGATTACTATTTGATATGTCCAAAATTGAATTATTTTTGGAGATTATAAAATATTTTGTTAAAAATATGTTCTATTGTACATTTATAAGTTTTAAATAGAATTAAATTTCATGAAATATTCATAAAACAACCTTTTAATTGATAATAAATTTTAATTAAGTTGTCATTATTTTTATAACTTTCTATATGTTTATTTTACTGTAAAAATTGTTTTTCTAAAAAAATAATAATTTTATTTAAATATTTAATTAACATATTTATAGGATAATTTTTATAAAATAAATTTATTTTTGGGCTCATCACATCATATTTATCCTATGGTGTTTCTTGGGAATTTTCCAAAAATTTTGATTTTTTTGGGAAAATGTGTAAAATTACGGTTTTATGAGGACTATATTTTAATGAAATAATAATTTTTTGAAAATTATTGAAAAATTTATGAAACATTTTATTCAATAAAAATTTAATTTATCTAATACAAAAATTAATTTTAAAAAATTAGTTTTTATTTATAAAATTTATACTTTTCATTTTGGGACCCAAAAATTAGATATTTGAGATAAAAAAAATCAGTTGTGTGCATTTAATGGGTTTATCAGAAGGTAAGTTTCTATTTGGGATGAATTTCAAGATCTAGTCTCTATATTTAACTCACTAGTAGGTGAAAAAATTGATTGGAATTCATTTCACCCAAAAGTGGTATGCATATATAAAAAATAACTAATATTTAATTCCTTAAAACCACCCTTGAATAATTATAAATTACCCATATTACCTCCTCAATCGACACAAAGAATCATTTTATCTAGAATTAACTCTCAATATCCCAATCTTGAGTCTCTTTAAGGTGCTTACAAGGTTACAAGGAGTCCATATCTAACTTTAGAAGGCATCCTCCAAAGGTACTATTCCTCAATCCCCTCTTTTCTTCTCAATTACATTACATTTGTTATATTGTATTTTTAATTTTTTTTTTATTATTATAACATTATTTTTATTAAATTATGTTATATTTCTTTTTATATTTTCTAAATGTTTATTTATTTCCTCTTCTTATATCGCTTCTCAAGTAGTAATAATTCTCAGACTATCATGTAGCCATTAAACCATCCTAACATTTCAGCAAAGTAAACAGAGTATGGTTTTACAATAAATAAATTCCTTTTCAAGGTATTATAATTATATTTGGATATGGGAAGGTTGTACCAAGGGGTAATAACCCCTAAAGGGAACATGGTTCTTTGACTCGATCATCACCCATGGTATGACAATGGGCCTTACTACACACCTAGTTTGATATTCCCAGGGGATATGATTTGGATAATTTAAATTATATTTAAAAAACAATTTTAAAGGATTTATATATCATTTAATTTATCACATAACTTTGAAATTTAATGTATATAGATACCTATACACCTTTACACCTTATTCTTGTGAACACCCAATGGTTGTAATCACGAGTTCTTCACTTGTTATGGGTGTTTATTTGTAAAATTTTGAAATCCAAAGTTATTATTTAATGAGTTTATCTGAGGTATCACTTTTGATTCTATGTTAGGAATAATTAATTTATATTACATAATTATTTCTTATATATGGGAACATATTTTAAGATGTGCCTCATTGAGATATTTTACTAAGTATTTATATTTCTTATTACAAGAATATTATACATGGAATTTTTTCACTTTGTGATGGATTTAATTGGACATTTATCCAATGAGTAGGGATCAAAATTAAAAATCACCTCAGTACACTAGTAGGTATCATGATAAAACAATGTTAGGTTAATGGGAGAGTACATAACCTTTATGTAAGGTATGTTTGTTTAAGGCCTTGATGGTATGTTTAAGATGTCATTATAGAAGGCCTTAATAGTATGTTGAAGATTTATGAAATTATAAATTTCCATAAATATATGATAAGTTATTGATATCCTTGAATCAATTCATTATTTTATTGGACATGGAATTATTTAGGCTCTTAGTTTCATTTGATATGACATAAATTAGTATATTTATTCCTTTATTCACTATATGATCAGTTGTTGATATCCTAGAATCTATTAAATGTTTTATTGGACATGGATGTTATTTATTCGTTTAGTTTAATTTGATTTAGAATCTCTCAGTTTATTTATACCTCTATTCTATACATGATCCTTTATTGATATCCTAGCATACATTTATTATTTTGTTGTCCATAAATTCATTTATGTTGTCAATTTCATTTTATATGGTATAGCTTATATTATTCATTACTCCATTAACTATATGATTATTTATTGATATAATGGAATATATTCATTATTTTGTATACCATGGATTTATTTATTCTCTTAATTACATATTTTCTATTTAAATCAGTTTATTTATTCATGTTATAATGTTTTATTTATAATAAATTTCATTTTATGCCGACCCCTCACTGAGTCTCAAATTTCTTTCCATTCCTTAGTGAACCAAGAGGATTACTAAATATGAAAGAATGAGTTTCATGGAGAATAATAATGTTTTTTTTCTTTTATATGATGTATTTTTAGTGTCAATGACATCATTTATGTATCTATTTCCCTAAGGAAACTAAACAATTAGACCCTTTGTATTGTGATCTACGTACTAATTTTATAAAATAACCACTATCTCCATGGTTTTGGAGTTGGGGTTGTTAAAATTAGTAACATAGTAATTTTTATTAAAAACCTTACAAACTTGATTTAAAAGAACATGGTTAGAACCTAATGAGAAAATATCATAGTAAACATATAATAAAACTTATATATATTCCTAATTTAAGGAATATATTAATTATTTTGTGGTTTTGTGGATAAAGGATATGTTTAATTTCAGGATCATAGATTTTAATGATTTTTGGGGTAGTTAATGATAATTTTTGGATATTTATTTATTAAAATAGGTAATGGGTATGGTAAAACCCCACTAAAAAGAAACCTATATTGATTCAAGAGATATATAGGTTGAATTGAAAATATTATAGTATAAAATTTAGGTATATTAGAAATTTATAGGATGGATTATTCACAATTTATTTACTTTTGTTCACTTTAGACATGGTTGATCACTCATAGTTAACTATTTAGGTATTATTTGAAGACTAGTAATAGTGGGTATCTAATTACATTTAAAATATGTGGTACATTATTCATTTAAGGTACTAATTATTATTTTTTGAAAGATTAAATATATTTTACAAATAAAGAAGAAATGAATTATTGTATGAATCTTCTATCCCTCCTAGATGATTTAATTTCAATCATAATTGAAAAATCTAGTTCAGTTGATCCTTCCACATTTTCTCGAATTCAAATCAATTTCAAGTTACTTTACAACATATCAGAATTATCCCCTATTCTTAGGTATTGTGTTTTATCTTACAAATACTTTATAAATATTTTTAAAGATAGATCTTTTTCATATTACATAATTTGGGAACTGCCTCAAGGGACTTTATTGATACTTTATAATGTCACAAACAAAAAAGAGGTCCTACTATCAGTTATAATGTTTCCTAGAAGTGTGATATTTGAGAAGTATATATATATCTTATTTTTAAAATTAGAGGATATTTTAAATATTTCAACATCCAACCGTGTTTTGGAAAACTCTTAACGGATCATTTCATAAGGTTTTATTGAGTAAAATACTAAAAATACATTTCAAAACTATATTTTGAAGATACATGACTACATGAAAATATATATCAATTCTCACACTCCTTCTCACAAGTTTTGGACCCTTGTACTCTATCAATATAATTTAAATGATTCAAAAAAACTTATGATGCAATTTTTCAGCTCATTGATGTGACTTGATACACCATTGAAGATCTAAAAGCAACAACTTAATGAGGGTACTTTTTTTATCTTAATTTAATATGGGAATGTATAAGGCCCCAGACATAAACATTTCATAATATTGAGATAAGTTAGTAATTTAACAGTAAATCACAGAGAAGTTATTTTGCGATTTAGAGTTTTATTGAATTAGATAATTATTAATACATATCATCCCATAATCATAGAAGATAATACTATAAAAATAGTATCCATTTTTTCCACTAAAGGAAACCCTTTAAAAACAAGATTTCCTTTCTTAAAAAAAAAATTATGGACTTCTTCCTTTCTCTTAGTCATCCTTATACCCAGTGAAAACATTTTAAAAACATGGTATGATAATAAAAACCATATTAAGGGTTACATAAAGAAGTATAATTTTTATACTTTCTAAATAACGAAAACCCTGAATACATTTTCATAAAGTAATACATTTCACCTTTATGAAGTAGTAAATATTCATCACTGACTATAAGCTCATTTCTTACACATTTGTAACAAAAATATTACAACGAGACCCATATAAAGAACACATAACATATAAAAGGTATGTTGGGAGAAAATAATATTCAAATGGAATAACCATATGGTCGACTTCCTCAAATATCATTTTTACAAATCGAATAGCCATACGACCAACTTCCTTACCCAATTCATTGGACATTATAACGTAACCACCCATCCTATGTTTATCAGGGAGCAAAATGTATTTGATTTATCATGTAACCACATATATTTGTTTTATCATGTCACCACCTTTTAAATGATCAAGTACCATTATATAATCATAAAACTTAAATGACTACAATTGTCCAAATATCACTCATAAAATTTCATTTTAAATCTCCAGAAATAATTTAAGGTATTTAATTAGTCAATCCACTTTCAATTCCATTTTCAATACCAAAACACCCAAAAAGTTAATAAGGGATTTTTTTTCCTTTATAAAAACAAGAAATATTATAGTGTAATCACAATATCAAATAATGGTTTTGGTTGTGGAGAATATGTTTTCGCCGCATACGTTAAAATATTAAAATTTTTATTTAGTAAAGTCATTCTTAGAAAAATATTCCCCTTGAATTAAATGTAAAATGGGTTTATTATACATCGTATAAAATAATGTGGTGTATATTATCAAAATATTCCTCAATGAAAGGAGATTGAGATGAAGTCCCTTTCCTTGAGTATGACTCGTCATGTACAATTGTTATGCTCTTTAATAATATACATAGGTTAATTTATAATTTCATGAGAAACTTTTTCAAGTTTATAATTCCTTTTATATAACTTATTACCATATTCTACAAATTACATGATTATTTAATTTCCTATCGGATGTTTTGTTGATATTCAGTACTTGAGCCGAAAATGAACTTGTTTTGAAGTAAATTGTCCATGTGGTAAAAATTTCATCATCTCTAGATTGTTATTAAGGATTTAAATATCATATATATCCATTATATATGTATTTAAAATATCAATAATATTGGAAGATAAGAAATTAAATTCACTATTCATGGAGATGATAGGTCGTACGTACGCATGAACGCTACTTATATTTTTCATATTAAAATAATAATAATAAAATTTTATGTATAATATAATAAAATTGTTATATGAATTTAATTTATGTATCATATGTTTAATAAAAAATCCTTAATATATTCCATGTATTGTAGGAACAATTCATATCGCTTTCATGGGGCGGTAGTCCACTCTTCCTCAAACGAAATTATCATATCTACACAACAGGGAAAGCATAAAGGTATTTTATAAATAAAAATTAAAGAAGAAAAGATAGAAAATATATATATTATATATCATCTATAAAATATTGTCTTTTATAATGGCCAAATTGAGAGTAGGTAGGGAAAAATTGAACAATCACCATTTCGTGAGGCAGTAGTTCATGTACATAGAAACGGTATGTTTGTTACCCATTAAATGGTAGTGTGTATTAGTGTAGATAAAAAACAAAACATAACAACATCCTAGTGTATTTAGTATTATGATTTTGTTATATAATCACATAATAATAAAATTTAATGGAGTGTAGAATGGAAATGAAACTAAAAAACCTGAGTGAAGGCATTACCTCTTAAGCAGGTAACTTCTTTTGGATTCTACCAAAAGGCTTCCTTGGTAGGATTTCTTCCATAAGTGAGGCTTCTAGAATGAGGTGAAGGTTTCTTAGAATACATTATGGTAGGTATTGGAATAAACAAAGGGTTATTGGAGTGTTAATATTATAGAATACAAGGTACCTTTTTAAAGGAGTTGAAATGGGAACCCTTGGAAACACTTAAATTATTAAAATAATATAATTAATTTTTTAATTAAAAAGGCTCAAACATGAAATATTTAAAAGATAAAATGATTATAGTTCCAAATAATATCATAAAAAAATTTATATACATATAATGAGTTTGTTTCGAACCTTATATTTTTTATTTACCCTTAACTATTATCTTTTAATTTTAATTATAGTATTACAGTTTTAATTATTAAGAGGATATTAACTTTACTTATATGGGCCAATTTCCCATAATTGGAAACTTAATTATCTTTCAGAAATTATCATAGTCATTTTTTGATTTTAAAATATTTTTAGTATTTTAAAATAATTTAATAATTTAATATTTTTATAAAACATCAATAATGTTAAGTTTTACACTATTCATTTCATTGGATTTAAATAAAATATAGAATGAAATATAACTTCGAACCAATGAATTTAATAGTCTTATAACATGTCATATTTACCTATATTTTTTGATGATATAAATTATTTCAAAGAGTTTTTATTTTAATATTAATAATATCATTTATTTGATTCCTTTATTAATAAAGAAATCACTGCATCATCATTGTGTAACAATTATATTTAATTATTAAATTTTTCAAAATTATAAGTAAATCACCATGATGTAGGAAATATATTTAGATTTATAATTAATATTTATAGTTGAATATATCTCTAATATAAACCCTTATTAATTTTTTTTAAGAATATTTATGTATATAACATATTTTCCTTTATTTAAATTAAAAGATGTAAGTGTCATAATCCCACCCAAGTGGCATCAAAAGGACAAAGATTCATTCCAATGGTTTTCATAGTCAGAAATATCTCATTAAATATTATTAGAACAAGTTTTAGCGTAATTTTATATTATTATAATATTATGTTTACCCTTATTTACAGGATTTACCTTTTAACTGTGGTAAATAAAAATAATAATTACTAAAGATACTATTCATCATGTCCAATAATAAAAGGGATTTATTTACATAATTTTGACCTTATGATTGAAAATATGGAAACCATTTTTCCAAATTCAAAATGTATAAATTCCAGTAATTAATTGAAAATTAATTCCCATTTTCAAAACAAGAAAATAGGTTTTTTAATGTAAAAAGAGTCAAAAGATTGACATTTGTTTATATCAAGTTTCAATGTAAAATTAACTCTAGTTACCAAAATTGGCTTAAATTATAAAAATATAATCTAAATATAATCTAACTCAAATTTAAATGATAATATATCAATAAAAATAAATTACACGAAAATGCAGTTTTGAATTACAAATGTAATATTTTTCACTATTCATGAAAATTTGAATTTTCTCAGAAAAATATGAACATTTCAACCAAAGTAAATTTTTATGTCCGGGTTCCAAATAAGAATTTTATTTTGTAAAATATAACATATAAAAGTGGAAAAATAATATTTAAAAATTGTTCACCATTAAAATATTGTAAAACGACCTTTAAAAAATATTAGAGTATTTTATATATATAATTGGATTCATTCTCATTTTAAACATCAAAAATTTATTGGATAAATATAGAAACATTTAAAAAACATGTTAAATCATATTGTATTTAGTTTTTTTAATTCTCTCCAATACAACGACGAGGCATTAACAATCGTTTCAAATAATAATAATATTATTGTATTATTTTTCGGTATAACTTAGTGTTGTCTGAAATGTAAGATTATGGAGAAACCATTGTTGAGTGTCGAGTAAGATAACAGAAATAGAATCCCCTTTAAATTAGAATTAATATCCTATTCATAAATATTATTAGATATTAAAATTTATTATTCTAAAAATCCATAGGATGTTACATCCTTCGCCATTTTTTTAAAATTGTGTCCCCAAAATTTTATTTACTTATCCCATAGGTGGGGGTATTTCTCCCTCATTTAATTTTCATATTCTTGTGTTTCCTCTTAAACCATATTGGTTTTCCACAAAACCTTTACCTGATGAATCACCTTATTCCACAACACTTTCTCTATGCAGTCAAAAATCATTCCCAACTATTCCTTATAAGAAAGATTCTCTTCCAACTGAACTACCCCTAGACTCAAAACATGAGATGAATCTGAAATATACTTTCTTAACTTTGAAACATGTAAAACATTGTGTACCTAGGATAAAATAGGAGGTAACTGCACTATTTAGGCAACCAACCCAACTTTCTCTAATATTTCACTGTGTATAATGAATCTCGTACTCAGCTTCCCTTTTTTACCAAAACACATCACTTTTTTCTTTGGTGAAACTATTAGAAAGTCATAATCACCTAATTATAAGGAAATTTCCTTACTATGGTTATATGCATAACATTATTTCCTACTCTGAGTTGTCCTCATACGTTTCTGAATCAACTGAAATTTTTATACCATATCTTATACCAATTCTGGTCCCATCAACTTCCTTTCACCTACTTAATCTGAAAAATTTGATGTTCAACACTACTTCCCATATAATTCATTTAATGGTGTTATCTATATACTAGAATAAAATTTTTTATTATAAGAAAACTCAATCAAATAATTTTGGTGATCCCAACTTCCCTAAAAAACCATTGTAAAAGCACGTAGAATATCCTCCAAGGTATGAATTTTTCAGTATAACTACACCAATGATTGCAGTTGAAAAGAAGTACTAAAATTTAATTATGTTCCCAATGTCTTCTTATGGCCTTTCCAAAAGGTAGATGTGAATCTGGGATCACAATCAGATACAGTGGAGATGGGATCTCCATGTAACCTGACTATCTATGTAATATACAATTGAAAAATTTGATCTAGAGAGAGAGTATTCTGAATAAGAAGACAATGAGAATATTTAGTCAATCAATGAACGATAACTTATATTTCAATATAACCTTGGGAAGTATTTGGTAGTCCCACTATGAAATCCATGGATACATTTTCCCATTTCTACTTCGGCACTCGGAAAGGCTGATGCATCCCTTTCGGTACCAACTACTCTTGTTTAAACTTTTCACAAATCAGACATCTCAGGGTAAATTCAACAATATATCTTTTCATTCCATCCTACCAATAATACTATTGAAGATCTATATACATCTAAGTACTTCCAGGATAAACTAAAAATGCAGAACTACGAACTTAACATAACATATATTTCTTCAATTGTGAATCACAAGGCACACATAATATCTTCCCAATCATAAAAACACAGTATTAATCAATATTAAATTCTAGTAACTTACTCTTTTGAACCAATTATACCTTTTTCTATAACTCATTGTCTTATTTTTTTCTTGCTTTATTATGTCTGAAAAAGATGATTTCACTACCACCTAAAACAAAAGATATGTGTTACCTGAACCAACAACTTTAAATCCAAAATTCATCAAATCGATAACCAAATGATCTCATTCGAAATGTATCATGGTTAATGTAGCATTAAATTTTTAGACTCAAATCATCAACCACTTTATTTTCCTTTATTGGATTGTAAAGAATCATGCAATCATATTCGTAGATTAATTCCAACCATATCCCATGTCTCATGTTCAATTATTTATTGGTGAATATATACATAAAACTTTTGTGATCAGTATATATTTTACAGTTTACACCATAAAAATGATCCGTCCAAATTTTTAATGAAAAAATAACAACATTTAATTCCAAATCATATGTATGGTAATTTAACTCATTAGGTTTCATTTGAAATGAAGCAAAAGCAATTACCTGGTAATTATTTATTAGGACACAACCAAGTCCTTTCAATGATGAATCATTGTAGATAACAAATTCACCATTCTTGTAAGTCATGGCCCAACACTGGGGTATTTACCTACCTTTTTTTTCAGTTCCTAAAAAAAACAATCACATTATTTTGTCCAGATGAACTTAAATCAGTTAAATGTAATCTTAGTTAGTGGGCTAGATAAATGATAATAATTTTCAACAAAACTTCATCAATAACCTACTAATCCTAGAAAAATATGAATCTATGTGATATTGGTACATATTGTCCACTCCTCAACAACTTTTTTTAGTAGGGTCAATAATTATTCCATATTTATAAATAATATATTCATGAAATGAAATTTTTTCCAACCAAAATCGACTCTTACTAAACTCCATATAGTTTCTTTTATTTTTGGATTTGAAAAACAATACATAAGTGACTTTCCATTTCCTCCTTCCTTTTAGAGTATACCAAAATATCATCTATAAACACAACCAAAAAAGGATCCAAAAATTGATGAAAGACTCCATTCCTGAGATTAATAAATACAATAAGTGCATTAAAAAATCCAAAAGGAATAACTACAATATAATAATTACCATATCTCATTTGGAATGAGGTCTATGGAATTTTATCCTCTGTCACCTTCAGCTAAGAGTACATAAACCTCAAATAAATCTTTGAAAAATACTGAGCTCCTTGGAGTGGATAAAAAAAATCATCGATATGAGGTACATGACAAATTTTTATTAATAGTGATGTCATTCAAGGATATATAATCAATACATATTCTTGTAGAACCATCATTATTTTTTCACTAATTAAACTGGGGAACCCCATGGAGAATGTAAAGACCTAGACCCAAATAGCCACACAGACAGTGCTAAATGGACACGGTGTTACTACCTTAGGCGCATCTCCTCGAACGCCAAAGGCTACCGACTAGCAGCGAAGGTCTTATAAGTATAGTGGGGAGGCTATACCCTCTTGGAGGATGATAATGGTATTGGTCTGAGTATAAAAATAATGATTTAAGGGAACAAACGACTCTCCAAACTCAAACAAGACTCGTAGAGTAGAAGCACATTCAATATCAATAAACAGTGGAAGCAATAAATATAAACAACAACAACGGAAAGTTAACACAACATCATGATGCTCACTTGTAACTACAATAGAAAAACAAACAAAAATACAAAGCAGGTCATACATATCCATATGTGAAGGTGCCAATGGCTATCCAACTGTAGCTACAAAACTTGTAAGAGCGCTAGAACACAAAAGAAAGAAAAACAAAGTAAACTCTAGCAAGGAAATACATCGAGGTCCATATTAACTCCATACAATATCTAATGCATTCCAGCTCTTGAAGCAGACCACTTTCCTGCACATAAATCCATAAATTCTGCACACGTACCAAAAGGCCCATGCAAGGTGTGAGATGAATCTCTATAGGATACCACCCAACGGCGTGTACCTAATATAAGTGTTTAAGGAGACATGAATTTATAAGGAAATAGTAAATAGTATGATGCATGCAAACAAACACAAACTCCCATGGTTCTCAACAACCACTATGGAGTGTCACCTACTTCGGCCTACACTAGAATCTCTTTCATGTAACCCAGCACCATGTGCCCCCTAACACCGCGTGTCTCAAGTACCGACGTCCCGGAGGCACACCCTAGAAATAGTAACTCAGAGGAACAATGATTCATGTTCTCAAATAAATAACCATAGAGACAATGATGTCTGCCCTCAAATAAAGTAACTAGAGGAACATCAATGTCTGTCCTCATGTAGAGTAACGAAAGGAACATCGATGTTTTCCCTCATATAATGGTGAGCCTCTGCCCCTAACCCGATAGCCTCAATGCTATCCCCTTAAGGCACCTTACCTTCCACATGGATTCTATAACGACCCATACTTTACATACATTGTTAATACTTCAAAATTGAAGCACACTTATTACAACATATGACAAAACCACAAAGGACCGTATAGGTATAGTGTCTTTAGAAACTGGGAAACATAAACAACTAGTTCATAAATCTTCTACAGTGTCTCCCATTTATTTCATCATATCTAGGGTCCCTTTTAGCATATTCTACTTAATATCCATATTCTTGACCTGGGGAAAAGAAAACATAAAAGGGTGAGCTCAAATGCTCAGCAAGGGAAAATAAAGGAAATAAAAATCATATCATATCTTTTTGAAAATCATAACCTGCAAAAGAGATCATAATATCTTAACATGGAACAAATCATAGAAGTGAAAATGAGATCCCCATAATCATAACATGAAACTTGAAACTTTGTGGCATGCACACATAATCATGGAAAATCATTTCTTGTTAGTCATGACTCATTGACAAGACTATCTTAGTGGACCAAGTCCCTTTCTGAAACGAGTCACCCTCGTTTCAGTCCTGTTTCACTGAACCGGTATAAGCTACCGTTCCAGCCATGTCTATCTCATGAGATATAAAATCTTTACCCAATGCATTGGAGGGAGATATAGGTCCCACCCATCTTATAATGAATCCTTTCTTATGTGTGCCACATAATCATAAACCATACATCATAGCGTAACCCATGTAATAAAAATGGGATTCTTAAACAACATGACATCATAAAACAATTCATATAAGATAAAGGAATTCATAAAAATAATTCCATCACAACATAATCAAATCAATGTAATAATAGGGATAAAAACAGAACCCTATATTATCTTAGATGGAAAATAATTTTGATAAAACGCTTGAAATGAATTCTTGAGGAAAATATCATTTCTTCTTCAAAAACATTTTTCCTTTATTAACATGTCATACAACTTTAAACTAAAAGAAGTTGATTAAAAATAAACTTGAAAACTTGTAAAGTATGATTCTTGGAAATAATGTTTTAAAAAATCCATTCATGTCGTATAAGTTAAAAAAAACATTCTTCGTACTTTTGTCGGAAAAGTCAAAAAGTACCTCGTACGAAAAATGACAAAAGATTCCTTTAATATCCTTTAATAAAAACTCACCGAAGGGTAAAATTGGATTTAAACAATTTTATGTGGATGGAAATAACATTAAATATTGAGGAAACATGGATGTGGATGATAAAATACACCCCAGTAAATACTAAAGTATAAACAATCTCGGATAAAAATGAGATTGTGATATTTCCCTTACCTTAGGTCCGATTTGCTTTGTACGTGTCCGAAGCTCCTGTATAATGGTTTAAATAATGTTATTGACTTATTCTAGAATCATACATATTGATATTATATCATATATGGTCATATTCTTAGCTTCTTGTTAGTAATATTTCATTGTTACTTGTTACTCGGGTCTTTATTGCCTTTTGTTCTTATGCGTGTTTTGCCGAATAAATTCTTATTCTTCTTTTAAGGTTATAGATACCTTATATCCAGAATGGTATTAGTGTAACATATATCATATTTATTCATTCAATTCATTTATATAATTACTATGTAATGATGATCATGTAGAACGAGTCGCATCACATCGTGGAGACGGTATTCCGTACGTACGCACGAGTGATGATATCGTTCCTATGATCATGGAATTGTATTTGAGTATATATATATATATTATTTCAGTATCAATATTACTTTATAATAATCATAAATAGTTACTCATTACACCATTATACCCATCCTTGTAAGGTGGTGGTGGAAAATAGATTACACCACGGCGTGGAGACGGTATTCCGTACGTACGCACGCGCGGTGATTTCATTTTTCCGTAGGATGGATAGAAGGTGAATTAGGGTTGTTTCATATTTATAATAACATATCAGTATGTAATTAATACTGATGATATTACTTTATAATGAAACAACTAAAGAATAAGAAGTTGAAGAAGAAAGAAATTGAAAAGATCGGTAATGGATATTACCTCTTCTTTGGAACGCCTCTTTGAATCCTCCACTTAGGGAACTAAGATTGGTCTTTGAAGAAGACCAGGACCTCTAGGATTATTCTAGGTAAGTGGAGAGGAGAAAATGGCAGGGGTTGGCCGAGCTTGAGTGCTCAAATTGGTGTGAGGAGGAGGGGGAGGAGGTGCCCTTTTATAAGGGAGGAGAGGGGCACCTTAGGAATATCTCAAAATATTATTTTATATTAAAGTCAAAATAGGTTTATAATGGTTCCAAAGGGTCTTATTTAGAAGCTAAAGTGGGTATGGGTCGAAATACTATCAACCAATAGGATTTAGACAAGTTTAGGGTATTATTTTAACCGTATCAATTAGATTTAACTCTAAGTTAAATAATTTAACTTTTACCATGTCTTTTTGTTTTCTTTCACTATATGGTTAATACACTTACTATAACATGCCAAACGAACCCCAAATTGTTTATTATTAATATATATATCCTTATCTAAGTCATTTGGCCGAACCGTAGATTTTTAGGAATAAAATAACAATTAATAATATAATATTTGATTTAAAAACTATTTTGTGTCAATTTTGACACTATTTGATATATGATTTTTGTGAAAGTCATAACAGAATTATATGTTCGAACCAAGTTGATTAAATCAACACTAATATATCATAGTAACCTAGAAAATTATTGTAATTCATAAAAAGTCTCAAATTAAATTTATTTTTGTGTTTATAACATCAATTATGTCAATATTTAGTTAATAAGATAATTACTGCATCATCAATGTGTCATAAATAAATTACTTTATTTAATGTCTAAAAATTATAAATAAAATAACATTATGTAGGAAATCTTTTTAGCTTTCTAATGAATATTTATAGTCGAATTTATCTTATGTATAATTCCATATTAAAAATGATTTACTTATTAAACTTTGATTTTACCTATTTTAACCCTTCTTTAAATAAATTAATAATAAATGTCCTAATCTAACACAAGTGGGCCTAAATGATCATATTTTATTCCTAAGTTTGTTTTTGGTCGAATTACACTTATCCAATAGAATTAGGACATGTGTTAGGGTAATAGTAATATCATATTTACCCTTAGTTACCCTATTTACTATTAACCGTGGTAAAAAAAAGTAAAAAGTTACTATTCACCAAAAATTATTTTCATCTCATTGAACCACATTTTAGTCCTTGATATTAACCGTGTCTGTCGGATTTTTGAAATTCCATTCACAGAAGCGGTAAAATTAAGTTTTATGCAAAATTCAGTTTTTAACCTACCACTTAGTGGTTT
Organism: Viscum album; assembly: GCA_963277665.1. Classification (NCBI taxonomy): domain Eukaryota; kingdom Viridiplantae; phylum Streptophyta; class Magnoliopsida; order Santalales; family Viscaceae; genus Viscum; species Viscum album. Next base: position 1,609,321,159 of record OY728128.1, read on the forward strand.
CACTATTCATCAAAAATTGAAAGTTTTCAGAAAAATGCCAAAATTTCATCCTAAGCTATATTTCATATTCCAAATTCAAAAATGAAGTCTATTTTACCAAATTCATAACATAGAAATTGTATTAATTAATTTTATAATTAAATCCCGTTGTTAAAACAAATAGCGTGTTTTTAAGAAACAATATCTATCAAAAGATTGACACTTGATTATGTCTGGTTTAAATGTGAAATTACATCCAATGACCAAAATTGTATTAAATTGTAAAAATATATTCTAAATATAATTTAAAACCACTCAAATTAATGATTTATCACTATTAATTATTTCGATTAAAAAAGTTGTTTTTAATTATAATTTAGTAATTTTCACTATTCATCAGAATATGAAAGTTATCCGAAAAGTACCAAAATTTCACCTTAGGCTAAATTCGATACTCCGAATCCAAAAATGAAGTCCATTTTGAAAAATAAAATTTATAAAATTTTAAAAAGTGGTTTTTACTATTCATAACGGCTAGTTTTATTTTAATAGCATATCGTTGTTTAGTGAAACTCGGTATTGCGTACGACGCAAGCTATCGAGGAAGGTCACGATTGCGTGTAAAGTAAGCCAAGCAAGTGTGTAGTGAAAGATTCCTTTGAACAAAATATTACTCATAAAAATCTCGGGTGTTACAGCTTCCCATGACAAGAAACACAAAACTAAATGTACATAAACAATAACTAATGGGGGCCTCTACCCACATGAGTTTTCAAAACCACCTCATCACGGAGCCTCTCTGTGTACACTACTCAATGTTCCAGGTGAGCGGTAATCACCCAAATAGTACCCAAGCCACAACACCTCTGACACATCAAGTCCTTGTGACTATTCCACTCAAGCTTGATAGCCTCACTAACCAAGTAACTCATTCCATGCCCAACCTGAAGTCACCCTGCCTCATGTTGACATCTGTGACTCCAAATCCCGTTGTTAGAACCACCCAATGTAACCCGGGCCAAGTCTAACCTATGATCAACATCACTCAAGAATATCTGGGCCACACACAACACAACCAAAAGGGTTCTAGCACATGGAATTCAGTAATTAGATATAATAATCAAAAGAATCACTTTTAAATAGGCAAAACAAACTAAACAGTTTAAAACAATACAATTCAATTATAACCATTTTTGCATTCCCTGACCAAAATGCATCGATTATAAATGGCCACTTTTCTAGCCCTACTCTAGAAAAATAGTTAATAGGGCAAACCCAAAGGAATACCATAGGTCAGATAACAATTAGATAGGCAATAACAGGTAAAATAGGGTCACCCTCAAAATACCCAAAAATGAACCAAAGTTCACCCCACCCAATGGTCTTTGAAAACACAGAGTGCTGGTTGCACCACCTACCTCATACTAGTATAATGATACTCCTCCAATAACAGCCTCCAATTAGGTTAGAACGTGGTAGATCTAAAAGGGAATCAAAATCACTCAAACCCCTATAACTTGTCTTATAACAAAAATCAAGAAGAACAGCTCAAGAAGAATAAAGGACTTAACGAGGGGGTTCTAACGAATCCAACAATGATCAAAAAAGATTTCGGATGGAAGATCGGAAGGAAAAATGAGCTCTGGCCAGCTCTCCTGGCTCAAACCTATCGAGGGTTTGGGTTTTCACCCCAAAATAAGGCTACTTCCCGTTTTAGAAAAAAAAAAGAAAAAGAAAATACATGACGTGTAATTAGGACTACACATTGTGTACCATTTCATAGTTCATATAACAAATGATATTTTGTTCAGTACTTTCTAACTGATTACATGGAATATACCTATTGTACGTGGTATGTACCTCTCTACCCATCCAACATCCCCAACACGCCATGTATATCCCCATACACATCCCCTCTATATGGCATGTACTTTCAAAAAACATTCTACCCCACCAACAAGCCTACATGCCATTTATGGCCTTCTCACAGAGGAAAGGGTACACAACATGTACTTCACGTTCACAACATTTAATCAATTATTTTCCAAAAAATTCCTAGTTCCTCCAATTTTCTTATAAACTGGTCAAAAATTCAAACAGGGTTAGGATTTTTGACCCACTCCAAAAACCTGGGTTCTTACGTTGAAGTGCTAGGTCGAATGAAAAGATTTTCAAGTAATTATTTCAGCTATTTTTTAAATTCTACCTATTCTAATTGAGGCATTAGATAAGGGGGTTTAGAAATAGCCTTATAACTAGGAAATAAATCAATATTAAATTCAACTCATGATTATGAAAATACCAAGAAATTATTCTAAAAAAACATTCATAAATTCTTTCATAACTAGAATGTCACTAATCAAAACTATTTATTTATTTTCATGAACATGATCCAGATAACATTCACTGCATGTTTTAATCAATCTTTTAAATTCTTAGTATGTTATCATGGCTATGAAATCATTAAATAAAAATTCCATGGCTTTACAATCAAATTTAGCATGATAAAGTAAAATCTAATCCATACCCAAAATTATATCAAATTCCACTATAGTATATTCAACAAGATTGGAAAGAAAGACGATAAAACTAATTATAATAATAATATTTTTATAAATCTTGGTTTCATTAATAATCCCACATAGAGTATTTACCAAAAGTTATATATCACAATCACGAGGTGATATTTGTTATTTACTTACAAAGATCTTGTAAAGGAAAGAATGTGAAGATCCAGAGTCAAATAGAGTATTGGAATATTTTTGAAAACCCCCTATAAAATACATGTAACTACTTCATTTTATGGCCCCACATCAACTATATTACTTGCAAATGATTTTTTATTCCCTTATGCTTTCGATCTTACTGGTTCCAACCCTGGGTAACCAACTTTGGACACAAATTAGTGTAATTTACTCTCTCAATGCAACTAAAACATCTTTATGCTGATTTTTCACTACCCACATGATCATATTCCGTACAGTTATGAGAAATTTTACCAGTCTTTCCACATCTGAATCGCCTACTCAGAATTGATTGGAATTCTCCATGATTATTTTTACCACACTTCTCAAAAGTTGTAAAATTTGTTTTCTTACCTTCAGGCTTCTTTGATGAATTATTTCCCATTAACAGCCAACTAGATTACTTATTTTGTGTGATTTCATGGAACACATGATCATAAAAAACCCCATTTCTACCTTCTCAGCACATTATGCTAGTTTCTCATAGCTTCTGATCTCATGAGAAGTTAACTTCCTTCGATATTTCATCTTTAATCCTCAGTAAAACCAATTTATCTTACTATGAATATCCTGAATAAAATTTGGGACATACATTAACAAATGCTTGAAATTTTATTTATATGTAGGCACCAAATAATTCTACTTTTGTCTCAATTATAAGAATTTCTATTACATCCTATGTTGAATACCATTAGGAAAATATTTCTAAAGGAAGATATTCTTAAATGCATCCCATTCCATGGTGTCAATCTATTCACTTACTCTGATATTTTTTACCATTGACAACCATTGATCGACTTCACCTTCAAAAAAATAAATATAAATTCTTCACATGGGATTTTCTAAACAACCCTTACTTCAAAAAAAATCTAGTGATTTAATCCACCGTTCAGCTTGAAAAGGGCCAGATGATCCTATGACTGATGGGGGACGCTGTCATTTGAAATTCTATACTATTGACATATTAATTTTTATTTGGTCTGGAAGATCTCATACATGGAAACCAATACAATTTTTCACTTGAGTCATCTGAGCCATCCCTGCAAAAAACTATTTAGTTCAAATTCCGACCATCTTACGATGTTAATTTTGATGTTTATTTACCTTTGTATGCCTTCCCATCACCACTACCCTATTTCCTCCATAGAAAAACATTCTGAACAAACATATCTTAGATGAATAAAAATGGAAATATTCAAATTCTATATCATTTAAATTTGACAATAAAGAAAAAATATTTTATGGGAATTCTATTAAAAATATTCTAACTCAAAAAGTTATCTAAACTAACCATTGATACCAACTATAAGGCCTCAACCTTAAACATTTCATAATATTGAGATAAGTTAATAATTTTACTTTAATTCACATTGAGGATCTTTTTAGGTTTATATTTTTAAATAATTATTCTATTATCAATACATATCATCCCATAATAATACAAGAGGATACTATTAAAACAATATCCATATTTTCCATCAAAGGATACCCTAAAAAATGATTTCTTTTCTTGATAAAAACCTTCTTAACTTATTCCTTTCTATTAGTCATCCTTATACCCTGCGAAAACATTTTAAAAACTTGGGATGTGCCCAAAAATATCACTAAGGGATACACAAATAATAAAAACTATTATCCTTTCTAAATCCTGAAAACCATGAATACATTTTCATAAAGTAATACATTTCTCCTTTTTGATGTAGTAAATTTTATTCACTGAATATAAGGTCATTTAATACCCTTTTATAACCAAAATATTTCTATAAAACCCATTAAGAACACATAACATATAAAAGGTAACTTGGTACAAAATCATATTTAAATGGAATAACCATACCGCCTACTTCCATACATTTCATTCATACAAATAGAATATCTATATGACTGACTTCCATACCCAACGAACTCTAGGTTAAAAATTTACAACCCTTATATGGTTTATCACATAACTACCCATCTTTTGTTTATCATGAAAACACCTATCAAATGACCAAGTACCATTATATAATCATAAAACATAAATGATTGTAATTATCAACATTTCACTCATAAAATTTTATTTACCATGACAAGAAATCATTACAAGATATTAAAATAGTAAATCTGCTTTAAAATCTATTTTCAATACCAAAACACCGAAAATGGGAATAAGGGGTTTCTTTTTCTTTTAAAAAAACATTAAATCTTATAGAGGAAGCCACATATCAAGTTACTATTTTGGCGATGGAGAAGTCATTGTCACCACATACGTTAAAAACATTTCTTTTTGTTGTTTAGTAAAATTCTTCATAGAAAAAAGATTCCATTTTAATTTAATGTCAAATGGGTTTATTATACACCTTATAAAAGAAGGTGGTGTATATTGTCAAAATATTTTTCAATGAAAAGAGATTAAGACAAAGTCCATTACCTTGAGTTTGACTCATCACGTACAAGAATTATGTTCCTGAATAATAAACTTAGATTAATTTATACTATCTCGAGAACCTTTTTCTTGTTTATTATTCCTTTTATATCATTTACTACCATGTTATAAAAATTACATGATTATTTAAGTGCATATCGGATGTTTTGTCAATATTCAGTATTTGAGTTGAAAATTATCATGTTTTGATATAAATTTTCCATGTGGTCAAATTTCCATAATCTCTAGTATATTATTCATGATTTAAATATCATATATATCCTGCATATATGTATTTAAAATATCCATAATATTTGGAGATATGAAAAGATATTCACTGTTCATGGAGACGGTAAACCGTACGTACGTATTAACGCTACTTCCATTTATTTTTCATATTAAAAGAATAATAACCAAACAATATTTATATTAAAATACTAGTGTTTTATCAATGTCATGTATGTATAATTGGTTTAATAAAACCATCCTTCATATGTTCCATGTATTGTGGGAATGAGTCATATCGCTCTGAGGGGACAACAGTCTACACTTCCTCAAATGAAATTATTGTATTTACAGAACATGGATAGAATAAAGGTATGTACTAATTAAAAATTATAGAATAATAGAGAGAAAATGAACATAATATATATAATATGTAAAATAGTTTCCATTATAATGGGAAACATTAGAGACGGTAAGGTAAAATTGAATAATCATCATTTCGTGATGCTGTAGTTCATCGTACATAGAAACAATATGTTCATTACCCATTAAATAGAGGTGTGTGTAAGTATAGATAAATAAAATAGTATAAAAATATCTTAGTATACTTATTGAAGTATTGTTTTTTATATAATCATAGAATAAGAAATGTTTTGGTTTTGGAGAATGGAAATGAAACTAAAAATAATGAGAGAGGCTGTTACTTCTTTATTAGGTAACTTCTTTTTGTTTAGATCAAAAGGCTTTTTTGGGAGGCATTCTACCCTAAGAGAGGATTCTAGGATGAGTGGAGTGTTTTAGAAATATTTTTTGGGTATGTTTGGGACAAACCAAAGGGTTATTGAAGTGTGAATATTATGGAATAGAGGGTACCTTTTGTGGTAGAGGAAAGGGGAACCTTTAGAAACTCTTAAATTATTTAAATAATATAAATTAACTTTTTAATTCAAAAGGCACCAAATTGAGTTATATTGAAGATAAATAAAGGATAAGTCTAAATACTCTCATACAATAATTTTTATACATGTATTTTTTTATTTTAATACTTATCTTTTTGGTTTACCCTAAATTATTCTCTTTGAATTTTAATTGTGGAAATAACATTTTAATTATTTAGAGGTTATTAATTTTACTTATATGGGGTCAATTTACTATAATTAGACACCTAATGAGTTTTTATACCTTATAATAGTCACTTTATGATTTTAAAACATTTTTAGTACTTCTAAATAATTTAATAAATTCCTATTTTTTATAAAACATCAATTATGTCAATTTTTACACTGTTCATTTTATTGAATATAAATAAAATCGAAACAATTTGATAACTTCTAACCAAAGAATTTAATATTTTTCTAAAATTTCATATTCACATATATAAATCGTTGATGATATAAAATATTTAAAATATTATATATTTTAATATTTATAATATCATTTATTTGAATCCTTTATTAATAAAGAAATCACAACATCGTAATTGTTTCACAATTAAATTTAAGTATTTAATGTCTAAAAATTATTAATAAATTACCATGATGTTGTAAATATATTTATATTTATAATTATAATTTATAATCTCAGATATATCTTATATAAAACCATATTAAAATTATTTTATTAATAAGATTTATGTTAATAACCAATTTTACATTACTTTAAATTAAATGATATAAGTGTCATGATCACACCCATGTGGCTTCTAATGGGAAAATTTTCATTACAAGGGTTATACTGGTCGAACATATTTTATCCAATATTACTAGTTTAAGTGTTAGGGTAGATTTATATTTTTATAATATTATTTTTACTCTTATTTACATGATTTACCCAACCATGGTAAATAAAAAAATAATTAATACAATTACTATTCATCAGGTCAAAAAAAAAGAGACCAATTTAAATAATTGGGAACTTCTGATTCCAAATATGTAATCTATTTTTCAAATTTAAGACATAAAATATGCAATAATTAGTTTTAAATTAATTCTCTGTCAAAAAGGGTAAACAAGTTCGTTTGAAAAGTTAAAACAATCAAAAGATTAACATGTGTTTATATCAAATTTCAATGAGAAATTAAATCCAAAGATGAATATTGGATTTAATTATAAAAACCTAATCTAGATATAGTTTAAATCCAATTTAAAGGATAATATATCAATATAAATAAATTACACAAAAATTTAGTTTTGAATTAAAAATGCAGTGTTTTTCACTATTCATTAAAATATGAATTTTATCAGAAAAATACCAAAACTTTAAAAAAAAGTATTTTTATCTCATTATTCCAAATAAAATGTTTTTGTGTTAAATAGAACATATAAATGTTTAAAAAACTTGTTTTAAAAATGGTTCTCCATCAAATGGTGTTAAAACGACCATTTAAAAACATTAGAGTATTTTATGCTTAAATTTGTATTCATTCTCAATTTAGTCCTCTAAAATTTATTAGATAAATGAAAAAAATTTAACCAACACGTGTAATTATATTATAGTTAATTATATTCATCCATCAAATACAATAGTTAGGCGTTAACTACAATTTTAAATAATAATAATATTATTCTTTTATTTTTAGGTACAACTCAATGTTGTGTACAACATATGATTTCTGAGAAACCCATTGTTCCGTGTCGAGTATGCTATCATACTAAACATTCCCTTTACTGTAAAACTAATATCTTATTAAAAAATTTTAGTTGATATGAAAATGTATTATTCTATAAATTCCCAGGATGTTACAACATGCTTCTAAAAACACTAATAAATCATTACCATATAAGAAATGATATTTGTAATAAATGGATGAGAATTTCAATAGTTTCCATTTTGTAGTGAAAATATATGTTACCTAGTATTCATTAAGATATTATGGTTTCAATCTCTTTATAATATATATATTGAGTCATTAAAACCATATTAATACCACTATGTATTTTTATTTTAGTGTAATAATTAAAATTTTAAGAAAGAAATTTTTTTAGAGGGTGATAATTTGGAAATCATAATGTTTTTATAACAAACATTAAAGTAAGTATTTAATGTGTATCTTTTTATAGTATATGATCCTAGAAGACGAATTTTAAAAAAACATTAGTATTAAACACTCATTCCGAATTTATTATCCGAATGAGTCTTACAATAATCTTTCTAATTATTTAAAATTTTCATTGTATTCAATGAATAGATATATTATTTAATTAATATTGTTATATTCTAGTTACATATTTTAACCCTTTAATTTAAACATATTAAATATCATTTATCAGATGGAATGATAGAAATATTGTACAATATTCTTATTCCTTACAAATATTTTATGCATCAATATTATTAAAAAATAATTCATATGATTTCAAAATTTTTAAAATATTCAAATCACTTAGAAACACCTATTTTAAATATCCAACACCTTTTAATTTATTTAAAAATTATATCAATCATAGTTTATTTACGATATGGTCTTAAAAGTTCTATTGTATCATCTCTTTCAAAATGGGAAAACACCACAGAGGACTTGCACAATTTTATATTGGAGTTGAAGAATTCATACTGAAGAATGGAGGAAATATCAAAAATATTAAGGAAGACCATGTTTATTTCAATTATTACTATGGATTAAAATTTATCAATAAATAATAAAAAATTATTAGAACACAATTTTTTATAGAAGGGGAGAATGTACCAACCTAGAAATTTATTCCTTCTAAATATATATATTATTGTGTCATTTTTTGTAATTTAGAACAATATAATACACATAATTGAATACATAAACAATTTTTTTAATTATTTAATAATGATATAAGAATACATCATAAAATACCTGGTATTATAATATAATGGCTTCTTCATAATAACATTATGCATTATTTTTAAATATTGACTTGTAAAAATAGGGATAATAAAGGTACAAAAATATTGAATAATAGTACATTCACTAAAAGGAACTGTATAGGCTTAAAATCCACCAAAAAAAGACCAACTATTGAATAAATATTGTAAAAAAATATAAGCATTATAAAAAGGATAGAAACTAACCAAGGATGTATAATAACCTTTGTAAGTGAAGTAGTGAGTACAAAAGTGAGAATAAATGTGTATTTATAGAGAAATTAGATCATTTCACTTTATTATTGTTGTCCAACATTGTTGATGATAATTATTACCATTAGTGAATAATATATTTGGTCACTATTATTATTGGTTTTGAATATGCAATTAAGTGACCATGTAGATATTATATGATAAAACCCAAATTCTATTTTTTGGAGACTATGGACATATTTTTTTATAAATATTTTTTTATAATAAATTAGAATGTCTCAAATAAAATTTATTTTTGTTAAATAATCTTTTAAATTTGTTTTTAAATGAAAATATATTTTAATGAAGTCCTACGTAAATTTTCTAACATCCTGAATGTTAATAATGCTATAAAAGTTATTTATTTTAAATAAATATATATTTTTATGTAAAATATTTAAGTTTTATAATTATAGTACTAATTTGATAAAATAAATTTTTTTTTTGTACTGATTACATCCAAATTATCTAAGGATGATTTTTTGGTAATTTTCTAACAACATTAACATTTTTTGTTGAAAAGGTGAAAATTACCATTTTACGAGCATTGTGATTTTTTGAAATCCTTATTATATGAATAAAATAGAATTTATAAAATATTTTATTAAATAAATATTTAATTTATTAAGTATAAAAATTAATTTAAACATATTAATGTTAATTTATAATTCTATAACTTACATTTTGGGAACAAAATAATTTATTTTTGGGATAAAACTTATTTTTGGTTTATGTGAATAAAATGGGTTGGTTTGAAGGGAATATTTGATTTATGAATGAATTTAATGTCATACCACACTCTTTCACTCAATAATAATATATAAAATTAGTTACAATTCATTTCACCCACAAGTGGTCAACATATATAATAAAATAACCAATATTTAATCCTTTACGATAACCCATCCTTTGGTATAAATACGCCCATTCCTCCTCACATTCCACACAAAATAATTCCATAATGAATTAAATCTAAATATATCTTTCAATAGGATCTCCAAGTTGGTTCCAAGGTTCTATTTAGTCTCTCTCTAACTTTATGATGCATCCTCCCAAGTTAAGTGCCCTTAATCATCCTATTTCATTTTCAAGTACATTACATTTGTCATATTGTCTTTTTAAATTTCATTTATTATACTACAATGATTTTTATTCCATGGAATCATCTTCCAATTGATATTTTTCCAATGAGAGTTTATTTATTTCCTCTCATTACATCCTTTTTGAGTTTTTTATAAAACTTTGACTTTGCAATTGCTATAAAACCATCTTAAAATTTAAATAAAGTAAAACGCGTGTGGCTTTCCAAGAAATGAAATACATGTTTAGGTACTACAAGTGGATTTTGATCTAGAACATTTGTACCTAGGTGTAATAATCCCAAAAAGCGTGCATTGGGATTTAAATAAATCATTACCTTGTGCAATATAGTGGTCCTTTCTACACACCTAGTTTTACACTACTAGGGCATATGATTTAGATAATTTACATTTGCTTTACAAAACCATTATAAATGATTTATCTATTATTTCATTGGTTTCTAATTTTTAAAATTTCATATATCCTTCTAACTAGACACCTTTCAGCCTTATTCATTATGAACATTCAATGATGACAATCTCATATTATTCACATGGTAAGGATGTTTATTTATACAATTTTGAAATACCTAGTTATTCCATAATTAATTTTTTATAGTATAATTATTTATTCTTGATTGATGAAAATAATATAATGCCATATATTTCTTTGGTTTATTTTGGAAAATATTTTAAGATACGTCTCATTAATGAATTTTGAAAATTATTTTGTTGTTCATTCCTTGAGAACTATGGCATGAAATTATTTAATTTGTGATGGAATACATTGGACTTTTATGTGATGGGTGGGTCCTGAAATTTTATACCCCCTTAGTGTATAGGTAGGTCTCCTGAGAAAACTATTTTTAGGTAATGGGAGCATCCTTACCCTTTATATAAGATGTCTTAGAAAAAATCCTTGATGGTACGTTGAAGATATATTGAAATATGTCCTTGACTACATGTTAAAATGTATTACATTATGTATTACCACTACTATATGATTAGTTATTGATATCCAGAAATCTATTCATTATTTTATCATCCATGGATTACTTATGATATCAGTGTCATTTGATATGGTATAACTTAGTTCATTTATTCCTCTATTAACTATAATATGAATTATTTATATCCTTGAATCTATTCATATTTTCAAAATGGATTTTTGTAATCTCCCAGTTTCATTTGATATGATGTACTTGGTGTATTTATTATGTTTTTCAATATACGATCAATAATTGACATATGTGAATCTATTCATTGCTTTGTTAGACATGTATTTATTTATGCTCCTAGTTAAATTTGATATGGTATAGATTAGTTCATTTATTCCTCAATTCACTATATGATCAGTTATTGATATCCTTGAATATTTTCATTATTTTGATGGGAATAGATTTATTTATGTTCTAAATTTCATTAGTTATGGAATAAATTAGTTTTCTTATTCATTCCATAATGTGAGAGTTATAATAGCTTATATTTCATTGTATCCCCTTACAGAGCGTCAAATATCACCTTTATTTATTGTTTTCCTTTTCCACAGGGAACCAAAAGTAGTACTAAATAATAAAAATGGATTGTAAGTATAATAATAATGTATTCAATTTTTAGATGAAGTAATTTCTATTTCAATGTATGGTAAAACTCATTTATGTATCTAATTTCCAAAAGATATGAAACAGTGAGATCTAATATAATGTTATCTATATACCAATTTAATTATAAAACCAGTAGATCTAGGGTACTAAAGTGGGGATTGTTGCATCATTGTATACTCAGTATCATATGAGGTATATTGAAGACATTTGATGATGGTATTGGACATACTCTAAGAGAACCAACTTTATGGTAAGCTCTTGAAGTGTCAGTTTTGTATTCAAGTGGTCCACCTCTTGGTAAATGTTATCTCAGAAGATGGAGTAACAAGAGACCCAACAATGGTTGATGTAGTGTTAACTTGGGATCCACCTGAGAGCGTGACTGAGGTGCATAGCTTCCTTGGGTTGGTAGGCTACTATAAAATATTTGTTCCCAATTTCTCCTAGATTTCTGCACCCCTGACTACTTTGAACCAAAATTGGTATCATTTCATGTGGAATGAGATGCTATATAAGTCCTTTAAGTATTTATAGTAGAGGTTTATGAGTTCCCCCTTAATGATGGAAGTTATTTGAAGGGTAATCAAGGTGTGGTGAAGGCGATTCTCTATCAGTAAGCCTTCTCTCTTAGTGTTTTCTTGGTTTCTCTTGGATATACAACTCCATATATCTCAGTTTTATATATCTAAATCCTAATCATGTAGGTATAGGGTTTTTTCCCTAAAATGGTGATATTTGGTCATGTTGATGTTAGGGAAAGAGAACTAAGGCATTTTAGTTTAGTTTTTCACCAAGATTTGTGGTGCAGTTGTTCGTTGGTCCATTTCACTGAAACCCTAAGGTAGGTATATTCAATATCATATCTATTTTGTTAGAACTAGAATGATTTAATTTTAAATTAATGGTTTATTCTTGAAATTTATAATGGTTGTGATGTGTGATGCTTGTTTAACACCCATTTTGTGACGTTTTATGGATTTTGTAAAATAATGGGTTATTATTGTGGAATGTGATTGATGTTGGATTTTAAAAGGATAGTTTTAAATTCATTAGAATGTATGATTTTTAGGCAATGTTTTGAGAAAATGGTTTTCAATAAAAAAGGTTTCATTGTTAAAATGATATTTTTAGTGTATATATTTTTACGGAATTTTCAATAAATGTGTATTTTATTGAAATGGTTCTGGTATTTTTTGGAAATTGTTGATGTATTTTTGTAGTAGTTTGGATAAATTATTTGGATTTTTTATTGGATTAACTGATTAAGCAGGGGTTATGAGTGATGGATAGTGGGCATGAGGAACCGCAATCAAGGGGAAGTGGGTGCATTGTACCACTATAAAAAGTGGATGGGTTTGGACGTGAAGTTCCACCGTCAATGGTAGTAACGAGCTTTTGTGTGTGTGTGGTTGGGTGTGGGTATCAAACATGGTTATATGGTTGGGATGAATGTGTGGACATTCCGGGTATATTATTTTATAACAATAAGAAATGAGTAATGATTTTTTTGGTATATTTCCCTAGAATAATGTGGATTTGGGTAAATTTTTTTGGTTAAATATTTTTTTGGATTGTTTTTTATTGTTGAACTATTTTAATAGATTATATAATTTTTTTATATTATTGTACTAATGGATCAATTCTAGTGGCATGTGTTGGGAGGTCATTGGGGAAAACCAACTGGGTGTTATTACTCACCCCCATGCTTTGAAACTTCGGTGCTTTTGGAGATATTGTTTTCCAGGACACAGGTAAAGGTTAAGAATCTCATTTCCTTAATGGATAATCACGATGCTTGGGTGGTATTGTGGTGATTCAAACATGGAGCTTGGAATTGAGTTGTGGAGTGGTTTCATAGATTCTTTGGGTTTTGATATTTAGTCTTTTTCTTGGTACTCTGATTTTGGATTATTGTAGGTGGTTGTATTAGTCCCTTGGAATTTTTATGAGACTGGTTTCTTTGTATGTTTGTCTCTTGGTATTTTGTTGAATTGGTTTAGATTGTTGAAAAAAATCAGGTAGTGGTGGTTAGATATGACTTGTTTGGTTAGTTGTTTTTATTCTAATCTAAAATCATTCCCCAATTATTACTGAATCCCTCGGAATTTATTACTAGCCTTCGGTACCTTGGGAATACCCCTTAAGGACAAGTAGTATCCCACCTCCCTGTTAATCCAATGAGGAGGGGTGGGATGTTATAAGTGGTATCAGTTTGTCCTGTCTTGGAAATTCATGTTTTTTTGGTTCATTGGCATTGATTGTTGGTCACGGTGTAAGAATTCGTTCTTGGTTTATTCTTTTAGTGGGGATGGAATCAAGGAATAAGATTTTAGAAATCTGAAAAGTATAACTTAAAATGATGTAACTAACCCTTTTATGTTGAGCTTCAAGTTACCTGGGAGTTGGGTTCATAAGTGTTTTGGGGACACTTATAGGAATGGGATCTAATTTTTGTGGGTAAATCCAATGAGATTAGCATGGAATGCATGATAGAAATGATTTCCTAATAGGATTCGTATTTCTTTGGGTATAATGATTTATGTTGTGATATGAATGTTTTGATTTTGAAAAATCTAAATTGGTATTCAAATGTGTCGATTTTTAATAGATAACAGGTGTTATATTTCGAAAATGGGTCAATTTTAAAAACATAGCTGATTTTTCAAATATGGTTGTACCTAGTAAAATGGGAAAGGGAAATAATGGTTTTTTATAACATAATGAGATTGAATTTGAAATTGTAAGCCTTTATTTGTTTGAGATTGAACATTATGGTCATTCTAATGTTTATAGAAATGGCACCAGGTAGGTGTTGTAGAGACCATCCTAAGGATGCCGTGGAAAATGTGGCTGCACCTAAGACCTAGGTGAACCAGTAGTTTGTACAGAGCATAGTGCAATATTTCTAAGTTGTGGAAGGTGGGAATAAAAGCAATGATCCGAGGTATGTGGATCACTTGGTTCAATTTCAAATGAAGTGTCTACCCTTTTCTCTGTGATTCAGTGCCATAAAGGGTAGAAGCATAGTTTAATATGATGAATTAGATATTCAATTTCATGGGAACACCAGAAGAGTTAAAGTTGAATCTAGAAATGTACATACTGGATGATCTTTCATGTTAGTGGTGCGAGTTGGTGGTCCAAGATGGAACAGACCAAGGCATGATATGGTAGAGTTTTGAGTAATTTTTTTACAAATAATTCTACCCCCACACTTTTAAAATCTAGTGCACAACTTATTTTTTATCTTGATGTAGGAGAACATTTCATTGACAGAATATACAACTATGTTTATGAACATAGTGCATTTTTTACCCAAGGAGGCGGCTAGGGTGTCCTTAGAGGAGAAAATATTTGAACTAGGTCAAAGGCAAGAAATTCATTCTAAATTTTCAGTTCTCTGTATAAGTTATTACCCAAAAACGGTGAATAGAAATTCTATGGATAAAAAGGTTATTTTGGGGACTACATCCAAGGGAAGCATGTTGGTACCCATAGGGTATATTGGGAAATCTAATGTGGGTATCAAGAGGAAGATGGTCACTTATTTCCAGGGTGAGATTATGGATCAAAATATAACTATAGGATCGGTGAATCTTTCTCTGAAGCCCCTAGAAATGCGTTATTCTTTTAGTGGGGTTATATAAGTGACATGAAGTGGGATTTCACAACACAAGCTCAAGCATGTCAAAATAAAAAGTAGATGGGGCCTCTTTAGAGTTATAGTTACAATGCTCTAAGGTTTGGTGTCTGTGACCCTCCTTATAGGTCAAATGAATCATACACCTTGATGAGACAATGAAATTAGTATACCCCTTTTCAGTATATCCTAGTTAGTCTTAGTGATTACAGGAATACCACGACTCCTCGGGCGGGTAAGTTTCGGCATGGAAATAATGGGTAATGTGTGGCCAGCAAGTAGTTTTTTGGAGGTGAGCAGGATGTAGTGGATGATCATTCGAGAACTTTCTTTATACAAGGTATGATTATTTGGAATTATACCCTTATTAAAGTGTTGTTTGAAATGTGTGAATCTCATTCTTTCATTATTCTCGTGTCATTGATTTATTGGGTTTAAGTGTGGAAATGATGCCTTCTGTTTTAAAACTTCAATCTCTTTTGGGTCAAAGAGAGCGTTGAGCATTATTTTATATAGAATTTTGAAAAGTTGTGGATGATTTTGAGTTTATTTAGTACTTCTTATTGCTTTAGAGGGATGAATATGATATAATCCTTGGTATTGATTGGTTGAAAATTGTTAAGGCCCACATCGACTGCTATTCATGAATAGTTAATTTTACGATGAGAAATGATGTGCAACATCTCTTTAGAGGAGAGAAAGATGTGAAGGCTGGTTCAACTGGATTTTTGGTACTAGAAGTTGGGATGATATCATTTCATTTGGTGGATTTCTCTTTGGCATCGATGGAATAGGATGAGAGTAGTATTTTTTGTCAGTGGTTGATCTGTTTTTGGATGTCTTTCCCAAATCATTATCTGTGTTTCCACATTTGAGAGAAGTGGAGTTCATGATTGATCTCCTCCTTGGGAATAGTCCTATCTCACTTACCTCATACAAAATGACACTTTTAAAATTGCAAGAATTTAAAGTACAGTTGGAAGAACTAAAAAACAAAGGGTTTATCTGGCCAAGCATATCTCCATGGATAGTGTCAACTCTATTTGTTAAAAATAAAGATGGAACTCTTAACCTATGTGTTGATTATCATAATATTATCCATGTTATGATAAAGAATTGGTATCCAATTTTAGGCACTGATGACCTATTCGATCAGTTTCTAGGATCTAAGTTGTTCTCCATGACTGAATTGCGATCAAGATATCATCAGTTGCGAGTGTGGAAGGAGGATATTCCTAAAATATATTTCAGAAGTAGAAATGGACATTGTGAGTATGTGGTTATGAAATTTGGTCTTATAAATTTTTCATTGGGGTTCATTCCATTGATTAATCAGATATTTTAGAGATATCTAGATTTTTTGTAGTGGTATTTTTTGATGATATACTGGAATATTTAGGGATAAGGGTGGAACATGAGAAACAATTCCTATTAGTGTTTGGAATTTTGGTTCTATAAAAAATTATCAATGGGTGACTTTTAGATTCAAGAGGTAAATTTTCTATTCCATGTTATTTATGAGATATGTGTTTTAGAAGTTCTGGAAAACATAGAGTTCATTATATATTAGATACCATCAAAGAATATTTTCAAGATACGAAGCTTCCATGGTATAGTTGGGTATTATCGATGATTTTTTCGAGACTTATAATGATTAGATTTTCCAAAAAAAATATTTGACTATAAATAATGTTCCATTTTTAGTGTAATGAGATGTGCCAGAAATCTTTCAAGGAGCTTAAGGATAATATTACAACAACATCCATCTTGGTTTTTCCCAAACTAGGATGAGGGTACGTGGTGTATTGTGATGCATCGAGATCAGTCTTGGGGTGCGTTCACATATAAGGGGATCGTTTTGTTGCATATGGCTCATGGAAGTTGAAGATTCATTAGAATAACTACCTAAAACATGATTTAGAGTTTACGCTATGGTTCATACTTTGAAAATGTGGTGTCAGAATCTCTTTAGTGAGAAATTCTTGGTGTATATCGATCATAAATAAATGAAGAAGATTTTCTCACAGAGATATTTAAATTTGAGGTAAATGAGATTGATGGAGTTTCTCCAGATGTGTAACTATTACTTGATGAACACACCAAGTAAGATAAATTTGGAGGTAGATATATTAAGTGTATTCATATGGTCAAATGGTGAAACAGGAATTAGATCAGTGGTAGTTGATGTCGTTCATAGCTGACATGAGGTAGGAATGTGAAGACACTAGAGATGTGTCTACTTTCTTTCCATTTACATTGGTTCCTGACTTAGTTGGTTTGGTTAAAGATGCACAAATGTCTGATTCAGAGAGTGTGGTAATGAGGTCAAAACTCAAAGGTGGGGAGAATGTTGAGGGTTGAAAGGTAGATGGGAATTTAGTGCTGTGATTTTTGAATCGTATTGTTGTACTAGTGGATTTCTAGGAGAAACTGCTTAGTTCTTATCATCATTACAAAAGTGTTTTCCATCCCTGAATTCAGAAAATGTATAAAAAGTTGATATCCCAATTTTGGTGGGCTGGTATGAAAAGTAATGCGACCAAGTTTGTATCAAGATGATTGACTTGTTGGTAAGTTAAGGTAGAGAATCAGTGGACTACAGGTATGTTACAGTCTTTACCTATCCCAGTGTGGAAATGGGTGAACATAGTAATGGATTTTGTTTTATGTCTCCCAATAATGGTTAGTAAACTCAATGCTATATGGGTGATTGTGGATCAAATCAAAAATTCGGCTTATTTCATTTCAATTCGTGAATTCCACATAGTGGAGGATCAATCAAAAATCTATATCTAGGAGGTGGTAAAAAGGAATGGTGTTCTAGTTTCAATTATATCATATAGAGATCCATGGTTCATGTCTCATTTTTTGAAATCGTTACAATAAAAACGTGGGTCTCAGTTTACAATGAGCACATCGTATCATCTTTATACGGATGAGAAGTTTGAATAGATGATACAAATGTTATAAGACATATTTTTGGATTTTTTGATGGATTTTGGAGGATCATAGGAGAAGAACATTACATTGGTGGAGTTCTCATACAAAAACATTTATCAAGCCTCCAAACATATGGATCCATTTGAAGCATTGTATGTGCGTCTGTGTTGTTCCCCACTATGTTTGGTGTAAACAGGTGAGTCTTCATTGGTTGGGATGAGTGATGTCCAAGAAATGGTGAAAAATACTAAATTAAGTAGGAATTGAATGGATATGGTGTAGAGTTTTCAGAAATCATATATGGACCTTCATCGATGGTCATTGTCATTCAAGGTTGGTGATAATGTTTTCTTGAGAATCTCATCGAGGATGGGAAATAATCAGTTTGGGAAGGTGGGAAAGTCATCTTCGTGGTATATTGGTCCTTTTGAGTTTCATGGGTAGGTTGGAGAGGTGTCATATTGATTTTATTTTCTAACATTTTTTATATTAGTTCATAATGTGTTTCATGTGTCTTAGCTGAAAAATTATCAGCCAGATTGTAATCATGTGATTCATTGGGATCATGTTGAGCTAGAGCTGGGTGATTATTTGGTGCATTATCGAGTGAAAATTTTGGATAGAAAATATAAAATATCATATGGGAATATCATCGGTCTAGTTCGGGTTTTTCAGAAACATGGTTAGATTTAGGAGGAAACATGGGAGCAAGAGAATGTGATGGCATAGCAATAGCCTGAGCTGTTTCAGCTCAGCGATGGTTCTTTACATTTCGAGGATGGAAAGTCTAATGGTGGGGAAAATTTAGTACCCCCTGTTTAAGGTATGAAACCTCTTATGTGTATTTATATGTGTATAAATTGGTTGGGTATGTTTGGGATAGTTTGGAAAGGATTTCAAATGGTTTTTGGGAGTTTCTAAGGGTGTACGATTTGGGCATGGTCTGGGGAAACCATGAAGAATATCCAAGAAACCATGTGGGTGGAGGTAGTGGGCCTTTCATTTTTAGTGCACAGTTTATTAAACTATGAGGGCCAACCATGCATGGTCCCTCTTTAGGTAGTAGTATACATATGGTTTCCACACGGTTTGCCATACTGTGCGAGATAACAGTGCAAGATATTTAAAAGTGATTTTTTGAAACAAGACCACCTGATATTTGCCCTAAACATTTCTTTCTTCCTCCCACTCAAGACTCACTTGGTATTTTCTCAAATAAGGGGTTATGGGACCTCTATCACTCATTTTGTAAGAGATTCAATGGGTTTTCAAGGTGTGGTGAAGGCAATTATCTTTTTTTTAGCCTTCTCTCTTGGTGTTTTGTTGGTTCCTCTTAGATATGACACTCCCTCTCTCTCAGGTTTCAAGATTTACATCTATTTCTTGTAGATCTTGGGGTTTTGTTGCTGAAAGTGGTGATATTTTTTATATCTTATGTTAGGGAAAGGGATATAAAGCAGTTTTGGGTATTTTTTCACTGATATTTGAGGTGCGGTTGTTCATTGGTTGATTTTGCTGAAACCCTAAGTTAGGTGGATTCACTCTCATATCCATTTTGATAGATCTATAAGGATTTAATTTCAAATTAATTGTTTATACTTTAAATGGATGATTTTTGTGATGTGAGAAGCTTGTTTGACACCCATTTTGTGATGTATTATGGATTTGGAAAAAAATGTGTTATTGATTTGCAATGTGCTTGATGTTGGACTTTAAAAGGAGAGTTTTCAAATCATTGGACTAATATATTTTTTAGAAATGTTTTTTGAAAATGATTTTCAATAAATGGTATATTTTATTGAAATGATATTTGGTATGGATATGGTTTAGGGAATTTTCAATAAATTTAGATTTTATTCAAATCATTGTGGTTTGTGTTTCAAATTGTTGATTGCTTGTTGTAGTGGTTTGGATAAATACAATGGATTATTTATTGACTTAACTGGTTAAACATGGGTTTTGAGTGATGGATTGTAGGCACAAAGAACAACCATCAAATGGAAGTAGGAATCAAGTATGACTATAAAAAGTGGAGGGGTTTGGACATGAAGTTCTACCATCTATGGTAACACTATGCTCGAGTGTGAGTGAAACTTTTTCATTTGGTTGGGATGTTCATGTGAACATGTCAGTTAGATTGGTTTATAACAATGTGAAATGGTTTGTGAATTTTTTGGCTTAATTCATTGGAATGGTGTATATTTGGGTAAATTTCTGTTTGGATTGTAGTTAATTTTTGAAGCATTTTAATTGCTTATATAAGTTGTTTTATATAATAGTGATAACAGATTGATCCTAGTGGCATGTTTAGTGAAATTATTGGGGAAAAACGGACTGAGTATTATTACTCACTCCATGCTTTGGTACTTTGGTGCTTTCTCAGATGTTGTATTTCAGGAAATAGGTAAAGGTAAAACATCTCATTTCCTTAATTGTTCATCGTGATTCTTAGGTGGTATTGTGGTTCTTGGAGAATAGAGCTTGGCATAGAGCTGTGGAGTGGTGTCATAAATTCTTAGGGTTTTTTTATTTATTCATTACTTGATACTATGATTTTGGATTATTATAGTTGGTTTTATTAGTTCATTGGCATTTTTGTGAGACTGGTTTGGTTGTAGGGTTTTCTTTTTTTATTTTGTTTTATTAGTTTACATAGTTTACATGCATCAGGTAGTGGTGGTTAGATATGTATCATTTGGTTGGTTGTTTTTATTCTAAGGAAAAATTGTTCCTTAATATTTCTTGAAGACCAAAACATTTATTTATAGCTTTTGGAACCTTAGGCATATTTCATAAGGTCATGTAGCATCACACCGCCCACTCAAGGCATTGATGAGGGGCAGGATGTTATAGCATAGCCCATGAAAAGAAGATGGTTTCAAAATCAAATATCTCATGGAAGATAAATGGGTGTCAAATACATCATTCCCTCAAAACAAAAATAATTCAAGAAATAATATTAATGGTATTATTGGATAATATACCCAGTAAAGTGTAGACTATGTTAAAGTATGTCATCTTATATGAATAAGAAATTTTGATGATCAGATGAAACATTTATTAAGGGAAATATACATCATTTTTAAATTATTTTAATAAAATCATGGAAAAATAATTTTCTTATAAATATATCATTACACTTTAATTAAAAACATTTCTTGTGGAAAATATCCTTTATTTTTTAAAATATTACTTTTAATACATAAAATGTTTTGAAAAGAATTTTCCTTGAAAATAAACTTGAATACCTATAAAAGAAGCTAGAAAACATTTAAAAAATTTTAAAATGTAAAATATTTTTGAAAATATTTTGTTTAAAATATATTTGAAAAAATTTAAATAATGATTTTAAAATCATTTAAAACACTTCTCGAGTCCTAATTTTCTTTTTGAAAACATATTTATTTAAACCAAGTTTTAAAATAAATTAATATCAAGATTGTTAGGAAAATCATTTTTAATAAAAATAAATCTTAACTTTATATGGAATCTTTAATGTAAGGATGGTTATGATGACAGATAAATCTGTACATGCCAAACATTACTTTTGCACTGTAAAAGTTTAGAAAAGTGCCTCGTTCAGAAAATCATAGGAATATTCCTTTTTTAAAATCATTTTTTAAAAAGTTAAAATGTGGTTACAAATTTTCGTGAATAATTATAGGATAATAGTAAAAAAAATTGATTTCTTTTAGAAAACACTGTTTTGGAAGAACATAGATTTTGGAATGAAAATGAAAAAAATGTCATATTTTTATAAAAAAATTTCTTAATTAACTTAAGTACCAATGAATGAAAAGATGTTACCAATAAATAGATATAAAAATAATATCCAAAGTAGGATAAACATTATGTGTTTTCTCAAGAGATGGTTCATAGGATTTCATTAATGGAAGCGTAATCATAAACAATCCTGATAAATGATGAGATTATAGAAATAAATTGTTACCACTTTGGTAACATTGAATCATACTCCCCATGAAATAATAACATAAATTAAATATTTAAATATCATTGAAAAAAGGAGTTTTAATGTTATAACATTTCATAGGGTACTCATACACTTAAAAAAATATTTTTGTGGTGAATATGACATATATCTCATAGAAATAAAAAATGAGATGAAATTCCATTACATAAGCCTGAATTTCTTCGCACACATTCAAACATCTTGTATAGTAAATAATTTTTTATTATAGAACAAACATAGAACCATATTGTAATATTTCATCCCATATTTTTTTTACCCGTTTATTAACAACTCCATGTTAATGTCATGTTTCAGGTAATATCTCATTTGTTTTTCATATATGTTTTGGCTTGTTATTCTTGATCAGATAAATTAGATATTGATTTAATTATTTCTAGTATGAAAAGAATTATATAAATAAAATATATATTCAGTATATATGTATTTTTAAAAATATATAAAATATTGAAGTATGAGAATGAATACACCATTCTCAGAGATGGTAGGCCATACATACGCATGAGCATTGTTTCAGTTTTATTATTGTGTTGTAAGAAAGAATATATATATCATAAATATGATATATATAATTTTAAAATGTATTTTCCTTCATAATTTCCAATCATGAGAGGTGGAAAAGTAAAAACAAACAACATCATTTCGAGAGGCAGTAGTTTGTCGCACACAAGAATGATAAGTTCAATAACCATTAGTTAGACGTGTATGTTATTGTTGGTCAAACCATTTAAAAAAAAATTCATTATATTTTGTATACTTAGGTTATTATATAATAATGTAATATAAATATTCTATGTGGTGGAGAATGAAAATAAAAGAAAAGAGATTGAGGAAGGATGTTACCTCTTTTCCGGTTAATTTGTTTTGGATTGAACAAAAGGGGTTACTTCGATGTATTTCATCCCAAAGGTATGATTTTAGGATAAAGGGAGTTATTTGGGGAACTTATTTTATCATAGGATGGGTGAGGAAAAGGTCTTGGAATTTGTGAATAATTTGATGTGGTGAGTGCCTTTTTATAGTGGAGGAAGAGTGGTATTCTTATAAATTTTTGGAAAAATAATATCTCCCACATTTTTCCTTTGAAAAGTGGATAAAATAATAAATACACTATATCCAAGGTAATATAGGGTCAAAATATGTCCATAAAATAGATTTTATACATGTTTCTACACAATTTCAGCGCTTAAGTGTGAGGTTTAGTTCCATGTTAAGATAATTTTCCTCATAATCATTATAATTAATTTTAATTACATTCAATAATATATATTTTTCAAAAACTAAGCTTATGTGATTATTAATTGCATATTATTATGATTCTAAATATGGAATCCATTTTTTCAAATTAAAATCATAGAAGATTAAAAAATTTCTTCAAATTTAATCCCGAGAATGGGATGATAAAGCATGTTTTTAAATTAAAAAAATTCAAAAGTTTGGTAAGTTTTTTATATCCAATTTCAAAGTGAAATTTATTACAATTACATAAATTGGAATAATGGATGTATAATTTATTTAATTTATCTTTAAAATAGATCAAAAACATAATTTAACTTTATAAGTAGATTAGAGGAAAAGGAAGTTTAGAGTTAAAATTCAGTATTATTCACTATTCATCCGAAAAGTATACATCATAGAATAATACCAAACATTCTCTGTAATCAAATTTTCATGTTCATATTTCAAAAATAAAGTTTATTTTTCAAGTAAAAATTATAAATTTCTCAAAACTTTTATTTAAAGTGGGTTCACCATTAAAATTTGGTAAATTGCCTTTTAGAAGAATACATCTTTTTTATTCATAGAATTAGTTTTATTCTTATCTTATACCTATTAAATCTATTGGATGAGTATCAAAAATATTAATTGGATATATAATATATAAATTTTATTTAAAAAATTAACAAAAATTGGTCTGTTTAATTTATTGAGATAAAATTGTGTTTGGACATAAAAAAATAGTTTTATTCGAAAAGTTATTTCTCTATTTTCAAATAATTTTTACATTCACTTCTAGTAATTGATAACCAAAGGATTCATTTTATATACATTTTTAAATTATATTTTCCAAATTTATTTAATCTTATCATTAACTTCAATTCCAATGGATAAGAGTTAACTATAATAATAATATTAATAGTATATTATAGTTTGGTAATACATAGCCTTGCTAGTAAATCAATCTGTTGAAGGGACTTAACATTGAGTGTAATACAAGTTAAACATAGTCTTGTGTTTACCAAAAGCTAATCTAAGGTTTTCTTGTGGCCCTATCTTGACTTTTCATTGCGTATAAGGTAATCCAGACATAGTTATTTCGTATAAAAAAGTTATATTATGTTTTGTGTGAAAAGAAAAATTTCAAAATATTTAATTAATTCAAAAATAAAAATTCACAAAATCTTATGGTGTTACATTCTACCCCCCTTGAAATGAATTTATACATCAAAATTATTTCATGTCATTAAAAGTTTGATAATTCAATGTTCCTTTCATAGAAACCCACATCATAATAATGATTACTAAAATTTTCATTGAAAAGGGAAATTTGGAAACATAACCATCACCCAATGTAACAAATTACTATGTTTACACATAGGATAACATAGGAGGTAAGTTAAAATGTGGACATGGAAGATAAGTGTAAATAATCATAGAGATTGATAAATATCACAGATCCCAAGAAAATGGGTTATTAAGATAATATTCATAATCCTAAAACCCTAATGTGAAGAATCCTAAAAGGGGTCATTGATATCATAAAAAATCATGATAATAGGACCACACTTTATTTCAAGACAATTTTCCTAAAGTTGAATAATTTTTTTCACAATAATATATACATACTTGATTTCATTCCATTTTATTATTAAAATATCACCCTTTGGTCATTGACAAATTTTCACTTCACCTCTTTCTCTAAAAAGAAAGGTGAATTTTTCATTCCTAAAGCAATAATAGATCGTGAGATCCATGATAAGTCATCCCATCTATCTCTAGTTACCATGAACATATAGTTCTTTTAATAGGTTATCCAGTATGTATAAATCCTCATGTGGTGATATAATACCTTAATATCCCAAACTTCATCCAAAGTTTAACTTGAACTTTCCTTAAATGTTTAAACTTATAACCCTTCTGAATGATTAAAATACAAAAAATTAGAAATAATTACAAAAAATTTTCTTAACATTAATCCCCCATATAACATAAAGTTTCTCTTGGTTGTCCCATTCCAAATATGTTAATACCATCATCTTATATTTTCTTGAAACATGGAAATAGCCTAAATTATAATAAATATTTTTTGAAACAAGCATGATTTATTATTCAAAATATTACTATATATATTACTTAAATCCAAGAATTTATTATCTTCATCCATAATGACATATACCACTTTTTAACTTATCAATAACAAATTCCAGAGTAATTAGAACTATCCAATTTCCTTTATCCAAATCAATAATCTTTCTATCTAAGCTAAACACAATTGTATCAACGTCTTTAACACATTATGGGTAACCTTCCATTATATTAAAATATCACCTTTCCATTAAATAAATTTTCTATGTACTCATCACCGTTCAACAAATACTTTTCAATCCATAATGAAAATATTATACTGAAAATGCTTTTATAATTCAATACTCATTTAACATAATCTTTTAATTCGAAAACATATGCACTTCAATCGTTGAAATTATTTCTTAAACTCTTACTTGGTCTTCATAATATTATTACCAAATACACTGTGGACTAGAATATGAAATAATAATCATGCATTAAGGTATCTCAACCTCAATCTAATCAATATTATTATTTTAATGCAAACAATACATTTAGAACATCAAATATCTTTTACATGTATTTTGTGGTATTTTTATCATCATAAGTATAACCAATACTTATAACACCTTACTGATTCACTTCACGGGATATTAGGACAACGATTTGCATAACACCCATAATTTCCACATCCAAAACATTAAATGTTAACCCAGTTCCTTCATGTTCCTTCTATTGACTGACACCAGAAACTATTGTATTAGAAACACTTATTATTGTAGAAAACCACATAATAATGAAAAAATACTTATAGGATTTCTAAATAATGACAAGTACTTCTTTAATCTATAAAAATTTAGGTTTATACTAGGATATTTATAGTCATATTATATTTAAATCCTTCATGATATTTCATAAATAGTTTGTCAATTCCCAAATCATATACCCTAGGAGTGTCGAACTAGGTGTGCAACAATTCCCATTGTTGTGTACTAGTTCCCGATCAAGTCTTGCTCAATATGGTGTTTTTAGGGTTGTTACCTCTATTTACATCTATTCCAGATACATATCCATTTTTAGTATCCATAAAGGTCTTTATTTCTAGGAAATAACTCACTCTATCCTTTAGCAAAATTCTAGGATATTTTCTTATATGTTAACTTATCCTAAGAGGCATCCCTAGACATATCCTTAGAAATATTTCTTGGGATATCACTGAAGTTTTATCATCTCAGTTTTGAATGATATAATAAACCATTAATTTGATAACTACTATAGTGGACCTCACATTTTATATATGGATATTACATAAATTTATTTAAACATTCAACACATTTAAAAAAAATACATGCTCGAGTAAAGTAATAATTTAGTAACTTTGCAAACATGGAAAAATTATTCTATTTTCGTGATAGATCTTTAAAGTTGACCTTAAAGATATTCCCCTTTAGTAATCCTGTGTAAAACCTTTGAAAATAACCTAGGGGAAGGAAACATAAGAATGGGGTGGGCTCGAATTCATAGTACAGAAATATAAATGAAATTTGTAAGAATAACAGGAACATAAGGGTATGAGAACATGAGAATAACATTTGAATATAATACCCTGTATAAAAAGATCATAATCATGAGACATGGAATAATGATTAGAATTCAATAAGAGATGAATCATATGATAATCAAGAACATGAACCAAGTGAGAATAATAAAGGCATAAGACATAAAATTTGTTGCAGATAAATAAAAAAATAATATCATTCTCAATAAGTCAATGCTCATTGCCAAAAATTTATTAGGTAACATTATGAGGACTACACTTACTAAGTGGGATAAACCACCATCCCCAGTCATAGTCCATTCCTTGTAAGGGATCGAGTTTCGTTATCTCCTTATAGTGGATCAGGATTTCCCATCTTTCTATAATGTATCAGGTTTCCCCATATCCCCATAGTGGATCAAGACACACATGTTTCTGATTTTGGATTAGGACGCACCTGTTTCCCATTTTGGATCATGCCCATCGACTTGTTTTCAATCATTATCTCATGAGATATAAATATTACCCAATGAATTAGAGGGAGATATAGGTACCAAATCTCACATAATTAAATCATATATACATGTGACACAAGATAATAAAACTTTCATCATATCATAACCCATAAAAGATATGGGGTTCATAAACATCATATCATAACCCATGAAATGAAATAGGCATCATAAAAATTTCATCATATCATCACATATGGAAAATAAAAAAGTATTATAATCATTTCATCAAGGCATAACCCATGAAAAAAAGTATGTTTCAAAAGAATATAACCCATGGAAGATAAGTGATTTTATTAAACATAATTTAATCAAAATATAAACCATTTAATAAAAAATATGAATGGTAATCATGGATCATATCCCAAGTAAAGTATAATCTATAGAAAAGTATTTCAAATTAGATAGATAATGGTGTTGGATGATCATATAAGACGTTTCTTATGTAAAATATCCATTCATTGAAAATAAATTTTATAAAATAATTTCAAAAATCCTTTTCTTATAAATAATGATTTACTATTTCCTTTAAAATATTTGTTTTAGAAAATATCATTTATTCTTTAAAAATGATAGTTTAAATATAAAACATTTTTTAAAGTAATTTTCATTAAAAATGAACTCAAAAACATACAAAGGAATATAGAAAATATTCAAGACAATTTTTAAACTAAAACATCTTTTAAATACTTTTTCTTTGAAAATAATTTTGAGTAAATTTAATGGAAGCTTTTAAAATCATTTAAAACACTTCTTGAATCATAAAACATTTTTGAAAACATTTTTTTTGAAAACAATTTTAAAATAAATGAATATACATAATATAAGGAAAATAATTTTTCTTAAAAATAAATCTTGTAAACTTTTAAAGGAATCTTTAACAGAAGGATGGTCTTGATGGAGGATAAATCCATACATTTGAACACTCATTTTCCCCATAATATCTTATAAATGTGACTTAATAAAAAATGACATGAATATTCCTTTTTGTAAAATTTTTATAAAAGGAAAATCATGGGTACAAATTTAATTTAAAAATTATAGGATGACAGTAAGAAAAATTGAATACATTTTTACAAAACAATGTTTTAAACGAATACATATTTCTGAATGAAAGAAGAAATAATGTCAGATTTTTATAAAAACATTTTCCTAATTATATTAAGTATCAAATATTATAAAAATGGTAACATTAATTGGATATAACATTATTAAATAGCGGAGTAAAAACTTAATGGGGGGTTTTTGAGTGATGGTTCATTTGATTTAACCAATAGAAGCATAATCATAATCAATCATGGTAAACAATGATATTGTAGCAATAAAATGTTACCACTTTTTGTAACTATGAATCATAGTCACCGTAGAATAATAACATAAATTAATGATTTTAGTATAATTAAATAATGTAATATAAATAAAATAACATGTCATAGGGAAGTATATAGACCAAAAAAATAATCGAGGGGTGAATATGTCATGTATCTCACAAAAATAAAAAGTGAGATGAAATTATATTAGCTTAATTCTAGAATTTCTTTGTATATGTTCAAACCTTATATAGAATAAATATAAGTTTATTATAAATCTACCATATGATAATATTATTATATATGATACGATATATTTCTTTGTACATGTTCAAAGCTTCCATAATATTTTCTTATTGTAAGAATGAAAGTAAATAAGATATATGTATGTATATATATAATATCATTAAATTATCATTATTAATCCATATATATCATATAAATTCACAAAATCCATCCTTAATACATTCAATGTATATTGTGAAACATCACATCACTTTGAGGAGGTAGTCTATAATTCCCCAAATGAAATTATCATATTTACACAAAATGGAAAACATGAATATATGTTTAATATTATAATTTTATAAGAATAAATTTATCATAAATATCATAAATATCAAAAAAAATATTTTCCATCATAATTCTCAACCATGAGATGTCGTGAAGGAAAAACAATCAATATGGTTTCTTGATGCAGTAGTTCACCGTACACAAGAAAAATAAGTTCGCTACCCATTAGATAGATGTGTTTCTAAGTTTACATATAAAACATATAATAACAACATATAAGTATAATTTTGATACTTTTTTTAGTATATAGTCATAGAATCTGAAGATTTTAGGGGTTGGATATTGAAAATAAAACAAGAAGATATTGTGGAAAGATGTGACTTTTTCTTTGGGTAACTTCTTTGAGTTTGCACGAAAGAGAATCCCTGGATTGATTTATTTAAAAAATGAGGATTTTAGAATGACTTTTGGGATGTTTGGAGATTGTTTTATAAGATTTTTGTAGGGTTAAATAGATTTATATGCATGAATAAGTGGGAGGGGTGAGTTCTTTTTTATAGTGGAGGAGGAGTGGTATTCTTGTCAATTTTTGAAAAGGAAAATCAAACCATGTTTATCCTATGAAAATTAGCTTAAATAATGAACCAAATGAGAGAAAATGTGGTATATGTTCTAAATTTTCCATCCAATGGATATTTTTACAAGTTTCTACGTCATTTTAGCTCTTTAGTGTAAGGCGTCATCCCTTATAAAGAAAAGTTTCCTCTTAATCCTTATAATTAATTTTAACTACATTCACTAATATAATTTTTCAAAATATAAGTTGAAAATATTTGAAATTATATATTATTATTATTCAGAATATGGAATCTATTTTTCAAAATTCCAATCACATTAGTGCCATAAATTAATTCAATTTTAATCTCACAGATGGGATGACAATGCATGTTTTTAAAGTAAAAAATTATCAAAGAATTTGAAGTTTTCTATATCCAATTTCAATGTGAAATTGATTAAAATTACCTTAATTGGATTAATTTATATATAATGGATCTATTAAAACCAATTAAAAACATAATTTGACCTTGTAAATAAATTATATGGAAATGTAGATTTATATTAAAATTTAGTAATATTCCCTATTCATCAAAAAATAAAACATCATATAAAAATACCAAAAATTCAGCCTAATCTAAATTTTATGTTCCAATTTAAAAGTTGAAGTTTATTTTTACAGATAAAAATTAAAAAATTGTAAAATATTATATTTAAAATGCGTTCTCCATTAAAAGGCGTTAAAAAATCCTTTTATAAGAATACATCATTTTATTCATAAAATTAGATTTATTCTTATCTTATACCTATCAAATATATTGGATGAGTATCAAAAAAATTGATTGAATATATAATATACAAATTTTATCGAAAAAATTAATAAAAAGTACATTATTTCATTTATTGAGATAATTTTTTTTGTACAAAGTTAAATAGTTTTCTTAAAAAAGTAATTTCTTTATTTTCAAAGAGTTCTTAAATTAACATATTTTAAAGAACCTGACCCCAATATCCTTTATCTAGAGCCTTAATTTATCACATTGGTACTATGAACTAGAATATTTATCTAAAATGATTAAATAGTTTAGCGTATTTGAAGAAATAGAATCAATCATCAGTATTACAATACAACATGAAATATAATAAAACATAGAAATGCATTGGAAACAGTCATAAACTGCTAAATTATCTCAACAATTCATTAATAATATACATATTCCCATGCTGGGTAAAAATAAAAAGTAAGAAATGGGTTATCTCAAATTCTTCGTAAGGGTATGATAGATAGCATAATATATCATAAATTTAAATAATAAGTCTAGGTGAATTTCTAAAAACACATGTAATTAACACATAAAAATGAACATAATTTGGAAGAAAAAAAAGAAGATCAAAATAATTCCATATAAATAATCAAATTAGAATATACATTTACCATGAATATTATACTTGTCAAATAATCACAAGGATTATCAATTACTATTATCATAATGATGGAATTCATATGTTTGGGCATCTGAAACATACCATCGAGGCCTTATCAAGGACATCTGAAAATAAATTTTCAAGACATCAGCCAAATCCATATATGAAAATAAATGGGCAATGCCTCAACCAAGCCCATATATGGTATGTCTCATGAGACCTATTTATCCATCAATGAGATATAGCAGGACACCCCCATAACTTACTATGTCCAATTCATTCATCATATAAATGTTTCAAAACATTACAGACATATATAAAATGTAAAAAACATTCCTCAATTAGTAAATATAATCACTAACTGTTTTGTGTAATATGATGAATGGTATCAAGAAATCACATCCACAGTTAAACAAATCACAAACCATTTAGTAAAATTTTGTAGATGATATCATAAAAAACCAATCCCAATTAATCATAAGATTAAATAGATGGTGTAGAAATATTTAAAAATACCCTAATAAAAATATTTAGGAATTATAGAGAGAATTACCATATTTACTTTGCAAAGAAGAGTTATTTTGGAAAAATCATTTGTATTTGTCATAAAATCATATAGTAAACATATACACCCAAGAAAATAAAAATAATGTACAATGAAATTATTTTCGAGGAATAAATTTTTTCCAATTATAGTAAAAACATGTAAAAATACTTTTTAATAATCTTTAGAAATGTGACATTTTAGTGCAGTTTAAGAGAAAATATAAAAGAGTCATTAAAAAGTAAAATAGTCTTAATTGTTTGTATAAAACCATAATTGAATAAATATTGTTTTTCATGATAAATAAATAAAATTTATAAAAATAATGGTGTCTTAAAATAGATTATGTATGGTACTTCATAATGGGTATGAAATTGGGATGTTCCCTTTAATCGAAATTTCTTATTAGGAAGAATTGAGAATAGAACCATATAAAACATCTATTTTAACATTACAGAAAGAATAATTGAGATAGAAAATATATTTTGATAGTAAACACATAATGTAGAATAATTATATAAAAATTAATTAGAATTTTATTGCAGTAATGAGATAGAAATTGTATCTAGAGGGAAAAAATAGATGTTCGGGAAGAAACCCTTACCACATTGCAAGCAATCAAATCGTATACACCAAAAAATCCATGATCATAAAATGAAACATTTCATAAAATGAATATAAATAGATTTATGATATTATACTTTAAATCCAAGTATAACTAGACCACACATAATAAATAATGGTGAATAAGTAAAATCTATTAGAAATAAACGTAAGATGAGAAAACCCCTACCTTATGCGCGATAGTATTCTTCACATTCCCTTAATATCCTGGATATTGAATTTAGATTCATAAATAATTTAATTTAGATATTATTAAACATTTATTTTATTTATTATAATTTATTATGTTAATTTATATCATTTTTAATGAGTTATAAGATTTATTTTTTTCATTTGGGAGTGTTCGTTTCCTTCACCTGAATGACCCGAAAGCCTAATATTTTTTGGGTAATCCCCCTTCTAAGGGTAAAGGGAGGAAACCTCACATAACTTCAAAGACTTAAAACAAATTACAAAACCAGAATCAAGCAAGCCAGATCAAGACTACTTGGAATTACTCCTCCCCATGGTGAATATCGTTAAGGAAAACCTCCACCATCGCATGGCTACTCGGCTAGCTATCCCGTGTAGAAATACACGATCCTAGTACCGATGACAATGTCATACCCTATCATTCTTCCAAATCCGGATATCAATGCAGGATGAATTCTACCTGCTCTGAATCCTCATCTGAAGCAGTTATTTGTAGTAAGTCTCGCATATGCCTCATCCAGAAACAAAATAATCCATTGAAATCACACTTCATACCACACTCTATACCACATTGCCGCCATGGAGAACCATCAACAAAATTCAAAGAACTCTACTGTGAAAATACCCATTCAAATTCCAAAAACACCAAACCACCGCATCGGGGAAAGTATATCACCATCATCCTGCCTAAAAAAGCATGAGACAAGAACTGGGGATACCTTCTGGGACACCATGGCCAAACAAACACACTTCCCAAAGATTTCTTGCAACCAACGTAGCCAACCGATTGGGAGAGTAGAAAAAGGAGAGTGAAGCCAGAGTAGCAAAAGGTTCAGCCAAGGCTTCAACAGAGAAACAACCACCAGAAAAACTATCCCGAACTGATGAAGTCGTCACCAGAAGACAATGAAACTCACCAAACACAGCATTCAACGAAGATCACCACAGTCCGAGATAATAACTAGGGCCGCCTTCTAGGACACCATGACCGAACGAACACACATACCAATATTTCTTGCAACCAACGTAGCCAACCAACTTGGAGAGTAGTGAAGGGAGCGTGAATCAAGAGCAGCGAACAGTTCGACCAAGGTTTCAATGGAGAAAATACCACCAGAACCGCATCCCAAACGGATGAAGTCATCACCAGAGGAGAATGAAACTCACCAAACACAATACACATCCATTCAATGAAGTCCACCAAAACATAGATTGATGCCAGAATGAGACATACCTCCTGGATCATTGATGACCAGACGACCCGCACATCCCAAAGCCTCTGAGAAACCACCGCAGCGAACCAACTAGGAGAACAATGTAGGATACAAAGTCCATAGTAGCGGATGTATCTGGTCAGGGTTTCAACAGATAGGTACAACCGCAATGGGCCTCGAACCCCTTCTGACGAACCGACATCCGAGTGGAAAACACACCTTCACTCCAAGACGAAGAAAAAACTGAAACCACCGATGCCTAGAGAAGCCAAGTCACAAATAAGAAACAGCACACCAGACAAACAAGAAAAATCCAAAACTAACCCCTCGTCATTGTGAAAGAATTTGAAATCTGACTATAAGGATGGATCTGCAATGCCGCATGAAGCAAACATCCAGATCTGATTCCTCCCTGTCGTGATTCAGGCCAATCCAATCGAAACGCCAATGCCGAAGAACCCTGGCCATAGGCGCACTGACCTCTCCATCGTAAAGAATCTGAAAGTCGTCCTAGATCTGAAATGCTACAAACGTCTAGAATGGATTCCACATTTCCGAATGAAGCCAAACTATTTGAATCTACGTTCTGGAGAACCCTAGCTGAGGGCAATACCACACGAAGAAGAGAGAGCCCCGACCAAAGCCGCGACTTCTATAATGTTTGTTTCCTTGGTTTTCAAGTTTGATTCACTTTTGTACATGTATGAAAGATCATGTAAAATGGGAATAGTTATCCATAATTGAAATTATATGTCATTATTTAACATACATAAGATTAAATGGTCTTATATATCATTTTTTCTATATATGAGGATGATTCATTAGAAAAAATCTTAATTATATCTGTTTAGATTATTTTTCTTTTTTTTTATCATCAAAAACTAGTTTTGAATTATGAATTAATATTATGTATATATACTGGTTTCAAAACATTAAATAAGTTTTATTTCATATATTAAAGTAATTTTTGACAATAGAAATGGTTTTATGACCATACTTGATGATGGAAATCAAAAAAATGAAAACTTATCATTCACGAAGGTTGTAAACCAGCACCTCACAGATGATATTTTAATTTTTTGAATAAAAAGAGGGAGGGAAGAGAATTGATGGTTGATATACCACTAACATAATAAAATTATTGTATGTATAAGATACTAGCCTTTTAATTTTACTCTATATCAGGTAGGTGAGGGAATGATAAGAAAATAAATGAAATTGAAAGAGAGGGAGAGAGAGTGAATGTTTTACCTCATGAGTGTCGCATACTTGGGAACCTCTATAAGGGACTTGTAAATGGAATTTTGGTGAGAATAGAAAGGCCAAAATGTGGCGGAGAGGTTTGGGGGAGGTAATGAGAATTATATAAACAATATTCAAGCCTTTTGAGGAGTGAGGAGAAATAGTGGCAAGAGGTGGTATTTACAGTGGAGGAGAGGGGTTTTTTTTAACTATTTAATTGATTTGTTTTATTACTTTTGCTCAAGACTATGAATATTTTTGGTTATTGTAAATAAATACACTAAATAGTTCATTTTATTTTGAACCAATTGGTTCTCAACTCCTACATACAATATTCATGAGTAAATAATTCATTTATTTACGTTTAATGTTAAATACCATAAATTATCGCATTTTACTATTTACCAAAAATTCAACTATTTTAGAAAATTACTAAAAAATAAACCTAACCATTTTTTGAGGTGTATAATAAAAAATTGGACTACATTTTATGATTTTTTTATATATTAGAAATTAAATTTTTAAATAAAATCATAATTTACTTGAAAAATACAGATTTTAAAATTATTACTGATTTTTTGACACTTTGAAAAATTAATTAAACTTCTCTAAAATTATATTATAATAATAATACAACAAAATATTAATTAATTAATCTATTTTGTGAAAATAAATTTTCATTTAAATAAATAAATTAATTTTAATATTGTAAATAAATATTTACATCTCACAAAAATACCAATAATTAATTTATAATTTTTAGATCATTTATTTACTTATTCCATGTTATAAATATAATATATTTTAATTATTGAGATAAATAAATTTTATTTATACTTTCTCATGTGATATAGAATTCAACTAATGAATTAATTTTTAATATAACAAAATTGATAGTTTTATAAGAATTGGTATTTTTAACTACTCACTAGAAAATAAATATTTTTTCTTAAAATAATAAAATTTGACACAAAGATAATTATGGAATTACACATTTAATGTTTTTTTTTCAATGTAATTTATAAGTTTCAAAATTTGGTTTTAAAACATGGGCCTCATTAAAAGGTGATAAAACCACACTTAAAAAATATAGCATTTTAATGTATAAAATTGGATTTATTCTAATATTATTCCTGTAAAATCGTTTGGGTTAATGTAAAACCATTTTATTAAATATATAATATGTAAATTTCATAATTTTGATAATGTTATTAATTCCCTCCAATTTAACGACAATGTTATAATGGTCATTTTGAAATTATGATATGTAATTATACCATTATCCGTTTATGCTTGGTGTTATGTTAAACATATATTGTCGAATAAATTAA
Organism: Viscum album; assembly: GCA_963277665.1. NCBI lineage: Eukaryota > Viridiplantae > Streptophyta > Magnoliopsida > Santalales > Viscaceae > Viscum > Viscum album. The sequence goes on from OY728128.1 coordinate 1,609,358,135, forward strand.
ATTTAATAATAGAAGTACTATAAAATCTTGGGGTGTTAAATTCTCCCTTCCTTTAATAAATTCATTCCTTTCAATTTCAAATTTTACATCGAAAATAAATGGTTTATAATTAAAAATTACTTTGTGGGAAACCAACATCGGTAATATGGTTAATAAATTCCCACTTAATACGAGGGGAAGGGAAATATGAATGTCACAAAAAAACTAGGATTTTAAGTTAGAAGTAATTAGTGGAGAGAGATATCATGGACATGGAAGAGAAATATAACAATCATGTTCTAATGAAGAGTGGTAGAGAACTTGGTTATTTGAAAGTTAACCACCGCGAAACAATAAATCTTGTGATCAGTTAAAAGATTGTAGATTTCTCAGAAAAAAAAGTAAAAGGATAAAGTATTTGTTCCAAAATATTTTTCCTATAGTTGAGTGATTATTTTAATATCCAGATAATAACTTTAGAAATGAATTGTACTTGATTACGTTACATGTCACAAGCATAATGTCATCATATGGTTATGCTTAAATCTATTTTCAAATCATTCCTTACACCTAAAAATGAATATTAGAGATGAATTTTTCATACCTAAAGAAATTTTAATGAATAATATAGTCCGTAATTAATTCCTTTGAATAATATTTTTCCATAGTTTAACTTGATCCATTAATAAGTAGTTAATATTAAGACTCATCTAAAACATGTATATTCACATTCAATGACTAAAAATTTAGAATTATGGTCACTAAATTTCCAAAATCAAATTTGCATAAGATTCCCCAAACAATTCATCTCTTAAAAACAAGTACCAAATATATCCATACCTTGATCACCTTAAAACCTTAATGAAAACTTTCATAGTTCCAAATAGATAAAAAATAAGTATAGTAATAAAATAAATATATATCTCATGAGTGTTATTGTGAAGACCCGTAAAATTCAAGGAGTTTTTCTTAATTTTCTTTGGAGGTTTACAAGAATGCAGTTTCTGACGGCACCTGATTCCAAGGCCCTGTGTGCCCGGAATCATTTTTTGAAGTTTGGCTCAGGTACGTTCACTGAACGAACGAGCGAGTTTTTCTAACTTTTGAACCGGAGCTCGGAATTGAATTACGAGGGTACCGATGGAATCGCAGTGCCGATATTTTCTTAGAAACTCCTTTTCCAGAGTTGTGTTTTCTCGAGTTTGGTTTTTAAATTTTTGGGGTTAAGTTAAGAAAATAAAATAAAGTGTTGCGACAACTTTATTTTATTTCTCTTAAAGCCACTTAAAATCCACTTAAGTCAAGTTGAAGCGGATAGGGTGGAACCCAAAATATCCTACCCTCTTGGTAAGATATTTGTGAGGTGGGGCCCGCACGAGCCCCGCCGTTTCATTCCCCCTAAATAACGCACCCGTGAAAACCCCTCTTAAATGAAAGTTAACCGGTGTGTTTTCTTAAATTCTTAATACCCCTATTAATTGGGAAGTTAAGTCATTACCATTAATTCATCGAATTAATGGTTCGTTTCTTAACTTGTTTTTCAAACTCTTGGCATAATAATAAAATAAGACCAACACCCTTTTTGTTGACGAGTTTCTTGTTGAGAGGATTTGGAGAAACTCTATCTTCATCTACCTTCGCGAAGAACGAGAAGAACACGAAGAACACGAAGAACGCCGGCCTTCGACGAAAGGCGATGAAGAACACCGAACCCTCAGAGATTGACGACGCGACACTGTGTACCGCGACGCCGACGATTCTCCTCCCGCGACATTCTTCTACGACAATCCTTCTTCCGCGACAATTTTCGATCAACTGCTTGAGGTAGGGGATTACTGATCTTTTTATTTTTCCTTTTTGGATTTTATCCTCAACATGGATTTAAATGGTGCTATTAAATCCGTGTCTTTTATTTAACCTTCGGAGATCGTCGACGCGACGCCGTGTACCGTGACAACGCGACACCCCCTTCCGCGATGCGACGATCCTCTTCTTCCGCGACGGTCAATTCCGTGAAGAACTCACATTCGACGACAACGACGAGGTAGGGGTTGATTCTTTTAAATCTTTGTGATTTATATCCCTGGTGGTTAAATATGATTGTTGTGAGACTTTAAAAACTGCTAATGCGGTGGGTGCGGACCAACAAACAAGTCCGAACCCACCACCCTTTTTGTTGTTATGCACGGATTGGCGGGCGATGAAAAACGGGGCCGCAAGTTAATTTTGAAGGCTTTGAAGTGAAGAACGAGTCCCGGGACGAGCACTGGAAAAGACTGCGCGCAAATCGGACCACCGGAGCTCGTCCGGTGGTCTGCGGATCCCCCGCTGGCGCGCCACGCCGGCCCGGCGGCGCCGGCGGCCCGAGGTGCCGACCGGCAGCGGCCGGCCTCCAGGATGTGGTGGCGCCTGGCGCACCGCTGGGAAGTCCCACCGCGGCGGAAGCCGCGGTGGCGCTGGGTGGTCCCGCGGCCGCGCGGGACCGCGGAGGAGTGATGCGGCTTATGCCACGTCCGGGTGTCACGGAGCACCCACCGCGCGCGGGGCCGCAACTGTCTTGCGCGGTGCCTGGCCCGCGACAGCACGCCAACCGAGCTGCTCGGCCAGACTGCCGGGCCGGGCCGCGTAGGCCGGGTCGGACCCGGACCCGGTTCGGGCCAACCAGGGGGGGTGTCCGGCCGGGTCGGCCCAGGCTCAGCCCCCCGTTTTCGGCCCCCTTTTCGGTCTTTTGCCCATATCCTGGGCTAAGGACCTCCTATCAACGCGCCGTCAGTGGTGATGTGATCCTTAGATCGAGACGGTCGTTTTGGTATATTACAATCAAGGTTTCTGAATACTTTGGGTTCGGCCTGGTTGGTTCGTACACGAAACCAACCGGGCCCTCGGAGCGGAAACGCTTATAACTTGAGCTCCGGAGGTCCGATTGACGTACCATCGACTTTGATGGATTCCTCTAAGTGAGACGGATCTTTTGGCTTACTCTGCCCGAGGTTTGGATGCAGGTGGAGTACGGTCGGATTGGTTTTACCTTAAAAACCAACCGGGCCCCTGGGACGAAAAAGCCAATAACTCTCAGACCGGGCGTCAGATTGAGGCGTCGTCTTTGGCGTTGAGTTCCTGTTGATGATATGGAACATTTGGATACATAAACTCCAGTTTATGTGTCAGTTGATGTATCACCCCCTCAGCTCGTTGGGCGGACCCTCCCGAACGATCTTGTTGTGTGCGGGAACCCTAGAGCTGGCTGCGTCTGCGACGACAATGAAGACAGTACGGGAATCCTCCGTGGGTTCGGTAGTGACCACTACGACACCTTTTGGGATACATCAACTCTGGACTACATGTCAGTTGATGCATCGACCTCTTGGATCATGGAGTAGACCCTCCCGGAATGAGCCTGTTATGTGCGGAAACCCTATAGCCGGTTGAGACTTGACGACTGCTGATCGAACGACTCGGTGTGTTACAGATAGCCTAGTGGGAAGTGCTTGGTTGTAGCAGCAGACCCACGGCGGAGGAGCACATGGTTGTAGTGGAAGACTCGCGGTACTCAACAGAAAGAGTACCTTTGGAGGCTATGAGGGGGAGCGCTTGGTTGTAGCAGCAGACCCACGACCGAGGAGCTCTTGGTTCTAGCGGCGGACCTACGACGGAGGAGCGCTTGGTTGTAGCAGCACAGTTGAGCGTTTGGTTGTAGCAGCAGACCCACGGCAGAGGAGCGCTTGGTTATAGCGGCAGACCCGTGGTACTCAACAGAAGGGGTACCTCTAGGGGCTATGAGGGGGAGCGCTTGCTTGTAGTGGCAGACCCATGGTGGGAAGCGCTTGGTTGTAGCAGCAGGCCCAGAGTACTCGATAGGTGGAGTACTACAGTAGTCCAAGGTTAGAGGGAAGCGCTTGGTTTTAGCGGCATAACCACTATTCTTGATAGGGAAGGAGTAACCCAATAACTATAGTTTCCACTTCATGATCAATCCTGTGTGGGTTATTGCGGGAGTTAGTACCTATCGATGTTTTGTGGGTCCGACAGCTTAGATGAATCAGTGGTTATATCTGATCATCTCTATCGTCATTCAAGAAGTATACCTGTGTGAGTTGAATTCTGTTTTGCTTTCCTATGTGGATTGTGTTGTGCTATCCTGTGTGGATTTACGTTTTGCTTTTCTATGTGGATTGTGTTGTGCTATCCTATGTGGATTTACATTTTGCTTTCCTAGGTGGACTGGGTTGTGCTCGGACTCGGATGTTGGAGCCGAACGGGAATCGATGACTTAGGTATAAGTATGGGCATATACCTAAGTAGTGTTGGATGTTATTTGTGATTGTATCTTTCCTTTGTGGTTTATCCTTTGTGGATTTTTGGAGACCTTCAGAGGTATTGGGGTCCCTACTAGGTAGCTTATACTCACCCCTGCACGGGTTATGCCCGCACTACGTTGTGTTGGTTGCAGACGACGGACAGCGCTGATCGTGGTCAAGGTTTGCGGGGCAGGACGGTACCTAGAGGTGGACCACTGAGCGGGGTGTACTCAGAGCAGACGGCTGGAACAAGGAGCTATGGAGACTATATGTACTCATCCTTCAGGTGGGACTTCCAGTGGACGGTTCGACATTGCGGCTTTGCTTTTCAGTTGTTGTTTTCCCTTTCGAGTTGTACATTACTTTCAGTTTGGGTTTGTATTCTGGCCCACTTACTTTCCGCACATACTATTGTACTCAATTTCTACTTAGTGTTTGCTTCTTCTACTTGCTTGCTCTGTGGTGTTTGTTTGCTTTGCAAAGGCAATGCCTTCCATTTTTGGCTTACTCCGCCCAAGGTTTGGACGCAGGTGGAGTACGGTTGGGCGATTTTGACTTAAAAACCAACCGCCCCCTGGGACAAAAAAGCCAATAACTCTGAGACCGAGCGTCCGATTGACGCGCCGTATACGACGTTGAGTTCCTGTTGACGATACGGAACTTTTGGATTCATCAAATCTAGACTACGTGTCAGTTGATGTATCAGCCTCTCGGCTCATGGAGCGGACCCTCCCGAACGAGCTTGCTGTGTGCGGAAACCCTAGTGCTGGCTGCGACTGCGACGACGACGTCTGTGTATAGATCCTCAGTGGATTCGACGACGACTACATCACTCAGTGATCCTTTGTGGATCAGTGCTACCGATCTTATGTGGGTCTGATCCTGTGTGGGTCCGATCCTGTGTGGGTCACGCTCAGCGGTCATGTGTGGGCCAACGCCTACAGATCCTGTGTGGTTCTGATCCTGTGTGGGTCTTTGCAGGGGTTAGTTACCTATCGATCCTGTGTGGGTCCGATCCTTTGTGGGTAATTGTAGGGGTTAGTTACCTATCGATCCTGTGTGGGTCAGATCTTTTATGGGTCATTGTGGGGGTTAGTACCTATTGATCCTTTGTGGGTCCGACAACTTAGATGAATCAGTGGCAATATCTGATCATCTTTATCATCATACAAAGAAGTATATCCTGTGTGAGCTGAATCCTGTTTTGCTTTCCTTTGTGGATTGTGTTGTGCTATCCTGTGTGGATTTACGTTTTGCTTTCCTGTGTGGACTGGGTTGTTCTTGGGCTCGGATGTTGGAGCCGAATGAGAATTGATGACTTAGGTATATGTATGGGCATATACCTAAGCAGTGTCGGATGTTACATTGTGATTGTATCTTTCCTTTTTGGAATATCCTTTGTGGATTCTGGGAGACCTTCGGGGGTCTCGGGGTCCCTACTGAGTAGCTTATACTCACCCCTGCACGACCTATTCCCGCACTACGTTGTGTTGGTTGCAGATGATGGACATCGCTGATCGTGGTTGAGGTTTGCGAAGAAGGACGGTACCTGGAGGTGGACCACTGGGCGGCACGTGCTTGGAGTGGATGGTTGGACCCGAGGAGCTGTAGAGGATATCTATACTCACCCATCAGGTGGCACTTCCAGTGGATGGCTCGACGCTGGGGCTTTACTTTTCAGTTGTTCTTTTCCCTTTCTAGTTGTACTTTACTTTCAGTTTGGGTTTTTATTCTAGCCCACTTACTTTCCGCACTTACTATTGTACTCAGTTTTTACTTTGTGTTACTTGTACTGCTTGCTTTCTCTGTGGTGTTTGTTTACTTTACAAAGGAAATGCCTTCCCTTTTTACTAGTATTTATGTCTTGGTGCTAGTCGCCAGCCCCTGGCCTATGGAAGGCGGGCTTGGGGTAGTCACGGCACCGGCCCCTAGGACAGGTTATGACAAATTGGTATCAGAGGGAGGTTCTACAGTAGACTCTGATCATTCTTCTATGTGAAGCAATAGTGTTAAGCGTATTGAGTGTGGTTATCAGTCCAGGGAGTCCAGTGTTTGTGCGGCAGTTGACGTATCCGTACACCAGGACCCTGACTTCTAATTTCCAACTTAATGCACGAAAACATTGATTGCATGTGTGTTTCAAGTTTTCTTTGTGATTACTATATGTCAGGTCACCAGGTATACTGTTCTGACCGTGGCGCACCTGTTTCTTTTCAAGATGGCCCCACGACGGCAGCCAGCTTGGGTTCTGAGAGTTGAGCGTGACGACAGCCCGCCAAGCAACGAGGCCTCGATATAGGGCCCTTTGACAGCTGAGGAACCGGCAGTACCGCTACCCTCCAAGCCACCGATGCTACCAGCCCCAGCCGCTGACGATGCATGTCGCCTTTGTGCACTGCATGAGTTCCAGCACCAGTGACCGCCCAGGTTCCGCGGGGAGACAGACCCCCAGGAAGCCGAGGACTTGCTGGAGGCAGTGGTACGAGTTTTCCAGTTAGTGAGGACACCAGCAGACCTCATGGTGATCCTCGCAGCGAGCCTACTGCACGCAGCAGTGGGCCGATGGTGGAGCTTGATGCTCCAAGTGCACGATGAGGCATCTCTTCTCTGGATAGACTTTGAGAGCCTCTTCTGTTCAGAGTTCGTCCCGACCACCCTCCGTGCAGTGCGCATCCATGATCTTCTTCAGCTACGACAGGGCAGCTTGATGGTCGCCCAGTACTCGACGAGATTTATCAATCTCTCGCGCTACTCGACAGACATGGTACGAGACCCATTCTTCCGGTCCCGGACCTTCGAGCAGGGGCTCAGGCGAGAGATAAGAGCTTCAATAGTTTCTCACAGCATTCTGACAAAAACAGGGGTGTTAGAGAGAGCCCTCTTAGTGGAGAGTTTACTTGCTGAGCAGTCTCCAGCAGCAGGACCGACCACTAGCCGGCAGGCGGCAGAGTCTTCTACAACGGGCAGTAGATAGATGACGCAGGGGTCCAAGAAGACTAGACCTATAGGTTGTTGACCATGTGAAACATGATCCTTTGTGCGAGGCACCCGGGGTGGACAACGACTTACCATGAGCGGACAATGTTACTCATGCGGCGGGGTTGGTCACATGGCTTGTGACTATCCGACCCACCATACGGATGACCAGCAGATGAATGAAGGACCTCCCAGGTAGAGGCAGAGGTTTGATCGAGGCGGATCGCATGGAGCAGGAGACCGTGGCAGGGGAGCTGGCCATGCAGCTGGAGGTGGACGACGCTTCGAGGTGTTGCCACCACCACCACCAGGAGGTCCACCCTGACCGCATCGAGCTGGTGGACATGGGAGATCTCAGCTTCAGGCAGCTGAGGCCTACGATCATGGAGCTCCGAGAGCAGATGGATAGGACTGGGACTAGATCTAGAGCTGGAGAATTTTGTTTATTCTACTTCTTGCGTTGTTGATGTTTGTTCGTAGATGTTTTTTGTCTTTTTAATTTGAGCTGCAGTTATAAAAGACACTTTTCTTTTGGCGTTTACCTTCCTATCCTCTCTTCATGTTGTTACTAAGTGGTTCTGGTTTAAAAACCATTGACTTGAACTTCACTTTGAGATACCTACTGGAGGAGACCCAGTGACCACACACTGATGCCGACAGTGTGACTCAACCCTTGGAGGTGAGAGTAACGGTTGGATCTCTTGGTAGTAGCGTCGAGGCCTTACGACATCATCCTTGGTATGGGTTAGTATCATCCATGACGGGATTGACTGTATTAGGCGAAGAACGTGGTTCATCCAGGGGATGAGACCAGATTTCTATTCTCAGCAAAGAAGAAATCTTAGCAGCTCTTGTAGGACCAGAAAGGTCCAAGTCATCCATGACTGGATGAGGATAGCTCAGAGCTGGCGAAATTCTTGTGCTAATAGAAGGCGGAGGCCACTAGAGTTAGAGGATGGCGACCATGTCTTCTTGTGGGTCTCACCTCGACGTGGATTACAGAGATTTGGTGGAGGCGGAAAGTTATCTTCGTGCTTCATCGGACCCTTCCAAGTCCTCAGCAGGAATGGCGAGTAGGCTTATCGCGTGGCTCTACCACCTCAGTTGCACCGGGTGAATGAAGACTTCCACGTATCTCTGCTGATGAGATACGTGCACGACCCGACGCATATCATTGACCATGGGGAGCTAGACGTTGATGATGGGGTGACTTTTGCGGAGGTCCAAGTGGAGATCGTGGATCGACAGGAGCAGGTACTATGTGGATGATCGATACCTCTAGTGTGCATCAGATGGCAGCACGGGAACCTCCAGGAGAGCACTTGGGAGCGGGAGGCTCAGATGCGTGCTCAATACCCACTTTTATTTCCCTAGTTTATGATGTATCTTTACGGGGACGTAAAGCATTGAGGTGTGAGTGATGTAAAGACCCGTAAAATTCAAGGAAATTTTTTTTCTTAATTTTCTTTGGAATTTTACAAGAACACAGTTTCTGAGGGAACCTGATTCTGAGGCCCGGTGTGCCCGGAATCATTTTTCGAAGTTTGGCTTGGGTACATTCAGTGAACGAACGATCGGGTTTTTCTAACTTTTGAACCGATACTCGAAATCAAATTCCGAGGGTAACGATGGAATCGAAACGCCGATATTTTCTTAGAAACTCTTTTTCCAGAGTTGCGTTTGCTCGAGTGTGGTTTTTAAATTTTTGGGGTTAAGTTAAGAAAATAAAATAAAGTGTTGCGACAACTTTATTTTATTTCTCTTAAATCCACTTAAAAGCCACTTAAGTTAAGTTGAAGCGGATAGGGTGGAACCCAAAATATCCTACCCTCTTGGTAGGATATTTGTGATGTGGGGCCCGCATGAGCCCCACTGTTTCTTTCCCCCTAAATAACGCACCCACGAAAACCCCTCTTAAATGAAAGTCAACCAGTGCGTTTTCTTAAATTCTTAACGCCCCTATTAATTGGGCAGTTAAGTCGTTACCATTAATTCATCAAATTAATGGTTCGTTTCTTAACTTGTTTTTCAAACTGTTGGCATAATAATAAAATAAGACCAACACCCTTTTGGTTGATGGGTTGCTTGTTGAGAGGATTTGGAGAAACTCTATCTTCATCCTTCTTCGCGAAGAATGCAAAGAATGCGAAGAATGCGAAGAACGCGAAGAACTCCGGCCTTTGATGAAAGGCGACGAAGAATGCCGAACCCTCGGAGATTGACAACATGACACCATGTACCGCGACGCCGATGATTCTCCTCCCGCGATGTTCTTCTGTGACAATCATTCTTCCGTGACAATCTTCGATCACATGCTTGAGGTAGGGGATTACATATATTTTTATTTTTCCTTTGTGGATTTTATCATCAACATGGGTTTAAATGGTGCTATTAAATCTGTGTTTTTTATTTAACCTTCGGAGATCGTCGACACGACATCGTGTACCGCGACGACGCGATGCCCCCTTCCGTGACGCGACTATCCTCTTCTTTCGCGACGGTCAATTCCGCGAAGAACTCACGTTCGACGACAACGACGATGTAGGGGTTGATTATTTTAAATATTTGTGATTTATATCCCCAGTTGTTAAATATGATTGTTGTGAGACTTCAAAAACCGCTAACGCGGTTGGTCTGGACCAACGAACAATTCCAAACCCACCTCCCTTTTTGTTTTTATGCGCAAATTGGAAGGCGATGAGAAATGGGGCCGCAAGTTAATTTTGAAGGCTTTGCAGTGAAGAACGAGTCCCGGGACGAGCACTGGCGAAGACCGTGCGCAAATCGGACCACCAGAGTGCATCCGGTGGTCCGCGGAACCCCCGCCGGCGCGCCGCCGGGAAGACCCGCCGCGACTGAAGTCGCGGCGGATCTGGCTTGTCCCACGGCTGCACAGGACCACAGAGGAGGGATGCGGCTTAAGCCGTGTCCGGGTGTTACGGAGTAGCCCCCGCGCGGGGGGTCGCAGCTGTCTTACGCGGCGCCTGGCCAGCGCCAGCACGCCGGCTGAGACGCCCGGCCGGACCACCGGGCCGGGCCGCGCCGGCCGGGTCGGACCCGGACCCGGGTCGGGTCGACCCGGTTCGGGCCGACCCGGGGGGGGGGGAGGTCGGGCTGGGCGGCCCGGGCCCAGACCCCCCGGTTTCGGCCCCCGTTTTCGGTCTTTTGCCCATATCTTGGGCTACAGACCTCTGATCGACGCGCCGTCAACAGAGATGCGATAGTTAGATCGAGACGGTCATTTCGTTATATTACAATCAAGGTTTTCGAATACTTTGGGTTCGGCCGGCTTGGTTCGTACACGTAACCAACCGGGCCCTCGGAGCGGAAACACTTATAACTTGAGCTCCGGACGTCCGATTGACGTACCATCGACTTTGATGGATTCCTCTAAGTGAGACAGATCTTTTGGATTACTCCGCCCATGGTTTGGCTGCAGGTGGAGTATGGTCGGATTGGTTTTGCCTTAAAAACCAACTGGGCCCCTGGGACGAAAAAGCCAATAACTCTCAGACCGGGCGTCAGATTGACGCGCCGTCTGTGGCGTTGAGTTCCTGTTGAAGATACGGAACTTTTGTATACATCAACTCTAGTTTATGTGTCAGTTGATGTATCAGCCCCTCAGCTCGTGGAGCAGACCCTCCCGAACGAGCTTGCTGTGTGCGGGAACCCTAGAGCTGGCTGCGTCTGCGAAGACAATGAAGACAGTACGAGAATCCTCTGTGGGTTTGGTAGTGACCACTACAAAACTTTTTGGGATACATCTACTCCGGACTACATGTCAGTTGATGCATCTACCTCCTGGCTCATGGAGTGGACCCTCCCGGAACGAGCCAGTTGTGTGCGAAAACCCTAGAGCCGGTTGAGACTTGACGACTGCTGATCGAACGACTCGGTGTGTTATAGATAGCCCAGTGGGAAGCGCATGGTTGTAGCAGCAGACCCACAGCGGAGGAGGGCTTGGTTATAGCGGAAGACCCGCGGTACTCAACAGAAGGAGTACCTCTGGAGGCTATGAGGGGGAGCGCTTGGTTGTAGCAGCAGACCCACGACGGAGGAGCGCTTTGTTGTAGCGGGAGACCTACGATGTAGGAGCGCTTGGTTGTGGCAGCAGACCCATGGCAGAGGAGTGCTTGGTTGTAGCGGCAGACCCGTGGTACTCAACATAAGGGGTACCACAAGGGGCTATGAGGTGGATCGCTTGGTTGTAGCGGCAGACCGATGGGGGGAAGCGCTTGGTTGTAGCAGCAGGCCCACAGTACTCGATAGGTGGAGTACTTCAGCAGTCCAAGGTTAGAGGGAAGCGCTTGGTTGTAGCGGCATAACCATTGTGCTTGATATAGAAGGAGTTACCCAATAGCTATAGTTTCCACTTCATGATCAATCCTGTGTGGGTTATTTCGGGGGTTAGTACCTATCGATCATTTGTGGGTCTGACGGCTTAGATGAATCAGTGGTTATATCTAATCATCTCTATCGTCATTCAAGAAGTATACCTGTGTGAGCTGAATTCTGTTTTTCTTTCTATGTGGATTGTGTTGTGCTATCCTTTGTGGATTTACGTTTTGCTTTCCTATGTGGATTTTGTTTCTCTATCCTTTGTGGATTTACGTTTTGCTTTCCTATGTGGACTGGGTTGTGCTTGGACTCAGATGTTGGAGCCAAACGGGAATCGATGACTTAGGTTTATGTATGGTCATATACCTAAGCAGTGTCGGATGTAACTTCGTGATTGTATCTTTACTTTGTTGTTTATAATTTGTGGATTTTGGGAGACCTTCAGGGGTCTCGGGGTCCCTAATGGGTAGCTTATACTCACCCCTACACGGGATATGCCCGCACTACGTTGTGTTGGTTGCAGACGACGGGCAGCGCTGATCGTGGTCGAGGTTTGCAGGGCAGGATGGTACCTAGAGGTGGACCACTGGGCGGGGTGTACTCGGAGTGGACGGTTGGACCGAGGAGCTGTGGAGGCTATCTGTACCCATCCCTCAGGTGGGACATTCAGTGGACGGCTCGACGTTGCGGTTTTAATTTTCAGTTGTTGTTTTCAATTTTGAGTTGTACTTTTACTTTCAGTTTGGGTTTGTATTCTGGCCCACTTACTTTACGCACTTACTATTGTACTCAGTTTCTACTGAGTGTTTGCTTCTTCTGCTTGCTTGCTTTGTGGTGTTTGTTTTCTTTGCAAAGGCAATGCCTTCCCTTTTTACTGGGATTTACACCTTGGTGCTAGTTGCCAGCCCCTGGCCTATGGAAGGCGGGCTTGGGGTAGTCACGGCACGGGCCCAGAGGACGGGTCGTGGCAGTTATAACCATAATATCATAACATAATTCATGAATCTAAGAAAAAAATACATTAATTATCCTACTTCTACGATAGTAACAGCATAATGTTGACCTTGGTCTAGTTTCTTTTTCTAAGCTATATTTCTTTGATGCTTTGGAAATTCATTTGTGTAGTGTCCCATATCATTCAAGTTAAAGCATTTCACATTTAAAGATTATCTCATTTCATTACATTAATAAACCTGGTGACATTTATCTCCACTCTTTTAACAAACTCAATTTCTCTTCAGGCAAGTACCAGGGTGTTTCTTTCTCCAATTATCACATGCGGGAAAATTATTCATTATTTTTTTTTACAATTATCTATCTCTTGATCTACCATTTTCTTCTCCTACTTCTTTCACTTAATGTAATAATACATAGAGTATTTTTTTAACTGCCTTAATAAAATATGGGACTATATCCCTATATGATGAGAATGTTAGGGAAACTAGTTCTTTTTGTAGAATTGGATTAATTGTATAAAATAAATGATCAATCTTGCTCCTTGGATTATTTATGTAGTCCTAATCATTCCTTTATAATCATGTAATGTTGGATTTATATTAGAAATTTTGTCATCCACCTTTTTGCCTCAAACTCAAGAATTTTCCCTCCATATATTCTCGTTGGTCACTAGGAAAATATTTTTCCATGAATATTTCCTTAATACCATTCTATTCGATGTTATCAATTTATCCCTCTTCCTTTGTGTTTTTAATTAAAATCCACTATTGATCTACATCTCCTGAGAGATGACAAACTATCATGATAAATTTCTCTCTTTTTTTACTTCACAAAGTGAGAAATATCTTATATAAGGAACTTATCCATTTCTTAACTAAAAATGGGTTTTTATACCATTGAATAACAGAAGTTGTTGTCACTTAATGTGGTATAACATTTTTAAACCACATTGTGGATTGGGATTCTCCACGTGAGTAATTTTATTTCTCATAACTTGATCTAGTTGTCCTAATATAGTTATAATTTGATCATCTCTAACTCCAAAAATCATTATATTTTATAGGAGGGAAATATCTTAATGGAATACGTGTATTGATATAGTTTCCATTCATTCCACTAGAACTATTTATATGAAATGGCATACACTAAATTATGTTCTGAATCATAATGAATAATTTAAAACAATAAAAACAATTAACATAACTTGGAAATTTATTCATAGATAATCTCATTATCATAAACATAGTTTTTTTGGGTACATGTTTACTTTTAAACCCATCATAATGTTTTTATAAATAGAAAGTTAATTATTATAAGAATATCCACCAAGGGTTTCAAACAAGGCGTGTTGGTGATGCTGAGTCATGCTAGATGTACCCTGTCATAGTTATTACCACTATGTTCATCGTTTTTAGAACTATGTCCACTTATAGTATCCTGAAATGGATGCATTTCTTGGAATACCCACAGAATATACACCGTACCAAAATTCTAGGATGCCTTTCTATGCTTACCAAAAAAGTATATCTTAGGGTTATGTTCCCTAATCTATGTTTTCAAAATATAGTTTCGAAGGTTTCTAATAAGGTTCCTCTCATACCAACTATGAAGAACCTGACTCTGGTAGCCCGTAGCTGGTAACTTACTTTATTACATTAGTACTATGAAACATCATTTGTAACCCAATGGACCATATAGTTTAGTGAAATTAGAAATCTGGATTGAGATGTAAGTATTACATTATAACATGAAATTAAATGAAACATAATAACTCCATTGGAAACACTCATAAACTCCTAGATGATCTCTTTAAGTCATTCATAATATTCATTTTTGTGTCCTGGGGAAAAATAAAATATAATAAATGGGTGATATCAAATTCTTAGTAAGGGTAAGAAGTACAGTGGGAGATTTCATAAACATAAACAATAAGAAAAGGTGAATTTTTAACAACACATGTCATTAATACATAAATTTGAACATAATATGGTAGGAATAAAATCTTATCAAATTAATTCCATATACATTATCACATGATAATAAAACATAACCATGGATATTATACTAGCCAAATAATCACATGGATTATTAATTACTGATGTCATAATGAAAAAATGAATATTTATGGACATATAAAACATATCATTGAGGCCTCGTCTAGGAAATCTAAAAATAAATATGTATTGTTTCAACCAAATATATAAAGGAAGATAAATGAGAAGGCCTCAGCCAAGTCCATATTTGGTTTGTCTCATGAGACCTACCGATGCATCTAGGGGATATAGTGGGACTTTCCGGTTGCTTACAATGTCCAATTCATTCCTCATATGAATGAGGTAAATTATAAACAACATATAAAAAATGTAAAGATCTTTACCCAATCAATAAACATAATCATTAACCATTTTGAGTAATATGGTGAACAATATCAAGATAGAACATTCATAGGCAAACTAATCATAAACCCTATAATAAAATATAGTATAAGATATCATGAAATATAAATCCCAATTAATCATAATATTCAATAGAGGATTTTGAAATAGATGAAAATACTCGAATTAAATCAACAAGGAATTCTAGAGAGAAATATTGTTTTCACATTGCAAAGAAAAGTTATTTGGGAAAAATTACTTGTATATTTAATAAAATAAGGTTGTAAACATATATATCCTAGAAAATAGATAATAAGGAAATTGAAATTAGGTTTGATGCATAAATTATGTCTAATTGAAGTGAAAAATTTTAAAAAGAGTTTTTAAGAAACTTTAGAAACTGTCCACTTTAGTGCAGTTTATGAGAAAATATAAAAGTTTATTAAAACATAAAATTTCATAATTTTATTTATAATAATAGAAACGAATAAAGATATTTTTTTCATGATAAAAAAATTAATTTTATAAAAATTAATTTTTTTAAAAAATTATTATGGATGGTATTTGAAAATGGGTAAAAAATTAAGAAGTTCCCTTCAATCGAGATTGGTGATCTGGATGAATTGAGAAATGAACCTTATAAAACATGTATTTTCAACTCAAGGAATGAATGATTGAGTTAAGTAAATTGGTTTGGAATGTAAACAAATAAATTATAAATATTATATAATAATAAATAATAATTATATTTTGGTAAATAGAGAGAAATCAAATCCTGAAGGAAAAAATGGAGGTTTGGGAAGAAACTCTTACCACTTTACAAACAGAAAAACCATATGACCCATAAAATTAATGAAAATAAAATGAAAAATTTAATACAATTAATATAAATAGATTCATCATATGATTCTTTAAAGGGTCTTATAAATATACCACACACAAGAAATAGTGGTGAATTAGGAAAATATCACTGACATAAAGTGGGATGAGAAAACCCTTACCTTATGTCTAAAAGTGTTCTTCACTTACACATAATGTCCTAGATAATGAAATTATATTTGTTAAAAAATTAATTAATAACCTATTAAACAATTATTTGATTTATTTTAATTTAATAATTTTATTTATTTCCTTTTTAATGAGTTATAAGATTCAATTTCGTCATTCGGGAGTGTTTATTTCATTGGTTTTCTAGATTGAATATCTTATATACTTGTATTAAATATAATGTAAAATGGTAATAGATATATAGAATTGAATTTATATGTTATTAATTAAATTGAAAAATATTAAATTATTTTATATATTGTTTTATTTCCACACATAATGATGATTCATTAGATAAAAAATTAATGATAACTGTTTAGATTATATTAGTGTTCTTTCAATCATCACAAACTATTTCTTTCTTATGGATTAATATTCTATATATATATATATATTGGGTCCAAAACATCAAATAAGTTTTATTAAATATATTAATGTATTATTTAAACATAAAAATTGTTTTATGACCATCCTTGAAAGTGTAAATTGAAAAACAAAAACTTTTCATCCATGAAGGTAGTAAATCGACACCTCACAGACAACGTTTTCATTTTTAAAATAAAATAGAGAAGAAAAGATAATTTATTGTTGATATACCATTTACATAATAAAAATAAATTATATAGAATTTATGTGAGTTATCATGTCACTTTGGATAGGGGAGTTTAGGGAAGGATCAGGAATGAAAAGAAATTTATAGAGAGAGAAGGTTTTACCTCTTGAGTGTCTCCTCCATAGGAACCTCCTTAAGGGACATAGAAATGGTATTTTGGTGAGACCAAAAATACCAAAAAGTGGGAGACAAGTTTTTGAGAGTAAAGGGGAAGAATATAAGCATGATTCATGGATTTTGAGGTGTAAAGAGAAAGGGTGGCTAGGGGTGGTATTTATAGTGGAGGAGAGGGGTATTTTTCAATTATTTAAACCATTTGTTCATTATTTTGCCCCATGACTATGAATAGTGTTGTTTATTAAGACTAAATACTATAAATAGTGAACTTTTTCTCAAACTAATGGATTCTTTATTCATCTGTACATAATCCATGGCTTAATAATTCATTTATATACATATAATGTCAAATACCAAAAATTATAGTATTTCACTATTCACTAAAAATTAATTTATTTCATAAAAATACCAAAAATTCACCCTAAAAATTTGAGAAAGTGAAGAATTAAAAAATAGACTTCATTTCATATAACTAATTATCTAAATATGAGAAATTTAATTTTTTAGTAAAATCATCATTTACATAAAAAATAGAGATTTTAAAATTATAACAAATTTTATGACAATTTAAAAAATTAATTAGGATTTCTAAATATTATAATTATAAGACAAAAAAATATTAAAATATAAATATATTTATAGAAAATAAATTTCTTTTAAATCATTTAATTAATTATAAAATTGTAAATAAACATTTAAGTCTCATAAAAATTCAAATACAAAATTTATCATTTTTAAATAATTTATTTACTTATTCCATGATATAAATATATCATATTTTAATTTATTAAATACCTAAAGGTCATTTATACTCTAATAGGTGTGATCTAAATCGAATCACTAATAGACTTTTCATATTATGAAATTGAGTGTAATAAAAATCGATATTTTTTTCACTATTTAATTAAAAATAAATTAAAAAAACTATAATTTAACCCTAAGATAATTATGAAATTTTGATTTTAAAAATTATGTTTATTTTTTCAATATAATTTATAAAATTGTAAAAAAATTAGTTTTAAAACAAGTTTTCCATTAAAAGGCGGTAAATCTGTCTTTCGAAAAATGTAGTTCTTTAATGTGTAAAATTGTATTCATTCTTATCTTATGCCTATAAAATAATTTGGATGAATGTAAAAATATAATTAAATATATTAAATTTAAATATTATAATGTAGATAAAATTATTCATTCCCACCAATTTAACAGCTTGGTGATAATGGTTGTTTTAAAATATTGATATTAATTGTATATCATTGTTCATTTAAGTTTCGTTTTGTGTGAAATGTATGCAATCAAAGAAAATAATTTTAAAAATATAATTACCATGAAATATTGGGGTGTCACACTTCTAGTAATTTATATCTAAAGGATTCGTTTTATATACATTTTTAAATCAAATTTTTACTATTTAGGTAATCTTATTTATAACTTTTATTTGAACAGCTATGAGGAAACCATAATAACATTAAAATGATAATATTAATAGTATATTGTAGTAAGTTAAAACTTGGAATTTCATGTAATTAAGTCTATTTAAGGGAATTAGTATTGTGTGCGATACATTCCAAATATAGTATTGTTTGTACCGTAATCTAATCTATGTGTTGTGTGTTGAGAATGTTTGACTTGGTGTTGAATATAATGAAATCCACACATAGTACATTCATACAAAAAATATATTTAGTGTTGTGTGAAATGAAAAATATAAAAAGACTAAATTAATTCAAAAAAAATAAGTTTCAATATCTTGGAGAGTTACATGGGGAAATTTTAATGACTATTTTTTCCATGTTAAACATTGGAATATTTTACATAATTTTTTTTAGTGTCATCTGTAGAGTCAGCACATGATTTTGGGCCCTAGGGAGACTCAATGTAGTTATAATTAAAACATTTTATATATTACATCACTCACATGTAGTTTTTATGAAATGAGAGAATATCTCTATAAGAGTGTTCCATAAGGGAAATCTGAGGCCGCTATTAAATCCATATTACATGTTTGAACTTAGACTTGACATCGTCCTTTTACACATTAAGTGTTTGTTTAAGATAAGTCATTGGTGGAAAAATAATTTAATTAAATAATTAATTAATTTATTGGTTATTAATTTTTCCCAGACATAATCCAACTCTATTTAAACCCAATTAGGGAAAAATACCAGGGTTATCTGCATAACCCTATAGATTTGAGAGAAATGTGTTGGGTGACTTTGACAAAAATCAATGAGATCATTGGTTAATGATTCATTTTCCATAAGGGTCTTGTTCAACAATGGAAATGTTTGATCTCACTAACAAAAATGACATAAAACTGTTATTCATCAATGATCAATCCAATCTTGAGTTTGGATGTTTTTTAATGGATTATCATCTTTGCAATTTTCGTGGATCGAACACAAATTAATCCATTTAGTATATTATCTAAAGGGTTAATATTTTTTGATTGATGCTCAGCTCACTAGAATTAGGAGTTGATAATGTTTTATTGAGCCCTATTTAATCATATATGACCTTTCTTTAACCTATAAATGGATTCAAGATAATCCAAACAATGAGCGATATCCATTCCTCACTCATGTTTTTTTGTTCTTTTCTCGCACCATCCATCAAGAATTCATAGTTGGTGTTCTATTTGATCATAGGATGGATAATTTATAGAAATCATTTATTGTAAAATCTACATTTGGTACAATGGATCATTTCTACAAGTTTATTTTCAAATATCGAATGCATAAAAAAAGTTGTGATTATGATTATTAAATATCACGAGTTTGAATAAATTGTTTTTTTCACGAGTTAGCAATTCGATGATGCGGTGCAATGAGAATCTACTTTTTAATGGATGGCTGGATGACATCTAACCAATATTGACAGCTTGTTCTTGATCTCCTGTAGGTACTATTCTTATGTGGATGGATTGTAGTATATCCATAGGCGATGGTAAAACCGATGAGATTCATGAGGAATTATATAGATCTCTGTGAAATCTTGACATACACAGATTGTAGTTTAGAAGAACACACTTAGTGTGGTGCATTTAGCATAATGGATACTATTTACAAGATTAATAAAATAACAGACATATATTGATATGTTGACATGTCCTGTGACCCTTAGTGGTGAACCGACATGTTCCCTAGGGGTACTCGAGCATGGGTACGTCCTATGGGAATGGAAACGACCAGAGTACATGGACACAATTTGTATACATGGGAATGAGCAGAGTATTTGAGAAAAATAAAAAGGACACATGCATGAGAGTAGACTCTTTTATGTATATACTAGTCAGGAAACATCATTTATTACCTATACATGCTTTATACTTCTCATAGGATAGGTTGGATCTCCAAACATTTTCAGTATATTTGAGTTTCCGTAGGGTATGTTCCCCTGGTCTATCCCTATAAGTTTATAATAGGGTATCCAATCATGAGCATAAGATGAGTTCCCCCCTCTTTGTGTTAGTTCTAGATAGAGTCAGGTGTCCCTCCTCGTGGTCCAGGGTGTGATCTTATATCATTCTTTCTTATATCGGGTTAGGAATCCCATTACCAACATCTTAGGAGTGTGATCCCCATATTAATGTATTACTCTTGGTATATTTAGGTATCTCCCATATACGATAGGTGTGATCACCTATCTATGTATGAAATTATTCAATGTTTTAGCATGTAATTATTTATGATTCGGTATGAAATCTTATACGAGCACTATTGGGGTTTGCAAGACCCAATGAGAGAGTTCTCCCATATGAGCTTCACCTTAAGGCCCCAAGTTGAATCCAAGGATGGTAGTTTGGTTGGGACCTTAATTTTAGACTTGGGGTCTCTCTTGTGCGTATATTGGTTGATGTTGTTCTTTATTATGAGATTACTATTCTTGATGCTTGATGTTTTGTGATTTTGTTGTGTCCCGTTGGGTATGTTTATACACACCTCTATCTGATCTTTTCCCAAACTTGTCATGTCTTATATACATGAAAAACATTTTGATGGAGTTTTGTGTGGACCTGTAGTTGGTGGGACATAACTTTAATTGAAGGAATTTAGTTAGTTTATATAGTTGAATCTTTGTAGTATCCCCCCTTTTGAATAGGTTAGGCTCTTTTATAGTTTTGTTGGGCTTCTATTTAGAACTTTTATTTCTTGTACTTGGGTTATCCTTGGGTGTGGTATTTAATTTTTTGAATTTATCTTGGTAATATTTGTTTATTTCCTTTTTACATTTTATTTATTTTTTTGAGAAGTGTGTTTGTACATGTACCTTATGCTAATAACTACAATGTTTCTGATATGCCTACTCGACGGTTTTTGCTTGCCCTTATCCTATTGAATGTGGGTTTTAGTAGTCATTCATGGATTTCCACCATCCAAGAAAGCCCCAGTGGGTGAGGTCTTGTTGAAATCCATTGTATTTTTTCCCTGAATGATAGCATGACATTTTTCAAGTATAAAAAAATTATAAAAATAGTCAGTGTATAATGTGTCATAAGAGTACACATCGATGTGACCGAAAAGGACAAAAAAGGGTAAACCTAAAAGTAAAACCAAATAAGTGACAGATAAATCCTTTATGTGACAATTTTTTATCACTATATTGAACTAACAAAAGACCATAAAAACCAAGAGAAACAACCAAGTCGCTTTACACCTTTCCCTTTACCTGTAACCTGAAAATACAAGGCTATTAATCCCTAACGAAAATAGTAGGGTGTGAGAACTTATCCTAGTAGGATACCTCCGTAGAATTTTTACAATGTCTATCACCATGAATTCATTAGTTATACCATTAAAAACAAATATTTTATAAAGATATTTCAAAATGAAAACCATTTTGTAACACATTCCTTGGTTTCTTTAGACAAAATCCCATATTCAACCCACAAGAATATGAAAATAAGTACGAATGATAAAAAGAGGTCAATATTCAAAACCATATCCTAATATATATCATTGTGAGATTATATGGGATGGAATGTTAATGTATCTAAGTCAATACAATCTCATTTGGGAGAAACATACCTATGATCCAAAATCCATAAGATGAATATGTCATAATATAAAATATGATACATAAGTGAAACCATCATTTATGAAACATAATTGGGCTCTATCCTATATTAATATATAACTGGGAGGTATAAAAAGATTAATCCAGTGATTGAATCCTATTATTATCAAGTCCTGTCATAATCTTTCGATATTAGGATACTCAGTTTCTTTAAAAAAATCATGAGAAACTATTTCAAATCCCTATTGATGTTATACACACCAAGGTTCCTATATACATATTCCTTAGGTTCCCTAATATTTCCATGTTCCATTATTTCACTGAAAAAAACATAAACCCTACAGAAAATTTCATTGAAAATTTCACAAGAAATTTATTATCACACCCATGATTTAAAAATTAAATTTAAAATAAAAATAATTTATCAACAAAAATTAAAAAACCAAATAATAAATTAACTATTTTAAAAGAAACCCCTTTTAAATTTTTTTATAACCACCCGAGTTTGGATATCATAAACACACCTCAAATAAAATAATAAATACTCCAATATGATTTCAAAGAACACCCATTATTTGATGGTTTAACACTAACGTACCGAGTCACCTACCTTAGACTAAGTCAACGGATTCATAAGAAACATCTAATTATTTAATTAAAAAACAACCTTGATCAACATTTTCTTAATATAAGAGTGAGGAATAATGTGAAATCAAGAAAAGGTTTTGGAACCCCTTTAATAATAGATAAATTCCTACAACACTCCTCCATAGGATATCCAAAAAATAAAGGAATCAAGTATTAAAAATTCTTAATGTGTTCTGTTTCATAGTAGTAAAAAAAATTATTAAAAATACCATTTAATATAGTGTTTTAATTAGAAATTTAATGTAGATTATTTATAACTCTTATAAATGATTTATAATCTTTGAATGGTTTAAGAGAATTAATTCCATGGTTTTTAGAAATTTAACATCATTAAAAATATGTTACAGGGTTGTTATAGAGAAGAAAACAGAATTTTTTTATTTATCTTTATACAAAAAAACTATCTATGGGTGACATGGATTTACCATTACACAACTCCTACATATTCGGTAAGGGTACTGGTTTTCCATTACATAATCAAAATATTATAGAAGTTACCCTTATAGAACATTTCCCTAACATTACACACCCTCAAGAAACTTTATCATTCCATTTTGTATGGGAAAAGCTACATTAACATTACAAGGGTTTAACCTTATATAACCTTTGAAAAGGAGAGGTTATCATTATAAAAATCTAACTTCCTTTACAAAAGACCCATTGTACCCTTATGAATCAATTATAAAGAAGAGTTTACCCTTACATAACTCTTTATACATTTACCATGTACCCCTAGTACCCATAAACATCTTTATAAAACACAAGGCTACCCTTACTCAATCTTTTAAACCTCAATGGTACCCTAACTCCACCTTTGGAAAAGGGATATTACCCTTATGCAGTGTATATACATTAGGAATTACAGTTACAAAACCCATAGAAAAGCGGACATTCCCTTATGCAGGGCATGGAAAAAGGGATTTACCCTTATTATACACATGGAATAAGGGCCTTACCCTTACTGAGTGAATTGAAAAATCCTCTTACCTGTACATAACCAAGAAATAACTATAAATCCCTTATTTAGATTCCTAGAACACATTTTACCATTATGCAACACTTATAAATTAAGGGTTACCATTACACATCACTATAATAAAAAATAAGGGTTTTTAAATAAAAAATTATTCATACCTAAAAAGAAATATAAGTTAAAACCAAAAGGGATTTTTATTTATTATAAAAATGATAGTGTTACAATTCTTCACACTAGATATGAATAATCAGCCTAGAATGAAATAATTATTATATAAACATAATGAGATATGGCTACTACCACATAAATGATAATTTGCATTCCGAAATCATGTGGCTATCCCGTCTACACTTCCCCAATACATAGACTACGAATATTGTTTTATCATGAAGCACCATTTTCTGATGTTCTATAAACTAAACCAAATAAAAAATCACAACAGTGTTAGGTTTTAGATCGACCTACTCCCATTAAAATATGACAACATGGTCCTATTAATTCCACACAAGTTGGAAAATGTGCAATTCATCATGAAAATATGTCTACAAAGACCATTAACACAACATATATCCTCGTTTATAATACATTAAATGATATCAAAAGGGAACAATAAATCCTTATATTGACATACCCTACACACTCAAAGATAATATCCCAATAAATCAGATTCAATGAAATTGATTGGATCACTCACCTTAGCCTCCAATGGACAATTATGGTAGTTTTCATTAGATCTAAAAGGATCAAAATTGCATCCATAATTTATCAAGATAACCAAAATATCACCATCACCCTTGAACAAGACTGATTCCTACCAAAGACCATTCACCTTCAATTACTCAACATAAACAAGATTCACAGGTACACCTAAATTAGACTTTATAGTGGATTTCCTTAATCATTTATTTGGGATTATATTAAAAAAAACTCCATCAAAAACAAGAATGTATGCTTGAAACATATTACCTATAATTGGATGACTTGTCTAGTCTAAAAATCTATATAATGTTAGAATGACATGATCACCTTGACCGATAACCAAGTGAATTTTCAAATCCATTTCAAAACTATAAATCAAATAACATGCATCTACTATATATTAGATCCCCAAAAACACCATAGAGATTCATAACCCCTAAAAAATAACATTCAATATTTTCTATCAAAATCATCTCCCTGAGTAGTAAAGAAATAATCCAATTTCACAAATCTATTTATGATTTCTTGAATCAAATATCCTTTCTTAAAATGAGTCTTTGGTGGTCCAATTATAATTTCCTGGAATTATTTATCAACCATTCATCATGGATTGATTAAAGATAAACCAAAATAATAGGTATTTGGGGTTATACTCTACTCCTCTAATAGGAAAAGCATAATGAAAAAATGTATAAAATTGACTAGAATACTCTGACCACTAACATTTATGTCTTTAATTATGAAACATCCTATGAACTCTAGAGTGCTTAGGAAAATTAGAACTATGTTCACGATCTATAAACATTGGTCTAAGATCAATCATAATGACCAACTACCTCTGAAGATACAATGAACCATCAAGAAACTAAATCTAGAAACAAGAGATCACATAACTATAAAGGGTTACATTAAATTTTTTCCAAAAAATATATTCTACATTATCAAGATGAGTCAAATTAAAAAAGGAAGATCCATCTTGATCACACACTTAGAACACATTAACATTATAGTCTCAACTAAAACCATGTTCATTTTGACATAGGGTTCTATTAGGACCCCTCCCCCATTTTTCATCATAGCCTACATCGGTAAAACCCTACTCAAACTATTTGTGACCACACCTCATACTTAGAGTGTTTATCCAATTCACTAGGAGAATGTACAAATTATATCAACTCAAAGTCATAGTGTGATTGAGTCTTTCCATGAGGGAATAATTAGTAAAAGCATTAGGTCATCAACCATTTTCCAATATTAAAACATATCTCAAATTCATACTTGAGGCTTCATAGTGACATATTCAAGAACCAATTAAGCTTATAATGAAAAAATACCAGAGTTAAAATTAACCTCACATACTTCCATTGAAATGAGGACTATGTTGTAGGTTATCCAACAAGAGACTCTAAGTAAAATAAAGACATTACATAGGTCTCCCCAATATTTAGTGTGAATCTAAAATGGTAAAACAAAAAATTAATTCATTATCAAAATTGTGAATCAACAAGAAAAATGTGGTTTCACATTTCAAAGATAGAAAACCTGTAAGATTTCCACTTCTAACCAAGGAAAACAAACTTGATCTGATAGGGTGAAACCGGCCATAGAAAAACCAGGTCACACCTATGAATAGGAAACACTCCTTAGAAACAACCAAAATATCAACCTCAAAGATAATTATAAAGAAACAGTCAAGAGAAATTAATCTATGACATATCGTATAACAATGAGACAATTCATAGAAAGAAATTCCTTAATAAGAAATGATGTGGCACTAGTCTTATGTTAGGAAAATTCAATTATGGAAACTAATGTTTAGAAAACTCAATCTTGTGGCCCCCATTATATCACTTATCATAACATACCAGAAATGGATATCAAAAAAACTGGTTATGAAAATAAATCTTGTTACCTATGCATATACCCAAGGGTCACAAAGTCTAGGGAACCCATCCAAAACCCACAACATAACTTCCACTACAAATCTATCTCTTTGAAACAAAGTTCAAAAAGTGAAATGAAAGAATTATGAATGATAAAAAATAGGATAACCACTACTCTCAAGAAAGAATACAAGGAATATATAAAAGATTACATCTATATAAGGTTAACCCAAAACAAAAACTACTATGAAACTAGAGAGTATTAAATAAGAGGGATCAGTACACAAATCACATAATACACCAATGATTCCAAACTTCCCATCAAACAAAAAATATTGGAAAACCAGTCCATAGAAACCCATTTTCCAAAGAAAAATTATAGGCTCCTCTATCCAGTCCATAAATGGAAATCATATATATTTAACTCAATACCTTCCAAAATTGAACAGTGAGAGGAAATAAAACTCCATCAACCCTATTCATAGTTTGAGAAGGACTAGATATATGAGGGGAAATGAATACTGATTAGGAAAGTGTCACATTACAACTCAATACCTTTCCCGAAGACTCACTCAAATCACACAAGATGTGAATTGCAATCGATCATATCTTTTATAGAACTTTAGATAACCTTTAAAATCTTAAAGGGTTAGGCCAAAATTTAAATTCATCAAAGAAAGTAAACACAGTCTGATAGGACTCAAAATAACCCCACCTAAGAATTATGAAGTTATTTAGAAAAATTATTTTGAATATCTAAAAACATAACTTCATAATCAGTTTTAGAGACAATTATTTTCATTAGTAAAAATATTTCACTACTTTATATATGTATTAAAAAATAAAAAAAATTAAAATTGAATAATTAAAAAATGAAACCCCACACAAGTTTTAAGCCAAATTATTTACTAAGTTCCATTTTCATCATGAATTATAATATTTTAGTATACTTTTTTTCTAAAAATAAATTTCCATTTAAGTTATAAAATAAGTTTTCCTTAAAATATGGAATTTTTTATTAATTTATCATTCCTCTATTAAAAACTATTTATTCTTCTAAGTTAAAATTTGAAAACAACCATGTATATTTGTTCTAAAACAAAAAATCCACCATTTTATAATTCATTATAAATATAAATTTATTATAAAAACAATTAAACATTATAGAAAAAATTCATTAATGGTGTACAATTATTCCATTAAAAATACTTAATCACATTTAAAACCAATACACTTTATTAGTTTTCATGAAAAAATAACCATTTATAAAATATCTAGCTTGAAACCAAGAATAACATTACTAGTAAGAAATAAACCTTTACTTTTAAAACTAAAATTATTTTTCATGAAAGCTATATACACACAATAAACATATTATTCTATCCATGCACAAAAAAATCATTCTATAATTGTTATTCAAATCATGTATTGATATAAATATATCCCAATACCAAGATTGATTCTTTTACCATTAATAAGAATCACTCAAATAATATAAGAACAATGGTTTCTATATAAACAAAAAATTGGATGTGTAGTTATAATAAACGTATCCACATAGTTGATGACCATGTGATAATTATACAAAAAACCCCTTTAATGATTCAACAATGAAGTGTCTAGTAACTAAATGTTTTTAGGCTATCTAAGACAGCTTAAAAAAATTGAATACACTTTCATTTTAAACCTAATGTATAGGATAACCACATGGAAACCAACATATGATAGTAAGGATCATAAGTAGTCACCACAAACCATAACACATGGAAAACATCAAACAAAAAATAAATCAAAACTACCCATGTTAACTGAAGTTGAATTATTTAATGTGGTGATCACGAACCTACACACCATGTACACTTTGGGATTTAAAAAATTCTAGATCTAATCTAGAATACACCATAAATCACACCAAGGTAGTTTCATTACACTTTTAGTTATTCATGGAACTAGTACAATTTTTTAATGAACGAACCCAGGTCAACCTAATACATCACCTTAGATGTTTTAACACAATACCCAAAGAAAATTCTCGATCACCATGGTTTGGTGACAAGAACATTTGTATCAATATATAAAACAATGGAAAGGATTTTACCCTAAATTATGACACAATGTGTCTAAAGTATACCCAAAATAAGAAAAATAATTAGAGTACAATGCAGAATAACATTATACATCCATAAGGCATACATGAATAAAAAATTATTTACCTGAAATAGAAAACAAAAAAGTGTAAGAGAATTATTCCATGTGGAAATCCATCTCAACCATATCAAACCTCCCAAAGGAAAAAACAACCAAGAGAAGTTTTCATGCCACATATTTCCCTTCTCTTTAACTATAACCTATTAAACTAAGGCTACATATTCCCAATGGAAAAAGTAGGATTTGATCACTAAACCCAATATGATACCAAAAAAAAACATATATATATAATTTTTATTACCATGAAAACATTATACTTAGATTAAAAACAAACTGATTTATAAAACAATTTCATAAAGAAAACCATTTTGTAATACATCCTTTGGTTTCTTTAAAGAACACACTATATTCAAATCCACATGAATATGAAAACAATCAAGAAACAAAAATAGAGGGTAATAAACAAAAAAACCATATCCGAAAAGATAACATGGTGAGAATATAATGCATGGTATGTAATGAACTAAACTGTGTCAACCCGAACCATCATCAGAACTGAAAATCCAAAAGTTTGAAAGCACATTCCTGATCACCATGGGCTTATAAAAACCAATGGGAATAAAAAATACCAAATTGGGAATGATTTTCTCATGGTAAACTAAAATGACCCCTCTATGAAATGGGATAGAAAAACCAATATCATTTAGATACAACAATGTTATGAAATAAGGCAACTAGAGCAATGAAACAATGACTAAGAAGATACCCTAGGCAATAATGTATTTCATATACAAAACATGTCATTATACGACATATACATCGTATGTCCAGATAAAAGATCAAAACTATAAATAATATAAACATGACCAATCAGGGCCTATAAACTCATCCTAATGTATAAAACCCAAAATGAATCCACGTGATCCAATATTTGTGATACCATGCCCCCTATAATAAAATAGTACATGATGATAATCAATAAGATCCACCAATATGTATGGTTCCCTTTCCATTACTAGTGTCTAACAAAACAAAGTCTATATATTCCCAAAGTCATATGTTGGGTGTCAGGCCTTAAGCCTAATCAGATAAAACCATGAATAAATTTAAGAAATTGAAACATTGAAAAACATAATAAACTAGTCTGAAAACTAATTTTCTAAACTAAACAAATTTGGAAACATTAATTTTTAGAACAAGCCTTTAAAATAAGTTTGGGTTTCTTTAAAAAACAATTTTTCTTAAAAAATTACTAACATGGAATAAATAAGGAAAAAGGGAATAGGGCACAACATTCCTAATAAACTAAATAAATGAAAATAAGGGTTAGAATAAATGTCATCATCATATAACCATATGAATGTACGTGGGCGCTGAAAATGATATCACGCCAACAAGGCGCTAGAAAAATGAATAAAAGAATACAGAACAATTCAAAATGAGTAAATCTAACTAGAGTATCTAACCATAAGGGTGTAATGTGAGTTAGACAAAAAAACGTTTTCAATTTTGTTAGACAAAGTGGAAGCTCTCACAGTCTACATTGGTCTCAATTCCATGATCTCTTGTAGACTCTTAGTTATTAGATGAAATCTATCACGGTATACCTACCAAAGGATCTCAATGTACATTGGACGAAAAATAAAATCTCTCTTGGCCATCCTACCAAATTATTTCTTGTTCCCTTGGAAAACTCCCACTCATACCCTAGGTATTCCCATATGATTCTTCGTTCCAATCTTAATCACATAACAAGTGGATTATATCTGAAGAAATTACACAAGTCATTTCAATAGAAATCCATTCCCATTTTATAAAACAAACTACCCCAAGGTAAATATTTTAAAAAAATTTCCTTATAAATCTAGTTGAAATCATAAAAAATCTTAATCAATTTTATCAACCATTTGGAGTGCGCTTAAGATACCACCAATTATAAGACACATTTTAAGTACCCAATTGTCAACCCAAAGAAGTGAAAACATCAAACATGATAAAAAAATTATCCATAAATCATTTAATTTTAAATTAAATAAACAATAACCACATGTGATTTAATGTTTAAATTCAAGCCATTAAAAATTATATTAAATAGAGAAATCTACCTTAGTAATGGTTACAACCTTGCCACCTTTGATGATGAAAACCTAGTAAAGGTAGAATAGGTCTTCACACACCTAAATCCAAATCATCAAGATGCCAAGGATAATCCAATAAATAAGGAGAGGGAAAACATCAATGATATTAAGGAATTGATGTGTACGATGGGAGGTGGAAAAGAGAGACAAATAGGTATAAAAATTCATAAGGCAATTTTGATAATAAGAAAAAATTATAAGCTGTAAAACTACACAGTTTTTCCACATGGTTAGGAAAAATAAGTTTCAACTATTTGGGAGATACTACATCCCCAAAAACTACCCACACATTTCTCCTTGGCTTTTCATATTAAGAAAAATAATTCTTAAACTCTTTAAAACCACACTGTACCAAATCTAGAACCCCTCTCTCGGTTAGACAAACATCTAGAAAAACTATGTGCAATTCGAGGAACATGTTTTTTTAGAAAACTCCAATTTATGGCCCTTGACACCCAGAAACTCGAAGGAAAACCAAATTATTAATAAAACAAAAAAAATAGATGTACTAATTACCGAGACGGTGTCACAAAATCACCACAATGCCACTTTTTCCGCTAGAAAGTCCTCAGGAATCCTCATAAGAAAAAAGGTGAGGTGACTACTCCCTTACCAATTCATCCCACTCCTATGTCTCATGTATATCAGCACTATGATGTCGTAGCACATAGACCTTTGAGATAGTCCTACCATGGGGGACCTTATTATAATAAACCAAGATGCGAATAGGATACTCCACAATGGTGGCATTTGGATCAGACGCAGAATTATTCCACTCAAACACATGAGATGTTTCTGAATGGTATTTCCTCAACTAGAAAACATTAAAGAAATTATAGACTGAGGTCAGCCATTATGGATACTTCAACTAATATGAAACAATCCTAATATATTCCATAACTTGAAAATATCCATAATAACAAGGTAGTAGCTTTCCATGCTTTCAATAATGATTATTCCCCGGTCAAATAGATACAAAAGAAACACTCGATAACTAACCTAAAAATGAAATGAGTGATGAAATTGATCACAATACAACTTCTTGTCACTCTAGTCTGTCCTTATCCTTTTCAAGATCATTTGTACTAACTTTATCATTTCTTAGTTGTGACTCAATCCTAATAAAGATCTCGCACCCATTTCATTCCAATATGATAGGGATTTCCATGGACACCAAGAAAACTAGTCAAATAGGGCCATCCTGATTGAGTCTTGTTAATTATTATTAAAAGAAAACTCATTTAACAATAGTTAAATTTCTTAAAAACCACCAAAATCAAGTACAAATACTCATAACATATCCTCAAGAGTCTATATGGTCATCTTAAACTAACAATCTGTCTATAGGTGATACATAGTTCTCATCTTTATCCCAGTTACCCATTAATCATGGATTCCCTTCTAAAAAATAATTAAGATAGGAATCACAGTATGAAACTATCACTCAAGGAACTCCATGAATCCTAACAACCACTCAAACATAAAATCTTCCCAGATCCACTCCTTTTTCAAACCCTAAGATGGTTAGAAAGTGGCCTTTTTTAAAGATTTTCAACAATCACCCATATATAATCTTTCTCACATGTAGTATGATTTATCCTTAAAAAAATATAAATCAAGATCTCATTCTACTTCTACACTGAAAGATGAAGAGGCTGAAATAAATTGGTCATTCTCGAAGGCTCATTCTTAATTTTATGGTAGGTCAAACATCAATAATTAAATGCTACCACTACATGTATCATCCTTATCCAATAATACAAACCCCTCAAAGTGTTAAAATTTTTTGTATCCAAGGGTTTCATGAACCTAATAGAGCGATGTTCCTCTTACATCAACTCCTTCCGAAATATCCCTGGAACCACCAACCATTTTTGAAAAAGTAGAGAACCATCAGGAGATGGATACCAGTCACTAAAGTTTTCCACACCATTTAAAATAAAAAACTATTATTATGTCACCAGTTGTTGGATTCATACTCACACTTAACCTTGATGATGAGGGAAGGAATTATAAGCGTGTTGTAAGAGAACACCTTCACTCCATCTTCCTACACCCCATAACTCAAATAAAAAAAATGCTTATCATAACCCACTCATCTTCTAATTCTTGAACAGCCTATTATGGAAGATTTTGACTAAACATATCTAAAACCACATTTAACTTCCTAGGAGTATAAAAATTTTTAAATCAACATATTGAAGGTATTATATCCAACATCACTATCAGAGGTTCTTGTCCCACTGGGTAAGGATATAGTTGAGGTTTTTTGGATCCGATAAAAGTATAAAACACTCCCCAATGAGATAATGCCACCACAAATTCAATTCACGCATCACGACAACTAGTACCAGGTAGTGAGTCGGCTAACCAAACTCATGTGTGTGTAGGTATTGTAATGCCCTTACCCCTGTTACCCAGAGTCAGTGCATTATTTTAATACATTGGCATGATTACAAGGAATCAAGTCCCGAAGGACCAATCAGTTTAGCAGTCTTAGAAAATAGATAACATTCATGAATGTTACATTACACTTTATATCATAAAAAATAACATAAATAATCCTTTATGAATGCCATTATTCCCTTAGCTTAAACCTGCATATCAATCACAATACACTCCTTGGAATCCTGGGAAAAATAAAACATAGAAAGGGGTGAGCTCAGATGCTCAGTAAGGATAAAAATACAGCGGAATCATTCATAAATAATAATAAAAATTTAAGGAAATGTATAACTAAAAAAATAGCCTTTTAAACATGAACTTCATCATAATATAGAAAAAATAAAAGAAAATAATTCTGTTTACTTGTTCACATGGATATTCTACTAGTCGAATAATGACATGCAATATCAATATCCACTTTAATAATGATGGAATGCATAATACCAGACTATCATAACCACATAGTAAAGGCCTTGTTTCAAGACTAAAAATAAGATTTCATCAAGGACTTGTTACAAGACACTATTTTGTCTCATGAGACCTACCGATGCATCAAGGAGCTATAGTGGGCTCCACCTGTCACTTACTAAGTCCAATTCATTCCTCATATTAAAAGTATTAAACATAACATAAACATTTGTCTTAAAACTGGCATAAATAATGTCAATACTTTACCCATAAACCATGAGTGGTATAAAAATAACACATCCATAGTCAAACATATCACAAAACCTTCTATAAAATATGGAATATTTGTATCATAATAAATCAACCTCAATCAAAAATAATATCCAGTAAAGGATTCTGACATAGTTGAAAATGATGAGTAAAACTTTTTGAGAGAAATATCCTTTTTGTAAAATCATTTAAAAGTCACACATTTATAAATATAGTAATTGAAAAGAGTCTTTTTAATCAAAGTGTCCCATACCACTTGGATGCTTTTGAAAAGAATTATCATTTCAAAACATTTATGTCCATATAAATAAATCCTTAAAATCATTTTGAAAACATGGACATTAATTAAAAAAATTAGAAAGATAAATCTTTAAAACATTTAAAATTATGATCTTGATACCAAAATCCTTAAAATATTAATTTTGAAATATGTTTTATGAAAAATGAACTTGGATGATAAAAATGTCCCAGTAAATACTTACACATATATAATCTCAGATAATAATGAGATTGAGAAATTGACCCTTACCAATTTGGTAACTTATGAAACATACACCCCATGAAAGAGGTATCATACAATGAGTATATAAATACACATAAATTAAAGTGTATTACACAAATAATACAATTATGGGCAGTACATACACCACACAAAAGGTTATAGTGGCAATATGGCACGAATCTCACGGGAATAAGGAGTGAGATGAAAACCCACTATCTTGCACTTTCCTTTAGTCGAGTGTATGTTTAACCTTCTGTATAAAGACTATAGTATGTTATTAAATTATACTAGAACCATATTAATATTTATGATATAATAAATTATTCATTAATGACTTTATACTACCCATTTAATAATAATTTCCATGTTATATTAATATTTTGGGTAATAATCACTTTCTTTATCGTACGTATTTTAACTTTTTTACCCATGATTGTATCACTTAGATCACGATTTAAACACTTCCAGAATATAAAACAAGATTTATATATAATAAATATTAAGATTATAAATATGTATAATATACATATATATTAAATGGAAAACACCGTTTATGGAGACGGTAGTCCGTACGTATGCATAAACAATGTTACTGTTTTCATATAGTATTGAACGGAAGTAAGTGAATAAGATGTATGTAAGTACATAAATACTTATATATATATATATATCTAATAGAATTATTATGTCATATATTACATACTTTTTAGTAATATATATTTTTATAATCGTCGATGAATGGTGAATTTGGAAATGAATCTCATCGCGTCGTGGAGACGGTAATCCGTACGTACGCACGAGCAAAAATATCATTCTTTTGATATTAAAATAATATATTATTGGATGGTATATCATATATACCGAATCATTATCATGTTATATTTATTATTTACATCAAATACACATCATTATTATACCCATCCAAATAATAATGTATTGAATAATAATTACACTACGACGTGGAGACGGTAAGCCGTACTTACGCACGTATGGTGACTTGTCATTAAAAGGGTGGATATAATAATGAATTTGGTTGTATCATAATTATAATAACATCAATTTATATATAAGATACTGGAGTTATTATTTTATAATGGAATCAACAATGAAAAATGAAGTGGAAGAAGAAAGGAACTTGAAAGAGGGTTGTGAAATCATTACTTCTTCTTCGGGTTCTTCCATTTGATTTGATCAAAACGGCTCCTTAGGTTGGATTTATGATCAAACTAAGGCCTATATTTTGAAGGGAGGATATTTGATAGGGTATTTGGGCAGGGTTTTTCTGATCCAAAGGTCTTAGAATGTGTGAATTAGAGTGAAGGGGGAGTGCCCTTTTATTAGAGGGGTGAGGGGAACCTTAGGAAAAAGTTAAAATATTATTTTATGATAAATTAATATTAGGTTTATAATGTATCCAAATTGATTTATTTAGATTATAAGGTGGGTATGGGTCAAAATACACTCAAAAAATATGTTTTAGACAGGTTTGGGTCAATTTATTAACCTTATATTTTATTTTTAACTCTTAGTTAATTAGTTTGACATTTACCAAGTCTCTTTGTATTTTTATATTATATGGTTAATAAACTTAATATAAGATTCCAACCAACCACCAATTGGCCCATTAATGATACAGCTGTCATTATATAAGTACTTTGGATGAACCTTAGTTCTTTAGGAATATAATATCAATTAATAATATAATATTTGTTTTAAAAACTCTTTTATGTCAATTTTGACACTATTGGTTATTTTGTTTTTGATAAATTCATAAAAGCATTATTACTTCTAACAAAATTAATATAACCAATCCTAATATGTCATATTAACCTATAAATTTATTTCAATTCATAAAAAGTCTCCAATTACATTTATTTGGGTATTTATAATATCAATTACCTTAATCTTTCATTAATACGGCAATTACTGCGTCATCATTGTGTCATAAATAAATTAAATTATTTAATGTTTATAAATTATAAATAAAATACCATTATGTAGGAAATAGTTTTATCTTTCTAATTAATATTTATAATCTAATTTATATTATGTATAACCCTATATTAAAAAACTTTTAGTTATTAAACATTGATTTTAACTCTTTTAACTCTTCTTTGAATTAAATAATAATAAATGTCCTAATCTAATACAAGTGGACCTAAATGATAATATTTTATTCCTAAGGTTGTTTTCGGTCGAGATAAACTTGTCCAATATAATTAGGACATGTGTTAGGGTAATATTAATTTCATTTTGACCATTATTTACCCTATTTGCTTTTAAAAGTGG
Organism: Viscum album; assembly: GCA_963277665.1. NCBI lineage: Eukaryota > Viridiplantae > Streptophyta > Magnoliopsida > Santalales > Viscaceae > Viscum > Viscum album. The sequence goes on from OY728128.1 coordinate 1,609,394,257, forward strand.
TAAATAAAAGTAAAAAGTTCCTATTCACCAAAATAATTTTTATCTTATTGGACTACATTTTACTCATTGATATTAATCGTGTCTCTCATATTTTCAAAATTCAACTCACAAAAGAGGTAAAATTAAGTTTTATGTAAATTTGCAAATTCTCCTAGGAGATGGGTAAAAGACGGTGAAAAGTTCAATAAAATTTTTATATATCTAAAATTATTATAAACTGACTCCAATGAGTTACATTGAACTTAAATAGGTATTATGTATCTATTTTGACCTAAAATAAATTTAAATAAAATAAATAATTATTTAAATAAAAATTTGGTTTTAATCAATAACTCAGTGTTTTTCACTATTTATTAAAAATTGAAAGTTTTTAGAAAAATACCAAAAATTCACCCTAAGATAATTTTGATATTTTGAATCAAAAAATGTTTCCTATTTTACCAAATTCAAAACATAAATGTTTCATTAATTAATTTAAAATTAATTCTCGTTGTCAAAACAAATAGCATGTTTTTAAGAAACAATAACTATCAAACGATTGACACTTGTTTATGTATAATTACCATGTGAAATTAATTATAATGACCAAAATTGGATTAAAGGGTAAAAATATAATATAATTATACTTCCAAAACATTAAAATTTATAATTAAACAAAATAAATTATTTTGATTAAAAAAGTTATTTTTAGTTAAAATATAGTATTTTTCACTATTCACCCAAATATGAAAGTTTTCAGAAAAACACCAAAAATTTATTGAAACTAAATTATTATGCCCCGATTATAAAGAAGAAGTTTATTTTGACAAATTGAATATATATAAGTTTCAAATATTGGATTTAAAAAGGGTTCTCCATTAAAAGGAGGTGAAATTGCATTATTTGAAAAATAATTCTTTTATCTGAAAAAAATGAATTTGTTCTTACATTATGTTTAGATACTCATAATATGGATTCTAAAATTATAAGTATTATATAATGTTCAAAATTCAGCTAATAATATTCATAAGCACTTTTGAACGGCTAGTTTGGTAAGTCGTGATGCGCTTGAACTCAGTGTTGCGTGTAGTGAAAGTTATTGCATTGCATTAAAGAAATAATGTGATATGAAATATTTGGGTGTTACAGGTATCATTGTCCATTGGTTATTTCATGGTTATCTTGAATAAACACAATCTCAAATCCACACCTTATGTGTTAAAATACACAACATATGATTTCCCATCCTTTGGTAGAATAAAGACCGGTGCGAATGTCAAATGATCCTCCAATAGATCAAGAGAGAAATGAAACATCTCATCCCACTCATACATCACCCCTTTCAAAGTTGAAGTCAACAATAAAAAATTATTCCAGGATAATTCTCGTAGAGAACATCTATAATACTTGGCCATGCCCAAAAATCAATGGATCTTAAACACATTCTTAGGATACTCCCAAGACATGGATGATCAAACATTATCTATATACACTAATACACCTTCCTCATAAATTACATGGCCGAATAAATAAACTTATTGGATCCAGAAATAATATTTTCATATGTTGAAAAATAGGATATAGTCCCTCAAAAATTCCAAACAACCTATAAATAGTGACCACATTCTTCATCTATCCTGAAATACACCAAGATGTCGTCAAAAAACATGACCATGAAGGAGAAAAAAATTAGTGGAAAATTTGGTGCATCAATTCCATATAGATCATAGTAGAATTGGTAATCCCGAAAGGTATAGAAAAATACTCAATATGTCTTTATCATATTTTAAAGGCATTATTTTGAATTTAATCTTCAAATAACCTCAACTTGTGGTACCCAAATTGTGTCACCTAGTAAGTCACTAGTATATTTAATTTTTATTTTTCTATAAATTTTAGGCCATTCTTGGAGTTCTGAGGGTTTGAGTGTCAAAAAAGATTATTTCGAGAAGAAAAACTAAGGCACATAGTAATCACATTATTTTTCTAACTATGTAGATAACAATCATAGGGTACTATAGGTTAAGATGGTGTGATTTTTAATGATTACATATTGATTTGTTAAACCAGTCAAAACCTATCGAAAATCCAGCTGATTGAATTTTTGAGATACAATAATTGTGTACGGTTTTTTAAACCAAGCGTCCAAACCATACATCCTATCTAAATCACTTAATAAATTAGATTTTCAACATTTCAACCTATCAATTTTATACCTCATTTATCCCTCATTTCTTCTTACCATTGTGTGAAGCCTTTCTACTTGGTGGTGGAGATTCCCCTCTCCTTTGGTGGTGGATTATTCTTGGATTCACATTGGTTTGTCTTGAGGTAATCTCCTTCCTTCTTGGTTTCTCTTTCCTTTCTCCATATATTTCTTGTTCCTCAATTTTCATAGAGATTTGTATCCCTAGAATGGGTGTTTTCCAAATATAGGGTATGTACTGGGTTATTTTGTTTTTTTTTCATCTTAGGTGTTAGTTTCATTGATCATTCTATTTTTGGTGGTTTTCATCGATGAAGATGAGTTTGGAACCCAAACCTAGGTAGGTGTCTCTATTTAAGGATTTTATCCTTGGATTAGGATTAAATTTTGAATTTAATTTTGTTTTTGTTTACTTAATTCCCAAATAAATGATTTATGGTTGATTATGATCCCATGAATGAAGTTATTTATGTCTTGGATTGGAAATTTCAGTGTTTAAAGAGGGTTATCCAAATGGAAAAGGCTTGTGTGCACACCAACTATTTTATAAAATAAGTCAATGAGGTTTTATGATTTAACATGGATTTATAAATTTGTTTTAGAAATGTTTTTACCTTTTGGGAAAGTGTTTTATTAAAAATGGGAAGATTTTTTATTGGAAAAGGTTTGTGAAATAGATATTGATTATATGAAAATTGTTTGCGGTTATGCTAGGATGGAGTATCACTTGGGTTAACCAAGGTATTAGGGAGGAATTATCCAACAAACTATGAAATAATTCAGAGGGAAAACACATTAGAGCTTCTATTTTGGTTTCCATGGTTTGATCAGCGCCTTTGGGTAGGAAGACCATGAGAACATCCCCTGGGTTATCGAAACACCATGATAGCTTTTGGATTTGGGAACGAGGAAGATAGTGGGAGATTCTATTATGGTTGTCATGCTATATTGATTTGTTTAGACTTTCACAAATTAAACCTTGAGGAGAGATACCTAGGTGAACTTACTCAAGCAAGATTTTTTTTATGATTTGTGCATTTCATTTGTTCCATGTTGATGTGATGATATGTGTTATGCCCATTTTCCACTTATGTAGTTATATGATGATACTTTTTATGATAAATCATTTTTATACTTTATTGGATACACTGGGAATGTTGTGCCATTTTTTCTTATTAATTTATTTGAGAATTTTTTTGGTTTTGTTTTGGAAAACCAATTTTTTAGAAATGAAAACTGAAGGGTTTGCTATTTTTTTAAATAGTTTGTTTTCAATCTTTTTTAGTTATTGAAAGTGTTTTTCAAACTAGTTTGTTAGTTTTCATTGGTAAAATAATTATATAGATTCACGGTGTTTTCCTTTTGTGTGTTTTTCTTCACACCCTACATATGTCTTTGGGTGTATTTAGAATTCATTTTAAAGGTCACAAATAATGGAAAAGTTTTCATGTATCTGGGTGGGACTTCTTGATTACCTCCATCTAGTGTTTTGTGGAGGACACACTGTCTCGTGGTGCATGATTATGTGGAGTAGTTATGTGATTTTACTTCAATTGGGATATATGTATAGTCCTTGTTTGGTATTGTTCCCAGTATTTTGAGTGATGGGTTTTGACATGACATACCATGAATGCATATTCTATTATGGAATGTTTTATTTTTTATGTACATTGATTCTTATAGTATCCATTTGTATTTTATATGTAATCTGGTTATATTGGTGTGGAAATCCAATTTTATTAATAGGTCATGCCCGTTTACCCTGGGAGAAACTATTCCCAAGAGATTTTTGGTTATAACCGGTGGTTTTATACAAGCCATATTGACCATGAATGTGATTTGGTACATGTGGAGAATAGGCCTAAGTGATGGGTTGGGACAACCTAGGATTGTTTTCTACACATATATGAATTCAATCTTGTAAAACCAACAATATCATCAATGATGATCAAAGAGATCGTCAATTCTGGGTAACATGTATTTATTATTTATGGTCACATGATTGATCTTATGATAATGAATGAAAATTCATAAATTATATTAGAAAAGACTTTGGTGACTTGCTAGGACGGATAAATACATTGACATTGAGATCATCTAGCAAATATTTTAACTCTTTCAGCTCAGCAGGAGTCATATGGAAAGATGGTAAGTACATGCATCTAGTCCCAGGGATAAAATCATAAGTAAATTTGACCACTCACTATAGAAGAAATCCAAAAAAGTTATGCAGAAAGTTATTTGGGATCCTTTCCAAGACCAAAAAAATTCCACCAAAGGAAACCTTCCCTGAGGATGCATAAAAAACCTAGACTACTAGCATGATTTCATACAATCTCTAAAGAAACTGGTTATTCCCTACCTGACCATGGATCCCACTCACCTTGAATAAAATGAGTTCTCTCATCAAAATTATGGACTAAGACTCTAAAATGATATCATCTAATCTATTATTTAAAGAAGATTAACCAATATATGTTTATTATCTGGTAAAAAACATTCAGGTCCAACACAATAAAATCCAAAATGACCTCTATGTTAGTAAACAAAACATGGTAGTTCAGGCACTGGAAACCTTTCTCATTCCTTCTACCAAATGGGAAAATAATATCCACAAAAATGGGATTAACTCTTCCCACATACCAAAAGTGTAAACTAATATAAGTGAGATAAAATAATGGGATTCACCTTTAAGAAATAATAAATTCCATAAAAGAAACAATAATCAATGTACCTCTCATGGTGGGTGGTCCCAAATCCAAATCCTTTGCCACAAACATAGTTGTAAGAATATGAATAGACTCAGGCTAACCTAAGCCTTATTCACATGGTTAAAATGACCCTTCCTCTAAGGTTGTGATCCTATACCCCTCGAATCATCATATTGATCCTAATAACCCTTTAGGAATATAGAGCATACACCACTCCCCGGTAGAAAAGTTGAAAAAATCATTGAAGATAGCCCAGAAATCCACACTGGTGGCACACCCTTAGAGTCTTTAGGTAGTTATTCCGGGTGTAACCACCCTTTCTTTACTAATAGTAGATATCCAAGTCGCCCCTCAATGAATCCACTTTAGCTACACCTGGCCACTATCGAACACTCTGGTCACTACCCCGATGAGACTCATCCCACTTTTGTGTCATTCCTTACAAAGAACTCTCGATACCAATAACTAAAAAGACACCATTAAGACTAATATTTCTAGTCATATATTCTAATAACATTTCCTCCTTGTCAACCACCTATGAATATATTGGTAAACAACAAAGAAAAATCCTAGACCTGATATCTGGCATTAGACCATCTTAAAATGCCAATCCATGAGGTATCTATTAGTGAGGACATCTAGAGGGATGTGAACCAACATGGTCAATTTGGTGGAATAGTACATCAGTCAATAACCCCTTACTCCAACATAAGTAACTCACAATAATTATTTCCCATCAAGATCTTTTGGTAGAACTATTGGTTGTAATCCACCTTGAATGTGGTCCATGTGAGCTCCTCATGCCTCCATAAAAGAACAATTGACTCCCACCACATCCTACCTGACCCTTCTAGCATATACATGGAGAAACCCTCTTTTAAAGTCATCGTGTTCATTTTTAAACTCAATGGTCCACTCAATATGACCCAACCACTCCTCAGGATCATTAGGCCCCATATCACAATGTAATATTTGTGGATTTTTCCACATAAACTTCTAAATGTGGTCCCCCATTCATGTCGTCTCTCAACCACCCACCTGACCAAAGTATTATATTACAGGAATCATTGATTCCATGAGATTAGAAATAAGAGGACGGTTCACCCTCATTTAATTTTCCATGAAACCCTTTCTAAAACTACACAAGTTCCCCCTTGTAAGGTATTTTCTACATGACAGAAAACCTAATCCCACAAAATATCGAATTTCGTCTCAAACGACATCAAATAAACCAAAATGTACCACTATCATGGATATAAATAAGTATCATAAGCATAAAAATAAACTCCAAACCTAAAAAGAGTGAAAACATAATTTATTTAACCATTTCCAATAGTGTACAATTTAGTTACACAGTCATGTAAATCATGGACCAACCATGTAGGTATGACTAGAGGTTTGAAGATAAGGATGCATGGGCTATGAGTAGCTTTAAATAACCATGTTTCATAATAGTAAATCACCCCCATAAATACTTGTTTCGTCCAAAAAATAAAAAAATACTAGGTTAAAACTGGGGCTCAACACTAATAGGGAAATATCATAAGATTTCCTAAACCCCCATAATTTGGCTCCAAACATAAACAAAATCCCAGAATACCTAAATAAACTAAATGTTTGACATAAAGAATAGCTAGCCAGGTGCTCCTTTGATATAAACTCTCGAGTCCCAACATGCCTAGATATGTTCACCGACTAACTCCCAAAATAAAGACAAGCTCTAATAAAATTTTGTAATGAATATAACTAAGATGACCTGACCCTATTGACCATGTTTTCATGAAACATCATTTTGATTATGTTTTTAATATTTATTTATATCGTAAATTGGACCCTCAATTGCCTCTCAACTACCATTGGAGGTTTAAAGTTTGTATATTTTATAAAATGGAATGAAATAGGGGGAATTTTGAAAACAATTTTAGAAAGAAAATGACATAATTAAAGGTTTTGATAGTTGAAAAACCATGGTTTTTGTGACATACTTGGATTTTGAACACGTCTATTTTAAAAAAAAAATTGAATTTTATGTTAGGTGGATGGGTTGAATTTATAATTTGTGTTAAAAGATTAATTTTGAGAATTAAAATTCATTATTATGTTTTTTATACAATATTTAAGGTCTTATAAGTGACTTAGGGGGCTTAGATGAGTTACTGCAGCTTCATTCCCCAAAAAATAATTTCCAAAAAGTGCATGCAGAGGAATACAGTTTGTGAAAAGCATACATCCCTTCGGGGGAAACCATGTGACCCATATTTGAACTAGATCACAGTATCGAAATCTATTCAAGGTGGGGTGCATATATTTGTGAGATGGATATAGTTTTTAATAGAGGTTGAATTTGGGTAGTGCACAGTTTGACAAACCTTGCGGCCTAAATCACATGCTTAATGCCACTTAGACAGTGAGTGCATATGGTTGGCGCATGGTCTGGACATGTAGTGCGGAAAAACCGTGCAACCTATTTGAAAGGGATTTCTCTTTGGATAGTTTCACAGCATGGTTGGGACATTGATAGATAAACTAAGATTCCTAACCATGTGATTCATTAAATAGGGTGATATTGCTAAAATACCCCTCCATTCAATGTCTTTATTCTCCCTCATTTTTTCTTCTATTCAGAAACACAGTTGGGAGGTCCTCTATTTGTCTTCCTCCTCTATGTTTTGTCCTACTTCCTTTATACGAGATCGAATATGAATGTTTTCATGTGCATTGTAAGTGTAACAGAAATTCTTTATTTCATATTACTTCCTTTCTTCTTAAACCTTATTTTTCAGAATGCTAATTCTATGCTATATCATTTTCCCTATTTTTAGAAAGTTTTTCTAAAATCCTTATTTCTATCATCTTGTCTTGGATTAGAATTATGTATTCAATAATTGAGCACCTACATGTCTAAGGTAGGTTTTTCCTATATTTCACCACTTTTATACATGTGATAAGGGATGCATACCTAAATAAACATGTGTGGGTTGTCTGGTTGAAACCCTGAATAAATAAATTTTTAACTTTAAATAATTTTTTTATGAAATGAAAACGATAATTCTCTAGTATATTAAATTATGATAGGTAGGGTATGGTTCTTGTGGTTGGTTTGTGTGGTTAATCCAATTTTTTATATTGTTTTAATTAATTAAATTATGATATGACTATATGAGTTCTATGGGAATGTGAAGGAAATGTCATGAGGTGTTGAGGTAATGTTGATTGCCTATACTAATATGGTGACGTTTATTAGGATGAGGGTGTGGATTGAGATGTATGGGATGGTGTTGACCTTTGAGTTTGAAGAAATGTGATCATCGGGAGAGGAGGATGGTGATGAACATGCCATGGAGTAGGGATGAGGTATGCATGTGGCTATGAGTTTTCTAGATGGAATTTCATAGGTAATGTTGGTGATTTATACTTACTTTTGTTGGCTAATGTTACTGTTGGAGTCATGTACACAAAGTTAGGACTCAGTTGAAGTGTTATTGACCAAACGTTGTGGGTGGAGGCCCCGTCAATTAAGATTCCTAGGAGATGGTGTTGATCATCGGTTATAGAGGATGTGATCACTGTAGAAATCCATAGGAGAAGGTGTTTGAAAATATCACTTGGGGATGAGGATCAATATTTATATTTTAGTCAAATGGGATAAGATTACTGGAGTATGGATATCATTGTGCCTTTGGTAATCTAGATTTTGAGAAGATTTTTTTTATTATTCATCTGAGGAAATATAACATCGTTCCTATAGATGTTCGACTATTATTTTGATATTGAATTTTTGAATGGAATTCTAATGTACATGGGTTGAATTGATGAGTGTGTTGATGAGAAGTTGGTAACTTCATTGGTGGCACATGTGGCATCATATGGATCAAGGTGTCCATGATATATTTAGGATAGGATCCTGAGGTTTATTTATGAATGATATTCTTATGTGGATGCTTGGTAATTAAGCCATGGGTCCTCGCTAGCGTTGATATATCTTTTAGAAGACTTAATATATGCTTATATATGTTTGATATCATGTATCTATGAACATAACAGCATCGACTAGAGAATATAAACACACACTTGTGGTTGTTGAGATCATGTGGGGAAAGTTATTTTTTTTGTGAGCTTCTACTCTTTATTTTTGTATCCATACACTGTATAAATATTTATTTAAGATAGAAACATGTTAGTGGTGTACTGCTGAGCTCATAGAGACACCCTATATGTGCCAATTGGGATGTGTATAGACTTTATGTGTCACGAACCCCTCCCCACCTGGGTCGGCGATGTGATAAGGGAGATAATGAACCCCAATTCCCGCCTCCAACATGCCCCGAATTGGTGACTAGCACTGAGGATAAAGTAAACACACAAATAGAAGGAATTAACCTCTAAGAGAACACATGAGAAAGATAGAGATAAGAAAGACAACAACCAACTCCAACTCAGACTGCAATATAAAAGAAAACCCAATTATGCATATGTAATGCAATGCCAAAACTACTACTACTGAAAGGAAAAACTGCAAGTACTAAAAGAAAGTAAAAGCAACTGCAACCACGAAGCCCAAACAAATCATGAAACCCCAAGATATTAGTAACTAGTATGATCTAAAAACATCATAAAGTGACATAAAAATAGTTTATATATACATAGGGTGAGTAAAATTGTATACTCAGTAGGATCCTCCCTGAAGCCTCTTGTGAAAAAGTAAAGAAAGAATGTTAAGCATAATGAACAACAAATGAAACTAAATCATTTCCTAACCATGTATACTAAGTTTCCAGCCTCACCATGTCTACTCTCACCAAGTATCACATACAAGAGTATTTAATATAATAAATAATATCAATGGTACCCCACTACCACTTCCCAACTAGTTTTCTGCTTTTCCACAATATCGCACGTCCTAAGCCATCTCTCTCCAAAAATGATTTCCCGTAAACACCTAGGCGTAGAACCACAACATGCACCTCATGAAACAAAACAACCATGTCCAAGTCCCCAAGTAACCATGTAGTTTTGAAGAGCCACCATATTCCTTATAATGTGTAACATACGTCAGTAATTAATCCTCAAGCCATTATAGCCCATACACTGAGTAATGATTCTAAAACCATCACAACCTATACACATTACACCTATAGTATTCCATATGAAACTATATCCAGAATATATGTTTGTGAATAACCACAATATATTACAGATATCTACACACATATATAAAGAAAACTAACCATTGTTCCAACAAACACATGTAACTACTAAGAGAAGAGAGTGGTGCCAAAGGGGATAGTCAGCCATTTACCCTCCCACCTGAATGTTAAGGAAAACACACCTACGGCTCAGAATCCCTGGGGTGTTAGTTTCTCTAACTGACGATGTGGATTAGAATATAAAAACCTGAAAATTACATAATATACTATAGCTCCCCACCACACTGTCGGAAGAATCTAGTCTTAAACTCAACTGTATATAATGTCTCTCAGACTCCTGGAAGCCACTTATAATATTAGTTATCCTATAATCACAAAACCATAAATATTGATTTATTACATTAATTTATTCCCTTTTTATCAGTTTCACTTTATGTTAATTAATTCTTTAAACATTACTTTAGCATTAACAATTCCACATTGTATTTTATTAGCAACACACCCAATGTCCATTTCTCCTTTAAAATTGCTACCACAACATTACATCCCAGTAAGCTCCAACCCCACGAGTTAACATCATTTATTCAATAATTTATTAACATAATTATTAATTTCCCATATTCCTAGGCATTTTATAAAAACATTCTAATCTACTAAACACAAGGGGATCAACATGGTGACTAGTTTAACATCCCGTTGAGTCATTTCCCCTATAGTAAGAGAGTATCCAATCCTCCCTCAAGATTCTAAACATGGAAAGCAAATGACATACCCCATGCATCTTCTCCCATTTTGGAAGGATGGTAAGCAAGACCAGCTGCCTTGAGTAGTGGGGAATATAAAGCAGATTAACAACCTACAAGATTCATTAAGCATCCAAGCATTCACATCTAACCCATTCTCTGATGTCCTTCTCGAAACACATATGCATAAAACAAACATCTCGCCACTCTAGGCATTAACTACTACCACAAAAAATGGCCCACTCTCCCCACACATTTCACAATAGCCATCCAGGCTCACATCACAACACAAGCAGGAGGAAAACAAACATCATGTAAACTTGGCTCTTGGACCTTAAACAAGTAAGAGGGTAACTCAGAACCCTATAAAAAATTATATTTTTTCAAACAACTAGTTATTTAATCCATCTGGAATTAAAAAATTTATTATTATTAGGTTCTAATGATGGAAAAACTAAATCATAATCTGACAAAAATAATTAAACAGGCTTACTCCATCAATTTTATTAACATAAAATTACATAAAAAAGAACCAGATTCATTCACATGGATCTTTATCTTTGAGAATTAATTTACAATTAATCCCTATTTACATTCGTTACCTATTTACATAAAGAACAACATACTAAACAAGTAAAGAATATATATCACACTATCTTGGAAAATAATAGGCAATAACATACTATCAAGACCAATTTATTTATCCTATTCAAATATTTATTATGTCAATTAAATTGTAATCCTGTGGGCTAAAACATGCTAACTCTAGAGTTTCAAGCAAAAGAATAGAGAAGAAACAAATCCCCTACCTCAAACAGTTCATGATGTTATTTATATGAGAACTATCCACACAACAGATTACAATCGCCTACCCCATGACAACTGCATCCACCTGAGGATGTCGCGACACGACCACACCAACCAAACCCCAAGAAAAATACATTAGAGCATGAAGATCACATGTCATAACATTTCAAGGATAAAATAGGGTAAAGGGTTATAGAAAACACAATAATGGAGGTACATCATACCTTCTATCAAAGAAGGATCGACACTTGCTGCTTGCACCAAAATAGGGGGTGCACATGCAGCAAGATGAAACATCAAGGGGAAATGATCCAAAAATTAAGGTTCAATCATGCAGCTCTTATGGGAAGAAAGAACGATTCAAGCATCTCGAACCAGGGAACAAGAAGGTAGAACAATGGAGGAAGATATCTAGTCCCTTTCGAATATTTAACAGAGTAGTGGTTTAAGATACACTATATTTTCCATTAAAAGTAGATCGCATTAAACCACACAGTTTGAAATCTTTTAGGCATCCCATGCCTTGGGAAAATTAATTTTTGAGTTATGGATTTTAATCAGACTTAAATACCTTAAGAAAAGGCCTTGGATGAATTTTACATCAAAGAAAACGTGAAAAGGGAGAAACTGTAGGAAGTTAGAAACATTGTACACCTACTGATGCTGGAAACATTATTCCCATACCGATGCTGGAAACACAGTTAAAAAATGAATCACCAACACAGATGATATTGTTTACAAAATGACTCACTAACATTGGTGAAACTGTTCACAAATGACTCACCGACACCGATGACACTGTTAACAAAACGACTCACCGACACAGATGGCACTATTCACAAAATGAATCACCGATACTGATGAAACATTTCACAAAATGACTCGCCGACACTGATGAAACTGTTCATAGAATGAATCGTAGACACTGATGACCCTGTTCAATGAATTAATCACCGACACAGATTCCGCTGTTCACAGAATGACTCGCATACACCGATCGCATTGTTCACAGAATGACTCACTGACACCGATGACACTATTCACATAATGACTCATTGACACCGATGGAACTATTCACATAATGACTCACAGACACCAATGGAACTATTCATAGATTGACTCACTGACCCTGATAGAACTGTTCATAGAAGTACTCATCGACACTGATGAAACTGTTCACAGAATGAATCACTTACATTGATGAAACTTTTCACATAATGACTCACCAACACTGATGAAACTATTCATAGAATTACTCACCAACACTGATAGCATTGTTCAAAAAATGACTCACCAACACAGATGGAACTATTCACATAATGACTTTCTGAAACTGTTGGAATTGTTCGCATAATGATTCACCAATAACGATGACACAGTTTATATAATGACTCACCGACACCGATGGCACTGTTCAAAAAATGACTCACAAACACAGATGGAACTGTTCATAGAATTATAAATTTATAAAAGTTTTGGGGATATGTCACATGGACCACTTAAAATAACTCATACACCAGTTTTCATCAAAGGAATGGACCTAAGAGGTCTGATCCATTACATTAAGTACCTACCAAAACATTCTCATAATCAAGAATTCAAAACCAACCTAAACGGAAATATAAAAGGTTTCCGAATGACCAGCCATAGAGATACCTCTCAAAAGTTATAAAGGCAAAAGAAGAAAAATAATAATGCCACCTGATAAACATGAAAGGTCTATAACCACAAAGAAAAAATCATTACATGAAAAGAGTTAAACATAAAACAAATCCGGGTACTGAGTATCTATCTGCGACTCATGTTCCCAGGTACTCTCCTCTACACCACCGTGTCTCCACAAGACATGAAAAAAGGGGATAGAATGCCTACACAACACCTTCTATTTACAGTCGTGGATCTCCACAGGCTGTTCATTGAAGGTCGCATCATCATCAATAACGATCTCTCCCCAATCGATGACGTGAGGGTCATCACGAGGATAACGATGGAGCTATGACACTTCAAAAACATTTTGTATCTATCTCATTTATGGGGGAAGTGCTAATTGATATGCCATGAATCCAACATGAGCTAACATATTCAAAAGGCCCAACAAACTGGGGAAACAACTTACTACCAAGTCCAATCCGTCGCTGCCCAAAATGGGGTGTCACCTTCAAAAACATGTGATCCCCAAAATCAAACTCCAAAGGTCTCTTCCTTTGATATGCATATGATTTCTAATGATCTTGTGCTATCTTCTCCCTCTCAAAAATCACCAGATCCATATCTGTCATATTCTGCACAAGCTTCAGTCTGAGAATTATAGACTTTCTAACCCCAGTTCAAAACAATAGAGTATATAAAGGTCGGCCATACACAGCTTCAAATGGTTCCATAGAGATGGTGGAGTGAAAACTATTATTGTAAGTGAACTCCACCAAGGGTAAGTTCCTCATCCACAAACCTCCAAAATCCAGGACACAAGAGCGCAATTGGTCTTCAAGAGTCTGGATGGTCTGTTATGTGGATGAAAAACAATGATAAGTCATAGAAAATAACCAAAATAATGATAGAGATATCTCCACACCCTAGAGGAAAAATAAGGATCTCGAACGGAAATGATCATACTCGTAACTCTGTGGAGTCTCACCACCTCCTCCAGATACTTCTTTGACAAAACGTCCACTTTGATCAACTCCTTGATCGTTATAAAGTGGGATGATTTTGTTAAAATATCTAATACCTCCCAAATAGAATAATTTCCTCCTTGATATCGAGTTAAACTAGTAATAAAGTCCTTTTATATGTCCTCCCACTTCTAATGAGGACTATCTAGTGGCTAGAGAAAACTACCTAGGACACGATGTTTGACCTTCACCTTTTGAGAGACCAAACATCGAGAGGCAAACTCAACAACTGCACACTTCTACTCAATCCACCGAAACCTACTCCTCAAGACTCAGAACATCTTATGCTATGATGCAATGATAAAGGTGAACTATGTAACTCTCTGAGAACCATCTCACGTATCACCGAAGGAACAAAAAGTGTTCCCTGATACAACACTCAACGTTGTTCATCCCTAGCCCAACCATTAGGGGCCTCAACACAAACAACTCAGTCTCTCCATACATCCACCTCTAGATCTCCCAACTGGGACTCTTCCAATTGCTACACCAGATATGACTACACCGTCATACAAAAAATAAAACCTCTTCCCCCAAATTCTCCCATGTTGATATGTAATGCTAAATGTTCTTCAATAACTCTTCTAGAATCACCAAACTCTTGTACTACATCACTATGTGAATTCCTACTCATTTCATCAACCACTACATTCCACTTTCTAGGTTTATACTATATTTTGAAGTCATATTCTTGTATGAACACCAGCCACTGACACTTCTACAAGTTCAAGTCATGCCAGAAGAAAACACACCTCAAGTTCTTATGATCATTGAGAGCCAAAAAGAACATTCCAATGAGGTAATGTCTCCACAACTTCAGAGAAAACACAACTACTAAAAACTCTAGATCATTGGTGGCCCAATTATGTTCATGGGGACACAACTATAAACACCCATAAGAAAAAACTGATGCTAGTGCATCGAAACACAACTTAACCCTAGATGTGAAGAATCACAAAAAACATCAAACTGAACACCCTCTGTTGGAAGAAAAAGAACTAGATCACATACCAACTTCTTGTTCAGATACACAAAAGTTTCCTAGAACTGATCAATACACATGAATTACTGATCCCTCCTAGTCAATGTTGCTAGGGGATTCTCAACCCTATAGAAATAGGATAAGAACCTCCTGTAGTAGCCTATGATACCAAGGAAACATTGCACCTCTGCCACTGTCTTGGGGGATTCCAAAGACACCACTGATTCTGTATTAGATGGATCCACAACTACTACCTATTGGGACACCACATTCTCCAAGAAACAAGCTTCTCGAGCCCAAAAGACACACATTAAAAACTTCCCAAATAGTTGATATTGAAGAAGATGTGCCAAAACTGTCTACCAATGCTCTTCATGCTCATCCTCAGATATGGAGTTCACATGAATTTCATCAGTGAAAAACACCATGAAAATATCTATAAACTCATGGAACACATCGTTTATCAATCCCATGAATATATTTGAAGCATTCATCGCGTTTAACGACATTACAATGAACTCGTAATGCCCATAATGACAATGGAAAGCAGTCTTCGGGATATACTCATCCTTCACACACATCTGATGTTATCCTGACCACAAGTCGATCTTTGAGAACCTACTTTAACCCTTCAGTTAATCGAATAAATCATCAATCTTCATAAGATGATAGTGATTCTTCACTATCACTTTTCTTAAGAGACAATAATCGATACACAAAAACTATCTTCCATCAACCTTCTTCACGAAAAAATTGGTGCACCCCACAGTGATACAATCAGCCAAAAAAACCACACTATAACAAACCATCAAGAATTATATGTAGCTATATTAATTCCAAAGGGGCCATCCTCTATAAATACATAGAGATAGAAAATGCTACTGGATGTAGCTTGGTCCGAAATTCGAGGTCTCTTTGAGGGGGTAATGCTACAACCTCCTATGGAAAGACATCTGGGTACTCTTCTACAACCTTGGGAAACACCAACTAATGAACCTCCAAAGAAATCAGCAATATCTTATCCATCAAGGATGATAATGAAAGAACATGCCTCTAACCCATCTAAGGGTATCACATTCCATCAAACACCGTTGGATCTCTATTGGCGCCAAAATATTGCACGAAAGAGATGGATGAAAAAGAAGGCTGGCACGCTGTCTCGCGAAGCACCGCCGTGAAGCACCACCGCAAAACATCACGGGCAGCACGGTCTTGTGAAGCTCCAAAGGCGGTAACTCTCCGCGAACGAATTTGACATTTGCGAGCCCGCCGCGAAGCTCCAGAGGTGGTAACTCTCCGCGAATGCATTTGATGTTCGCGAGCCCGCCGTGAAGCTCCAGAGGCAGTAACTCTCCGCAGACGCCGTTGACGTTCGTGAGCGCGCCACGAAGCACCTGAGGCGGCGCGCAAGTCCTACTTCACGTCACCCCTTCCCTATAAATACTCGACTCCCCCTAAGTCCCGACGGAAAATCCATCCTTTCGGCTTATCCTCTCCCGAATCGCGAAGCCCCCTTTGCCCCGGGAATCATGAGCTCCGCGAGGTACTTCTACTTCGCGATACACCTATGCTTTGTCTCGTTTTGATCCCCTCTTCTGAGAGGGATTCCCTTCGCGAATCTCAAGGTCATTCGCGAAGGAAGGGGATTCCCAAGGGAACCCGGGTAGCTGCGGAGAACTTATGCTTCGTGAAACACCCAACCCATACTAGTGATCCCTAATCTTAGGCAGGATCGCTTCACATTGCGAAGCACACTGCTTCGCAGGACCCCGCTTCGCAAGGCACCCCTTCTTCGCAAGGCATTGCTCCGCGAACACTGTTCCACTTCGCGAAGCACCTTCCACTCACACCTACGCCCCATGCTAAGGCCAAGGCACTCCGCTTCGCGAAGCACAGTCATTTTCTTAGCAATTCCTCTTCCCGTGCGACCCTCCTGGTTTGCACGATGTGATTTCAAAGTCCCATGGACAATACCACTCGTAGCATTGCTTCGCCTAATGCTTCTTCGCATAGGCACGCTAACAGCTATTGCTTCTTCGCATAGCCACGCTAATGTGGACCCCTTGATGGTTCGTTCCACAACCCCCCTTGACCATGGCTTTACTGGTGCCTTCCCTTCCCCAAGGACCAGAGGGTACCGGTTATGTAAGTCCTATGGGTGCGGAGTGAACCCACCTCATCCGAGCTGCAGAACGTTAAACTGCCAAACACCACGTCCTCAACACATGACATTAAACTGTGACCCGACCTCGTGCCTCTCACGAAGGGTCCCTCTAGCTCGAACATTTTTTATGCCACTCGTCTCCACGGGAGTGGAATCACCCATACACAAGGGGTGATATCCTCCTTATTGGAGTGGCGTATGTTCTCAGGAGAAGGGCGACCCTAGTTCCCCAACGGATGGCTACACCTCTGCATCTCCGTACTTTCCCACTACCAAGGTCAGTGGAGGGCGTGATAGGGAATGAGGCACCTCCCATCATTGGTCCCAAATCCCTCATTCACTGCGCTTTGTCGCACCATGGGCCTCCATCCTAGAGTAAGTCCCAGCACCATGGGCCGCCTAACGCGTAAGCCCCTCTTCGCTTCTCACGGAGGCATCCTTCGCGACGTGTTCATCAGGTCCTTGCAACCTCTTGTTTCTCACACCGACCATGAATCACGTGGGCTTAGAGTGAGCACTGACCCTGACCCCCACCCATAGCAAACTACGAGGACTTTGATCCATGTCAAGGCATGGTACGTAGGAAGCCTCCATGAGGTTCAAGCCACATTACTCGGTTGTTCATTCACGTCAAGTTTCGCCCTCGTCCAGCATGGCGTTAAACTGCACATCCATTCCCACCTGAACTACGAGGTCTTTGATCCGTGTCAAGGCATGGTACGTAGGAAGCCTTCCAAAGGTTCAAGCCCACCACTCATAGGACCAAGGTCCACCTTTACGTCGGTTCTCCAAAAAAGCCCCATATGAACTACGAGGTATTTGATCCATGTCAAGGCATGGTACGTAGGAAGCCTTCCTGAGGTTCAAGCCCACCCATCATTCATTCACGTCGGGTCTCATCCCCGTCCAGCATGACGTTAAACCGCATTCCGGTTTGACGGCAAGCCGTTGTGACTCATACACTCCGAACTACGAGGACTTTGATCCATGTCAAGGCATGGTACGTAGGAAGCCTCCATGAGGTTCAAGCCACATTACTCGGTCGTTCATTCACGTCGAGTTTCGTCCTCATCCAGCATGACGTTAAACCGCATTCTGGTCTGACGGCAAGCCGTTGTGACTCATCCATTCTGAACTACGAGGATTTTGATCCATGTCAAGGCATGGTACATAGGAAGCCTGCACGAGGTTCAAGCCCACCAGTCATCCAATAAACATCGAGTTCCACCTTCGTCCAGCGTGACTTTAAACTGCATTCTAGTCCGATGGTAAGCCGTTGTGACTAACCTGAACTACAAGGTCATTGATCCATGTCAAGGCATGGTACGTAGGAAGCCTCCACGAGGTTCAAACCCACCATCCGGTAGTTACGACCTCATTCACGTCGGTTCACCCCCGTCCCGCATGACGTTAAACTGCATTCCATCAACCCATTGAACTACAAAGTCTTTGATCCATGTCAAGGCATGGTACGTAGGAATCCTCCCAGAGGTTCAAGACCATCTCCCATCGGACCAAGGTCCTCCTTCACGTCGGTACGCTGACGATGCCCATCGGACCAAGGTCCACCTTCACGTTGGTTTGCGGACAACATTCATCCGTCCAAGGTCCACCTTCACGTCGGTTTACCGTCACCATCCCGAACTACGCAGACTTTGATTCCCTGCCTCGGGGATACGTAGGAGGCCTCTTCAAGGCTCAAGCCCAACTTCACCGTCGCCCCTGCGATGGTCCCATTTCACTCCCCCTCCACTCCAATCATCCACCTTTCACCCATCCCAATTCTCGCCCTGACCGTCATATCTCGGTGAGACCATGTCGGTATGCTCCTCTTCACAGCCGCCCATGGGCTGGCCCCGGTATCAGCATCCCTTCAAGGGAAATCCCTCAATTTGATCTATCATAGCTAATGCTCCGGTTGGGTTGGTCCATCTCCGTTGGACGTTAAACTCGAGGCGTAACCTGTGTTGAACACGGGAAGCTGAGTAAAACCTCAGATATGTGTCTATGACATATAATTCCCCGCGCTCGATGTGGGATGCCTCGAGCTTCTACGCCCTCAAGAATCCCTCTGACCAGGGATAATAGACAGACATGCCAGGTTCCCCAGCATCTAGACATGCTACTGATGCCTCAACGTGACTACTCCCCCGACTGAAGGTTGCTGCCCTGACTGGACCCTTTGGAATGTCCCAACAGAATCAGCGTAATTAACCGGCGTCCATGGAAACATGGCACTGGGAAGAGTTTCACGAACTACGTATGAAATCTATGAGGGAGACCCGGACTAGGTGACGAGTTCTGAGAAGGAATCCACAGAAGGAAGAACCGACATCGCATCATCCCGTTTCGATCAAGGAGAAGACGTCCCTGAATAAGGAGCGAATGCCGCCCGCCTTTGGAAAGCAGGAATGCGGGGCAACAAGCGCCGCGCGTCCTCCTCCTCCACGGACGGATGCGCATTCCCCCCGGCAAAAGCGTCGGAAACAGAAATGGTGAACCCGATGTGAATTTATTCTCCTTAATGTGGAGATTAGTAGCGTTTGAGACACCAGTAGATTGACGTGTCACCGGATCCAGATATCTGGTGCCTGGTCCCGCCAAGAAAATAGCAGGCCTGTCGTGAAACTCACTGGAAGTCGGGGCAGTAGAACGTGGGGCACTCCGTTCTGCAGTGTGTTGGCGTGGATCCTTCTTACAGACATGGAGAATGGAAGGATGCTGGGGCACTGGTTGTCAATCCTTTTCCCTCTCAGTGCTGATGAGTTGATCCCTTCGTTTCTCAGGAACCAGGTTTCTGTTACACAGATGCAATAACCGCCCGCTAGCCTACGCAGGGGCAGGGACATCATCGCCACAGCCACCCCACATGGCGCCGCTACCGCAACGATGGCTGCCACATCACGGAATATGGGGCGTCCACGTCCCCTTTCCCCATCAGAGGTCATCCAGCGAAGGGTGATCAACAATCTCGTGTGGAGGTACGAGTAGGAAGGGGTCATCCCAACTAGGGATATGGCCCGCTTGGACCTGGAGGCCTCCAGGCCCCGCTTTCAACGATGCCCTAACAGGCCGCGCAGGGAGCCCCTACTCCCCACCCCTACGTTCAACCATTTTGGGAGCCTGTCCCCGGAATGCCTTGACGACTCCTCGCCTTACACCGAAGAGGCGGGCGCCGTCCGGCTCAGCCCGCTCAGGATCCCGACCCAAGGGCTCCAGGCGAGAGCTCCCGTCCGGCTGCGTCAGCACCGCTGTCCGGCTCCGCAGGAAGAGCAGGCAGGCCATGCCCCTGCACCACCTGCACCAGCTCGCCTGACTCGACGTCAGCACCGGTCCCGAGCTGAGGATGCTCGCCCAGGCCCGTCGACGTCGACAACTACAGTGGCCCGAGCCACCGCTGACGTGCATTATGAAGCCACCGCATACACTGAGCAGGGGCACTCCTTCACCCAACCAGGATCGAGACCAGAACTGCCTCGCGGGCAGGCTGGGTTGGCTCTCCGGGTTGCAGGCCCAAGTTGTGATCGCCGCGAACTAACCCGCGGTGATGTAACCCCGTATGGAGGTCCTCCCCGTACCGCTACTCCAAAGAGCGTGGGCCTTCCCCGCTCCAAAGTTCGTCATGGAGGCCTGCCTCGTGCTACCCCCATCCCGAAGGAAGACCTGCCCCGTGGCAGTGACACTCGGCGCGGAAACCTTTCCCGCGCCCACTATACAGGGTATGGAGTCCATCCTCCTGCCCCCGACCTCCAACCTGAAGTCACCGTCCATCCTATCCTTCTCCAACGTGGGGGTCCTCCCTATGTCCTCTCTGCAACCGGCGAAGGTCCTCCTTGCCCCAGCAACTCGAGGAGTGAAGTTCAGCCTCGCTCCGCCCGCATCGACCATGGAGGTCCTCCCCATGCTCCTGCCAATTCCAACAGAGGCTCCGCCCACATGGGTGTTGTTCGTGGAGGTCCTCCCCACGTACCCTTCGACATTTTCCCTGGTGCCCCTCGCACCTCGGCTATCTTGAGTGGGGGTTCTCTCCGCCACGGTGCCAGCGCCGCCCCGAGACTCCATGACAGGGATCAACCTTGTCCCAAAGAGCCACCCCGGGGTAGGAGAACAGGTCGTCGCCGCCACAAGAAGAGTCATGGGAAAGCCCGGGTGGAGATCAAACCTTCCCGTTTCTCCGACTCTGAAGCGGAGTGCGATTCAGCGATGGAACCTTCTCCCCGCTTCTCCGTATCAAGGACTGAGGCAGGAACCAGACGCGTTAGCCTCATTCTCCCAGAATATGAGGTCCACCAGATTCCCGTTTCTCTTCGCAGGTATATCCAGGAGGAAGAAATCTTGGGAATTCCGCAGGTCTCGACCGCGTAATCATCGCCATCATCACCGGAAGCGCCCTCTACCTCTACCAGAGATCATGTAGAGATGTTTTGGGGGCCAGCGGCGGTAGAACGACGACATGACCAGTCACCGGTAGCCGCGAATCCTGTGCCGGAAGCTGTGGCTATTAGCCCGTCGTACAGCGACATCGTGGCCAGGTCACCTCACTCTTCGGAGGATGGCCCGGAATTCGGCAGCCAGTCAGCTCGTTCGCCGTATTCTCCGCCACCAAGTTTGTTATCCTAGAGGTCCGCCTCGGTACCACTACCGGTCCCTCAGCCGCCCACGGTTGATGAGTGGGGCAAGACAGGGCCAGACCCTGAGTCCGAACCCAGGAGCTTCTGGAGTATTCTTGCAGCAGATTACTTCCCAGAGAAGTTCTGGCCGACGAAAGTGCTGAACTTTCTCGTACCAGAGTCCCTTACCCCTGAAGAGGTGGGGTGTTTATATCGAACCCTATGGGTGACACACTTCCGCCTCCGTTACGAACGGGTGGTGTACCCCAGAAGTTGAGAGCACTTTGAAGAAATCAGAGAGCAGTGCCGCCTGATCGATGCGGCCGCACTCCTTGTGGCCCAGTGCCCAGAGTCGCCAGGCCGTCAGAGTTCCCTTCAATGGAAATGTGCTCAGAGTTTTAAATCACTTCGCAGGATCGTCAGAGAATCTATCCCCCATGTGCAAGTCCGTGGTTGGGGACACTATGCCGCTCTCCTTTTCGACCCTATCCGATGACAGCCCGATTCGCTTTGTGACATCGAGGACATGCCCCCGACAGGGGTCGCGGTCCACATGGCCGACATTGTGGACAAGGAATATGAGCTTGAACTCCTTGATGGCGACTTCCCCCCCAAGGGTGTACCGCCACTGCTGGACCCATCAGGGAGGATTACTCGTCAGCAGAGGAACCTGCTAGGCCTCCCCGTACCCACCGAGTCACTGGTACTCGGTCGAAATGCCGACAAGGGTAAAGAGAACGTCGGAACTGTCAAGCACTCCGACCCGTCTGCCTCTGTGCAGAAAACGGATGAAGATCCCGAGAAGGCCACGTTACTCCAGCTGCTTGCTGAGCAGAAGAGGCTGGTTGACGAACTCTTGGCCGAGCGCACCGTAGAGCGGCGACCCGACTATGGTAATCCCAGGCCGGGGCAGCAGGGGCAGGAACAAATTTCCTCCAGTGAGATGCCTCCGGGCAACCCTGATGATGCTACTACCGCAGACAGGGCAGAAGCCGAAACGTATGGCAAGAGGGCACGATACGTTTCACCAAACCCTCCCGAGCGATGGGGCAATCTGAAGATCCCGGCCCGGGTTCCCCCAGTCGCCCCGCAGGTCGTTCCGCCAGTTGATCCATGGGTGGCCGAAGCCGTCTATCGTGTTGAAGAACCTGGCAATGCACTTGTGGTTAGGGATCCCCATCAAGACAGGGAACCCCATCTGGATGATCTTATTGCGGCACTCACAGCCCGCCTCGAAGTGCTGGAAACGCGGCAGGTGGCGGTCCCACCGGATGGCAAGCCGTATCCCGCATGGGTAGATGATATGCCCGCACCCCCGGGTTTTGGGAACCCCACTTTCTTGCCCTTCAATGGGACAGGGGACCCGCCACAGCACTTGGCACATTTTTCTTCCAGGTGTGGCCCCATGCTGGGGACCCCGGCTCAGCAAGAAGCTGCCAAGCTCTGATGCTTTGTACAGACATTGGAAGGTCCGGAATTCGTCTGGTACAGCCAGCTCCCTATCAGATCGGTGACCAGTTGGGAGGATCTTCGCTGGCAGTTCTTATACTAGTTCTGCTCCACCACGCGGAATACCAGCATTGCAGCCCTCTTCAAGTGCAAGCAAAGGCCTGATGAGCGAGTCACAGATTTCATCACCCGGTGGAAGGGACTTACATATTCCCTCGATATGCCACTGACTCAGAAGAAATTACTGACGATGTGTGTGGGGAACGTCAAGACAGAGCTGGTACCCTCTCTGATTACCCAGAACTACCCTGGATGGTTCAGAGATTTCTTAGATAAGTCTCAGCGCCTTGAGGAAGCCCAGCAACAGGCTAGTCAGGCACGTTTGTTGCCCCCTATGATCCCAGCCAGGAGGACCGCCAGGGCTGAACCCGCCGCGGTGGCCCAAATAAAAGCCCCGAGGCAGCTGGAGTTACTGCCGGCGGCACCATCCTCGCAACCCCGCAGAGGTCCTCCACCTCAATCACAGGCTCCTGCCCAGCAGCAACCGCCTCAGAACCGACAGGTTCCCCCGTGCAATGCGCCACCGCCACCTAGGCGAGACAATCAGGCGCCACCTCCTCGGCAGGCCCCTTCGGCCCCTCGTCAGGGACAGGCCCCTAGGGACCCCTATCCGAAAAGAAGGCACTAGACTTATTCGTTCAACGAAAATCAGGTCCCTGACTACTTCCGAAGCGCTCTAGAGCAAGGGATTGTGCGTCTGCCCGAGTGCAGAAGGCCGGCAGAGGCGAATCTCACCGATCACCCCAACTACCGCCCCTATCATTGGATTCTGGGGCACACGCTCAAGAAATTATATGTGTTTAGAGACTGGCTTCAAGACCAGGTCAACAACAACATATTCAAGTTGGGCCCAGCACCAGCACAAGTGGCAGGTGTCTTTGCAGGATCAGAGATCGGCAGCGACAACGAAGGCGAGTGGCAGCAGGTCCCCAACCGGGGATCCCGGAAATACGACGACTAGATGGCTCAAAAAACCGTTGTTCGTGCCCATGGTATCATCCGGGCATGCCTGAAGCAGTCGGAACCTTCAGAAGAAGTATCCGGTGCCTCCGCATCATCTTCATAGTCGACCTCTTCCCAAAAGGGAAAGCAGCGGCGATGCAAGAAGAAGCAACGCGCACTGCCAGTGCCATCATCGTCCTGCACTCTCGGCGACTTTATGCCCCCTGAAATAGGGATTCCTCCCAGAATCCTCCTAGCGGCGGATGATTCCTTGAGCGACAGCCAGGGGTACGCTTCGGTTAACACCGTGGAGCTGGTAAAGCCCTATATGACCCCCGACGAAGGGGAACGCCAGGCGAACCTCCCCAACGTTTCCAGCCGACGTCAACGTCAGCGGAATCGCAACCGCGCCGGTCATCGAGGTACGTCAGCAGGAACTTTCAGCCAAGCCGTGCATGCTACTGAGACCAGGCAGCAGGCTCAGCGCAGAGCTCAGCACGCTCAACCCCATCTAACGCCCTCGGCTTTACCTCCACCATCGTTCGTGCTACTAGATCGGGGAGATCGGCCTCGTTCATATCACAGTCAGTCTTGCCCGGCTACAGGTCAGCCTCCGCTGTCCAATCCTAGTCCGATGACTACTCTCCAGGCTTCTACTAGTAGGCAGAAAGATGTGCCCAGTACTAGCCGATCGCCGGTTCAACCAGCAGGACCTGCTATGCCTCTAAATGCTGACCGACCTCCTGTAAGCAGAGGTTCGCATTTGGCACAAAATTATGATGTCCTGAAGCACCTGGCCGGCATTCCGGCGAGGCTCTCCATCCTTGAGGCCCTTCTCCTATCATCCGAAATGCGCGAGGCGCTTGCCGAGGCCCTAAGGAGCCCCCTCCAGTTTGAGACGGAGGTAGCAGCTGCAGAAGCCTTCCATACTGAGACAATTGAAAACGCCGAATTTTAGGCGGTTATCTCGTTCTCCGGTGAAGATGAGGACCCTCCTATACAGGGGCACATTCGCCCGCTGTACATCACTGGCCACTTCAATAGCGTGGAAGTCTGCCGCTGCCTCGTTGACACGGGTTCCAGAATCAACCTAATTCTGACCCAGACGTTGCGAAATCTGGGTCTGTATGAAGGTGATTTAACTCCCTCTAACCTCAGAATCCAGGGGTATGATAGGACCAAGCAAACCCCAGTCGTCAAGATCAGCTTGAAGACTCAGTTCGGTGGCTTAATTTCTAGCACCGAGTTCATGGTCGTCTCTCAGGAAACCACCTACAACGCATTGATGGGTAGGCCATGGCTCCATCTGCATGCGGTGGTCCCTTCGTCGTATCACCAGTGCCTCAAATACTCACTTAACGGTCGAGTAGGCATGCTCTAAGGAGATGCGTCCCCTTTTTATTCTTGTGAGGCCCGCTATCTGGATGCGGGTTATTACAAAAGTAAGGATAAACAGATCCTAGTAAGTGAGGATGAACCCGCCCCGGTCACAGGTGATCCCTGGGCAAGCATGGATGATGCCTACGTCCTCCCGATCCACCGGTTGGAGGCCACGACCCCCCGACATGGGGCAATGTTTTGTTGTTTTGGGTACACAGGGAAGGCATGTTCCCGTGTCCAAGCGACGACAGAAAATCACCTCGTACTCCTACATCAACCAGGCTCAGGTGATCCCGGAACCTCCTACCCCTGTACGGTACCGGGACGTCAAGCTTATGACAACGGCAGTGCGCCATACGTGTCTCTTCTGCCGGGCTGTAATTAACCGACTCAGGACGACACGTCACCACTGCTTTGATATCATCAAATGTGGCCCCTTAGGCCGAAGGGCAGATGGGATAGGATCAACTGCCTTCATTGTTATGGTCTCAATGGAAAGTGAGTCTCCTGATGTGATGACCACTGCTGCCCGATCCAGCACCAGCTGCCCCTCAGATTTTGATAGCCCAGAAGCATCTCCCGTCACGGGAAGTCCCCCCACGGGTGAGGAGGAAGACCTGGAGGATGTTCCCCCCGCCTTTGAAGAAGGCGTCTCTACCACGGTTGATGAACTGGTACAGGTGAACCTTGGTAGCGAGGAAGATCTGAGACCCACATTGATCAGTGCAGCCATGTCCCTCGAGGAGCGGCAACAGTACGTAGACTTCCTCAAACGACACCGTGACGTGTTTTCCTGGAGTTACAACGAGATTCCAGGACTAGATCCCCAGGTAGTAGTTCACCGTCTGGGCCTCCCGGCAAAACACCGTGGCTTTAAGCAGTCCCCAAAGAAAATGAACCCTTCTCATGGTGCTATGGTTGAGGCCGAAGTTGACAAGCTTATCAATGCCAACTTCATTAAGGAGGTCCAGTACCCCAAGTGGCTCGCCAACATTGTGCCAGTTAGGAAGAAGAATGGGCAGATCAGAGTCTACATCGACTTCCGCGATCTCAATCGCCACTGCCCAAAGGATGACTTCCCACTCCCGGTGACGAAGTTATTGATTGACGCCACGGCCGAGTTCCAAGCTCTCTCTTTCATGGATGGATACTCCGGGTACAACCAGATCCGAATGGCCCCCGAAGACAAGGAGTCCACTGCCTTCAGGGCTCCCCAAGGTACCTTTTGCTACTAGGTTATGCCATTCAGTTTGAAGAATGCAGGTTCCACTTATCAGAGGGCCATGCACTGCATATTCAAACCGATCCTCGGGACATTGGTGGAATGCTACGTGGATGACCTCATAGTCAAATCATGTCAGCACTAGGACTATCTCAAAGACCTCGATAAAGTGTTCGGTTTCCTCCGTTCCCGTCACCTAAAGATGAACCCGTTGATGTGTGCCTTCAGGGTCACCTCTGGGAAGTTTCTAGGCTTTGTTGTCAGATACCGAGGTATCGAGATCGATCTGGAGAAGATCAAGTCCATCAGCCAAATGCCTCCCCCGAGCAACATTCGGGAGCTTTGAGGCCTTCAAGGCCACTTAGCCTATATACGCCGATTCATTGCGAATCTGGCTGGAAAGTGTAAGCCCTTTTTCCGTGTAATAAAGAAGGGTGCTGCCTACGAATGGGATGAGAAGTGTCGGACCGCCTTCGAGGAAATAAAGCAGTATCTGCTCCAACCTCCAGTCTTGATGCCACCCGTCTCCGGAAAGCCGCTGGTCCTTTATGTGACCGCCCTGGAGAGATCCTTCGGTGCACTGCTCGCCCAGAAGAATAACGAGGGTACTGAGAACAGTCTCTACTATCTCAGTCGCATGATTCTCGATACGGAGGTCAGATACTCCCCTATCGAAAAGAGCTGCCTTGCTCTCGTATTCACCGTGCAGAAGTTGCGACATTACCTGCAGCACCATGAGGTGTAATTGGTCTCTCGGGTAGACCCACTGAAGTACATCCTGAACTACCCCATGCTGACTGGCCGACTAGCACGGTGGGAAGTGATTCTCCAGTAGTTTGATATCAGGTTTGTACCTCAGAAGGCCATTAAGGGATAGGCGTTGGAATACTTTTTACCTGCCCATCCAACCTCCGTGGACCAATCCTTGGACCTGGATTTCCCTGATGAGACTATCCTCTCAGTCGATCATGTTGTCCCTTGTTGGAAAATGCATTTCGATGACGCCTCCCAGAGCCCCACTGGTAGGAGGCTCAACGATCCCAAGCTCAACAGAGTGGGCCTGGGTATTGTCTTCATTACCCCGGAGCAGGCCATCCTTCCATACTCATTCCTATTGTCAGAAGGTTGCACAAACAACGAGGAAGAGTACCAGGCTCTCATCACCGGCCTCGAGTTGGCCCTTGAGATCCATGTGCCCCATCTACATGTGAAGGGAGATTACAAGCTAGTAATCAAACAGGTTAATGGCGACTACATCGTCAGGAAGCTGGAGCTTGTACCGTTGCTGGAGTACACCCTCCGCCTAATGGCCCAGTTCTCTTCTCGACCAGAGGTTACCCATGTCCCACGGTCACAAAACGGTCAAGCAAACTCCTTGGCTGGCTTGGCCGCATCGCTCGCAGAACCCGAGCAAGATGATTTAATCATACATGTGGCACACCGGAGAGTCATTTCCCCCATCACCCAAGAGGACAATGACGGCCTGCGGGTAGGTAATCTCACTATCGGACCCTCCACATCAGGGGTCCCGGGTTCGTTAGACATAGTGGTTGAAGCCACTCCTAACTGGAGGGCACCTTTTGTTGAGTATCTCCAAAATGGTCGCCTCCCGAACGACCGCGCCAAGCACGAGCGAATCCGACGCCACGCGTTGCAATTTACCCTCCAGAGCGGCCCCAGTCTTGAACATATCCTCTATAAGCGGAGTTTCGATGGTGTCCTCCTCCGTTGCATCCAAGGAGTAGAGATACCTCAAGTTATGCAAGAGGTTCACGCCGGTTCCTGTGGCGCCCATCAAGCTGGGCCAAAGCTGTCCCATCAAATCCGGAGGTTGGGGTACTTCTGGCCCTCTATGATCCACGATTGTATTGGATATGCCAAGAGATGCCATGCGTGCCAAGTTCACGCCAACTTCCTGCATCGGCCGCCAGAGCCCCTCCACCCCATGAAGTACTCTTGGCCATTTGCGGTATGAGGACTCGATGTAGTGGGACCGTATCCACCGGCAACAACCCGCCATTGTAGGTTCATCCTGACTGCTACAGATTTCTTCTCCAAGTGGGCAGAGGCAGTTCCGCTCAAAGAGGTCAAGGCCCATTCCATCGTTGACTTTGTGAGCTCCAACATTATCCACCAGTTTGGGGTCCCTCACACCGTCCTCACCGATAAGGGAACCAACTTCCATGTGGCTGAACTGAAGAAATTGTACGCCAAGTACGATATCCGGTCGAACCATACCTCCCGCTACTACGCACATGCAAATGGACAGATCGAGGCATTTAACAAAACCCTCTCTAACATTCTACAGAAGATGGTTGGTCAGAACAATGAAATTTGGCTGGACAAGCTCCCCAAAGCCCTCTGGTATTACCAGACGATGACTCACAACTGTACCCAGGTGACCCCATATTCCCTGGTGTATGGAGCTGAGGTCGTCCTACCTATTGAGATCCAGCTTCCATCGTTACGCACTGCAGTTTATGATCACCATACCTCAGATGAGGTAGCTGAGATCCGTCTAGCTGAATTGGAAGCACTGGACAAGAACCGTCTTCGTGCCCTGCACAATCTGGAAAGGCATCAGGATAAGATAGCGAGGGCCTTCAACAAGAAGGTTCGTCTCCGCTCTTTCCTACAGGGCAACCTGGTACTGGCCCTTCGAGCACCAATGATTCCCGGTAGGAAACTGCCCAAGTTAGAACCCAAAAGGGAAGAGCCTTATATCATCCATAAGTTTTACCCCAATGGATCATACTCCTTGGTGACCACGGATAGAGAGCGTATAACCCCTCTCAACAATGCGAAGTTCCTTAAGAGATACTTTTCCTAGGGCAAAAGGGTCCTACACGACCCTAAACTGTGAGATGGTCCTGCACGACCTTAAACTGCATCTTCGCCCTGTAATATGATAAACTATGAAACGGTCCCGCATGACCTTAAACTGCACATTATGGTCCAACATGACCATAAACTGTAAATTCCTGCACGACCTTAAACTGCATCTTCGTCCTGCAAGACGATAAACTATGAAACAGTCCCACATGACCTTAAACTGCACATTATAGTCCAACATGACCATAAAATGTAAAGTCCTGCACTCCCTTAAACTGCATCTTTGTCCTGCAAGACAATAAACTACAAAATAGTCCGAGCTCTATGACTTTAAACTAAGATCTTCCCCCGTTCTTACTGTAAGATGTTAAACTGCAAGCCAATCAGGCCTTCCTGACCGAGGCTCAGCCTCAGGCCCCTTAGCCTCCTTGGGCCCATGGCCCCCCCGTCCTTACTGCAAGACGTTAAACTACAAGCCAGTCAGGCCTTCCTGACCGAGGCTCAGCCTCAGGCCCCTTGGCCTCCTCGGGCCCCTGGCCCCCCGTCTTCACCGTGAGACGTTAAACCACAAGCTGGTCAGGTCTCCCTGACCGCGGTCTGGCCTCAGGCCCCTTGGTTTTTCCCCGACTTACCCTCTTGTGGGACTGTATGGTATAGTATGCGATTACTTCCCCATTCATGTCAGATTACTTGCCGTACCTTACATATCCCCATGAGATGCTCCTTGTCCCGCATGACGTCAAACTGCATTTCAAGAACTACGTATGGCTTGATTCCCATCTTAATGGGATACGTAGGAATGCCCGGGCATTTTGTCCGTTGGCCCAGCCCAAAAGCCAAAATCTTCCCCTCAGGTCAAGACATGGTAGGGTGCACGCTTTTGCCCCAACTCACATCAAGCAAGCCTCGACCCGGCTACACATCCCCCTGGAGATGTTTTCTTCTTTCGTGGATGGATACAGCTATGCTTCACCCACTCCTTGACTGGGATTCCATCATTTTTCACACCCGGAGGGACCCCCAAGAACGGCCTGGATACTACGCCCAAGGGTTCTCCTACCGATACGGGCCAACGCCCCCGAGGTTCTTCAAGCAACAAGCCGATACAAGTCCTGCGTTGCGAATTTGGTCAGCGGTTGACGCTCATTTGTTGCTTCCATATCGGGTCACCATGGGAACGCTGTGTTTCGAACATGGTCGACACCCCCCCTGGATCTTCGGGTCCACCCAGAGATATCCCAAACATCGAGTGTAGTGATTCGTTCTGCCCCATCCCAAAGTGAAAAACTTCCCCCTGGGTGGTTCTAGTGATCAGGCCCACTGCCCCAATTCTCCATAGGGGTGTACGGTGTGATGAGGGACTACATCCTCATTCACATCGGGATCATGTACCATGTCGTACGCCCTCCCTTTACGAGACCCAGCCTCAGGACCCTTGGCCTCCTCGGGTCCCCGACCCTCGTCCTCATGTAATACATTAAACTGCAGGTCCGTCAGGGCTTCCTGACTGATGCCTGACCTTAGGCCCCTTGGCCTTCTCGGGCCCACGACCCTGATTCCCTATAGGGGTGTACGGTGTGGTGTAGGACTACGTCCTCATTCACGTCGGGATCATGTACCATGCCGTACGCCCTTCCCTTTACGAGGCCCAGCCTCAGGCCCCTTGGCCTTCTCGGGTCCCCGACCCCCGTCCTCATGTAAGACGTTAAACTGCAAACCAGTCAGGCCTTCCTGACTGATGCCTGACCTTAGGCCCCTTGGCCTTCTTGGGCCCCCGGCCCAGGTCCCCTCTTACCCAGGGTGTACGGTGTGATGTAGGACTAGGTCCTCATTCACGTCGGGATCATGTACCATGTCATACACCATCCCTTTACGAGGCCCAGCCTCAGGCCCCTTGTCCTCCTCGGGTCCCCAACCCCCGTCCTCATGTAAGACGTTAAACTGCAAACCAGTCAGGCCTTCCTGACTGATGCCTGACCATAGGCCCCTTGGCCATCTCGGGCCCCCTGGCCCTGGTCCCCTCTTACCCAGGGTGTACGGTGTGGTGTAGGACTACGTCCTCATTCACGTCGGGATCATGTACCATGTCGTATGCCATCCCTTTACGAGGCCCAGCCTCATGCCCCTTGGCCTTCTCGGGTCCCCGACCCTCGTCCTCATTCACGTCGGCTTCTTCGCCATATTGTACACCTCCCTTATTTAGGGTTATATTACTCCCCTCCTCGCCCCGTATGACGTTAAACTACATTTGGAGAACTACGTGTGGCTTGATTCCCATCCTCATGGGATACGTAGGACCACCTGAATGTCTAGGATTCGGGTCCTGCCCCATCCCTCGGGAATCATCATCCCATCTTGGCCCCTTGGCCTACCCTTCCTCTATGAGGGGATTATATGGTGTGGTGTGGGATTATGTCCTAATTCGCATCGGTCTAGTAATGACCACGCCATGTACCTCTCCCTACTGAGCTGTTTCGTCGATCCCTTTTCGGCGGTTCACCGATGTGCCTAAGAGTACTCTGGTTTATTACCTGGAATGCCAAGCTTTACTCGGACACGTCCACACCCGCTCTCCAGGATTTGTGTATCTCTGCGTCAGGGCTTTCATCATCTTTCACACCCAGAGGGACCCCCAAGAACGGCCTGGACACTACGCCCAAGGGCTCTCCTACCGTTACGGGCCAACGCCCCCGAGGGTTTTGGACAACTAATCGATAAAATCCCGCGTTGCGAATATGGTCAGCGGTCGATGCTCGTTTGTTGTTCCCACCTCAGGCTAACGCGATATGGACATTGCGTTTCCACTATGGTTAACAGTTTTCCTCTCTCGCCACGCCAACCCATTACTCCCAAAATGTCGGGTACACAATTCATGCCCCTCATCAATTCACCATGTCCAAGTGGAGTCTCGGAACTTTTGGTACTTTTCCTCCATGCACATCTGCGCATTGGGGGAACAATCCGTGTCTAAAGTGTCCTTCAGGGCTCTCTACCAACTCCCGTTTGACTCGCCCCAAGTATTGCGATAAGGATACCCCCTTGTTTCCCACACCGAGTTTAACTCTCGTGGGCTTAGGGATCGGGTTGACATCTGTGCTTACTTGGGAAGTTGTCACCATTCAAGGTCCGAGCTCTAAGACCATAAACTAAGATTCTCATGTAGAACTACGCTCAGCTTGATTCCCATCCTAATGGGATACATAGGAATGCCCATACCTCCTGTCTTTAGGTCCAGCTTGAGTTCAGCTAATTTACCTCTCTGGTCCTGCCTTCAAGACCCCGAATACGGGACCGCGTGGCGTAGTGCGGGATTATGTCCTCATTCACGCCAGGTTTGCAATAGCTACACCACGCATACCCCCATTCTGAGAGTTAGCCCTCTTATTCCTTGTCCTGCATGACATTAAAAGGCACCCTTCAGAACTATGTGTGGCTTGATTCCCATACTCATGGGATACGTAGGACCACCTGAATGTCCAGACTTTGGGCCCAGCCCCACCTTTTAGAGATCTCCGGATCTCCTAGTCACCTAGGCCACTTGGCCCATCCCTCTCCAGGAGGGGGATATGTAGGTATGATACAGGGTTTTGGGCACCTTGCCCCCTTCTCCCGAGAATCTGCCATCTCTCGATCATCCTCAAGTTGAGTCCCTTGACTCCTTGCAGCTACCAACCCATGTGTTAAGAGTACTATGTTCTAGGACCGAGAGTGTCAAATTCAACTTGATCATGTTCCTTCCACTTTTCAAGCTTCATGTTCCCCTTCATTCGGGCTTCCATTACCTTTCACACCTAGAGGGACCCCCATGAACGGCCTGGATACTACGCCCAAGGGCTCTCCTACCATTACGGGCCAACGCACCCAAGGGTTTTGGACAACAAATTGATAAAATCCCGCGTTGCGAATACGGTCAGCGTTCAATGCTCATTTTTTTGTCCCAATTTCAGGCTAACGCGACAGGATGTTGTGTTGTGAACATGGTCAGCAATAATCCTCTGTCGTCACACCAGCCCCTTCAGTCCTCGAATGTTGGTTGCATGATTCACATCATTTTCCACCCCATCTTGTCCAGGTAGAATCTTGACACTTTTGGCGCTATACCTCAGTGCACCATTGCATGTCAGGGGGACAAAGCTTCAATATGGAATCCTTCGGGGCTCCCATGGTCCGAGCTCTAAGACCATAAACTAAGATCCATTCGGGACTACGTTCAACTTGATTCCCATCCTCATGGGATACGTAGGACCGCCCGGACGCCCTATCTGTGGGTACAACCCATTTAGGGAGCCAGTCTCTCCCCCCTGTTTCACCTCTTACCTCTATATAGGCCCCTCGGCCTGAGGTCTCCCTTTTGGAGTGGCACATAGTGTGATGTGGGATCATGTCTCCATCAATTGTGTCTCATGACACTGCGCACATTCCCCGCCTAGTATCGCCTCTGCTACGTCTGCGCTTCATGACGATAAAATGCATGCTTGGTCCTATCATACGACCCTAAACTGTGGAATTATCATCCTGGCCGCACGATGGAAAACAACACTACATTGTGGTGACCTCGTTGTAGAGGACATCACGTTGGGTATTGGTCACGTGCCATGCCATTTGTCAACGCCCATCACGGCTTGATATTTGTGGCGACACCATGGCCTACTACTCTAGGCCTGTCGCTTCACAAAAAAAACCATTCACCTTAAAGAACAAACAATACTTATCAAATTCTGCTTCTTTTAGTGCAAGGTCCACGGCCGCACTCCCACTTTTTCCCCTGGCACTGGTACCTTACCGTGCCACCCTTTAGAACTACGTATGGCTTGATTCTCATCCTTATGAGATACGTAAGAGCGCCCGGGCACTTCCCCGCGGGCCCAGCCTAACCTGTGTGTTCAGTCCCTCGACTCGAGCACTTCTCCAGAGAATTCATGGTAAGTAGGGCTTAGGTCCTCATTCACGTCGGGTTTTGTAACCGCCTTGCCATGTATCCCCTGCTCCCCTTACCCATCCATGGTCCGAATTATATGACCCTAAACTAAGATCTCCCTACGAGAAAGGAATTTTCTCCCTCTATCTAATATGTCTCGTTGTCGTATTCAGATGTGTTTCGACAACGAGCCCGAAGTGTGGGATTTCCATACGGACATTCCCCTCGTCCCATGACCAAGCTTCGTGAACTCGCTATTTGGATCCTCATACTCCTCCACATCCAAAAGGACCCTCGGACGACATGGATACTAGGCTTAAGGGCTCTCCATGAATGCTGGACCTAAGGTCCCTCCAATCGTTTCGGGCCAACGTCCCTATGGATATTTGACGACATTTGCGACATGGTCCCATGTTTCGAACATGGTCAATGGTCAACCCTCATTTGTCTGTCCCCATTTCAAGCTAACGCGACAGGATGATGTGTTGCGAACACGGTCAGTAGTTATCCTCCATCGTCACGCCGCCATCATTGTGATCTGAATCTTGAGCGCTATGATTCACACATTTCCACTTCCTCATGTTCAAGTGGAATTCCATCATACTCTGCTCTTTATCTTCGCGCATCTAGGTGCGCTAAATGATCGTGTTAGCGTCATTGGGACAGTATTCACCGAGCGTCCCTTTGCCCTAACTTGCCCCTTTTCTTGTCGGGAGATTCCCACCACTACTGGTTGTTTCTCACACCGAGCACGACTCATGTGGGCTTAGTAGTTTTGGAAGGGTGCATACCAACACGGTCAAGCTTCTCATCGTCCCGCATGACGTTAAACTTCCCTTCCAGAACTACGTATGGCTTTATTCCCATCCTCATGGGGTACGTAGGAACGCCCGACCACTCTGCTTCAGGCCCAGCCCAATCCGCACTCTTGGTCCCTCAACCTAAAAAGTTTCCTCTGGGGGTATGTGGTATGATTTGGACTCCAAGTCCTCATTCACGTCGGTTTCATATCTACCGCGCCACACACTCCCTAGGATCTTCCCTCTTATTCCACGTCCTATCATATGACGTTAAACTACAGGAGTCCATGTGTCCTCAACGCATGGCACTAAACTGCAGTTCTACCCTGAACAAGTTCAGGATGCCCCAAGATCCCATTGGGATGTGACAGATCCCCTCGCCAGAGAG
Organism: Viscum album; assembly: GCA_963277665.1. NCBI lineage: Eukaryota > Viridiplantae > Streptophyta > Magnoliopsida > Santalales > Viscaceae > Viscum > Viscum album. The sequence goes on from OY728128.1 coordinate 1,609,430,269, forward strand.
GCCCTGTCTGAAAGAAGGAATGATCCATGATCAAACCAATACGCCCATCTGGCGTACTCCCACCACGGTGGTGTAACTACCTAAGTGTTGGATTCTGTTCGGACAAACCATCACTCTATATTCCACGCTTTGCGTTCCCCTTATTCGGACCCTCGTCCTCTTTCATGTCTAAAGGAACCGCCTAACGGCCTGATCTCATGCCGCATCGGCTCACCTACCATCCTGGGCCAACGTTCCGGAAGACCGGTCATGTTTGGAAGGACCCCCTAACAGTATGGATGTTTGACCTATGGTCTACCAACTATCCGGGGCCAACGTCCCGAAGGATTGATCGACAACATTTGTGACATGGTCCCGTGTTTCGAACATGGTCAACGGTCGACCCTCATTTGTTGTCCCCGTTACAGGCTAACGCAGTAAGGATACCATTTCTCCTCCAAGGTTAACAGTTGTTCCTTATTGTCATGCCATCCACACAGTGTTTTGAATCTTGGGTATCGTGTTTCACACTTCCCATTTTCATCTGTTTGGACCGATTTCAGCGCCCCTGGCGTTGCCCCATTCGTGCATAAGAGCACGCTAAAGAAATGGTAATTCGGCTATTCTGAAAGTTCCTTCTCCGATCAAGCCTCTCCCACCTTTTAGAAATCCGGAATAGTAATCTGAATCCCGGATGTCTGGAGCATGATCCCCACTTTTATGTTAGGTGGGATGAGAGGGAAACTTTCTCATGTTTCTCACATCGGGCTCGACCCACGTGGGCCTAGGGAATTATCGCCGAATGTCCCGCAAACATTGTAGGGATTTAACAAGGAAATAAAAACAGTGGAAATCGTGCGCACTACGGCATTCAAAACAAAGAAAGGAAAGAAATTGAAGCACAAAAGTACCAATAAAAGGGGTTTGGGTTTGTTACAATACCCAGGGGTCGATTCCCCCCATGGACAGGTTGACCCCATCAAAAGAGCGTTGCAGCTCCGCCACCCGTTGACTTGTGGCATCCATGTCTTGCTGCCACATTCTTAACTCCCGCTCCTCCTCAGCAGCGGCGGGGCGCAGTTCTTCAGTCCTGGCTTTGGCCCTCTCTACGTCAACTGGAACGACAACCATCTTTCCAGAGGTCTGACTCATATGCTCTTCTGCCTCTACCAGCTGGGCCTTCAACCGTGAGACCAGCTCAGATTGTGCGTCAAGAGAGGATGAAAGCTCGTCTGCCCGGGTCTGCATCTGTAGGACCTCGCCTTCAGCCTCCTGGAGCTTCTTGACGCTGGTCTCTTTCCTCCGCTGCCAGCCCACGCTGAGCCCACGATCATGCTCCCAGATCTTCTCAGCCATAAGATATCGGATGAGTGCGTGAGGACGTTGGGCATCCACTCCCCCATCACACAGTTCACGCAACCGTGAGCGGAGTCTGTCCATTTCGTCCAGCCATTGTGCTTGGAGGGTGTCCTTGATAAAGCGCGTGATCAGCTTCCACGACCGGTGGCGGGCTATGTTTCTGTCTTCCTCGTCGGAGGCTGTTTCGTCCCAGTCTGCACGATTGGCAGGCTCGTACGCGGGATACACCCGCAAGAAATCCATGGCAGGATCAACATCTGGTGTTGAATCCGGTACAACACCTAACGCCGAAGCAGGCGTGACAAGGTTGGGACCAACCGATTGATCCTCTTCCTCGGAGTCCACCTCAATGACCTCGGGCACGACCCTACTGGTGGTCCCGCCAGTGATGGTGTGCGTCGCAGCTTGAGGAGATGGGGGGACTATCGCCACCATCACTGGCATGCCCCTAGGAGGGACGCCACCAGACATCCCAACCAGTCTTTTCGCTGTGGCCCACGCTAGTCGGAGAACTGCACGACGGAGAGGGACACAAACGTTAGTTGGCAGGCATGGTCTACATATGACGACAGGGGAACCGGTAGAGGAGACTTACAGAGATCGACCTCCTAGTGCTGCTCTTGAGCTGGTACTGACGGGACCCCGTGGCGAGGCCCTCCGTATACTATTGGAAGGTCCGGAGATTCCGGGAGAGCCTCCCCGGGTGCTCTGGTCCCACCAGACGCGGAACTGGACGTAGCCATAGGCGCAGGTTCTGAAGGTCCCGCGTCATCACCCACCGAGGGGCAGGAATGAGGCCTGCGAACAAGTTCCTCTTGCATGGCTCAGACATCAGTGAGAAGTTCATAGCGACCCAAGGACAGATCATAGGGAAAGATGTTCGGAATGCTACCTCGAGAGCCTCTGCGAATTCGTCAGAATTTGAGCCTCGGTCTCCAACCTCGCCATCCTGCAATGGGCTCCCTACTCCAGCCTCATCCTCCCGAGAGGAGTCCTCTGATTCTTCCGGCCGGGGAAAGCGCTCCCTCAGATCGGCAGCCGATAACTGTGGGGGGACCGTTTGATTCAACAACACCCTCACCCGATCTATCATTGGGCGAGGGACACCACTAGAGTGAACGTAATCCTCCAGCTCGTCCAGGTACTGTTCTGCCTCCACCGGAGACGCCATGAATCCAGCCCGAACTAGGTCTATGCCCAGTAGTTCCATCCCGAGGCAATTCAGGTGGGGCCATATCTCGTGTGGGCTGAGGAATTTCCGGTTGACATCCCAAATGTCCCAAGCTTCCGGGAAGACAGCATCCTCTGCCATGTCGATATGACGCAACCGCTTCCCTGGAGCCTGAGTAGATATCCTGCGAAATCCCCTCGGTGGCTGCCCCTCTGGATGGACCTGCTCTTCCGGAATCACCGGATCCACCACTGCTACCATACCCTCGGCTGGCGCGGGTCTCGCTGCCATGGCAGCCCCGCTACTGCGAGCGGCCCTAGCTGCACTCTAGCCCCGACCTCGAGAAAGAGGAGGCCCACCGTCACCATCCCGAATAGTTGGTTTCTTCAGCATCTCCCCTGGGTAAGCAGCCTCCCAACTGATGGCGTACTCCTTCACCAACACGAAAGCGTCAGTGGATGGAGGCAATGCAATTCAAATCTTCCCATCTTCTCGTGTGAACATGATCCACAGCTGCCTTATCACACAAGGGTGCTCCTCGTAACGCACCTCCCAGTAGACCTGCGGGGTCAGCCGCTGGAGGCACCGGAACTGCCTCGCAAACCGATGTGGGGTGTACGGTTCGTAGATTGGCTCGCGATCTATCCGTGCCACCTAAAATCCACCTCGAAAGGCTAGGAGGTAAGCCCGATGTTCTTTCGTTCCCCTCCCATCATCAATAAGTATCCCCTTCGGCAATGGGAAGGGGTGGAAATTAAACTCATCCGCCCTCCACACCCGATTCAGCACCATCGGCATGGCTAGTTTGAACGGGAAGCTCCCGACCGCATTCAGGATGGAGGGGAGGAAGTTCGACCCCGGCGGCGAAATGGGGTTTGGATACTCATAAATCCCCCTGATATGCGCTACGATCCACCCATACAGGAGGTGGAAGGGCCCGCATATCCTTGGTGGCTTTTTGCCCTCGCTAATGTGCCACAACATTCTGTACAGTTCGGTGAGCATCGGAATCCCCAGACTGATCCGCTGCCCCATGGCCAACATTGACACCATAATAAACGATCTGGGCCACACCCCCATGCTTGTATCCCACACCGGTAGGATCCAACCACAGATGAGAGCCATGATGAACGCCTCCAGCCTGACTATCGGCTGTTGTTCAGTGCTGACACTGAAACCCCATGTCCTCTATTGGCTGTCCTCCAAGACTCGCCAATATGAGTGCCCCTTGCCCCGTTGGGCCGCCCTTGGACAAGTTCGAGGCCTCGAAGGGAACTCTCGATTCTCTGGGAAGTTCAGGAATCATTTGAACTATCTTCTAAATTGGACATCCCTTACTGCCTCCTTGTCCTCTCCAGGGACAAGTGCCATCAGCACTGACGCCAGTCGTGGCATTTTCTCCATATCCTCCCACGTGCTGATGACGGGGAGGAACTTGTCATACATGGCCACCAAGATCGGGACCCCATAAATTTGGTGGACATCCCACAGGCTGATGCCCACCTCCCCGTGATGCAGGTGAAATGTATTGGTCCTAGAAGACCATCTGCTCAACAGTTCCGGCATCAGCTGCTTTGGTTGGTAAATATGGAATTGGGAGGCCCATGCTGCCTCATAAAACCCCACTCTCCTCAGCTCGGACCCAAACTCCTCGCATGAGGCGCCTACCCAGTAGGCCCATGCCCAGTCATCAGTAAAATTGCCTCCCTGGCGCAAGTCCCACTCATCGGACCATCCCTTCTTCGAATCCTGCAAAGCCGCCTTCAGCATGGTGCGGTAGAGAGGAGGGGACGTCTCCGGTTGCAGTGGATTCCCTTCAATATCGTTCACATGGTTGTAGAGACAGTCAGCGGTGACAGGTGTGAAGTTCTCTTGTGCATGCCCGTCGGCCGCCCTGAACCATTGGTGCTGGCATGGTATGCTCCTGAACCAGCAAGCTGGTTCGTCCCTACTCGCCTCGGGGATGAAGACGTCATCCCTCAGCCCGAAGCCGTACAATGGAAGTTTCTTGTACTGTGGATAATCCTTCTGACACTCCGATAGCAGATCTGTCAAAGAAGTGTGGTCCGAGTGGCTTCGGACCATCTCCCCCAGGCCTGGACAGTTGGCCATCTCATCCCAACGAGCAGCATCTGCAAGCACCCCCAATACCGCCTCTGGATGGGCCATTTCGATTCCGGACCTCAGAAAAGAATTTTTTTCAGCTGGATCACGAAGATCGATCGCGAAGCTGAACCGCGAAGACGGATCGCGAAGATCGGTCGCGAGACCAAGCCGTGAAGTCTGGCCAAGGCCGGCAAGCAGAAGTTCTCTTGGCGCGGACGCGGAGTCAGAGACTCGCGGTTCGCTGCGAAGCTCGTTTCGTGGAGGGCTATCGCGGAGTACGCGGAGCTTTGCGAAGTCGAGAGCACAAGAAGACAAGGAGGTCACGTGAAGACAAAAGCGGTCGACCCCCTATTTATAGGCGGCGACCCCGGAGCATCGCGGCACGCCTCACCCGCGCGGAGCATCGCGGAGCGTCCGGATCTGTGGCCCCGGTCAGCACCGCGGGCCCCCTTCGCAGAGATGCGTCGCGAACCACCGACAATTTTGGCGATTTTCCCTCAGACTTTGACCCTTCACCCTCCGCGGCTCCAAGTCTGAGGGGGGGCTTTTGTTGGAACCAAAATATTTCATGAAAGGGATGGACGAAAAAGAAGGCTGGAACTCTGTCTCGCGAAGCACCGCCACGAAGCACCGCCGCGAAGCATCGTGGGCAGCGTGGTCTCGCGAAGCTCCAGAGGCGGTAACTCTCCGCGAAGGCATTTGACGTTCGCGAGCCCACCGCAAAGCTCTAGAGGCGGTAACTCTCCGTGAACGCATTTGACGTTCGTGAGCCCGCCGCGAAGCTCTAAAGGCGGTAACTCTCCGCGGACGCCGTTGACGTTCGCAAGCGCGCCGCGAAGCACCTGAGGCGGTGCGCAAGTGCTGCTTCGCGGCGCCCCTTCCCTATAAATACTCGACTCCCCCTGAGTCCCGACAGACAATCCGACCTTTCGGCTTCTCCTCTACCAAATCACGAAGCCCTCTTTTCCCAGGGAATCATGAGCTCCGCGAGGTACTTCTACTTCGCGAGACGCCTCTTCTTTGTCTCGTTTTGAGCCCCTCTTCTAAGAGGGATGCCCTTCGCGAAGCTCAAGGGCATTCACGAAGGAAGGGGATTCCCAAGGGAACCCTGGAAGCCGCGGAGCACTTATGCTTCGCGAAACACCCAACCCATACTAGTGATCCCTATGCTAAGGCAGGATCACTTCACATCGCGAAGCACACTGCTTCGCAGGACCCCGCTTCACAAGGCACCACTTCTTCGCGAGGCAGTGCTCTGCGAAAACTGTTCCACTTCGCGAAGCACCTTCCACTCACACCTATGCCCCATGCTAAGGCCAAGGGACTCCGCTTCGCGAAGAACACTCCTTTTCTTAGCAATTCCTCGTCCCGTGCGACCCTCCAGGTTTGCACGATGTGATTTCAAAGTCCCATGGACAATACCACTCGTAGCGTTGCTTCGCCTACTGCTTCTTCGCATAGGCACACTAATGACTATTGCTTCTTCACATAGCCACGCTAACGTGGACCCCTTGATGGTTCGTTCCACAACCCCCCTTGACCATGGATTTAATGGTTCCTTCCCTTCCCCAAGGACCAGAGGGTACCGGTTATGTAAGTCCTAGGGGTGCGGAGTGAACCCACCTCATCCGAGCTGCAAGACGTTAAACTACCAAGCACCACGTCCTCAACACATGACGTTAAACTGTGACCCGACCTCGTGCCTCTTACGAAGGGTCCCTCCAGCTCAAACATTTTTTACGCCAGTCGTCTCCACGGGAGTGGAATCACCCATCCACAAGGGGTGATATCCTCCTTATTGGAGTGGCGTATGTTCTAAGGAGAAGGGAGACCCTAGTTCCCCAACGGATGGATGAACCAATGCATCTCTGTACTTCCCCACTACCAAGGTCAGTGGAGGGCATGATAAGGAACGAGGCACCTCCCATCATTGGTCCCAAATCCCTCTTTCGCTGCGCTTTGTCGCACCATGGGCCTCCATCCTAGAGTAAGTCCCAGCACCATGGGCCGCCTAACGCGTAAGCCCCTCTTCGCTTCTCACGGACGCATCCTTCGCGACGTGATCATCAGGTCCTTGCAACCTCTTGTTTCTCACACCGAGCATGACTCACGTGAGCTTAGAGTGAGCACCGACCCTGACCCCCACCCATAGAGAACTACGAGGACTTTGATCCATGTCAAGGCATGGTACGTAGGAAGCCTCCATGAGGTTCAAGACACATTACTTGGTCGTTCATTCACGTCGAGTTTCTCCCTCATCCAGCATGACCTTAAACTGCACACCCATTCCCACCTGTACTACGAGGTCTTTGATCCGTGTCAAGGCATGGTACGTAGGAAGCCTTCCAAAGGTTCAAGCCCACCACTCATAGGACCAAGGTCCACCTTTATGTCGGTTCACCGACAAAGCCCCATATGAATTACGAGGTCTTTGATCCATGTCAAGGAATGGTACGTAGGAAGCCTTCCTGAGGTTCAAGCCCACCCATCATTCATTCACGTCTGGTCTCATCCCCGTCCAGCATGACGTTGAACTGCATTCTGGTCCGACGGAAAGCCATTGTGACTAATCCACTCCGAACTATGAGGACTTTGATCAATGTCAAGGAATGGTACGTAGGAAGCCTCCATGAGGTTCAAGCCACATTACTCGGTCGTTCATTCACGTCGAGTTTCATCCTCGTCCAGCATGACGTTAAACCGCATTCCGGTCCGACGGCAAGCCGTTGTGACTCATCCATTCCGAACTACGAGGATTTTGATCCATGTCAAGGCATGGTACGTAGGAATCCTCCACGAGGTTCAAGCCCACCAGTCATCCAATTAACATCGAGTTCCACCTTCATCCAGCATGACATTAAACTGCATTCTAGTCCGACGGTAAGCCGCTGTGACTAACCTGAACTAAGAGGTCTATGATCCATGTCAAGGCATGGTACGTAGGAAGCCTCCACGAGGTTCAAACCCACCATCCGGTCGTTCCGACCTCATTCACGTCGGTTTACCCCCTTCCCGCATGACGTTAAACTGAATTCCATCAACCCTTTGAACTACGAAGTCCATGATCCGTGTCAAGGCATGGTACATAGGAATTTTCCCAGAGGTTCAAGCCCATCTCCCATCGGACCAAGGTCCACCTTCATGTCGGTACGCTGAAAATGCCCATCGGACCAAGGTCCACCTTCACGTTGGATCGCTGACAACATTCATCGGGCCAAGGTCCACCTTCACGTCGGTTTACCGGCACCATCCCGAACTATGCGGACTTTGATTCCCTGCCATGGGGATACGTAGGAGGCCTCTTCAAGGCTCAAGCCCAACTTCACTGTCGCCCCTGCGATGGTCCCATTTCACTCCCCCTCCACTCCATTCATCCACCTTTCACCCATCCCGATTCTCCCTCGGACGGACATATCTCGGTGAGACCATGTCGGTATGCTCCTCTTCACAGCCACCCATGGGCTGGCCCCGGTATCGACATCCCTTCAAGGGAAATCCCTCAATCCGATCTATCCTAGCTAATGCTCCAGTTGGGTTGGTCCATCTCCGCCAGACGTTAAACTCGTGGCGTACCCTGTGTTGAACACCGAAAGCTGAGGAAAACCTCAAATATGTGTCTATGACATATAATTCCCCACGCTCGATGTGGGATGCCTCGAGCTTCCATGCCCTCGAGAATCCCTCTGACCAGAAATAATAGACAGACATGCCAGGTTCCCCAGCATCCAAACACGCTACTGATGCCTCAATGTGACTACTCCCCTGACTGAAGGTTGTTTCCCTGACCGGACCCTTTGGAGTGTCCAGACAGAAGCAGTGTAATTAACCGGCGTCCATGGAAACATGGCACTGGGAAGAGTTTCACGAACTACGTATGAAATCTATGATGGAGACCCGGACTAGGTGATGAGTTCTGATGAGGAATAAAAAGAAGGAAGAACCGACATCCCATCATCCCGTTTCAATCAAGGAGCATACGTCCCTGAATAAGAAGCGAATGCCGCCCGCCTTTGGAAAGCGGGAATGCGGGGAAACAAGCGCCGCACGTCCTCCTCCTCCGCGGACGGATGCGCGCGCGCCCCGTCGAAAGCGTCGGAAACAATCTCCATCTGCATTGAAGAACACCACCAACTTCACGAATAAATCCACAATATCTGGAAACGAACAGAACCTATTCATTCTATGGATGAAATAATATAGATATATACGAAAATATATGAAGTCTCCCCAAGAGTGGTGTTTCCCCAGAAATAGCTCATAGTTTCTACATACTTCAAACAAGTCATCTTGGCCTCCAATTGGCGTAGTCAATACCAAGGGAACTAGAATTATATCTACCTCAAGTCCCAAAGCATGGACATGGGGAGTTTATTTGAAGGAGGTCATCTCTCCAGAAACATACAGGGAATACACCCAACTAGAAAATAAGAAAGGGGTACCTCAAACGACATCTGGCTGGCCTGGTGCTTACAACACTAACACATGCAGCTGACCAAGACCTCCTCCACGACCTCTATGACCCTGATGAACACCACCACCATGTACGTGCTCCTCTCTCTGAGGATGGGGAACATCATAGGGCTACCCTCTACCTGCCTGATATGCTCTCTTCTGATCCAACGATGGTGCAAATTGATGCTACTACCTTGGTCGGAAGTGCCTCAATGGAGGGACCTAGAGTGGAACACCTGGTGCATGATGAATGCTTTAAAAGGTTGGGAACTCTCACTTCTGATGACCTCACCCTCCACAAGAAAAAAAGCACCTGATCCATTAGAATAAGACTGAGATCCACCACCCCTAGAGAAACGAGATGCTGATGGTTGGGTCCTACCCCCGGCAGAACAGAAACTCTTCTACCCAGAAAACTAGGAACCATGGACCACAACTCGTCTTTATAATGAATCATGATTACTCCCCTCTCATGATGATTCAGTTTTGGCCAATGTCCTCTTGATGACCTATTCCCTATCCGGTACATCAAGATATATCTTCATCATAAACTGGGTGACATGTCGCTGGATCTCCAGACACAAATCCTCCTTGAAAGGCCTTCCCCGAGACTCCTTATCTGGAAACAAGTCCGAAGCATATCATAAAAGTTTCCTGAAACATATTATATACTCTCACACACCAGATCTACCCTTTCAATGGGTAAGAAGCTCTAGGTGACTGGATGCCTTCATGTTCTAAGAAATAAACTTTGCCCATAACTTGTATCAAAACCCATCCCATGAGATTTATAACTCCTCGTGACCCCTAAGGAACATGAAACACCAATGCATCACTACTCCACATAGCATCATCATATCCAAAGACCCCCAGTGGTCTTTTGGAGTACAAATCGAACTGAAGGCTATCTCAACCTCCTCCAATCACTCTTCCTTGACTATATTTGAAATTGATCCCTTATACTTTTGTGGACTCTAGCACTAAAACACTTGGAGTTTCCTCCACCATGTTCCGTCATCATCAACCTCTAGCATGCGGCGATCAGCTGGCGTAGCCTGCTAGACATCTTATGTGCAAACCTGATGAGGATGTTGACCTGGAGCCATACTAGAAAATTAACTAACAGGTAGAGCTCCTAAACCTGGAATATTGAATAAAAAATATTAATTAATTGTTTTTTAATCATTTATGCTAACATATACCAAGGTAAACCCATTCAAACACATGCAAAAAGAATAATGATGCATGATCCTTTACAAGGTCTCTATGATGAAATTAGTATCACCTCGTTTAGTAGCCACTAAAATCATAATGGTCCATGCGTCAGATCAGCGGGGGCCCTAAACGCCTATGTCACACTCAGTCTCCAGAGTTTATATCACTTTCTAAACTTGACTAACACTGTTTCCCAACCAACCCTTACAACCTCACCTATGCCTAACCCCAAACTCCACCCTATCCCTCAACCAGACCTCTGATACCACTTTGTCACAACCCAATCCCCACAAGGTGTACCTATCCTAGGCCAGCAACGTGAGAAGGGAGATAATGAACCCCTGAGTCCCGCCTCCAGTTGGCCCCGGGTTGGCGACTAGCACTGAGTGTATAATAAACACACGAATGGGAGGATTTACCCTCTAAGAGAGAAAATGTGAAAGGGAGAGATAATACATACACCAACTAACTTGATCTCAAACTGCAATATAAAGTAAAACCCAAGTACACATATGCAATGTCAAGTAAACCCTACAACAACTAAAAGGGAAAACTACACGTACCAAAAGAATGTAAAAATGGTAGCAACCACAAATATTGAACAGATGCTGCAACCCCAAGCTAGTAGTAACCAGACTAATCTCCAACCTTCTCCAAGTGACCTAAAAAATAGTTTATATATACATAGGGTGAGTATAACATTATAATTAGTAGGATCTTGCATGGAACCTCTCGTGGAAAAGTAAAGAGATCATGCTAAGAATAATGAACAACAAGTGAAACTAACTCATCACCTAAACAGGTATACTAATTTCATAGACTCATTATGGCCACTATCACAATGTATCACATACAATAGTATATAATATAATAATAAATATCAAGGGTACCCCTCTACCACTTCCCCACCAGTTTTATTATTTTCCCCAATGTCGCACGTCCTAATCCATCTCTCTCCAAAAAGGAATTCCCATAAACACTTGGGCATAGACCCACAACATGCACCTTGTGTAACAAAACCACCACGTCCACATAAAAAACTAACCAGGTAGTTTATAGGAGCCATTATTGCTCACATAACATGTATCATAAGTCAGGTATTAAGCCTCAAGCCATTATAGCCCATACACTATTCATAAATGACTCACTGATACTAATGAAACTATTCCCAAAATAAATCACTGACATAGATGACATTGTTCACAAATTACTAACCAACATGGATGACACTGCTCACAAAATGACTTGCTGACACAGATGGAACTATTCACAAAATGACTCACCGAAACCATTGACACTAGTCACAAAATGAATCACAGACATTGATGACACTCTTCACAGAATGACTCACCAACACCGATGACACGGTTCAAAGAATGACCCCCCCGACACCGATGTCACTGTTCACAGAATGAATCCCGAACACCGACGGGACTGTACATAGAACGAGTCACCGATACTAATTTCACTGTTCACATAATGACTCACCGACAACGATTCCACTGTTAACATAATGACTCACCGACACTGACGACACTGTTCAAAAAGTGACTCACCAACACTGATGGAACTATTCACAGAATTACTCACCGACACTGATGAAACTATTAACCGAATGACTCACAAACACGGATGACAATATTCAGAGAATGACTCACCGACATCGATTGAACTATTCATAGAATGACTCACCGACACTGATGGCACTGTTCGCGGAATTAGAAAGTTATAAAAGTGTTGTGGATAAGTCACCTAGAACACTTAGAAAAACTCAGACACAAGATTCTAGAAAAGAAATGGACCGAAGAGTTCTAAACCATTACATTATGTCCCTTAGATTAGGTAATGGACCTATCTCATAGTCCGGAGTTTTGTGACCAATTACTTATGATGGATGGCAGTATACCGGGTTATTCTTAACATCAAGATGGAGATTCTTTTTGGGTATTTTGAGTACATTTTCATTTGATTGTCCATAGGAGATATTGTGGGTCTATTTTATATACATTTCTAACATTTACACTTTATTGACATGTATGGATTTTTCTATTGGATTTTTATTTTCATTATCTTTTATTGTTTCCAATGAGTTTGGTATTTATAATTCCATAGTGTTTTAATATTATATAAAATTAATTATTATCATCACCAAAGGGAATAGACTCCCTTCTATCACGTAATTATACCCTCACTGCTAGTCAAAAGTCTTTGGCATACGAGGAGGCATGCCTAAGGCCCAGTGGCCCACCAGTCCAGAGCACTAGTTAAGTGGATCCCATGATAGTGTGCTATGAATGGTATTGAATGTTTTCTTTTCCTTTTCTTATTAATTGGTCTATAGTTAAACATAGACTAGGTTCTAGTCAAAACTGGGTAAAGATCTCATGTTTGGGTTCCTGTATCCCCATGGATAGGTAAAATACCAAGTATCCAATGGGGATAAATTATTTTTATGATTTTATATTTTATAGTTGACTGATTTAAACCTTTAGTGCCAACATTTTATGGATTTTTTTTAGATTATTAGATTTTAACCCTTGACCTGGTTGTGAAGGGAGGTGTATTTTGACATCTTTATAGGTAATTAGGCTCATATGATGTGTTTATATGATTGGTATTTTCTTTGGGAACCTTGAATATTAGAAGAGGGGTTAGAATATTTGAATTATTAATAAAATTATAAATAGTAATTTACATTATATCCTTCTTGATGGAATTATACTCAACCAGCCTAGTTATGTGGATCCATATGAGAACAGTATGTGATGCTATGAATATATGGTATGTATGGGCCTAAATCTGATACGTTTAAGTAGGAATAAAGAAATGTGCTGATTTTTTTTTTAAATTTGAATAAAATGATAAATAGTTTTATCCTATAGATAATCTTGGTTTTATTCTACTCAGCCAACATAGTCTGATGGTATTTGAAATGAATGATATGTGATTTCTGACTATGTTATGGGTAGTCAGGGGCCCTGAGGTAAGATGATATGTGATTCGTTACTCTGTTATGGGTAGTTTTGGGTCTATAAGTCCAAATGATATATGATATGAGTGAGGTAGGGAAGTTTAATGGTGTTTATATTCCCTACCTATTACAACTTTCACTATTTTAAATATATATGAATATTATGGATGTATTGACCATGGTGTTTTATATATTGTTTCATTACACATAGATGTAATTCCATGGAGCATCAGGAGGTTATATATGTGGTTCCCCTTTAGTGTTCATTTGATGGGGAAACTACGGGTTGGGATGAGGCCCCTAAGGGCCAAAATGATCAAAGCCAAAGGTATATGACCCAATGTAGGAGGGGAAGCTGTAAAAGGTGAAATATTTTTGGGAAATTTATATATGAGAATATCAGGGATAGATTTGTGTGATTTATATATATTTTTTATAGTGGAGATTTGGGAGTTTATATAAACACAAATAATTTGAATATTGGGTTCCAATTGAAACACCCGCCATTAATTCAGGGTGAGGGTGGACCACAAGTAGTATATAATTAGATCAAGTCTGTGAAGATTATTTTTTACCTGATTGAGACACCACCAATTTTGAGGGTGATTCTAGATTCCTATATCCTTGTAGGACTAGAAAAGCACTGGTGGGATGTACAGGTATAGGCTGGTTTTCATGAGGGGCTAACATGGAAGGTTTTTGAGGCCAGGTTATTTGAGCACTTTTTCTCTAAGAAATTTATGGTGGATCGATAACATGAGTTCAGGAAACTATCTTTGGGAGATCCATCCATTATCTATTATGAAGAAAGTTCCATATACCTATCATATTTTGTGCCTTCTATGATAGGTGATGGAATCACGAGGGTGAGATGGTTTGAGGATGACTTGAGGCTTGTCATAAGGATATAAGTAAATATATTTTGGTTGAACTCATTCTCAGAGGTAGTAAATCATGATTGATATATTAATGGAATATTATATCCCAAAAATATCTCAATAAATTTATAGCTCTAGGGTATATGAGAAGTGTTCCTTTAGGTGGTAGAAAATGGTGTCGTGGGGAGCCTTAATCGAGTATTCAAGCACGAGATTTTGGGAGACTACCAAAGAGTGGGTCACTAATTGTGGGATTCATTTGTGGATAGAAAAGAAATGCCCAAAAATAGTTTGAGTGACCTCTAAAGAAGTTATGGTCATGCATCCATATGGGGAACTTGGAAAGGTTTTACATGAATAATTCTTGGGTAGTTGGGAGTCATGGAATATGTTAGACTCATGGATTTGAGGTAGGATCGATAATGGTACAAAGGTATTTTATCTATTATTATAATATATGTTTAAGAAATTGTTGTGAGAGGCATACTCAATAGTGGGTGTAGTAACTAGTATTTGGTGCAGGTCGTTAGGGAGGCCATGCCTTTGGTAGTGTGGCTTCGAGCCATGTACATGTTATTGAGCTAGTAGGGTTAGAGCGGGTTGGGGAGGCAATAATTGTTAGATATATTCCTTGAACAAATCGTTTAATTTTTTTTAGTCATGTATGATATGAGTGCATGAGGTGAACATGTTGTAATAGAACTAACAACACACTAGTTAGTATGTGGGAATTAAGTATAATGCGTGATTGGCATGAGATGTTTAGTAATCAGTATATTTGATGGGAATGAATATATATATATATATATATATATATATATATATATATATTATGTGGGATCACTTTTAAGAATCAAATTTATACATGAATTTTGAGCCTCAGTTGTGTTGTCGGACCTTATGGCCATTGTGGATGATATAGAAAGTATATGAGCATTAATGTGAAGCCGGTATTCTGGGCCCCAGTGGTGATGCTAGAATATGGGTGTCATGGGTGACACGGGTTAGGAATGAAAACCTATTAAGGTGATGGAATGATGGTATTTTAAATGAATATGTGTACATATGGGGATGGTTAGAGGAACCATCAATGTTTTGTTTTTTGGGTCTGGAAGTGACCGGTTTTGTAATTCATAAGGTGTGGAGCATTGTAAGGGGAATTAGTCTATGACTGAGTAACTATGGTAAACTGAAGTAATGTTTATGTGATGAAATTTTTTGGTACCAACTTAACATGAAAACTCATAGTTTAGGGAAAATCTATTTAATGGTAGGGTGACTGTAACATACCTTGTTTTGAATGAGTCAATTTTTAGAAAAGTTTGGAATTTTCAAATTTGTGGATGAGCCGACTTTGAAAATGGGATTCAAAGAATAATATTGAAAATTTAAACTTGTTGAAATGTTTTTTTTTCAGATAGTGTTTAAGGAATAGTATATTCCTCAGGGGTTTGGATGTGTTTTAGGAGAATCAAATCCTGAAAAATCATTTTTATAAAGTGCAAGTAGAGGTACAGTTTTTTTAAACTATGCAGCCCTTCTGGGAAAACCATGTGGTCAATTTTTTAATTGGAACATGGTTTGGAAGATTGTCGGAGGTGTGGAACACAACCATATAATATTTATATAGTTTTTACTATAGTTTTTGCTTTCTCTCCACATTATATGAAAAACTATTCTACCTAGAAATCCCACTTAGTTCTACTTAGGTAGTGAGTTCACAAAGTTGGAACATAGTCTGGATAATCCTTGCAACCAAACCGTGTGACCTATTTTATTGGGGGTTCACTTAAAATAGTGGAACCACATGGTTGGTGCAAGGTTAGCCAAACTATGCAGACTAACCATACAGTTCACTAAGAGGGTGAAATTACTAAACTACCCTTCCATTCTATTTATTTCCTATCCCTCCTTTCTTCTTCCATACATGTGCCCCACAGGGATCTCCTCTATTTTTATTCCTCAATTATTTGGAACCATTCCTTTATATGAGATCTGATTTGGATATCATCAGTTGCATTGGATGCATAGTAGTATGTCCTCGATTGCATTTACTTTCTTTCTTCTTTTACCTTGCTAATTGGAATGCTAATTCTGTGCAATCTCATTTTCCCTATTTTAGGTATTTTTTCTAAAATCCTAATTTCTATCATATAAGATTGGATTAGAGGAAATTTTTCAAAAAGTGAACACCTATCAGTCTCAGGTTGATGGTTCCTATCTTTCTATACTTTTATACATGTGCTATGGGATACAAACCTAAATATGCTTGTGGTATTTGTCTAGGTGAAACCCTTAATAAATTAATTATTTCCTTTAAATAATATTTTTTGATATTATATTACAATGATAATGATCTAGTATTTTAAATTATACTAATCCCATTGAGGGGATTTTTTTTGGTTGGGCATGTTATGTTAATTTTTTAAATTGTTTAAATTAATAAAATTGTGATATGACAACATGAGTTCTGTGAGAGTGTAATGATCATGGACTGAGTTATTGAGGTAATGTTGATCAGAATGACTAATATGATGAGGTTATCTAGGATGAGGGTGTGGAATAATATATATGGGATGGTTTTTACTATTAATTATGAGGTGATGTGATGATCAGGATAAGTCGGAAAGTGATGACTGCGTCATGGATGGATGATGAGGTTCACATGTAGAAATAAGTTTGTCGTATGGTGTGGATTTGGTATTCTTGGTTATTTCTACTCACTTTTGTTGTTCAATGATTATATTGAAGTTAGGCCCACACAAATAGGACTCAGTTGTTGTTGTTTTGACCACTCGTTGTGGGTATATGCCTTCGTAGATTGACTAGTCTAGGAGATGGTATTGACCATCAGTTATGGAGTAGGTGATCACCATAGAAAGCTGTGGGAGATGGTGTTTGATACCATCAATTAGGGGGTGAGGGTCACCATTTATATTTGGTAATGATGGGCCATGATTATTAGAGGATGGATATCTCCAAGCCCTGAGACGTCGGGTTGTTTAGACGATGACGATTTATTAATCTTGGGAGGATGAATAAAACCATACCTTTCGATGTTAAGCTATTGACCCAATGGTGACTTTTAAATGGATTTCTGGGGGACTTGGGATATATTGATGGGAATGCTGATGAGATTTTGGTAACCTAATTGGTTGAATGTGTGGTGTCATATGGAATAAGGTGTTAGTGATGTGTTTATGGGAGGAGCCTAAGGGTTCTTCGAGAATGATATTTGTATGTGGATGCCTGAGAATTAATCCGAAAGCGATCACCATTTTAGATATATCTTTAAATACATTTAATTTGTGCAAATATAATTGTAAAATTATGTATACATATAAATAATGACATTGACAAAATTCAGTAAATGCCACTTTTGGCTTTTGAGCACACGTAGAGAGAGTTATTTATTTTTTATGTTTGAGTTGTTGTTATTTATTGATGTATGTATACAAAATATAAATATGGATGTAAGATAGAAAAACATTAGTGCTGGACTACTATATTCATACACACACCCTACATGATCTCTATGGGATGCGTGTAGTCTTAATATCTCTGAGATTAGGTAGGGGACCCATCTCATAGTTAGGATCTTAGTGATTAGTTACTTGGGATGGATGGAAGTGGACTAGGTGGTTCTTTACATCGAGATGAAGTTTCTTTTTGGGGATTTTGAGTACATTCTCATATGATCAGACACAGGTGATCTTGGATGTCTATTTTTATATAACCATCATACAAGTACACTTTTTAGATATATATGGACATTTATTTTGGTTTTTAATTACTATT
The DNA here is from genome assembly GCA_963277665.1 of Viscum album. Lineage (NCBI taxonomy): Eukaryota > Viridiplantae > Streptophyta > Magnoliopsida > Santalales > Viscaceae > Viscum > Viscum album. The sequence continues at coordinate 1,609,448,198 of OY728128.1, forward strand.
ATCTATTATTTCTTATTCTATGTTAGGTATTTATGATTTTGAATTGTTTTATTATCATATGAACTTAATTATTATCATCACTAGTGGGTATAATCTACCTACTATCACAAAATCCTACAATTTCTCTTACTAGGAAGCCCTTGGCATATAGGAGGGTTCTCTTAATTACTATCGGTCCTCCAAACTAGATCACATGTTAAGTGTCTCCAAAAAAGGGGCAATACAAATGGTATCAGATGACTTATTTTTCCTTTTTGTTTTATTATTTGGGATATGGTTAGATGGATACTCAGTTATAGTTAGAAATCAGATAGGATATCATGGTTGGGTTCTGGTAGTACCATGCATGGGCGACATACCGAGTTTTCAAGAGTGATAAATTAAAGTTATGATTTCTGCTTTTACTATTTATTGACTTTTACCACAAGAACATCAATTAGGTGAGATGTTATTGGATTATGAGATTTTGACCCTTGGACCTATCTGTAAATGGGAGTATTTATGATTCTTTATAGGAACTTAGTCTCATATGATGTATGTATATGCTTATGATTTTCATTATGAACCTAGAATACATAAAGAGGGGTTAGACCGTTTGAGGTTCCAACAAAGAGATAAATAGTTTTTTCATTCATAGAAGATTTGATGGATTTTTTCTGATCCATCCCAGGTTTGTGGTTCCTTATGAGATTAGTATGTGATGTTGTGTGTATATGATATTTATGGTCCATACTATGATAAGGGAAGGTAGTAATAGAGGAATAGGGTGGGTATTTAAAAATTTCAAAAAAATATAGTAGTGTTTTATTGTATAGTCTCTTGGAAGAATTCTTTTCAGCCACCCCATACTGATGATATTTTATATGCACGATATGTGATACCTGACTCTATTCTGGGTTGGAAAAGGGCCTTGAGGACAGATGATATATTATTCCTTACTCTGTTATGGGTAGGTAGTGGGCGATGAAGCCGAATGATATATTATACGAGCTTAGTAAGAATGTTCAAGGGTCATGAGACGTGCTTCTAAAAACAAATTTCCCTATTATATATATATATATATTCTAGTTATAGTTTTACTAATTATGGTTGTCTCTCTTCAACATGATTCCACTGAGATGACATTTGGTGAATCTTACGCAGGGTAGTTATGTGATTCCACTAGAGAATTCATGAGATTACGACCATGAAGCCCAGGATGATCATGAGCCATAGGTATCAGATCTGATTAAGGAAATTAGCTGTAGAAGATGGGAAATTTTGGGCCATAGATAGACGAGCATATTTTGGTGAGATAGGTGTGAATCATACAGATTACAGATTGGGGAGTACCGGGAACCGAGCCATCCATGGATTAACTTAATCTTGAGTTCCAAATTCTATGTCCACCATTATTTCAAGGTTAAGGTGGATAGTAGGCAATAGGGAGCTTCATCGAGTTTGTACAGATTATTTTCTACTATCATGAGGTACTCCCAGGTACAAGGGTGATTCTATCTCCTTATGTTCTCAGAGGACTGGGAATGCACTGGTGGGACATATAGGTATATGCATGTTGGCATGAGGGACTAGAATAGATGGATTTAGAGGATTGGTTATTTGATTAATTTTTCCCTGATACATTGATGAAGATCGAGCTCTGGATTTCATAAATCTATAGTATGGAGATACATCTGTTATGGTTTATGCGAAAAGTTTCATAGACCTGTCCTAATTTGTACCTTCTATGATAGATGATTCCATTGCTAGTGTGAAATGGTTTAAGGATGTCTTGAGGCATACCAATAGGGTGTAAGTAAATATATTTAGGTTGAAATAATTCTCAAAAGAAGTAAATCATGATTTAATAGGTATAGGGAACTTGATGGAAAAAACTTATATGATCCAAGCAGAGAGACTCAAGTGAGACTGGTGACGTTTCTTTGGGTAGCCAAAAGCAGGCCCATGAGGATCATCACTAGGGTATTATGGGAAGATATTTGATAAAAATATTGAGGAGTGGGCCATCTATGGAGTTCTTCTATTGTGGATAGTAGGGTTTTGTTTGTACTCTCTGCGAGTGACCTCTGAAGGAGTTCCAGGCATGCAGCCAGCTGTGGTACTTGGAGTTGTTTTGTAGGAAGAATTATTAGTTTGTTGGGAGTCATGGATCAAGTTAGACTCAAGGATATAATGTATGACTAGGAGAGGTACTGGGATATACTATATAAGATTCTCTTTTATATATAGGTCACAGTAGAAAGTTAGAGGGAGACCCAGTAGTGGGGTCAGAGGCTAGTAGACAATAAAGCTATGTTGGGAGGTATGAACTCTAATAGTTTAGATTTGGGAAAAGTATATGCTATTGAGTTGATATGGTCATAGAAAGTCAGGGATCTGATAAAAAGTAACACCTTGATCATGGAGTGTCTTTTTATTTTTGTTCATGACAGATATAAGTGTATTAGGTAGACATGTTGTAATTGAACCAATAAGGGACTAGTCAACATATGGGCTTCAAGTATGATATATGATTAGTATGAGATTCATATGAATAATTTCATTTAATGGGATTGAATATATATATATATATAAATATATATATATGTTATGGGATAACTTTGAACATTATTTTGATGCATGAATTTTGAGCATCAGTATCAATGAAAAACCTTTGGGGCATTACGGATGATGCAAGAAATATTTGACCATCATATGTGATGTGGGGATTATGGGCATCAGCTATGATGTGTTAATTTGGGTGTCATATGTGACAAATATATAGAATTACAACCTAATATGTTATTGGAATAAATTTATTTCATATGTGGATGCATACATATAGGGATGGTCAGAGGAACTATTAGAGGGTTGAATTTTGGGTTGAGAAGTGATAGGGTAGGTGGTTTATAAGTGGGGAGCTCCAAAATAGGAATTAGCCTGTGATTGAGTAATAAGTGTAGAACATGGTAATTTATATGAGATTAGTATTTTTAGTACCATATTGACATAAAATTCTATAGCTCATGATTTCCCTTAATAGTGAACCCTGTAAATTCCTTCTAATTTCAATCTAAAATGGAATGTCTCTCAAAATTTCTTTTGAAATCTCCCTAGAACTTAGAGTAATAAAAAACCACAAAAAAATACCCCAAAAATCACTAACTTTAAAACCCAAACTGAAAAAATACCCTACCGCACATTTAAAATTGAGATCTGACACAAGGAAGAGCTTCCCAATCACATCCCCAAGCCTAACTCTTATGCTGTAATGGCCTTATCTAATATCTACTATCATCCTCTAAATTAGAAGAAGCTGAATCTCAAAAAATAGGTTGATTTCAAGAAACTTAATGCTATGATAATTTTTTTGAACCATCCTATGTCACAATCCTAAACCATGTTTAATATATCTCCCAATTGACATGTGGGGAATAACCAATGCCCATAGGATAATGAAAAGTATCAAGTGTAACCATAATAACTACTAAGGATAGTTTCACCACCAAGAATCAAAACCCAAACCATGGGTCCAACTGAAAACCAGAAATAAGGTATCCATGTGTTTGATATCATTCCAAAAAAATTAAGTAGGAATTATTAACATAGATATACAAGAAAGGAATAAAAATAGATAAAAAATATTAAATTCCAATGATAACCTTTTTAATAAATAACCATTTAATTCATGACTACCAAACTACAAACTAAAACTGAAATAAATAGAACATGAGGACAAAGAGTCATAAATAGAACTAAATTAAACTGGTTCATATAAACTAAAGGACCAACCACCATATTTGTGTGACCCTCTAGGCACCACCAAAATCCTAAAAACCATCTACTTCCATTGGAAAATGGTACCACATTAAACTCAAAAACCACGACATGAATAATCCAATACATGAAACGAATAATAAATACTCACTAAAATGAGTATGTAGGGTGTGGTCCAAAGTCTATTAGGATACCACCATGAGTCTAATTTTTTCCTTTTATAAAATAAACCAAAACATCTAATTTTAAATTAGTATAAAAAATAGCTTTTTGATATCCTTTTCATGATATATGAATAAAACAAAATCTAACCTGCACTTTCCTAAAGAGAACTATTTATAAAACATAACCAATAATTGTTTTCCAAATCAATTGTTATTCAAAACACACTAATATATCTATAATGAATAAAAATTTTATGAAATCAAGTTAAACAATCCTTTCCTATTTAAAGAATCACTTTTGAAAAAAAAAACAATCACATGGTTTAAAACATTTCAAAGGCATTTACAATAATGACAAAAAAATTGATAAAAATTCCCCCATTTACTATAAAATATTTAACACACCCATATAATGTTTAATCATGAAACAGGGATAAACTATAATGGAAATTGAACCGTAGAAAGTTTGAATGAATTACAATAAAAAGATACAATAGTGTAGGTCAATATCAAGATATAATCATTAGAGGATAAAAAAATAAAATAATTTTTCCCATGAAATGAGAAACATACATGAGAAATAACAATTAAAGTCACAACTTCAGATACATTTCATGAATTAATGACTTTTGGACTAGTGGGACAAGTTCAAGATACAAAATTTGGTCCAACTACTTGTAAGTTAATGATCTAAAATCTCATCAATTGAATCTCTCTAACCTAGCCTCATTTAAAACACCATCAATCCATATATTTTTTAAAACTATGGGAAAATTTCCAATGTGTAATATCAAATAGAAATACTAAGTATTGTGAATTCTGAATTAGTAGCATGGGTTCCCTCATGGAATAACTAACATAAGTGGTAAAATTTCAAAACAAATGTCATCCCATGACAATTAAAAATCCAAAGGGCTAACATCAAAATCACATCCTTCCTACCTCCCACATCCCCCTTAATAAGATCCCCCTAACCCATAAGAAAATCATGAATACTAATTCAATCATCCATTACGTAGACATAAATGAACATCATCAACTAATTAAATGGGGATCAAAAGGGTTTAACCAACTAATCAATAAAGAATCCCTTCTTAATGTTTCAACTTGGACTTTTACTTAACATATATAGTTCATAAAATTTGAATTTATTTACAAAAATATCTATAATTCCATCATTAATCCCAGGTATATCATAATCAACACTAAAAAAATCTTTAACACCCCAAATGAATCCCCACTTCATTCCATAAGATATCAAAAATCCTTCTAAAACAAGAAAAACCATTAAAACTGATAAGGAAACCCAATTTAAAATTCACTTTTTTATTAAAACATAATGTTAAAATGTTTTTATAGGATAAAAGAATTTTCTAAATTCTACCAAAAATGTAGAGTGCTTAAAATACAAATTTTTATTTATTTATCATTTAATTATAATCTTCCACACATTATTCCAAATGATAAAAAAGTTATGAAAAAATTGATAAAACAAACCAAAATAACCCAAAAAATAAATATTTTGATTAATATTATTTTATAAATATAAGAACCCATGGAACTATTAAATACAATATAATGAAATGGAAATATATAAATCATGTGGTGGGATCATTTATATATTGATGAAATCCACCAGATTAGATCTCAAAAGAGGGATAAGAACCACTAGAAGGTAAAACACCAATTTTGAAAAAACCTAGGTATGAATATATTCCAAAAATGGGTACTATGGTTATTTAAAATAGATAAAAAATCAATAAAATCCAAGAAAAATAATGATAGAACCCACACCTTTCAATTAGGGTAACGAATCCCTAAGAAACCATCAAAAATACACCATGGATAAAATGAACCGGGATTAACATACCTAGAAATTAAATTTATTTTGCAGAATACTTAATACATGACAAAAAAATATATTCATAAATACTCTATTAGTTTAGTGTCTATGGAAACTTGGAACATAATCTTCCAACTTAGAGGAAGATCTTAAACTTCTCCCCTAAATATATAACCCTTTATTTTTCCAACCTAAAACCTTTATTTATATCACGGGGAAAAGGAAACATAACAAGGGTGAACTCAAATTCTCAATAAGGGTAAACATGAAGAACTTAAATCAAAACATGAACAAAAAAATGTTAAAAAATGAGGATAAATTTTGAATATCAAAATCCTGAATCATGAAATAAATCTTGGAAATACGTAAAGCATAAAACATAAAAGAACATTAACGATGATAAAATATAATTTGAATAAAACATGGAATTTTGGAAAACAAGTAATCACAAAATAGCATCTCTATAGTAACCAAGGTATTGCCTCCAATACAATCATAGTGGACAATGTCAATTATTGAACCAGGACAACTTGTTGTTTCAGCCATACATTACTGAACCAGATTTACTTGTCACTCCAACCATATATAACTGAAATAGATTTACTTTCCGGTCTATTCATTTATATCTCTTGAAATATAAATATTTATCCAATGCATTGGAGGGAGACATACATCCCACCCATAACATAATGAAATCATTATTACATGTTTCGGAAAAACATAAATCATTCATCATAGCATAACGCATGAAATAAAATGGGTTTCTTAAACATAAATCCATCATAACATAATCCATATAAAATATCATTCCATAATAAACACAATAAAAGTAGAGTAATAATATGGATAGAAACATAACCCTATGTCATCTTATATGGAAAGTAGTTTTGACAAAATACATGAAATTAATTCTTGAAGAAAATATCTTTTCTTATTCAAAAACATTTTATTTTCTCAAAATACTGTTGAATTTTAAAAAAATACTTTAGTTTAAAATAAACATGAAATAATGTAAAGGAATACTCATGTAAATAATGAATTTTTAAGACTTGAAAATCTGTTCATGCCTTGTAAGTTAAAAAAATTATCCTAGTAATTTTTCCAAAAAAGTCAAAAAAATACCTCATATAGTAAATGAAAGAATGATTACTTCCAAACCATGTAGTAAAAGTCAAATATAGGTAATAAGGAATTTAAAAATACATAAAATAATTGTAAACATTTTATGAAAACATTTATAGAAATCATGTACATGGTTGATAAATATACCCCTGTAAATACTTATGTATAAACAATCTCGGATAAAAATGAGATTGCAAAATTATCCCTTACCATATGAATGATTTCTTATGTATGTGTTTGAAAATATTGTATAGTAGGTTTAAAAATATTATTAATTTATAACAAAACCATAATAATATTTATGACATCATATATGACCCACTTATGACTTTATATTACCCATTCATTTATCAATTCCCTATTAAATTAACATTTTGGGTAATAATCGTTTTTTTAATCATACATGTTTTGAATTTTTATTTTTGATATTATTACATAGATAGTGATTTAATTACTTAAATAATGTAAAATATGATTTATATGTAATATATATTCAGTATATAAATATATATATAATAGATTGATAAATGAAATGGAATACACCTTTCTTTGAGATGGTATGTCGTATGTACGCATAAACGCAATTTCGGTTTCCCTATTGAATTGAATAGAAGAAAGTAAATGATATATATATGTATACATAAATCCATTAGCATTATTATGTCATATATTTCACTATTTTTTATTATATATACTTTATAATCATTCTTGAATGGTTAATGTGCAGAATGAATCTCATCACATCTTGGAGACAATAAGCCCTACGTACACACGAGCGATGATATCATTCCATTGATAGTTAAATAGTATTGAATTGGATGGTATATGAATTTTAAAGAATAATTATTATGTTATATTCATTATTTAAATCCATTATACTCATTAATATACCCATGCAAATTAATTATTGTTGAATAACAATTATACCATGTTGTGGAGTTGGTAAGTTGTACATATGCATGCATGGTGATATTATTATTGGTAGGATTGATATAATAGGGTATAAGGTTGTCCCATAATTATAATAACATCTCAAAAACTAGAAGATACTATAGTTATTACTTTATTATGGAAACAACATAAGAAGAAGAAGTAGTAGAAGATACAAATTTTGAAAGAGGTGATAAAACAATTACCTCTTTTTCGGGTATCTCCTTTTGGAATGAACTAAATAACTCCATAAGATATCTTTATTCCCAATGGATGTTTTCTATGATGAATTTAGGGATGTTCGGAGGAGATTTGTGTTGGGGTTGGGTGAGCCAAATGGCTTTTGAGGTTTGATTAAAAGAGAAGGAGAGATGTCATTTTTTAAGGGAGGGGAGGGGCACCTTTGTAAAGTCTTGAAATATTATTTATTATAAATTTATTTTCAGGTTATTTATTTATAATATAATATTATTATAGATTTAAATACTCTCAACCAATAAAATTTATACATGTTTTTATTTTATTTTATACCTTATCATTTTGATTTATCATTCTTTAATCTATTTAATTTTATTTGTTGTAATAATTTTCAAAATATTAAATGGTTGTAAATATTTACTTATGTGTTTTAAATTGTCTATAATTGTATAATGTTTGAATTTTTTTACGATATAATTTTCACTTGTTCATTTTATATTTTTTATTATTTTTAAATAATTTAATAATATGTTATTTTTATAAAATTTCAATTGTGTCAATTTTGACACTATTCATTTATTTGACTTTAAATAAAATCAAAACATAAGAAAAATTATAAAAAAAATATTTAATACACTCCTAACATGTTATATTCTCCTATAAAATTCTTGGATCACATTAATTAGTTCCTATGATATTTATTATAATATTTTTAAAACCATTTATTTTATATTTCTATCTATAAAATAATTTCTACATCTCTATTGTGTCATCATTAATGGTAATTATTTAATCTCTAAAATTTTAAATAAATTTACCTGATTTAAAAAAATTAATTATATTTCTAGTGAGTATTTATTTTTTATGGTTTATCTTGTTAATCAATATATTAAAATTATTATACTTATAAGATATATGAGAGTGACATGTTGTCACCTTCTTTTTTTTAATTGTAATTACATAAATTTCGAAGAAAAAATTCCATTAAATGAATAAATTACAACAAATATGTGATATTGGTAGACTTTAATTAATCTAATAGGAATTTTTCAGGCTTTATTGTAATTTTATTATCTTTATCATACTGTTAGTTACCCTAATTTACCTGATTTACCTTTAACTATGGTAAATAAAAATTATCATAGTTACTGTTCATAATATTAAAAAAAAATTAAAGGTGCCTATTAACATAATTTGGTCCCACTGATTCCTAATATGGAAACCTGTTTTTCATAATTAAAAACATAGAATTGTTATAAATTAATTTAAAATTAATTCTCATTATCAAAACTAAAAAGCTAGTTTTAAAGAAATAAAATCTTATCCAAAGATTTTCATGTGTTTATGCATAATTTAAATGTCAAATTACATCCAATGAACAACATTGGATTAAATTATAAAACAAAAATCTGATTACAATTTAAAATCCATTTATAATATAATCTAACTATATAAATAAATTAGATAAAAAGGTGAATTTGAATTAAAATATAGTATTTTCACTATTCATCAAAATATGAATTTAGTTATAAAAATACCAAAATTTCAACAAAGTTAAATTTTGATGTACCTTTTTCAAATAATACAATAATTTTGTCAAATAGAATATATATAAGTGTTAAAACTAGATTTAAAATTTGTGTGACGTCAAAAGGTGGAAAAACTTCATTTTTTTTGAAAAATACTTCTTTTATTTGAAAAATTTATTTTGTTCTTATATCATGTTTTATAAAATATATAAGATGATTTTCATTGTTATATAAAATTTAAAAAATGGTTAATGGTATTCATAAGGGCTATTTTATAAAATATTTTAACATTGTATAATTATTCAGTGAAACTCGTTATTGCGTACAACACAAGCTATCAAGGGAAGTCGCTCTTGCATGTAATGAAAATCAAGTCAGTGTTGAGTTTAGTGCATGATTCCATTAGTGTTGAGTGTAACATAATCTAATAATAGTTCTTTTATAAATTGAAAAAAATCTATACTCGGTGTTTCGTGAAATGAATTCAATCAAAAGAACATCAAATTGTGTGTAACCAAAGAAAATATAGAATTGTGTATACGGAAAGCTAATACGTTGTTGCATATATCCCAAGATTAGCTTTATGTAGAATACAACACATGAAATCAAAGAAATTAAAAAGAATCTGTCTCATAAAATCCTGGGGTGTTACAATATAAGAGGGAATCCCAGGTACATAACAAGATGGTATATGGGAGGGCATCCCAATATCACAACAAGATGGTGTATGGTGGAATCCTAATGCCGTAATAATTGGGTACATGACATGGAATCCCAATCCTATAATAACATGGTACACTGGGGGAATCTCAATCCCCAAAAAAAGGTACGTTAGAGGTCATCCCAAGCCCGATGAAGGTACATAAGTGTTTATCCAAAGCCTAACATGTTATGAGGGGCTCGGTAGGTAGCCTTGGAATAGTATTTCACAACTCCAAATTCATTTTTTAGTGGAAATTTAATATACCATCAATAAAATAAATTGTGAGAATTTAGCGGTGGTTTTTTAAAAATACCTGCTAAATTTTATGCACTTTCTATAAAACAATTTCTTCACGATCCCACATTTCTCCCCAAGCCCCCTCCCCCTCTCCCCAAACTAAAACCCAACCACTCTCCACTAAGAACCCCTATGTCAATCCCTAGTTTCCACTACATCCCCCCCCCTCTCTGGTTCTTCTGTTTCCCCTTAGCCCCCAAGCCCTCATCGATGCTCCAGTTTTCCCCGATCTCTTTAAGACTAAGCCCTCATCAATGATCTAACTTTACCATATCTCCCTAATCCCCTCCCTCTTCCTCTATGACACTACTACCCCTTTAGTCCACTTCTTTATCACATATATCCTCTTCTATCATGATCCATCCTTGACAGGAGGTCATTAGGGGATATAATCTTCTTATCACTAAGATTCCTTCTAAGATACGAGCTATAAAGGTTTTACATTGGAGAATCTATAGTAAGAACATGCTTTCCTTCCTACATATTTTCTCCTCAAGTGCCTATAGTATTTACTAAATTTCAATCCCTTGAAAGGTGGTTGATATTAGCTTTTGGGTGAAATATCTCTTCTTCCCGAGGCCTCAAAGAGATGGAATGTAATTAAATTGGTAGGTGTCCCCCCTTTTCTTCTCATATTAGGATAGAGTTAATATGAAAATGGTTTAGTTTCGGTCGAACCATATTGGGACTATGATTTTAAAACTAGTAACTAATTTTTTTGAACCCTTTATGATTAAATGATTTTTTTCAACTATTGAATGGTTTTTACATGTTTATCAAGATATGTTAATTAAATTAAAAGTCTTTCTTTCTATAATATAATTATCCAACATGTTCAATTATTTGTTATACCTAGTGTAGTATGAAAAATAGATATTCATCATGTCTTCTTTTTTTCATTATTTACTAAAGTGATATCATAGTTTTATTCCATACAATATTTTCTATGTTTATAATGAAAAATTCTATTTTACTTATTACAAATGTTGAGCTTGTTGGATACATATATGTTTATATTTATGAAACCACAACCTCTTGTATTCGTATACTTTATACCATGTCTTAGACAATGTTTTTCATGCTATTAGTATGCATTTTGAATGACCTCTTCCATATCTCATAACTTTTTTGGTTTCCTACATGTATCAATTGATTTTTTTAATCAATATCTTATGCTTCATTTGGAATTCTACTATTATGAATTTGAAATTTCCTCTAAGATATCTTATCCATTATTTAGTTTTCTTTTACTTTGTTAATATTTATCATTTTTTATATATTGTATACATTTTATCATAATACTATTTTGAATAAGTTGTTTCATATTCCATCAATTATACATTGTTTAGTTTATTATTAATTTAAATCATTTGTTCCCTATTTCAGCTCTTATATTTTTCTTGGATTACTATTACTACGAACTGGATTTTGTATATTAAATTTAATATTCATTTTTTATATTGAAATTAACATGCCTCAATGGTTGGTTATATCAAGCCTTTGGAATTGTTTATATTTCCCAAAGTGTTCAATTATTTTTAGTTATTCCATACCTTATATTAAGAATAAACATAAGAACATGCATTAATTCCCATTTTCGTCTTTAAATGGTTTCAAATGGTTCAATGAGTTGGAATAGAGCTACATCACATGCCATGTTGTTATTAAAATTATTGGTGGATTTTCTAATTTTAATTAAATATTTAAAGGGGTGTTTGATTCCGGTTTTTTCATTAAAATGTCTGTGTTTTAGGGTCAATTTTTAGGTATTGAAGGTATTTGAATGTTAATATTTTTTAAAATGGTTTTCAGATCATATGTATCATGGTGTCTTGAATGTTTATTTAATGGAGAATGTTTGAAATTGAAAAATGGGTTCTTAACACGAGTTGATATCCATTAAAGAGGGGTGTCTTGCCTTCAAAAGTGATTTTAGGGAAATAGTTATATTTCTAAATTGGTTTTCAATGTGTGGTCCGATAAATTATTTTCAAACAACATTTGAAATATTGTTTTTTTTATTTTATGATTTTAAACATTCATTTATTTTTCATAATTCCATCAATGATTTATTTCCTTTTTTAACCATGAATTTTTATTACTTATATGAATCTACTTAAAACTACCTGGGTTGTGTTTTTTCAACTTCTATTTATCTATTCTCTGAATTAGTAATACTTTTTTTTTAATAATGTGTTGAAAATTTTTGACATATATGGGTTAATATGGATCACTTTACTGAGGAACACACCTCAGTATACTCTGGGTTTAGAAGATTTTTTAGAATTTTCAATTTTTAATAGATTTTTTTATGATAAAATAAGATTTCAATTTCCTAAATGTAAATTTATAACATGTTTGAGAAGACATAAATTTTATGAACACTTGATTTTGAAGAAATTCCCTTTTCAATATTTGTGTTGGATTTGGCCTGGAAAATCGAATGTTACATAATCTTTGATCGCTGATGTTTGTTAATAGAATGACCTCTCATTTTCATAAAAAATGAAAAATGAAATAAAAACCCATATAAATGACAATTTTGGAATTTCATGATGACGACATAAAAAGAAAAACATACTAGAACAACCAGTCGAGGGTGCTATAAATAGTGACTTGATAAGTGATGATTTGTGTGTATAGGAGAAAAAATTACATATTATATCATATCATTGGATTCCCCTCTTGATTATGTGGAGATTTATTTGAGATGGAACTTCACTATGTAGACAAATGTGTTTCATGATTTAGTCAACGATGGAAATAAAGAGATTTATGGTGGATTTTTGAAATATTCCAAACTTTATTTTATATTGAAGTTGTACAATATCAAATGCCTAGGAATAATTAAAAATATAGTGATTTATGTGATATTGAAATTATTGTGGGATGCATTTTTTAAATCTAAGACCCCTAAAAAATTTTATGTTATGAAAAAAGTTGTTAACAAGGTTGGTCTGAATTTTAAAAAAATATATTCTTGTCCAAATGGTTGCATATTTTACTAGAGAGATGATTCATGTAGATAGGATTTAAAAAAAATTATTCTTATACAAAGACATCAATGGGTGATGTTGGAAGTCTGAATGATCATACTACTGTGATGAAGAAGAAAAAGAACACAACTGCAATGTTTGTTTGTTATTTCCCTTTAAAACATAGATTGTATTGATTATCTATGTCATCAAGAACTAATAAACACATTAAGTAGAATTATATATATAATAAAAATGATGTGTTAATACAATATCCAATAAATTCACAATTTTGGAAGACATTTGATTTATTACATCCATATTTCTCATCTATTCCATGTAATTTGATATTGGGATTGGTCGTCGATGTATTCAACCCATTTGGGACTTTGTGAAACAATTATAACATTTCGTTGATTGTTTTGATTCCATTATATCTACCTTCGTAGAAGCATATGGGAAAAATATTTTATCATTTCAATGAATATTCAAGGGAACAAATTTATAGAAATGATATAGATGTATACTTATATCCTCTAGTTGGAGAATTATAGAATTTATGGATAAATATTGCTGAGACATTTGATGAATCTTATGATAAAATGTTCAAAATGAATGCTGCTATATTATATAAATTATTGAATTCCCTATATTTTGGAATATATCTGTTTGGAATAGTTACACGTGTTTAGAGTATTCTCTTTGAAACATTGATTTTGAACTTAAATGACTAACTTACAGTAAAAAATAGTTTTTCTTGTGTCATCAAATTTTTTATGCATCTCATATATTTTAGTTCGATTAGTCAAAATTCAATGATTCTATTGATCTTAGACCACCTCTAATTTTTAGATAGATCCAAATTTTTTGGAACAACTTGGAAATTTTAAAATAGATTTTTTGAAGGTGTATCATTTGAATGATAGTGTGAAATGAGTTCAAAGTGAATCGTCAAGTGAAATTGTAACACAACAATGGAAGAAAAAAAGGTATATTATTCAAACTTCCATATTGGGAATTTATTTTTTTCCACATAATCTTGATGTTATGACTATTAAGAAAAATGTTTCTAAAAATTTGATCTTCACATTTCTTAATAATCATTGATGATCGAAGGACCATGTCAATAATCGAAAATAATTACAAACAATGAACATAAAGCATGATCTATGGGCATAAGAGAATGGAAAGTATGCTCTGAAAATTTTTTAAATGAAAATCCAGGATAAAGATACATTCCTTAGAATTTTAAAAAAGTTTATCATATCTGATGGTTAATAAACTAATATATCAATGTGGGTTGACTTAAATAATTGTATATTATATGGATTAAATATTCACAATTCCCATATTTTGCTACATTATCTACTACTCTTAGAATTGCACATATTATTACATAAAAATGTTACTGGAGTTGTACTCAAATTTTGTATATTCTTTAGAAAACATTGTGATAAAACTCTAAAAATAGATGATCTTAAAAACATCCAGGAGAAATTTTTATTGACACTTTGTTTAATGGATATTATTTTTTTCTATTGTTTTTTACAATAATGATGCATTCAACTATGTATTTGATTGAGGAAACTAAATGAGGTCTCTATATGAATTATTGATGGATGTATCCAATTAATAGGTACTATATTTATATGTTTTTAATCTCAATTAAAAAATTATTAGCACTTCATTTTATACATAATTATGTTTTTTTCTTAGATATCTAGGACATTTGAAATAATAGGAGAAAAAAAATGTCAACCAGAAGGTTATATTTCTGAAGGCTATTTAGAAGAGGACTGTATTACCTTTTGTGTCACGACCGATCCTCGGGGCCCTTGCCGTGAAAACCCCATGCCTGCTTTCCATAGGCCAGGGGCTGGTGACTAGCACCAAAAGCGTAAATCCTAATAAAATGGAAGGCATTGCTTTTATAATGTAAAAAAACACCACAGAGTATGCAAGATGAAGTAAACACTAAGTAAACTGAGTACAAAAGTAAGTGATGGAAAGTAAATGGGCCAGAATACAAACCCAACTGAAAGTATAGTACAACTGAAATGAATGTACAACAACTGGAAAGTAAAACAGCAATTCTGATCCATCCTCTGGAAATCCCACCTGAAGGGTGGATACAGATAGTCTCCTCTACTCCTCGGCTCCAGCCGTCCGCTCCGAGCATATCCCGTCCAGTGATCCACCTCCAGGTACCGTCCAGTTCCACGAGCTCCCACCTCAATCAGCACTATCTGTCGTCTTCATCCAACACAAATGTAGTGTGGACATAGCCCATGCAGGGGTGAGTATACACTACTCAGTAAGGACCCTGAGACCCCCGAAGGTCTCCCAGAATCCACGAAGGATAATCCACAAAGGAAAGATACAATCATGAAGTAAAAACAAACTCTACTTAGGTATATGCCCATACATATACCTAAGTCATCAATTATAATTCTTCTCTAACTCACGAGCCCAAGTGCAACCCATTCCACACAGGAAAGCACAACCCAATCCACACAGAAAGCACAACCCAATCCACACAGTAATGTACAACCCAGTCCACACAGGAAAGTACAACCTAGTCCACACAGGAAAGTACAACCTAGTCCACACAGGAAAGTAAGTCAATCACACCAATGATAATGATTGAAAATCAAGACTCGACTCACACAGGTATAAATAATTTGTAAAGAAAAATAGATGATCAAATGTAGTTACTGATTCATCCAGCTGGGACCCACGTAGGATAATAGACCAGCTAAGCTGTCTGACCCACGTAGGATACTACAATAGAGGTCAATACTTTCAGAACCACGTAGGATACACATACAGTAGTCGTCACCGCCGAACCCACGGAGGATTCCAGTATGGTTTTCATCATCGTCGAACCCACATAGGATTCCAGTACAAAAGACTTCATTGTGGAACCCACGGAGGATTCCAGTACGGAAGTCATTGCAGTCGCAGCCAGCTCTAGGGTTCATGCACACAACACGCTCGATTCCAGGAGGGTCTGCTCCACGAGCCAAGGGGGGTCAACAAATCAACTGTCACAATGTATAGAGTTGATGTATCACAATGTTCTGTCTCGTCAAAAGGAACTCAACACGACAGAAGGTGCGTCAATCGGACGCTCGGTCTGAGAGTTATTGGCATTTTAGTCCCAGGGGCCCAGTTGGTTTTTAAGTCAAAACCAACCTGACCATACTCGAACTATGTTTGAACCTTGAGTGGAGTAAGCCAAAAGAACTGTCTCACAAAGAGTAATTTAACAAAGTCGACGACACGTCAATCGGACGTCCGAAGCTCAAGTTATAAGCGTTTCCACCCCGAGTGCCTGATTGGTTTTGTGTTCGAACCAACCCGGCCATACACAAAGTTTTCCGAAACCTTGAGTGTAATATACTGAATCAACCATCTCGATCCAAGTATGGCATCACAACTGACGATGCGTCGATTGTTGGAACCAGGGTCCTCAAAGCATGATTTGGCGTATGGTTTGTGTTTGTTGTCAATCCTCAATGGAAGTTCAGGATGTGTACCAACAAAGAGATCATACCGTTCAAGCAGAAAATAGTAGTGAAGGTGGCACCATTTCCTAGTGTTTGCCAAATTTTTGGGCCTGAAAATCCGCCAATAAAGTAAAGTGTTTTTGGAAAAGGAACTTGCGCGCCGAGCTCTTGGAGGATAAAAGACTAGCGTGCCATATGTTTTTGAGGATCAGAACATCAAAATTTGGCTAAGGAAATAAGGTCGCGCAAGTGTTGGTTGGGTCGCGCTAGTGAGTTGCGCGACAGAGGTTACTGGAGACAAGACTTGCGCGCCGCTGAGGGACTTGTGCGCCTTCGCACAGGGGGTCCATTTTGCCTATAAATACTGGACCACCCCTCCTCATTTGGGATGGAGTTCAAGGCTGAGAGATTGTTCGAGCTCTCATCGCGCAGGTGGTTGAGTCGCGCAGGTGGTAGTGTGGTCGCGCAAGTAGAGCTTGCGCGCCGGTTGTCTGCAGTGTGCCCAAGGCGGTTTGGGAGTGAAAGGAAGTGAACCGCGCAAGTTTGTTGTTGAGGAAGGAAGCGTCGCGCAGGTGCATTGGTGACACTTGCGCGCCATATTGGGACTTGCGCGTCCGGCTTGGAGAAGCGCGCCGGGTTTTGCTGAAGCCCGCCAGCCTGTTTGGAGCTGCACGAAAGCCAGAAGACTACCTAATACATTCGAGGAAAAGTGATATTCTGCTTCTGGTGAGAATCGGACTTCAATAGAGCATCTACATACAACTGAAGATGCATTCTCTTGAAAATGATGAAGTGACCTTCACGTCTATAAACTTAGTGGGACTTCATCAACGACAGTGAGCCAGGGGGAGTCAACGAGAGTGACCTGAGGGGGGCAGTGGGATATCCCTGAAACTTTGTAATGGCAGTGAGCCTGGGACAGAGTAACTGTACCCGAACTTTTGTAATCTACCGCTACTGAGGCATAGTGTATTTTGGTACGACCGACAACCTGTCGGCGTATGCTCCTTGGACGTAGCCCTTAGTGGTGAACCAAGTAAAAAGGGTTGTGTCTTCTCTGTGCATGTGAATGTTTGCTTTCTGATCATAATCATCGTACAGGTTCAACAAGTTCCTGCCAACGTGGGAACAAGATCCATTACATTAAAAGAAACATTGGTCACCCTAATTCACCCCTCCCCTCTCAGGGTGTCCCGGGGTCCTTCAAGTGGTATCATAGCCAGGTTAAGGTTGCTGGTGTTGAATCTGACCTTCTTTGTCATGGAAAACACGGTCAATGTTAGGGGAGTCCCTCACTTCGATGGAAGAAATTTCCAGATCTGGAATAACAGAATGAGATCTCATCTAAGATCTCTTGGAATGGAAGTTCTTTTTTCTACTGTGCAAGGAATAAAAGTCACTGATCCAACAGGTATGGCTATGACTGAAACAGATAGGAAACTTCTTGATGCAGATACTAAAGCACATAATTCTCTCATTGCAGCCCTTTCTGATCAGATCTACCTAAAGGTGATGAATTACACCTCAGCAAAATCCATGTGGAATAAACTTGAGAATATTTATGAAGGAGATAACAAAGTGAAGGAGGCGAAACTACAAGTGCTACACAATCGGTTTGATGATCTGAAGATGCATCCAGACGAGAATGCAGACTCTTTCTTCAATCGAATTACTGAAGTGGTTGGAGCAATTCGGGGTCTAGGTGAAGAAATCAAAGACATTGATATTGTAAAGAAAATTTTAAGAAGACTTCCACCTCTGTATAACGAGAAGGTGTCAGATCTTGAGGAAAGATATCTTTCCAAACTTTCTCTAGATGACTTACTGAGCAGTTTGGTAGCATATGAAATGAGATTCAAACCAGAAGATGCTACGACTCGGGTGAGAAAGGAAATGGCATTCAAGGCCATGGATAAATTGAAAATCTCAAAGGATAGTAGCTGTGATGATGACAAAGAGAAAGAAATTCTTTCTCTCATTGCAAAGAAGTTCCATAAGGGGAAAGTGAAATTCAAAGGGAAGTTACCTCTCGCATGTTTCCGTTGTGGAAAAGTTGGGCATATTGCCTCTCAGTGCTTGAAGAATATCAATGATGATGACAGTGAAGATGAAAACTTCAAGAAGCTTCAAAGAAGGTTCTTCAAAAAGGGAGACTTCAAATCTGGTAAGAAAATGCAAAGGAAGAGTTTTGTCTGTGAAGAAGAAGAAGACGGCAATGAATTCTGTGATGAAGAAGAACCAGAATTCAAAACTGGGAACCATGCTTCTATGATGGCCACTGTTGAAAATTCAGAAGATACTGATGGAGAAAAACAACCAAGAACTTGTGTAGATCCTGAGGTGCAACTTAAGGATGCAGTTAGCAATCTTAAGATTAAATGTAAGAGCTGCAATAAGTGTAAATCAATTGTAGAAGATTCAACTGAATATGTTGATCAACTAGAAGCTGAAATTGAACGACTGGAAGAATTTGTGAAGGTACAGTCTAAAATAATTGAAAGCAATGATGATGCAGTTGATCTGAAGCTGAGAATTGAAGAGCAGGAAATGGTCATCAATGACCTCACATCCAGACTGGATGAAAAATCCAAGACTGTTGAGGGCCTTGAGGAGGAAGTAGTTACTCTAAGGAGTAAACTGGAGACTGAATCAATTCCAAAAGAATCGAGGAAGAAAATACAGTTCAGAAGACTCTCAGATGCAGAATTACTTGCAAGAGCCAAGTGTGGTTCAGATGGGGTTGGAAAAATCTTGAGTGATCAACGACACGCTTGCATGGGAAAGAGTGGAATTGGCTGTGAGGATGAGTCATCAACTGCTGGAAGTGAAAAGATCCAAAAGAAAGACAAGATGAAAGTTGAACATGATGAAATGTTACCTAGAGTGCTGAAAAAGGATCCCTCAATCCAAACTAAAAGGAGACCCGAAAATTATCCTCAAACTTTCAAAAATGACAGACAGTCTTACTATTCTCCCAAGGAAGAAGGTATAAGGATAAATTCAAGTGAGAAGACATTTCCTCTCATGAAGTGTCAGTTCTATGGCTATCTGGGCCATACCATGTCTTATTGTGAAGAGGTAAGAATCTATCTGAATGGAGAAGATATAGATGCTCAACAAAAGAGAACAATCTCATATCCTAATTCTCATAGAAGAAATAATTTCTATGGATATTGTTTTTGTTGTTCTAACTTTGGTCATAAGGCTGTTAATTGCAGGCAGAGAAAAGACATAGACACCTCATACCGAAGTTCAAGACAAGTCAAGTCTCGTCAGCAAGACAATGTTGCTCTTTCAAACAGGTTCTCACCTCTCACAGAAGACTTTGAATATGAAGAACCTGGGTATGTGGAAGAGATAGTTGAAAGGACATTAGTTCTATATACTCAATTTAATGTCTCATGGAAGGAAAGGAAGAAGATTGAGAAATCGAACCTTGCAGAGGTAGCCCTCAAAGCTACAAAGAACAACAGTACCTAGATTATGGATAGCATTTTTTCATCTCATATGACGGGTAATGCCGACCTACTAAAGAATATAATAAAGAATGTTGATGGTACAATAAGATTTGGTAATGATGGGGCTCTGAAAATCAAAGGGAGTGGAAGTACCCAATTAGCTAACGGAGAACTAAAGAAGACTGAAGTCCTTTACGTAGATGGCCTATGTCATAATCTCCTTAGCGTGAGTCAACTCTGTGACTCAAGACTTATAGTTACTTTTAATCAGAAAGGATGCACCATCACGGGAAAAACCGGCAATTCACTTATGAAAGGATACAAAACAGAAGGCAACTTGTATCAGGTTGATAGTGAAGAAAATGTATGTTACATGACTGTTGACGAAGAAAACAATTTGTGGCATCGGAGATTGGGACACATCAATCAACAAGACATGGAGAAAATATCAAAATTGATAATTGTCATGGACATCCCCAACCTGAAGCGTGAGCGTGAAAAATCCTATGATGCTTGTATTCGTGGGAAGCTGGTCTGCAGTTCATATCGGCCAAAGAAGAAAAAGGCATCTCACCTTCTTGATCTGATTCATACAGATGTTTGTGGTCCAATAAATGTTGCCGGAACTCATGGAGAAAGGTACTTTGTCTTTTTTATAGATGATTACAGTCGCATGGCATGTGTGATGGTCATTCACAGGAAACGACAAGTCCTTGACTGCATGAAAACATATCGGCGAATCACCGAGAATGATACTGGACGAACAATCAAAGTGTTGCGATCTGACAATGGAGGAGAATACACGTCCATTGAATTTGAAAATTATCTGGAGAAGCATGGGATACAACATGAGGTAGCTGCTGTGAGAAATCCACAACAAAATGGAGTTGTTGAACGAAGGAATCGACAGGTGAACAACATGGCACGAACTATGCTAATTGAGAGTCGTATTCCACGACATTACTGGAAAGAGGCTGTTCAAGCTGCAGTGTACATTCAGAATCGAAAAGGACTTTATATGGGTGAGACGAAGACACCATATGAATTGTGGCATGGATGGAAGCCTTCTCTAAAATACTTTCATGTCTTTGGAAGTAAGTGCTTCATCAGGAACAAAGAAGGAAATCAAGGGAAATATGTGACAAGGAAGATGAAGGAATCTTCCTTGGTTACTCAATGAACAGCAAATCCTACAAATGTTTCAACAAGCATTTGGGAAGGATTGTGGAAAGAAATGATGTTAAGATAATTGAAGAGAAAACCACAAATGCATCACGAACGTCATATGCTGATGTGATAGAAAGTCATGAAGAATGTGAACGTGAAGAAAATACAAATGCAGAAATAGAGGAAGATATTCAAAACACTCATCAATCACATAATGATCTTGACTCAGAAGAAGAATCTGAAGAAGAAACTATGGCTGAAGAGAATACTACTGAACCTCATAGGAGAAATCGAAGAGCTGAGATTGATCCATCCAACATAATTGGGGATAGGAGTGCACCCACTCAAACCAGAAGGATGAGGAATACCACGCAATCTGCATTTCTATCAGTTGTAGAGCCATCCTCATTCGAAGAAGCTGCAAAAGATAAATCTTGGGTGAAAGCCATGAATGATGAATTAGATCAGATTGACAAGAATCAGACATGGGATCTTGTCCAGAGACCCGAAGGTCACAATGTGATTGGTACCAAATGGATATTCAAAAATAAGTTTTATGAGGATGGAAGTGTTATCAGAAATAAGGCACGACTGGTATGTAAAAGATACTCCCAGATTGAAGGTATTGATGTTGAAGAAACCTTTTCTCTAGTTGCTAGAATGGAATCAATCAGGATTTTCCTTGCCATGGCACTCCAAAGAGGATATAAAGTATATCAAATGGATGTTAAGACAACATTCTTGAATGGTGTACTCGAAGAAGAAGTCTACATTGAACAACCGGTGGGCTTTGTCTTGGGTACCGATGAAACAAAGGTCTGTAAACTAAAGAAATCTCTATATGGTTTGAAGCAGGCACCACGGGCGTGGTACTCACGGCTAGATTCATATCTCAAGAAGTAGGAATTCAAAATAAGAGGAGTTGATCACAATCTCTATGTGAAGAATTCTCCAAAATATCAATTCATGGTTCTTGTCTACGTTGATGATATCATATTTGGTGGCAGCAGGAAGAAATCAGTGGATGAATTTGCCAACCACATGAAATCAGAATTTGAAATGTCTATGATTGGGGAGCTCACATATTTCTTGGGGCTGCAAGTGATTCAAAAGAAGGAAAACACATTCATTTCTCAGGAAAAATATGCAAGAGAGCTGCTGAAGAAGTTCAATATGCAAGACTCCAAACCAATGTCAACTCCGATTGCAGTTGGAACTAAACTTGGAAAGCATGAGGATGGGAACTCTGTTGATCCCCCCATGTATAGGAGGATCATTAGAAGCCTACTATACCTGACAGCGACAAGGCCAGATATTGTCTTTGCAACTTGCCTTACGGCCCGCTTTCAGAGTAATCCAAAAGGGGAACATATGGCATTAGTAAAACGAATCATGAGATACATTCACGGTACACATAACTTCGGGTTATTTTTTGCTGCAGGCAGGGATAGTGAATTATCCGCATTTTCAGATGCTGACTGGGCTGGTGATGTGGTAGACAGAAAGTCCACTAGTGGTGGATCTTTCTATATTGGGAGGAAATGTGTTGGCTGGTTGAGCAAGAAACAAGAAAGTACTTCTCTTAGTACGGCTGAAGCTGAGTATATCTCTGCGACAAAAGCATGCACTCAACTTCTTTGGATGAAGCAGCAACTAACAGATATTGGTGATAAGGTGCAGCAACCAATTTTGATTTATTGTGATAACAAAAGTGCAATTGATTTTACGAAGTATCCGATTCAGCATTCTCGTACAAAACATATTGAAATACGGTATCATTTTATCAAAGAAAAGGTTGAACAAGGCGTGATTAAAATGGATCATGTTGGAACTAATGAGCAAGTGGCTGATATCCTAACCAAGCCATTGTTCGCGGCTGTGTTCAAGAAGCATCGGTTGAACCTCAGTGTTCAACCACCTCCTACTGCATAAGGAGGCTCTGGAAATCCCCTCTCCCCGTTTGTTTTAACTGTGTTTATCTGCTTATGGCTGTGATGCAGCATTATGGGGGAGATACTATTCAGGGGGAGTATGGATTGAGCTGAACGTTGAACAACTTATTGGTCTTTGGTTTTATTGTCAATGGGGGAGAAAGGAATAAATTCAAGGCACGAAATTCTTCTATGATGAGAAGTATAAGATTGCGATGAGAAGTATAAGAAGGATAACGTCGGGCGTCATGGAGAATTTCAAAACACCAGAACCCAATTCAAGCCTCCTCTCTTGTTTTCTACACCGAGCATTGCTCACGTAGACTTAGAGTGTTGGCTGAGTTGATTCTTGCGTTTTGGGTTTGCTCATGGTTGGAGATCTATTGAATTTATTCTGATTGCCAACAAACCTAAGGGGGGAGATTATTGGAACTAGGGTCCTCAAAGCATGATTTGGTGTATGGTTTGTGTTTGTTGTCAATCCTCAGTGGAAGTTCAGGATGTGTACCAATAAAGAGATCATACCGTTCAAGCAGAAAACAGTAGTGAAGGTGGCGCCGTTTCCCATTGTTTGCCAAATTTTTGGGCCTGAAAATCCGCCAATAAAGTAAAGTGTTTTTGGCAAAGGAACTTGCGTGCCGAGATCTTAGAGGATAAAAGACTTGGGCTCCATATGTTTTTGAGGATCGAAACATCAAAATTTGGCTAAGGAAAGAAGGTCGTGCAAGTGTTGGTTGGGTCGCACAAGTGAGTTGCGCGACAGAGGTTACTGGAGATCAACTGCATCATCATTGCGCAAGTGTTGGTTGTGAAGGTACAGTCTAAGGAAAGAAGGTCGCGGAAGTGTTGGTTGGGTCGCGCAAGTGTTGGGATGTTCGGCCCCGCGCGGGTGGTCTGGCCCAGCACGGGCGGCTTGGCGCTGGCCGAGCGGACGCGGAAAGGGGTGGGGGGCACGCTGCCCCCCTTGTTTTGAAACGGCGTCCCCCACATGGGGGCCCGCCCCTTTTCCAGCCACTAAGGGTTACAAACCCCTGACCCTTTCGATTCCGGCGGGCCGTGATGGCCAGCCGGTGAGCAGCTGCGGGACCCCCGCAGGTCCCGCCTTCCCTTGCGCTGGCAGATGGATTTTTGGCCGCACTTCCCTGCACCGTTGCGGCCTTAAGTCATGGAATTTTTTCAACCGGCACGGTGTGATGGCGCAGCGCCCGTCCACCGCGGCCCGCCCCAGCCGTGGCCTGCCCCAGCCGGGGTCCGCCCCAGCCGTGGCTTTTCAAGGTGTTCCGGGGCGGCGCGATGGCGCTGTGCCCCTCCGCCACAGCCCGCTCTTGGCCGCGGCTCATCCTTCGGCTTCGCCGGCACAACGCGATGGCGCCACGCTACTTCGCTGCATTTTTCCTCGTTCCTGCGTGGTGCTGTTGCACCGCGCCACCTCGTTCCAAACCATAACGATGTACAACAGCAACGGGGAGAAGGGTCAGCCATGTTTGTGCGGTCTGACCTCCTCCTGTTAATTCGATAGCAAGAGGATAAATATTTAACGATGAACGCCAAAATAATCACGAACATAAAAAATCCCTTACCTCGAAGTAGTTGTCGAACAAAGATCGTCGCGAAAAATGGCATCGCGAGGTAAAGCTCCGTAAGTGTTTGACGGAGAACGTCCGAGGAGGAGCGGTGTCTCCCTTCCTTTGATGCAGGAAGAAGAATGAAGGCGCATCGGTGTTCTTTGAGTTCTTCAAGGAGGATGAAGAAATTCTTCAGATAAAAGAACGCTCCATCTCTCAAAATCCCCAACACAAACAAACAACCCACAAAAATAAAATAAGAGTTATTCTTATTTTATTATAACATGCCACACATTAAAATTTGAAAAATTCAAATGCATAACTCTCAATTAATTGAAGTGTTGGCATGATTTAATGGGAATAAGGAAGTCACATCATTTAATACAAATGGGTTCAAAGGGGAAGAGTTAAGGGGGTTTGGGAATATGAAGGTGTGGGGTTCGTGTGGGCCCCACCTCACCTTTATCCTCACTTGGTTAGTTCCCCAACTTCCACACATTCTTAGAAGTAAAATTTGTTCCACAAATTTAATTTACTTCACAAATTAACCTTAACTTTTTTTATAAACTCCTCTCAAGAAAACGCAACTCCAGAAAGGGTCTTTTTAAGCAATTACCGACGCCGCGGTTTCATCGGTGCCCTCAGATTATGATTATGAGTACCAGTTCAAAAGTTAGGAAAACCCACTCGTTTGTTCACTAAACGTACCCAAGATAAACATTGGAAATTGATTCCAGGAACACTGGGCCTCAGAATCAGGTGCCGTCAGAAACTACGCACTTGTAAAATCCCAAATAAATTAATAAAGAAATCTTCCTTGAAATTTATGGGTATTTAATTTACTCCCACCTCAGGGATTTACGTCCCTGTAAAGATACATCACAACTAAGGAAACAAATGAGGGTATTGTGCACGCATCTGAGCCTCCCGCTCCCATGTTCTCTCTTGGAGGTTCCCGTGCTTCCATCTGATGCGCATTAGAGGAACCGACCATCCACGTAGGACCCGCTCCTGTTGATCCTCGATCTCCACCGGGACCTCCGCAAAAGTCGCCCTGTCATCAAAGTCCAGCTCCCCATGGTCGATGATATGCATCGGGTCGTGCACGTATCTCCTCAGCTAAGATATGTGGAAGACGTCGTGCACCTGGTGTAACTGAGGTGGTAGATCCAGGTGATAAGCTGCCTCACCTATCCTACTATGAACTTGGAATGGTCCTATGAAGCGCGGTGATAACTTGTCACCTTGGCCATATTTCTGTAGACCCCATCGAGGTGTGGCTCATCTGAAGATGTGGTTGTCACCCTCGAACTCCTGTGGTCTTGTCTCCCATCAGCAAAAGACTACTATCTACTCTGTGTTGTCTTCATCCGCTAAAGGATGATCTGCACCTTCTCCATTCTATCCTGAACCATTTCTAGTTCTACACGAGCTGACTCTATCACTATCCACAATGGATAACTGAAACGATGTCAACTGCTATTTCACCACCCTAATAGCTGAAAGCCCGATCTCCTACTACAACGTCCCCCTCTCCAGGAGTATAAACTATCACCACTGTCTCTTGTTCATGTCCTTATGAGTGAAGACATACCTGAGACTATTGGGTTGGAGAGAACTGTAAACCATTTGCTCAACAATCAATGGGTACAACTAGCCAACTGTAAAAACTCATTCCCACCTTTAACTGTTTACGTTCTTCAACATTTTCTGAGATTTCTCATCTGCCGAAAAGAGAAATCTGGTCTCATCCCTTGGATGAACCATGTTCTTTGCCTAATACAGTCAATCCTGACATGAATGATATTATTTCTTGCCATGTACGACGTCATAAGGCCTCGACTCTACTACCAAGAGATCCAACCATTACTCTCGCCTCCAAGGGTCGAGTCACACTATCGGCAGTAGTGTGTGGTCACTAGGTCTCCTCCAGTAGGAATCTCGAAGATGAGGATCAATTCAAAGGTTTTAATCGGAACCTCTCAGTATCAATTACATAAAAAGGACAGGGAAGAAAATGTCACAAGAACAAGTGTCTTTTATTACTGCAGCTCAAGGTACAAAGATAGAAAGCATCCACAAACAAACATCAACAATGCTAGAAGAAACATGAACAAAAGTCTCCATGTTTAGAGATAGTCCTACTGCTATCCATCTGCTCCTAGAGCTCCATGATCGTAGGCCTTAGAATCCAAAAGCTGATCTTTCCCCTGTCCACTCGTTCCCTACAGTCGGGGTGGACTTCCTGGTGGTGGTGGTGGTAGGGCCTCAAAGCGTCGCCCACCACCCGCTGCTCCGCCAGCTCCTCTGCCTCATCCGCTTGCTTCCTAAAGACCTCCATGGTCAAAACTCTGCCTGGGAGGTCCATCTACTGCCTGCTGTTCATCTGCAGGGTGGGTTGGGCAGTCTCGAGCCATGTGACCCTGCCCACCGCATGCATAGAACCGTCTGCTCCTCATGTAGCTGGCTCTGTTCTGAGTGCCTCGCACAACCGAACCTATTTCCTGTGATTACTCATCTGATGGTCAAGCCCACTTGGTCCTATGGGTCATATGTCTACTACCGGCTGTAAAAGAATCTACTGCGGGTTGTCCTGTGGAGGGTCTCACCACTGGTGACTGCTCAATGAGAAAACTCTCCACTAGAAGGGCTCTCTCCAGTACCTTTGCCTGTGTTGGGATGTTGAGGGAGATCATCAAAGCCCTGATCTCATGCCTCAGTCCCTCCTTGAAGGTCCGGGCCAGGAAGAATGGGTCCCGTACCATGTCTGTGGATTAGCGTGAGAGATCGGTAAATCTCTCCGAGTACTGGGCTACCGTCATGCTACCCTGCCGCCGCTGTAATAGCTCCTGAATGTGCACCGCACAGAGGGTGGCTAGAACGAACTCTGAGCGGAAGAGGCTCTCGAAGTCCATCCAAATAAGAGATGCCTCGTCGTGCACCTGGAGCATCAAGCTCCATCATCTACCTACTTCTGAATGCAGGAGACTCGCTGCAAGGATCACCATGAGGTCAGCTGGTGTCCCACTTAACCTGAAAACTCATACAACAACCTCCAGCCAATCTTCGGCTACCTGAGGGTCTGTCTCCCCACGGAACCTGGGTGGTCTCTGACACTAAGACTCGTGCAGCGTACTAAGGCGACATGCACTCTCAGCTACTGGGGCTGGTGGCATCGGTGGCTCGGCAGGTAGAGGTACCGCCGACGCCTCTGCTGTAATAGGGTCGTATACCGAGGCCTCGTCGCTCGGTGGGCCGCCATCTCTCACAAAGCACAGAAACCTAGTTGGCTGCCGTCGTGGGGCTATCCTGAAAAGAGACAGGTGTGCCATGGTCAATACAGTATACCTGGTGAGCTGACACAAGTAATCACTAAGAAAGCATTGAAACACACACGCAATCAATGTTTTCGTGCACTGAGTCGGAAATCAGAAGTCAGAGTCCTGGTGTATGGATACGTCGGCCGCCGCACCAACACTAGACTCCCTGTACTGATAACCACACTCAATACCCTTAACACTATTGCTTCACATAGAAGAAAGATTAGAGTCCTGAGTTCTACGGTAGAACTGAACTCCTCTGATAGCAATTGTCATGACCCGTCCTTGGGGCCAGTGCCGTGACAAACCCAATCCCGCCTTCCATAGGCCAGGGGTTGGCGACTAGCACCATAGGCGTAAATCCCGATAAAAGGGAAGGAATTGCCTTTATAAAGTAAAAAAACACCACATAGTATGCAAGATGAAGTAAACACTGGGTAAACTGAGAACAAAAGTAAGTGATAGAAAGTAAATGGGCCTGAATACAAACCCAACTGAAAGTACAGTACAACTGAAATGAAAGTACAACAACTGGAAAGTAAAGCTGCGAGTCTGAGCCATCCTCTTAAAATCCCAACAGAAGGGTGGATACATATAGTCTCCTCTACTCCTCGGCTCCAACCGTCCGCTCCGAGCACGTCCCATCCAGTGATCCACGTCCAGGTACTGTCCAGCTCCATGTGCTCCCACATTAATTAGTGCTGTCCATCGTCTCCATCCAACACAACGTCATAGCCCGTGCAGGGGTGAGTATATACTACTCAGTAGGGACCCCGAGACCCTTGAAGGTCTCCCAAAATCCACGAAGGATAATACACAAAGGAAAGATACAATCCCGAAGCAAAAACCAAATCTACTTAGGTATATGCCCATACATATACCTATGTTATCAATTCTAGTTCTACTCCAACTCACGAGCCCAAGTGCAACCCAGTCCACACAGGAAAGCACAACCCAATCCACACAGAAAGTACAACCCAATCCACACAAGAATGTACAACACAGTCCACATAGGAAATTACATCCCAATCTACATAGGAAATTACAACCCAGTCCACACAGAAAAGTACAACCCAGTCCACACAGGAAAGTACAGCCCAGTCCACACAGGAAAGTAAGTCAATCCCATTAATGATAATGATTGAAAATCAATACTCAGTTACACAGGTATACATAATTTGTAAAGCAGAAGAGATGATCAGATGTAGTTACTGATTTATCCAGATGGGACCCACGTAGGATACTAGGCTAGCTAAGCTGTCAGACCCACGTAGGATACAAGTCCAGCTACTCTGTCGGACCCACGTAGGATACTACAATAGAGGTCAATACTATCAGACCCACGTAGGATACAAGTACAGTAGTTGTCACCACTGAACCCACGGAGGATTCCAGTACAAAAGTCTTCACCGTTGAACCCACGGAGGATTCCTGTACAAAAGTCGTTGGAGTTGCAGCCTGCTCTAGGGTTCCCGTACACAACACGCTCGATTCTAGGAGGGTCCGCTCCATGAGCCAAGGGAGGTCAACACATCAAATGTCACAAACTCCAGATTTTATGTATACCAAAGTTCCGTCTTGTCAAAAGGAACTCAACGCGACAGATGACGCGTCAATCGGACGCCCGGGCTGAGAGTTATTGGCCCTTTCGTCCTAGGGGCCTGGTTGGTTTTTAAGTCAAAACCAACCCGGAAATACTCCAACTGCATCCAAACCTCGAAAGGAGTAAGCCAAAATAACCGTCTCACTAAGAGGAATCCAACAAAGTCAACGACACGTCAATCGGACGTCCGAAGCTCATGTTATAAGCGTTTCTTCTCCGAGGGCCCGATTGGTTTCGTGTTCGAACCAACCCGGACATACCCAAAGTTCTTAGAAACATTGAGTGTAATATACCAAATCAACCATATTGATCCAAGGATCGCATCTCAACTAACAGTGCATCGATCGGAGGTCCGTAGCTCAAGTTATGAGCCTTTGAACGGATCTGTCCGAAAACAGGGGGTTTGGGCCCTGTCCGACCCGGCCCAATACCGCCTGGGTCATCCCGAAACGGGTCTGGGTCAAGCCTAGTTGGGAGTGTCCTGGCCCGGATGGCACAGCCCGACCCATCGTGGGGGTCCGGCCCAGCGCGGGCGGCCCGGCCCGGTGTGGGCGGCCCGGCCCGGCACGGGCGGCCCGACCCAGCGTGGGTAGCCCGACCCGGCACGGGCGACTAGGTGCTGGCCGAGCGGTGCGGCTCGGTGTTGGCTGAGCGGATGCGGAAAGGGGGGTGTGCTGCCCCCCTTGTTTTGAAAAGGCGACCCCACATGGGGGGCCGACCCCTTTTCCAGCTGCCAGGGGTTACAAACCCCCGACCCTTCCGATTCTGGCCGACCGTGATGGCCGATCGGTGAGCCACCATGGGACCCCTGTGGGTCCCGCTTCCCTTGCGCCGGTGGCCAGATTTCCGGCAACCCTTCCCTGTACTGCCGCGACCTTTTTCCGACCAGCATGGCGCAATGGCGTCGCGCCCCTCAACCGCATCCCGCCCCGACCACGACCCTTCAAGGTGCTCCGGGGCGGGGCGACAGCGCCGCGCCCCTCCGCCGCAGCCCGCCCTTGGCCACGGCACATCCTTCGGCTTCGCCGGCACGACGCGACGGTGTCGCGCTACTTCACTGCATTTTTCCTCATTCCCGCGTGGTGTCATTGCACCGAGCCGCCTCGTTCCAAACCATAACGTTGTACAACAACAATGGGGAGGAGGGTCGGCCGTGTTTGTGCAGTCTGGCCTCCTCCCGTTAATTCGATAGCAAGCGGCTAAATATTTAACAATGAAAATGGTATATTATGAATAAGATTTCACGGATGATGGGTGGAGTGTAGTTGATAACATAAAACAAATAGACTTGTATGATATGGGTGAAGAAGTGGAAGATTTGACATAAAAAATTTGATCCCATCAACAGCAAGAAAAAAATTATTTTCCATCATGATATAAAAAATATTAGTCTTACTAGGTTGGATTATATAGAAGAAGTGCTAATGGAGTAGGAAAATGAGATGATTGAAGAAAAAAATGATTATATGAGTAGTCATCCATTAATTTGTTAACCACTTTTGTTATATGTTAATTCATCTATTTTCATATGATTGTATATTTTATTTATCAATTCTGTGCATGTGTTATCATTTCTAAATTTTTTTTGCATGAATTTTTTCGAAATATATTTTTTAAAATGAATTTTATTTTAT
This sequence comes from Viscum album, assembly GCA_963277665.1. Taxonomy (NCBI): domain Eukaryota; kingdom Viridiplantae; phylum Streptophyta; class Magnoliopsida; order Santalales; family Viscaceae; genus Viscum; species Viscum album. The sequence continues at coordinate 1,609,479,902 of OY728128.1, forward strand.
AAAATGACAGGAATGACAAGTAAGAAACATTTCAATAATCCTAGTTGACTCCCAGTTGATGTTACCTTAACCTCATTAACCCATGATGATCCATAGGTCTCCCTCCCTATAACATCTGAGACACCCTCCATCTTCTCCCTTCAATGTATCTCGCACCTTCCATTCTGTCAGTGTCTTCTACACTCTCCTTATCCATCCCATATACATATGAGACAATTCCTCATCATTCAGTAGGTTTATCCATGATGGATAAAATCGCCACTCCTATTTCTTCATGGGGAAATTAAAGAGTGATAGTTATAGATACAAATTTTAATTTGAATAAACTTATTACATTTTTAAAACTATTAACTTCTTTTTTGTAAGAGGTGTATACAATGTTTTTACATAGAGAAATATGAACAGTTCATATGCCTTGAATTTTAATTGATTGAACATAGTTATCCCATTCAAATGTTATGGGATCCCGACAAATGATGTCAGAGGATTATTTTTCTAGATTCCAGGCCATCTGGAGGTGGAGTCAGTTATCATTCTGATTACCTATGCTGATTGGAGGTACGTGCCTCAATCTTAGAAAAAGAAAGTCATGGATTCCTAGATAAATGTCATGTTAATACAATATTGTGTAATTTAATGTCATTATATTGTTAAAATATAATATTTTATAAATGAATCTCTTTGTAAAAATGTAATTCCACTTTACTATTGCTGATCTTATCGCATGAAAGTGACCATTGAAAGATTTTGGTAAGAAATGGAAAATTTTTAAATATAGATTATCGAATGAATTTAATGATAAATAATTTAACATTCAACATAAATTTTATAAGGTTCCCGATAGTTTACCTAGAGAGCAGTGGAAGGTGTTTGTTGATAGCCATCATCATGAGAAACATATGGTATTGAAAAATATATTATTATATTAACAACATTTAAAAAATATAAATTCAAATAAATGACAGATGACATTTAATACATTACTAATAAATTGCATGTTATTTATTTCAGGATGTTTTAATGGGAAATGCATCAAGTCTTGCATAATATTTCGTCCCCCACACCACTGGGTCAAAGAGTTTATCCATAAACAGATCAAATTTGGTAATATTTTCATTAGTTTTAATATTTTTAAGACAACACTATCCATTTTATATATTAACTTTTTGATTTTGATTAGTTTAATGCAGTAAAAGAATTTAAGGAACTATGTCTCCTGAATAGAACTATAGTTGGATGTTCGTACACTATATGTTGTGAGTTATGTTAATGATCTCTCTAAAACATTTTGGGTGGGAATTACTTTTTTATTGTAATAAAAAATTGTCAATTCTCACTCTGCTAATATGTATTGATTCAAATATGACTTATATTTTATTTATAGGTAAATATAAAATAACTATGGGATTCCAATCTTGGGAAGTCCTTCTCGATATCCCAGGATGATCCAGTTGGGTATGTCCTTGAGAAAGATAATCATGGTCATGTAAGCTGGAATATTTTAGGACCATTCCAATATGAGGTCTTTCTTAGCCCCCCATGGATTTCAACAACATCTAATCCTAGTTGTAGTTACTCCCTATATCAAGATTCTTAGAAGGAGTTAGTTATAATGAAAATCCAAATTCAGGAGAAGGGTACTCATGTAATGATATAATATAAAAAGGTCATTTCTATATAGAAAGTGTTGATTTAGTTATATCAGAAGACAACTGGATCAGTCTCTAGTGTCATTTCATCGACAGATGGTAGTGAGATGATAAATAAAAAAACATTGCAATCAGTTAGTTCACCGATTTTTATTGGTTTTCGGTTTAAATTTAAATATTAAATACTATTTATTTTTCAACATAATTTTCACACAGGTGTCGCTAGATTGGAGTGGATACAAAGATCGAGAGGGTGTCAATCAATTTTTATCATGTAGTGATTAGGCTTCACTTTGGATTGAACGATGATGTGTAACTAAACTTTTGATAGACTAACACTAATATGATGATTTAGAATCCATGATTTTGTTTTTGGTATGAATATTTTTATTTCCATTCCAATTCATAAAAATTTATATTCTTGGTTCATTTTCTATATTTTATTACAAGGATTACCTTATACTAATGAATCATAGGCTCTTAATGTTTTTTTTCTTGAGTAATCCCTGCAAATATTCCTCTTATTGTTCTTCTAAAAAACTATAGTATCTTTCAAAAATTTAATAACATTATTCGATTATGTATTCTACATAGTAATTCACCAAGTACAACATGGAGAACTAAACACGTTGGTCATCTTGAGTCTTGACATCCGACCAGTATTTTTCATGTCTTTGAAATATATAGATTTTTATATACACACTTCTCTCAGATAGCAGATCCTAAACCATTTGATTCACAGAGGAAAAATTTCCAATAGTCTATAGACTCTAAAATTCTTCTATAATTGTAATGGTAACTTCAAAATTAGTTAATTAAATAATCTATCATAATAATTCTTTATAATGAGTATATTGAATATCTTTATGATACAAGATAAAATATCTACATCATCTTTAACCTACTTTTCCAAATTATTATTATTCATAAAGTATTATTAATGGTAGAAAATTCATCCAACATAGTAAATGTTATTTAATATGGATATAAAATAAGATAACATACAAATATATTATCATCAACATTCTTGGTAACTCCAAACTAATTCAAAAATATAATCCATAACACTTATTGTGTTCATCCATGTATTATCTTGATCTTTATGGATGAAAAATAGAAAACCCAAGTTCGTTCAATTTTTATACTAGAGAAATCATGACTCTCAACAATAAAAATTTGTTATCCCACCCTTAGATATTATGTGAAGTTATTTTGGGGGGTTTCAATTACAATTTAATATGTTATCAGTATATAAATTTTAATTTGATGAATTCTATTTAAAATATATTGGAACCTAGTAACATTAGTGTTTTGTTGAAGGAATTGTTATCATTTATTTATCTTTTTCCTCTTTTTATGTCACAATCCCTATACAATTATTATCATAATAGATTAATGAATTGGTATTTTTAGAATTTTTTGTCATTCCAATCTATAAAAGGGGAATTGTTCTACTTAATAAAATACACACCTAATGTTCAGTTGTTTAGAAGTTCATTTTCCATATTCTATCCCTAATGATGAAATCTCAAGTTTTAAATCTCTTTATATTAGGATTAAACTGCATGTCCTCCAATTAAAGAAGGTTTGAAAGTGGGAACTAAAATTTATTCTTTATAAGTAACAAATCATCTTCCTTATTTTTATTTTATCTTCACATCCTCTTTCATCTTGGAATTACATTATCACTTCTATAAAATCTAAATAAAATCATTACACTTATATAATAATGTTATTTTAAAAAAATCAAATCATATGAATTCACATACACAATAAATGTGGATACTAACATAACATGATATATAACTCATATAAATAGTTAGAATGATTTACTTTTACTCATAATATAACCCTATCTGTCACAATGTTTATATCCCTGGTTGGAATGAATTCCACAACCGAAAAAATAATGTATGGGATAAAATATTACTTTTCCAAGGTTGGCATGAACCCCCAAACCACATTTCCATCACAAATCCGAACATCATTGGAATTACCTTCCAACCCAATCAACACAACCATTCTATAAAATAACATTCCAATGGTTGGCATGCTCACCCAACTCATGTAAGAAGGCACCCATATAAAATCCAATCATATATAATCTTATGAAAAAATTAATAACTCACTATTCAAAAAAATGATATTAAAAATACCAAGAACAGACATAAAAGGACAAGGGTTCTCATATTCTTGAGAAAAACCCAAAACTCAATGATATAGAATCTGTGGTAGCTATAGTCACAAACCCAACCTCTTTTAAAATCCCAAGTAATTCATAAGGATATCACCACTTTTCCCTTTCCCTAACTGTCTATAATTTTTCATGGATGGATCCAAAGTCTCTAACTAGTTTCATTAGTCCATTAAATGCTTGAAAACACCCCACTTGGGTTTATTTATCTCATTTATATAGTATTAGGTTAAAATGTATGGTAATATGTGACCTAGCCTCCTAAATAAACTCAAGAGGAACATAAAATATCATTTATCATGTTGATTAAATACTGGTTATTATAATTGTTATATTAAGTATTTTTTGAATTATGGTTTTGTATAAATTCATCTTAATTTTTTCTGGAATGTTATTATTGTACTATAGTAGTTTTTTACAGTTTGTATGTTGTAACATCTATTTTTTTGGTTATTTTGGGGATTATTTTTTTCAGATGTATTTCTTTAAAAGAAATATGTATTGGTGGTTTCAACTGCCACTACATATGATAAATAATTGTTTAGAGGAAATTTAAACCACTGCCATATAAGAAAAAAAATTTATTAGTGGTGTTTTTTTGTTGTTTTGAAGGTTGTTTCCCTCCCAAAAAAATGTCTCAGTGGTAGTGGCATTTTAAACTGATGTTGTTCCTGAATGCATTTTTTGGGAGGTGAAACCACAAGTAAAGAAATGTTCCCTGATGGTTCTTATAAAATTTCGATAACAAAAAAAACTTACTTGAGTTATATTTCTATTGTAGATTTTATAGTGGTTTTTGGAAAACATCATGAAACTATATGGTGGAAGTTTAGACCAGTGCTATCAGCCAATTTTGTGGTAGTATTTCAACTCTTATGTGTATGCTACAATTCCATGTATTATTTCTTTGTTACGATCTCATGGATTATTCTATTGATTACCATATAATTTATTTATTATAAATTTCTAATCTTTATTCCACGAATCTTTGTGGTGATCATTAATATGAAAGGTATGACCTTCTAATGTTATGATCATGTTCTAATACCCGTATGTTCATGTTATATTTACATATATCTCTTGTTTGTCCTTAATGTGCATCTAACCTCACCCCTTTATTATGTTTCCTTTAAAAATATTATAAAGAGAGGTTTTATGTGGGTGTACAAAAGTGTAATATCATTATGTTAAATATTGACGATCTTTCACCGAGTAAAAATATTATGTTTCCAAGTTTGCAAAGACACTAAACGATTATTGTCCTTAGGCATTTACTTTTACAATTTGATGAATATTCATCTAGAATGATGTAATATAAATTTATGTTAATCCTAGGTTACTATATATTTTATAAACTAATGGGTTTTGGATGTGTGTAGTGGAGAAAAGAAGGGGTAAAATTTTATATATGGGGAAGAGGGCACACTTGTAATTTTTAAAAGGAATGAAATTAAACCATGTTTTTTTCATGTAAAAAAGGATCTAAAATAGACCATTTTGTATAATTGTAACTGATAAACTCTTAATATTACCATCTATTAGGAATAAAACATTTTTTGGGTTATTTTTAACCTATATCTTTTTATTTTAACCCCAGAAAACTTGTTTTTACCTTAATCACAATAAATAAATTTTAATTATTCCATATTCACTATAGTAAAAAAAATAAGTTTACAATATTTGATAATATAAATTATCATTATTCTGAAATATGGAATTCTTTTTCTTATTACAACTCATATAAGTATTAGTATTTAATATAAAATCAAACCCACATTCATGTCAAAAAAGGGTCTTCAAAAAGAAAAACTTTCAAAAGTTAAAAAAAATTATTTAAAAATTCAACATGAAATTGCTTCCATTGATCTAAGTTGGATTAATTTATATATATTTGTACTAATTTATCTTTTAAAACAATATTAAAATAAAATTGGGCCTGTAACTGTATTAAATAAAAGGCAACTTTTATTAAAAAGTAGTACTTTCTCTACTAATCAAAAAATGAAACATTTCAGAAAAATCCCAAAAATTCACTCTAAGATAATTTTTATGCGGTGATTTCAAAAAATAAAGTTAATTTTTTAAAATAAAATATCTATATGTGATAAAAATTAATTTTAAATTATCTGGTCAGAGCCTGACTAGTCATCCTATCATAAAAAAATAGCTTTTTAGAAAAAATTTCTTTCTCTTTTAAATAGTTATTATTTTATCATAATCAATAAATAAAATTTGAATTTATTTTATAAATGTGTAAAATATATTTATCCAATAATTTATGCATAGTCACCAATTGTTTCTTACTCTTAGGATAACTAACTGATCATTTTCATTATTTATAATAGAAAACCAGGTTTTCTTTGGAACAACCTAGACAAGGTTAACCCACTGAGATTTTGAAATGTGTTAAATGATACACATTTAGAGAATTTTTTTTACCTATTAATTTTCATTTTAAAATTATTTGGGTTTTGACCCCCTTTATATTTTTCTAAATAATTTACCACCATCCTTTAAAGGATTCCAATGTATAAAAATGGTGGGGCTAATACCTAGAATGTATTATAAGGTCCACCCAATTTCCCTAATATTCACCTTTAAAATATTCGGAGTTTGTGTTTATTGTATAGGTTAGATATTATTAATAATTATTAAAGTGAATATTTTATCATTCAAGAGGTATGAATATTTTATGTTTGATGGGAATGGGTTTACTTCCAGTTTGGATGTTTTATTTGTAAAAATGATGTGGAAATTGAAATATTTTCATAATAAATGTTGTTCTATTAATATATATACTCAAAATTTGATAATAATGAATCAAATCCATCTAAAAATCAACTTTTATATTATATTAAGAAATTATATCTTTGGAAACAGAATAAGAATCCATATCAAAATAAAAAAAGTTATTTTCTATCATCATAAATAGGTGTGATATTTTTTTATGAAATAAAACTAGAATAAATTCTCAATATATCTCTAATAATGGAATGATACTCATTTTTAAAAGATTAAAAATTGAAATATAGACATTCACTACATGATTTATTATAATGGGAGATAAATGAAGTTTAATTTTCCTCTGAGGGGTACTTCTTGTCGTCAAAAAACTTAAATCATATGATCTCATCTCCAAAATCCTTATAAAGTGTACCCTAATAGAAATTTTGGATTATATAGTCTATTTCTAGGAAGAGTCTTCCCTGAGTGATGAAATCATGACAAAATACTTGATCATCCTCCATATTTAGGATGTAGAAATATGTAGGAAAGATCATGTCACTTTCCCCAATGAAGACATACTCAATGACTCCCATAGGGTATGTTATGGCCCTATTTCCTAGTTGCACCACCCCCCTTACTGGATTCATGTCACCATACTATAGGGAAGAGAAAAAAATGTTAGGAAATAAATTTATTTAATCTTACAAATAGAAAAAAGGATCATAACAGCGATACTTTACAATTGTTTATGAAATGGTGATTTTTTCAATGTCCCTTCACTTTTTTGGCATCACTATGGTTGGTGTAATGAGTGAATATACATTCCTCTGAAGGTTTACCATCTCTTTTCCCTTGACCCCTCTTATATTTTTACACATATCATTAAGAAACATAATATACCTTGTAATTTTCTTGATTACTTAAATTAGAGGGATTTTGGTCTCAACATTATTGAATGCATCCAGAAACAATTTTTTTCATAACTTCTTTAGCCATTGTATTTGTTTCTATATATCAATTTTTAAATTGAAGGGGTTTGGGAGGAACATCATCAGTATTTTTCATACCTTTTTCTTTATCCTTTTGACAATCATCCGCTAGTGTTTAATGAGGCTTCTATGGGGTTGAGTTGAATCCTAGAGGAATGGCTGATATTGATGTATCACTAATTTTCATGACACTTCTCAATGAGGTGACACTAACATTACCCTTGGGATTTAATGTACGTTAGGAAGGAATATTTATATAGATCTTACTTAAAATTTCATGGAGGGTGTTATAAATCATATTCATTTGTATATTATACTCCCTAAACTCTAAACCTCGACTCTTTTTCTCAATATATTTATTAATAAAAATTTGTTTCAAAAGATCATTAGTATTATAATCTTCCTTTGGTTGATAATTCTATTTTCTTGTTGACTTTTTGATGCTTGGGATTCAAATATAATTTGGAGTTTTTGAAATCCATGTTGGTGAGGCAGAGGTTACTGGATGTTTTGTTGAAAAGGGGGGATTTATTATTTTCTCAAGCCACACCACAAATCCAATTGATCTTCCACCATTTTTTGTATATTGGTAAAAATTAATCACATTTATTTTGGGAATTTTCTTTCTATTGATGCTGATATGGTATCCAAGGGAATATGGATACAAAATAATTTTTCCCTTATACTAAGAGGAAATAGTCATTTGTGTGGTCTATTTCAGTAAACATTAAACAAGGCTTTGTTGGAGTGAGTTTGGATGTCTTTTGATCCTAATTAATCTATTTCACTATAATGGTCAATTCATCAAGTTTTGTATCAATTAAATGACTTTTAAAATATTATGGTCATACAAGATATACTCCTCTAACATGTGGTGTACTTTCATTGCCAAATTAGCAGGATTTTTGTTCTACATTTTCAATTCATGCACAAGAAACTATTGGTGATTTCTCAACCAATTCCCCTCCAGCTAAAAAATCTACCATTCTCCTCTCCATATATGCGATTCCTTTGTAGGTGTATTGGATGCTGGTTTCTTATATATTTGTTTATGTGGTCTGATTTTATACAATTTTTTGAATCCTTTCCATTACTTACACTTTAACAACCTTATGCTTTCTTGATCCCTGATATCTCTTTTTAAATGGTCGTGGTACGTGATGCTGGAAAAATATCTATAGGAAATGATGTTTAAAATCATTCCAACATGTTACATATTCAGGTTTCGAATAATAAAACCAATATTTTTTAGTTTCATCAAGTTTGAATGGGAATGATCTTATTTTTATTTGATCTTTTGAGACATTTCTTGTCTTCAAGGTTAAAAAAACCACATTAAAATTTTTGGTTGTTTTTTTTATCATCACCAGAGAGGAAATGAAATTTTGAAATAAAGTATATCAATCAATAATTTAATTTAACGTCTAATTTAAGGTTTGGGTATGCAATTATATTTTTATTATAGTTAATTTTTTATGCAACCAACTCTCAAATGGTTATACTAGGTTAGTTTTTTTTTATTTTTATCCATTGGTTTTAGATTTATGTATGATTTAGAAGTGATTCCAATTTCAATGTTCATAGAATGATGGAATTAAAAAACTCGGTGAATGTTGAAACTTCACATATATTGATACTTTCTCATTCAATCCCTATGGGTATATTCAATCTCTGGGTAAAGATCTAAGTGACCCTTTGGAATATTTTTTATTCACAAATCATATAAAATTTAAGTTAAGAAAAGGGTAAAATAATAAAAATAAAATAATATTTGGTTGATTCTCTCAAAAAAGAAGAATAAAAGAAAAATTGAGAAAGAGGAAAGAAGGAATAAATAAGTGAATAAGAGAATGAACTTAAAATTCAAAAAAAAACATCTACTTGCTGAAATAAAGTAATTTTCTCCCCAAAAACCATGCCAATTTGAAAGGTGATTTCATTGTGGCTCTTAAATGATATATTGTTTTGGGTATTTAGGTGAAGTAGAGTGGCTGAAAAAGGTAGTCACTCAATGTAGGAAGTAATTAAAACAATATATTAAATTTATTATTGAAATAAAATAAAATAAACACACTATGTAATAGGATTATGGGGTTTTAAGGTTTATATAACTAAAAGATGTAAACTAGAAGAAGATTGTGTTTTTTCTATATTGAAATTTATTTTATAAAATAAAACTTGAATGGTTTTTTGGAATATATTTTTTAAAGTAATATTTTATATAATATACCTATTAAATTAATTTTTAATAATTATTATTTAAATTACACTCCAATTAATTATAATCACCCAATTTGATAACCCTTGAACCCAATGGGAGCCAACATAACCACAAAGATGAAATTAATTAAATCTTAGGCTAAATTCAAAACATGTAATCATATAACTATAGTTATATTATTATTATAAGGATATATTATGGTCAGTGGTAAATTAGGTAACATGTCCATTCTATACATGAGGATTAAATGAGTTTTAGGATAGTTTTTTAGCTCTCCAAATTAATCTTATGTGGATTTGTTTTACGAATTAATAACATGTTCTCACAATTCACACATTACTCAACCAACAATGATTTGTCCTAATTGATAGATTGATTATATAGATTCATTTATTATAAAAAAATTCATAAGTCATATTATGGGAATTAATTAGCTCATTTATTCTGAAGAAATAGATTAAAAATATTAGAGGTAGACATATAACAAACAAAAACTACTCTTCCATGGATAGTGTTGTCATTGTAGAAAGGGTTTGCATTCTCAATGGTCTTAGAAAGGGTATAAACCAACCACATTTATTTTTTTTATTTCTAGAAAAAATTAGAAAAAATTAGAATAAATAAATTTAAAATAATAAAATAAATGGAAGAGAAAATGAGAGTTTATTATCAAAAAACACTATGATTCAATAAAGAAGAAATAGGATTCTATGAAGGGATCCTTTATTTAAGAGCTAAAATTCTTCCAATTAATGGAAATGTAGAGTGTAACCAATTATAAAATTCCTTGAAATTTATAAATCATGTCCAAACCCATCTAAATAATAGAAAAACTAATTTATAGAGAGGAGGAGAGGCAATGGATTTGAGATTTTTTCATGTGTGAATTGGAAATTTAGAAAAATATTTAAATCCAACATGAACAAACTTGTTGACCACCAAACATAGTGAGACATATTTCCTCACAGAAAGATTATTTTTAATGAATTGGTTCATTTATCTACTATCTAAACTTTTTTCCAATAAAAGATGGATATATAAGTTATGTCCCAAATGGTGAAGTGGTTTCCAATCAAGTAAAGCCTGTACAGAATTGAATTCATAGTCCCATTAATATAATAACATTCATGATCTAACTTATATGTTATAAATTATAGTTTTATCCAATTAAGATAATTATTATGTTAAAAAATTTCAAGATCATATAAGATACAAAAAAACAATGACTAAAATATAGTAGTGAACTTTAAAGGGGGAAAACTAGAATTTTCATCAATTTTGGAAATGAATGATCTAATCCTAAATATTCCATAGTAACATATTTAAAATAATTTTAGGATGTTATGACATTTGTTATCAATAAAATATTTAACAAAAATTTGTTTTATCAAATCCCTCACACTTAGTCATTTTCACTCATAAGAAAAAACCTCATATCATGTAATCTATAAAATTGTGATAGGGTATGCATGTTGATATTTTCCAATCCATAGTTATAATATATAAAAAGTGGGATCTCATCAAGAAGTAAATCTAAATAAATTTGAAATTCATTTTATCATAAATTGTATTAAAACAAAATCTAGTGAGATTAATGACACTAATCATAGTGAAACATGTTATTGGCCTATTTTCCATTAATTCCACATGAGTGTGTGCACCAACCATTTCAAGCTCATATATCCACCATTTATTTAGTATATTTAGGTTATGTAAACCATTTCTTCTTATATTGTTTAATTCTATTGAACACGTGCAATATTCATTTGTAATAAAATTTTGACACCCAATCAATTAATAATTCTCAAAAGTCAAACCTTATGTTCTTGATCGAGATATCCCCACATGTTGTACATTTCAACCCTCCCCTGTTTATTAATATAATATTTTCATTGTATTTTTTTTCATTTTTAGGGCATATTACTATTGAATATCAGGTAAATATGAATAAGTGAATTATTTATAACAATGAAACTCTTCATAAGAGAAATGAATGTATAGATCAACCATTGATATAAAATGAATTTGTATTACCTAACTTAGTAATACATTCAATTGCGTATGAAAAATTTCACAAGTCATCTTTGTGTGGAAATTTTGGGGAGAAATCAATGATATAATTTACCATGAAAAAATATCACAAAAATAGTTTAAAAATATAAAAGGTTTTATAATGACCTAACCAATCATATCATTTTTGGATTACATAAATAAAAAATGAACTTTTTATGATGAACGCTTTCTCATAATCCTCATGATACTAATGAATTTTGAAGACAAGTATTTTTCATATGTTTTACATTTAAATGATCATGTTACATGGTATTTTTTTAAGTTAAAACAAAACCCAAACTAAACAAAAAAATGAAAAACCTAAAAAGTTACCACAAAAAATTTTCCCCTCACCCTTACTTTAAATATTACACTATCCTAAATTTGAAACTATAAGGTAATAAATTCACATGAAATGTGGAATTTTAAATAGTAAAAATAATATAAAATTTAAAAGGTTAGGGATATCCTGATTTTATGAAGTCATGATGGAGTCATATATGGTGATCAATTAAACTGCATGGGTGGGTAGTCCCTCAATGTATTATTTTAATCATTTCCAATTGACTATAAATCTACTTTCTATATTCTCTTGAGTGATCTCTACTGCACCATAATGAAAATTATGATATATAACATGAGGTTAAAACCATCTAGAACACAGCTTACCTAGAATTAGATTCGATCATGAACTATAGATCCATGAGTTCTCATATGATGACAGTCTAATCTCATCAACCATTGGAAATTTCATCTTCCATTGATATCCGTCTTGGGCTAAATCCATGTTGGATTTATTAATATCCTAGTATGCCATATACTAGATATCCCTTGGAAGATGGCTTGCTTTCCCAAAAATTATCTGTAAGAGAAATACCAATGAGGGTTTTAATTCTATACTATAAGCCTATAGAGAATCATTAATGTGATTTCTCAAATCTTACAATTGGAATTCACTGTTTTCTCCACCATCTAATTCAACTCATGTTTTGAAACCTTATCCTAAAAATTTGTTTTGGGGTCGTATAGGGTTTATGTTTTATATGTCACCCCATACTTTTGAAAGAGGGAATCCAATTTTCAATTGAAAAGGTGTATCCTTTATTCACTGATGATATGCTTTGGTACTCCAAAACTAAAGAAAATTTGATCATTGAAAAAATACACTAAACATGACTCTCAGTGGTCCTAGTCACCTTGGATTCCACCCATTTACAAACATAATTAGTAGTGAATAGAATTTACATGAATCCAGATGATCTTTGAAAAAGATTCACAAAATCAATTCCCCATACATCAAAAATATCACATAATAATATTGGATATTGGGCCATCTCGTGTCACCTAGAAAAGTTTACAATGTGTTAGCAATGATAAGATGACTTACAATGAACATGGGAATCAGGAAACAAGGTATTAAAATACAATCCAAATTATAAGACCTTTCTAGTGGTCCTTTGAGTTCTAATGTGTCCACTATAAGAAAGTTAATTCCAAAAAAGAAAAATAGACACACACTCATGATTGGACACACATCTCCTATTGACCTAGTTATTAAAAATGTGCCAAAAATAAGGATCATCGTTACATGAAACATATATTAATACTTCAATTTATTAACTTGGAGAATCATTAGGTTTGCAGGAATTTTAATTAAACCAACTAATTCACAAAATTTTTATTCGAAGGATGTGTACAAAAGAGTACATAGAGATTCTCATCATGGAATGTGTCCTGAAGTAGTACCTAGTTTGGGGTATCATTCTCTAACATGTGAGTGATCCTGCTCATTTTTTAAGCTTCCAAGTTCTCCAAACCCTTCTTATCCTTTATCTCAGTTTTAAATTACTAACAAAGGAAAATCTAACAAATACTTCATGACTTTGCATATAGATCCTTTAGGAGAAACCTATAAGCTCCATTACCAGAGAAAAAAAACATTAGATACCAATAATTAAGAGAGGTATTTTTCTAAATAAATCATGATAGAAAGAATATCCTTTTCTATTATGGTGTAATTTTATTTGGATGAATCCAAATTCCTCAATTTATAAGAAATCACATGAAAGATCCCTTCCACACTCTATGATAAGAATTTTTTAATTGTGGAGTTGGAATCATCACACATAAGCTCGAATAGAATCTCCCACCATCAAGGTGTATGATTGGGGGTGTGGTGAGACTCTTATTTAGATCATCAAATGATACCCTACATGAATCATAAAAAATGATGTCAATATATTTGAAGAAACCAGGACAAGGGTTAATTGATCTTACTAAAATATCTATTGAAGCATCGATAAAAACCATCATTCCTAAATAAAGATCAAAAATCCCACACACATATTGAATAATAAAAGGTTGAAATAATGTTTACCTTAGTTTTATCAACTTCAATGCCATTATATGACATTAAATTACATTGGCCATTTCCCTTATCTACCACGAAATTACATTTTACAAAGTTCAAGAACAATTTTTTCCCAATGCAATGATGCACCGCATTACCCAAACATGAGATACACTGATAAAATGAGTAATTATACATTGTTAAATAATCCATAACTAACCCCAATGAAAGACCCTAGTAAATGATAAATAATACTCATCATGTATCTCTAAAAGGTTTTTAGGGAATTACAAAGTCCAAATGGAATCATACGGTAATAAATGTATAGAATGGTCAGGTAAATTTCATCTTCTTCTGGTCACCTTCTATAATGGGAACCTAAAAATATCTCTAGAAACCATCCAATAATTAATATTGTTTCCAAACTACAAGTCTCTCAAACATCTGGTCGATGAATTCATGGGGGAGATGGTCTTTAAAATTGGATCGATTTGGTTTTATATAATCAATGCACACTCCCCAACTGTATTGTACTCTCATAGTAACTAACTCAATATTTTTATTCTTTATAAAAGTAAACCCATTTTTCATTGGTATAACCTAAATAGCGATTACCCACCGAGACTTATAAATTGAGTGAATGATAACTACCAAAAGATTTTTTTTTGAAATATTTATTTACCACTTCTAATAATGTATATCTAGGTATCCTTTGTTGCTATCTATCTAATTTATCACCATCCTAAAAAGTATCATATGTATACAAATTAAGGGTATAATATCTTTTATATCTTCTAAGGTTCACAAAAATTCCATAATAATATCACTTAAAATATTTAAATGTTGTGTTTCTTGTTCTGGAAGGATATTAATAGAAATTATTATAGGAAATCTCTTGTCATTAAAGAGTTATGCATATTTTAAGCATTATGGAAATGGTTTTATTTTAATTTTGGATGGTCCATAAATTGATGTAATTGATGTGGGAACTAAAATATGTGCACATTGAATGTTGGGGTATACATATATACCACCCAACTTAGTGAATAGTGAATCAAATCAATATGAAAAATCAATATCCATGTTATAATCAAAATGTATATGTCCATAATCGGAACAAGAATTCACATATATATAAATGGTGAGCGTGGTTTAATAATGAAAAATAGTTGTGAAAATATTTTCTAAAATCAAACCAGTACCAATACTCAATATTTATCTATTCAAGGAATAACCCCTAGTTGGAAAATTTTTAAAATTAATAATTGGATATTCGTTATAAGATGGTTCATAATGGGAGATGAAGAAAGTAGAATGGTCCCCTAAGGAATAATTTATAAAGTCAAAAATATTAAATTGTATGATATCATCTCTAAAATCTTTATAAAGAGATCCCTCATGTACATTTATGATTGTATTAGCTATTTTTTAGGAAGGGTATACCCATAATTATGTGATCAAGATAACTTAACCGATCATCCTCGATATTTATCATGTAAAAATATCTAGGAAAGACAATGTCCCTTACACGAATAATGAAATCATCAATGACTCACATAGAGAATTTTGTTACCCTATTTTCTAGTTTAACAACCATACATGTCAGATTCATCTCTCCAAACTACATTTAAGATGAAATAGAGTGAGGAATTATATTCCATGAAGCATTAAAACCACACAAGTCATCAATAAATTGAAACTCCCCTATAGTGCATAGAATGGTGAATGTTCTATG
The DNA here is from genome assembly GCA_963277665.1 of Viscum album. Lineage (NCBI taxonomy): Eukaryota > Viridiplantae > Streptophyta > Magnoliopsida > Santalales > Viscaceae > Viscum > Viscum album. Next base: position 1,609,495,819 of record OY728128.1, read on the forward strand.
GTCCTTTCAATTTCTGCATCTCAAAGGTGGATTTGATGAGTACATATACATTACTATGAAGTTTTATATGCTCAATTCCCATAATCCCACTTCTATTTTTTACACAGCTCTCTCAAAAACCTGGAATGAATTGGAATTTTATTGATTCTTCTAGTAGAGGGATGTTGATCTCAACACACTTGATTATATCCATACCAATTTTTAATCACCAAAATAAAAATCTTATTATTTTATAAAACTCAATAAAAAATAGAATGGGTTTAAGAGAAATAGCAACTATCTTTTTCTTACCTTTTTATTTCTCCTTTGGCAGCTCTTCTGTTGGTCTAGAATAGGGTTTCTCCAGGGTTGAGGTGAATCCCTTTGGAATGGTAAGGGTATATGTCTCACTCTTTTTCTTCCCACTTCTCCTTTTTATGGAACTAATATTACCCATGGGGTTCAGAGTAGGTTGTGAAGTAATATTTATGGTGTTATTACTTACGAGTTCTTAGAGGGTGGTGGCAATCTGATTTATTTTCATTTTAAACTCACTCATCTATAAACCCCGATTCTTCATCTAATTTTATTATTTAATAAAAATTTGACTCAGAAGTTAACAAATATTATAATATACCTTTTTTATAATTCCCTTGTTTTTTTAATTATTGATCATTGGGCTTCAAATTACTGTGGGGTTGTTCAAAACCCTATTGGTAAGGCTAAGGATGCTCAAATTTTAATTTAAAAGGGGGGAATTTGTTATTTTCTAGAGCCATGAATCAGGTGTGATTTATATTTCCATGCTCGGTTGTATGTTGTTCAAAGGGAATCATACATGTTTTGGGATGTGGAAGTTGTTGTTGTAGATATGGTCTCCTATGGAAAACAACTACATAGTCCCCTCACTCCTGAAATAGGGGGTATTTTTAGTGAAAATTACACAAGGACTCATTGGAGTGTTTTGGGGTGTCTTTTCATCCAAATAAATACGTCTCACTATATTGGTCAATATATCCAACTTGGTATCAATTAAATGATTTTCAAGAGATTATGTAATTACCTAATTTACTTCTCTAACAAGTAGTTTCTCTTGATCAACAAATTTTTGGGACTTTTTTTTCATATTTTCAATCAACAGATAAGAAGATATTGTTGTTTTTCAACCAATGGTCCTATAATTGCAACATCAAACATGCTTCTCTCCATGGGTGTAATGACTTAGTTGAATTATGAGTTGGAGATTTTCTTACTGATTTGGTGATCTGGTAAGCATGAACAAAACTTCTTTAATGTCTCCCATTCCTCACTCATTTAATCCCCTTATTATTTCTTGATCCCAAAGATCTCTTTTTGAATGAATATGGTCCTTTATGTTGGAAAAAATATCTATAAGAAAATACATTTCAAATCATTCAAACAGGTTACATATTTAGGATAAAAATAATACATCCAACCTTTTTCAGTTACATCAAGTAATAATGGGAATTATATCAGTTTTATTTTATCTTAATAGAGGTTTATTGGTTTTAGGGTTTAGAAACCCACATTAAATTATTCTATATGTTTTTTGGGATCCTCACAAGAGATACCATGAAAATTTGGAAGAATGTGTATCTATCCAAATTTTAAATCAAATTCATATTCAATTTTTGGGTATAAAATACCATTTGGTTGGAACATATTGTATGGTACAACCAATTATTGAATGTTTATATTAATTAAATTGTTATTATATACAGAAATATATTCTGGATTAATATTTTATTCAAACGTGCTTCCAATTCCAATGTTCCTAGGATAGAAGAATTCCCCAACTAAGTAAAATTTGAAACATCCTTTAGAATGAGACTTTATGAATCAATTCCTAAGTCTATGTTTAATATTAGGGTCAATATCTATTAGATACTAAAGATGAGTTCATGTAATAAATCAATGAAAAATTAAAAGAAGAAAAGTGTACCATAATAAAAAGATTAGAAATTTGAGTTGATGGTTCAAAAAAAGAAGAAGAAAAACAAAAATTGAGAAAGGGGAAATAAAGGAAAAATGAAATTATGAAATGAAAATTAGAAAATACATATAATTGGTTGAATAAAGTATATTAATCATTGGAACTAACACTAGTTTTAAAGGTGCACCTATGGGTGCTCTCAAATGATGTGTGGTTTTTTGGTATTCAGGAGTAGCGTAGTGGATGGCCAAAGTTTTATCTTAAAGGAGGAAGTAATTAAAAGAACATATTAAAGCTACTTGGAAATAAAATAAAATAAAATAAACACACAAGTAAAAATTATGGAGGTTGTTTAAATTTTAAAAAACTATAATATATATGCTAGAAGAAGATTGTATTTTTTTTTCAAAATTTGATTGATAAAACATAATGAGAATTTAAAAAAAATATTTTTAGAATACATAATCGTTATAACACTACATATTCAATTACCTATTAGTTATTTCCATTTAAGTTAACATCCACTTAATTATGATCCCCTAATTTAAAACACTCTATCTCTATGAGAGTGACCTTTACCACAAAGATAAAAATAATTACAAACTAAGATGGATTCCAAACATCAAATCAAGTCACCATTATTTGATTGTTGTTATATGGTAATATTATGGTTAGTGATAAATTTAACAATATATATATCCTAGAAAATGTGTTTAATTGAGTTTTAGGATTATTTTTTAACTCTAAAATTTGATCCCATATGGTTTAGTTTCACCGATTAAGATTGTGCTCTTGGAATTTACACATTAATTTGACTTATGTGTTTTGTGATAATTGTTTAATTTATAGTTTATTTTAATTTATGTTAAAAATAATTCATATATAATATTATATGAATTAATTTTGATCACTAATTCAAAATATATAAATGAATAAATTTAAAGGTAGATCGATTACTAATAAAATCTAAACTACCAGGGGTGGTGCTGTCATCATAGAAATGATTTTCATTCACAATTGTCATTGAAAGGGTATAACCCAATCACATTTCAACCCTTAATTTCCCACCCATAGAGATAAAATGGAGAAAAAATAAGTTGAAAATAATAAAATAAGTATAAGATAAAAGGAGTGTTTATTATGAAAACCAAAACAATACGATGTGAAGAAGAAGAAGAAGATGGATTTGTTGAAGGGATACTTGATAAAAGATCTACACCTCTTTAAAAGATTATAGAATTGGTGTGTTAAATATTCTACTCTTCTATAAACTTCTTAATTCACATATAAACCCCTTAAAATGAAATAAAAATATATAGTGGTAGGGATTCTTGGATTTCAATACTTTTCAAGCGTGAATGGGAAATGTGGAAAAATGTTTTAAACCAAATTTCAACAAATTGTTGAACTAAAAAACATGTGAACATTCCATAATTCTAGAATAAATATTTATGTGGAATTTGGTTCTATATATTCTATATAAAGTTTACCCCCATACAAAATAGGATGTAGAATATTTGACCTAAATGGTGATGTGGTTTCAAATCTGGTGAGTCTAGTCCATATTTGACTTCACGAAGCATTTAATCCATTCAAATACATGATCAAGCTTGCATGATCAAATAAATGTTTTATCGAATCAAGTTAAAAATTGTTTCATTTAATTACAAGTTCAAATAAGATATGGAAAAATATTTATCAGTAAAATACAATAGTGAACTTTAAAGGGTTAAAACTTGAATTTTTATTAGATTTGAAAATGAATGATATAACAAAAATATTCCATGAATAAATATATTTAACATAATGTGAGAGAATTATGTCATTTATTGTCAATAATTATTTTAATAAAAACTTTCTTTATCAAATCCGCATCACTTACCCTTTTCACTCCTGGGTAAAACATCATATCTTCTAATCTATAAAATTGTGAAGAGATATACATGTTGATATTTTCTCATCCATAGCCTCACTATAGTCAATGTAAGAATATAATAAAGAAGTAAATCGCAACAAAATTGAAATTAATTATCTCATAAATTGTATCAAAATAAAATCTAGTGATATTAAATACATTAATCATAGAGAAACTAGTAATGGGTCTATCATTACATTAATTCCCCATGTGTCTGTGCGCTAACCATTTCAATCTCATATCTCAAAGTATATGCAAGTCATGAAAAAACTCCTTATTATCTATTTTAATTCCATAAAACTTATTTTACATTCATTTGTAATAGAAATTCAAGACCCACTCACTTAGACCTTTTGAAATTCAAACATTAAGGTCCAATCCAAAATATCCCCACATGTTATTCATTTCATCACTCCCATATTTGTTAAGAGAATATATATACATTTTTAGGGTGTATTACTATAGGATATCAGTTACACAAGCATAGATCAATTTTTTATAGTAATAATACTAATCCCATGAAAAATGAACCTATGGATAAACCATTGATATAAGATGACTTTGTTACCATAAGTATCCATGCCTTTAATCGAGTAGCAAAAATTTCACAAGTCATTGTTGCATGAAAAGTTGTGTGGAGAAATAAATGACATAATTTACCATGAAAAACATTATAAAGAATGGTGACAAAATAAAGAATGTTTTATAATAACACAACCTAAAATATCATCAATGACTTTTATAAATAAAAATTAAATTTTAATGAATAAATATTTCTCATACTTATCCAGGTACCAATTAATTTTTAAAACACTCATTTTTTAAATTATTCACATCTAAATGACCATGTTACATGGTGTTTTATTGTTTTTTCATTTTGTTGTTATTTGTTTTGGAAAATTAACACAAAACAAACACCTAATAATAAAAAAACTATTAACCTACCCCAAAATGAAGTATCCTCCCCGACACTTAAAATATTAAATTGTCCTCAATGTGAAATTTTGAGATGATTAATTCTAATGAAATTTATAAATTTAAATATAAAAAATAAAATGAAATTTAAAGGGTTAGGGACACCCTGAGATTCTGAAGTGATGATGGGGTCATATAGTGTGATAATGTCAACTACATGGTTAGGAAGTCCCTCAATGTATTTCTTCAAATGTTTCTCATTGATTGTAAATATTCATCCTATATCCTCTTGAGTGACCTCCACTACACCATAAGAAAATACATGAGATACAACATAAGGTCCCAAACATTTTAAACGAAACATATCATAAATTATATTTAATCAAGAAATGTAGAGAAGAACTTTTTCTCTTATATGCTACTTACTTTCTTGGAACATTCTATCATGAGATTATTTTTATATTTCCTTATATATTTTTGAGTTCACATATGATGACATATGAATCTCATGAATATCTTAAATTTTTTATCTTCCTTTGATATAAATCTTGAGATAAATCCAAGTTATATTTCTTTATATCCTAATACGTTAGACTTTAGACCACCATAAGAAGATGACATAACTTTTTAAAAAATGATCCAGAAGGGGGAAATTCAAATGAAAGTTTTTAATTTCATCCTATAAGGCCAAAGTGTATATTCTAATTCTTTTCTCCAATACTAGCTACACTATTTCCCTATTTTTATACTATTTGATTTAACCCAGGATTTGAAACATTAGATAGACCATTTATTTGGTATTGGTATGATGTTGATGTTTTGTGTGTCACCACATACATATGAAGTAGTGAATCCAAATTTCATTTGCAAAAGTGTGTAACCCAGTCACTGGTGATAACCTCTGGTACTCCAAAACTATAAAAAAAATTAATCCCTAAAAATATATTCTATAATATGAGAATCGGTAGTCTTAGTGGCCTTGGACTCCACCAATTACTATTATAATAAATAATGACAATAATTTAGAATAAATAAAATGAAATTAGAAAAAATTAGTAAAATAAATTCCCCGTACATCAAAAAATAATATGGGATGATAAACCATCTTATGACTCCTCAAAATGATTCTAGTGTGTTGGTAAGGATAAAATTAATTAAAAAACAAATGGTAATCATTAAATAATTCATGAATATATAATCTAGATTCTTAGACCTTCCTCGTTGTCCTTTGGGGTCCAAAGTGTCCACTATAAGAATGATTACTCAAAAAATGAAAAATTGACTAAAAATAATGAGTTCACACACATATCTTAATTACATACCCACTACAAATTTTCTAAAGGTAATGATCATCCCACACATAAAACCAAGATTCAATCTTTAATTATTCAACTTGGTGTTTCTTTAGGTTTGTAGGAATTTGAAAGGCAACCTAGTAATTCACTAAATATTCAATCTAATTATACATAACTGATATGACATAGGGGTTCTCATCATGGAAAGTTTCAAGAATTGGTAACTAGTTTGGGTTTTCATTCTCCAACATTTGAGTGATCATGCTCATTTGGTCAGCTACCAAGTTCAATGAACCCTTCTTATCCCTTATCTCCTTTTTCAAACTCTTAAAGGATGATCATTATTAAACCCCTTATCTTTATTACACATTAATTCATGATTTATTAAACAATATTATACATAATATAAACTATAAGGTCGAGAATTACATTTTATTTGAGAATTGGGTACATTAAATAACAATTTAAATAGGAAAAATATCACATTTATTGAAAAAATCATTAACATGATCATACTTAAAATGGTATAGGATAACCTAGGGACATACATAAGAATGGGGTGAGAAATAAATGCCAAGAAGAGAATAAACATGGAATTACATGAATAAGGTAATACACATTCGAAAATAGGCATATCGAATGGAAATATAAGGAGTGAGAATTCTAAACATGAACAATGAGGCATTATATAACATGATAACATAAAGACAACATGGGAATTGTGAAACAAATTAAAACACTCCATCATAAACACAAGTCAAGTATAAAAACCAATAAATAATGATGTAAAAATTACAATAAAGGGATCAAGTTTTCTACTTTTCCCAACATGATGTCTCATGAGACAAAAAATTAACCAATACATTGGAGAAATATATATTTTTGGGTGCACAAGACACTTTCAATTAATTTTCATGCTTATCTGTGACACATATATCATACAAGATGTATTCATTTAATATCATATTTTATTACAAGATGTTGGAGTTTGGATTAAATACATTTAAGTCCCAATTAAAGTAATTATAAGTTTATAAATGTGAACACACTTTATTGTAAATGGGTATGGTATTCACGACGCTATTGTTTTCTCATGGAAAATCGTGGTGACATTTCGAAAGCATAACGACATCACTTATAAATTAATAAAATGGGTTGATGAGAGAGAAATGGGTATCTCTAAATTTATAAATTAAATGGGTTAAAATAGGTACATGTAAATAAATATCCCAATATTATTATTTTCAAATATAAAGCATAAGATAATAAATAAATTTGTATAAATAATATAAGGTGAAAATCCCATCCTTGAGTATGTGACTCCAAATGCATGGGAGGTGAATGTTGAGAGCTCCTAGGAACCTAGGGAGGACAATAGAGAGAGTATAAACGATTAAGGATGTGCTAAAATTATTTTTTTAGAGAATATAAAGAGGATATTGGGTTGGATTATATTGCAAATTAGTAGGGATTTCTTTATTATTTATCTAGCATAGGTTTTTGACACTATATAATAAATTAAAAAAACCACAAAACATAATATGATTTTTTCTCATATTTTCTAAAAAATGGGATTGGATTTAATCATTTTATAAGTAAAGGGAAAAAATTAATAATGTAATACCCTTTCTTATGTGTAAGTGATTCATAATATTAAAGAAAGTTTTTTAAAACATTAAATTATAATAACAATTTTGGAGGATTCATAATGGATTTTTAAAATTAATGAAATAAACATAAAATAAAATTATTTTAAAGTTAAAACATATATGTGGTCATATATACCATTTATAGTTTTTATTAATCACTTTTGGGTCATTATGATGTCATAATATACACCGTATATTTATACAGTATTTAATTTTTACCCAAAAATTAGACTGTCTCAAAAAATTATCAAAAATTAAAAATTGGATAATTTTGATGTTATAATTAAAAAAATAATAATTTTATCAAACTAATTTTCTAAATATGTGTATTTTAACTTTTAAAATATAATTGATGTTTATTGAGAAATACAGGGTTTTTTTGACAACAACAGTTTTTGAGCCCTTATAAAAATTAAATTTGACTTCAAAAAAATATATGATAATTTTTATTTAGTAAAAATTATTTAATAATGATTTTTTATTAAAATATTATTTATTTAAAAAATACATTAATTAATGAAAATAAATCCCTTTATTGAATTTGAATATTACCCAAAAATATAATTTATATTTTATTATATAAAACTAAAAATCATTCACAAATTAACAATAATATAATGAAAATATATTCCTTATTCTATAAAAAATAATGTACATACTCATATTTCTAGGGACATAATACATATCCATTTATATACCATAATATTCCCCAAGTCTGAGGTGCAAGATGGTGATACTTTAATGGGGTGGTTCACCACACATGATTTGGAATGTGATCTCGATGAGTTTGAACTTCTCCCATAAATAGTTTCTCTCGTAATTATGTTTTTGGATATCATCTTGGGATTGGTCATGGGAAAAGCCTAGGGATGCTATCTCCCTAGGATGTTCTGATCTATTGGATTTATAGGGTACGATCCAACTGCTTGAGACCATCACTTCCATTATCTATGTCAATTAGATTTTTTTAAACCCTATATTTATACTAATCATGTGATCATTATTAAATGACTATATTATCATCTGTAAAGAAAATTTTTTCCATTTTAAATTTGATAGGATATAATAAAATCAAATGAGTGCATGTGTTTTCTCTAACCATAATACATAATATGAAATTTAATTAAATTCCAATGGGATTTTTTGTTTATAACAATTCAGGTCGTTACAATCTTCCCCCTTAAGAAACATTTCCATGAGAATTTTCATTTCCCACACTAAAATAGATGATGATAACTATGTTTCATCACTTAATCTTGTTACCACATCACTTCTTCATACTTTTGGTTTCTTCATAGAACATTCACAGGGTGAATTGTCTTATTTCATTGAACGTTTTCTCTATAATCTAATATTTTCACAAGATTCTATTCATAGAAAAGATCAATATCCAATAGTACCTCCTATGGATGGATTAAATGTGAGGGATGTGGTGTTTAATTCCTCAAGAGGCATACATGGAATACATAATGTACTTTTTATTGGTTGGGTGGGAGTGTTAGTTAATAGGCTACCGCTCTGATGGGATCGAGGATCTCAAAGGGGATGATATATCTTAGACTAAGCTTTCCCTTTTTCCCAAATCTCATCATTTTCTTCAATAGAGGTATGAATTGGAAAACCAAGTCTCTAACATCAAACTCTAGGTCTCATCAATGATTGTTAACATAGATCTTATGTCGAATCTGATCATCCATGATGTGTTGTTGAATGGTCTTATCCTTTACTGAAATTTCCTCAAGCATTTTAGGACATAAAGGTTTTTGTTCCCTTACTTCATCCCAACATGCAGGTGTTCTACACCACATTCCATAATGGAATTCATGCTAATCCATTTGGGTGCTTGGGTGGAAAATACTATTGTAAGAGAACTCAACCAAAGGAATATGATTGTCTCATCCTACTTTGATGTTAATTAAGAATGCTCTAACCATGTCCTCAAGTGTCTCTATATTCCACATAGATTGCCCATCTGATTTCGGGTGATAAGCCATGTTGAAATTCAACTCATTATTTAGATCATGTTAGAGACTCTTCCAGGACATAGATGTGAGTCATGGATCTCTATTGGATACAATTGATAGTGGTGTTCCATGCATCCTCAGCAATTATCTAATACATATACTTTCAAGTTGATCGATTGAGAAATATTATCGAATTGTAATGAAGTGAAAATTATTTTTCATATTATTGACCACCACCCATATATCTTTATTCCCCCTTGAATTTAATGGATGACTAGTGACAAATAACATATAGATTTTTTCCCATTTCCATAAAGGTATGGAGAATGGGTGCATCATCCCCTTGGACTTTTTTCCTTTCCACTTTCATTTTCTAGTATACAGGAAATCTTGATATATATTTCATGATTACCTTCTTTATATTGTTCAACCGGTAGTGCTCTTGGAGATCTTGATACATCTTTGTGATTTCAGAATGGACAGATGATGTTGAACTACGTGCATCATCCAACAGATCCTTCATTAACTCAGGATTTTATGGTAGACAATTTTGTGCCCCAAATCCTAAAAATCCTTCATCACTAACATTTAACTATGATGATTTACCTTTTCTTATAGTTTCCACTTTCTTCTGAATTTCAATATCATCTCATTGAGAACACATTATCTTTTCTAGATGGGACATTTGAGCAATCATTTGTGAAAGGATTGATGATGTTCCTTCCTTTATGATTCACATACCCATCCTTTTAAAATATAATACTATCTAATCCATCTCAATTATCATTGATAATAGAGTTGTTGTATTCTTTCTTCGTAGAGGATCTTAAAAATTATTTTCTCTACCAGGATAGTAGTGTATTGATCAGTCACAGTACTTGATCATCTTTAACTGTATTCATTGGATTATATTTATCACTTTTGTGTGAATATATATTTGAGACCTTTTTTATCCATATATATTTCACACTTCTTCCCAAAGAGATAATTCCTCTATATTTTTAATGTTAATATTGTTGTTGAAAAATACAGATCATGTGTTGGGTAGTTATGTTCATTAAATATCAACACCCTTAAATAACAGGATATGAATTTGTTATTCTCCATCAACACACCCCCAAATCCATTATTTGTTGTGTCGCTAAATACCATGAAAATTCATCCATATGTGGGTTGTCTAAGAATAGGGATAGTTATAATCCCCTTTTATCTCCTTGAATCTATCTTTACATTCATTATTCCAAGAAAACTTGACTCCCTTCTATGATAGTTTGGTTAGAGTGTTTCAAAATTTTGAGAAATTTATCACAAATCAATGATAGTACCTAGCTAATTCAAGGAAAATATGTATATCTATCACAGATTTTGGCATTGACCATCCTTTAATTACTTATATTTTTGAAGTGTTAAAAAATATCCCATTTCTTGTGATCATATTCCCTAGGAATGAGTAATTCATAAACCATAACTCACATTTGTTTTACTTGGCCTAAATCTTCTCCATTTGTGAGGACTTTTGCACAGTTCTCATATTCTCCCCAAGCACCTCATTAGTCTTGTAGAATATTATAATATCTTTATATGGAATACCATAATTTTTTAGGTAATATATAAGGATATATTTATAAATTCCATGATGATTTCTTTAGAAATAGTGTTTCTTGAGCATTGATATAAACCCATAGTTCATGTGCCATGTATGAAAAGCAGTAATGGGGATATCCTCCTTCTTCACCCTTGGTTATATCCCAACCACATATCAACCTTAGAGAATTATTTTCCTTCTTGTAGATTATAGAACACGTCATTAATCTAGGGTAGAGGATACTTTTTCTTTATTGTGATCTTTTTGAGATTGCGAATAATCAATGATAGGGAACATTTACCCATCATTATTCCTAATGAAGAGGACTAGGGCACCCCATGGTGAAACACTTTGGAATATGAAACCTTTATCAAGATTATCCTATAGTTATTTCATTATCTCCTAAAGTTCCCCAAAATCCATTCAATACCGAGTCTTGGATAATGGTAATGCCCCGTGTATAAACTCAATTAGAAATTTAACATCTCAACTAAGAGGAAGAACCATCAATTCCTCAAGAAACACATCAGTATATTACCTCATAATAGAAATTTATTCAAGGTTAATTATTTCCTTAGATGTAATCATTTAAGATACATATTATTTTTCATAGGCTAATAATATACATTCTTGTGAATTTTTTTTCTAAATAAGACTCATCCTTATCCTTGAACTTGTATAGAATTGGGGGTCGATTTGCGATATGGAGAGTGAATTCCTAATCATAAATTTTTTTAATTCTCTATAGAGTGAAATGCAGTACATATGCAGAATATAATCAAATTCCATCAAAGGGAGTATAAAAAGATTTTTTTGGGAAGTTTCGCTCAAATATTATTATAGGGGGTTATTTATATAATTGAGATGCAATAATTTTACCATTTTTCATTTTCACTGATAACTCAACTTTTTTAATTTGTGGTGGTATTTGAATAGTTCTACTAAACCTACATGATATTAAGAAATGCATAAAACCAAAATAAAAAAGTATGTTTTCTATACTTGAATGAATAAATAGGGGACCAGTCCCCACTTCATTGTTAGGATCAACCTTAGATATTTTGATGGAAATGGCTCGCCGTTTCTTCCTTAAAGGTTTTTGGTTTCCTCTGAAAACAATTTTCTCAGTGCATCTATTTACAAAGTACATGGGTTCCTTGAAATTGAATTAATGGACAATGTACTGAGGGTTGAAAGGAGCATTAAATTCCTCCATTGCATTGCTGGTATTCTATCATTAGAAATTGGTAGATAGGTACCCTTCTATCCCTCAACTAAAAAATTTCTTATTCCCACTTAGTCAAGCTCTAAGTTGATTCTTTTCACAACTTTTACAAGTGGGATGTTGAAATTCCTAAAAAATGTTATTTTTCTCCATCAGACCAACAGAATTAAACCCCACTTTCTACTTCTTATCCCCATGGTACTCTTGAGATTCACTGATATTTATTCCAAAACATATAGAAAATCGGACAATTTACTCATAGTAATCAAAGTCAGAGATTTATAGAGCTTTTTATATACTATGTTTTATCCCACAAAAGAAGTGGATAGCCTTGAATTTAGAAGTATTGAACAGGTTGGATGCGTATCATGAAAGTATTGTGTTGTTTTCTTATACAACTGGATATATTCATCATATTTTTTTAGGGTAAGGTTGTCCTTTTATTTTTTAATTTGGATAGTGTGGGGAAAATAATTATTGAAAAACATTTTCCAGAATTTCTTACACCCAATCACTTCAATATCTTCTTCATGATTGGTATTCTTGATCAATTCCAACTAATGATTATCTTCCACTTCCATATGATGAAAATCAAGTAGAACCTTCTATTTTTCATAACATTTACGGATGGATAATAACTTTTCAAAGGACTTGATCCATTGTTCCATGATTAAGGGATTATATAATATATTTAATGTTCGAGGCCTTTATACCATAAAGGACTAAATTACAGCTTATTATTTCTTAAGGGGATTTAGGTAATCATCCTAATCCGGGTTTCTATTCAAAACCCAATTCAATTGAGATAGTATGATAAAAAAATTTGGGATTCCCACTCTCATCGGGCCAGGTATCTTGTTGGGGCAGTTATCACATTGTCCATCTCATTGATCGTCTACCTGATTCTTCTTATTTATGACCATTTTATAGAATAAATATGAATTTAGGTATTATTATTTTTAAAATACTAAACACATAAAGTTTAATCCAATGACATTAAAGAGATAACATATAAATTATATGTATTTCATTAACTTATGAATTTACAGGCTTCAATTTATGTTATCTCTGATCTATTTACTATCACATATTGTTATGGGTATTTTTTATTCCAATAAATATAGTTGATAATGATATATGAATAAACCAAAGAATATCCTCTAGTAGTGTCAAACCAGGTGTGTATCAAGGCCCGTTATCATGCACCATTTCCTAGTCATGTCTATCTCAACGAGGTGTTTTTGGGTTTTACCCCTATATACATATGTTCCATAGCCACATAAACTTCTACAATCCATACATGGATGTAATATCTTTATAAACCACTTAATATATTCATAAAAAAACTATGGGATGTTTCCTTATACTTACACATATCCTTATGTCTTTTTCTAGAGTTTTCTAACCCTAAACTCAAAAATAACTAAACTTTTCTTTTGATACTAACTATAAACACCCTTATCTTTATTACACATTAATTCATGATTTATTATATAATATTAATCTTAATAAATCCCAAAATATTGATTTCTATAGTTTACTTTGTAATTAGGTACATTACATAACAATTTAAATTGGAAAAACATTATATTTTTTGAAAATGTTTTTAACATGCTCGCAGTTAAAACTTCATGCGGTAACCTTGGGACATATATAAGAAAGGGGTGACCTATAAATCATATTAAGGGAATAAACATTTAAAAACATGAGTATGGTAATAAATGTTATAAAATAGGCATATAAATGGGGTATAAAATGATTTATAAACATAAATATGAACAATGAGGCATGATGTAACATGATAACATAAAGGTAACATGAAAAATGTTGAAACAACTTATAACACTGCACCATAAACAAAGTTCATGTATAAATGACAAGAAATAATGATGCAAATGTCCCATAAATGAATCAAGTTCACTCTAAATCTAATCATGAAGTTTCATGAGACTAAAAATTACCCAATGGATTGGAGCACTATATAATTATGGGTGCAGGAGCCACTTTTATTTCATTCTCATTCTTAAGTGTCCTAAATAGATCATATAACATGAATTAATTCATTATAATATTTTTTACATGATGAAGGAGTTTTGAATACATTCATATAATTCATGATTAAAATAAGTAAATGTGTGTAAATTTGAACACCCTTTATAGGAATTGGGTATGGTATTCACTACAAAAATGTTTTGACATGAAAAATCGATGTGAAATTTCAGCAGCATAACAACGTCACTTATAAATTCATAAAATGGTTTGATGATAGAAAAATGAGTATATCATTATTTATAAATTTAATGGGCAGTAATAGGGACATGTAAATACATGTTACATGCTTAATATTTGGAAATAGAAGGCATAAGTTAACAACGAAACATGAATAATGAAGAGAAGGCGAGGATTCCTTACATGAGTGTGTGACTCGAAATTCATGGGAGGGGTTTCTTGAGATATTACAGGAACCATGGGAGGAATCTATATAGGTGATGATAGAGTGGGTACAAGATCCCATTATTTTGAGTGAATTGAAATTATATCTTGTGTGGGTTTTTATTGGAAATGAGTGGACATTTCCTTATTATTTCTCCATCTTAGGTTTTGGACTCTGTATAATAAAATTTCCAAAATATAAAAAACATTTACTGGTTTTTTCACATGTTTTATTCTTAATGGGATAATTTTTCATTATTTTTAATGATTAGGTCACAACATAATAAAATAAGACCCTTGATTATGGTGAATTGAGTCATACTCTTAATTAAAATATTTTAAAAACATAAAATATAATAATGGTTTGGGAGGATTGATAATAGAGTTATAAAATTAATAAATTTGGCCTAAAATCGAATTATTTTAAGTAAAAAACATATAGTTTTTTGTTTATAGACAATATAGTATTTATTATAACACTTTTGGATCCTTATGATTTCATAATACATACTGTATATATATAGGGTATTTAGTTTTTACCTAAAAATATGACTCTCAGAAAATTATGAAAAATTCACCATTGTATAATTTTAATGGAAGGATTCTAAAAATAATATTTATTTTATCAAAATAATTTGATAAGTATATATATTTTCAATTTTAAAATAATAATCGACATTTATTGAGAAATGTTGGGTTTTTTGATAATAATAGTTTCAAACCCTTAAAAAATTATAATTGGCTTCATAATAATTATATCATAATTTATATTTATTAAAATATATTGAACAAAAATATTTTATTAAAATTTTATTTATTTTAATATTCCATTAACTCATTAAAGTAAATTTCTTAATTGAATTTGAATAAAACCTGGGAATAAAATCTGTGTTTTATTGTGTCAAAATAAAAATCTTTTATAAAGTAACAATAATAAGATGAAAATATGTTCATTATTCAATAACAAATAATGTACATACTCATATTTCTTGGGCATTGATACATATCCAATTAATAAAACATCAAAATCCCTAAGGGTATGGTTCACAATGGTGAGAGTTTCAGGGAATGGTTTGGCATACATATTTTGTGCAGTGATCTCAATGAGCTCGAACTTCTCCTATGAATGGTTTTTATCATACTTAAGTAGTTTGATCTCATATTAGGACTAGACAAGGAAAAATATCGGTGATTCTATCTCCCTTAAAATCTCTGATAAATGGGATTCGTAGGGTATGATCCTACTATTTGATGCCATCACTTCTTCGGTCTCTCTAAATTATATTTTTTAAAACCTTATATTTATACAAACCATGTGATCCCTAGTCAATGGCTATATTATAAATGGAAAATATGCATAGAAGTAATTTAAACATGAGAGGATATACTAAAATAAATGAATTTATTGTGTTTTCTATAACCATAATACACAATATGACATTTTATTAAAATACACGGGTAATTTTATGTTTAATAGTTCAGGTACTTATAAGAATTAAATGAACAAGATAGATATTTTCATCTGGATTCTTTTGGAGGTACCTCAAAGTTCCATTATCATAGAAAAATACAACTTTAGATCATAAAAAATAAGAGATTAATTTTATTAATGCAAATTTGACATCAAGAAACTCATTTCCTATTGTAGTGTAATTTCCTTGGATTGAATATAAAGTCCTTGATGCAAAAACAATCACATGGGACCACGCTTCCAACCTTTTCCATAATACTTCTCAAACATAGATGTTGGAAGAATCACACATATGCACAAAAGGAATCTCTTGCCTTGGTGGTTGTATTATTGGGGGTGTTTTAAGACTCTTATTTAGCTAATAAAATAACACCCTACATGAATGATAAAAAAGAAGTCAATATCTATTTTATGAAAATTGAGATAAGGGTAGAGAAATCTCATTGTATTCACTGATGAAGCGTTGATAAAAACATTCATTCCCAAGGAATTATTGACCATCACACGCACATGTAGGATATGAAAAGGATTAAATATTTTCTACCTTATATTTATCAACCTTAATTCCATGATATGAAACTACAAAGCCTAGTAAAATTTCTTTATCTCCCATTAAATGACATTTTTCAAAGTTAAAAACCAATTTTTTTCAATGGAACACATTACCCAAACTCAAGAGACACCCATAAAATGATGAACCATACAGAGTAAAGTCATCCATTGATACCAAAATTTAAGTGTAAAGTAAATCAATAAATACAATCATCATGTATCTCCGTAAGGTACATGGGAATTTAGGAAGTTCAAATGGAATCCTATGGTATGAAAATGTAATCAATGATCAGGTCAATTTTGTCTTCTTATGGTCCCCTACTGTAATGGAATCCTAACAATTTCCATAGAAACCATCCAATAAACAATTTTGCGTCCTACATGCAAGTCTCCGAATCATCTGGTCAATGAATGGAAGGTGGAAATTGTCCTTATTAGTATATTTATTTAGTTTCCTATAATCAATAAACACTCACCAATTTTTTTTACTCTCATAGGAAGTAACTCATGATTTTTATTTTTTATAAGAGTAAAACTCATTTTATTTTTTACAAATTAGACAGGGATAACCCATTGAGAGTTAGAAATGGGGTAAATGATACCGACCTCAATGAAGTTTTCATATATTTCTTTAAAACTTCTAATAATGTGTTGTTAAGTATACTTTATGATTGCCAAACTAATTTATCCCCATCCTATAAAATAATACAATTCATAAAAATTGAGTGGATAATACATTGTTTGAATGAACATTTCCACCCCATTTACCTAATATTCTCCCTTAAAAGATTAAAATTTTTTCTTTATTGTTCAGGTATGAAATTATTAGAAATCGTTAAGCTAAATTTTTCATCATTCAATAGGTATGATTATTTTAAGTTTGGTGGTGATGGTTTATGTTTTATTTTGGGTGGGTTCTGTATTGATGGATATGATGTGGGAACTAAAATATGTGAATTATGAATATTGGGTTTATAAATCATGAAAATAAGTGAATAATGAATCACATCCCTCTGAAAATATAAAATCCATGTTATAATTAGAATTTATATACCAAAAATTAGAATAAGAATCCACATAAAAGTCAAAAACTAGTGTGGATTGAACATAAAAAATAGGTGTGATTGTATTTTATGAAATAAAACTAGCACCAATACTCAAGATCCTTATAATAATGGAATAATCTCCATTTAGAAAATAGTTAAAATAAAAATTTGGAAATTCTCCACAAGATGTTTTAAAATGGGATATAAAGAATGAATTATGGTCTTTTAGGGGTACTTCATGGAGTCTAAAATATTTAATCATATGATATCATCTAAAACCCCTTATAAATTGTACCCTAATTGGAAATCTATGATTTTAGATTATATTTTTAGGAAGTTTATTCTAATAATTATTGGAGCATGAGAACCTACTTGATCATATTTCATATTTAGTACATATAAATACACAGGAAGGATCATGTCCCTTACCCAAACAAGGACATACTCTATGAATCCCATCAGGTATGTTGTGGATCTACTCAATAGTTGCACCACCACCCTTATTTTTTTAGACATTCAATCTTCAAAGAAGAGAAAATAGAGTGAGGAATTATATTTATTAAGGCTCCAAATTCACACAAAGAATTAGAAAAGTGAAACTCTACTATAGTGGGTGGAATGTTTAATGTTTTAGGATACCTTCACTTTATCTACATCACCAAGGATGGTGTGATAAATGAATATGAATTCATCTCATGGTTGATCAAACCATTTCCATTTATCCATATTCTCTTTTTACATATCTCTTTCAAAAACATAATATACCTTATAATTTTCATGATTGAATCATGTTGAGGGATATTTATCTCAATGTGATTAAATGTGTTCACAACATCTTTCTTTTCATCTACTCTTCAACCATATTCTTGGTTTGTATGGAAATGGAAGGGTTTAAAATTAGAATCATCTATCTGTTGCATACCTCTATCTTTTTCCTTCATCTTCTCAAATAGTCATAAGTATTAGAATATACCATTAGTTAATAATTAACTTTTTATTGCTGACCTATTGATTCTTGAGATTCAAATCTCTTTTTGGGTTGTTAAGAACCACTTAATAATGGTAGAGGGTTCTGAATGTTTTTCTAAAAGGGGGAATTTTTTGTTGTCCAGAGTCATACCTCGTGTTTTATTGATCATTCCACCCTTTGTTTTTATGTTTTTTTAAAGGAATGTTACTTATTATTTTAAGGGGGTTGTTTCTTCTACTAATATGGTATCCTAGAGAATATGACTTCACAATCCTTAAGCTTCTATAATTGGTGGAAATAGTCGGTTGGGTGGTTGATTTCATTAAAAAATTCCCAAGGATCATTGGAGTGGGTTAAGATGTATTTTGAGTCAATGAAATATATCTAAACATAATGGCCAATTCTTCCATCTTTTTATCTGTTAAATTAATTTCAATAGAATATAGACTTACTTGATATACTCCTCAAACATATTGTATTCCTTGATTTCCGAATTTTTGCGATATGAGTGCCATATTGTCAGTCAATGAAGGTTTAGATAATGGTGTTTTTAGACAATTCAAGTAAAAATGAAATGTGCACCATGCTTCTATTCATCAGTGTGATTCCTTCATAGAAAGTTTTTATGGGGAGTTTCTCACTGATTTGGTGATGTGGGAAGCTTCCACACAACTTCTTGAATCACTCTCAGTACTCATACATTGAGTCCCCTTGTGATTTATTGATTTTTAAGATATCATTTTTAATTGTATTGGTCCTTGATGCTATATATATATATAAGGAATTTAAACTCATTCCAACATGTTACATCTTCCAGTTTAAAATAATATGTCCAAATTTTTTTTGTTCCTTTAAGTGAGAATGGAAATGCTCTTAGTTAGATTTGATATCTAGATAAATTTATTGGTTTTAGGGTTAAGAAAACCACATTAAATTATTTTATATATTTTTACATTCAATTATATAATGGTTCTATTAAGTTCAATGTTATAATTTATAGACATTATTTCTATTTTTTTGTTTTATTTTAAATTTCTTGCAATTTCACTATTCCCCAAATGGACAAATTCACCAACTTAGGGAATGTGGAAAATTCCCATAGAATGAGACTACCTGATTTGATACCTAGGGATATGTTAAATATCAAGTTCAATATCAAAGAGATCCTTAATATTTTTCTGTCATAAATCAAAGAAAAATGTAATGAAGAAAAATTTACCATAATAAAAGGTTAATATGTTCTAGTTGATGGTCTAAAAAAGAAAAAAATTAAGAGAAAAATTGAGAAAGGGAAAAGATGAAAGAAAGAAGAGAAGAAGGGAATGAAATAATAATTTCATAAAAATAACTATAATAAGTTTAATAGAGTACATTCCTTACTATAAATAGTTACAATTTTAATGGTTTTTCTATGGGTTCTCTTAAACGTTGTGTGATTTTTTGGTATTTAGGTGCAACAGAGTCGCTGACCAAGGTCATCTCTCAACGAAGGACATAATTAAAAAACATATTCAAGGAAATTTAGATGTAAAATAAATTAAAATAAACACATTAATTAAAATTATGGGGTTGTTTAATGTTTATAAAAGAAGAAGATATATTCTGAAAGAAGATTATATGTTCTTTTCTTTTTTAAATTTTATTTAAAAAAACAATTAGAAATATTATTAAAAAATATTTTTATAATTAATAATTCATCTAAATATTTCTATTAAATTACATAATAATAATAATTATTTAAATTAAAATCCACATAATTATGATTACTTATTTTTTTAATCCTCAAAACCTATAAGATTTAACTTAACCACAGTGTTGAAATTAATTAAACCCTAGGCATACTTCGAATGATGAAGTCGTAGAAACCCAATTTTATTATTGTTCTAAGGATAAAATTTGGATAATATTAAATTAGGAAAAAATTTCATTTCATAAATGATGAATAATTCCATTTTGGGATTTTTTTGAACTAAAAAAAATTATCATTTCTAGTTTTTTTACCGATTTAGATCGTACTATCACAATTCACACATTAATCGACATTTCATGTTTTGTGTTAATTGTTCAATCATTTTATTAATTTAATTTATTCTAACAACACAATTAATAGATCATATTATGGGAATTACATAATTTCATTTTTTGAAAAGACATAAATTAATAAGGTTAAAGGTAGATTAATTACTAAGAAAAAATACTCTTCCATGGATGGTGTAGTCATCAAAGAAATAACTTGAATTATAAAAAGTCACAGAGAGGATATAACCTAATAAAAATTTTAATATTGATTAATATGCAAAAATTTAAAAATATATAAGAATTAACTATAATAAAATATAATAAATATAATAAAAAATAGGATTTTATTATTAAAACCCAGGCATTATAATTAGAAGAGGAATAAGAAGGATTTAATGACATGATCCTTGCTTCAAGAGCTACCCCACATGAAATTCATGGATAATTGTTCTGTAACAACATATAGTATTCCCTAAACATAATAATTCACATAAAATATCCTCAAAAAGAGAAAACAAAACACATGTATCGAGTATATTGGAGGATACGATTCTAAAACCTTCCATGTGTGAATAGGAAATCCATCCATATAATTTAATCCAACTTGAAAAAAAAATTACCACCAAAACATGTGAACAAACTTTTATTATATAAGTATTAATTGTGATTTTTCTCACTATATACATTCCAAATTTGATCCTAATAAAATCATAGATGTAGAATATATTACCCAAATGACAATGTGGTGTTCAATTTGGCCTGTCCAGTCCAGATTTGAATTTATGGCCCATTTAATCTGAACTGAAAAACAATATATTTGGTATTATCTCAATTAACGTTGTATATTATTAATTAAGGAATTTTTCTTATAGTTTTTCAATTTATAATTTGATAAATTTAAATATTTATGACTGAAATACAATAGTACACTTTAAATATTTAAAAATAGAATTTTTATCAAATTTTAAAATGACTGATATAATCCCAAATATTATATAAATAAACATATTTAAATCATTGTGAGTAAATTATGTAATTTATTACCAATAAAATATGAAATAAAAAATGTGTTTTATTAGTGTTTTAACCTCAAATGAATCATATGTCCAAAATCACTTTTGTATGTTGACTAATGCCGAATAGATTATTAATTCATTATATTTTTAATGGTAAACATGATATAATTATCATTTTTATACATAATTTTTAATTTTTAAACCAAAAATGAAATATTTTTATGAAAAATTATCTAGGTTACAATCATGGAGATTGTAGGTTTTACATATGTTTGAGTAATGTTTCCATTTTTCAAAGATCAAGATGGAATGGAGGTAAGTATTATTTAATATTTATAGGATGGTAATTATATCATTATATTTTATTATTTAATTAAATAACCTTACACATTTTATCCATGTGGTGAGATAATAAATACAAATCACATTGATTTGTGAGGTGGTAGTCTGCCACACACATGAATGACATTATCATTTTTTCAATGAATAGTAAGGTAAGAAATTATATGCGATATTAATTTTATATATTGGTTTATATGTCATTAATATCATATATAAACATAAAATTCTTCTTTATTACCTTCCATGAAAATAAAAATTAAAAAAATCACATCACTTCATGAGATGGTAGTTCGTTGTACACACGAGCGATATTATCGTATTCTCTATAGAATAGAAATTAATAAGGTATATATGATATTATAATTATTTAAGTATAATTATATCATTAATATCATACATAAACAATTTATACATCATTATATCCATCTTTGAGAAGCGGTTATGGAAAATGAATTATGTCACTTCGTGAGGAGGTTGTCCACCACACACACGATCCACAGTTTCATTTCCCATTTGAAGGAGAATATTGTTTTAACTGATGAAATTAAAAAAAAACATATAATCATTTTTAATATAATTATGTGATTATATAATCACATTTTAACATGATTTTAAGGAGTTGGAAGAAGAAATAACATTAAATGCTCGGTTAAGGGCGTTTCCTCTTCTCCAAAATACATCTTTTAGATTAAATAAGAATCCTTCCCTAGTTTTCTTTATTAAAAAAAGGCTTATAAGATGATTTGAGGTAATTATTAATTTTATTTTGGTTGATATTGGTTGAATCAATTTGTTTTTGGAAGTGTAGATAGAAGAGGAGAGAGGGTGTCTTTTTTATATGTGGGAATGATGATACACATGGATTTTTTTGATAACAAAGAATTACTCCCATGTATTTGTCATGAAATATTTCTCATAAATGAACTAATATAAATATTAAAAGTCATTAGGTCAAATAATTACTATAAAATACAAATTAAACAATTTTTGGGTCATTTTTAACCCATATATTTTTAGTTTAGCCCACAATAACCCATTTTTACCTCAACTGGGATAAATAATTTTTAATATTTTAACTGTTAATTATGGTAACAAATTTATTTTAAATTAATTGATAGTAAATATTATTATTATTTTAAATATGAAACCCTCTTTTAAAATTTTACTTAGTGAAGTGGAAGAATTTATTTTCAAATTAAACCTAAAGAGGTGTAAAAAATTGTTTTCAAAATAAAATCTTTGAAAAGGTGAAAATGTTTTGTATAAAAATTCAATATGAAATTAATTAAAATTGAATAATTTATATTAACTAAAATATAATTTAACAAATATATCTTTTAAAACCATATTAAAATAAAATTGGGCTTGTAAATTCCTTAATTGAAAAGGCAGTTTTTAATGAAATCATTAATTTTCACTATTCTTCAAGAAATGAAACTTTTAAAAAAAATCCCAAAATATCACCCTAATATAATTTTTATAATAATATTTTAAGAAAGTGGAAAATTTTTTATATTGAATTTTATAAAATTAGTAAAAATTAATTTTAAATTATTCAAGAAAAAAGAGATAAATTCCCCTTTTACAAATAATATTATTTTCTAGAAAACATTTCTTTCCATTTAAAATAGTTTTTAGTTAATATCTAATCAATATAGAAATATTGTATTTATTTTATACATGGGTAAAATAGATGATTCATAATTTAGCTCGTCTCATTAATACCAGACAATTTAATGGCTAGGTTATAATGTTCATGTTTATATAATAATATTTTAATAGATTATTATGTTTTCTTTCAACAGGGTGTTTCATTCACACCATGCTATCAAAGAGATTGAATTTATTTAAAAATAACAATATAATAAAATATTCGGTTGTTATAGGCCTAGTTTATTTAACTTTCTAATAATGGTAACAAATAACTGGCATAAAACAGGAAGATGTCGTGAGAGATGAAACTGAAGGATAATCGACACGCTTTCCATTACCCTGACGTGGCTCATCCTACTTACACTTTATACTAAAAAATAACTACGGATACCTCAAACTTAAAGAACACTAATGATATACATCTTTCAATTCAAATTATCCTCTATCATAGCCACCTTATCCACCACCTTTGAATGTGTTGGAAGACAGAAAATAATAAGTATAGACCTTATATCTGGCCTGAAGCCCATCTAAAAATGTTGAGCCTTAATATAATTTTTCATGAGGATATCTGGAGAAACATGAACCAACTCAGTAAATCAAGCATCATACTCCATCACTGAATGATCCCCATTCTTCAAAATCATGAAATAATGGTCCATTTCCACCCTCAAGTCATCTAGTTATAGAAACCAATTGAAAGGCACTATGAAAGTGGTCAATGTTAGAACCCCATAACTTCATGGGAGAACCATTAACTCCCACAACATTCTATATATTCCTTCGAGAACATACATTGAAAATCAAACTTTGCAGGTCTTAGGGGTCTCCAAAAAATCAATTATTTGATCAATATGATGTAATAACTCCCTAGGCTCATTGGTTCGCTTGTCACTACAAAAACCTAGTGGGTATTACCTTATAAACTCTTGAGCAGGGTCTACTGGATATTCCATCTCTCAAGCACACACATGACCCAAGGATTCGACCATATGATTCAATGGCTCTACTAAAGAGATATAAATAGGAGGTTTCACCTATTGGGTATTCACTATATCTCTCTCTCTATGCCTGGATGAGGTCCTTTTGGGTGGAATTTTGCTACAAGAGAGACAACACAAGAATTAACAAGTACATTTTAATATCCAAACACATCAAACAAACCAAATTAAACCCTCATCATGTTTATCAAAAAGTAATATTATCATCATAAAAAACTCAAAATAAAAAATGCGAAAAATATTAAAAATCTAATGTATCAACCTCATCATGGGATAACGATATGTTGCAGGCATAATCAACAATCTCTTGGGTAAGATTTCACTAATAGTAAATTAACATGACCCATCCACGAAAGATGATCGTCGTACTAACATCAGAAACATAGTTATACAATATAGCTTCTAGAGTAATGCAGCATATGAAAATAACCATATACAAAACACAAAATTATAGAAAAATCCTACTATGATAGGCCGCATACAAGGTATCTCAAGCTAATTCTCAAAACTCAAATGAATGGAACAACCCCAATAATACTAAAATATCAAAACAAATCCTTGTGTGATTTTTTTATTTGAGACTATGTGTCCACCAAGAAACACCGAATGATGGTAATTAAAAAGATCCACTCAAGTACATGTTCCTCATTCATTTACTTTTTTCATTCAATACAAAGTCTATATACGCGCAAATGAATATGTAGGGTGTGAGTCACAAAGCCCAGTTTCTACCACCTAGAATCTATTTAATCTTTTTAACAATACATGGTTAGTGCAGAGTTTGGCCAAACCATGTGACCATATTATTTTTGGTAAAATTAAAAATTTCACCTAATTCAAAATCAATTTCAACCTAATTTTTTTTATTCCTCCTACGTAGAGAAAAGTCTCCATTTTGAAACATATTTGGGTGACTATTCATAGATTTGAGTTAACTTCTCCATTCAATGTCTAATTCATGAACTTATAATCTTGTTGCATTCATACCAATGTGTTCTTAATTAATTTCTAGTCATTATTTGTTCTTTTTTTACTAGATGTGGTATTTAGGTACAAGATAATAGGCACTGATTTCAGGTTATTTATATGTTCTTCATTTTTCCACAATATGAGTTGAATCGAGAGTTTATAATAAAAGATTACTCTACTACCGAGCTAAAATATGTGGTCTATACATTTCCAATTGGTTTTGGTTGTCTATTAGGATATATTCCATTGTGCCTCCCACAATACATTCTGGTGCAGCCCTGAAAACGAAATGATAAATTGAATTAAATGGAATTTTACCTATTAGGGATGCCTAGAGGATTATTTGAGATATGTTGGTGGTTGTTTCCCCAACTGATCCACCCATGGGGTGTGCCCTTTCCTTGACACATGTTAAACCATCCTGGGGTGTGTTTTAAAGCTTTCCTAGTTAGATGAATTCCAATTATAATAAATGAAATTTATTTTCCTATTTTGGTGTTATTTTTGAATCGTTTTTCCTCGTGAAAGCATACATGCCTATTTAATTGATTAAATGGATTCTTAGTGATATGTTAAATGAGTTTGTATACTCTTGGTTTTTTTGAATTACTTAAATGGTTTATTTGGAAACTGTGAATGATGAGTGGGTATACTCATGGTGTGAAATGGTAATTGTTTGTTGATGAATGAAATGTATTTTATTTGAAATGGAAGTGGATTCATGGTTTGGTATACCATGAGACTGGATTCTATTTAAATTCCTTAGATGTTACTCCTTATATCTTAAATTTGGTAGTGGAAACCTTGGATATATTATTCTCCTTCGGTATTGATTACATTTGATGCTATCGTCTTTGATACCCCTTGGATCTAGATTCCTTAGACTCACATAGGACATGTTTTGTATGATATTCTCATATGACTCCAACTATTTCCTAACCATGTTTCCATCAAGATTCTCATTAGACACGATATGTATTCGTTGGTCATCTACCCCTTAGATCTAGAACTTTATGGTCTGAAAGATCATTACATGGAATGACCATTGTATTTGTAATACACTTCTATTATATTTCACGACCATGAGAAATATTATATGCCTGTTCAAACGGCTCAGTCATGGGTGTTCTGACACTTTAGGTTGTACGTCAAGGTTTTGATTGACAAGGAATTGTTGGAATAATGAAAAGATCATGTTAGTTATTTATGTTCTGTTTGTAGCTTCCTTGTTAGAGGAACTTTACCATCTTGTGTAGGGATAATTCAAACTATTTCAAAGTTACTTATTTAATAGTAGTTATTCCATGGGAACTATACATTTATTTACTTACTTACTATTTTATCGACACACTAATTAGCTTGTTGTATTGCACATCCTGAATGGTAGAGATCTTTTGGTGGTTTCCTAGTAGGATTGTTTCTAACACCCTATTTGGGACATTGTTGGGCACCCTAATAGACTATTTGGATGTAGGTAGGGACTGGGTCAAGCACCCACAGTTCGATGCTTGATTTCATACCATACATAAGAGAATAGGAGAATGAGATTGAGTTGAGGATCATGATACTATTTGTACATATCACCTTTGGTATTTTTATTATTTTGAAATTTTCAATGTTTTGAGCTATTCTATTCTTATTTTATATTTATTTTAGAAACACATAACATCATCATTGTATGCAAGAAACCTTTGGGATTATTTTATCTATTACTGTTGTTATTTATTGTCTGATTATTTTAATGCTTCTTATGTTTAACTATTTTTTATATTCTATCGTGTTACACTCTGGTCAGTGGGAATTATCTCCCCACAGACACACCCTATTCCCTCACTGGTAGTCGGTAGCCTATGGTATTTGGGGAGACGCACATGAGGCCATGTGGCCAACCAAGCTCACTGCACTGTTGATTGGAATTTGGATCTTGAACACTACAAAGTGGTATAATAGGATTATTTTCTAGTTTTATTTACTATTTGGTGACAACATAAAGGGATAGAAATGAATATGAGTTTGGTAATGAGTTATTCCTGGGAGTAGCTTGCACGCATACATGAAAAATCCAAATTACCTCAAATGAATTTGTTGTTTCCTAGATTTTGACAATTACTCTAGATTCAACTCCACCATTGGGTGAATCACTTGATTTGTTATGTAAATATTGATATTATTTAGGATTCTATTTTGTTTCAACCTAATGAGATGAGGTAATTCCATCTCATGCATCGTTTTGGTCACTTTACAAGAATCAAATGCCTTTCATTATGTCATGCCATTTGAGATATAGTACTTATTGCATGTTTTTGTGATAGGTGCTATGATATATATACTTCTTATTGTAATAAAATTTCTAGGATGTGTTATGGTGTTAATAAGGTGGATTAAATGCTTTGGTTCCTGAGTCGTATGGCCTCTCATTGATAAAAAATGGGAAAACCATTCAGTTTAACAATTAATTTAAATTGTGATATTACACAAATAAATATTAAATTAAATTGAAATGGAAAATTGATCTTGGGAATAGAGACTTGACTTAGACCTAACCTTTTTTGTGGGAAAAAGGGATTTTATTCAGGGATGTTTTGGACTATTTCTTTATACAGTCCTGGATTTATGATCTGGACATGTGGTATGACACAGTTTTAGGAGGGTTTTGACATGTCCTATTCATTTTAGCTATGAGATTTTAGGTGGATCCTTTCTGAAGATTTTGTTTGTAATTGTAGAGACATGTAACCATGATGATCTCTAGTCACACGCTAGGAGGGTGGTGATGGACACAGTCCTGAGGTGGTGGACCATGGGATATCAATGGAACCTTATATAGTGATACTTACGGAACCTGTTGTTTATCTATACATAGGTACTGAGGTACAATTATTTTTGTGGTTTTATCACTTCATGAAGGCATTCCAGAGAGCATTGCATCCTACCTTGTCAATGTCTGAGCTGAAATAGTTGTTCCATTAATAGCATCTTTCCACTTTTTTGAGGGATGAAATTATATAGGAAGTCGGGGTATGGATAGAGATTATTTCGAAAATCTTTTACCATATTAAGACACCTCTTGAGAGGAAACTTATTTTACCATGAGACTCTGTGAGTAGAGTGGGCAGGTTAGTCCATTTTTATAGAGTAGGGTGCTATAGTGGTTATGGAGTACTCAACACGCTTTATAGAGTTACAACATTTTATGTTGAAATACCCTACTGATGAGATACCAAGAGAGAGATTAGGTCTCTAAAATGCTAGCAGATATCATGTCAGCATGTTTATATTGACCTCAGCTACTAAAATTTTGAATCAGGATTTGATTACAGGGGAGAGCCTAAGGTAAGATGGGGGTGGAGAGCAGAACATTATAATCACATGACCTAGTAGCTCGACTTCCAATGGTAGGAATCAATGTTTTGTGGAATCTAGGTAGATAATCACTAGTTGAGCAGTGAGTAAAGGAATATTAGTTTTTTATCATCAATATGTAATATAGGATCACATGAAGAATCAATATGATTCCGATCCATTTGAATGTCGGGCGTGCGGTGGGATGGGTCATGTGCAACTTTTCTACAAGAACATTCCTCTAGTAGTGAGTGGGAGGGGTAATATATGAAACCAATATTAAGAGTAGGTTTCTATTCTCTTTGTAAGGAATAGAGCTAAAGAATTTTCAATTGATCAGGTCAAGGCAGTGATGGTCATGGATGAGGTATTCAGGCACCAGTTTCACTGAGACATGAGAGTGGGACTACTCCAGGAAGTGATATTGTGTTAGAGGGTTGTGATTTAGGATAGATGTATTATTTTAAGACTACCCCCAAGGAGTAGGGAATTATACCATCTAAATTAGTAATAAGATTACATTAGTACAGAGAGTTAACCCTTGATGTTTCTAGGCATTACTTCATATGGAATGTTTATGTCCTTGAGATGACAGGGTTTGACGTTATAATTATGATGGAATGGGCATTATATTATCAATATTGTGTTCACTTCTATCATTGAAGGGTGGATTTCATATCAATAAACGGTGAATTTCATAATCCCATGTCTGAATGGGAAGTCCAAGTGAGTTTAGATGGACCAGATCATCATGAAATTAGAGAGATGACAACCCAAATCGCTAGTTTGTATTTAGATGGTTAGGAAGCACGTCATATGGACTTCTCTGGTTGATCATTTCAGGGATGTTTTCCTTGAAAATTTTTCGAGATTACCTTCTTAGAGAGAGGTATATTTCTCCACGAATCATGTTCCATGAGCTACATCGACATCTATTCATTCTTAAATGATGGCTACGGTGAATGATTAGGAGCTCAGGAGGCAGCTAGAGGATTTGGAGTCAAAGTGGTTTGTTATAACCAATACTTCTCTATTTGGTTATCCTTCACATTTTGAGAAAAATATTGATGGTACCATTATGATATGCATGGATTATCATTAATTGAACCAAATAATGAGTAAAAACAAACATTTATTTTTTTGGATAGAAGAAGGTTTTGGTCTGCTTTGAGAAGTTTGGTGTTCTCAAAAATTAATATGAGGATGGGATATCACTAGGTACGTATTAGAAATGTAGAAATACCTTGTATAACCTTTTCTAGAAGTTATGATTTATATGAGTATTTGGCCTTTTTCTTAAGTATCACAAACACACTAGTAGTTATCATAGTGTTGATGAACCGAGTAATCCATCCTAATCTGGTTTCGTTTATAGTGGTTTTCATGGATGATATTTTTGTTTATTCTCATAATCGACATGATAATAAAAAACACCTTGAGATCATATTGGATACACTGATAGTTCATCAGTTATATGGTAATCTCACAAATTTCCACTTATAATGGAAAGAAACTCAGTTCTTGGGTCATATTATCTCAGAGACAAGAGTATCTATTGACCTAAAGAAGTTGAGTGATATATTTTTCTAGGAGTTGCCCAAGAAAAGTTTTGACATATGTAGTTTCTTTGGGATTGATGGATATTATAGGGAATATCAATCAATACTTCTTACACATATCAGTAGCCATTTATGGGAATTATTAAGAAAGGCATGGCATTTGAATGATCTGATACCTGTGAGAAACACTTTTCGGAGTTGAAAGTGATATTTACATCAACATATATCCTAATAATTCAATAACAGGGAAGGATATATACCATGTATTGTGACACATTAGGTATTAGGCTTAGAACGGTGATGATTCAGGGGGATAGATTCGTGTTGTTTGGATGTCAGAAGCTGAGGACAAATGAGAGGAAAAACCTGATGCATGATCTCACGTTAGCTATAATCATTCTAGTTTATCACTTTTGTAGAAATTAATTACTATGGGAGTGTTTTTAATGTACACGGACCACAAAATCTTCAATTACATATTTACAAATAAGGATCTGAATATGAGGTAGAGAAGGTGGGTAGAATAACTATAATATATTGAATATGATCTTTCCTAAGCACATGTTGAAAGAAATGTAGTGGTCAGTTCACTAAGATGGATGAGTCATATATAGGTAGTTCAACATTATAGTAGTTTGTGGAAGTATATGGGTTTATTCTCAAAGATACACTTGGAGGTTAAGGAAGGTCATGGAAATTACTTTTTATCATCCTTTTTTGTGACCTCTACCCTGTTAGATAGAGTGAGGGTGATGAATCTATCTGATTCATAGGGCCAATTCCTACCGGAGAGTGTGGAAAGTGAGGATCAACCTCATAAATAGACTGTAGGTGAGGATGATATTTTTTTATCCATGGTTACATTTGGTTTCTAGTGGACATATGTGAGGATTTGATGCATGAGTTTCATGCCTCTGGTTGGGCAGTTCATCTCAGAGTCATGAAGATGTACCATGACATACGTTGTTAGTACTAGTGGATGGGTATTAAGCCTGAGGTGGATAGTTTTGTTACATGGTGTTCACCTGTCAGCATGTGATGGAAGAACATCAATGACCAGTAATAATTTTATAGGATTTACCTATTCTGGAGTGGAAATGGAATGATGTAATGATGGAATCCGTGACTGGTTTACCAATGGCCGCCTTGAGGTAGCGATGTTGTGTGGGGTTTTTATAGTCTCATGAAGGTTTCTCATTTCTTGCAGATCAAGGAGACCTTCGGTGTGGATGATTTTGGGAGTTTATGTATTTATGAGATAGTATGACTTCACATAATCTTGTACACTATATTTTGATATAGGGATTCATGCTTGATATCTCATTTATGGAAGAGTTCTTAGAGGTAATTTCATATACTGGTGACTCTGGGCACATCATACCACCCTCAAACTAATGGTCAGTTAGAGAAATTGATAGAGGTTCTTGTGAACATGCTATGAGCATGTGTCCTAGATTTTGGGGACAAATGGGAGAGGCATATACACATGGATGAGTTCATGTACAATAATAGTAATCATGCAACTATGTAGATAGAACATCCTTAAGATTTATACAGTAGGTCATGCTGATAAACCCAGTCCTGGTTAGAGGCATGTGAGGAAGATTTACTGGGACCACATCTCATGTAAGAGAATTCTAAGAATGTAAAGTTGATTTAGAAGTATAATCCTACTCTATAGTCTCAAAATAAATCTTACACAAATCACTATGGATAATGTAGAGAGTTTGAGGCCAGGGATTGGATAATTTTTGGTGTTCCATTGAGTCGGGTACATAGATAGATCAAGAGATAGATTATGCTTTCACCATGATATTTCGGGACATTCGAGATTCTAGAGAGAGTCAGGTTGGTTACTTATTGGTTGTTGTTACCAAATAGGTACTGAGTCATGCATGATGTCTTTCACGTATCTCAGATACACTAATATCACTCAGACTTGTCTTATACTTTTTATCCCAAGGAGGTTGCTTTATAGAATGATGTGTCCTTTTAAGAGCATATGATTCGAATCATTGATAGGATCATGAAGGTTCCCTAAGGTTGGTCAGTTCCTCTAGTATGGGTGATATGGACGAAAATATGTTTATAGGATGATAGTTGAGAGTGGGAGGATGTCGTTTATGCTCAGTGGCACGAGTTGTTATCAGATAAATCTTGGCCACCCCTTAGAAGGAAATTCGAGGATTAATTTCTTTAAAGGGGGAATATTTAAGAATCTAGGTATTATTATGATGTATAAATCCTTTATCATTTTGTTTAAATGTTTAAATATGTCCTAATTTGAGTACCCAATTTGATCATGGGTGTTTTAGGGGTGTATGATGTTTGTTCAGAGCCTAAAACTCATCTTTTTGGTTAAAAATGGTCTTGCTCATGGTTAGTTTAAATCATTCGGGGTAGGAAACATGGTTAGATAAAACTGTTTGAGGATAGACAGTGGGGAGATACATGCCACAAAATTAGACCAAAACATGTGAAATGGGACGCATGGACGTGCAAGAATTTTTTCAATTTTGATGGTAAATTTTTTGCATGATATGTTCACAATTAGTCAAACTGTGCAGAAAAATGTGTAGGTGCCCCTTCCCTATAGGGAAATGTGAATGGTTGGGTCATGGTTTAGCCAAAACATGTGGCCAAACCATGTGACCTTATTTTTTTGGGAAAAATTAAAACAAATCACTAACTAATTATCTATTTCAACTTAATTTTCATATTCCTCCTACGCACATCAAAGGGTCCATTTTGAATCCTCTTTGGGTGACTATTCTTGGATTTGAGGTAAATTATCCATATTATCTCTAATTCAAGAACTGATCATATCATTTTATCGACTTCATTGATTTCTTAATTCCTTTTTTTTCATTTCTTCATTCGTATTGGTATCATATGTACTAATTATGTGCAACCTAATATTCCCTAATTTCATGTTTTTTTATCTATTATTCATTTTTCTCTCAATCTAAGTTGAATAAAAAGTTAATAATTTATGGTGACTCTACTACTGAGCTAAAATAGGTGTTCTATACTTTTCCCATTGGTTATTGTTTTTCATTAGGCTAGCTTCCATTTTTCCACCTTCCATATGTTCCAACACATAGAAGAAACTGAAATGATAAATTGAATTAAATGAAATTAGACCCATTAGGGGTTACCTAAGGATCCTTTTAGATTTTTTGGTGGTTTTTCCCTTAACCGAGCCACCCATGGGGTGTGAATTTTCTTATCCACGTGTTTAACCACCTCTGGATTGTGTTTTAATGCTTTTCTAGTTAGAGGAAGCCTAGCTATAGTTAAATAAAATTGATTTTATTTTTAGTTGATGTTTTTTCCACCCTTTTCCATGTGATGACATGAATCCCTATTGAATTGATTAAATGGATTGTCTGTGATATGTTAAATGAGTGGGTATACTTATTTTTTGTTTTTTAATTGGTCTAATAGTTGATTTGGAAACTGTGAATGATGAGTGTGTATACTCATGGTGTGAAATGGTAATATTTTTGGTTAATGAATAAAATAAGATGTATTGGAAATGGTAGTGGACACCATGGTTGGTATTCTAAGGTTATTTATTCTATTTAGATGCCCTGGATGTTACTACGTGGATCCTAAATGTGGTGGTGGATGCCTTTGATAGTGTATCATCCTAGGGTCTTGATTTTTTGGGATGCCATGGGATTATCTACCCCTTGGATACAGATTTATTGGACTCACATATGTTTAGTATGGAATGATCCTTGGAGTTCAACCAGTTCCTAACTAAGTTTCCTTCGAGATGCACACTGGTGTCGATGAGGATTCCTTGGTCCTCTACAAAATGGATCCATCCCTTAAAGGTCTGACACTTCATTATACGATATGGACATGGTGCTTGAAATACAATTTGATTATATGACATAATCATGAGTAATACGATATGGTTTTTTGAACAGCTTGGTTGTGGGTGTTCTGACACTTTAGGTTGCACAATAATCCATGTTTGACATGCCATGTTTGGATGAAGGGCATGGTCGTGTTGGTTACCTATAATTGTTTTTGTAAATTTGTTATTAGAGGAGCTTGGTAATCTTTTTCATAGATCCTTGAGAGTATATTTATGAGTTATTTGTTTAATAGTTTATATTCCATGCACATTGTACATATATTTACTACTTCCTTCATTCACTCGAACACTGCTTAGCTTGTTATATAGCACATACTAAAGTTGTATAAATCATTGGTTGGTTACATACTGGGATTGTTTCTCAAACCCTATTCGGGCCACTATTGGGTAACCGAACAAACTCTTTGGATGCAGGTAGGGACTAGGGAAGGAACACACAGTTCGATGCTTGATTTTGTACCACACATAGAAGCAAGGGAGCATGGAACTATGATGAGGCTCATGATGCTATTTAGAGATAACAATTTTATTCTTTCTGGTGTTTTTTGAATAGTACTGTGTTGTGTTGTTGTATACCTATTTTGGATTATTTATAGAAATATTTAACATCATCATTGTATGTGAGACACTTCTGAAATTATTGTTATTTATTCCATATGTAATCTATTATCAACATGTTTTAATGCTTTGGTTGTTTATATATGATTGATATTCCACTATGTTACACTCTGGTCAGAGGGCATCATCTCCCCATAGACACACCCTAGACCCTCACTACTAGTTGATAACCATTGGTGTCTGGGGTGATGTGTTTGAAGTCATGTGGCCAACCGGGCTTGGGGCACAATTGAGTGTTTTCCAGGTTGAGGATGTTACAGTATGTATGTATGTATGTATGTATGTATGTATGTATGTATGTATGTATGTATGTATGTATGAATGTATGTATGTATGTATGTATGTATGTATGTATGTATGGATGGATGGATGGATGGATGGATTCATTCCAGAATGCATGGATATATCTATGTATGCATGGATGTGTGGATGTATATATGGACTTAGGTGTGTGTGTGTGTGTGTGTGTGTGTGTATGTATGTATGTATGTATGTATGTATGTATGTATGTATGTATGTACATATATATGTATGTAAGTATGTAAGTATGTATGTTTGTATGTATGCATGTCTGTATTTATATACATATGCATGTGTGGATGGATGAATGCATGTATGTATGAATATACGTATGGATGTATAAATGAATGTATGAAAGAATACATGTTGTATGGATGTTTGTATGGATGTACGTACGTACGTATGTACATATGTATGTGTGTGTGAGTTTGTGTCATTGTATGTGTGTATGTATGTATAATGTATGTATGTATGTATGTATTTATGGATGGATGGATGGATAGATGTATGTACATATGTATATATGTATGTATGTATGGACAAAAGGATGTACATATGCATGTGTTGATGTATGTATGTATGTATGTATGTATGTATGTATGTAAGTATGTATGTATGTATGTATTTATGTATTTCTGTATGTATGTATGTATGTATGTATGTATGTATGTATGTAATTATGTATGGATGCACACATGCATGGATGGATGTACGTATATATCTATGGATGTATATAAGACAGTATGTATGTATGTATGTATAGAAGGATGGATGGATGGGTGGATATACGTTTGTAGGTATGTATATATGTATGTATGTATGTTTATATATGTGTATGGATGGATGGATGGGTGGATGGATGGATGGATGGATGGTTGTATGTATGTACGGATGGATGTATGAATAGATGCTTGCATGCATGCATGGATGGATGTATGTATGGGTGGATGAATGTACGAATGCATGTATGTTTGTTTGTCTGTCTCTATGTATGTTTGTAAGTGTGTGTGTGTCTGTGTGTCTGTCATGACTTGACCAACTGGGTCCTGCCTGGTCAGTGACAGGTCCAATATGACATCGTTGTGCTCACCTCCAGAGGCTAGGGGATAGAGACTAGCACCATGTTGGCATATCAAACACATGGGAGTAAATGGTCTAATGTACTTGTAAAAACATACACATTTCCAAACTCATAGATTTCTAAAATGTAAAACAACAAAACTAATACCAATTAAAAACATCTATCTCACAATCAAAGTAAAATAATAATACTGAAATCAATAATGTCAAAATACTATCCTAAAAAAACTGTATTGAAGTCCAACCTACTAAATGAGGGGACACTGGTCAAAAGTGACTCTCGATTTGAACCGTTGTTTTTTTGTCCTAATCTAATCTATGTCTTCTCCTGTTCCACCAAGAACCCCATCAAACAACCTATCATCCATATAAGATATGATATGTGTGGGAAAAATCCCATACAAGGGTGAGTATAACAGTACCCTATAGGACACTCCAAAATCACCAAGCAGAATGCATCGCGATAGTATTTAGCTCATCATAGTGTCTTTCCCATCAATGAATATGAGACATACATATATACAGATCTATTTACACTCATGGTAGAAACAATTTATCAAGGTAAGGTCACAAATTCATTTCCAGCCTATGATTCTTCTCTAGAGTTTTTAGAAAAACTCACATTGGGAGAACTTATTCTGTGAGTTTTATAACACTGTTGGTGTTCATATTTGACATGGTACTCATCATGTATCTCCTTATGGAAGCACATGATTTATGTATAAAGAGATCAATACATGGATGGGGGATCACACCTAAGGAAATTAGGAAAACAAACAACCCATTCTATAATAACTCTCTATACAGGGTCTCAACCCCTATGAATGTTGGTCATACCAATTCCTGGAACCGCACTTAAGGAAAAAGATGAAAGAGTATTCAACCTTGGGCATCATGAAGTGATTCTAGTAACACTCTCCAAGACTATTCCATTAAATTGGATCCCAATATTATGTTTAGTATATAATTTCACATCATACCCTCATAGATATTGAATGAGGGAACACACCCTAAGGAAATTGGACTACTCTAAATAGAAAATGAGTTTCAAAACATCCTCAGAAAAAGAACATGATGTGTATTATTAGTGCACGATGTGTCATTCCTACCTCATGTATTCCCATGAGCACCAGTGTATTCCTATGTACTCTAGGCTGTTCCAGTGTACACCTAGCCATTCCCATGTACCGTAGGTCTTGACTATTTACTGCAGGGCATGCCCATGTATCGCAGGTCAATAACATGTACTTGGTCGTGTCCGAGTACTTACCATTATCATGTACTCTACCTGTTATTATGTGCATGGATATTTTTTGACCATATATCTTATGAGATACATAGATAGACACCAAAACTGGGTCACATGGTGTGTTACACATGTCACATAGTGTTTGATCCTTAACATTCCATGAAAATACTAACACTATTTCCAGGGGACCACACGATGTGTATCTATGGATTACACCCCATGTAACATGGGATTTTCATAAGATCATGCTTTCTACACGCGTAATCAAGTTCTACCATCACATCAGATCCACTTCTATTTTTTCTTACGGATTTTTGATCTCGTCTAGTCAAGCCTTTCTATCACCGAAGATATGATTCTGATCATCAAAACCAATTGGGAAACCATTTTATTCCACCTTGTTTTCATCATAAATCAAACTAGGAAGAATTTGAAACATTGGTCTAATCCAATCCTAATGTGATCATACTCCATCATCTCACAATGTACCCTTTATTTTAAACTGTAGTAGTGGTGTGGATCTGTTTTACTAAAAAGGGTTTCACAAGGATCGAATATTGTGTATTCACCATACTGTAGGTGATAGAAATTACCCAAGATGGATATGTGATGAAACATGGGAGAAAAACCCAAACCAAAAAATGAGGAATGAAACTCGTCCATTGTTTTGGTTGCCCACAAATTATTATTGTTATAAATAAATGAAGAAATAAGGAATAATCAAAATAAATCACCATCAATCAACTATCAATGCAAGAATCTATTTTTGTTAGTGTGATTGATTAATGTTCGACATTGGATAATCAAATGGGATAAATCCAAAAAATGAAAATGGCCTACCACATGTTTAGTTTTCACACCAATAATGAACGATCTTGCATCATTTTCATTGGAAATATCCATGAACTTTATTGGTATTGAGAATCCTTGCGGTATCGATACAGTTCTCTCATCAATTGATGTGTGCCAACTAACTTCTCCAAAAAAAAACTCTCTCAATTATCAATGTTTTGTGACTAACCTTTTTAATTATCTATAAAATTAGATTAATGGGTTTTAATGAGGTTTATTATTTAATTAAATAATTAAATTAATATTTTATTTTATTTAATTATCCCCCACTATTGGTGCTCAATCCCAATGCCAAATTACAATAGAGATTATGTTGTGACTAATGTAAAACACACATTCTAAATTCAATGATGTCCTTATATTTCATATCCAATCCTGTGTTTTGATGTTATTTCACATTTTTATAAAAAAATGTGAGGTTAGATATTAATTTATTTAATATTTTTAAAATATAAATTTTTTAATCACCGAGCATAAAAATATATTGTCCTATCATCACCTTTCACTAAAAATATTACTATATATATTTCAAAGATTTACATGGAAAAAAAAAATATTTAATAAATTCACCCAAACTTAGGTATTATTAACATGAAAATAAAAAATTACTTCTCATAAAGGTGTGGGTATTGAGATTTCATATGGGTTTACTACTCCTATGTTCTCTTCTAAAGACTCTCATGCTTCAAATGGACATGCTCCAAGGGAATGTCTCACCCATGAATGATCTTAACTTCCCGATCCTTTTCCTCCACTAATAACACAACACTGGTAGTTCTATCCTCAATGTCTATCTCGCCCCAGTTGATAACATGTAACAGTTCATGCACGTACCTCCTCATCAGAAACATGTGGAAGTGGATGTGTACTGTATCAAATTATGATGGTAGATCCAAGTGGTACACCACCTCTTCGACTCTATACAATATCTGGAAAGGAAAAATGAACCATAGAAATAACTTTCCAGCTCGGAAAAATATCTATATTCCACATTGATATGAGAACTTTAGAAACACATGGTCTCCCTTCATGAAATCCAAATACCTATGTCATTGGTCTTCATAGGAATAATAATGTATCTGTGCAGTCTTCATTCACTCGAAGATTATCTACACCATCTCCATTGTATCTCGTACCTACTTTAGGCCCATGAGTTATGACTCACCTGGATGAGTCCAACATAATGGTGACCTAAAGGGTTTCCCGTATAAGGCCTCAATTGGTTCCACACCGCTGTTGGAATGGTAGATATTGATTTATACAAACTCCACCAAGGGTTGGTGATCCTCTAATCTATGAACAAATCCAACCTTCCAAGATAGTAGCATGTCCTCTAGAACTTTTATGGTTCACCTAATTTGGTTATTAGTTTAGTAGTGAAACATCATGCTGAATCACAACTGAGTCCCAAAGTCCTCCAACAATCCTGCACATAACTATGATGTGATGTAAGCATCATAGTTTGAAACAATCATCAAGGGAAATACATTGATCTAGAATATCTAGTGTATTTAATGACGTCCCAAGCTCTCTAATGAACTTTAGATTCAGTTAGCTAGGAAGTGGGATGAAATTGTGATTCAGTCTATGATCATCTGAATAAAATCATGTCCTGTAGAAATTTAGTGTAATACATAAAAAAAACATATATATACCATCACACTTATATTTAGTCACCTGAAGGGGTTGATCTAAACATTGAAGAACCCAATGCTTTTCCTTCACCTAGTAACTTGTGATTCATCAATAGATAAACCCTGCTATAAAATTTTTCATAACTGGCCGTGAGAACTAGTGTCAATGGTCTTAGTACAAATTTTCCACACCTAGATTTACCTCCAAGAGGTATGTATTGAAATCCCTCAAAACATCCCCATGTAATTCAACTAATTCCCTTATCTGTCCTCCAAAAAGTATATCATTCTATCAACCTTGAAAAATATAGTGTGAGCTCATCCATTGGACATCCAGGTATGCACATTACTGGTATCTCCCAGTCAAGCTTCTCTAATAAATATAGAATTATTGGGGTAACAATCATCAAATGGAGGTAAGATGAACCATCATAATCCATAAAGAACTAATACAACGAGTCAAAATTCTCTAATGCATCAGCCCACAAATGAGAACAAGATTTCCTGCTGAGAGTATCTGGCACCATGTTCCCCTTACCTTGATCATAAACTATCTCAATGTTATTGTCTTGGAGTAAATATATCCATCAACACTATCTTAGGATAAAATCCTTTTGAGAAAAAATATACTTGGGACACTTATGGTTATAATAGATGATAAATTGCACTCCCATAAGATAGTTTTACCAAATATTCAAGCTTAATTATACAACTACCAATAATAGATCATGTGTTTAATAGTTATTATCATGAGGTCTAAACTTCCTGGACCCCTAGGTAATCACCGACTGCCTATAAATTAGAAAAACAATGTTTGGTACCTAAGGAATCATAGAATACTAGGTAATTTATACCCTCCTCTGGAAATATAAATATGGGGTTCTGATCAACCTCTTCCTTAACTCTTAAAATATTCTTAGAAAGTATTAGTCCACAAGAGCGACTACCTATTCCTAGTAAAATAATTCAAAGGTACTGATATCCTAGAGAAACCTAGCATGAATCTCCTGTAATAGACTTCCATACTAAGGAAGCTTTAAACCTAAATCACTCTCTTAGTTGGATCCTGAGCTCACACTACCTCAACCTTCACTAGGTATTCTAAAAATACCTATGATAAGATAATATTACCCATAAAGTGAAAATTAGGAATCCTAAAATGAAACTTCAAGGGATTCCTTTAACTTTAGTGCCCATGGAGTGTGTCCAGGACCATACTCAAGTGTATCAAGTGATCCTCCATAGATTTCGCGTACACTAAGATGTCATCAAAGAAGAATACTAAAATATGGTCCCCGAAAGGCTAAATAATCAAGTTTATGAGTCCCAGAAACACTATTTTAGAAGTCAGAACACCTAACGGAATATATTTGTACTATTATTGACCATAGAAACATTGAAATATTATCTTTAGAATATCCTCACCTCATAACCACAACTGGTGACAGGATGATCGGAGGTCAATCTTAAAAAACTAGAGTACCTCGTTCAACTAATCAAAGAG
This sequence comes from Viscum album, assembly GCA_963277665.1. Lineage (NCBI taxonomy): Eukaryota > Viridiplantae > Streptophyta > Magnoliopsida > Santalales > Viscaceae > Viscum > Viscum album. Next base: position 1,609,537,799 of record OY728128.1, read on the forward strand.
TTCCTAAGCCCTAAGAAGTGGATATGTATTCTTCATGGCCACTAATTTCAGTTTTTTATAATTCACATGAAACCTCAAACTCCCATACATCTTCTTGGAGAACAACACTGGTGTTGCCGTGGGGGAAACACTAGGTCTCACAAATCCATTCTTATGCAAGTATTACAACTACAGCCTTATCCCTAAAATCTCTAAATAAGTCATATGATATGAAAATATAGATATTAAGGCCATTCCTAGGTGAAATTCATTGAATAATTCTATCTCTTGGTAGAAAGGTAATATTGGCACATCCTCTATAAAGGGATCCTCGTACTCCCCCAACATTTCAGAAAACTAGTAGCCCATAGAATCCACTACATCAAGATTCATGCTATCCAATTGTGATTAATTGGATTTAATATCTTAAATATAAGTCCATACTACTCTTCTTGGGTATCCTTATCACCTATGAAGGATATACTCAATTATATTTTGTGGATACACTACATCCTCTTACTGAATCAATTTATCTAGGAATAAACCATGGATAGCTCATCCATAATGAAGATGTAATCAAAAGATATAACTACTAATATAAAGAGATGACATAATAAGATATTACCTCTCAATTAATGTTAATTATATTGAAAAAGTGTGTGATCACTAAGTCAGCTTCAGTAGGTGTCTCGATGCATAAGAGTCGAGCCAATGGCTCAATCAGAATCTCTAGGTCTATAACATGGGGTGTATCAAGAAATGATAGGATCATACCTATGTCTATTAGAATTATCGATCTGGTAGAAAATAAATATATAGTACTTATTTTCATACTTAGATCCTCTAGTTAATAGTAATCAACTACCTATTGTTGACTTCTCCCCTATCCACTAGCTCCCTAATCCTGGAGGGGACCACCCAAGGGTGGTGGGGGGAAAATGTAAAATTGTATTCCACTTCTAAATCATGCCCCTATTTCTCTACCACATATTCTAACCTACATAACACCTTCCCTAACCAATTACATTATCAAGGTGTCCCATCCACTGACTCTTGGTTAGATATATGGTGAGTTAGAAAATCTTATGCAAGATGTTCCCACTCGTCATAAGAGTAGTTTCACTTCTCATTAGGCTAACTAGAATCATACTGTAATCCCTAAAACATATACCTCATTTCATTATCTCATCTCCAGAAATATCTCACAAGTCTGGATCCCTAATTTTACCACTAAATACCTACTTACGAAGACTCAGATCTTGTGTTTCTAACACTGACACCCATTTTTGGTGTCTTCTTGGCCAGAAATACCCCCCCACCAGATCAAGATCCAACGCCCCAACATAGGTAGGAATAAATAAAGGTATCAAAACATCTCATACGCATCTTCATAGACCTTTATTGAAAGTTTGGAACTATAATAATTTATAAATTACATTTTCCATGATGTTTCATGAGAGTTTGGTAAACCACAATGAATACCATCTATAGTCGTGCTTCCTTATTAATGTTACCAAAGATCATGAATGTACACTACTCACAATAAAGCTAGAGACAAATATTCTATAAAATGTAACTCAAATTCTACCCTTGAAACAATTCCTCATAAAATGATAAATCCACATGGCTCCACTATTACCCAGCAGATTCATGAACAAGGGTCTCTACCAGGACCATCATATAGTCCCCAGGTGTTCAAACAAGGTGAAAGACTTGCATTACCACCTCAAGAGAATCCAAAATTTCATTGGGGTTTGAATTCCCTCAGAACCTAAGGTGATGGTGACACTAAAACTGGTGAAGTACACTTATCCTACCCACATCATACACTCATACCAATACTACAAATATGGCATTTATCATCGCTAGAAAAGTGCATTAACAGTGCTAAAAAAATCATTGTTAATTGAGGTGAAGTTAAAGGTGTTCTCTTTTATTAGCACTCAGAAAATCGCTGATAAAGGAAACTTTTATCAGTTCTTAAAAAGCACCGATAAACAACCCCTTTATCAGGGCTTTTAAAAAAGAACTGATAAAAGTAAAAAAATAATAATGATATAATATGCTTGGGTGGATCTTTTATCAACAATTGACCCCTATCATCGGTAGTCGTACCCCCCTGACACTATCCCATGCATTTCCCTTTACGCGCATCCCCCAACGCACTCACCTCCTTGCTTCCACCCGCACTCGAACCCACGACTTCCCCCGTGCACGCCTGCACTTTTACCACTAAGCCAATTCATTTTTTCTCTATTTAATGATATATCTATTTATATATTCATAGTTATATTTATTTGTATTTGAATATACATTCATATTAATATAAATATATTTAGTTATATTAATACATATATATTTATTCATATATTAATATATATTAATATTTGTATATATAGTTTTATTTATTCGTATATTAATATAGATTCAAATTAATATAAATATTTTTAATTATATTAATAAATATATATTTATTCATATATTAGTATATATATATTCATTCGTATATCAATATATATATATATATATATATATATTTATTTATCTATATATTTTTAGTTATAATTTTTTATCCGTATATTAATTTGTATAATAATATAAATTTATTAGATTAGTTTTAAATACATTTATAAAATATGTTTTTTATGTGTGTTTATAAATAAATAAATAAACACAGACATACATGTATACAAAAAACACACACACACAGACACACAGACACACATAGACACATATATATTTACGAATAAATAAATATATATGTGTATTGGAAAAGCCATAGATTGTTAAAAAGACCATAACTTATAATTTAGAAGCCCATTTTAACTCCACAACCAGTCAAATCGAAGAAAATGAAACAATCATCTAAATAATATGTGGTACAGGCTAAACAGATATCCAGATCATAAGTTATACTTGTTTTAATGTTAAAAAAGCGGGGTATCCCGACTAAAAACGGAGTTTTGGAGGTCTTTTGGGCCTTTTGGGCCTTGAAAAATGTGACTAAAGGTTCCTTCGGGTCACTAGTGCATAGAGCTCATCACAGGCTCTGATTTGATATGATGTAGAGCTCAAACGGACACCCGTATCAAAATTTATGGCCGTCTGAAGTTTGATTTACATTTTTAACTTATTATAGATATTTTATTAATTTTTTTTAATTTTTTGTGTCTTAAAATTATTATTAAATTATTATTAATCGATGATAATTCAAAAATTTTTAATTAATAATAATTTTTAAAATATTTTATATCCATTTTCACTAAATTTTATTTATATTAAATGTAATAGTCTATTTATACTTATCTAAAACATATTTAAAAATATATATATTATATTTATATCAATATAAATATACATATATAACAATATATTATTTTTCATGACTTCTTTTGAAACATAAAATTTTTCAGCGCTAGAAAAAATCGATGATAAAGCCCCCCTTTATCAGTGCTACTAAAAAAAGCACTGATAAAGGGGTCCCCTTTAACAGTGCTAAAAAAGCGCTGATAAAGGGGGGCCTTTATCAGTGCTAAAAAAAGCAATGATAAAGGGTCACTTTTAACAGCACATTTTTTAGCGCTGTTAAAAGTGCCCCTTTATCAGTGCTTTTTTTAGCACTGATAAAGGGTGGTGTTTCCCTTACCCATTTTTGTAATAATGTACTACTATCACCATCTACTACTCGATATATATGTATGGCTAGAAAACCACTATAAGGTACCACCAACTGAACTGGTCCTTGTATTAATGTATCATCACTAAGGGGATCATTCTTATGATCATACTAGTGATTCCTAGAATGAAATTGTTATGGAGGCATCCTAAAATAGATACGTTGTACCACTGTTAGTGAGTATATATGGGGAGTTAACTCAAGAAGGACATAGAAACCATAACCTATTCATATATGATGTATAAACCAATATTTCCCTACAACTAGTTCCCAGATGTACGAGTCAATAAGAAGGTTTTAAAGGTCCTAGTGAATAGATACATTGGGCGTCACACCAACACTAGAGTCCCAGAACTAAAACGTGAACTCGACACACTTTACATTATTGTCATAAAACCCAAAATAATCTCACAGAGAGAAAAAATTCTAAAATATTATTAGAAGATGAATGCTCTGAAACCACTCTAGAATGACTTGATCCACCATGACCCTCTTTTCCAATTATAGGATGAGTGTGACTACCCAAATCCTACCTCCAATAGGCCAGGGGATGATGAACACCCTTGAGTTACCATATTACACACATGGGATGCAATATTCTAATGTATATAAATGCACACACACATCAACGAGAGCATAAAATGTTGAAATGTAAAACAAAACTACTAAAAGAAATTCTTTCATAACATCCATCCCATAATCAGAGTATGATAATTATTTTGAATGTAATAAGGGCCAAATAAAAGACAAACAAAACTATAAATAAGTCCAACCTTTAAATTTGGGGAGATGAAGTCAGATTAAACTCCAAGTATGAACCATAGGCTTCTTAGAACATTCTAAGAACCATCTTCTCTTCATCCACCATGAACCCAATTGAAAAACCTCCAATTTGTATAAGACCTGTCATGTGTGGGAAGATCCCATATAGGGGTGAGTATAAAAAATCCAGTAGGACACCCCAAATTACTATGTATAAAGCCCCAAGATAAATTTTAGCTCATCACATGGGATCTATATCGAAGAACATGAGACATACTAAAATATAAAACCAGATATACTCATGGTAGATACTTAGTCTAATGGTATGGTCACCGCCACAATACCAGCCTACGATTCTTTGCTAGAGTTCAAAACAATACTCGCTTCAGAGAACTCACTTCATGAGTCTGATAAAACTGATGGTGTTTATCCATGATGTAACACTCATTAGTAATGATTATAAGAAAGAAAATTCACTACTACAAAAGAGACCTTTAACAAAACTAACATTTATTAGCGCTATATAAAAGTGTTAATAAAGGTGACCATTATCAATGCTTTATTTTTCTCATTACTAAAATGTCACATTATTAAAACCTTATTTTTTGCACTGATAAAGGATACCCTTTATCAGTTCATTAATTTTAGAACCTATAAAGGGATCCTTAATTGGATATTTTTAGCGCTGATAAATGTCTGAAAAAATTAAATACATAAACAATGAAAATAAGTTTACTAAAAAAATATTAAATTTTTTATAAATTAAATGATTATTTTTTAAAATGAATAAACCAATTATATTATATTTAAATTATAAATAATAATAAATAGTATATATTAAATATATAGATATATGTAAAATAAAAATTAAACAAATAAAAATTCAAAAAAGTAAATTGAGAAAAACATTAAACATTTTATTATTTAAATAATTTTTTATAATGTTTATAAATAATATATATTAAATATATAGATATAAATGAATGTATATAAATATGATTTATATGATACAAAATAATTATTCTTTATGTTAAATAGAAATATATTTAGTCAATGTTGGTTTATAATTGAAAATAAATATGAATTATGAATACTGACTAATTGTATTATGTAATGGACATAATTGAATGTCGTTTGATTCTTAAATTTAATATATATCAAATGTGTGCTATATTTATTTTACTTACATATATGTAATTAATTCATTTTTTTATACAAAACACACACAGAAATAATTACACAATTAATGAAATCTTATATAAAAACACATACACATGATATTTTTTTGTAATTAATTCAAATTTTAGAATTAATTTTAGAGATTCTTTATAACATGTCACATTTAATATATTAATTTTTTGAATAGGAAAATTTTATTTATTTATTTTTAATATTATTTATGTTAGGTATTATTTAATAATTTTTAATATGTTGTAATTTTTTTGAGGAATTTAATCAATTTCTATTATTTATTTTATGTATATTTATTTAATATTTTTTTTAACATTTTCAATATGTATAAATGATTATTTCTATATATATCCATATTTTTTAATAATTTATATTTCATTAATAAAACTTATCCAATTTTTTAATATTTTTAAAATATTCTCATTTTTAATTATTCAATTTCATTCATTTATATGATGAATGAACTTGAGATTAAATATACATTAATATTGTCAAAAATATATTTGTAAAAAATAATTTTAAATATATATATATATATAAATGTATATTCAATATATTTATACATTTATAATTATTAATTGATAAATATTATTATTTTAGAATGTATTTATATAATTATAAATGAATAATTATATATAATTTTATAATTTTATAATTATAAGAAAATTTAATTAAATAATGAATATATTTAATATAATTATATATATATTTATTATATATATATTATTATATAAATATATATAATTACATAAATATTATTTTTTTGAAAATTATTTATATAATTATATATTTAAATAATTATAAAATTATAATAAATATATACAAATATTGAATATATTTTCAAAACAATTATTTATAATTATAATTATAAATCATTTATCAGCACTTAAGTAATAAGATCTGATAAACGGATTCTTCATCAGTGATTTTTTAGCACTGATAAATATCTCTTTTAGCAGTGCTTGTTAAATTAGAACTAATAGAAGGAATCCAATCTATTTTATGAACCTTAACCGTCATGAACATGTTTGCGATATCCAAAGATCTCTTTGGAATCCACCTGCCATTGGCACTCCTCATTGTCGAATCCATGTTTAGATCTAGGCCAGAATCAAGGCTCCAACTATTCCAAATCTCGAATCAAAAGATCGAACGATTCAAGGGTTGAACAAAACCAAGGCTCAAATGAAATCCAGTTTTTTTTTCAAATCTCTACTTTCCATCAGTTATCCACTGAACCTTCCCATCCCACATCCGTGTATCCCAACTACTCCAATTGCACTATCCTATAATAAAACAACCCAAAATTCACTATTTCATAGATATGTTGAAGTATCATTATCCCTAATAGAATGTGGCTCTCCATGGGACAACATTGGTATTGGGAACTTGAGATATATCAAACCGAATGTCGGGTCATGTTGTTGTAAATTATATAGGCTCCGAACACTTATATTCCTCGACATCTACCTCTTTGTAATCCTCAACATTTGAAAATTCATCCATATAGTTTTTGTCATTGTCATTTTTTTGGAATATTCTATTTCAAATAACTTCATAACCTCTTTTTCATATTTTGATTGATAAATTAATGTGATATGATTTCTTTGATTCACCTATAAACCAAGGAATTTTTTTAACTCACTAACCATAGATATCTCGATATCACAAATCATATTATCCACAAAACAATTGTATTATTCTTTCTCCAATCCTAAAATATTATGTCTTCGATATATATGAGTACCAACATCCTTTGATCATTTTCCTTCTTGATATAGATGCTATGATTAACTCTAACATGCACAAAAAACATTTCTTTGTTATTGATCCAAATTTAAAAACAAATTATTATGTTATTTTTTATCATATCAAAATAATTCTTCATAAGACACACATTTCTCTCATTTTCAACCATAATAAACCAATAATATTTCTCAATATGTACCCCCTTAAGAACTCCATTCAAGAACATAGATTTGAAATCCATTAGGTAAAATATTAACTACATTTTCACTGAAATATCCAAGAAAAGTTAAATAGTTTGAAATCAGGGTATGGAAATAAGTTTTTAATAAATATAAATGGATTTGATCTTGGAATTATTCTTGTACACTATCCATTATTTATTTTGATCCACTTTTCTATAATCAATGATATTGATACAGAACACCCATTTGGTTCTGATAATATTTCTATCTTCCAGCCTTGGAATAATTTCCCATTTCATGTTGTTTTTATTTTAATTAAACTCATCTTCTATATATTTGATTGAATTATCATACTTATCAACCTCCCCGATTCATTTATGCTCTGCTAGTGAAAAAATGATGTTTCTTGTAGAGTCTTGATTCTCCAGGTTTTCACTGAGGCTGCATGATCACCAATGAAATTGTATTCAATGATTTTATCCTTTCTTTTATTTCTTGCAGTTGATAATCTATATTCATTTTACTCAGCATCAATTTCTTATGTTTGAGTCTACCTCATCCTCATGTTCTCCCCTATGCTACTCAATTCAAAATTTATTTTCTCTAATGTTTCATTATTATATTAATTATTAACAATCTCCCCATTCTAATTAGTAAAAAATATCTATGAATTATTACTTTTCATCATAAAGAAAATCTTAAAACACCCTTCGTAAGATAGTATTCATGTGTCTCGTTATCTATTATTACCATAAATCAATTTCTTATTTCAAACACAATTTCGATAAATCTTTTCCAAAAACAAATCAAAAAATGGTTCTAGTTATTTATACCTTTGTAAAAAAACTATATCTTTGAAATTATAACCCACTCATTAATACCTCTTAAATATCACTTAAATTATTTCATCACACATCTAAAAAAATATGTATGTTTTACTTTAATCCTTCTAAAAATAAATTATTTTTTAATAATTCATTTTGGTGCCACCCTTAGGAATCTCTGATTACCAACCATGTAATTTTCACAAACTGGAGGCATTGTCCCTTTTGGAGAACACAATGGAGTACAAATTTCATCCTCATCAACTCCGTCTCCTGAATAGTTATTATACCATTTGGTTTCTTGGGACTCATTCCCTATATCTTTTATATTTCCTGTTCTACTATGAGGAGTAGTAATCCTATAGATGAATACTTCTTATAGTATTTCATGGAAAATAGGTTCATGTGCACAAGATATGAGGGATGAGATCCAAATAGAAAAATGAAATGATAACTATTTGGAAGGTTAGAAGAAGAGGATTATAGTTTTCTAAAATTTTCACATTTGGATGAATTTAGAAGATGAAACCTACAATAGTGGATTAATTATTTTTGAAATTTCAATTTCCCATATACTTATATGAATAATGAAATTATTTTAAACAATAAAATATTGGGTTTACTTTATTAGAATCATCTGTAACTTTCACCTTTGATAATGAACATATTATGTGAATTTATTTATTTATTGTAAAAAATGAATATTTTATAAACCCAATACGATGTATATGAATAAAAAATGGATTTATGCTAATCATTTGAAAAAAGACTATGAATATCAAGTTATAGAGGTCATGTTGTTTTTAAAAGATCGTTCATATTACCCTTCTTAGATAATTTTTTTAATGTTACATTATTTTTATTCAAAAAGAATTAGACAAAAAGAGTTGGAATAAAATTTTATTTGTCATAGAATAGAGCAGAGCTATAAATATTTTGATAAACATAGGAAGAAACATAAAATTCACACCAATTGGGGTGATACTGTTGTTAATGAATCATTAGATATGAATACCAGTGTAAATGATGATAGAGATCAGGTGAAAGAAATGACAATTATTAAAGAAGATGACCTTTGTGATTTTCCACCTTTTTTAAGTTAAATAAAATTACTATGAGACTATTGTATACTGGTTGTACAAAATACACAATATTTTGAGTTGGGTTAAAGTTATATGATTTGAAAACTAGAAGTGGATGGAGTGACACCGGATTTACAGGACTGCTTAGTCTCCAGAATGATTTGCTACCAGAATAAAATGAACTACCATGTTGAATATATTATTCTAAATAAATGATAAATTCAGTAGTCATAATCCCAATAAAAAAATTCTTCTACAAATTAATTCATATTGTTTTCCAAGGACCATGAATCAATCATAAGATGACATATGTGTGGTGTGAATCGATACAAGAAAAATCAGTGAAGTCCTTTGAAATATTTAACATATAGTCCTATCATTACATGGTTTATAATACTCTATGGATGTTAGTAAACCATTATAAATTTGATATGGAATATATATTCAAGAATTAAATATGAGATTCTCTAACATCTTGTATATTCTCCTTAATCGAAGAAAATCAATTACTAGTATCCTGAAATTAGAAATGTTCCACGAAACATTCATCTTTTATTATCTACAGGGAATAAATACTTTTGGTGAAAATATTAATACTCAAAATAAATGTCCCTCTATGTTGGTAAATTATAAATTTCCTCCATAGTTATGTATAAAGCACAAATACATTATGATTTCTCTTCTTATATCTGGACCAATGAAACTCGGTAATGATATTGAAGTCTATTTGGCTCCATTTATTGATGACATAAAATTGATGTGGGATATAGGTCTTATAATGTACGATGCTTATATAAGTGAAGAGTTCACATTAAGGTCCATGCCGTACAAGATGAAAAATGAATTCCCCATTTATGGAAATTTATATGGCTATAGTATCAAAGAAATATTTGGGTGTCCCATTTGTAAAAAAATGCACACAGTAAGTTTGGTTGACACATTCTTTGAAGATGGTGTTTTTAAGACATTAGAATTTTTTACCTCAACTACATTAATACTGATATTGGATGATAACATTTTATGGGAATATCCAATAAGGTACAACATTGTATCCATTAACGGGTGATCAACTATTCAATAAATTAAAAGTCATTGAAACTATTTTCAGTAAACCATTTATGAAAAATATTATGTAATCAGGTTGGAAGAAGATAAAATTTTTAATTTAATTACCTTACATGAATTGTTTTCATGTTAGACATTTTATAGATGTCATCCATATAAAAAAATATTTGATAGTGTTATTCGAACGTTTCTAAATGTTCCTGGAAAAATGAAATATGACATCAAGTCTAGGTTGAACATGATTGTGATGGGGATAAGGGAATAGTTGTCACTAATGAAGGGTAAAGGGTGGAATTTTCTTCCATTATAAGCATACATTATATATAGATTGTAACAATTTCAATTTCATATTTTCCTTAATAGTATAAATGTTTCATAGGGGGTTTTCATAAAATAACAATAATTTAGTGTCAATGGATAATTTCTTTGTTATAAGGACTAAAATCACATAAATTTCATGTTTTGATGAAATATTTGATGCCTTTTGCTTTCCATTTCATTCTACTTCAAAATTTTTGGCATACATTGACTAGTCTCAGCTTCCTTTTTTAATCCAATATGAAGTAACGTTATAGACTCAATTAATTTTCCAATAACGAAGAAGGAGGTTGGATTCATATTTTGTGAATTGGAGATGTTATTCCCACTATCATTCCTTGATATAATGGTCCACCAGATGGTTCATGTGGTTAGAGAGGTTCAACTATGTGGGCCTATCAATTATAGATTGTTATACCCCATTGAGCGGTATATGAAAATTATTAAAGGTTTTGTCAAGGATCAAATTCAGCAATAATATTTTATTACAGAAAGATATATTATTGAAGAAGATATTGAATTCTGTACAGATTACTTAGGATATGTTGATATCATATATCTCCTAATGTATTTTCATAGCAGACGCCTTATAGGAAAATGGATTTCCATAAGAGATGTTGTTACAGTTAACTTTATAACGAGGGAATAGGCACACCATTACATTTTACATAATAATGATGTTATTGATCCATATATTTAATCCCATAACAAAATTATAAGATACTTGAATCCATTATGGGATGAAGGATGGATATCAAATAAACGTAATCGATAGTTTATAGGATAGCTCAATGATCAAATTTTTATGGACTTATCTAAAAATATGAATTCAATTATCAAAAACATCAATGGATGGCCATGGGACTGAATCCAAATGTTATATGTAACACTCATTTTATAATCAATGGTTATATATTAAATACAAAAGAAAACTATGACTATATTATGATACAAAATAGTAGTGTTAAGGTTGTAGTAGAAGCGATGAACTTATCTGGTTCCAAGGATAGAAATTCAATTTAAAAAAATATGACATATTTTGACATTATCAAACAGATATACGAGTTGGATTATACAACATTTCAAGGGATCAGTTTCTATTAAAAATGGTATTACAATATGTGTGTAGTTAAAGTTGATAAAATGGGATTAATTAAGGTTAATATCAGTAAGAAATGGAAAAATACAATATTTTTGTAATGGAATCACAAGAAGTTCAGGTATTTTATGTTTCAGTCCTAGCCAACAAGAATTGGTCGATTTGCCTACTGCCCACAAAAACAAATCTCTGGTCAGATGAAAAATCAATCAAGGTTGACCAATTATTTGGAAAATAACAATTAGTTCATGATGGTATTAATGTAGAAAGATTATTTTAAATTATAGTGGACCATAATGATGGGATTTAGATTCTCGATATAAGAAGAAAATCCCTAAAACCTCAATAAAAATAAATAGATTTTAATGAGAAGTTAAAAGTGTTTTTTATGTTTCCTCATAATATTATATGTTCTCTAATACATTAACAGAATCTAAATAAAATTTTAACTATACATGAAGACAATTTCATCCGCACATGATGATGTTACCAATCTCTTAGAAGAATAAACTGTAATGAAGGAAATCATTTTGAAATATGAAAAGGTAATGTTACGATATACATTCTCTATTTTACCAAAAAACTATACAATAAAATGTTTATTTAATTATCATTATTACTTTAATAGATCATTTATTTATAAAATATCCCTAACCATATTTAAAGTCATTATAAACAAAAACATTCATAGACTTCTTCTTCTTTAAAATATTTTCATCCCTATAATGTTGCATTTATCAAATTCCTTCAAGTTCCCTCCATTGCCTTTATAAAATGATCTATAACACTTGCTCTTATCAATCATAGTGGTAATATTTATTTTTTCAAAACAAAATCATTTTCTATAGAATTAATTTTCTTTTCAAATTTATGATTAATTTATTTCTTTTTAGTATACTCATATATGATTTTTTTCTTATATAGGTAGATTATTTTGTTTGAGTTTTGGTGGTTTATCTATATTTTATGACTTTTTTCAATAAAACATCCATATAATTCTTCTTACTCGAAACCTTTTAATCCCTATAGTGTTGGAATTTATTAATTTTCTTTAGGTTGCCTCCAATGCTCAAACATAAAGGTAATCATGATGTTTTCACAGTAAAATCATTGTCCATAGATTTTTTTTTCATATTTAGGATAATTGTTTTAGTATTACTCATATAAGAATGGTTTTTTTACATTGGTGGATTATTTTGTTCGATCCCATAACTGAGATAATTAAAATAAAGAAATGCATCAAGAATTCATATATCCATTATGAGAAGGTGAATTCCTTCTAATTATTTAATCAATTTTGTCATCATTTTATTTACTATTTTTAATTTAATTTCTTTATCATTTTCTAATAATTATTTAGTTGTTTCATATATATTTTGAGAAGTAATATTTTTCATTCAACTATATGAAACAAGCCACAATGAAGATAAAATTTTCTTTTCTATCAATCTTACCAAGCTTTCCATTGTCTTTCTTTATCAAAATGCAACACTGCATATTGAGTCGATGTTCACAGATGAAAACCAATTCTCATTGTTGAAATCATGAGGATTAGAGTATGATCATATTCCATTTATAGTGACTTCTCATTATATAATTTTCATACGAGTTTCCTATACTATTCTGGATTTCAACAACAAAAAAGGTTTTTTGACAATGAACACAAATTCAATATGCTATGTGTGTAGTTAAACAAAGAAAGGAAATGTAAATCATGTTAAAATTAGATGATATGAATTTTTAGAAATTGGGAAGTATAGCAATCAGATCCACCTCTATCCAAAACACGGTGTGACTGGTATGACTCAAAGTGCTTCTTTTTATATCTAATTGAAATTTATTTTTTTTGAAAAAGTCAACTGACCTAATAAAAACCAAGTAAAAATATTATTATTTGTTTTATACTTTATTAAATGACTCATAAGTAATTTTCTATTAGTATTAATCATCCGAACCTCAATCTAATAACCGTTGTACGCTATATGCCTCAAAGTGTCAGTTATCAGTTCAAAATCGAAATTTTAGTTCTAAAAGTGTCACTCGCTCGAAATCAAACAAGAACGCCATAATTTTCTTGATAATTTATTAAAAAAATTCCTAAATCATTTGTGACATGTAGGAATCAGTCACACAGAAAACTGATATAGGATGTTATTACTATGAGACAAAGTGCATGATTCCAGTTCGAAATGACATTTCAATAAAAAAGATTAATTATGTAATCAAAAAATAAAAAACACATTCATAGTTTTTAAAAACATTATGAAAATCATATATATGTCATTTGAGAAGTTTAGGAATCATTCACACCTAAATATTATGCATGGTGTGACTGATATGACTCTAAGTGCATCTTTTTATTAAAAATTGACATTGATTTTAGTAAGAAGGACAATTGACCTACTAAAAACTATGAAAATGAATTAATATTATTTTGATAATTTAGTAAAATTATCCATAAGACCTTTGGGATGAGTAGGAATCACTGTCACCTCAATCAAATGCATGGTGTAACCGGTATGACAAAATGTGTTTGTGATGAATTTAAAAAATTACATTTTTGTTCGAAATGTTTCACTCATTGAAAACTCAGTAAACATGCTTAGATTATTTTGATAATTTAATTCATAAATTCATAAGTCGTTTTTGACATGTAGATATTGGTCTCACTTTATATTGACACAATATGTGATAGATATGATTGAAAGTGAATCTTTTTATTTATAATTATCATCAATTTTAGTAAAAAGGACATATGACTGACTCACATCTGATCAAAAGAATTAATATTATTTTCTTAATTTATTAATATGAAAAATAATTCATTTCTAATGTTTAATTATCATTCAAACCTCAATATGATTCATATTGTGATCGATATGACTCAATGTGTACATCATCTGTTCAAAATTTACATTTTAGTTCAAAAAGTGTCACTCAATAAAAAATATTAAAATGTTCTTGGATTGTGTTAGTAATTTTGAAAATAAATTAAAAAATAATTTTTGATGTTGAGGAATTGGTATCACATAAAATTGGTACATGATGTGACCGTTATGAGTCAAAGTGCGTGTTTCCAGTTTAAAATGACCCTTTAGAAAAAAATACAAGTGACATATTCAAAACCAATAAAACACATTTAAATTTTTTTGATACTATATATAAATTATCCATATTTTATTTGGTATGTGTTGGAATTATCCGGACCTCAAACCTATGCATGGTGTGGTTTATATGATGTCAATTGCATCTTTTTTATATAAAATTGGAATCGAAAACTGTAAAAATGAAAAAGTACATACTCAAAACAGATAAAAAGCATTATCATTGTTTTGATACCTTAGAAAACTGTCCCATAAGTCATTTTTGACATTTAGAAATCATTCTCACCACAATACGATTCCCGATGTGAGCGGTGTAACTCAACGTATCTGGTATCAGTTTTAAAATTAACATTTTAGTTGAGAAAGTATCATTCATTGAAATCTAAGAAAAAATACTCGGATTGTCATAATAATTTATAAATCAATATATAATTCATTTGTGACATGTAGGAATCAATATCATGTCAAAATGACACATGATGTGATCTATATGAGTCAAAGTGTGTGTTTCGAGTTTATAATGTCATGTTAGTAAAAAAGACAAGTGACGTGCTCAAAACAGAGAAAACACATTTGGATTGTTTTGATACTCTATAAAAATTATCCATAAGTCATTTAAGACATGTAGGAATTAGCCTCACCTAAATTCAATGCATGGTGTAAATGATATGACTCTAAGTGCATCTTTTCAATATTTAAGTGTCATTTCAGTGAAAAACGCACATCACCACACCATAACTGAAAAATGAGCCTAGAATGTTTTCTCATAAATATATCTGCTATTACATAATTAATCCCCTTATCATTTTTATCTTATTCTAATTTAGTTAATTTTCAAAGTGGTAATGCTTAAAGATTAATATGAAATGGTGTGATGTGCAAGAATCAACCACAACAAATTCTGATGCATAGTTGTCCTAATATTAATCAAGGTTTAGTTTAAAATTAAAAATTTTTGGTATGTTTTTTTTTCTAATAATATTTTTTTTTCATATAAAGCTGTTTTATTTTCTTGATACGAGGTTAGGATAAAAAAAATTGAACATTTATGTTTTAAAACGTATATAAAAATTTGAACATATGTACATGTATAAACCAATGTTTGAAATGTGTATAATATAGTGTTTTTTCCTTGTATTTTGGTTGTAAATTTTATTTCATTTAAATTCATTATTGGTACTTGATTTTGTAGGATTGAAATAGTGATGTAGATGCTCAATATACAAGAGGGGGGTGAATTGTATACTTTAAAAAATTCGTTTGGAACCTTTAAAGTTAGTTAAGAATAACTATGTTTTCCTTAAGAAAAGGAAAAGGCTAAGTTTAACAAAGTTAAACTTACCAAATTCACAACACCTCTAACACCGAATGTAAACTTGGAAAGAGATTCCGAAAGTAGGTTCCAGAAATATGGTTCCGAAAATAGAACCTTAACAAAAGATTACAATATGAGATTCTACCTTAAAGCGTATAGAATCTAAATGAAACAGAGTACAAATAAGGAATTATAAGAAAGTTATACTTTCCATATAATAAAAAATGTAGCAGAAAATAACCAAGTTGTAGAACTACAAGTAACAAGATATAAGTCTTTTAACCCAAAGAGAAGGGTATCCAACAACCTTGGATAAAGGTCCCTTGATGTATATTTTCAAGCAAGTCTGTCTTACCCACACCAGGGTAAGCCCTCGATATGAAGATCGGAGTCTCTGTCTTGCTATCCCCGCAATCCCTCAACTTCAAGGTAGTTGGCAACCTCTGTCTTCCTCAGCAAGGAAGCCCTCGAACTTCAAGGTAGTCGGCACCTCTGTCTTCCTATCCCCGGAAGCCCTCGAATGTGATCACCAACATTCAGAGTCGCACGAATCTTTGAGAGTTAATAAGATCCTCTCTCTCTCTAGAAATCACTTCAACAGCATGTATTCACAAAACCAAGTTGTTCATATGTCATCAGTATTCAGTAAAGATCTCTTTCAAATGAGCTCTTATTTATAGGTAAGGTCAGCCTCCTTCCCAACGGTCATATTTTCCTTAAAGATCGGAGGGACCTGTACACGTGTCACTTAGACAAAGGTTAGTTTATAACAAAATAGACGACATCGTTTTATAACAAAACAAGTGTAACAGAATGTACGACATCGTTTTAAAATCTAACTCAAAAGTTCGGAATGAAAAATTCGGAGTGAAGTTTCGGAGTGTAATGAAAATAATAAAGAGTAGACAAATTATAGAAGTGTAAGCAGAATAAAAGTTCGAAGTCTAACCAAAATATTTTTTGGAGTCTGAATTAATTCAGAGTGTATAAAACAAAGATAATCAGATTCTGTTTAATAGGTGAATTCGGAATGAGAATTCAGAATGAGAATTCATCATCAAAATTCGTAATGAGAATTCTTCATCAGAATTCGTAATGAGAATTCTTCATTAGAATTCATAATGAGAATTCTTCATCAGAATTCGTAATGATAATTCATTATCGAACTTCATAAGAATTCGTATCCTAAATCTGGATTAAAACTGTATCCGGAATTCGGAATGAAACTGTTTCACAGTTCTCATTCTGGATTTCGGAGTGAACCTTTATCACAGTTCTTATCCAGAATTCGAATCCTAAAACAGAATACTTCATATCAAAGATTCAAGCAACTCCGAGAAAATAGAAATGAATCCGAATTTTATACCTAAGAAAAATATGATTGAAAATATGATAAGGAAAATTTTTCTTATAAAAGTGATTTTCCTTATAAAAGCAATTTTCCTTATAAAAGAAATTTTCCTTATAAAAGCAATTTTCCTTATAAAAGCAATTTTCCTTATAAAATAAATTTTCCTTATAAAAGAAATTTTCCTTAAGAAAGTAATTTTCTTAAAGATAAGGTGTTTGTGATTTTCAAAACAAGAAGGAATGGAAGAGTCATAAGGAAAACATTATTGACTCAACAATCTCCCCTTTTTGGAAAGCACAAACATCCTTACGAAAAAGAAATTCTAAAAAGAAAGAAAAACATTAAGGCTTATCTCCCTTGGTTTTAAGGAAATTGATGAATACGAATAACTCCCCCTTAGGCTTTGAAACTCTAAGGATCGTATTCTAGATGTCCGGAGTGACATTTTATTACGAATAATAAAGTCTTCTTTTTTTAAAAAAACTCCCCCATAGATAGTCTCTTATTAGTGTTCTTCTTTCTTATGGATATTTTCCTTCTACTCCTTATATAAACTCTTATTAGAGTTCTTCTTTTTCTTAAGGATCTTTTCCTTATCCCCCTTTGTGATTTTCAAAAAGAAATCGAGGGAATGGAAAAAAAACAAAGTACCTGAAAAATTAGTAATAACAACAAAGGAACCGAGAAGCACATTTTTCATTAGATTTGAAATGTCGGCAACAAAGAAAACTAGATACAACAAAAATATCGGATTTAGTTATTTCGGATCTTTTTCCTTCGAAATGATCCCCTTAATAATAGTCTTGATCTTCTTCAGGTCTTTATGATCTTCTTTAGCTTGCTTCTCTAAGACCACTATTCTTGAAGATTGAACTTCAATCTTTTCTTCCTGGGCTTTCAGCTTTTCTTCCTGAGCCTTGATCTTTTCTTCCTGAGCCTTCATCTTCTGTTCAAACTCAATTCGATGATCCCTTTCAAACTTCCAGTTTTGAGAAACGGAATTCAGCTTCCCATTCAGATCTCTGACTTCTTGGATCCAGAATTTCTTTTCATCTGTCATCTTCTCTTTAAAGGATGAAGTTAACTCATTTATCTTCTTGT
This sequence comes from Viscum album, assembly GCA_963277665.1. Taxonomy (NCBI): domain Eukaryota; kingdom Viridiplantae; phylum Streptophyta; class Magnoliopsida; order Santalales; family Viscaceae; genus Viscum; species Viscum album. The sequence continues at coordinate 1,609,556,597 of OY728128.1, forward strand.
CCTCGATCTCAAAGGCATCTTTAACATTGTCTTGAAACTCATCGAATAGCCTCATCTCTTCCACAGTCTTCCTCGACCAGCTCATCATTCTCTTGCGAGATCTTTTGTGGGCTTCATAGCCAACAAGAAAAGATTTGAATTCGGCTTCTATCTCGACATACTTATACATAACCAAGGATACGGAATCTGATTTCTGATTCAGAGCATGTTAGAGAATTTGGCATCTTGAGTCTATAGCCGAGATGGTCGGAATGGAACCAACTAACTTCCTCAAAGATTGAACAACAAAGTCATGTCCCAACGAGGATGACTCCAAATCTGAAACTTTACTTGGAAAATGTTCTTCCTCAATAAGCTCCAACTTCCTTTTAGAAGAATCGCCAATTTCTCTTTTCATTCTATCCATTGATTTCGGAGTCTCAACAAGGAGTTGCTTTCCCTTGTCCTTTTTCGGAATCGATTCTTGATCCGGAGTTTTCTGCTCACCAGTAGACACTTGAATAATATCATCAACAAATTTTTGAACAACATCTTCCTCATTCTTATCCTTCTCTGGAGTTACTAACATAGAGGATTCATCCTCTGAAGTTCGGAGTGATAGGTGTTCCGAAGGCGACCCCTTATAATCATCTACTTCTTTCAATAAGTCTCTTGTTTCACCACTTCCTTCAGCAACTACTTCTTCCTCTCCCACTTGCTGAATCTGCTCGAGTTGCTCAACATGTTCAGTTGTAATCTCTTCTGGAAAATCAAGGTTTCTTCCTGGAGTCTCAGGTAGAGATTCCAAGGAGAAAGATCCCGGAACTGGAATGATTCCGGATACCATCTCATTAAACTTTAACAATGCTTGGACTGCCTCGACTTCTGTCATCTTCTTCTTGAGATTATTTTCCTTTACTTGTTTTTCAAGCTCATCAGTAGTTCTCTCCTTCAAGGCCTTAGCCTCCGCAGGGTCCAATCCAAACTGTGGATCCCCTTCTTTCCTTTTCTCTTTATCTGCTCTCCACTTTGCAACAAATTCATCAGGATAGGCTTTCTTCTTCTTTGGTTTGGGAGGTTCGGTTTGAACTTCCTTAGCTTTAGGATCCTCAAATTCAACTGCAACTTCTTTAAAATTTATTTTCTTTACTGGCTTAGATGATTCCGGTTCAGCAGCCTTTGGAGACGATTCTTCTTGATTAGGCAAATCGAAGAACTCACCAGTTTCCTTGTTGAAAGCCACATCCATCCTCTTAAGAGTACCATCGCTGACCAGCATAATCATGCAAACTCTTGGCTAGGATTTGCAAGCCTCCTTGAAAGACTCAAGGCACCGAACTATCAACTTCGAGAGGATTGTTGGATACATAATAATCTGATCTCTCAGATTTCCTTTCTTCAAATTTTCAAGAGTGATAAGAATGTGCTTCATCAAGTTAAACTTCCTTAGATTTATCAGAAAATCTATGATATATATCTCACTCTTCTTCAAACTGTCTTTATCACCTTTCCTCGGTACGATAAGCCCTTGCACCCACAACTCTAGAATCCGGAAATTTGTAGGCAAACTAGAAATCTTAGGAGCTTTGCCATCTGAGAGTCTGAGAGTCTTCAAAGATTTTTCCTTGTCGAAGCTACCCTTAGAGTCCAACAACACACGGGAAATAAATTCGGCTTCTCCTTCATAAGTCAGCCCTACCAAGCTTTCTGCCTTGGTGTAAGAAAGCTTATAAGTCTTTCCATAAGACTTAAAAGAAAATTTCTCCTTATTATCTTCCTGAAAGAAGGAAACTGTTTCATAGAACTCAATAAGTAACTCCGTAAAAAACATCATCTTGGTTCCCCGGTTTGGATATAGCAATATCTTCCCAGCCATTCAACTTAATGTTCTTTGAAATAAGAGAATCATAGTTATTGAAGAAATCCAGATGGACTAGCCTTTCTCTGTAAACTAACCATTGTGAAATAGGCTTAGTGGATAACATATCTTGAGAAGCTATCTCCACAGACATTCGGATCTGATGACCTCTGAGAAGTTCGGAATCGAGAAAATTGATGTTCAGAATGGCTTTAAAAAGAGAGAGGCAGAGATTCGGGACGCGAGAGCTTAAAATCGATGTGGGACAAGTATTTGGGTCCCCTTTATACAGGCAATGGAACGTCGGTTCAACTTCCTTGGTTGATCTAATGGTTGGGATGAGCTGAGATCAGATCTGACGGTTGAAAACTTGAATCTGATCTTTTTGAGGTTTTTATTAAAACAAAGAATTAAGAAAACTATAATCTGAAAACATAATACAAGAAAATGCCAGCAAATAAAATGACTATGAAAACTCGAGTGAGGAAATCATACCTTTCAGATTGGATTAGGAGGATTATTCATAATGGGTAAAAAAATGACTATGAAAGAAATATTTATTATGAAAAGACAGAATTTGCAAAAACTTTACTACGGAAAAAAAACTCAGTACGGAAAACGCATTACGGAAAGCTCAGTACGAAAAACAAATTCAGTACAAAAACACACTTAATAAGGAAAAACTTAGTACGGATGTTTTATTAAAAAAAATTATGAAGGATTCGGTATGAAAATCCCGTTATGAAAATACCAGTACAAAATTTTCCATTCCGGATGTTTTCAATATGAACACTTCCATTCCAGAAATATTCTGTAAAAAAATGTCCATTCTTGAAAATTGTAGTTCCGGAAATCCAATTCCAGAAATTTTCATTCTGAAAAGTTTTGGAAAAGAAATTTTGAAAAAACTTTGTTAAACTAACATTTAAATGTACTCCCCCTATGAAAAGGAGTTTATTACTCTAAGGAGACTTTTTCAACAGAAAGTTAATTAAGAAGGATTACCTTATGGTTATCATTCCTAACTTCTGTTTAATATATTCAAATCTATCAGAAGGCAAAGATTTTGTGAAAATATCAGCAAGTTGATATTGCGTTCCAATAAACTGAAGAATAATATCTCCTTTAAGTGTGTGATCCCTAAGAAAGTGATGCCTAATATCTATGTGTTTTGCACGGGAGTGATGTATAGGATTATTACTAAGGGCAATGGTACTTGTGTTATCACACAAAATTTGAGTTTTAGTAAAACTCACGTCATAGTCTGTGAGTGTGTGTTGCATCCACAACACTTGAGCACAACAACTTCCAGCTGCTACATATTCAGCTTCAGTAGTGGAAAGTGCTATAGAATGTTGCTTCTTGCAGGACCAAGAAACTAATGAATCTCCTAAGAAATGACAAGTTCCGGATGTACTCTTTCTATCCATTCTACATCCACCAAATTCATCATCAGAAAATATTTTAAGAACAAAATCATATCTAGAAGTATAAAATAATCCTAGATCCATTGTTCCCTTAAGGTAGAGAAAAATTCTTTTTATCGCCTTTAAGTGAGATTCCTTAGGATTGGATTGATATCTTGCACATAAGCATACTGAAAACATTAAGTCTGGTCGACTAGCTGTTAAGTATAGTAGACTTCCAATCATACCTCTAAAATATGTTTGATCTACTAGTTTCCCAGCTTCATCAATATCTAAAGATATTGAGGTACCAATGGGAGTACTTATACTCATAGTGTTGTCATAACCATACTTTTTAAGAAGATCTTTAATATACTTATGTTGAGATATGTAAGTCCCTTCTGGTTTTTGAGAAATTTGAAATCCAAGAAAAAATGTTAACTCACCCATCATACTCATTTCGAACTCAGATTTCATTAGACTTGCAAAAGAGTCAGTCAAAGATTGCTGAGTTGAACCAAATATAATGTCATCAACATAAATTTGAACAATCAAAACATTTTTCTTATCTTTCTTTATAAAAAGGTTTGGATCTGCATTTCCCTTAACATAGTTATTTTGAAGCAAAAATCTAGTGAGTCTATCATACCTTGCTCGTGGGGCTTGTTTAAGACCATACAAATCTTTGGTAAGTCTAAAAACATGATCTGGATGTTTTGTATCTTCAAAGCCAGGAGGTTGTTCAACAAATACTTCCTCTTGAACAAAACCGTTAAGAAAAGCACATTTCACATCCATTTGAAAAATTTTGAAATTAAAGAATGCTGTAAAAGCAAGTAGAATACGGATAGATTCAAGTCTAGCTACTGGAGCATAGGTTTCTTCATAGTCTATTCCCTCTCTCTAATTATAGCCTTTAGCAACAAGTCTAGCTTTATTTCTTATTATGACTCCATTTTCAACACATTTATTTCTGAAAACCCATTTTACTCTAATAACAGAAGTTTCCTTAGGTCTTTCAACCAAGGTCCAGACTTTATTCCTTTCGAATTTATTTAGTTCATCTTGCATAGCTTTGATCCAATCATCATCACCTAAAGCTTCATCAGTGCTTTTTGGTTCTAATTGGGAAAGAAATGCTAGATGTTCTACTTCATTTCTTAAAGAACTTCTAGTCCTTATAGGTTGATTTACATCACCAATGATACTATCACTAGGATGATTCTTAATAAACACATGATTTGGGTTTTGTAAAACCTGTTCATTAACATAGGCTAGAAAGTCTTCTGGGGTAAATGTTTTAGAAGTATCTTCTTGAACAATTTCTCTATCAAGAGGTTCTTCTATCAAAGGTTGACAATCAGTTTTTGAAAACACATCCGAGGATGTAGGTAGGGATGTTTTAAAAACAAAAGGATCCGACTCATCAAATTTTACATGTACTATTTCCTGAACAGTGCATGTATTTTTATTAAAAACTCTATAAGCCTTAGAAGTTGTGGAATAGCCTAAGAAAATCCATTCATCATATTTTGGTGCGAATTTATGTCAGTTATCTTTAGTATTCAAAATGAATACTTTGCAACCAAAAACCTTGAAGTAAGATAGTCTTGGTTTTCTACCATTCTATAACTCATAAGGAGTTTTTTTAAGAAAAGGTCTAATCAAAACTCGATTTATTGTATAACAAGCAGTACTTACAGCTTCAGCCCAGAAATGTCTAGCTATAGAATATTCACTCAACATGGTTCTAGTTATTTCTTGAATAATTCTATTTCTTCTTTCAACTACACTATTCTGTTGAGGAGTTCTCGGTGCTGAAAATTGTGAGTAATACCTTTCTTACTACATAAAGTTTCAAAATCAGAATTTTGAAATTATCCTCCATGATCACTATGAATAGTTTTCAATGGAAGGTTTTTCTCATTTTTAACTTGAGATCTAAAACTTTTGAAATATGAAAAAGCTTCAGACTTCTTTTCTAGAAAATAGACCTAAGTAAATCTAGTATAATCATCAACTAGTACAAACACATAGTATTTGCCTCCAATACTTCCAGTTTGTGTTGGACCAAAAAGATCCATGTGCACTAATTTTAATTCATCGGTTGTTGAGACTTCACCGATAGATTTAAAACTAGATTTATGTTGCTTGCCATATTGACAAGGATTACAAACTTTAGAAGAATCAAATCTCAGCTCCGGTAGATCCTTAACTAGTTTCTTCTTAGAGAGTTTACATAGGTTCCTAAGGTTACAATGACCTAGTCTTCTATGCCATAACCAGGAATGATATTCCATTGCACTAAGGCAAGGTAAATATTGACTCCTGAGGTCTTCTAGGTTCAAAGTGTAGACATTCTCTTGCCTATTAGCGGAGAGAATAAATTCTTCCTTGGAATTGTGAACTAAGCTCTTATCATTCCTAAAATTCACAAGGTAACCTTCATCACATAACTGACTTATGCTAATGAGGTTGTTCTTATGAACTTTAAGAAAAAGAACATTTGAAATCAAAGTTTTACCAAGAATAAAAATATTACCAATACCAAGAATCTCTCCCTTAGCATTATCTCTGAAAGTTAGCTTTCCTCCTTTCGTTTTGATAATCTTTTAAAAATATCTTTTGTTACCAGTCATGTGCCGAGAACATCCAATATCCATGTACCATGTATTGTTGCTGGTACTCTCTTTATTTTCCTGAAATCAACAAAAGAATTAGATTTTTGGAATCCAAACTTGTTTGGATCCGAGATTTCCAGATAATAAAATTTTAGGTACCCATATCTTCTTAGAAAAGTAAGCTTTGTGAAAACCTAAAGATTGTGTTTTGCTTATGGAACAATTTTTTGCCCAGTGACCACCACATTGACACTTGGTACAAAATGGGGCACTTTTAGGAACAAAATAATTGTTACTAAAAATTGGTTTTGCATGGGTATAACCAAATCCATATTTATTTCTTAAAGGTCGTATTTGGGAATACATTTTATCAAAATTTTCCTTACCATGAGTAAAGTTTGATAAACAATTCTTTAAGGAAAAAATTTCGGACTTGAGTTTTATAACCAAGTTTTTATCCTCAAAATCATTAGTTTTAGAACTAGATCTAGGCTCGAAAACATTTTTATTAGAAATTACTTTTTCTAATTCTTTAGAAAGTTTATTCTTCTCAAAACTTACTTCCTCAAGATTCTTTGAAATACTTTCAAAATCAGAAATTTTCTTATCAAGATCGTTAGAAAGATCTGATATCTCTTTTGTAAGAATAGAATTCCTAGAGTTTTCCTTATCATGTTTCTTATTGAGTTTGGAATTCTCAATCTCAAGAAGTTCAGAAAACCTAGAGACTTCTTCATAAGTAGGTAAAGTATTTTCCTTATCAGAAGATAATTCTTCATTAGAAGAGTTATAATACTTACTATCATTAGAATTTAAAGAAAAATTGGTCAATGATTCAGAATTCCGTACCTTAGCCATAAAACAATGATTATAAATAGGTAATCTGGCTATAAGACCAAGATTCTTCTGTCTTGAAGATTCATAATCAGAAGATTCATCTGAAGAGTCACCACCACTGGAACTCCAGGTGTCATTAGCTTTCAGAACTTTCTTAGCTTTTGCTTTATAATACTTCTTCCTGTTCGTATCTGAATTCCTTTCTTTTCTTTCTTTCTTTTTGAGCATAGGGAAATCTGGTCTAATATGTCCTGCTCTCTTGCATTCATAACAAGTAACTTCTCCATCTTTCTTATCTTTCCTTTCCTTTTTCTTATACTTTTATTGAAAATTTCTCTGTCCAGTTATCTTGTTCATTCTTTGAGAAATATTTTCTAGTTCATTTTTTGAGACTTCACTCTCACTAGATTCAGATTGGAAAATAACTTTCTTAGACTTGGATCTGGTTACTCTTTCAGGAGTCTTAGCTTTCATTTGATTTGAAGTTGTTGTAAAAGCAACAGTACCATTTCCATTCTTCTTCTTGATTTTGTCTACATCTCTCTTCATTATGGTTTCATGTTGTAGAAGAGTTCCAAAAAGCTCATCAATAGTAATTTGAGTGACCTTCCTGTTCTCATCTATAGCTGTTCTTTTGGATTCCCACTCATTGGGCATAATATCAATTATCTTATCCACAAGAGCTTCATCATATAGACCTTTCTCTCTCATAGACTGTAGACTGTTGACGATAGTCATAAATCTCTGTTGAACTTTATAGATAGGTTCTCCATAAGGAAAATTGAAGCCATGATATTCTGCTCTAAGAATAGATCTTCTAGTCTCAATCACCTTAGAAGTTCCAAAGTGTGTAACGTCTAACTACTTCCAGATACAGTTAGCTGCTTCACAAGAAGAAATTTGGCTATATATATTTCTATTCATTGAACACAGTAAAGTATTGCGTACCTTATAATTAAGTTGATATTCTTGCTTTTCCTGGTTAGTAAAAGTTCTGACTTCCTTGTCAGGAATTTTATAATCACCAGTTAGCATAACAAAGTTGTCTACTCCAGTGTTGATAACAAAAGTCTTCATGCGATCTCTCCAGTACTCATAATCATTATCATCAAAGATTGGTGGTCTTTTAGGATTTAGATTATCAATTGAACCAACATTGACTCCTGCCATACTTAAAATAACATTTTCACACAAACTTGTTAGAAGCAAAGATTCGTAACAACAAAGTTCAGAATGAGGAAGTTCAGAATGAGAAATTTCAGAATGATAAAGTGAGCAAGAAAAACTTGTATGTGAGTACAAGTATTTCAGAGACCTGCTCTGATACCAATTGTAGGATCGAAATAGTGATGTAGATGCTCAATATACAGGGGGGGGTGAATTGTATACTTTAAAAAATTCCTTTGGATCCTTTAAAGGTATGAGTACCTTGTTCTCTTTAGAAGAATATAAACAAGTAGTAGAACTACAAGTAACAAGATATAAGTCTTTTAACCCAAAGAGAAGGGTATCCAACAACCTTGGATAAAGGTCCCTTGATTTATACTTTCAAGCAAGTCTGTCTTACCCACACCAGGGTACGCCCTCGATACGAAGATCGGAGTCTCTGTCTTGCTATCCCCGCAAGCCCTCAACTTCAAGGTAGTTGTAAACCTCTGTCTTCCTCAGCAAGGAAGCCCTCAAACTTCAAGGTAGTCGGCACCTCTGTCTTCCTATCCCCGGAATCCCTCGAATGTGATCACTAACATTCGGAGTCGCACGAAACTTTGAGAGTTAATAAGAGCCTCTCTCTCTAGAAATCACTTCAACAACATGTATGGACAAAACCAAGTTGTTCATCTGTCATCAGTATTCAGTAACGAGCTCTTTCAAATGAGCTCCTATTTATAGGTAAGTTCAGCCTCCTTCCCAACAGTCATATTTTACTTAAAGATTGGAGGGACCTGTACACGTGTCACTTAGACAACGGTTAGTTTATAACAAAATAGACGACATCGTTTTATAACAAAACAAGTGTAACAAAACGTACGACATCGTTTTAAAATCTAACTCAAAAGTTCGGAATGAAAAATTTAGAGTGAAGGTTCGGAGTGTAATGAAAATAATAGAGTAGACAAATTATAGAAGTGTAAGCAGAATAAAAGTTCGGAGTCTAACAAAAATATTTTTCGGAGTCTGAATTAATTCAGAGTGTATAAAACAAAGATAATCAGATTCTGTTTAATAGGTGAATTCGGAATGAGAATTCGGAATGAGAATTCTTCATCAGAATTCGTAATGAGAATTCTTCATCAGAATTCGTAATGAGAATTCTTCATTAGAATTCGTAATGAGAATTCTTCATCAGAATTCGTAATGAGAATTCGTTATCGAACATCATAAGAATTCGTATCCTGAATCTGGATTAAAACTGTATCCGAAATTCGGAATGAAACTTTTTCACAGTTCTCATTCTGGATTTCGGAGTGAAACTTTATCACAGTTCTTATCCAGAATTCGGATCCTAAAACAAAATAATTCATATCAAAGTTTCTAGCAATTCTGAGAAAATAGAAATGAATCCGAATTTTATACTTAAGAAAAATATGAATGAAAATATAATAAGGATAATTTTTATTATAAAAGCGATTTTCCTTATAAAAGAAATTTTCCTTATAAAAGTAATTTTCCATATAAAAACAATTTTCCTTATAAAAGAAATTTTCCTTATAAAATCAATTTTCCTTATAAAATCAATTTTCCTTATAAAAGAGATTTTCCTTAAGAAAGTAATTTTCTTAAAGATAAGGTGTTTGTGATTTTCAAAACAAGAAGGAATGGAAAAGTCATAAAGAAAACCTTATTGACTCAACAGATTTTTCTAATTTTTTGGTGTTTTTGTGGTCATGGTGTTTTGTTATAGAACAATACACTAGTGCTATAGTTTGATGTTACAACACACTACAACATGCCCCTTTATCATTTCTTTTAGAAGTACTGATAAAGGTCTACTTTATCAGTGCTAATTAAAAGCACTAAAAAATGTTGTCCTTTATCGACACATATAAAGCACTAATAAATGGCACATTTTTCAGCGCTTTTTTATAATAGATAAAGGAAAGATTTATTAGAACATTTTTAGCACTAATAACTATCTAGGGATTTTAATTTTACTTCGTCAGTCTTCACATCTTTAGCACGGATAACATGCATTTTTTTAGCGACATTAAAGGACTATTTTGTAGTAGTTATTCTAGAATTATAAAGAGATTGATACACATATGGGGATCACACCAAGGCCAATGGGGTATATCAAAAACCCAATCTAGAATAAAATTCTTGTTAAGGGTTCAATTCCTCTGTATGTTGGTCATACTAATTCATGGAACCATACTTAGAGAAAAATAAGATATTCTATCCCACCCTGGGCCTCATATAGTGATTTTAGTTACTCTATCAAGACTAATCCCCTAGAGGGGATTAAAATCCTATGTTCAAGATGTAATTCAACATCATACCATCATTAGGATGGAATGAGGAAACACACCCTAAAAAAACTGGTCCATGCTGAAGAGAACAAGGTACTCATACCTTCAAAGGAATAATGAGTGATGTGTATTAGTATTACATGGTTAGTATTTCGTTTTCTGGGTATGCCTGTGTGATCCATCTTATGGCCATGTACTCCAGGTTTTGCCTGCGCATAGATAGCCATCCTTAGGTACCACTGGTAGTGCTTGTGTACTTGGCTATGTCTGAGTATCAAGTTGTACAAGTGTAGTCTACACATGATCGTGTGGTTTCACATGTCCATGGTCGTGTATACTCCAATATACATGGTGATCCTACACCATTGGGTCACATGACATCTTACATGTGTCACATGACATGTGATCCTGAACATTCCATGGAAACCCTTACGCCACAACCAGGGCCCCACACAGTGTGTATCTTTGGATTACATGCCATTTAACAAGGGATTTTTAGAAACCCTCAGATCCATCATACATACACTTCCATCATCATCACCTCAATATTCACCTCCAATATCACTAAAATATAGTAATTTACGTCCATCCAAGCCTTACCCTTGCCAAATCTCAAATTTTGGTTGTCCAAATCAAACGAGAAACCATGTTCATCGCCTATTCCATCACCACTTATCATACTAGGAAGAATTGGAACCATTAGTCTGATATAATACACCTTCAATAATCCCACATCATCATACATCATCACACCTCAATGAAGTCCTCAATCGTAGACCACACTCGTGTTATCAATCTGTTCCACCAAGGAAAGGCCACCCAACAATTTAATACCGGGTATTCATCAAATTGCGGACAAAATAAATTTCCAGAGATGAATGTCTGAATAAATGGGGGAGAAAATTGAAAAAGAGAGAGTTATAAACCTCATACGTTGATTGGGTTACCCTTGATTAGTTTTCATTATAATGGCGAATGATGAACCATGTAATAATCATAATAAATTAACGCAAATCACATGTTGATGCTCGGATCAATTCCTATGAGTTGAATTGATCCACGTTTGACCTATGATAATCAAATTGGATGAATCCAAAAATTACCAACATCTTCCATTGAGATCTTATTAGTCGCTAATAATGTATGATCCTACATCATAGTCATTGGATATTTCAATGAACTCTATTGGTGTAGATGATCCCTACAGTATTGATCCAGTCCTCTGATTTGGTATTATCTACCAATGATCTGATCCAACACCAACTCTAAATTATCGAGGTTTTGAAAATAAACCTAAAAATTTTACACAATAGAATATTTATCTATTTTATTTAGGATTATTATTTAATTAAATAATTAAATAAATATTTTAATTTATTTAATTATTCTACCCACAATGGCCCCCATGTCTATTGTCTGATGCCAAGAATGATTATGTTGTGCTTAGGGTAAAACTCCCATTATAAACTCAACAACGACCTAAGATTTTTAACTCGATCATCCATTAAATAGTTACTTAACCTTTTCAGAAAAAATGTTTTCATGTGATATTAATGTATTTAATATTTTCAAAATACCAATTCGGGGCTCATTGGGCTTCAGAATCTCTTATTTTCTCGGTGCATGAATCCAAAAATATTACTATATATATTTCAAATCATTCATAAATTAAACATCGATGTTATAGTTTGTATGTATGTTTGTATGTATATATATATAAATATATTTAGGTATATATGTATGTATGTATGAATGAATGAATGTATATATGAATGAATATATATACGTATGTACGTACGTACATACATATGTATGCACTTTGTTATGTATGTATGTATGTATGGATGTATGTATGCATGTATGTATGTATGTATGTATGTATGTATGTATGTATGTATGCATGCATGTATGTATGTATTTATATATGTATGTATGTATGTATGTATGTATGTATGTATGTATGTATGTATGTATCTATGTATGTATGTATCTATGTAACTAAATACATATTGTTTATTTTTATGTAGAGAATATTTTTATATATGTAAGTAAGTATGTATGTGTTTATGTGTATGTATGTATGTATGTATGTATGTATGTATGTGTGTTGGTAAGTAAGTAAGTATGTATGTATGTATGTATTTTTGTTTGTTTCTTTGTACGTATGTATGTATGTCTGTAAATATTTTTTATATATTATATTCATAAAATAATAATCATTCTGTAAATGTAAAATATCATATACCTTCATACCTTAACATCCATTGAAAAATGATAACATCATTTATGTTTATGACAGACTACTATCTCAGGAAGTGATGTGACTCATTTTCTTATTACTGGATCACATAAATGGTATATGTAAGTCTATTTAAAGAAATAATATGATATTTATGATATAATTATAATTCATAAATGATTAAATAATACTCACCTTCTTTCCATCATGATCTTTTAAAAAATGGAAATGTTACTCATGTGTACGTACGACATACCATCTTTATGATTGTATCAAATCTAATTTTTCATGACCATATTTCATGGTTCATTTTAGAAGTATAATTAATGTATGAAAAAGATAAATATTTATGGATTTTTATTATGAATATTATGGAATAATGAACATTTTGACCATGGTTAACACACTGATGACATTTTGAAATTATGAATTGAGCATCCTCAAAACACTCGATATGGGCATAACTGATTATGTAATTTAATATGTCTTCAAAAAAGGTAAATTGATTTTTTTATGTATAAGTAATTATACCATAAAATGTTTATTATGAAAAAATTATTGATATAAGTTAGTCATATAGGAGATAAAGGGAATATATAAATATTCTTGACATGAGGTAAGGGATTTTCAAAACCACCCATTTTTTTGGGTTATGAACATTCTCTATCTAACTCGCCTTATATTTCTATTTGGGGTTATGTAATTATTATAAATTATATATATATATATATATATATGTCACTTACACATATATACCTATCTCATTCTTCCTTCCTTTTACGTGTTACTACATGAATTATGCTTATTTATCAAATACATTGTTTAAAAAATCTCTTTTGATTATGAAATGAGTCATATTTTGGAAAACCATTTTCTATCCATGGGTAATTATTACATTTATGCATTATTATTGACTTAATTTTATGGATCATATTTTCATGTACATGCAATGAATGTGATGGGTGTGCCCAAAATTATATATCCCTCCATTACCTTGGATAATTTTGTAGTCTTGTGAGACATCATGTATGGGATTATGGAGTGAACCTAATCCATTAAGGGACTTTTTACACTATTTGATGTTGTCTTTAATGTGAATTATTTCTATGTCATGTTTTATATTTCTTCCACATTTCCTAAGATGCTATGATATTATGATACTATGTACTTTTTATTTTGATTCCATTTGATTACTCATGTACCTTCTCTTTTATGATATCATGTTATTCCTTTGTCTCACATGTTATGTTTCCTTGTCAGGTTTTTCACCTTATTGGTATTTTGATATAACCTTTTTTATGCATTCCCTATCTTATAAAATGTATTTTTAGGTTTTCAAAAGGATTTAAGGAGAATTAAATTAACAAGTTTTATTTTATTATCACTTTTATGTATTATAAACCTAGTCATATGAAGACACATGGACACATGATCTTTGGGTTTTATTTAGTTTATGTTTGTGTTAAAAATTATTTAATAATATGTGTAAATGGTTGGGGTTTTTATAGTTTTCATATAAGAAATTTGTGGTTCTCTTTGTTCATTATGACTAGAATAATTCAGTGAGAACCCAAGTGATAAGTTTATGGATTATAAAAAGTATAGAAAAACATCCTATAATTTTGGTGAAGTACAAAGAATTTGGGTTACATGATATTATGTTCCTATATTGACACTATAAGTGGTTTTGGTCCAAGAATAGTAGTTCATAGCAGTAATAACTCTGAAAAGGGAGCATTAGGCTGGGTTCGATCACCATCAAGTAAATTGAAATGGGCCTTACTGCACACCTGGTTTGAAAATATTGGGGGATATGATTTTCAAATTTAAAAAACTATTTATGAACCATTATGTAGGGTTGAGAAAATTGTAAGGTTAGAAACCCTAATTGGAAACATTACCACAGATAACCTAGATTGAAACAGAGAGACTCATAAGTGTAGATGTAATTATCATTTATAAGTTATTCCTTATAGGTTTATAATTTACTAATTTTGTATGTTTATGAATTTTTATATTGTTTCTTTCATTATTTTTATTTAATGATGAGAAATAGAAAAATGAATGTGAACAACTTATGTTATGGTCAATGTAATGATTTCCCAATTGATATTCCAAATCAAACAAGAAAAGAAGTTAGACATATTATGATCATTACAAATGAGCTATCTTAAATTATGATTAAGCATCAGAACATGGTAGAATTTCCATACACATTAAAGAATATAAGGATGGTATCACATGGAAGTACAAGTGTTAAAGATGATAAAGAAAACAAGATTAAATTTCCTACATGTTTAAAAAGTGGAAAGAGGCACCATGGAAAATTAATTAAAGAGATAGAAGAGTTTATATATGTGAAAGGAGATCCCAAAGTACGTATTTTCAAGGGATAATTAAGAGTCAAATTAATGATACATACGAAAAGAAAGTTCAACCTAAGGAACCAATAATAGTTCAATTTCATAGATGCAAGGAAATAGGTCATTACCTCAGTCAATGCCCTAATACTAGGATTAATTTACAGGGGCCAATGTTATGAATATCATTAAAGTAGAATTATTGAGGTATTTAGGTTATGGAACTCAATAATCAGGTTGTTTATGTATTTTTATCATTGTTATGCTGATTATAACAATCATGAAACTTTTAAGGATTGTTATGAAAGACATTTTGTTTAAGGATGTGCAAGAATATGATGAATGTAACTAATGAACTAGAAAGGTGATTTAATGGTAAGGTGATATTTTATGAAAAAATATTTGATTGAAGAAATTATAATATTTGACATGTTTTCTTATTAATTTAATTATAATGAATTAAAATTATTTTATTTTTTCGAAACGAATGAGTTGAATAGAAATATTTATAGGTTAAAAGGGAGAGTTGATGACTAGTGTTTTTTTTGAAAATGTTCATACTATTAATGAGAATGTTATTGGATAAAGGTGAATTTTGAAATTGATTATCACTTTTTCTCTATATTTTCTAAAAAAGGACAGCTCCTAATCCGGGTGATAGCCCATCACATCCGTAAAATCCATGGGACTTGAAAGCATAATTGAAGGGAAATAAGAGTGTCTTTCCAACCACTATCATATATGATGTCATGGTTAGTAAATATTTTTATGAAATATTTATTTCATAAATAATGATTATATTTTGGAAAACATATGAAATTATAAAATATTTTTCTAATTTTTAGGATTTTGAGGAGAATACTGATATTTTTGGATATGTTTTATTTTGGAATTAATGCATTCATATTCATTTGGGGTATTGTATTACATTGTACTAACCACTTGGTTTTCATAATGTCAAGAGGTTTAACATGTCACTCTTTTATGGTTTTTATGATTTGTTAGAAAATAATTTTCATGCTTTTAGAATAAAAAATCATGTTTAATATTCATTCCATTGAGTAATAGGTGAAGTGGAATGTGATTGAAACATAACCAAATGATAAAAATGTGCTTCTAAAATAAAAATATATCATGTTTATTTTCTATTTTTCCACATATGGATAGTAAAATAATCCCCAAAAACTAGGAAAATAATCATGAAACTAATTGTTATCATATTTCATTTATATCCGATGAATCAATGGTCTTTAAACTCTTCTTATATTTATAGTTTTTTGGATGATATCTTTATCTTGATAATTTAATTTCTTGTGATCAATGATTTCTATCACTCTCAATAATTATTTATTCCTTTCTTCAATGTTTATATTTTTACTTCCCACCAATGATCTTCTATTTTGTTACCTAGTTATGTGTTATTCCAGATAACCTTTGTATTTCCCATTCTTTATTTTAAGAGGTGGTTTATTAACCTTTTTAATGATTCAAATTTTTCGCAAAGGAATTTTCAAATGTAAAACCCTTTATTTTTTAGAATAAATTAAAATTTTGAGGTATAAATTTATTTACTGGGTTAGGGGTAAAATATAATACCCCAATATTTTAAAATAATAACATTATGCTTAAAAGAGTATGTTACACACAACGCCATGTATAAATGAGCCATGATTATTTATGATTGTTATAACCTCGAAATTAAATAAATAATATTAATTTTTTAATATATATTTAATGTTCCTAATATATATAAAACTATTGATTAATTATTAATAAATAATAACTAATTTGTTTTGTAATTTTTAGTTATTTTTTAAATAATATGCTTTTTTCAAAAATGATTATTATTGATTTTTATGATAAAATAATATAATGAATTTATATTAATTTTATAAATTTTATTTGTTAAAATTCAATTAAATTTTTAAATTATATCATCAAAATTAAACTATGCTGAAATTTTGGGATTTTCTGGAAAATAATAATTTTTCTGTGAATAGTGAAAATATCAAATTTAAAATATATCTATTTATTTTTAATAAACAAAGTACAATTTATTTATTAAAATTAAAATTAAAACAATTAATATTTTTTTATATTTAATATAAATAATTATATTCAAATCATCTTTACACTGAATTTTAGTATAATTTATTTTTAGTCTTAAAACACATTTTTTCAAAACTAATTTAAAGTGCACAATGTTTCTCTATTTTAATAAAATAAAATAAATAATAATGAATTTATTTTAAATTTAATTTATATTATATATATATATATATAATTTAAATTCATATAATGATTATATAAATTCATATCATTAATATAATTTTATCTTTTCTTTGAAAAATGAATTCTTAGAAAACAGTTTATTATCACGCTAGCAGGTTTTTTTTAAATAAAAGTTTACAACTTATATGAATTAAATTTCATAAAATAGATTTCATATTTGTAATCAGAATAATATATATTATAAAATAAGGTCAACTTAATTTTTTTCATAGTGAATACTAAAAAAAATAAAAAATAGTTATCATTGCAAACACATTAAAATGGTAAAATGATTAATGTTAGTGATAAAAAGGTTAACAAGATTAAAAAAAGACTCTACTTAGTGGTATACGTGTGTCTTAGACATATATATCCTAAAATCCTTTATTTTTCAATTTTTAAGGAAACATTCTTGGGAGTTACTTCCCATTATTTACTGGTTTTGGGTATTTACAAAAATATGACTCGTCCATACATTTTTAAGGCCACCCACAGTCCTCCCCTTCCCGCTCTTAAAAAGCCTATTGGTTCATCCATCACCTACTCAAATAAATTACTTACTCATCTTTCCACAATCTATAAACCTATATTTATCATAATCCAAATCTGGTATGTTTTTACGTATAATCCTAAATAGGTGGTCCAAATAATATATATAATTCTTAATCAATCATCATTATTTTATTTCTTATTCCACCTTATTAAAATATTATTAAACCATGTGGGTAAAATTTAACCAGTATCTATCATATAAAATTATGTTATTAGGTTAATTTAACATTATAAATCAATCTCTACATTCATCAAATTGGAAACCAAAACATCATTCATGTTACAAAAGACTACCACATTAAGAACTGATGAAATTTATTTTCTATCATCATCTTCCATGTATATTCATGAAGGCTGATTTAATATATATATATATATATATATATATATATATTATTTTAGTAATATATTTATAATTATATAAAATTAAAATATCATATACATTATTACCTTACCGTTTATTGTAAAATGATAGCATTGATCGTGTGTGCGATGGACTACCACCTCACAAAGTGATGTGATTCAATTATTATTATTAAATCACATGGATGTAATATGTAAGATTATTTAATTAAATAATATTATATTTATTATATAATTATAATTTTTAATGATCAAATAACAATGACTTTCTTTCCATAATAATTATTGAGAAATGGAAATTTTATTCATGTGTACGTATGGCCTACCATCTCCATGATTGCAACATATTTCATTTTTAAAAATATTATTTAATGTTTAGATTTAAAAGTTTAATTGATGAATAAAAATGATAATTATTTCATGATAATTATTCAGGATATGACGAAATAATGAACCCTTTGACCACAATCAACACACCGATTCTATTTGGAATTATGAACATGGCATCCTCAAAACACATATTATGGATATTACTGATTATGCAATTTCATATGTAATTAAAAATTAATTAATAAAATGGTTCTATTATAAGGTATTAAACTTAAAAAAATTAATAAATAAAATAATTGATTTCACTTTATTATTTAGGAGATAATGGAAAAAAATGAAAAGTCTGGACTCGTGGTAAGGGATTTAACTATGCCACCCTCCACTTTGGGTTATAACCATTCTATCTATAAATCACCTTATATTTATCCTTAATGATACAGAATGATCATAAATTATGTATATATCCCTCTTAAATATATATAATTATCCCATTATTCCATCCTTTTATGGGGTAATTCATTCCTTCTATTCATTTCTCAAATTCCATCCTTAAGAAAGCTCTTTTGAATATGATATGAGGAAAGACTATAAAACCCATTTTCATTCCATGTATAATTCTCATGTTTATTACTTTTTTTAATTTCCTTATATTCCACACATATTCATGTATATTAAATGAATGTGATATTTTTTAAAAGTGAACTCGTCCGGTCCAAGATAGTTGTCCCACAATGCTCCCAAATACAATATGCATGCACATACTATATGCTTCATGATATGTATAACATGATTCATCTGATCTGTTATCTATGTATAATATATATTTTCTCAATATTAAATATTTTACTATCACCTCCTGGAGACTCTTCTAGAATTTTTAAGTAAACATGGAATCCTTTTTTGTGACAATAGTAGAGGGAACCCCATGTAACCTCACGATCTCCTTTATTTAAAACACAGTCAGACCCTCAACATTATTGGTGTCCGATATAAGAATAAAATGAGTTGACTTCATTAACCATTAAATCCCCAATTTTATATCATTGTTTTTAATGCCTAGACTCCATAATCTTGGAGTTGGTGACTTGATTTATTAAATTGTCATGATTACAAGGAATCAAATATTGAAGGACCGAATAACTAACCAATTTTGGAAAACCAATTTACATACATGATGCCCATAATACATTGGGAAATAGAAAATAAAACATAAAACATAACAAAAACAAATAAACTTCTTCATTTAAACTCATTAAAATAATTCATAGTCATATCTTGGGGAAAGGAAAGAAAATGAGGATGATATCAAATGCTCAAAAAGGGTAAGAGTAAAGTGGTAGTAATCATGAATCAATAATAATAAACAATATAGAAAGGAATATAACTAAACAAAAAAAATATTTAAACAACATTATATAATATATTCAATATGGAAAGGTATGTTACTGAAACACATTCCATTTAATCTATAAACTATGAATGAACTATATCCATCAATAAAGTCAAAGAGAAAATCATATGGATAAATAATAACTAAATATAAATGAAGGAAGTGATTAATTATTGGATTTAATGTATGAGGCATAAGAAAACATAGACCATCAATACCTTTCAAAATATGGTTTAAAATTTAGGTATAACCACATTTAATTTAGCCAACTGATTTTTCACATGAGAACTAGTCAATGCCTTGATAGGCTATATATTGTTCAAGCCTCACCCATCACTGTTAGTCCAAATCATTCATCATATATAGTAATATATTAATAAAAAATATTCCTTATCAAATATCCATATTGAATGAATAATACAGATTTTTCAATACTTCTATAGATAATCAAATAACTATCAAATTAATCACCGTATAAAAAATGGTATAATGTTTAGGAACTAATAATATCCGTAAGCCTAGAATGTGGATATTTAAGAAATTTTCAATTGATAAAATTAAAATTAAAACTATAAATACAGTGTATTATGAGTGCATCAGGGTAATAAATTACAAAGGGTCTTAATATATACCATATTAATGTGAATTGGTGCTTAATAACAAGTTAGTATCAATGGAATGTAAATTGAGACGAAATCTTTTCCCTTGTGCTTCCTTTTGGGTGAGCATAATTTAACCTACTATATAATCGTTTTAAGCATGTTATTAAATTATAAATGAACTATATTTATATTTAAAATATTACATATTGTCTTCATATAATATTTTATTTCCATTTCTTTAATAATATTTTATTATTTTCACTATTTCAGGTGTTAATTTCCTTGTTTTTCAAGTATGCTTTGACTTGTTATTATTTATCCTATTACATAGATCATGGTTTCATAATATCTATAATGTAAAAAAAGAATTATTTTACTTATATTCAGCATATTGGTAGTTATTATGATCCATAATGTGTGGAAATAGGAAATGAAAAGCACCATTCGTTGAGAAGGTAGGCCGTACATACTCATTAACGCTACTTCCATTTCTTTTTAGTATTTAAAATAATTAAAAAATAGAAGATATATATGTATATTATAATTACATTATAATATTTATATCTTATATGTTACTTTTTCTTATTAAAACCTTAAATTAATACATTCCATGTATAACATGAATGAATCACCTCGCTCTGAGTAGGAGGTAGTCCACATGTCCACAAACAAAGTTATCGTATTCCCAAAAAATAGAAAGCATTAAGGTATGTAATATATAATAATTAAATATAAATAAATAAATCATAAATATCATATATATGAAATATAATCTATAAATCTATCAATATACTTACCATAAAAGGTGGTAATGGATGAATAAACAACATTGGTTCGTGAGGCGGTAGTCAATCATAAACACGAACAATGATTGTATATCCCATTTGATGGTTGTGTGTAAAAGTTCGTGTCAATGTATTATAACAAAAATATTTCATTATATTTCAAATACTTAGGTTATTATTTAATAATATTATAAAAATTAATTTAATGGGTGGTGATGTAAATGAAACAAAAGTGATTGTTGAAGAATGTTACCTTTTGTTCGGGTAACTAACTTTTTTTATACCAAAAGACTTACTTGGTTGGATGTATGCCAAAATTGAGGCTTCTAGGATGAGGGAAGGGATTTTTTGAGCTTATTTGTTCAGGATTGGATGTACCAATGTGGATTGAGAGCTGTGATGGAGGGGAAGAGTGAAAACCTTTTTATAGTGGGGGAGTAGTGGATTTCTAGTAAATACCAATAGGTAAACACTATTGGGAGGTCACCCTTACCACATGTTCTTCCAAAATGGAAAAATAATGTAGTAAATTTAAATTATCGTCTATCCAAGTCTCAAAAATATAACAATAAGTACATTTTTATAATTTTTTTCATAACATCTATGTTTCCGCATTTTTAACATTTTTCTTTTTATTAATGTAATGAGTTTTATAACCTAACTAATTTCACTATTAAGACTAAAATAAAATAAAATTTATTAGAAAATTTACAACCAATTAATTATAATTTTGATATCTAATTTTAAACTTTAAAAATATCATGTTCTTTGGAATTTAATTTTATAAGAAATGTATGTAACACAAAAAACATTGTTTTAAACCGAACCATTCTAACAAGGTTTTTACTATAAAGGGGTCAATATGTACTTTATAAAAGATTAATTGGTCTATTAATAAACAATATTTTATATTTTTTTACATTTACAAATCATTTTTTAGAAGATATTTTTTTAGTAAATTTTAAATATTTAAATAAATTGGTAGTTATTATAAAATAACATCAATTTAAATTTTGACAATATTTAATTAATTTAAATTTATAAATATCATGGAAATGATGGAATTCAGATATATTAATTTCACAGATATATAAAATTACATATTTTTTACATACAATAATGGAATACAATAATTCATTTAATTTTCTTCACTTTTAATATTTTTCGTATCATTTATTTTATTTAATAATTAGCAAAATAATCATTGTGTTAGCGTTTCATAACAGTTTAATATAATTATATCATCTCTAAAAATTAAAGCTAAATTATCTTGTTAAAAAATCTTATTTAACTTTAAAAATAATGTTTATAACTGAAACTATGTAGCTTGTTCAATACTATAATACTTTATAGGAATTAAATGCAAGGAAAGTATGCCTTTATCTTTTTTATATAACTTATGACGTGGTTCACATTCATAACATGTTACCCAATAATTAGTAAAATTATAACCGAAGGGGAAATATTTTTGAAATATTGGAATACAATGGCTTTTGGAAAATTGTATAAGCCATTTTTCCCTGTAATATTAATGATAAACCACTAAGTAAACTCATTTTTCCCTAATCACTATAACTAATTATAATTACATTCAATAATATTTTTGGAAAATCTTTTTTATCTTATTATAATTTAATTATTATTCTGATTAAAAACTTGTACATACATTTTTCATAATTCATTCATAGAAGTAGAAAAATTAAATTTAAGGTTAATCCTGCAGACTTGGTGAGAAAGTGGGCTTTTAATGTAAAAATGTCCAAAAGTTCACCAAGGTTTTATATCTAAAATTTATATATAAAAAATTTTAATGAACTAAATTATTTTAATATTTGTAAAATTGATCTAATGTAACTTTAAAACTTGTGCATAATATAATTTAACATTAATAATTATTTAATCAAAAGGTAGTTTTCAACTAAAATTGTTTTTTCACTATTCATTAGCAAGTCAAATTTCTCAAAAAAATACTAAAAATTGAATCTAAGATAATTTTTATATTAAAATGTGTAAAATTGAATTTGTTTTGAAAAAATATAGTTTTATAAAATGGTCAAAATGTAGTTCTAAAATTTGTGGGCCATTAAAAGCTGAAAAAACTGTGTTTAGAAAAATATAGATTTTTTATGTGTTAAATTGGATTTGTTCTTATCATGTTACTTTTAAGTCAATTGGATGAATGTAAAAAAATATTTAATATATAATATAAAAATAAATATATCATAAAATCTCAAGATGTATAAACATCTATGATTGGGATTGTGTGTTTTATTTACTATCGAAGGATCATAGTATTGTGTGTAACACAATCCAACTTAGTGTTACATGTAATGAATGATAGAAAAAAAATATATTTATTATAAATGTAAAATATTTTAAATTATTGGGTTGTAACATTCTCCCCACCATAAATAAATTGCACCGTCACAATTTAGATATGATATAGGTAATCTAGTGTTTGTTATTTGAAAATACTATTGTCGAAAACCCCACATCGTAAATAAGGTTTGTAACATATATTATTAATAAAAGGGAAAATGAAATGTTAAGGGTAAAAAAATAATATTTTTAGTAGGATAATATTAGTGAAAAGATGGAAATGGAAGAAAAATATAACTATCTAGTTCTGATGGAGATTGATAGAGAAATGTTTATGGGAAAGTTTTTTACCTCACATCCATAAACTAAGGTGTGAAAAAGTTCATTGATATCATAAAAAATGATGATAATGGGAAAAAATATTTGTTTCAAGACCCTGTTCATTAATTTTATGGAATATCTAAGAATATATCTAAATATTCTTACTTCATGCGTTTATTTTTCCTATATATAACCTTATCTGTTGGATGTGCCTTGAAATATTTATAATTCAAATTTTACCACATGATGCATCATATGGAAAAGTAATATAATAATCTCTAAAACATCATCCAAATATCAACTTAAACCATTCGATAAATGGTTAACTTTATAAAAATATTATGATCCAAAAGTTTATAAATAAGGTTACTGAATTTCTACAATGAACTCATCAAACAATATGGAGTGGCTATTATTCATCACATACCAAACATGTGAATCTGGTAATAAATTTAATTACTAAAAAAACTTTTTAGAAACATGAATTCTTCCTTATTCTTTAAATAGAACATTTATTGCTGGATATACTCCTTAAATCCCAAAATGTTGTAAACTCCATTAATGATGGATTTAACCATGTTGTTAACATATCATCAATTAGTTCCAAGGTTTCTAGTAATATCCAAACCAATCATCTATTTATTCCAACATCATTATTTAAGTATTTGGAACAAATTAATGGTTATTTGTTTCCTTAACCATATGTTTTTCTAAGAGTTCAACCTTCCACTGAATCACTTTTCATAGTAACATTCAACATATACTCTCAAACCCTTATATAAATAGTACAATATTATAATCCTTATATATTTCATAATTCTTATAACCAAGGCATAATTGATAAAATAATTTTATAACATTACTCAAGGATATAAATACATAGTCATTATAATCATTCCTCTTCGTATGTGAAGTAGCATAATCTTGACCATGGTTGATTAGCCATTTTGGGGTATATTCCTTTGATTCTTGAGACATTGATTTCCATAAAGTTCTATTTCCTTTTAGTCAATGTAGTGTACATTATCAAAAATATTCTTACCCATGAAATCACATACACAGTGGACCTTCTCTCCACACATTTAGTAAGCACCCATTCCTTTTATGTGTGTACCAGGGTGTTTCTTTCCAAAATTATCACATATGGGAAAATACTTATTTCCCTCATTCTATTTAAAACAATTTTTCTATTACATAATCTTATTTCATTTCTTCCTCTCAAATACATATAAATTTTATAATTATTTACTTATCTTGTTATCATATGATACTATGTCCCCATATGATTAGAATTCTTGGGGGACTATTTCACTTAGAAATATTATCTAATGACTATAAAAGATATGATTCTTCTTATACTTTGGATCATGTGCATTTTTTAGGTTAACATTTATTCTACTAGACATCATTTATAAATTCTTACATGCACTAAATTAGATCATATCATTATGAAACATACTGTATAAACCTAGAACTAGTAAAATACTTAACATAAATTGAAGAATATTTGTATAGCTAATCTAATAATCATAAACACTGTTTATTTGGGTAGTTCTTCTATGATTATCCTCAAAGTCAATCTTAGGGTTATGTTCCTAATCTATGTTTTCTTAAATGTAGTTTCCATGGTTTCTACTAAACATCCATTGATACCAATTGTAATACCCCTACCCCAGAATCCTAGATTCATTACCTTACAATATTAAATTGGAATAATTACAAGGAATAAAATCCTAAAATAATGATCAGTTTAATATTTTTCGGATATTAGAATAAATACATGATATCCATATTACATTTGTAAATATAAAATAAAACATAATACATAACAAATAAAATAAAATTCATCCTTGAAATTCATACTAGGAATTCTTCTTCGTATCCTGGGGAAAGGAAATAAAATAAAGGTGTCCTCAAATGCTCATTAATGGTAAGCGTACATGTAACACCCCAAGAATTTAAAAATAAATTCCTGGATGATTAAGTCTCCACAAAACACCACTTTGGTATAACCTTGACAAAAAATATAAATTTTCCACCTTTTTATTTGAATTTCAAATAACAGACAAACATAGTTGCGTTCAATGACATATTTAGAGTCAAATAAGACAAACATAATTTTTGGTGAATATTAACATACCCTTATTAAAGTTAATATGAATATTAAACTTATGAATTGTAAACCATATAATTAATTTATTGTCTTAAGGTTATAAGATAACGAGATCTTGATTTCTTTTTCAAATTGATATAAAACAAATTATAGTTTTAAAATTGGTATTTTTTTTGAATAAATTATGATTTTTAAAATAAATTAATAATATTTAGAAAATTATTTTCAAAAAATGGATTTCATTTTTAAAATTTTACTCATCAAAAAATAGATTGGGAGAATTTTCAGGATTTTCTAAAATACTCGAGTTTTTTATGAATAATAAAATACAATAATTTACCGAATATATACCTTAAAAATTATTTTCAATAATACTAGCATCATGGATGATGTAAGAACCCTTGTTATGAACTATCATTAACTTATTACTATTTTTGGACCCATGAATCAATTATTTTAGTTGTCTTGAGGGAAATAAAAAATAATGAATAAGATATTAAAAAATCACCCATCTCTTCCACTATAAAACCCCCCTTAGTCCCTCTTCTCTTCACTCCTCTCAAGCATTGATCCTTGTATAAATTCTAATAAAATATCCTCCAAAGATCCTCACCCAAATCTATAATCCCTTTGTCTCATAAAAAGGCCAAAAACTCTCCCCTAAAGAGGATATCAAGGAATATAACTTCAAGAGGTAAAATCCTCTTATTTTATTTTATTTCAAGTTATCTTATTTTCTTTTTCTTTCATAACCTACATTCATCCAAAAGTTGTGATAAATCTAGTAACATATTTTTTTAATTTTGTTATGATAAATGAATAATTCATCCTCATCTCTCTTTTACCCATCTTTTATACTGGAAATGAAAACACCATCCGAGATGTGTAAATTTATCATATTCAAGGATGACGAGTTTTAAATTTCAATTACCATCTTCAATTATAGTCATAAAACCATTTTTATGTTTGAAAAAGACTATAATATATGTATTATAACTTATTTGAGGTTATTTAATCTTATTTTTCACAAGGTATTTATTTATAAATGAAAAAGAGTTCGTTGTGAGCAAGAATCACCAATTAACCCAAACAATTATCATTATGTTTTTATATAATGATTAATCTTTACTCCCAATAACCAAAATAAATTTATAACCATGTTGTATTCATGTTTTTAACTAATAAAATACCATTTATATTCTGAAAAAACCATTCTCATTCTACATTTTTATCCGTATATGAATATAAGTAAATCGATCATGAAAACCAAGGAAGAAAACCCTCCCAAAAAATGAAATTGAATCTCTTTACCCATAAAAAGGCCATGAATGATCTGAAATAAGGTCATAATAAATAAATTACATAAATATTATTTTATGGAATAATTAATTTATGAATTTAAATTTTATTATTGAGGTCATTGAGATGAAGTGAGGAACACCTTCAGACTTATGGTAAGGGTTTTCTACCCAAACCTCCATTTTCATTCAGGTTACTCTTATTCTCTACATACCTAAATTGAATTCATATTTATTCATATTTACTCAGTATATATTCTCTGATAATGTTATATTTATTTGAACCAACCAGAATCCTAATTTCATTTATGGTTAGGTATATGTTTTAAAAGAATCTTTTAGAAATTCTTCCCAAAATACAAGCCCGATTGAAGAGAATTTATCAAATTCTTACATATTCTAAAGGGAACATTGTAATAAGTTTTCGGAAACCATCATATTTATAAAATAAATAATTTTATTAAAAAAAATAATATCTTACTTCATTTCTATTTTTATTCAAACACTTATCCAAAATAACACTTCTTTTCAAATTTAAAGAGTATTTATCTCAAGAATTACTCGATGATTTTTTAAGAGTATCTTCATCTATTTCAATAGTTTTGTTGATTGTTATGTATTATTGATATTAATATTTTATGATATCATATACCATATTTTATTTAATGCTTTGTGATTTGTTTGATTATGTATGTGCAAACATAAAACAACTCGCCAATTTACTTCGAATGGTTTGGGTTTATGCTTAATGTTTAGGGAATATTATTGAAATTTCATATGTTAGTTTAAATATGAATTTATATGTTGTTTATATTTATGCCCATTCATATTAAGAATTAATTGTAATTAGAAAGTAATGGGTGGGTCCCTTTATATCCACTCGATGCATCAGTAGATCTCATGAGACAAACTACAGTCTTGGTACAAGGCCTTCACAAAATGATTATTTATGATCTCGGAAGAAGGCCTTGACAGTATAATTATATTGTCTGGAATTATAAATTCCCTCATTATAAAACCGTTAATTAAATGTTCATGAGGCTATTTGACTAGTATAAGACACATGATTATTCTTTATTATGGTATTTTTTATTCAGCTCTTATTCTCAATGTAATGTTTTCAAGTTAATTTTTAAAGGCAAGTGTTTTTATTTATTCACCATGAAAATTGTTTATGATTATGATATATTATACTATATTTATTACCCTTACTGAGAATTTGATCTCACATCTTTCCTATTTTTCATTTTACCAGGACATGAAAATGTATTTTATGAATGAACTTCAGGGATAACCTAGGATATATAGATGTTTTCAAAGGAATTTATATGTTTTATTTCATTTCCTGTAGTAATGTTGAACATATGTATGTATCTTTTTTCCAAATCTACTGAACTAATCAGTCCTTCTGGATGCATATTACATGTTTATATGCCAATGTAATAAAATAATGCACCAGCTTTGGGCAACTGGGGTCAGGTCTTTATAGTTGGTATCAAAGGATGTTTACTAGAAAACTTGGAAACTAGATTTTGAAAACATAGATTAGGGAACCATACCATAAGATAGTCTTTGAGGATAAACATAAGAGAACATCTTATAATTTTTGTTAAGGAGTAGATTATGTAGATATTTCTATAAAATACATCCTTGTCTGGATACTACAAGTGGACATGGTTCTAGTATTGATGTACCTAGGAGTGAAAACTCATACAAGGAATTTCGGGCTTGAACTTGGGTATCATGGTACACAACAATAGGCCTTAATTTGATTCTATTTTGACACTCTCTTGGGATATGATTAAGATAATTCACATGTTATTTACAAGACATTATGAAGGATTTAAATGTAAATTTTTCCTTAAAGAAACCATGTTTATGATTATGAGATTAGTTATGTATATAATTTCAATTTATGCTAAGTGTTTTTCTACAGTGAGATTATACAATATGATTCATAAATTAATATATTATATTCAATTATTTTGAAATGTAACCTAGTGGAAGGAATGAAAACCACATGAATGTTCATCCCATTTATGGATTTCCCCCCGATGCAAGATAATGATGTTGGTTTGGGTGTTGGGACTCGTGTTGAGCAACATATAACTATAATAGGACAACTGAGTCAGGTTATGAATAACAACATTACCCATATAGAGCATCCATATCCTCAATGTGGGGGAGCTATGTTAGACTTCATTATGTGACAAAAACCTTCATAATTTTATGTGACTAAAAACTCATTCATAGCGGAGTAGTGGATAAGTTGATTAAAAAAGATATTTCTCACTTTGTGATGTAATGAAAGAGAGAGGTTTTCGTGGACATTTGTAGACTATTGGGAGATGCGGATTAGTGGTGGTCTTTAATACAAAACACAAAATAGGAGAATGAAATTGAATTGAGGTATTTTAAGTAAATATTTTTAGAAAAATACTTCCCTTGTGAAGAGCGAGCATATATAAAAAGGTAATTTATAAATCTGAGGTAAAAAAGGATGATAATGTTTCACAGTATGAAGATAAATTCACAAGGTTAGAAAGACATTCTGCATACTACATACATAATCCGAGGAGCTAGATTGATCAATTATTTGATGTTTTAAATCCATTCCTCCAAAGGGTTGTAGTCTCCCAATGTTTCTAATTATATGAAGATATAGTCTCAAATTCTATCATGGTGGAAAATTAATTTTCTATGTCTTATTATATTAATGGAAAGTGAGAGGAGAAGAGGAAATCTAAAAAAATTAGGAATAGAAATAATGAAATAGGGAAGAAGGGAAGATTTGACCATCCACCCTATGATAATTATAGGAAGAGAGACCCTAGTACTTGTTTGAAGGGTATGTGTGTTTGTTACAAGTGTGGGGAAAAAGGCCACCTATCAATGGATTGTAAGGGGAATAAAAAAGATACCAATGTTCAATTATACTATTTCTGGGATATGGGAATGTAAGAAAATGACTATCCAATGCATCAAGGAAACATTCCCCAAAGAAGGCCAAGGAAGTATGGCTAAGCATATGTAGTCACAACTACGGAGGATGAAGTTCCTAACTATGTGGTGGAAGTTACTTTAATCATTTCCTATAACTTATCCACTTTTTTATTTAATTATGGATCCCCACATTCTTTCATATATTCCCTATTTTCCAAGAAAATTAGATATTTCCAATTTGATTTAATAAGGGAGTTGTCTGTAAAAACTCTTGAGGGAAGTATCATTGTAACAAAGTTGTGTTAGTCATTCCCCATTATGGAATATAAATGTTCTTTATCTACTAATTTTATTATCATACCCATGATTGAATTTAAAATAATACCTTGTATGGATTGGATTTAAAAGCATGATGTGAAAATGTATTGCAAGAAGGAGGATAAAATTTTTGAGGATGATATAGAATCCATTATCTTTAGGGAATAATCATCACCATATAATTCTCATCTAGATCCACCCCCAGTAGATCTATTGAATTCAATTATTTGGGAAGAAGGGAATGTAATAATAATGTGTGAGTAAATGAATGTTAAAATAGAGGACCCACCATTGCGTAAGAATATGTTGATGTGATTTCGTAGGATTTACCTACATATTCTCCAAAGAGGGAAATTGAGTTTTTCATTGAATTAATTAATTATTTATGTCCCATATCAATGACCACTTATAGAATGTTCACTATGGAATTAGTAGAATTAAATAATCAACTAGAGTAATTGAGTGATAAAGAGTTTATTCACCCTAGTTTTTTCCATGGAGAGCCCCTTTCCTTTTTGTTAAGAAGAAAGATGGATCTATGAGGTTATGAATTTTCCATAGGGAGATTAATGATATAAAAATAAATATAAAGTATCCCTACCTCATATTTATGATTTATTTGATCAACTTCTTGTAGCCCAATATTTTTCAAATATTTAACTTCAATCTGGATATCATCAGTTGCGAGTAATGAATGAAGACATTCCAAAGACAAAATTTCAAACTAGGTATGGGCATTATGAGTATACAATAATTCCTTTTGGACTGACTAATTCACCATCTATCTTCATGGATCTAATGAATAGGTTTTCCAAGGTATATCTTGATGACATTGTGGTGGTATTTATTGATGATATCTTGGTGTACTAAATAATCTATGAAAATCATGAAAATCACTTTCACACTATTTAGAACATTACCCATTTATCCGACCAAATGATCAAGATTACATTTAAAGGAGTTAAGTTAGTATGGAAAAGAGAATGTGAGGTCTTTTTATAGAATAAAATATATGATTAGTGAATCCTCTTGTCCTAACTCTACAATCAGGAATGATGGGTTTGTGATATATGTGATGCATCTATGAATGTAATGGGTTGTGTCTATATGTAGAATGATAGAGTTACTGCCTATGCATCTAGTATATTATGAATTACTGAAAAAAAACTATCTTACTCTTGATCTTGAGTTGGCTGCTTTGATCTTTGCACTTAAAATATGTAGACACTATCTCTATGGTGAATGATGTGAGATATATACGGATCATAAGAGTTTGAATTATATATTCTCATAGAAATAAATCAACACGAGAAAAGGAGATGGATCGAACTACTCAAGGATTATGATTGTTCCATACACTACCACTTGGGAAGGGAAAATAAGGTAAATGATGCATCGAGAAGGTATGATCATAGAGTTTTAAATAAAATGAAGATTGAAAGGGATCTTACAATCATGGATCTAATAAGAATGGACATGGTAATTATTATATAAGGTAAAATATAATTACTTTTTCAATTGGTTTCCCAACCATATTTATTAGAGAGCATTAAAAATATCAGGCTAATGACGAGAACCTCGAAAAGAAAATTAATGTTCTGAATGTTAGGAAGT
The DNA here is from genome assembly GCA_963277665.1 of Viscum album. Lineage (NCBI taxonomy): Eukaryota > Viridiplantae > Streptophyta > Magnoliopsida > Santalales > Viscaceae > Viscum > Viscum album. The sequence continues at coordinate 1,609,588,583 of OY728128.1, forward strand.
TGGATGACTTTGTATGTGAAGATGTAATTCTGAAATTTGGGATGAGTATTTCTGTTCCAGATATACCTGAGCTAAAAATACAGTTATTGTATGACTTCTATCTTTCAAATGTCTCTAAAAACTATGGTTTCCCTAAAATGTATGATATTTGAAGGAACATTTTTGGTTGGAGAACATGAAGTAGGAAATTGATGATTTTTTATCAAGATGTTTAGTCTGTCAACAAGTGAATGTCAAACAAAAACATCCTAGAGGAGTCATGAAACCACTACCAATACCTAAATGGAAATGGGATGATATCACCATGGATTTTGTGACCTGATTACCCAAAACTCCAATAAAGAATGATTTAATATGGTTAATTGTGGATCGACTTAAAAAATATGCACATTTACTCACAATAAGGGAGGATTTTTCACTGGAGCAGCTTGCACGACTCTATATTAATGAAATTGTAAGACTTCTTGGGGAATCTCTTTCAATAGTTTCTGATCGCGATCCTTTATTTACATCAAAATTATGGAAAATTCTTTAGAAATATTTGGTTACTGAGCTTGGTTTATGTACTTCTTATCATCCTTAAAACTGATGGGGAATCAGAAATGATGATCCAAAATTTACAATACCTGTTGAAATCATGATCACTCTACTTTCAAGGTATGTGGGATTAGTATTTACCCTTGGGGTAGTTTTCCTACAGTAATAAATTTCATTCCAGTATTCAAATGTCACTATATGAATCATTGTATAGAAAGAGATGTCGTACACCAACATTTCAGATGAAGTTAGTGAATGAAATCTTGTGGGCCTATAACTTATGGAGGAAACAATAGTGTAGGTAAATACTATTCAATGACATATAAATGTAGCTCAAAGTAGACAAATAATCTTTACTGCTAATCAATGAAAGTATTTGGAATTTTAATTGGGAGATCATATTTTCTAAAAAGTATCTCTATGGAAGGGTTTTATAAGATTTGGGAATAAAGGTAAAATATTCCCTAGGTACATAGGCCCTTTTCAAATTCTGGAGAGAATCAGATAGGTTTTATATCATTTGGATATGCCACCTATCCTTTCTAAAGTACACAATGTATCCCATGTCTCATTTATGAGAAAGTACATGCCAGACCCAACACATGTCCTCACTTCTAAAGGTTTAAACTTGGAGCCGTACTTATCATTCTTTGAAAATACATATCTGAATTCTAGACACTAAATAAAAGGTGTTGAGTAATCATATGACCTTATTAGTAAAGATACTTGGGAATATTCGTAAATCTAAGAGGCAACATGGGAGACTGAGGAGTTTATGGTGTAGAACTACCCAAATTTTTTTGGGAGGTAACATTATTTTAATTTTGAGGAAATTCTTTTTGTAAAGAGGGGATAATTTAACACCCCAAGGATTTATAAATAAATGTATGAAACACTGATCTTCATTCAACACCACTTTGTTATAACCATTCCAGTAAAATAAATTTTTCCACATCTGTGATTTGGATTTTGAAAAGCTTGAAATGCCTCGATCGGTTGTGATCACTGAGAGAGGAGGGGTGAATCAGTGATAAATTTTTCTTTTTATGAATTGTTCCCTTTGGATAATCAATTCAACCTCTATAGCTGGTTAAAGCCTAGATCTACTCTTTTAGTGGTGCAGTAATAATGAGAGCACAGAACACAGAGATTTACAAGGTTCGGTACAAAGACCTACTCCTTGCCGTGTTGGTTACACCCCCCAACACGGATTCTTCACTATGCCAAAAGATGATTACACAGTAATTGGTTATACCCCCCAATTACAAGTTGGTTAAACCCCCCAACTCCACAACATCATCTTCATCATGGCTCCACTTCACTTCTTCAAAGGTGTTGTTCAAAACTTCAAGTAGCTTCAACAGTCTTCAAAAGATCTCGTTGGTCTTGCTCACCAATAACCAATCACTTAGAGTGATCAGTTCTTTTGCATTCACACACTTAAGTGTGTACTCCTCTTCTTCTCAAGGTTGGTCTTCTTCACTTGTGCACACACAAGGGCTAATCCTTGGCCTTCCACTTTGAACACCTACTGCCAGTAGAGAGTTCTTCTCTTCACTTGGCTCACACAAAGGTATGCCCTCGGGTTCTTCTCCACTTCTTCTCCATGCAAGAGTGCGGCCTCTACTGTCTTCAAATGCCGCACAAGATGCACTGGCCGCGGGCGCGTAGGTGCTACTGCCGCGCAAGCACTCGGGTGTGCAAGGTGCAACACCGCGAGGCGTGCAAGCTACTCATGCTGCGCAAGTGTGCGGGCAGAGAGAGCCCCTTCCTATCGCGCAAGGGAGACGCGCATGGGACTTCTTCGGGGCCTCGAGTGGCTCCGGGATTCTCAGTCGTGCAAGAGGCTGCGCAGAGGTACTTCGCGTAGCTCGGATGGCTTCGCGGGACTCTCGAGTTCTCAAAGGATCAGCAAGCATCTCCAATGCCTCGGGTGCTCCTTTTATAGGCAGAGGAATGTGAATGGAGTCCGCGGAATCCAATACTCGAATGCCCGAAATCATCGGCGTTTTGAAAACTTCAAACGCGTTAAATATCTTCCGCGTATCTCGTTCTTCTTCTCTGTTTTAATGCGGGTTTTCCATTTTTCGGTTTCATTCACGTGCATGCGACTTAGAACGCATGCACGGCCTTCGTTTTGGCCATCTCATGAAAAAAACGAACACCCCGAGGCCTCGGCACTTCGTTTGCCTTCGGCCTTCATCGAATTTTCTCATTTGTTTCATGCAAGTCTCTTTTTGTGCATGGTACTGTTCGTTATGGCCAGACGAGCACGAGGGTGCCTTCGGCTTCGAGAGAGACAGCCGAGAACTCAAAATCCATCATCGGGATGCCTCTGGTTCAGCGAGAGACGTCGGGTGGCTTCGGGGTGGCTCGACGAAGGAGACGAGCTGGGAGCCGTCGGATCAAGCGTTTGAGATACATCGGATGGCCGGATTAAATCGCGGCGTGCGGCAGATGAGATGAGTGGCTGCGATCCAGCGCGCGATGAGACGGACGGCTCAGATCTGTCCCGGGTGAAATTTCCACGTCCCACATCGAATCGGCGCGCTGTTTTTCCGCGCTTTATCACCCTAGCGCCGCCTCAACCCCTCAGTTGAACTTCTCCCTCCACGGTGCCGCCCCACACCGTGTTCTCCCTGCGGGCGCGCTCTGCGCCCACTCTCTGCTCCCTGCGGGCGCGCTACTGGCGGCCACTATGCTTCCTCGGGTGCGTGGGCTTCACCACCGTGTGCCCTCGGGGGCTTATACATGGCCCCTGCCGCGCTCCTCCGGGCGTGCCCTAGGCGCCCATGCGGTGTCCTACGGGTGCGCCCCTGCCTCAAGGATGCTGCCCTGGCCTTTGAGGGTTCCCCATGGGCGTGGTGACCTTGAGTCCCACAAGTGCCTTGGGTGATGACCCTCGGCTGGCCTCCTTGGTGGCCTTATTTTTTGGCAAGTAAAACACTTAGGACTTTGTATAAAAACAAAGTAACAAGTGTAATATGCCAAATGCCACAACTCTTCTTCTTCATTTCTTCCCCTCTCTTCTTCATTAGAATTCCTCAAATTTCCTCAACATATATTCATTACCTAGGAGTGAATTCTTGAAGGTTCTTCTTCTTCAACCGAACTCCTGAATCACTTAAATTCTTCAAAGTGCTTCATTGATCAAATCAGAGATCAATTGGATCTTCTTCACATTCACATGCACTAAGTGTTAGTGCATGGACTTCTTCATCTCACTTCATCCACTTAGGACTTGTGGATGGATCTTCTTCAACTCCTCATGCATTGTCACTACAATGCATGGTCTTCTAATCATGTTGTGACATTTTATCTAGTTGATACAAGTTCTTTGAACTTAAAGATCAGCTCATCAATCGTCTGATAGGATGCTTCTGTAATCATCAATCTTCAAGATGTACTTCATCAGATGGCACACCATGACAAGTTATTGACAACAAATGCAATTACTTCACTTGGGCACAACAACCTCCCCCTTTGTATTTGGTTGTCAATACTCCGAAGCACACTGAGAGAATATCGTGTGCCTGATGATTTCTCCCCCTTATTGGCCAACAAATGCAAAGGGATGAATGAAAGCCATACTCAGAGTATAGAGCTTCTAGAACCTGCACATCTTCAACTACCAATGCTCCCCCTCAAGGGATGCACTCATCTTCTTCAATTCCCTGCATGTAAGTACAAGAATACAAAAATTTAGGGAATAAGGAGGGACCTTCTTCTTCCTCAAGTGAGAGTAGAAGGCTGAACATGAAGTTTCAGCCTCAATTCAACAAATCTTTCCGTAGGCATAGCTTTGGTGAAAATGTCTGCCACCTGATCTTGAGTAGGAATGTAGTCTAGCTTGAGGTCTCCACTGGCGACCCTTTCTTTGATGAAATGATATTTTATATCAATGTGCTTGGATCTGGAGTGTTGGATAGGATTCTTAGACAACCCAATTGCACTTTGATTATCACATAAGATCCTCAATGGGTTTTCATCTTTAATCCTCAAATCTGCTAGCTGCACCTGCATCCAAATCATTTGAGTACATGCATGTGTAGCGGCCACGTACTCTGCTTCAGCTGTGCTCAATGTTACTGAATTTTGTTTCTTGCTGTACCAGCTAACACATCCTTCTCCCAGAAAGAAGGTTCCACCAGATGTGGATCTTCTATCAGTGCAATCACCAGCCCAATCAGCATCTGTGAATCCCAACAACTGTATGTTTGCACTGTGTTTGTATAAGATTCCATAGTTGAGGGTTCCTTTAACATATCTCAGGATTCTTTTGGCTGCAGTTAAATGAGATTCTTTTGGGTCACTTTGGAATCTGGCACACAAAGTCACTGCATATGCTATATCTGGCCTTGAAGCCGTGAGATAAAGTAGACTGCCAATAATTCTTCTGAACTCTTTCTGATCAACATTGTTGCCTTCTTCATCCTTGCATAGCTTGGTTCCGACAGAAATGGGTGTGGAGACTTCCTTTGAACTTTCCATTCCAAACCTTTTCACTAAGTCCCTTGCGTACTTCTCTTGTGAAAGAAATATGGTGTTTTGTCTTTGTTCCACCTGAAATCCTAGAAAATATGTCATTTGACCAAGCATCAACATTTCAAAAGTTCTTTTCATCTGCTCAGCAAATTCTTCACATAGTCCTTCCTTGTTACCAGCAAAAATGATATCATCCACATAGATAATGACTATGAGGGTACCATTGGCCATTTCTCTGACATAGAGGTTACTGTCAACTGTTCCTTTGACAAATTTCATGTCTTTAAGACAACCATCCAATTTTGAGTACCAGGCTCTAGGGGCCTGCTTCAATCCATACAAGGCTTTTCTCAATCTGCACACCATACTACCATCTTTGTCCAGCAAAAATCCCTCTGGTTGTTCAATATACACCTCTTCTTCAAGATCTCCATTCAGAAATGCAGATTTCACATCCATCTGATAGACCTTGTACTGCTTGTGTGCTGAAACTGCTAAGAACATTCTGATAGTTTCCAGTCTTGAAACAGGTGCAAAGGTTTCCTCAAAGTCGATTCCTTCCATTTGTGAATATCCTTTGCATACAAGTTTGGCCTTGTTTCTGGAAACTTCTCCCTTTTCATTGAGTTTGTTTCTAAACACCCACTTTGTCCCAATAACATTTTTATTTTTGGGCCTTGGCACAAGATCCCAAGTGGAGTTCTTTTCAATTTGATTGAGTTCCTCATGCATAGCTTGTATCCATTCCTCATGTACAACTGCTTCAGCCACTGTGTGAGGTTCAACTTGAGAAACCAGTGCAGTCTGATCTTCTAATCTCAATCTTCTTCTAGTTCTTACTGAGGACTGTAGGTCTCCAAGGACATTTTCTGTGTCAACATGTTTCTTCAATTTGTTGTATCTGATTCTTCCATTTTCATTACCTTCATCTTCATCACTAGTATATTCAGAGTTGATCTCACCAGCAGTTGGTGTTGGCTCAGGTAATTCTGCATTCTTCTGTTCCAAGGCTGTGTCATTCTTTGAGTCATCATCATCCACAGTGTATGGCTTGGTGTTGTTTTCAATTATTATTACATCACTGCAGTCAATCATTTTATTCAACCTCTTATTCCAGCATCTGTAGCCTTTTCCATCAGGTAGGTAACCCATAAAGATTCCTTCTTCAGCTTTTTCTTCAAACTTTCCCAGATTGATGTTTTTAATCTTGATGATGCAGGGACTGCCAAAGACTTTGAAATATTTAACAGTTGGTTTTCTGTTAAACCTCATTTCATAGGCTGTCGTTTGTGTTTCTGGTCTCAGGAGACATATGTTCTGTATGTGTATAGCTGTGCATACTGCTTCTCTCCAGAAAAACATAGAGATATCATGCTCAACTAACATAGTCCTCCCCATTTCAACTATGCTTCGATTCTTTCGTTCAGCCACTCCATTCTAGTGTGGAGTATATGGTGTACTATATTGATTTTTGATTCCATGCTTGACCAGATAGCTTTCAAAGACATCACCGGTATATTCTTTTCCGTTGTCTGATCTTACTTTCTTGATGCAGAGCTCTAGTTCCTTCTCAGCCTGCCTTCTGAATGTCTTGAACATCGTGATTGCCTCTGACTTGTGTTTCATGAACATGACATTGGTCATCCGAGTGTAATCATCAATGAAGGTTATAAAATAGAATTCTCCTCTTGTAGACTTCTGTCTCATTGGTCCACATATGTTTGTATGGATGAGTTCAAGAGGCCTAGTAGACATGATATCAACTCCTTTGTGTGACCTATGGGTCAGTTTTCCCTTCTGACATGTGTCATAGACTTCATCTCTTTCTCTCTTTAATTTGGGTAGATCTCGTACAACATTGTACTTCAGAATTTTACTCATACTCCTTTGACCAAGATGGACAAGTCTTCTATGCCAGAGGTTGTTTTCATCTTTAGAGCTAAGAAAACAAGAATTGATGGGATCACCAATTTGAAATAGATTTCCAGTGGTTCTTCTTCCTTGAGTGATGATTTTTCCATCCTTTGAGCTCTTGATGATGCATGAGTCCTTCTGGAACAAAACCTCATGTCCATCATCACATAATTGACTTACACTCAGTAGGTTGTGCTTTAATCCTTCAACAAACAACACATCATTGGATTTTAGATTTGTTGTTGCAATCATAGCCTTTCCAACTCCCTTGATTTTCAGAGAATGATCATTTCCAAACACCACGGTTCCTCCCCCATGACTTTCAATGTTGCTTAGAATTTTTGTATCACCAGTCATGTGGGATGAGCATCCACTATAAAGAATCCATGACTTGGTTTTACTGCTGGCTTTTAGAGCCACTTCAGAAAAGCATGTGATTTCATCATTGGTTTCTTGAATGCCTTTCCCTTTCATGTCTTTGACTTTTTGTTTAGGAAGATTTGTCATACATTTATCAACTCTATGACCTTGTTGGTCACATCTTCCACAAGCTTCACTCAGGCAGTCAAATGTGTTCTGAGTTGGTGGTTTTGATGCTTTCTGCAAAACACTCTGGGTTTCAGGATGTCTCCCCCTTGACTCATGCCTCATGTTTGGACGAGACATGTTATACCAGCATGCATAGGCCTTATGTCCAAACACACCACAACACCAGCAGTAGCCTCTGAACCTTGACCTTCTTTGTTGATAAGAGTCATGTTGTAATTTTCTGTCCAAGATTTGAGTAGTCCTTCCTGAGGATTTCCTTTCTTCCATTGAAGATGATTTTACACAAGTTGGTTCATGCCATGTTTGTCTCAATTTTATCTTTGAACCTGCATTGTTAGAAATAACAGATGTATTTAGAGATTTACTTAGTGGTAAATTGACCTGCCTCTGAGCACCAGCATACGATGATTCTGCCTTGACCTCAACAGCCTTGTTGAAGTCTTCTCTCATCTTTGTCAAGCTATTCTGTGCTTCAATCCACTTGGAATGTGTCACTGATTGCTCTTCTTCTTTGAGGTGAAGTTTCTTCTCAACATCTTTTGCTATCTTGTCCAGCTCAGCTACCTTCAGTTTTTGTCTCTTGATTTCATCAATGTACATTGTCTCTTTCTTCATATATTCTTCCAACTCCCCAGTCATCCTTTTGGTTTACTTTTGTAACAATCTCTTCTCTTTCTTGAGTTCAGTGTTCTGTTCAAGGCAAGCCACTAGTTCATCTTTCAATATGTGTTCGAGCTCTGTTCGTTCACTTTCATCATCTTCACTGCTGCAGGTGTCAAACCCTTTTTCCACATGAGCCATAAAATTCGTTTCTTCTTCTGATTGACTGGCTGAAGTGAAGTCTGATTCTTCCTCTTTGCTTACATAGCTTCTTCTTTCACCAGGAATGATCCTTTTCTTTCTTGCACCATATCTGTTTCCTTCTCTTGGGTATCTACTCCATTTCTTCTTTTGTGACTTATCATCTTCAATATCTGGAGTACTAGATCTTTTCTTAGGACAGTTAACAGCAAAGTGTCCGATGTTATTGCAATTGAAACATCTCGATGGTGATTTCCCTTTTCCCCTGAATTTAGTTTTTCCAAACCTTTTAGAAAAAAGAGAAATAATCGTGTTGAGATCTTCATCCTTTTCTTCATTGTCAGAATCACTTGATTCTAGGACTTCGTCATCTTTTATCTTGAGTTGTCTCATGGACTCAAAAGCCATCTCATCCTTGATCTTCTTCTTGAATACTGGGATCTTCCTCATTTCATATGCAATGAGAATATTTTGTAGTTCATCAAGAGAGAGATCATCTCTGTCTTCTAATGCTGAGACTTTGGGGTCAAACCTGTCAGGAAAATTTCTCATTAGTTTTTTAACAATAGTGGAGTCCTCCAACTTTTCTCCAAAGCCCCGAATGTTACTGACAATTTCATTTACTCTTGTGAAATAATCATCAATATTTTCTTCTTCTCCCATCTTGACATCTTCAAACTTGCTTCTCCAAATTTGTAATTTGGCTTCCTTGACTTTCATGTTGCCTTCATAACTACTTTCCAATTTGTCCCAAATTTCTTTAGCATTCTTGAGTCCCATGACTTTTGTGTATACCTTTTCTGAGAGTGACATAAGAATGGAATTTTGAGCTTTACCATCAACTTCCATATTTCTTTTCTCATTGAGTGTCATAGCAGCTTCATTAGCAAGAGGAGGGAATCCAAATAAGGCTGCATTTCTAACATCAAGGCCAAGAGATAGAAGGTAGGGCAACATCCGATTTTTCCAGCTGTGATAATTCTTTCCATCGAATGTAGGGACACCCCTACTATTAACAGAATTTAGATTGTCCATTTTCTCAGAAGTAGATCCTAACATAGGGAAACTGCCTCTGATACCACTTGAAATGCCTCGATCGGTTGTGATCACTGAGAGGGGAGGGGTGAATCAGTGAAAACTTTTTCTTTTTATGAATTGTTCCCTTTGGATAATCAATTCAACCTCTGCAGCTGGTTAAAGCCTAGATCTACTCTTTTAGTGGTGCAGTAATAATGAGAGCACAGAACACCGAGATTTACAAGGTTCGGTACAAAGACCTACTCCTTTCCGTGTTGGTTACACCCCCCAACACGGATTCTTCACTATGCCAAAATATGATTACACAGTAATTGGTTATACCCCCCAATTACAAGTTGGTTAAACCCCCCAACTCCACAACATCATCTTCATCATGGCTCCACTTCACTTCTTCAAAGGTGTTGTTCAAAACTTCAAGTAGCTTCAACAGTCTTCAAAAGATCTCGTTGGTCTTGCTCACCAAAAACCAATCACTTAGAGCGATCAATTCTTTTGCATTCACACACTTAAGTGTGTACTCCTCTTCTTCTCAAGGTTGGTCTTCTTCACTTGTGCACACACAAGGGCTAAGCCTTGGCCTTCCACTTTGAACACCTACTTCCAGTAGAGAGTTCTTCTCTTCAATTGGCTCACACAAAGGTATGCCCTCGGGTTCTTCTCCACTTCTTCTCCATGCAAGAGTGCGGCCTCTACTGTCTTCAAATGCCGCGCAAGATGCACTGGCCGCGGGCGCGCAGGTGCTATTGCCGCGCAAGCACTCGGGTGTGCAAGGTGCAACACCGCGAGGTGTGCAAGCTACTCCTGCCGCGCAAGTGTGCGGGCAGAGAGAGCTCCTTCCTGTCGCGCAAGGGAGAAGCACAGGGGACTTCTTCGGGGCCTCGAGTGGCTCCGGGATTCTCAGTCGCGCAAGAGGCTGCGCAGAGGTACTTCGCGTAGCTCGGATGGCTTCGCGGGACTCTCGAGTTCTCAAAGGATCAGCAAGCATCTCCAATGCCTCGGGTGCTCCTTTTATAGGCAGAGGAATGTGAATGGAGTCCACGGAATCCAATACTCGAATGCCCGAAATCATCGGCGTTTTGAAAACTTCAAACGCGTTAAATATCTTCCGCGTATCTCGTTCTTCTTCTCTGTTTTAATGCGGTTTTTCCATTTTTCGATTTCCTTCACGTGCATGCGACTTAGAACGCATGCACGGCTTTCGTTTTGGCCATCCCATGCAAAACACGAACACCCCGAGGCCTCGGCACTTCGTTTGCCTTCGGCCTTCATCGAATTTTCTCATTTGTTGCATGCAAGTCTCTTTTTGTGCATGGTACTGTTCGTTATGGCCAGACGAGCACGAGGGTGCCTTCGGCTTCGAGAGAGACAGCCGAGAACTCAAAATCCATCGTCGGGATGCCTCTGGTTCAGCGAGAGACGTCGGGTGGCTTCTGGGTGGCTCGACGAAGGAGACGAGCCGGGAGCCGTCGGATCAAGCGTTTGAGATACATCGGACGGCCGGATTAAATCGCGGCGCGCGACAGATGAGATGAGCGGCTGTGATCCAGCGCGCGATGAGACGGACGGCTCAGATCTGTCCCGGGTGAAATTTCCGCGTCCCACATCGAATCGGCGCGCTGTTTTTCCGCGCTTTATCACCCTAGCGCCGCCTCAACCCCTCAGTTGAACTTCTCCCTCCACGGTGCCGCCCCGCACCGTGTTCTCCCTGCGGCCGCGCTCTGCGCCCACTCTCTGCTCCCTGCGGGCGCGCTACTGGCGCCCACTATGCTTCCTCGGGTGCGCGGGCTTCACCACTGCGTGCCCTCGGGGGCTTATACACGGCCCCTGCCGCGCTCCTCCGGGCATGCCCCAGGCGCCCATGCGGTGTCCAACGGGTGCGCCCCTGCCTCAAGGATGCTGCCCTGGCCTTTGAGGGTTCCCCATGGGCGTGGTGACCTTGAGTCCCACAAGTTCCTTGGGTGATGACCCTCGGCTGGCCTCCTTGGTGGCCTTATTTTTTGCTAAGTAAAACACTTAGGACTTTGTATAAAAACAAAGTAACAAGTGTAATATGCCAAATGCCACAACTCTTCTTCTTCATTTCTTCCCTTCTCTTCTTCATTAGAATTCCTCAAATTTCCTCAACATATATTCATTACTTAGGAGTGAATTCTTGAAGGTTCTTCTTCTTCAACCGAACTCTTGAATCACTTAAATTTTTCAAAGTGCTTCATTGATCAAATCAGAGATCAATTGGATCTTCTTCACATTCACATGCACTAAGTGTTAGTGCATGGACTTCTTCAGCTCACTTCATCCACTTAGGACTTGTGGATGGATCTTCTTAAACTCCTCATGCATTGTCACTACAATGCATGGTCTTCTAATCATGTTGTGACATTGTATCTAGTTGATACAAGTTCTTTGAACTTAAAGATCAGCTCATCAATCGTCTGATATGATGCTTCTATAATCATCAATCTTCAAGATGTACTTCATCAGATGGCACACCATGACAAGTTATTGACAACAAATGCAATTACTTCACTTGGGCACAACAAAGCTGACATACACGGTTGTGTTTAATAAGATATTTAGAGTCTAATAAAGAAAACATACTTTTTTTTAAATTGTAACATACCATTATGAATATTAACATTACCATTTAGAATAGTAAATTATATTATTATTTTATTTTCTTATGGTTATAAGATAATGGGATATTGATTAATTTTTCAAGGTCATATAAAATGAATTATAGTTTTAAAATTGTTAATTTTTTGAATAAATTATGAATTTATTTAGAAAAAAATTAAAAATAATTGGAAACTTATTTTTAAAAAATGGAGTTCATTTTTTAATTCTACAAGTATAAAAATGGTTATGGTGAATATTTGGGATTTTTCTGAAATTCTCGAATTCTTGATGAAGAGTAAAATACTGTAATTTACCGTGTATATACATTATTCGTTAAATTCACTATTCCTAGCATCATGGATGATGTAATCAAACTTGGTTCAAACTCACATTCACTTATTACAATTATGGATCGAATGAATCAACACTATTGATTATCTTGAGGGAAATAATAAAACAATGAATAAGATATTCAAATATCTCCCCTCTCCTCCACTATAAAACACCCCTCACCCCCTTTTCTATTTACTCATATCAAGAATTTTGCATTGTCTATGTTCAGCTCAAATATCCTCCCAAGATCATCACCCATGTCTGGAATCCCTTGGTCTCATAAAAATACAAAAACCACTCCCCTAAAGTGTCTCTCAAGGATGATAACTTCAAAAGGTAAATTCTTCTTTAATTTTATTTTATTTCTATTTCCCTTATTTTATTTTTCTTTCCTCACCACCTTTCATACAAATATTGTGATGATTCTATTACCTAATATATACTATACTGTTGTTATGACAAATGAATAATTCTTTATCATCTCCCATTTCCCTTATTTTATACTAGAAATGAAAACATTGTCCGAGATGTGTTAAATTATCACATTCAAGGAGGATGGGTTTTCAATTTCAATTACCATCTTCAATTATGGTCATAAAAAATTTTGATGGTTCATAAGTAATACTATATATGTATAATAACTAATTTAACGTTCTAGAATAATTTTTTACCAATTATATTAATTTATAAATCCAAATGAGTTCGTTGTGACTAAGAACCACCAATTAACCCAAACAATCTTCATTAGAGTTTATATAATGATTCATCTTCACACCCAAAATCCAAAAGAATTTCATAACCATGTAATATTATGTTTTTACACTAATAAAATATAACTTCTATTATATACAACCATTATCAATCTACATGTTAATCCGTACATGAATATAAGTAAACCAATCATGAAACCAAGGAAGAAATCACTTCCAAACAATGAAATTGAATCTCTTAACATAATAAAATTCCATGAATAAACCTAAAAAGGGTTATAATAAATCAGTAACATGTTTATTAGGTTATTTAATAATTAATTTATGAACCTAAATTTTATTATTCAGGTCATTGTGATCAAGTGAGGAACACCATTAGACATAAGGTAGGGGTTTTCTACCCGAACATCCATTATGATTCGAGTTAGTTTTATTATCTACCAAACTCAATTAAATTCTTATTTATTCATATTTACTCTTCATATATTAATTTAAAATGTTCTATATATGTGTACCAACCATAATTATACTTTCATTTATGGGTAGCAATATGTTTTAAAATGATATTTCAAAAATTATTCTGAAAATACAAGCCCGATTCAAGGGAATATCTTAAATTCTTACCTTTTCTCAAGGGAACACTATAATATATTTTTGGAAACCATTATCTTTATAAAATAACTCATTTTATTATTAAAATACTATGTTAATTAACTTATAGTTTAATGAAATTACTTTTCCAAAATAACTCTTCTTTTTAAAGTAAAAGAGTTTTCATCTCAAGAATTACTTTATGATTTTAAAAGAGTATCTTCAGCTGTTTCAACACACTTGTGATTCATATGTATTATTGAGATTAATATTTTATGATATCATAAAAAATATTTAATTGATTGATTTATGATTAGTTTGACTGTGGACGTGCTATCATAAAATTGTTCACAAATTTACTCTGAATGGTTAGTGTTTAAGCTTAATGTTCATGGAATATTATTGACATTTCATAATTAGTTTCAATATTAATGTATATGTTGTTTAGGTTTATCCCCATTCATATGATAAATGAATTGGATTTAATAAGTGATGTTTGGGGCCCGTTATAACCCCTCGACGCATCTACAGGTCTAACAAGACAATCTACAGTCTTGGCACAAGGCCTTAACAAAATTATTATTTATGGTATTGGCACGAGGCCTTAACGGCATGGTTATAATGTCCTGTATTATACATTCACTCATCATAAAACTATTAATTGAATGTTCATGAGGTTATTCGACTAGTAGAATACAAATTAGTAGGTTTTATTATGGAATTATTTATTCATCTCTTATTACTGTCATAATGTGTTAAAGTTCATTTTTAAAGGCATGTTTTTTAGTTATTCACCATGAATAATGGTTATGTTTATAATATCTTCCACTATATTTCTTACCCTTACTGAGAATTTTATCTCACCACATTCCTATGTTTCATTTTTCCAAGACATAAAGAGGTATTTTATGTATGAACTACAAGGATAAACTTGGAGATATGGATGTTTTTGAAGGAATTTCTATGTTTTATTTCATTTCAAGTGGTAATGTTTCAATTAAGTATGTATCTTGTTTCCAAATATACTAAACTACTCAGTCCTTCAATATTTACATTCCTTTTTTATATTCCAATGTAATAAAATAAGTCACCATCTCCATAAAACTGGGGTGGGGTCCTTACAGTACAACAAAAGTTATGATGAATCTATAATAATAAAAATTTGAATATGCACATAACTAAACACACTTTTCATTTAAATTTTTGGATAAGTCATAATGAATATGTCATGGTATACAACTAAAACATGTGTCATTTAATCAATAAACTGAGAATTAAAAATATACATAGATAATGTCAAATATAAAATACCATGGATAAATAATAAATAAATCTATGTGAAGGAAATTATTAATTGTTGTATTTCATGCATAAGGTACATGAAAACCAATACCATCAAGACCTTTCACAAGACTATTTAAAACTACTTGTAGAAACAAGTTTCATTTTCCCAGTTGATTTGTCTCATGAGAACCATTCAATGTGATGAGGGGATATATGAAGTCCAAACCCCATCAATAACATCCATTATACATAATTCCTCATATCAATTAAATGAATAATAAACAATATTCCATATCAAATTTCCATATTGAATAAAGAATACAGATTATTAACAATTCCATAGAAAAAAATAACTGTCAATGCGAACAATGAATGTAAAAATAGTATATGTTTTAGGAAATAATAATATCCATAACCCAATATTGTGCATATTTAATGAAATTTTCAATGAAAATTTATTATAATAAATAGATTATTTCAAGATAAATTTAACAATCACCAAATATTATGAGATTGTAAATACAACTTTTACCACTTAGTAATTTTCAAGATTAACCCCTATGATGAGACCATTCAAAGTGAAACATAAAATACCATTTATTATTAGTTTGTCAGGATATTAAATTAGAAATGGGAAGAATATACACTACCTTAAATTTAATTGGGGCATAATAACTAATAAGTCTCATCGGAATGAAAATTGAGACAAAATCCCTTACCTTGTGTTTTACTTTTGGGTGAACATCATTTAACCTCATGTATAATAGTTTTAATAATTTTATTAACATATAAAAACCATAATTATATTTATCATATTATATAGTATCTTCTTATAATATCTTATTACCCATTCATTAACAATCTTTCATTATTCCCATTATTTCAGATGTTCATTGCCTAGTATTTCAAGTATGTTTTGATTTTTTTGCTCCTGTTAAATAGATCATGATTTATTAGTATAAATAATTTAAACGTTTATTTATATATTATATATATTCATTATATAGGTATTTATATCAATCCATATAGTTTGGATATGTGAAATGAAATGCACCGTTCATGGAGATGGTAGGTCGTACTTACACATAAACAATACTTCCATTTTTTATCATATTTCAAATAATAAAAATTAAATGATATATATATGTATATATTTATATATATTATAATTCCATTATAAAATTTATATCATATATTTCACATGTGTTTGTTAAAACAATCCCTTAATATATTCCTTTTATAGCGTGTATAAATCTCATGGCTTTGATGAGGCGGTTGTCTACACGCCAACAAACAAATTTATCAAATTTAAAAAAAAAATAGAAAGAATGATGGTATGTATTATATAATAATTATTGAATTATAAGGGAATAATTAATTTCATATATATAATATATAAACTAAAAATATATCATTATTATAACCTTGAAAGGTGGTAATGGAAGAATGAACAACATTGGTTCCTAAGGTGGTTGTTAGTCGTACACATGAAAAATGACTGTGTATCACATTTAATGGATGGTTTTGAAAGTACATGACAAGATATTTAAAAAAAATCAATATATTTGAGATACTTTGGTTATTATATAATCATGATATAAAAATAATTTAATGGGAGGAGAAGTAAATTAAACAAAAGTGATCATTGAATAATGTTACCTATTATTTGGGAAACTCCCTTTGGTTTATACCAGAAGACATACTTGGATTTCTTTATTACCAAAGTTAGGCTTAATGGATGACGGGATTTATCATTTTAGATTATTTGGTCATGGTTTGAATGAACCAAACTGGCTTTTGAGGTGTGAGGAAGGGAAGAGTGAATGTGTTTTTATTGTGGAGGGGGAGTGGAATTATTATAAATACCAAGATCTAGACACTATTGGGAGGTATCCATTACCAAATTTGCTTCAAAATTGAAAATCTAATGGATTAAACTTATGTTATGGTCGATACAACTCTCAAACACACTAAAATAAGTTCATTTATATCATTTTTCTCTTAATATCTATGTTTCCCACTTTTTATAATTTTGTTTTTTAATAATGTCACTAGTTTTATAACCAAAGTAATTTTACCATTAAGGGTAAATTAAAGGGATATTGATTATAAAATATATACACACATAATTATAAATATTAAATATAATTTACAAAATAAGTAACTCATGTGTGTTGGAAGATAGTTTTATGAGAAGCTCATGTAACTTGCAAAAATGCTACTTTAACCCGAATCGTGCTTACAATGTTATACTATTTAGGGGTCAATATTTTCATTATAAAAGATAAATTGTTTCATGAATAAAAAATATTTTATATTTATTAAAATTTATTAATCAATTTTTAGAATATATGGTTTTTAATAAATTTGAAATTTTTAAATAAAATACCATTTTTTATAAAATATCATCAATAACATTTTGACATTTTTTTCATAATTTAAATTTGAGAATATGAAATAAATTATGGAATTAAAATATAATAATGGTAAAATTATCATGAAAAAATCATTGTATTTAACTTTAAAAATAATTTTTATAACCGAAAATATGAAGCTTCTTCCATACTCCAAATCGTTATAGGAATTAAAAGAAAGGAAGGTATTATTTTGGTCTTTTAATTTACATAACTTATTATGTGGGTCAATTTCAAAATAATGTGTTCCCATACTCATAAAAGTTGACACCAAGGGGGTATATGGTCTAAATGTGGACATAAAACATATTTTGGACATGTTTCTAGTCCATATACCCTTAAATATTAATGTTTAACCACTAAGTAAACTAATTTTTACCCTAATCGTTGTACTTAATTTTAATTACTGTCACAAATATTTTTGAGAAAAAACTAAGTAGATCTAATTAGATTGTAAATATTATAGTGATTATAACCAAGTATTTTCATTTTTCTAAATTCAATTCAATGAAGGGGTAAAATTAAATTTAAAGCTAGTCTCGTAGTTGTGGTGAGAAAGCTAGTTGTTAAAGCGAAAATGTCTAAACGTTCACTATGTTTTTATATCTAAGATCAATATAAAAATGACACTAATGAACTAAATTGTATTAATAGATGTAAAATTGAACTAATTTTACTTTCATTCAAATTCATAATATAATGTATCGTTAAAAATCTTTTAAACAAAAAGGCATTTTTTGACTAAAATGATTTTTTCACTATTCATCGAAAAATGAAACTTCTCAAAAAATACCCAAAATTAACCATAATATAATTTTAACATTACACACTAAAAAATGAAGTTTATTTTTATAATCAAAATTCATAAAGTTGTGAAAAGTTATTTTTAAAATATGCACACCTTTAAAATTCTCTAAAACTGCCTTTAGAAAAATACAAGGTTTTTGCATGAAACTAGATTTTTTCTAATTATATATCTATGAAATCTATTGGATGAATTTCAAAAAATTTTATTGAATATATAATATAAAAATATATTTATAATAATGTATTGGGGTTTATATAAACAATTATTCTTGGTCTTTCATGTCATATACTCTATCGAAGGAACTATGTATTCTGTGTAACACAAGCCAACATAGTGTTGTGTATAAAGAATGATTGACTAAAAAATTTAAAAGGAAAAAATTTTGAAGTCATGGGTTGTAACATTATTCCCTTGGGTATTCTATGGTAATCCAATATTGAAATCTATGGACACCTCTTTCAATTTCAAAACTAGCACTGGAAGAGGTTGGAGAAGTCCCGATGGACTCAAGTAACCTGCCTTTATACACTGGTATGTGTAATGGTGAGAAACATAATTAGAAATATCTCACTTCATACCATGCTACCAGAAACACCATACCAAGTAAAATTGTATATTCATTGTCTTTGGGTGACTAACCCATAATGAATTATGAAAATCATGAAACACATAATACCATATGGATGATTGGATGAAAAAATGATTCTCGGAGTGGATAATACCATTTGAATGGAGAGACCAACTTGAAATAGTCTCCCCACCATATAAAGTGTCACCAATTCATCTAAAATCATAATCCTTATACTGAATCTGTAGAATAGAGTCAATGAGAGTGATGTTAACAAAACACCAGTCAGAAAAATTCCTGAAACATCCTCCCGTGTAACTAGGTTAAACTGAGTGAAGATACCAATAAGTTTCCACTCATATTATGATTCCAAGATAGCATACGGTGGAAATTTCCTACCTAGAGTATCCACGATGGAATTCCTCTTCCTTGTGGGTGTTCACGATGTCAAAGTTGAATGCATGGAGGTTTTTCTCTAACTTATATGTAAGATATTTATGTCCTTCTAAGAAAAGATATTGATCAATGTCTTATGTTCAAAAAAATATAGTGAACTACTCCTTAGAAAGATAGTGCCACAAAAGTTTAAGCTCATGCATGTATGTAAAAAGAACTAAATCATTAATGGAGAATTTTTTATCATGCACCTAAAGCTTACGATATATATAAGCCATGATTTTATCATCCTACATAAGAATAAAACCCATTATAGAACTATAATCATCATAGTACACAACATTCCACTTACCATACTAAAGAAAAAAAACCAAATATTAGATATTTTTATATACTTTTTTAACTCATATATAGAAGTATGAAAATTTTCAACCCATTTGAAATTCACAATTTTCTTTCTACGAGTATTTATATGTGATTCTATCATTGAAAAATTATTGATGGACCACCCATAATATCCAGCCAATCCTTTGGAAGCTCTGTATCTTGAAGATTTTAGGTGGTTCCTCCCATGTCAAGATAACATTAAACTTATCTTTATCGACTAGAAGTCAATGTTCATAAATCACACATCCTAATAAATTCACTTCTTAGATCTAGAAATTTCTTTTTTATAGATTTTCATAGAGTTGATGGACCCTCCTAATAACTAAAACTATATTTAGATGGTGATAATGATCATTTTTTTTCACAAATGAACCCAAATATCATTCAAAAATACTATGAAAATGTTTGAGAGATATTGATGGAAAATCATATTCATTAGGGACATAAAAACTATAAGACTTTAAGTTCGACCAAAAGGCATAAAAATGTATTCATAATGGTCATACCTACCCCTAAAATAAGTCATCAGAATATCACACTCTCAAATCATGAGATGATGATAACTCAATGAAATATCTATTTTTGAATACCATTTCACCCCGTTTAACTAATAAAATGATTCATCCACAACGGTAAAAGGGTACTAATTCTTAATATTTACCCATTTTTACTTCTAATAGTCCACATAAAAATGATGTAAACTATCAACCATCTTGGTAAAGAGTATGGGGTTGTCCATGATGAAACACCAGGACAAAAAACCCTTCTCCATCAGATCATCGAACTAGATCTTGAAATATTTTAGCTCAGTTGGTGCCTTGAACTATGAGGGTGTCAAGATTTGATGAATACCTGGTACCAATAATAACCATTATGTCCCATTCTAGGGAAAGACTGAGGAATTTGTTATGTACAACATCGGGGAGATCCTATAAAACCACAGAAAGTTCAACTACATATGGGATAACATTAGGATCACCTGCCAATATAAAGAACATACTCATGAGATCTAAGTGGGAAGGTCTTGATGAATAGGACCTAAGATGCAACTCTCCTCGAAACAGCCAATATGTCCCATCAAAAAAATACTCAAGCATGAAAATTATACCAATCAATTTCAGCTCAATGAGAAACTAGTCAATAAATCCCAATGATGATATTGAATAGATCTATATTGAGAACCAAGAAATCCAAGACTATCTTTGATTCCCTAATAAATAGAGAACAAACAGTAAAACAAAACCCTAAACCTTCATCTTTCCATGGGGTATCTGAGGATCTATAACAACAGACATGATCAATGATGGATGTTTTAGCCAACCAATAAAATAGGATGATATAAATGAGTTGGAGGAACCTGTATCAAAGAGAGAATTTTCAAGAGAAGATGCAACAAAAATGGTACCTATCATATTTCTTGTGTCTATGTTATTACTGGCTGGGAACTCATCCAACGTGTAATAGAGAATTACTCTCAAGGCCTTTGGTTGGAAGCATGTGGACTCTGAAGCACCTAATTCTTCAGTAGTAACCTTTGTTATTGAAGACCCATAACCATAACAATCCATAGACATTTCTTGGATGAACCTATTCAAATTTATTTGGTGGTAGATGTATTTCATATCTTTATGGATGTGGGATAAGAACATATGGTGTTCCTAGCTTTCCACACTAATTTAAATTTAGGGCCACACTGATGGATTCTACTGGAATTGAAGAAGGTGGCCGCTAATTAAAACCACCTCCACTGACTTTGAGATTGTCCTGCCAATTATTCTTCTTCCCTTTCACAGCATTGAAGCTACCAATTGCTGGAAGATAAGAGATATAGATTCCAATATTTCCCATCATATCCATTCCATATATCATAGCTTGGTCTACTGTGTTAGAAAAGGATATAAGATTAAGTATATATATCTGTGATTAGATAAATATTTGAAAACCCTGCAGCTATTTCTAAGCTATCAAATTATCATTCATTACAACATCTATATAAAAATTAACTAGATCTAAAAAATGGTTGGTGTACATGGACACAGAACTCTCTCTACTTTAAAGAGATGAACTCCATAGACTTCAGTATCATCAAAGGCTCTGGATAGAACAACTAACAGAATTGGTTCTGGAAACCCTTCTAATCCAAGACCATATACCAATTTTCATATACCATAGAATCCGAACATAATTTATTATGACCCTAAATTATGAACATTTTACATTTCACCGTGATAGAATCATGTGTATTTAGGAAGTCGAAGACCAGAGTGATGCTTTATTTCCAGTACTCTTTCTGTTGGGGTTTATTAGTACCCTTAATGTATTGGGGATTATCATATGGGAAATAATGAGATCAGTCCCTATCTCTTCCATCTTTTGGTTAAGACCTAATTATTGGGTTCTAAAGTCATTGTATTTTTTGTTCCATGACATAAAACACCTTCATGATAGCCTCTATAAGATTCTAATCCAAAGGTGGATTCCCTTAAAAAACATCTCTCACTGAACCCTCCTATGGAATCTAGGGAATATGTATCTAGGTAAGGTTACTACACACTAGAATAGAAGAAAATATTAGACAATAAGATAATATCAATTTGAACTAGAAATTAAATAATATTAATTGAGATTAAGAACAAAACTCAACATAGAAGTCACACGTCACAATATCCCATGGTAACACGAGGCTCTTTAAGAAAAGATCTGGTTAGGAACTCAAAAAAACCTACCTCTCAAGTTCTTAAAATCATATCTCTTATGTACCAAATTTCCCAAACAAGTACACTTGAGGACACACCAACCTTTTATGCCATTTTGAAACAAACCAATCTGGTATACACAAAAAAAATTGTATATGAACTGATCCGCTACTAACCCGAAGGGCATTTCAGATCTCTAAAATCTTGCAACTAACACCTGTGTATCGATCAATGATTATAGGTAATTATTTAACCCATCCTTGAAAGGATATATTGAATATATATATATATATATATATTATAAATAAAACCATAATGAAATGTGCTATAAACCAAAGATCCAATAGTACTGATACAAGCTAAAAAAGATAAAAAAGTAGTTACTTGTCCAAAAACTAAAACTGGAAACAAGTACATCTTATGAAATGTGGGAAACATCTCTCCATTTCACCACCAAATTTAAGTACCCAACAAACTTAGACCTCACCACTACACTATGGAATCTTTCCCTTTACTATACTGTAAGAAAAACAATTATACAAATTCACAAGTGAATGTGTATGGTGTGATATTAGTGTGATCAGTACGATCCAAACCATATTTTCTATATCTGGTCTCTATAAAATAATCCAAATATGAACCATTTATAAAAAAATGGATTCATAATAAATTAAATAGTTTTATATTAAAATCGTGGTGAATAGTTCACCATTTTTCCACAGTTCTAAAATAACTCTTGGAAACACATTTTAAAAACATAAATATAGTAAAAAGATTACATTTATCAAAATAGGTATATCAAAGAAAAAATAGTACAAAACTAATGAAAAATGGTAAATATTCCTAAGATAACAATAAGTTAGGATATTTAGACCACTCATATAATAAACATAGACTAGTACACACACCATGTCCCAAGAACCCATGAATCAAGTCTAGGGAATAAAAGAACACCCCAGATAGTGAACCCAAAAAATTTCTACTGAGTCCTAGATCGTATGTACTTATGGTCTACGATTAATGAATACACTAATGTGTGAGCTTCCCCACAATACAAATGGAAAATTCCTAATACTAAAATCTCTACCTAAGTATCAGAGGTTCCCTTGTTATATATTTATCTAATCATTTAAAAAGGTCATACAACATTTCACAATATACTATTATAATTGGCTATTTTTTTCAAAAACATGAATTGAAAATCCATTTCAGAATGCACATAATAATTCTTTCAAAAACAAATTTTTTCACCAAAATTCCAAGGAGATATCTTTTCTCAAAAACACATTTACAAATGAAAATCAATCAATTCCATAATTATGAAAATTAAATTTTAAAACAATTTATAAAACCAAGAAAATAATTGTTCAGATGCCAAAGGATAGAGAAAGAACCACCTACCTCTAACTCAGGTCACACACGATCCATAATGGGATCCACACACTCAAATAATAGAATGGAAATACATTAGCAACTTATATAGGCCATCTATCATGGGTTTTAAACATAGTATAAAAATTATGTGAGGTGGAATGTTGTTACTATATTCATTTTTAGGTATTATATATATTTTTAGGAGGTATTAAACATTACTCAGCTAGATAGAAGATGAAATGAAATGAAGTTTTTTTTGAATAGTAGTTGAGGAACCCATCATTCATCAGATTCTATGAAAGAATAATCTAGAAGGCATAATCTAGTGTCTCAACATCACTTCAAAATCGTCATCGCATACCAAACATGGGAAATTATAGAATATTTATATCATTTCCACTAGAAATTAAACCCTATAATATTTTTTGGAAGATTCCATTCTAGCCCTAATGTGTGGTTAATACTTTCATTCAAGGTAATTTAAACCCTATTTTATTAAATATTGAACTAATATATTTCTTAGGGGAATCCAAACAAAATAAGGATTGTATTCCCACATTGAGGTCGAACCAATTTTCTGATAAAAAAATCATTTCATCATGTTTTTTGAGTTTAATTTTAAATTAAATTCATCCTCTTTGTTGAATTGAATTTGATAAAATGGATTCCATATTGGAAATCTGTATGTAAATTGTATGTTCATGTTGATTATTTTTACTCTCACTTATACAATATATTTGTTGGTTTTTTTATATTTATAGGAGTTTTTAATTTGTGCATTCAATATTGATAACATAGGTTTGAGGAGATAATATTTGAGTATAGATACATTATATTTTATTTTTGAGTAATACCATTGCGAGGTATGACATCTTAGAATCAAATAGCATACGAAAAAGGGATTTTTGGAGAGGTTAAATCAACACAAACCTCAACAAATTAATAAGTCTCACCACAAAAAATACTAGAACTAGATACATGATGATACAAGACTTAAAAAATAAGAGATCATGAAAGAATGTAAGTGAAAATAGGACACTTATCAAAAGAGAAGAACCCTTTCAAGATGGAGATCAAGGTTCCAAATATAGGTACCCAAAAGAACTAGATCCAACCAATATCTCATGGAGGAGACCTAAGGTTCGAGTAAAAATATTCATGTCAAATGATAAAAGGGTCAGGTATAAGGAATGATAAAACTTGATGGGATGAAATTATTCATGAAATGTATCATTGATTCAGGATGTGAATAATTTTTATTTCATGTACACCAAAAAAATAATCACTCTGGATTTAAAATCATGAGTGACCCATCCACGACGTGAACATCATTCATGGAGTGAATGTTTCTCTCCGTTTGAACTAAATTTTTGACTTCTTAAAAAAGTTAATTCCCATCACGAATACATGATTAATGGTTTAAACATGTTTTATAGCCTACATGCATCCCTAACTCATTTAAAAAAACTGGTGGATTGCCTCTAACACCCCCTAAACCCCATGTACAAACTCTTAAACATTAAAAGAGATAATTCCTTAACCATGATGTTACATTAAATAAATTTGATTCATTTCCCATAAGCCAAATGTTATGATGTCTTAAATTTTCCACAACCAAGATATAAATGGGAGACAAATTATATTGATAACATAGTTTGTACCATTAACAAAATAAATATCTACAAGGTTTATTAATTATTATTATTAGAACCATTATGGACTTTATTTTTGTTAATCATTATAATTTTGAGCTTCCCAAAAATTCCTTGCACATGGTCTGTGAATTCCTCAATGATCAAATCAAGATTATATTCTGTTTTCAAGTTGTAGCAGTTTCTCTCTCTCCCTCTTGCACAATTTTTTCTATTTTATAGAGTGGAAAATTTCAAGGTATTCAATTTATGTTCTTTTTTAAATTGTGTAATCCCAATGCCTTCTATGAAGTTAGGGATAAATAATTCTTAATTGATGATAATATGGAAATTTATGAAGTTTGATAATTTATTTATTATCTTGTATTATAAAAGGATGATAATTGAGTTATTATCCTGAATTATCAAAGGTTTATAATTTAATTATTATCATGGATTATCAATAAATGATAATAAATATTACCATAGAATAAAAAAGAATTATAATAAACGATTATCACATGAATATTATTCTAGGGTGATAATATAATATCACATGTGGTTTGTTAATATCCTTTATGTATACAATTTCAAGAACATGCATTGAAATAACTTCAAAACTCAAGAACAATCTTTGAGAGAAAATTTTATCATATGTGGAATTATATTTCATTTGGAAATAAAATATTTGGATTATGTTCTTGGAATCCTTGATGAACTTTGAAATTTTAGGTGTTAAAAACTATGATAATAAGGCCTATGAGGAGGTGTTCTTAGATATGGAGGTTTCTACTCCAACCTTTAGACCACAGAGGGTGGTTTATCTATAACAAACAAAGCCTTTTTACACATATTTCTACATGATTTTTTACAAATAAATACAATAATTAATGTACTAAGATCAATAGGCCTATTGTCTTCAGATGATTAGGTTAATAAGACATCAAAGTGTGACTAACATATAAATTATTTATTTTTCCCCCAAAAACGATCTCTTAAATCCTTTTGAGCTTATAAAAATACATTGGATAACTTGAGGAATATATAGAAAAAATGAGTGATATAAAAATACCAGTAAGTGAAAAAACATGATAAAGAAACATAACATGTGAGTCAAAGGATTAACATGATATCATAAAATATAAGGAATACGAATAATCACATTGGATAATTACATAATTTACACGGTCTCATATGATCATGTAAATAAATAAATTTTGGAAAAAAAACATATAACATGATAATGTCATGAGTCAATGATAACTAGCTAGACAATATAACAGATTGGAAAAAGTCCAATAATGGATTAGGTTTACTCTCTATTCTCATACATGATTCCTTATGAGGCCATATCTTTACCCAATTAATTAGAGAACTATTTGGGCACACCCATTATAACATGTTCATTATTATGTGTGAAAAAAAATAAAAAGTGTTCATAAGGCCTAAACATTATAATTACCCATGGAAAAAAATGAGTTTCATAATCTTGTCTCATTTCATAGTCAAAAGATATTATAAAAATAAGGTGGTTGGATAAATGAACATAAGGAATGTATTAACCCACAAAAAGAATGGGTAGTGATATATGTATATATGTAAGATATATATATATATAAGAATCAGTCTATAATATCAATGGTTTCCATTATTTTTGGAAATGTATTTAAATTATTACGTGGAATATTTCTTCATGGAAACACCATTTTAACATTAAAATGAATTATTAAAAATATATAATTTTATAAAATATTATAGAAAATATTTTATTTAAAAAGAAATTTAGAAACTTAAGTAGGAGTCTTAAAATAATTTTGTGTTCATGACGATGGGTAATTATGTACATGTGTAAATGATAAAAAAATTCCTCTCATAATTTTGTTAAAGGTTAAAAGTGCCTCATTCAGAAAAGGACAAAGAAGATTATTTTAATACCATCTTTAAAAAAGTAAAATATCAATAAAAATCTCTTTAATAATTTTTTTTAGAATATTAAAAAAATTCTAGATTTTTTTAGAAAACCTGGATATGGAAGAAAAAAGTATTTTCGATCAAAGAGAGAAATAATATCATCTTTTCATAAAAATGTTTTGACAATAATTTTAAGTTAAAAATACATTAAAATGGTAATTTTACATGAAAATTTAATGAATAACCATATGAGATTAAAATATATTTGTTTTAAGATATATATATTAAGTAATTCCTACAATTAAGGCTTAAAAATAAAAAATTATCAATAATGATGAAATTTTGAAATAAACCATTACCACATTGGCGACTTCTGAATAATAACCCATGTGAATTCCATAAATTAAAATTAAGGATTAAATTACATAAATATAAATAGATTCATGATATAAAATTAAATGGGGGATTTAATAAACCACACAAAATAAAAAGTGGTGAATATGGAATATGTGTCATGTAATTGAAAGTGAGATGAGAAATCTCATTCTTTTATTCTAGAATTGTCAGGTATGTCCTTTATCTCCAATATAATAAAATTATGTCAATTTTTTTCTTAGTAACATTTTCAAGGATCAATCCCTAATACTTAAACAATTTGCTTCATTTAATTTAATTATATACATTTTTAGTTATTTAGTTTTTTCCACATTGGTTATTTTGAGGATGTATTGTTCATAATTTCAAAATAAAACTAGTGTGTTTAATGTGGTCAAATGGGTCATTCATAAATCATATCCAGAATTATAATAATTACATAATTATAAATTTTATATATCAATTATAATTTTAAATCCAACCATGAAATTTGTTTATAAAAGATTAATAATGAAACAATCACGGGGAAGGTTGGTTGTACAAACACCTGAGTAACATTTCCATTCCTTAATGAACATGATGAAAACAAGGTAAGTGTTATTTAAAATTTAAACAATTATAAAAATATCATACATATAATATTTTTTAAAATAAACTAAAATATACCATCCATTTTATGTGGAATCAAAAATGATTCACATCGCTTCGTGAGGTGGTAGTCCACAGTATACACAAACGATGTTACAATTTTTCAACAGATTTTAAGTTAGAAGGTATATGATATGTTAATTTCCCAAAATTATTGATATTTAATTTATATAATATATGAAAATTAAATACATTTTCATGAACATCCATGACAGGAAATTTTGGAAAATTCATTATATCAGTTCATGAGGCTGTAGTCTACCGTACAGATGAATTTGATTTCGATTCCCATTTGATAGAAGAGGTCATGGATAAATATTATTACATAAAAACAATAAATTGTAAGTATATTTGATATAATTGTTTTATTATATTATAATTTCTATGATATATTTGATTGTAGATAAATAAGAAGTAAGAATAAGGATCTCTGTGAAGATGATTCCCTTCTCTTAGAGGGACCACCTATGGATCCCATATTAAGGACCCTTAGTTTTGAATTTTAAGAATACAAAATGCTCCCTAATGTGTCTTAGGATATTGTTGAGGGATTTTGAAATTGGTTGGTAGATTAAAAAAACTTGATAGGTTTGAATAAGTGAGGGGACATGGGTCCCATTTATAAATGAGGAGTAGTATTTTTGTAAATACCCAAAACTATTCAGTAGTGTGAAGTCGCTCTAAAGAAAAGTGAATATAATTTTTTTTTAAATTTATTGGAGGGGTTATAAGATAAAAACAAACCACTATAGGTCCAATAGAAACATATTTTAAACACGACATTCCATTTACCTCTAAGTTTTATCACTTATACAAATTTAGTATTTCACAATGGTGACTGGTTTTTTAATTTTTTAAAATTCATTATGAAAAAAATTAATTTGAAATTATTACATCATATTAATTATTCTGATTTAAAATATCAATAAAATTTAATTAAATTGAAAGCATATAATTTGAAAAAATCAATTTAAAACTAAACCCACGACATGTGTTGAAAAACTATTTTTCAATAATTGCATTTCTTTAAGAAATAGAAGATCTTATATTAACTTTATGACTAGAAATTATCATTATATGAATTTATTTTAATATAAATAGATGTATAATATATTATTTTAATTTAATAACTTTCTTTCTAAGGGTTATTTTAATTAATTTAAATGAATAAATTTTATGTTCTTAAATATATTTTGTAGGCAATCACATTTTTAAGCCTAAAAATAAACATATACCAAAATAATGAAAATTAATGATTAAAATGAATTTAATTTTATTAATATAAATCATAAGTCAATTTAAAAATAATTTAAAATATAATGGAACTATGAAATTACTTTATTCGTTGAAAATAAATGACAGTATTTGAAAAATAAAAAATTATCATTATTCACTAAAAAATAATTTTCTATTGAAAAATACAAAAATTTAACCCAAAGTTAATTTTGATATGACAATATCAAAAATTATTTTCATCTTATAAAAATAGATTTCAAAAATTTCAATAAATTAGATATAATATTGTCTAAAAAAGAAAAAATAATAATTTTGAAGAAAACATATTTTTGAAGTTATATAATGATCCTACAAAAATTTGATTACTTATTTATTAAGAATTAATTGATAAATTTATATTATTTAACATCATAAGGAATTTAAATAATAATTTTACATAAATTATATAGTTAATTAAAAATTTAAATAAATCAAAATGTATTTCTATTATATGCTAAGATTAAATGTGTAAAATTAAATAAAAATACTTAAAAATAATATTAAATTATTTATTTTCAGGGAATAATAATTTAATGAAATTTAGTAAATAAATAATTCATATTATGATAATACTATTAAAATGAAAATTTATTATATAATATTTCTATTTGTTAATTTTATCCATCATATTTAAAGATATTATATGTTTTAATAAATTATTTCAATAACTAAAATTATTTTCAAGGATGCTTATAAGTTAACATTTTAGTATTGAATTTTGATTATGAAATAATAATTTTTTTAACAAATATTAGACAACCGAAAAAGTTATGAAAAGGTTATGTTGAAAATAAATAAAAATAATTTAAGGTAATATTAAAGGAAATATATATTTATTAACATAAATCGATAATGTTTTGAATTATGAATTATGGTATAATTATTATATTAATAAAATTATAAATATAAAGAGTTAGGTTTATTTATATGATTTTGTTTTATTACCTCTTTTGTATTATGATTATTTTTTATTTTATTTTACAAAAAATGACTATAATCTTATGAATATTATATTTTTATTTTTATTATAAATTATAAATATATTAATTATAAGATAATTATAATATATATATATATATATATGAAATTATTGAAATTTAAATTATAAGTTACACAAAAATTATGATATTTAGAAACTGAAAAAATGAATCATATATAAAAAAATAAACAATAATAAAAAATTTAAAAAATTCTTTTTAAAAAAGAAATGAAAATAAAATTTTAAAATAGAAAGAAAATCGGTATACTGGGGATCGGGACTTGAGTGAGGTTAGGAGGCTGAGTAGTAGGAAGCTATGGGATTCACCATTAGGGAGAAGCGATGAATTCTTAGGTGGAGTCCAAAATTGAGAGATGGAGTAGTTTTAATTAACAAAGGGGCGAAGCCAAAGGATGTAAGTCGATCATAGAGGATTCTTCTTCAGGAGGGTTCAAAGCTGACTACGAGAGTGGTTTCTTGAATTGAAGGTCTTTTTGAACCGCAAATAGTGGCCTCAAGTGTGTATTTGTGATCCAAAGTGAGATCTGTTACCGAATAGGGAAAATATTTTCAAGGTAGGGGTGTATTAATTTTAAGTTTCCAAAATATGGATGGAAATATGGTTTTTTCTTCTCATTTGTCTTGATTTATGAGTTTTATATTTTCATATGTTTTTTTAAATTTTTTTTTAAAAATGCCTGCGTTTAAAATATTTTTAAAACTACACCTCAAATGTGGCATCCACAATGCCACCTTTCCACTAAAACAAAAAAATAATTAATTTTTAATTTTTAATTTTTAATTTTTGTTTTGTTTATATATATATGTATATATATAAACAAAATAAAACAAAAATAAAAATAAAATAAAATTTCCAGCAGAATTTATCCACTTTTTTAAATCCAGCAGTACTACCATTACAAGAATCTGGATTCTAACAGAATCCCTCATCCAGAGCTCCCTTTTATAAGAGAGCTTACCCTAGAAATCAATTTACATTCCCAATGTGGGATTATGGATCTCCATTTCCTATACAAAACATTCTGCATTTCCGATGTGGAATTCTATTTCAAGTACATGACTTTGAAAGACTATAAAATATAAACTATAAGACCAATATAAATAAAAAATTAAACATGGATTAAACATATAAAAAATAGTTGAAAAAAAATAATTTCATAAAAAATAATGATAAAAAATAATTTATAAGCATTCAAAACCACCTACTTGAAACTTAAAAAGGTTCAAGTATGCAACTTTAGAAGCCTATAAAATATAAAGTACAAGACCAATATAAATGAAACGTAATACATGGATTAAACATGTAACAAATAGTTGAAAATAAAAATAATTTCATAAAAGATGTTTATGGAAAATAATTTATATGTTTTCAAAGACACCTACATTAAACTTAAAAATGATTCATGCATGTGACTTTGAAATCTTATACAATATAAACTATAAGACCGATATAAATGAAACATAAAACATGGATTAAACATATAACAAATAGTTGAAAATAAAAATAATTTGGTAAAAAAAATTCATGAAAAATAATTTATATTCTTTCAAAACCATATACATGAAACTTAAAAATGATTCAGGTATGTGGCCTTGAAAGACAATGAAATATAAACTATAAGACATATATAATTTAAAGGTAAAACATGGATTAAACATATAATAAATAATTAAATTAATATTATTAATAATTAATTATATAATAATTAAATATCTAATTATTAATTATTAATAATTAATTATATAATAATTAACCAATTAAATAGTAATATATTTATTAATTGTATTATATTTAATTAGTTAATTATTAATATAATTATAAATTATATTTATTCATTATACTTAACAATTGGTAACTATTAAAAATTATTATATGATAATTAATTAGTTAATTGGTAATATATTTATTAATTATATAATAGTTAATTAGTAAATTAGTAATATAATTATAAATTATCATTATTCATTAGACCTGATATGTTCTCCTCTCTCACATGTTTCTCTCCGATGAGTTTGATCGGATGCCGCTGGAATCTGCTCCCCCCTCCCGATCGGAGGGGGGAGTCTCGCGCCTTCTTCCAGATGAGAAGTGTCGATCCCCCTCAAAACCCCTTCTTCCCTTCCTGAGGATTTATCTCTCTACAAAAGTCCCAGATCTCTTCTGTGAGGATCCCTAGCTTTCACTGCTTTTGGCAGAGGTCAACGACACTTTGGACATCTACAATCTTACCTTAGTGGATCGATTCCGTCTCCACCGGCCTTCGATTGAATTGTTTTAGCAGTTTGTCTTTGATTCATGGGAGCTACAGGAACGTGCGGTCGTTGGTTTTCTTGACCGGAGTCATTTCATGATTCGCTTTGGATCTGAAGAAGACTTGATCATTGCCTAGTCCAGGGCCCCTCGAAGATGCAACGGGTCGTCTTTCTATATGTATCATTGGAGCTTCAATTTTCATATGCGGTGTGACCCTTCGACGATCGCAACCTAGGTAAGCCTTCCTGGACTTCCTCTCTCTTTTCAAAATCCGTAGTTTATGTGTGCAATAGGTAACATGGTGGGGAGATATCTTTTCTATGATCATCACCCTGAGGTTTTATGTCATCCTATTTATCCGAGAATCTATGTGGATGTTGACGTTACAAGAGCACTAGTCCATTATATTTGAGTTACAGATGAGAAATAGTTTCTTTGGAAACATGAGGTTATTTTTGAATCGTGGATGTTTTACTATATGACATGCGGCCGTTTTGGTCATCTGGAATCGGTTTGTTGTAGCGGTAGGGCGGGTGGCTGCTCAAAAGTGGTGATGATCAAATCCAGCAGAGGTTGTGTTGTTATTGGTTTGGAATAGGCCTTGAGAACGGAGCTCACTAGGAATGGTTTGATAGTGATAAGGCATGAGATTGGAGACAATATTCGGGTGGGAGCCTCTCCAACATGCAGTATTGTGATGAAGGAGCATTTTGGTCAAGCTCAATTACAGAGGGTGAATTGGGATGATTTTACGGCGGCTCCAGCATGCTCTCCTGGTATGAAACCGATGATGGTGTCCTCTAATCCGTTAGTGAGACAAATTTTTCAGAGATTAAGGAGTGATCTGGGTGTTGGACAGCTACCCTTGCTAGAGGACACTGCTGATTTGTGCCAATCTGGGCCTGCTTCTATAAATCCTCTTGAATACACAGCTTGTGAGGCTAGGGAAATTCCATTTGTCATGATGTGCAATCCTTTTGATGGAATGGAGGTCGAGGAAGTACCCATTGTGGTTGAAGGAGTTCAACCGGTTGAAGATGCTCAGACTAACTCCAAGAAAGGAGAGGCTGATGAGGGTGCAATGTAGATTGTGTCATGTGATGGTCTTGGTATCGTGCCAGACTCTCAATTCCTTTCCCTAATTGATCAGAACAGGCAATCTCATATTATGGATGGAGGGAGCATAGCTATTTTAGGGGATGTGCTTGTGCGGAATGATGTTGGCTATAATGATTATGCTTTTGTGAAGGTCACTGGTAAGTGGGGAAATATTTCTGAAAGTGATAAGGAAAATAGTGGTGTTATCAAGCCCCCTTTCAGTGATATTGTTCAGAGTGGAAGAAGGAAGGCTTCTGAACATGATGGCATTATGATCACTCCTGCTAGAAGAAAGCCTAGGAAGGACTACTCTCAACTGCCCAAGCCAGTGTCCACCAGGGCCTCATCTAAGAGGGAATGTGAAGCCACCCCGATGTCACGTACGAAATACTGTAAGGAGCAGACATCATTGGAAAAGCTGAAACTTAGAAAGAAGTATGTTGAGATACTGAAGGAACATGAAACATCTTCAGAATGGGAATCAACTAATGCAGAGGAAGCGCCTTACTATGGATATGGAGAAGGGTATGATTATTATGACATGTAGTTTTTCTGTTTTGGTTGGAAATGGTTGGTTGTGGGCCAGATGTTTGCCTACAGTCTTTTTTTGATTAATGTACTTTTTTATTTTCTTTTAATAAATGTTCAGGCGTTTCTCCTCTGATTGAGCTTGCTGGGTATCATTATTCATTATAATTATTTATTATAATTATTTATTATAATTATTCATTATAATTACTAATTATAATTATTAATTATTTGTTATTAGTTATTAATTATTAATTATTTATTATTAATATAATTATTAATTATTTAACTATTAAGTGTATAATAATTAGTTACATAATTATTAATTTCTAATAATTAAATATATAATAATTAATTAGTTAAATAGTAATATAATTATTAAATATTAAATAATTAATTAGTTACTTAGTAATATAATTATTAATTATATAATAATTAATTAGTTAAATAGAAATATAATTATTAATTATATAATTTTTAATTAGGTAATTATTAGTTATTAATCATTAATTATATAGTAACAAATTAATTAATTAGTAGTATAATTAATAATTATATAATAGTCAATTAGTTAATTTTATGAGAAAGATAGAGCCGAGACTCTTTTTATAATTAGTTAATTAGTAAAATAATAATAAATTATAATTATTTGTTATAATTATGAATTATTATTTATTAGAAATTATTATGTAATAATTAATTAGTTAATTAGTAATACACTTATTAATTATATAATAGTTAATTAGTTAATTAGTAATATAATTATTTAGTATAATTATTAATTAGTAAATATTAAAGATTATTATATAATAATTAATTAGTTAATTTTTAATATAATTATTCTTTATAATTATTCATTATAATTATTAATTATTAATTATGAATAGCTAATATAATTATTAGTTATATAACTATTAATTATATAATAATTATTTAGGTAATTAGTAATTGTTAATAATTAAATATATGATAATTAAATAGTTAATTAGTAATATAATTAGTCAATTAGTAATATAATTTGTTAATTATTAGTATAATTATTAATTATTTAATAATTAATTTGTTAATTGGTAATTATTAATAATTAATTATTAGTTATTTAATAATTAATTATTTAATAAGTAATATATGTTTAATCCATGTTTTAAGTTTCATTTATATTAGCCTTATAGTTTATATTTTATAGTCTTTCAATGTCAAATACTTGAAACAGAATCCCCCATCAGAAATGCAGAATTTTCTGCTTAGGAAATAGAGAACCAGAATCCCACATCAGAAATACAGAATGATTTCCAGGATATGCTCTCTTATAAAATGGAGCTCCAAGTGAGATCTTATGTTAGAATCTAGACTACTGTAATTGCAGTACTACTGGATTTTAAATAGCAGATGAATTCTGTGGAAAAATTTATTTAAATTTTAATTTTTGTTGTTTTGTTTATATATTTATATAAAACAATAAAAATAAAAATAAAAATATTTAAAACAATAAAAATAGTAATTTTTTTAGTAGAAAGGCGGAAACGGGGTTGCAGCCTTTCAACTTAACCCGAAAGGAGGCAGCGCCGCTGTCACCTTTCGTCGAAAACCTAAAGACACCAGCTGCCCTGTCGCCTTTAGAGTTTATTTTCTTTAAATAAATTAACCTTAAAATTATTTATAAGTTTTTTTTTGTAAAAAAAGTATTTAAAAAAATTCCATGATTTATAAATTTAGATTTTAAATTTTTTATATTTTCTTCCAACATCTGGTTCAGGTTGGCTTTTTAAATTCCTTCTTCATTCATTGAATTTAACCGATTTCTAAATTATTTCACATATTTCTTTTCATCAAGATGCTTCAATATCTTGTCTTAAAGATTTACTTATTATTTTTTATGATGTTTGTGCCTAACTATAACTAGAATAAATGTAGATATTATATTGAATTCAGTTTTTTTCTCAGGTTTTTTAGGTTATTTTTCCTAGTTTCAAATGAAACTTCAAGAAAAAACTCATGATATAATCAGCTAACACAATATAAAATGCATTCAACATTTTTCAGTTGAATAAAAAATTAACACATCATCATTTTATGTCTGGTTTCTACAATATTCATATATTATATATTATGCTTGTTCACCAATAATTTCATAAAAAACATATATTCTGATTTTTCAGATTCTTCAAACTGTGATACTCTGTGATGGTGAATTAATATATTCAAATCATTAAATTTAGGTTCATCCTATATGCATAGTAATAATATACATATATGAATTTAGTTATAAATATAATTTTTAGTTATGAATTGACTCTCTGGTCTATTTCTGAAGCATTGGATGACTTGAGTGGAGTATTTCCTTCGTTGTTTTTTTCTTTCAAATGTTGCACTGGGGTACTTATGATCTTCATGAGAAAATTAAGAGAGATGAAAATCACCTATCGAGGTCTTTCATAGCTCCATCAATAGTCTTATAAGGTTCCATTAGAGTTATAGGAGTTTAATTTTTTTATATTCCAAGGATATTGTTTTATAATCATGTTTGATTGGAATTATAATTTTTGTAAGATAGTATTTACTTCTGAACAATTTTATTTATTAGGGAAACATTTATTATTTTCAAAATTATAATATCATAAAGATTTTATTTTCATATTTTATACTGATATAAATTCAAATTTATAATTTAGTATTTGAAATTATATTTTCAAAATTCTTCTCTCAAGTGCGTATTTCATAAGAATTCAACATTTGTGAAATTTATGAATATGATATTATTTATTTATTTTTTATTTTCATGTTTATTCATAATTAATTTATTATCTTAATTATTTCATTAAAAAATTGTTAGAAGTGAAAAAATATATTTTTCTATTAATTATTTACTTCGGATAAATAAAATTATTATTTGTCAATTATTCTTTGAAATTATATTATATCATGTAATTATTTCTGATTATGTTAGGATATCATTTTATGATTATTATTTTATGTTATAATAACTATAATTTTAATAATTTTATTACATTAAAAAATCATGAATATCATTTAAGATATAACCATATCCTCTAAATTATGAAATTTCATGTATTTATAATACATACTCTAGTTTTATTAATTAAGTATATGTATTAAATTATTCCGTTGATGGTAATAATTAATAAAAATAATTTTATTAGTTTAATTAATGAAAATTTTATTAATATAATGTTAATTATTGTTTTAGTAAAATTCTATGAATTTATGAGATGTCTAAAATTGGAAAAATTCAGTTGCTCCAATTTATCAGAAGTTTTATTAAATAATTTATATGCGTAATTGTTTTGAAAGAATAAGTGAATATGTTGTAAATGTTTTTAAAGTATAAATCCCACTAAATAATTTATGTATATATTAATAATTCTTAAAATGTTTTTATAAAACCCAACACTTGGGAGTTGAAAATATGGTAGGAAATTCGGGAGTGAACTCATCCCTCATCAAGTGGGAAATCCTAAGAAAACTATCAATGTTTCATGTGGATTCATTATTTTATTTTCAAAAACATTCATAATGTTTTTTAAAAATCACTTTATTGTTTTAATGAACTTTTGAAGCGTAAATATTTTAAAATAATTATATTAATTTCAAAATAATAACCATTTTTAGTAATATTTTCATGATATTTTCAAAATAATTTCAAAAGTATTTCTCAAAATGTTATTTTCTAAATAAGATTTCATAAAATATATTTTAATGATTTTAAAACCCCTTACTAGGAAATTGAATGCTCGTACAATGATTTAAATGTTTTTTGATAGGAATCTTATAAGTTCTTAAATGGACATTATAACACCCCAAGCTTCCATGATATGTTTCTCTTTGAATAATGCAATAGCGTGCGTTGTATGCAACTTGGAGTTTTAACACACCATGACCTATCAAACTAGCTGTTATGAAAAGTAATACCCACTTATAGAAATCTTTAAAATTTTAATTTTTGAAATAGACTTCATTTTTGGATTCAAAAAATAAAAAATATATTAGCGTGATTTTTTGGTATTTTTCTGAAAACATTCAATTTTTGATGAATAGTGAAAAACACTATGTTATGGTTTAAAAATGACTTTTTATCTAAATAATTATTTATTTTATTTAAATTTCTTTTAAGTAAATATACATACATAATAACTATATAAGTTCAATTTAATTCATTGGTTTCATTTTATAATAAGTTTTTATATATAAATTTTAATTGAACTTTTTTCCGTCTTTTTCCCACCTGCTAGGCACATTTGTAAATTTTCATAAAACATAATTTTAACACTTCTACGAATTGAATTTTAAAAATACGAGAAACCCATTTGATATCAGTAAATAAAATGTGGTTCAATAAGATGAAAATAATTTTTAATGAACAGAAACTGTTGACTTTTATTTTCCACGATTAAAAGTATATAGGGTAATTAAAGGTAAAACTGATGTTATACATACCATCACACATTTTCTAGTTCTATTGGATAAGTTTATTTTGAAATAAAACAACACTAGGAATAAAATATGACCCTTTTGGTCCACTTGGATTAGATTACCACATTTATTACTATTTAATTTAAAGAAGAGTTAAAAGTGTTAAATTCAAGTTTTCATAAATATAACATTTTTAATATAGGTTTATAAATAAGATAAATTAAACTATAAATATTAATTATAAATATAAAAAGATTTAATACATAATGGTATTTTATTCTTAAATTTCAGACATTAAATATTTAAAAATATATTTAGGACACAATGATGATACAATAATAACCTTATTAATGAATGATTAAAATAATTGATATTATAAATATCAAAATAAATGTAAATTTATACTTCTGATGCATTCCACGAATTTTATAGGTTAATATAACATGTTAGGGTTGATTCAAAGAATTTATTTCAAATTAATCATACTGTAATGACTTTAAGAAAAACAAAATACCAAATAGTTTCAAAATTGACATAAATGAGTTTTTAAAACAAATACATTATTATTAAATGATATGAGAGTCAGAAATATATAAGGTTCGCCAAAAAGACTTATATAATAATATATATGTTATTAGTGAACAACATGAGGTTTTATTGACATTTTATAGTTAGTTTATTTACCATATAATATAAAAATAAAACGAGACATTGTAAATGTTAAACTTTTTAACTAAGAGTTAAATAAAAAACATAGGTTAATATAAGGACAAAACCTATCTAAAACCTATTGGTTGAGAGTTTTTCAACCCATACCCACCTTATCCTATAAATAAATAATTTAGGATCCATTTGAATGTGAATATGATTGTATAATAAAATAATATTTGAAGCTTTTCCTAAATTGACGGTCACCTCTCTTATAAAAGGGTTCTTCACCTTCTTTCAAAATCCCACAACCAAAGCCATTATTATCGGCCAACCCCTGCTCTAATATCCTCCCAAATACTCTCAAATCAACCTAGAGTCCTTAATTTTATCATAAATCCAACCTAAGGAGCCCGTTTGTTCAACTCAAAAGGAAACACCTAAAGGAGAGGTAATAATTTTACCACCATTTTTCAAAGTTCTTTTCGTCTTCCACTTCCTCTTTCTTTGTTGTTTTCACAACAAAATAATAACTCAAGTACCTTTTAAATACTTTGATGTTATTATAAATAAGGTACAACTATATTCATTATTCTATCCATCCTATGAATGACAAGTCACCATACGTGCGTACGTATGACATACCATCTCCACATTGTGGTGTAGTTTGTTATTCAAACACTTCTTTATTTAGATGGGTATAATAATGAGAAAAATTGAGGTAAATAATAAATAAAACATGTTAATAATTTTTTATATATGATATAACATCAAATTACACATTATTTAACAATCAATAGAATGATATTGTTGCTCATGCGTACGTACGGATAACCATTTCCACGAACGCAATGAAATTCATTCGCCATCGTAACAATTAAAGATTAATTTTAATTTTATGATTAAAAAAAATGTTTAAGAATTTAATTTAATCTGGGATATGAATCAAATACATCCTATCCATTTCAAACATGACTTACATAACCAAGCATATATAGGAAAATGAATCAGTTAACACCCAAAATGATGATACTACTAAAATATTATTAACAAAGCAATATTAGAAGATCATATATGATATCATATTCATGTATATGGTTAATGTATAATTTAATAATAATCATATAACTATTATATATAAGGTTAACATACCCTATACCTAGTAAAAGTATAAGGATTGGGTTAATTTTACAATCCCTTTACTTATTAGAGGTTGTTAATACGTAAGTATCTAGTAGGACCTATTTATCATCCACATATGTGTTTTCTTAAAAATTCATTTAAAACCATTTTAACTATTTACTAGAATATGGGATAAATTAATCTATACCCTTATTGGACCTTCTTTGTTTTGAAAGGAATCTTTACGTCATTTTCCAAACAAGGTACTTTATGACCTTTTCGAAAAAATTAATATAAGAATGTCTCTTTTAACTTATACAATGGGTGCGGTTATTTTCTGCTGTTGTAACATCATCAAATCTTCCCTTACAATATTATAAGAATATTTTCCAAATAAATGTTTTATTTTATAATTATGTTACTTTTAAATGATTTAAAAAAAAGATATTTCTCTCAAATAGTTTTGATTTCATCTATGTCAACATCCTTTGATGGGTTTTACAGTTTTTGATGTTGATTCATTATGATACAAATATTCCATATTATATTGAAGGTTTTCTGACATGTTTGACTATGGATGTGTAATTTTTATACCATTCATGGTTTTTGGTTAAAGTATTAAAATTTCATATGCTAGTTATAATATGAATGTTTATGTTATGTTTCGAAATTTTCATATGAGGAATACATTGGACTTATTATGTGACAAGTAGAGCTCACTATATCTACTCGATGCATCGATAGGTCTCATGAGACAAACTATTGTCTTCGTTCAAGTCCTTATGAAAATCTTATTTGTAGTCTTGGTACGAGGCCTTGACTATGTGGTTATGATGTCCGACATTATGCATTCCATCATTATGAAATTAGCTATTGGTATTACATATGATTATTAGACTAGTAGGATATACATGTGAATAACTAAATGAAATTATTTGATTTATCTTTCCCATATTATGAAGAAACTTATGTTCAAAAGTCTTGTGTTTTTGTTTTATACATTGTCTTAAATGTTTATGCTTATTTATGAAAGTTTCTGCTATATTGTTATCCTTACTGAGCACCTAATCTTACCCCTTTCTATATTTTATTTTTCCCAGGATACGAAGAAGTATATTATGACTTACCTTTAGGGATAGTCTAAGGGAAGTAATTGTGTCAAAAGGAGACACAATGTTGTTTTTTTTATTTCAGGTTGTAATGTGAAACTAATGTATGTATCTAGTACTTCCGAGGCTGTTGAACTGATCGGTCTTTCAGGACATGATTCTTTATATCATGAAAATGTTATGTAATAGTGCACCGAATCTGGGTAACTTGGGTCGGGATGTTATAGTTGGTATCAGAGGAGGTTTAGTAGAAACCTTGGAAACTAGATTTATAAAAACTCTAATTAAAGAACAATGCCTTAAGATAGACTTTGAGGATTAGTATATATGAACATCCAAGAATTTTGGTAATGTATATATTTTGTGAGTTTTCCGAGCAATAAATCCCTGTGTGGATACGAAAAGGTAGAGGCAGCTCTGGCACAAATGTGACTAGGAGTGAAAACTCAGATAAGGAGTTTCGGGCTTGACCCGGGGTATCCTGTTACACAATAACGGACCTTGATTCACTCTTGGTTATGACACTCAAGGGGGATATGCTTAGGATAATTCACATTTTCATACCAAAATAATTTTGAAGGATTTATAACTATACACCTCCTCAAAGAAGGCATTTTTATGATTATGAATTATATATATAAACTGTTCAATTCATGTTATGTTTTTTACATGTTTCGAATTATGTATTGAGAATCATAAACTAATATTGTGCATTCCATTGTTTAGAAATGATTCCTAGTTGATGGAATGGAAACTGTGTCAACGTATATAATCCTTGTAGGGATTTCCCTTCTACTCAAGATAATTATAGTGGGGATGGTGATATAACTGGTGCTGATCAGCTTATCAACATACTGGGACAACTCACTCAGGTTATTAATAATAAACTTACCCGTATGGAGATCCCTGATCCACAATGCAGAGGATCAATGCTATAATACTTCATGAGGAAACAACCACAAATATTCAATGAGACTAAAAATACATTTGTATCTAGAAAATGGATAACTTCCTTAGAGAAAATATTTTATGATTTAGGGAGTAGTGAAAGGGACAATTTTTTCAGGACAGTTTATCACCTCACTTGAGATGCAGATCAATGGTGGTAATTAATTCAAAACACGAAGAAAGATGAAGAAGTATCAAATATGGAATGGAGGGAGTTTAATGATATTTTCATAGAAAAATACTTTCCTCGTGACCATTTAGCATATATGGAAAGATAATTTCTGAGTATGAGGCAAAAGGAGGATGAGAGTGACGCAAAGTATGAGGATAACATTACATGGTTATCAAGGTTTTCAATAGATTATATATGTAACCCAAAAAGTAATATTGATCGATTCTTTGATGGGTTAAAACCATTTCTCTGTCAACTATTAGTCTCACAATCCTTTTCATCGTATGAAGATATTGTCTCATGTGCTATCAAGATAGAAAATGAATTCTCTAAGTCTTACAACATTAAAGAAAATCAAGAGAAGAATAGATCTTAATAAAAATCTAGAAATAGAAATAAAGGAAAGATTAGAAAAGTTGAATACCCATCCTACAAGAAAATGTTTGAAGAAACACCATGGTACTTGCCTGTAGGGAATGAGAGTTTGTTACAAGTGTAGTGAAAAAGGCCACCAAGCTCGTGATTTCATGGGAAAGAAAGGGGCTGTCCAAGTTAAATGCTATAGTTGTAATGAAATGGGGCATTATAAACATTACTTTCCTAAGAATCAGGGAAACATACCTTAGAAATGGCCAAGGGATCAAGGCCATGATTTTTCGATCACTAATTCTAAGGTTGATGCTCCGAAAGATGTGGTGGGGGTAATTTAATGGTTTCCTCAAGTTTAGCCAATGATTTATTTTATTCTAGGTCTTTAAATTGTTTCATATGTTCCTAGTTTTCTAAGAAAATTTGAAATTTCCAATTTTATTTAATAATGGAGTTGTCAGGAAAAAACACTTTAGGGTAGTATCATTGCAACAAAGTTTTGTGAATCAGTCCCCATTAAGGCATATAAAAGTTATTTATCTTCTAATATCATCGTTATACCCATGATTTAATTTGATATAATCCTTGGTATGGATTGGATTTCAGACCATGATTCGAAAATTTAGTGTAAGAAGAAGGAGGTTACAATTTTTGATAATGATAAGAAGTACTGTATCTTTAGAGTAGAAATGTCACCACCTGATTCTTATCTAGATCCAGCCCCAGTAGCATTACTAAATTCAATTATTAGGGAGGAAGAGAATGAAATAACTATAGATGAGGAAAATAATTTTCAAATAGAGGTTGTACCTATTGTGCAAGAATACGTTGATGTGTTTCCAGATGATTTACCTGGAAATCCTCCAGAATGAGAAATTGAGATTTCTATTAAATTAATTCCTGGTTCAAGGAACATATCAATGACCCCTTATATAATAGACACAATTGAATTAGTGGAACTAATTAAAAAATAAAGGAATTGATAAATAAAGGATTTATTCGCCCTAGTTTTTATCCAAGGGGATCCCCTGTTATTTTTGTTATGAAGAAATAGAGATCTATGAGATTGTGCATTTACTACATGGAGATCAATTCTATAACAATAAAGAACAAGTATCTCCTACCCTGCATTGATGATTTATTCGATCAACATCATGGAGCTCAATATTTTTCAAATATTTAACTTCAATCTAGATATCATCAATTGTGTGTGTATAAGGAAGACATTCTGAAAAAATCATTTCAAACTAGGTACGA
Source organism: Viscum album (assembly GCA_963277665.1). NCBI lineage: Eukaryota > Viridiplantae > Streptophyta > Magnoliopsida > Santalales > Viscaceae > Viscum > Viscum album. The sequence continues at coordinate 1,609,632,860 of OY728128.1, forward strand.
GTATTATGAGTTTACAGTAATTCCTTTTGAACATACTAATGCACCCTCTATTTTCACGGATATAATGAATAGTGTTTTTAAGGAATATCATGATGAATTTTTAGTGGTATTTATTGATGATATCTGGGTATACTCCAAAAGATACGAAGATCATGAAAATCATTTGCGTATTATTATAAAGACTCTTAGAAGAAATGAATTATATGAGAAGTTTAGCAAGGGCGAATTCTGGTTTCAGGAGATTTCTTTTCATGGCCATATTATTTCAAAGGATGGAATCTTTGTTGATCCTTTAAAGACAAGAGAAATACAAGAATGGACAGCACCGGCGACTATAATTGAGGTACGTCGTTTTATTGGTTTAGCAGGTTTTTACCAGCGCTTCGTCTAGAATTTTTCCTGATTGGATAACCCATTAACCAAGCTCACACGTAAAGAGGTAAATTTTTTTTGGTCAAAATAGTGTGAATAATTCTTTGAAAAATGTAAGAGAAGATTATTCAATTCTATTATATTGACTCTACCATTAGGGAATGACGGGTTTGTTATTTACAGTGATGATTTAAAGAAAGGACTTGGTTGTTTCCTTATGCAGAATGATAGAGTTAATTCCTATGCATCTTGACAATTAATAATTAATGAAAAAAACTATCCCACTCATGATCTTGAGTTAGAAATTGTAATCTTTTCTTTGATGATATGGAGACACTATATCTATGGGGAAAATCTTAGATATATACCAATCACAAGAGTTTGAAGTATATTTCTCACTAAAAAAACTCAACATGAGGAAATGATGATTTCTTGAACTACTCAATGATTATGATTGCACTATACAATACCACCTGAGGAAGGAAAAGAATTTGGTAGATTCTATGAGAAGAAAGGATCATAGAGTTTTGAATAATATTATAGTTGAAAGGGATCCTATGTTCATGGATCTAGTAAATATGGATATAGGAATAATTGTGGAAGGTAAATACTTTTTCAAATGGTTGACAAACCATCTTTACTAGAATGGATAAAAGGTTCTCAGACTAATGATGATGAGTTTCAGAAGAAAATTAAATCTTTGAAAGATGGGAGACTGATTGACTTCGTATATGAAAATGGAATTTTGAAATTTGGGAAGAGACTTTTGTTCCTAACACACCTAATCTAAAAATGGAATTGTTGGATTATACTCATTGCACCAATTTCTCTATACATCCTGGTATCACTAAGATATATAGAGATTTGAAGGATCATTTTTTGGTGGGACAACATGAAGAGGGAGATTGTTGATTATGTGTCAAGATGTATGGTTTTTCCATAGGTAAAAGATGGAAGAAAACACCCAAGAGGAGTCATACAACCTCATCACATACCTAAGTGGAAATGGGATGACATTACGATGGACTTTTTCATAAGGCTACCAAATACTCCTAGAAAGAATGATGCAATATGGGTCATTTTTGATCGTCTTACCGTGTCATCACATTTTCTTTATATAAGTGAATATTTACCACTAGAACATTTATCAAGACTATATATTAATGAAGTTGTAAGACTTCATGGACTACCACTATCGATTTTTTCTGATCGTGATCACCGTTTTACATCAAGATTTAGGAAAAGTCTTTAGATGGCCTTGGATACTGAACTTCATTTGAACACTTCCTACCACCCTCAAACTGATGGAAAATCAGAACAGACTATTCAATCCTTAGAAGACATGTTGACATCTTTCTCACTTGACTTTAAAGTTATGTGGGATCAATATTTACCTATGGTATAATTTTCCTATAACAATATAATCCATTCAAGTACTCAAATGGCCCAATATGAAGAGTTATATGGAAAGAGATGTCACACAGCAACTTGTTGCGATGATGTTGGTGAAAGAAAACTCATTGACACAGAACGTGTCAAGGGACTAACGAAAAATGTGAATATTATCCAAACCCACATCAAAGCAGCTCAAAGTAGGCAAAAGATATATGCCAATAACCTAAGGAAGGATTTGGAATTTCAGGTAGGAGATCATGTTTTTTTGAAGGTATCTCCATGGAAGGGTGTCGTACAATTTGGTAAGAATGGTAAATTGTGTCCCAGGTACATTGAACCTTTTGAAATTCTAGAAAAAATTGGAATTATAGCTTATCATTTGGAAATGCATCCAAGTATCTCCAAAGTTCATGATGTGTTCCACATATCACTATTGAGAAAATACATCTCTGACCCAACACATGTACTCACCTTTGAAGAAATAGAACTGGAACTCGACTTGTCTTATTGCGAAGAGCCTATCAGAATTCATGAAACCAGAGAACCAATGTTGAGAAACTGGACATCTCATCTGGTGAAAGTTCTATGGAGAAAACATAAGATGGAAGAGGCAACATGGGAAACCGAGGAACTTATGATGAAGAACCACCTGAATCTATTTATGCAATAGTATTTTAGAAATTTGGAGGATGAAATTATTTGAAGGAGGAAAGAATGTAACCCCGTAAAATTCCATGGTACGTTTCCCAATTAATAATGTAATAGTTTGCGTTGTACGCAACATGGAGTTTTAACCCACCATGACCAATCAAACTGGACATTATGAATAGTAATACCCACTTTTTTTGAAATTTTATAAATTTTATTTTTCTAAATGGACATCATTTTTGGATTTGAAATTTTAAAATTATCTTAGGGTGAATTTTTGGTTTTTTTTCAAAAAACATTCAATTTTTAATGACTAGTGAAAAACATTGCGTTATTGTTTAAAACCAAATTTTTATTTAAATAATTATTTATTTTATTTAAATTTATTTTAAGTCAAAATAGATACATAAAACCTATACAAGTGTAATATAATTTGTTGCATTCGTTTTATAATAAGTTTAGATATATAAAATTTTATTGAACTGTTTACCCTATTTTACCCACCAACTAGGCACATTTTCAAATTTGCATAAAATGTAATTTTACTGCTTCTGTGAAGTGAATTTATAAAATTAAAGCTACACTATTGATATCATTATGTAAAATGTGGTTCAATAATATGAATATAATTTTTGATTTATAGTAACTTTTGACTTTTATTTACCACGGTTAAAAGTAAATAGGGTAATTAAAGGTAAAAATGATATTATACATACCCTAACACATGTACTAGTTCTATTGGATAAGTGTATATCAACCAAAAACAGCCTTAGGAATAAAATATGATCCTTTTGGTCCACATGGATTAGATTGGGACATTTATTATTATTTAATTTAAAGAAGAGTTAAAAGTGTTAAATTCAAGTTTTCATTGCTAAAAAATTATTAATATAGGGTTATAAATAAGGTAAATTAGACTATAAATATTCATTATAAATCTAGAAATATTTCCTACATAATGGTATTTTATTCATTATTTTTAGAAATTAAATAATTAAATATATTTATGACATAATTATGATATGGAAAATACCATATTAATGAAATATTGAAATAATTGATATTATAAATATACAAATAAATGTAAATTGATACTTTTGATGCATTAAAATAGTTTTAAAGGTTAATATGACCTGTTATTGTTGATTCAATGAATTTTTTTTGAATTAATCATGCTGTTATGACTTTAAGAAAAATCCGAATACCAAATAGTGTCACAATTGACATAAATGAGTTTTTAAAACAAATACTATATTATTAAATGATATAATAGTCCTAAAAATATTTGTATTGTCCAAAGGACTTATATAATAATATATATGTTATTAATGAACCACTTGTGGTATTATTGGAATTTTATAGCATGTATATTAACCATATAATATAAAAATACAAGGAGACATGGTAAATGTTAAACTATTTAACCAAAAGTTAAATCTAAAATATAAAGTTAATATGGGGACCTAAACCTGTCTAAAACCTATTTTTTGAGATGTTTTTAATCCATACCCACTGTAGCCTTGAAATAAACCATTTTTGATCCATTATAAGCTGATTATGAATGTATAATAAAATAATATTTCAAGCTTTTCCTAAAGTGACCCTGACCTCTCTTATAAAAAGGTACTTCCCATTCTCCCAAATTCACACCGCCAAAGACATTTCCCTTGGACAAAACCTACACAAATATTCACACAACTACCCTCACTCCGACCAAGAGTCCTTACTTTGATCAGAGAGCCAACCTAAGAATCCCTTTTGATCAACTCAAAAGGAAACACCCAAGAAGACGTAATAATTTCACCACCATTTTTAAAAGTTCTTTTATTCTTCCACTTTCTCTTTCTTTGTTGTTTTCATACCAGAATTATAACTCCAGTAACATATACATACTATGATGTAATTATAAATATGGTACAATAATATTCATTATTCAATCCATCATATGAATGACAGGTCATTATACATGCGTACGTACGACTTACCGCCTCCACGTCGTGGTGTAGTTTTTTATTCAAACACTTAATTATTTAAATGGGTATAATAATGAGCCTAATTGATTTAAATAAAAAATATAACATTTTAATGATTCTTTATATATGATATACCATCCAATGACGTATGATTTAACAATAAATAGTTTGATATTGTCGCTCGTGCATACTTACGGATTTCCATCTCCACGAAGATGATGAAATTCATTCCCCATCATAACCATTCAAGAGTAATGCTCATTTTATGATTAAAAATAATGTCTATGAACTTAATATACTTCTGTATATTAATTAAATACATCCTATACATATCAAACATGACTTACGTAAATAAGAATATAAATGAAACTGAATCAGTTAACACCCAAAATGACGATACCACTAAAATATTATTAACAATGAAATATTAAAAGATCACATATGATATCATATTTATGAATATGGTACTTGAATGATTTGATAACAATGATTTAACTATTATACAGGAGATTAACATACCCTCTACCAAGGAAAAGTACAAGGTAATGATTAATTTTACAATCACTTTACTTATCTGAGGTTGTTAATAGGTAAGCATCTACTGGGACCTCTTTATCATCCACATATGTGTTTTCTTAAATATGTATTTTAGAAAATTTGTACTATTTACTAGACTATGGGTTAAATTCATTTACACTATTGTTTTACCTTCTATTTTTAAAGGAATATTTCTGTCATTTTCCAAACAATGTACTTTATGACCTTTTTGACCAAATTAAGGTAAGAATGTCTTTTTTAACTTATACAGCAGTTGTAACTATTTTCTGCCATTATAATATCATCAAAGATTCCCTTAAAATATTATAAAAATATTTTCAAAATAAATGTTTTCTTTTAAAATTATGTGACCTTTAAATGATTTCAAAAAAAGAGAAATAAATATTTCTCTCAAATAGTTTTGATTTCATCTATGTCAACATCCTTTAATTGATTTTACACTTGTTTGAAGTTGATTCATTATGATACAAATACTCCATACTGTATTGATGTTTTTGTGACATGTTCTATTGTGAATATGTTATTTTTATACCATTCATGGTTTACGGTTAAAGTATTATCATTTCATATGATATTTTTAAAACGAATGTTTATGTTATGTTTCAACCTTTTTATATGAGGAATGCATTAGACATAGTATGTGACGGGTGGAGCCTGCTATAACTCCTTGATTCATTGGTATATCTCATGAGACAAACTAGGGTCCTAGTACAAGGCTTTAATAAAATCTTATTTTTAGTCTTAGAATGAGGATTTGACTATGTGGTTATGATATCAGGCCTTATGAATTCCATCATTATTAAATTGGATATTTATATTACATGTGATTATTCGATTAGTAGTATATCTTTGTGAATAAGTAAATGGAATTATTTGAGTTATTTTTTCCATATTATTTTGAATTTAAAGTTTAAAAGTCTTATGTTTTAGTCTTATAAATTTCCTTAAATGATTAATCTTATTTATGAAAGGTTCTCCTATATTTTTATACTTACTGAGAACTTGAGCTCACCCCTTCCTATGTTTTATTTTTCCCAGGATGAGAAGAAGTATATTATGAATGACCTGCAGGGATAGTATAAGGGAGATGATTGTATTAAAAGGATACATAATGTTGTCTCTTTTATTTCATGATGTAATGTAAAACTTATGTATGTATCTAGTACTTCTAACACTACTAAACTGATCAGTCTTTCAGGACATGATTCCTTTTATCATGGCAATTTTATGTAATAATACCCTGAGTCTGGGAAACTAGGGTCGGGGCATTACAGACATCATCTCTTAAGGAGTTAATGGGATATAAAGAATAATGTATCATGCTATTAAACAATGATATTTTTCATGGTGTTGTATAATTCACAAGAACCAAGACCAAACAAGGTCCCAGATTGTTTTAAGTGTTTTTTAAATGTTTAGTTTATTTTATAAAGAAAATAGACAACATTTTTAAGCATGAAATTTGTAAGTGTGGGTTTGTGTCTTTATAGATTATATAAATTATTTTGAGATATTTTCATAATATTATTATTCTAATTAAATTCAATAATTTTAACGACAATGTTATAAGAACAATGTTTAAATAATAATTTGTGAATAACACATCCTGGTTCATTTAAACTTAGTGTTTCATGTTGTATTCACTATAAAATATTGTATTCTTTCAAAATCTCACAGTGTTACATTTTATCCCCATGAAATAAATTATTTTTGATCAATTTGAATGTTTTTTTTCATAAATAATGAATTTGAAATTTGAGAACTATTTTATGAAGGACCCACATCATAAAAAAGGATAATTAAACTTCCATAAAAAATATTTCAAAAAAGAAAAAGGTCATATAAAATCACGAAAAACAAGTTTTAAACAAAAGGAGAACATTGGCCAGAAGTGAAAACATGGATTTGGTAAGAAGATCCATTTTGGAGACAATGCTCTACCTATTTTTGTTATGGTAGAATAGATAATATGTTTATTAAAAATTAATACCATTTTTATTTCAAGATCCTTTCCCTAAATTTGAGGGACCCTTTTACCATATAAATTAATAACCTAAATAAATATACTTAATTTACAAGTTTAATTTAATCTATTAATCATTTTTGTAATGCTCCGGCCCTAGTTACCTAGAGTTGGTGCATTATTACATAACATTGGAATGATCCCAAGAAAGATCATGTCTCAAAAGACCTATTAGTTTAGTAGCCTTGGAAACACTAGATATATTCATAAAGTTTTACATTACATCATAAAATGAAAACTACAACAATATAGTCTCCATACTACACACTCTTATCCCCTCATACTATCCGTACAGGTCATTCATAAATTACTTCTTCACATCCTGGGAAAAATAAAACATAGAAAAGGGGTGAGCTCAAATTCCCAGTAAGGATAACAATATAGCAGAAACTTTCATAAATAAGAATAAACAATTAAGGCAATGTATAAATAAAACAAAAGCCTTTTAAACTTCAACTTCAATATAGTATGGCAAAAATAAAAAGAAATAATTCCATTTAATTATTCACATGGATATTATACTAATCGAATATTCCCATGGAATATCAATAACCGCTCTCATAATTATGGAATGCATAATGCCAGACTATCACAACCACATAGCCAAGGCCTCGTGCCAAGACTACAAATAAGATTTTTCCAAGACCTTGTGCCAAGACACCAGTTTTTCTCATGAGACCTACCGATGCTTCGAGGAGCTATAGCGGGCTCCACCTGTCACATATTAAGTCCAATGCATTCCCATATGAAAAGTTTTAGACATAACATAAACATTCGTATTAAAAATAGAATACGAAATGTAAATACTTCATCCATAAACTATGAATGGTATAAAAATTACACATCCATAGTCAAACGCATCACAAAACCTTCAATACAATATAGAAGTTTTGTATCATAATAAATCAACTTCAAATAAGCATAAAATCCATCAAAGGATGTTGACATAGATGAAATCAAAACTCTTTTTAAGAAATATATCTTTCTATTTTCAAATCATTTATGAGTCATATATCTATAAAATAAAACATTTTCTTTGAAAATATTCTTATAAGCTTGTAAGGTAAGCTTCGTCGATTTTATAACGGCAAAAAATAGCCGCACCCACCGTATAAGTTAAAAAAACATTCTTACCTTAATTCTGTCGAAAAGGTTAAAAAGGGCCTTCTTTGGAAAATGACGGAAGTATTCCTTTATAAAACACTTATAAAAGAGAACAAGGGTATAAATGACTTTAACACATATTCTAGTAAATAGTAAAAATGTTTTGAAATACATTTTTAAGAAACATGGATGTGGATGATAAAGAAGTCCCAGTAGATTATTACGTATAAACAACCACAGATAATGAAGAGATTGTGAAATAAAACCTTACCTTGTACTTTTCCTTGGTTGGGGTAGGTTAAACTTTTTTATAATGGTGAAATAATTGTTATTAAATTATACAAGAATCATATATATTAATATATAATCATATATTATCTTTTAACATTGCTTTGTTAATAATATTTTAGAATTTTTGTCATTTCGGTTGTTAACTTACTCATTTTCTTTTATATGTTTTGTTATGTAAGACATGTTTGTCATGAATAGGTTGTATCTTAATCATATCCATAATGATATCAAGTCCTTAGATACTATTATTAATAATCAAATTATAATTATACTTGAATGGATACGATGGAGAATGAATCTCATCGCGTTCGTGGAGACGGTAGTCCGTACGTACGCATGAGCGACAATATCATTATTTTGTTACTAAAATAATATTTAACTGGATGGTATATCATATATAAAGAATCATTATCATGTTATATTTATTATTTACATGAAATAAACATCATTATTATACCCATCCAAATAATAATTTATTGAATAACAATTACACCACGACGTGGAGACGGTAAGCCGTACGTACGCACGTATGGTGGCATGTCATTCAAAGGATGGATAGACTACTTAATATGGTTGTATCATGTTTATAAGAATATCAATGTATATATAATATACTGGAGTTATTATTTTAGAATGGTAATAACAAGATAGAAGAAGTGGAAGAAGAAAGGAACTTTAAAAGGGGTGGTGAGATCATTACCTCTTCTTCGAGTTCTTCCTTTTGATTTGATCAAAAGGGATCCTTAGGTTGGCTTTTCGAATAATGGAAGGACTCTAGGATGAATTGAGGGAAGTTTAGAGAGTATTTGGGCAGGTTTGGGCCGATCCAAAGGCCTTGAAGTTGTGAAGTAATGAGAGTGGTGAGTGCCCTTTTATAAGAGGGGTGAGGGGCACCTTTGGAAAAGATAGAAATATTATTTTATAATAAATTAATATTCGGTTTCTAATGGCTCAAAAGTGGATTATTTAAAATTTAAGGTGGGTATAGGTCTAAAACCACTCAACAAAAAGGATTTATACAGGTTTGGGTTACTATATTAACCTTATCTTTAATTATTAACTCTTAGTTAATTAGTTTCACTTTTACAATGTCACTTTATATTTTTATATTATATGGTTAATAAACATACTATATACATCCAAGATAACCCCAAGTGGTCCATTAATGATACACCTATCATGATATAACTCTCTTGTATGAACCTTAGATTTTTATAAATTCAATATCAATTAAAATATAATATTTGTTTTAAAAACTCTTTTATGTCAATTTTGACACTATTTGGAAAATTGATTTTTGTGAAAATCATAACAGGATGATTACTTCAAAAAACGTTAATTAAGTAAATCCTAACTTGTCATATTAACCTTGAAAATTAGTACAATTCATAAAAAGTCTCAAATAATTTTTATTTGGGTATTTATAATATCAATTATTTTAATTTTTCAATATTATTGTAATTACTGCATCATCATTGTGTCATATGTAAATAAACTTATTTAATGTCTAAAAATTATAAATAAAATACCATTATGTAGGAAATCTTTTTATATTTCTAATTAATATTTATAGTTAAAAATCCAACATATATAACCCTATATAAAAATTGTTTTTCTAAAAGATATATGCTTATGTCATTTTTGTATTTATTTTAACTTAATTAAAATAAAGTGTTCCTATCACTTACAAGTGGCTCCATGGGGTCCCAAAATCGACCCAAAGATGCCCATGGTTGGAAAGTTAACAACCAATAAGGGTAGGACACATTTTATGGTAATTTGTTGTTATTATAATATTATTTTTTAACCCATATTTACCGGATTTACCCTTTAACCATGGTAAATAAAATATTTACCGAAGTAATTATTCAAAATGTATAAAAATAAAAGTTACCAATTTACACAATTTGAACATCCTTATTCCAAATATGGGATCCATTTTTCCAAATTCAAAACATAGAAGTGGAAGAAATTAATTTAAAATTAATTCCTGTTGTTAAAACAAAAAGCTTGTTCTTAAGAGATAATAACTATCGAAAGATTGACACTTATTTAAGTTCGGTTTAATTGTGAAATTATGTAAAATGACCAAAATTGTATTAAATGGTAAAAATATATTCTAAATATACATTAAAACCACTAAAATTCATAATTTATCACTATTAATTATTTCGATTAAAAAAGTTGTTTTTAATTAAAATTCTGTAATTTTTCACTATTCATCAAAATATGAAAGTTATCCGAAAAGTACCAAAATTTCATCTTAGGATAAATTCGATACTCTAAATACAAAAATGAAGTCCATTTTGAGAGATAAAATTTATAAAATTTCAAATAGTAGGTATTACTATTCATAACAGCTATTTTGATTGGTGGTAGTGTGTGTTAAAACTCGAAGTTGCATACAACACACGTTACTGTATTATTCAAAAAGAAGCGTACCATAGAAGTTTGGGGTGTTACATTCTCCCCTCCTTCAAATTATTTCATCCTCGAAATTTCCAGAATACTACTGCATGAAAAGACTTGGGTTGTTCTTCATCATAAGTTCCTTGGGTTCCCACGTTGTCTCTTCCATCTTATAATTTCTCCACAAGACTTTTACCAGGCGAGTTGTCCGGTTTCTCAGTACTTGTTCTCTCGTATCAAGAATCTTGACGGGCTCTTCGAAAAAAGATAGATCAGGTTCCAGTTTTAATTCCTCATAGGTGAGTACATGCATTGGGTTAGGCATGTATTTTCTCAATAGTGATACGTGGAACGCATCATGAACTTTGTGAGAGACTTGGCGGCATTGCGAATCGATAAGCTACAACCCCAATTCATTCTAGAATTTCGAAAGGTCTGATTTACCTGGGACTCAATTTAACTTTCTTACCAAAATGTATGACTCCCTTCCATGGGGATACGTTTAGAAAAACATGATCACTGACTTGAAATTCCAAATCCTTTCTTTGATTATCCGCATAGCTCTTCTGACTACTTTGAGATGCTTTGTTATGGTTTTGGATTACCTTCACCTTTTCCATCGTTTCCCCAACCAGGTCTAGGCCTACAAGTTTTATTTTACCAACATTATCCCAATAGGCTGGTGTGCGACATCTCTTTCCATATAAAGCTTCATATGGTGCCATCTGAATACTCGAATTGAAGCTATTGTTATTGGAAAATTCTACCAGAGGTAAATATTGATCCCACATACCCTGAAAGACAGTTGACCAGGATCTCAACATGTCTACAAAGGTTTGAATAGTTCGTTCTGATTGTCTATCTATTTGAGGGTGGTAGGCAGTGCTCAAATGATGTTCAATATCCAAGGATTTTTGAAGAATTTTCCAGATTCTTGAAGTAAAATGGGCATCACGATCAGAAACAAGCAATAGGGGTACTCCATGAAGTCTCACAACTTCATCAATATATAGTCTTGCTAGATATTCCAGTGGTATATTTTCTCTTATACCAAGAAAATGTGCTGACTTGGTAAGACGATCAACAATAACCCATATTGCATCGTTCCTTATAGGTGTCTTTGGTAGTCCCATGGCAAAGTCCATCGTGATATTATCCCATTTCCACTCAGGTATGGGAAGAGGTTGCAATACTCCACCAGGCTATTGCCTTCCAGCTTTCACTTGTTGACAAACCATACATCTTGACACAAAATCAGCAATCTCCCTCTTCATGTTGTCCCACCAAAAATGTTCCTTCAAATCTCTATACATTTTGGTGCTCTCAGGGTGTATAGAGAAATTTTAACTATGAGCATCATCTAGCAATTCCCTTTTTAGATCAGGTATATCGGAAACACAAAGTCTCTTCCCAAATTTCAAAATTCCTTCTTCATACACAAAGTCTCTAAATCTCCCATCATTCACAGCTTTAATATTCTTTCGAAATTATTCATCATTGGTCTGAGAAATCTTAATCCTTTCTAGTAAAGATGGTTGGGTAACCATTTGAAAAAGCACCAATGTTTCACCTTCCATGGTAATTCCCATGTCCATCTTCACTATATCCATGAAAATTAGATCACTTTCATATAACGACCCATACTTTACATACATTGTTAATACTTCAAAATTGAAGCACACTTATTACAACATATGACAAAACCACAAAGGACCGTATAGGTATAGTGTCTTTAGAAACTGGGAAACATAAACAACTTGTTCATAAATCTTCTACAGTGTCTCCCATTTATTTCATCATATCTAGGGTCCCTTTTAGCATATTCTACTTAATATCCATCTTCCTGACCTGGGGAAAAGAAAACATAAAAGGGTGAGCTCAAATGCTCCGCAAGGGAAAATAAAGGAAATAAAAATCATATCACATCTTTTTGAAAATCATAACCTGCAAAAGAGATCATAATAACTTAACATGGAATAAATCATAGAAGTGAAAATGAGATCCCCATAATCATATCATGAAACTTTAAACTTTGTGGAATGCACACATAATCATGTAAAATCATTTCTTGTTAGTCATGACTCATTGCCAAGACTATCTTAGTGGACAAAGTCCCTTTCTGAACCGAGTCACCCTCGTTCCAGTCCTGTTTCACTGAACCGGTATAACCTACCTTTCGAGCCATGTCTATCTCATGAGATATAAAATCTTTACCCAATGCATTGGAGGGAGATATAGGTCCCACCCATCTCATAATGATACCATTCTTATGTGTGCCACAAAATCATAAATCATACATCATTGCATAACCCATGTAATACAAACGGGAATCTTAAACATCATGACATCATAAAACAATTCATACAAGATAAAGGAATTCATAAAAATAATTCCATCACAACATGATCAAATCAATGTAATAATAGGGATAAAAATAGAACCCTTTATTATCTTAGATGGAAAATAATTTTGATAAAACACTTGAACTCCATTCTTGAGGAAAATATCCTTTCTTCTTCAAAAACATTTTTCCTTTCATAACATGTCATACGACTTTAAAATAAAAGAAGTTGATTAAAAATAAACTTGAAAAATTGTAAAGGAAGCTTCTTGAAAATAATGTTTTAAAAATCCTTTCATGCCGTATAAGTTAAAAAACATTCTTCTCGTAGTTTTGTCAGAAAAGTCAAAAAAGTACCTCGTACGAAAAACGACAAAAGATTCCTTTAATACATATTACTGAAAACTCACCGAAGGGTAAAAATAGATTTAAAAAATTGTATGTGGATGGAAATAATATTACATATTGATGAAACATGGATGTGGATGATAAAATACACCCCAGTAAATACTTACGAATAAACAATCTCGGGTAAAAATGAGATTGTGATATTTCCCTTACCTTAGGTTCGATTTGCTTTGTACGTGCCCGAAGCTCCTGTATAATGGTTTAAATAATGTTATTGACTTATTCCAGAATCATACATATTGATATTATATCATATATGGTCATATTCTTAGCTTCTTGTTAGTAATATTTCATTGTTACTTGTTACTCGGGTCTTTATTGCCTTTTGTTCTTATGCGTGTTTTGCCGAATAAATTCTTATTCTTCCTTTAAGGTAATAGATACCTTATATCCAGAATGGTATTAGTGTAACATATATCATATTTATTCATTCAATGCATTTATATAATTACTATGTATTGATGATCATGTAGAACGAGTCGCATCACATCGTGGAGACGGTATTCCGTACGTACGCACGAGTGATGATATCATTCCTATGATCATGGAATTGTATTTGAGTATATATATATTATTTCAGTATCAATATTACTTTATAATAATCATAAATAGTTAATAATTACACCATTATACCCATCCTTGTAAGGTGGTGGTGGAAAATAGATTACACCACGGCGTGGAGACGGTATTCCGTACGTACGCACGCGCGGTGATTTCATTTTTCCGTAGGATGGATAGAAGGTGAATTAGGGTTGTTTCATATTTATAATAACATATCAGTATTTAAGTAACACTGATGCTATTACTTTATAATGAAACAACTAAATAAGAAGAATTTGAAGAAGAAATAAATTGAAAAGATCGGTAATGGATATTACCTCTTCTTTGGAACGCCTCTTTGAATCCTCCACTTAGGGAACTAAGATTGGTCTTTGAAGAAGACCAGAACCTCTAGGATTATTATAGGGAAGTGGAGAGGAGAAAATGGCAGGGGTTGGCCGAGCTTGAGTGCTCAAATTGGTGTGAGGAGGAGGGGGAGGAGGTGCCCTTTTATAAGGGAGGAGAGGGGCACCTTAGGAATATCTCAAAATATTATTTTATATTAAAGTCAAAATCAGTTTATAATGGTTCCAAAGGGTCTTATTTCGAAGATAAAGTGGGGATGGGTCGAAATCCTATCAACCAATAGGATTTAGACATGTTTAGGGTATTATTTTAACCTTATCAATTAGATTTAACTCTAAGTTAAATAATTTAACTTTTACCATGTCTTTTTGTTTTCTTTCACTATATGGTTAATACACTTACTATAACATGCCAAACGAACCCCAAATTGTTTAATATTAATATATATATATCCTTATCTAAGTCATTTGGCCAAACCTTAGATTTTTAGGAATAAAATAACAATTAATAATATAATATTTGATTTAAAAACAATTTTGTGTCAATTTTGACACTATTTGATATATGATTTTTGTGAAAGTCATAACAGAATTATATGTTCGAACCAAGTTGATTAAATCAACACTAATATATCATAGTAACCTAGAAAATTAGTGGAATTTATAAAAAGTCTCAAATTACATTTATTTTGGTGTTTATAACATCAATTATGTCAATATTTTATTAATAAGATAATTACTGTATCATCATTGTGTCATAAATAAATTAAATTATTTAATGTTTAAAAATTATAAATAAAATACCATTATGTAGGAAATCATTTTAGCTTTCTAATTAATATTTATAGTCGAATTTATCTTATGTATAATCCCATATTAAAAATGATTTACTTATTAAACATTGATTTTAACTATTTTAACCCTTCTTTAAATAAATTAATAATAAATGTCCTAATCTAACCCAAGTGGGCCTAAATGGTCATATTTTATTCCTAAGTTTGTTTTTGGTCGAATTACACTTATCCAATAGAATTAGGATATGTTTTAGGGTAATAGTAATATCATATTTACCCTTAGTTACCCTATTTACTATTAACCGCGGTAAAAAAAGTAAAAAGTTACTATTCACCAAGAAATTATTTTTATCTCATTGAACCAAATTTTACTTACTGATATCAACCGTGTCTGTCGGATTTTCGAAATTCCATTCACAGAAGTGGTAAAATTAAGTTTTATGCAAAATTCAGTTTTTAACCTACCACTTAGTGGTTTCACTATTCTTCAAAAATTGAAAGTTTTCAGAAAAATACCAAAATTTCACCCTATGCTAATTTCGGTATTCCAAATCCAAAAATGAAGTCCATTTTGAAAAATAAAATTTATAAAATTTCAAAAAGTGGTTATTACTATTCATAACGGCTAGTTTTAATAATATTTTAATAGCGTATCATTGTTTAGTGAAACTCGGTATTGCGTACGACACAAGCTATCGAGGAAGGTCGCGATTGCGTGTAAAGTAAGCCAAGCAAGTGTGTAGTGAAAGATTCCTTTGAACAAAATATTACTCATAAAAATCTCGGGTGTTACATTCTACCCTCCTTAAAAAGAATTTCTCCCTCGAAATTCGTCACTTTGTAACAAACAGATGTGGATACTTATCCCTCATCATATCCTCAAGCTCCCATGTAGCTTCTTCTAATTGGTGGTTCCTCCATAAAACATTCACCAATTGAGTGGTCTTGTTTCGTAGGAATTTTTCGCTACGATCCAGAATCTCTATTGGCTGTTCTTCATAAGAATGATCTTGCTCCAGCGGTACAACTTCTGAGCTGAGTACATGTGAAGGATCTGGTATGTACTTTCTCAGGAGAGATACATGGAACAATTCGTGAACTTGAGAGAGATTCGGTGGAAGCGCCAATCGGTAAGCTACCTTCCCAACACGATCCAGTATTTCGAAAGGACCGATCTATCTAGGGCTCAACTTCCCCTTCTTTCCAAATCTCATAACCCTCTTCCAGGGAGATATTCGTGAGAACACTTTATCACCCAATTCAAACTCTAGGACTTTTCTTCGGTTGTCGGCATAACTTTTCTGTCGACTCTGAGCTGCTCTTATGTGTTGTTGAATAGATCTGACCTTTTCTACCATTTCATCAACGAGATCAGGTCCTAATAGCTTTCTTTCCCCAACTTCATCCCAGCAAGTTGGATTCCTGCATTTCTTTCCATAGAGAGCTTCATAAGGAGCCATCTGAATACTGGAGTGAAAGCTATTATTATAAGAAAATTCCACCAAAGGTAGGTGTTGATCCCAACCTCCTTTGGAATCCATAGAGAAAGCTCTCAACATATCTTCTAGGGTTTGAATTATTCTTTCAGACTGACCGTCTGTCTGGGGATGATAAGCAGTGCTAAAACTCAACTCTGTATCCAGAGTATGCTGAAGACTTCGCCAGAACTTCGAGGTAAATCTCGGATCCCGATCAGATATAATAGAAAGTGGTACTCCATGCAATCTTACCACTTCCTTTACATATATCCTGGCAAGCTGATCTAGAGAGAAATCCTCTCTAATAGCAATGAAGTGTGCAGACTTTGTAAGACGATCAACTATGACCCAAATAGCATTATTGCCTTTGGATGTTTTAGGAAGTCCTGTGACAAAGTCCATAGTGATGTTTTCCCATTTCCATTCGGGTATGGGTAATGGTTGTAACATCCCCTTAGACTTTTGTCTCTCAGCTTTAACTTGTTGACAAACCAAGCATCGAGAGACATATTCAGAAACATCTCTTTTCATGCCATCCCACCAGAAGTATTCTTTCAGGTCCCTATACATCTTCGTGCTTCCAGGATGAATAGAGAATGATGAACTATGAGCCTCATCCAGCAGCTCCTTCTTTAATTCGGGGATGGGAGGAACACAAACCCGATTCCTGAACTTTATTATCCCATCACAATCAAGGTTGAATTCAGGATCATTTCTCACCTTCTTTTGTAACTCTACATCTTATTTCTATGCCTCTTTAATCTTCACATGTATAGATGGTTGAACATTCATTTGAGAAAGATAAGAATTTTCCCCTTCCATTATAATTCCAAGATCCATCCTTTGTAAATCAATAAATATTGGATCTTTTGTGATCCTCATCATGGATAAACTAGCATGGTCTTGTCGACATAATGCATCTTCCACCTTGTTTGCTTTCCCAGGGTGGTAATGGATTGAGCAGTCATAATCCTTAATCAGCTCCAACCATCTTCTTTGACGCATATTCAGCTCCTTTTGTGTGAAAATATACTTTAAACTTTTATGATCAGTATAAATATCACACCTTTCACCATAAAGGTAATGCCTCCAAATCTTTAATGCAAAGATTACCGCAGCCAACTCCAAATCATGTGTTGGGTAATTTTGCTCATGGATTTTCAACTGTCGTGAGGCATAAGCTATCACCATATCATTTTGCATAAGAACACACCCCAATCCCTTCTTGGATCCATCACTGTATATCACAAACCTTTCTCCACTATAAGGTAGTGTGAGCACAGGTGCACTGGATAACCTTCTTTTCAACTCCTTGAAATTATCTTCACATTCTTCCGTCCAGACAAACTTAACTCCTTTCTGAGTCAACTTGGTGAGTGGATTAGATAATCGTGAAAAATCCTTTACAAAACGTCGATAATATCCAGCCAAACCAAGAAAACTTCGGATCTTAGTTACTATTGTTGGTCTTGACCATCTTTCGATAACCTCTATTTTTGTTGGATCCACAGATATCCCCTCTTTTGAGATTATGTGACCAAAAAATGCAACTTTTTGAAGCCAAAATTCACACTTGGTAAATTTGGCATAAAGCTTCTCCTTTCTCAGGGTCTTCAATATAATTCTCAAGTGATCTTCATGCTCTTCCTTTCTCTTTGAATAGACAAGAATATCATCTATAAAGACTACCACAAATTGATCATGATAGTCTCTAAAGACTCTATTCATTAGATCCATGAAGATAGCAGGGGCATTAGTAAGACCAAATGTCATCACTATAAATTCATAGTGTCCATACCTTGTACGGAAAGCCGTCTTTGGTATATCCTCCCTTTTGACCCTTAATTGATGATACCCTGAACGAAGATCAATCTTGAAAAAGTATTGAGCTCCGCGTAGTTGGTCAAATAAGTCATCAATGCGTGGGAGAGGATATTTGTTCTTGATAGTGATCTTGTTAAGTTCTCGATAATCAATGCAGAGTCTCATTGATCCATCTTTCTTCTTAACAAATAGAACAGGTTCTCCCCAAGGTGACGCACTAGGGCGTATGAATCCCTTATCAAGATTCTATTGGAGTTGCTTCTTCAATTCCTGCAACTCAATTGGGGCCATTCTATAAGGTGTCTTTGAAATAGGCAAAGCACTCGGTACGAGTTCTATTGAAAACTCAACTTCACGATTTGGTGGAAGACCTGGTAATTCCTCCGGAAAGACATCATCAAACTCCCGTACGATGGGAATATTCTTAATCGTAAGTTTCTCACCAACCATTTGAGATAAATAACCTTCATTTAGTGGAATCAATACCCATAAGATGGAAGAAATTTCCACTGGAAGGTTATGTTCATCCTTGCATTGATAGACGATCGTAGATTGATCTGGAATATGAAATGTGACTTCCCTTCTTTGGCAATTGATATGAGCTCCATGTAGAGAATGCCAATCCATGCCAAGAATTACATAAAATTCCACTAAAGGAAGGATCACTAGATTTGCAGGAAGCACTTTCCCACAAACTTCGATCGGAGAAGAATTATAAACTTTTGATGCGACTGTTGTGCCATTAGGTGTTGTCACAGCTAACTCAACATCTAATTGTTGAGGTAGTACGGTGATACCCTTAGAAAATTTTTCAGAAATAAAAGAGTGGGTGGATCCAGAATCAAATAAAACATTTGCTACTTTAGAGTGGATGGTAAGTGTACCTTTCACCACTTCGTTATCGTACTCCACATCGCTGATAGAAATTGCATGTGACTTTCCTTTGTCTTTAGCCTTAAGATTTTGTTGACGTCGATCATCATCATCAACCCTTGGATTTGGACATTGATTGGCATAATGCCCCATCTCCTTGCACTTGAAACATTGAAGTGTAGTAGGTTCATTCTGTGTATCCCTTCCTTTGTTTTCATCATTAGACATCTTCTTCCCATTATCGCAGCATTCAAATGCCCGATGACCTTCCTTTCCACATTTGAAACATTTACTTGTCCCTTTAAGACAACTCCCTCCATGTTTCTTTCCACACTTTGAGCATAAGGGAAAGCTCATCTTCTTTTCATTGTGCTCTTTATATTTTCCTTTGAATTCCATCTTCCTCTTCTTATCAAACCCATGTGACTGATGGGTTACTCCAATCTCCATCTCGACTTTGAGAGCACATCGAACGATTTCCTTGTAGCTATTGAAGTCCCTTATGGCTAACGCCCTTTGAAGACTTGGTTTTAAGCCACTAAAGAATCAATCGATCTTACTCTCAGGTTGGATAATAATCCTAGAAGCGTACGTTGCAAGTCTTGTAAAATTTGCTTCATAGGTACCAACAGATTCATCATCCTTTTGCTTCAGTTCAAGAAACTCTTTCTCCATCTTTCTTCGGTGAATACAAGGGATGTACTTATTGAAAAATAAGTTCTTGAACTCGTCCCATTCCATAGACTCAATTTCATCCCTTTGCCTCGTATTCTTAATAAGATTCCACCATTGATCAGCATCTCCTTCCAAACGATACACTGCTAGGATGACTTTATCATGTTCAAAAAATTGAAGAACTGAAAATATCTTTTCAGTAGTACTAATCCATTGTTCAGCAACTAATGGATCAGTAGACCCGCTGAAATATGGTGGACGCTGCCTCATGAAGGATTCAACAGAATGTTGCTCTTTCCTTTGCTCATTTGGAAGTCCTGCATGATTCATAGCTTGAGAAAGTTGTGTGATCATGGCT
Source organism: Viscum album (assembly GCA_963277665.1). Taxonomy (NCBI): domain Eukaryota; kingdom Viridiplantae; phylum Streptophyta; class Magnoliopsida; order Santalales; family Viscaceae; genus Viscum; species Viscum album. Next base: position 1,609,653,289 of record OY728128.1, read on the forward strand.
ACAATATTTTTCATTCCAGCTCCCATATCGTTTGGTTGCTCAGGGGGACAATCATTGCATTGCCCATCGCATTCCGTATTAACACGGTTCCTTCGGGTTCCAGCCATTGACTAAAACCAAGAAGAATAGTGTGAGCAACACTAATTATAATAAAGGGGGAGTAACTTCAATATCTAACATCTTAGGTTTAATTCTATGATCGTTAGCGTAATTCTAGTACTATAACCTATACGTATACTTAACCTTAGAGACATCCCTAGACATACCTTAGAAATATCTCTAGGGATCTCACTAAAGTTCTTGCATCCTAGTTTCCAAAGGTTGACTATACCTTTCCTCTGATACCAACTATAACGACCCATACTTTACATACATTGTTAATACTTCAAAATTGAAGCACACTTATTACAACATATGACAAAACAACAAAGGACCGTATAGGTATAGTGTCTTTAGAAACTGGGAAACATAAACAACTAGTTCATAAATCTTCTACAGTGTCTCCCATTTATTTCATCATATCTAGGGTCCCTTTTAGTATATTCTACTTAAAATCCATCTTCCTGACCTGGGGAAAAGAAAACATAAAAGGGTGAGCTCAAATGCTCAGCAAGGGCAAATAAAGGAAATAAAAATCATATCATATCTTTTTGAAAATCATAACCTGCAAAAGAGATCATAATAACTTAACATGGAATAAATCATAGAAGTGAAAATGAGATCCCCATAATCATATCATGAAACTTGAAACTTTGTGGCATGCACACATAATCATGGAAAATCATTTCATGTTAGTCATGACTCATTCCCAAGACTATCTTAGTGGACAAAGTCCCTTTCTGAACCGAGTCACCCTCGTTCCAGTCCTGTTTCACTGAACCGGTATAACCTACCGTTCCAGCCATGTCTATCTCATGAGATATAAAATCTTTACCCAAGGCATTGGAGGGAGATATATGTCCCACCCATCTCATAATGATACCATTCTTATGTGTGCCACAAAATCATAAATCATACATCATTGCATAACCCATGTAATAAAACGGGAATCTTAAACATCATGACATCATAAAACAATTCATACAAGATAAAGGAATTCATCAAAATAATTCCATCACAACATGATCAAATCAATGTAATAATAGGGATAAAAACAGAACCCTTTATTATCTTATATGGAAAATAATTTTTATAAAACACTTTAACTCCATTCTTGAGGAAAATATACTTTCTTCTTCAAAAACATTTTTCCTTTCATAACATGTCAAACGACTTTAAAATAAAAGAAGTTGATTAAAAATAAACATGAAAACTTGTAAAGGAAGCTTCTTGGAAATAATGTTTTAAAAATCCATTCATGCCGTATAAGTTAAAAAACATTCTTCTCGTACTTTTGTCGGAAAAGTCAAAAAAGTACCTCGTATGAAAAATGAAAAAAGATTCCTTTTATACATATTACTATAAACTCACCGAAGGGTAAAAATGGATTTAAAAAATTGTAGGTGGATGGAAATAATATTACATATTGATGAAACATGGATGTGGATGATAAAATACACCCCAGTAAATACTTACGAATAAACAATCACGGGTAAAAATGAGATTGTGATATTTCCCTTACCTTAGGCCCGATTTGCTTTGTACATGTCCGAAGCTCCTGTATAATGGTTTAAATAATGTTATTGAATTATTCCAGAATCATAAATATTGATATTATATCATATATGGTCATATTCTTAGCTTCTTGTTAGTAATATTTCATTGTTACTTGTTACTCGGGTCTTTATTGCATTTTGTTCTTATGCGTGTTTTGCCGAATAAATTCTTTTTCTTCATTTAAGGTTATAGATACCTTATATCCAGAATGGTATTAGTGTAACATATATCATATTTATTCATTCAATTCATTTATATAATAACTATGTAATGATGATCATGTAGAACGAGTCGCATCACATCGTGGAGACGGTATTCCGTACGTACGCACGAGTGATGATATCGTTTCTATGATCATGGAATTGTATTTGAGTATATATATATATTATTTCAGTATCAATATTACTTTATAATAATCATAAATAGTTACTCATTACACCATTATACCCATCCTTGTAAGGTGGTGGTGGAAAATAGATTACACCACGGCGTGGAGACGGTATTCCGTACGTACGCACGCACGGTGATTTCATTTTTCCATAGGATGGATAGAAGGTGAATTAGGGTTGTTTCATATTTATAATAACATATCAGTATGTAAGTAATACTGATGCTATTACTTTATAATGAAACAACTAAAGAAGAAGAAGTTGAAGAAGAAAGAAATTGAAAAGATCGGTAATGGATATTACCTCTTCTTTGGAACGCCTCTTTGAATCCTCCACTTAGGGAACTAAGATTGGTCTTTGAAGAAGACCAGGACCTCTAGGATTATTCTAGGGAATTGGAGAGGAGAAAATGGCAGGGTTTGGCCGAGCTTGAGTGCTCAAATTGGTGTGAGGAGGAGGGGGAGAAGGTGCCCTTTTATAAGGGAGGAGAGGGGCACCTTAGGAATATCTCAAAATATTATTTTATATTAAAGTCAAAATCAGTTTATAATGGTTCCGAAGGGTCTTATTTCGAATCTAAAGTGGGGATGGGTCGAAATCCTATCAACCAATAGGATTTAGACAAGTTTAGGGTATTAATTTAACCTTATCAATTAGATTTAACTCTGAGTTAAATAATTTAACTTTTACCATGTCTTTTTGTTTTCTTTCACTATATGGTTAATACACTTACTATAACATGACAAACGAACCCCAAATTGTTTATTATTAATATATATATCCTTATATAAGTCATTTTTCCCAACCTTATATTTTTAGGAATAAAATAACAATTAATAATATAATATTTGATTTTAAAACTATTTTGTGTCAATTTTGACACTATTTGATATATGATTTTTGTGAAAGTCATAACAGAATTATATGTTCGAACCAAGTTGATTAAATCAACACTAATATATCATAGTAACCTATAAAATTAGTGGAATTTATAAAAAGTCTCAAATTACATTTATTTTTATGTTTATAACATCAATTATGTCAATATTTTATTAATAAGATAATTACTGCATCATCATTGTGTCATAAATAAATTAAATTATTTAATGTCTAAAAATTATAAATAAAATACCATTATGTAGGAAAGCTTTTTAGATTTCTAATGAATATTTATAGTCGAATTTATCTTATGTATAACCCCATATTAAAAATGATTTACTTATTAAACGTTGATTTTAACTATTTTAACCCTTCTTTAAATAAATTAATAATAAATGTCCTAATCTAACCCAAGTGGGCCTAAATGGTCATATTTTATTCCTAAGTTTGTTTTTGGTCGAATTACACTTATCCAATAGAATTAGGACATGCGTTAGGGTAATAGTAATATCATATTTACCCTTAGTTACCCTATTTACTATTAACCGCAGTAAAAAAAGTAAAAAGTTACTATTCACCAAAAAAATTATTTTTATCTCATTGAACCACATTTTACATACTGATATCAACCGTGTCTGTCGGATTTTCGAAATTCCATTCACAGAAGTGGTAAAATTTAGGTTTATGCAAAATTCAGTTTTTAACCTACCACTTAGTCGTTTCACTATTCATCAAAAATTGAAAGTTTTCAGAAAAATACCAAAATTTCCCCCTAGGCTAATTTCGGTATTCCGAATCCAAAAATGAAGTCCATTTTGAAAAATAAAATTTATAAAATTTCAAAAAGTGGTTATTACTATTCATAACGGCTAGTTTTAATAATATTTTAATAGCATATTGTTGTTTAGTGAAACTCGGTATTGCGTACGACGCAAGCTATCGAGGAAGGTCGTGATTGCGTGTAAAGTAAGCCAAGCAAGTGTGTAGTGAAAGATTCCTTTGAACAAAATATTACTCATAAAAATCTCGGGTGTTACATTTAAATTCTCATATTGTTCAAAACTCCATGATCTTTTCTGCTCAAAGCATCTGCCACCTTATTTTCCTTCCCTGGGTGGTATTTTATCATACAATCATAATCCTTGAGTAATTCAAGCCATCTCATTTGCCTCATGTTGAGTTCTTTTTGTGAGAAAATATATTTCAAACTCTTGTGATCAGTATAAATCTCACATTTTTCACAATAGATGTAGTGCCTCCATATATTCAAAGCAAAGATCATAGCTTCTAACTCAAGATCATGAGTAGGATAGTTTTTCTCATGAATTTTCAATTGTCGTGATGCATAAGAAATAACCCTATCATTCTGTATAAAAACACAACCAAGTCCTTTCTTCGATGCATCACTATAAATAACGAACCCATCATTCTCCGATGGTAGTGTCAATATAGGAGCATTGACTAATCTTCTCTTCAGTTCTTTGAAACATTCTTCACACTCTTTTGTCCAAACAAATTTATCCCCTTTATGTGGGAGCTTCGATTATGGGTTAGCCAACTGGGAAAAATTCTTGACGAAACGTCGATAATAACATGTTAAACCAATAAAACTACGTACCTTAGTTATACTCGTCGGTGCAGGAAATTCTTGGATTGGCATGGTCTTAGACGGATCAACAGAGATTCCATCTTTAGAGACAATATGGCCATGAAAAAAAATCTCATGAAGCCATAATTCAACCTTGCTAAACATCCCATATAATTCATGTCTTCTCAGAGTCTTCAAGATAATCCACAAGTGATTTTCATGATCTTCATATCTTTTGGAGTATACCAAGATATCATCAATAAATACCACCACAAATTCATCGAGATAATCCTTGAAAACTCTATTCATCAGATCCATGAATACAGAGGGTGCATTAGTCAATCCAAAAGGCATTACTGTAAACTTGTAATGCCCGTACCTGGTTCGAAATGCTGTCTTTGGAATGTCATCCTTCTTCACACACAACTGATGGTATCTAGATTGAAGGTCAATCTTTGAAAAGTATTGAGCTCCATGCAGTTGGTCAAATAAATCATCAATGCGAGGTAGGGGATACTTGTTCTTTATTGTTAGAGCATTGATATCCCTTTAGTCGATACATAACCTCATAGATCCATATTTATTTTTAACAAAAAGAACAAGGGCTCTCCATGGAGAAACACTAGGGAGAATAAATCCCTTATTACTCAATTCCTCTAGTTGTTTCTTTAGTTCAACTAAATCTATAGTGGCCATTCTATAAGGGGTCTTCGATATAGGCCTTGATCCAGGAATTAAATCAATAGAAAACTCAACTTCTCATTCTGGAGGATGTCCAGGTAGGTAAATCTTCCAGAAAACATCTACATATTCCTTCACAATAGGTACATCCTCTATTTGAACATTACTTTCCTCACCCACAATCATTTCATTCTCTTCCTCCCCAATAATTGAATTTAGGTGAGCTACTAGGGGTGGATCTAAATAATAATTAGGTGGTGATGATTCTGCTCTAAAGATAAGGTGTTCCTTATCATCATCATGAAAAATTGTAACCTCCTTCTTCTTACAATAAATCTTTTCATCATGGTCCGAAATCCAATCCATACCGAGGATTATATCAAACTCAATCATAGGTATGACAATGATATCATCGGATAAATAACATTTATGTGCTCTAATGGGGACTGATTCACAAAACATTGTTTCAATGATACTTCCCTTAGAAGTTTTAACTGAAAACTCCCTTGTTAAATTTAATTGGAAATATCTAATTTTCTTAGCAAATTGGGAAGATATGAAACAATGCGATGATCCAGAATCAAATAATGCATTTTCTAAACTTGAGGAAACCATTATATTACCTTCAAGCACGTCTTTTGGAGCTTCTACCTCAGCATTAGTGATATCAAAAGCTTGGCCTTGATCCCTTGGCCTTTTCTGAGTTATGTTCCCCTGATGCTTAGGAAATTCATTTGAATAATGTCCCATCTCCCTGCAATTGTAGCGTTGGACATCAGTAACTTCCTTCTTCCCCTTGCAATCATGAGCTTAGTGGCCTTTTTCCCCACACTTGTAACAGACTCTCTTTCCTTTTAAGCAAGTACCGGGGTGTTTCTTCCCACATTTACTGCAGGATGGATATTCAACTTTTCCCTTCTTCCCTTTATATCCATTCCCAGATTGAACAGTAGATCTCTTATTCTCTTTCTTTTCCTTAAAGTCAAATGACTTAGAGAATTGTTTCTCTGTCTTGATAGCACATGAGAAAATGTCTTCGTATGACGAGTAGGATTGTGAGACTAATGCTCGACAGAGAAATGGTTTATCCATCAAAGAAATTATCAATATTATTTCTTGGGTTATGTATATAATCTCCAGCAAACCTTGCTAGCCTTGTAAAGTTAACCTCATACTTTGTGACATTCACATCCTCCTTTTGTCTCAGACTCAGAAGTTCCCTTTCCATGTTTGCTCGATGGTCACGAGGAATGTATTTTTCTAAAAAAAGATCTTTGAACTCCCTCCATTCCACATTTGATACTTCATAATCTTCCTTAGTGTTTTGAATCAATTACCACCATTGATCAGCATCTCTAGTGAGGCGATAAACTGCCATGACAACTTTTTCCCTTTCCCTACTCCCCAAAGCCTAAAATATTTTTTCTAGGGAACTTATCCATTGCTCAGCTACTAATGGATTTTTACTCCCATTGAATGTTGGTGGTTATTGCCTCATTAAGCGATCTAACATTGATCCTCTAAGCTATGGATCAGGGTGCTCCATACATGTAAGGTTATTATTCATAACCTGAGTGAGTTGTCCCGGTATGGTGATTAGTTGATCAGCACCAGTTGCATCACCAGCTCCACTATAATTATCCTGGGCAGGAGGAAATCCCTACATGGAGTGCGTGCATTGATACGGTTTCTATTTCTTCCACTAGGTGCCATTTCTAAACAATGGCATAAACTAGATCAGTCTATGAATCAAAATACATAATTTCATACTTATAAAACACTTAACATAAATTGAACTATTTATGGATATAATCCATAATCATAAAAAAGTTTTTTCTTTGGGGAAGTATATACTCATAAACCCTTAATAATGATTTGTAAAGAAAATGAGAGTTATCCTAAGCATATCCCCCAGGAGTGTCGTAACCAAGAGTGCAGCAAGGCCCATTGTCGTGCACTAGTTCCCGTTCGAGTCTAGCTCAAAGCGGTGTTTTTGGGTTTTACCCCTAGGTACATCTGTGCCAAAGCCGCCTCTACCTGCTCGTATCCAGAAAGGGATGTATTGCTCGGAAAACTCACAAAATCTCTAGAATACCAAAATTATAGGAAGTTTATCTATATTAATCCTCAAAGTCCATCTTAAATCTATGTGCTCTAATCAGAGGTTATAAAAATCTAGCTTCTAAGGTTTGTACTAAAATTACTCTAATACCAACTATAATGCCCCGACCATAGTTAACTAGAGTCGGTGCATTATTTCATAACATTGGCATGATCACAATAAAGATCAAGTCTCGAAAGACTGATTAGTTTAGTAGCCTTGGAAACACTAGATATATTAATAAAGTTTTACATTACATCATAAAATGAAAACTAAAAAAATATAGTCTCCATAGTTCACACTCTTATCCCCTCATACTATCCCTGCAGGTCATTCAAAAATTACTTCTTCACATCCTGGGAAAAATAAAACATAGAAAAGGGGTGAGCTCAAATTCCTAGTATATTAACAGATGTGTCTGGTTATCTTATGTCTTATAGGTTCACTTTTACTAAAACTATAGAAAAATTATGATAATCATATACATAATTTTTCTTGATTATATAAATCTTTCATGTATATTATGTACATATTAAAAAATAACATTAGTCATTAAATTTTTTTAACCTCTATGTGTTTCAACCCTTCTTGTTCCTCTCAAACAAATCCAATAATCTTAATAAACTATTATTAGCTCAACATAAATAACATGTGAAAGATCATCTTTTCATAAATAATTTGTTTTTCTATAATATATCACCTTACAATTAAAGCAATTTTCTAGGTCATTTGAACCATTCAATATATACTTGTGATTCCTTATAGAAAAACTGATACAAAACAATCCTTATGGGTTTCATGATTCATATAACCAGAATACCATTGAAAAAAAAATACTTCAACAAAGTTTTTCTTGAGTCCCTTCCCCTAATAACTTCAATCATTCCACTTCAATAATTTTCAAAATACATTTCCATATTAATTATTCCATTGATTTGGTAATTTAATTGGATAATGACCAAGTTCCCCACATCTATTACATTGAACTGTTAGTGGTTACTTTGCTTGAAATTTATTTCACAACATCTTATTAACCAGATTCTTCATTTATCATTCTAAATTGGCCTATATGTGCCCATGTTTTCCACACATAAAACATATTATAGCTCCTTTATGTCATGTTCCATGGTGTATATTACCACATATTTTACATCTAGAAAATTGACTTGTCTTTTATTTATCATAATTAATACTTGTACTTCCATGAGACTCTATCATTCTTTTATTTTATATTTTTTTAAATTATAATATGTTCTTGTTGTAATTAATAATTTAAGATAGATAATTTGGGATGATCACAAGATTTTTAACTTCTGATATAATTTGTTTTGGCATCTATTTAGGGAAATAATTTCATTACATGTCACATTGGTTCTTGAAATGATATCTCATATATCTGTCATTAACTAAAAAGAATAAAAGAAACAATATGAGAATGCATTAACATAAAAAATGGTAATGATATAAACCTAGAAGTAATAACTTATAAATGAAAAGTATATCCTAATTTATTAGTGTTTAGTTTCAAATATAGGTTATCCTTGTTAATTATTCCTATTAGGTATTTTAACCTAAAAATATGTTCATGTCCTTTAAATGGTTAATAAATAGTTTTTGAATTTCTAAAGCATGGCCCCTTGATTTTCACATGAGGTGTCAAGAAGGAAGCATTGTATTGAACTAGGTGACATTCGAGTCAACCCAAATGTTCCATTTTTGGAGTTATTAACCCTAGGTATAACTCTTCTAGCGCCTTATCTACTTCTTGTATCTAGATAGGGATGTAATTTATTTGGAACCCCCTCACTGTATAGTTCAACAAAATTACAGGATAATGTTATGTTTTTCCTTATACATATCCTCGTGGTTCTCACTAAACTATTCTAGTCACAATCACAATAATAAATAGAACATTATTTGCTACGAACTATAGTGATCCAAGAATTATAAACATATTATTCCTTGATTTTTTAACAAAAACATCAAATAATTACAACCCAAAGATCATGAGGCCTAGTTCTTTGGAAGTTTAGGTTCATAATGCTTCGAAGTGAGACTAAAATAAAAATTATTTATTTTATTCTTTGTAACAATATCCTAAATCCATATGAGATCCTAAAACCACATTGGATAACATGGAGAATACATAGAAAAAAGGGGTGAGCTAAGAATCCCATAAACGGGAATTATCATGATAAGGAAACATAATGTGTGAGTCAACGTTATAACTTGATATCATAAAAGTAAAGGAACATGTGTAATAACCTGGGTGAATAACATAAATAACATGGTTTCATAAGAATATGGATATATAGGAAATGTGGCAACAACATGTAACATGAAATAAAAATATGTCATGGAAAACTTCTTAGATAATATCATATGGTGGAAAAAGTCCCTTAATGGATTTGATTTACTGCATATTCACAAACATGACACCTCATGAGACTAAATCATTACCCAATGCATTGGAGTTCTATCATGGTTCACCCATCATAACATGTTCATGATTATGTGTTCCAAAAATGGATATAAATTATAAGGCATAAACATTATAATTACCCTTAAAAATGAGTTGCATTATCTTGTCTCAAATCACTGTGATAAGAGATTTTATAAATAATTCATTTGATAAATGCAGTTAAGGCATATATTACCCCATCAATGTAAGGTATAATGATCTAGGTAGATATATAAGATATATATATATATATATATATATAAAATTTAGAATCAATCCATAACATTAACGGTTGTTATAATTAATGAATATGTCTTCAAAAGATCATATAAAATATTTTTTCATAGAAACACACTTTTCACTTTGAAATTAGTTATTTAAATTCTAAAAATTTCCAAAATAATATAGAAAATTTTTTATTTAAAAATAACCATGGAAACATATAAATTAATATTAAAATGATTGATTTGTTAGGATGGTGGGTAATCTCAAACATGTCTTATAAGTTAAAAAAATAATTCTTTTATCACTGTTGTAAAAAGGATAAAAAGTAAATCATTCATTAAATGAAAAGAATATTATTCTCAAAATATGTTGAAAAACGTAACACATGGGTAAAATATTCTATGATAAATCATTTGTAATTTTTTTATATATTATTGAAAATATTTATATAAAACATGGATATGGAAGAAAAAGGATTTTTGACCGAAGAGAGAAATAAATTCATACTTTCTTTAAAAAATTATCAATTATTTTGAGTTCCAATGTGATAAATGGTAATATTATTTAAAGAGTTCATTAATAACCTAGGAGGAATAAAATTGATTTTTTTACGATTTAAATATCACACATTTCATCGAATTGAGTCTTAAACATAAATAATCTTGAAGAATAATGAGATTATAAAATAAACAATTATCAATCTGGTAATATTAGAATAATAATCCCCATGAATGGAGTAACTTAAATTTAAACATTAAATAAAAATAAGATAAATATATTTATGATATAATTTTAAAATTAGTAGTATATAAAACAAAAAACTAGTGGTGAATATTACATATATCTCATGGATGTAAAATTGAAATGGGAAATCTCTTTCCATGAGTCTAGAATTGTCGCGTATGTCCTTTATCTACTATATAATAAAAATATATCAATTATTTGTTTTATTAAGAACATTTTCTAGTTTCTATCCCATATAATTAAAATATATACTTCATATATTTTAAGGATGTATTTAATTACTTATTTAGTAATTTTCATATCAGGGGTTTTGAGGACACTCTGTTCATAACATCAAAAGGGAATTGGTGTATTAACCGTGCTAAAATGGTTCATTATTTTATCGTATATAGAATAATAATCATGAAATTATTAAAAAAATTATACATCAATTATACTTTCAAAATCTACAATGAAATATGGTTATGAAAAATAAACCGTGTTGCAATCATGGAGAAGGTAGGTCATACGTACGCACGAGTAACATTTCTATTTATCAATGATCATGATGCAAAGAAGGTAAGTATTATTTTTTAATTATATAATGATCATTATATCATAAATGTCATATAATTTATTTAAATACCCCGACATATACCATCAATATGATATTTAAGAAAAGCATATCACTTATTGATAGTAGTTCTCCATACACAGTGTCAGATCCTGACCTTTTGGGAAAGTCCATCCTCATTTAAATTTAGGATAAAAATATTTTTATTTTGATAATAAAGTGATTATTGGGTGACACACACCTATCGTGGGGCGTGGCAAAACAATATTTTATTTACCTAAGTATAGTATAGAAATTGATCCTAGGTAGTCTCCCGAAGAGGAGTGAACACAAAACAAGGTTGTCACTTTTTGTATGTTTTCGTAAAAAGATTGGTTTTAATTAATTTGAATGACTATGAGAGAAACAAACAACAGAAATTGATTGATTTTAACAAATGATAAAGACGGGGATTGGATTAGGTTCGGCTAGACTTAGTGTTGTGTCATCATGGTTTCCAAATTTTATCTCTTCTTCTTCCTTAAACTGGTAAGAGAGAGATTCATCTACCGAGTCCTCTCTCTCCCTTAGTCAGATAAATGTGATGAGAATTTTCCTTTCTAAAACCTTAGATTGGTCTATCCTCCTTCCAATGTGTTTAGGGTTGTATAAGGTCTCTTGATTAATTAGAGAAATCCCAGACCTGGAATTGTTGTTCCCTAATAAACCACGATTTCAACATACAATCCTACACATGTGCTTGACAACCGTCGAGCAATCACCACCCAACCCCAATCATGTTCCACCGTACACAGATTAGAATTGGATGGAGGGACATGTGATCATCGACCAAAGAAATTTAAAATTTCAGAATCAAAACCTTAACACAACCGCATTCGGAATTTAATATTGAATTAAGAATTGGAACAAGAAGAAGAAAGAAGAACAAATTTTATTCATTTCAAGCACAAAAACTCAAACACAACACATAGGTCCAACGTCCCCTCTTTTCGATCACTCAAATGAAACTACCCCTCCATGGATGGGGTAAGAGAGATAATGAGGGAGAGTAGAGACATTTTAAAATAAAAGAAATAAAAGAAAAAAGCTGAGAAGTTCTTCTCCTGGGTGTCCTAGAAGGAATGGGGTGGAGAATGGGATGTCTTGAGGAGGAGGAGCTCTCCTCCTTTTATAGGCAGAATTCAACCCCCGAAATTTTGAGCGTTTTATACCCTATTAATGAGCTCTGCACGTGTTACACCCTTCATTAATGTTGTTCACAATTATCTTGGCCGTCGCTCCCCAAAAGTTCAGCTCATTTGAAAACCGGATGAAGGATTTATGAATATTTCATTCTTGATTTCTGATTCTAGACGAAGCTTCCAGGATGGTTCCTCCAAATGTATGTCGTTTAATGGACTCCTTAATGACTTCTAAACTTCCCCAAATTTCTTGTAGAGTCGGCACTGTATGTCCTCGTCATATCCCAGGTGGAAACACATCATTTAGATATTTTTAGGCCGAGTTTTATGTCCATTATTTTGGGTGGGTCCACGCTGTCCGCCCGGAAATATTCCCAACTTCAATGAATTGTTAGACCCTTTAGATGGCCGAATCAGCTCCTGTTCCAGAAGACAAAAATGAATGAAATAAAATAAGGATTATAAAAAAATTTGAATCAGAAAATATAGAATTTTATTTTTCCATAAATGACCGAAATACCCCTGACATAAAAATCTGTCAAAAATCCAGAAATAGTCGTTTTTCACATTTGGGATCAAAATAACACTAAAACCTAAAAACATGACAATTACCCATCCAATAACACTTTTTTGGGATTATAAACAATGATATTCAATATAAATTAATTGAAAAATATTTTCTCTATCAATTCCCCCACAATTAAACTATGCTTGTCCTCAAGCATAAAATTTCAACATGCAATTCAAAGGGCACCAAAGTCACCAATATTTAAATTTCAAATGGAATAAAATCAAGTGATCATCAATGTCCAATCAAATTTTCCAGTTCCACAAAAAATAACAATTTAATTTCCCATTTTTCAAAGAAACAATCAATTCATGCATTTTACTTTTCCCCTTTGAAAAATGATGAAGCTTCTCATTTCATTCATTCATGTTTCTCAATTTATTATTATTAAACATGCCAAATCATGACCTACCTCATTTTGAATATTTTCTCTCATCACTCATGATAAAATTAATAGTGGAGTTATGCTCATATCAGGATAACATGCTCCTTACCCATAGGCTTGTAAAGTAACTACTTTCTCCACTTTGTAAAGACAAAACACACATACAATCATGAGGACTTGCAATAAAGGTTCAAATGATTCTGTGGCTTAGGGTTGGTGGGTAAATGATTGAAATAATTTATGGCCAAAAGTAGGAGGTTTGACTCTTAAGTACAATGCATGATTAATCAAGTGAAAACACAAGATGAACCTCACTCAAATCCCCTTGAAATGTGAATCACAACACCACTCCACTGTCAATGACATGGGTCATGAGTCAATAAATGATTACAAAGAATGATATCATCCATGTTCTCCCTATTTTTTTTGTAATGCTCCAGAAAGGTACAGCTTTATTTTTTTTTGTAAATCTCCAGAAAGGCAGAACTTTATTTTGAATTTTTTTCTTTTTTTTCTTTTTTTTATGGAGAATCGGATGAAATGAAAGAAGCATAATGAAATGATGACTCATGCCCAATTTTCTAATAATACATTGCCCAAAATGATGACACACACATTACACCACCCAAAAATTATACATATCCCAACTAACGCACACGAAAGGCCCTTCCCCCACACTCAAACTTGAAATAACCATGCAAAAATACTAAAAGTGCAGGTAGCTAAGGAAAAATTGGATTGTAATGTGGCTTAAACCTATAAGGCAATTCATGGAATCTAAGGGCTTACGAAGGATAAATGTAAAGGTGAGTCTTAGGATAAAATGTGGCTAGACAAAGAGACGCCTCAATCATTATAAATGTGGTTTTGTACAGTCATAGCTTTGACAAGTTTCAATACAAGTTCTAGCAGGTGGCACGTCCCAAGATTACTCAAGAAAAATATGTTCAAGATAAAATAGGAAATATTTGGTCTAGAAATCCTCTCAGGAATGAGAATATGATATTGGACAATCACTTATGGCATGATTAATAATAAAAAATTAATTCACATGAATTTCAGAAATTCAAAGAATGAAAAATGGAAGGCAAATTTCATTTACATGAATCAATTAATTCCCTTAAATCAGGAGTCCTTATTTCAATATCATTGCTTCACTTTAATCATCCAATTATCCATTTTAATCATTCAATCTCATTAACATTGCAATATAAAACATGGCATCACAAGATTCCTAAGAAACTCATGTCTCATAGATAAGTTGAGTAAAACATTAATTCAAGTGTGGTTATGCAATTCTTATATTTAATCTTAAAACAAGTTTTGGACAAAAAATTTAAGGAGTTTAAAATTTAAAATTTAAAAATGAACTCCCTTTTGAAATAAAGATTCAGTCCCCCTTTAACAAATTTTTGGGTCTTCCTTCTACCATCATGATCCTACAAAAGAAAATTTAAAAATTAAGAACAAGTATCATGTCATTAATGCTCAAAATGATAAGGAGGAAAGGGATGAATGCTAAACTACATCTAAGAAATGAAATTAAAATCTAAATTACTAGAAAGAAAGGGACAAGTCTTGGTACGATCCCCTAAGTGGGCCCTGAATTTTTACTTCCTCCAGTGGGCAGTACCAGCTGTTATCCAAAGTCTGATGGTGGATATAGCTTCTTTGATTTGAATGACCACATGTGGCTTTTCCCATCTTGTGCTTCATTGTCCTTGTTGAGTAGGACTCCATGGATAGAGTACACTAGATCCTCACCCTTCGCAATGTGGAATAGGTTGCATGGCGGGTGTAGGATGAAGTATGGATCGTCCTCCTCTTCGGTTTCTACTTGTGCAAAGTGTTCTTCAAAATCCAGTGGTTTCTCCAGATGTGCTGTGTGAAAAGAATAATCAAAGGGAGATTCAACATTTAAATTTGAAATATTAATTTCAAAATCTTCCCTTTTAAGGTAGGCAGCTTTTAGATTTGGTTCTTCATGAATAGCCACTTGTATCTCTTCATGGACTTCCTTAAGTAGATGATCAATTTCCTTAGGGAGCTCCAGGTGTTCCTCAACAGGTGAAATTTCTCCTTCTTCTTCTTCCTCCAAGGTGATACAAGGATTGAACGAATCTGAAAATTCAAAGTTATAAGGAGTGATACTCAAATCAGATTGAATGAAATCAGAAAAATTAGAGTTCATGGAAGGATAATCTCTCTGAGTTGGTTCTAGTTCAATCACTTCTTCAGTTGAAAGTGCCTCTTGGATTTGATTATAACTGGATGGAGGTAGGTAGTCGGTCTCCTCCACAATGACTTCAAATTCTAACAATTGTGTGGGGTATTCTTTTAGCTGTGCTGGCTCTTCTTCTTTGCAAGGCTTGGGGTGATCAAGCAGCTCCTCACATTCATTCCAGAATTTATCCAATTCTTGTTGATCTCCCACATTTGGATCAGCAGGAAAGTCATCCTCATTTTCATCTATCTCGGGTATAATTGGTTGAGTGAGGATGAATGAGTCTTCAAGTACCCTGACATTTACCTCCTCTGGTTCTTCAATGATGAGTGGTGAAATTTCTTCCACCACTATCTCAGGTTCTTGCTCCGGCTTAGGGTCGGGTTGCTCCATCCTTTCATGAACATAGTCCAATGCCCATTCCATTTTCCTCCCCAAATCATCCAGATTATTACTAATCCTTTCAAACCGGTCATTTAGATCACGATAATCAATTTCTGGCTCTTGATATTGCACCTGCGAGTAATCTTCCCATGCATAAAAATTTGAATTTGAAAACATCATGGAAAAAATAATTTAAAAAAAAAATTATTTTTAAATTTGAAAAAGTAAAATATTTAAAAATATTTTGTGGCACTTCCTCCCCAGAAACGGCGCCAAGTTTGACACACGCCTTTCGTGGGGCGTGGCAAAACAATATTTTATTTACCTAAGTATAGTATAGGAGTTGATCCTAGGTAGTCTCCCGAAGAGGAGTGCACACAAAACAAGGTTGTCACTTTTTGTTAGTTTTCGTAAAAAGATTGGTTTTAATTAATTTGAATGACTATAAGAGAAACAAACAACATAAATTGATTGATTTTAACAAATGATAAAGACGGTGATTGGATTGGGTTTGGCTAGACTTAGTGTTGTACCATCATGGTTTCCAAATTTTATCTCGTCTTCTTCCTTAAACTGGTAATAGAGAGATTCATCTACCGAGTCCTCTCTCTCCCTTAGTCAGATAAATGTGATGAGAATTTTCCTTTCTAAAACCTTAGATTGGTCTATCCTCCTTCCAATGTGTTTAGGGTTGTAGAAGGTCTCTTGATTAATTAGAGAAATCCTAGACCTGGAATTGTTGTTCCCTAATAAACCAAGATTTCAACATACAATCCTACACACGTGCTTGACAACCGTCAAGCAATCACCACCCAACCCCAATCATGTTCCACCATACACAGATTAGAATTGGGTGGAGTGAGATGTGATCATTGACCAAAGCAATTTATAATTTCAGAATCAAAACCTCAACACAACCGCATTCGGAATTTAATACTGAATTAAGAATTGGAACCAGAAGAAGAAAGAAGAACAAATTTTATTCATTTCAAGCACAAAAACTCAAACACAACACATAGGTCCAGCCTCCCCTCTTTCCGATCACTCAAATGAAACTACCCCTCCATGGATGGGGTAAGAGATATAATGAGGGAGAGGAGAGAAATTTTAAAATAAAATAAATAAAAGAAAAAAGCTGAGATGTTCTTCTCCTGGGTGTCCCAGAAAGAATGGGGTGGAGAATGGGATGTCTTTAGGAGGAGGAGCTCTCCTCCTTTTATAGGCAGAATTCGACCCCTGAAATTTTGAGCGTTTTATACCCCATTAATGAGCTCTTCACGAGTTTCATCCTTCATGAATGTTGTGAACTGTTATCTTGGCCGTCTCTCCCCAAAATTTCAGCTCATTTGAAAATCCGATGAAGGATTTATGAATTTTTCATTCTTGATTTCTGTTTCTGGACGAAGCTTCTAGGATGGTTCCTCCAAATGTATATCGTTTAATGGACTCCTTAATGACTTCCAAACTTCCCCAAATTTCTGGTAGAGTCGGAACTATATGTCCTAGTCATATACCAGGTGGAAACAGGTCATTTAGATATTTTTATGCCGAGTTTTATGTCCATTATTTTGTGTGGGTCCACGATGTCCGCCCGGAAAAATTTCCAACTTCAATGAATTTTTAGACCCTTTAGATGGCCGAATCAGCTCCTATTCCAGAAGACAAAAATGAAGGAAATAAAGTAAGGATTATAAAAAAAATTTAATCAGAAAATTTGGAATTTTATATTTCCATAAATGACCGAAATACCCCTGACATAAAAATATGTCAAAAATCCAGAAATAGTCGTTTTTCACATTTGGGTTCAAAATAACACTAAAACCTAAAAACATGACAATTACCCATACAATAACACTTTTTTGGGATTATGAACAATGATATTCCATATAAATTAATTGAAAATATTTTCTCTATCATTGGGTTTTTGAGAAATTGTGGAGGGTATCCTGGAGGTTTTGGACATGAAATGAGTGGAAAGTAGGCTAAACAGTGTGAATGAGATGACTGGTGTATGGTTAGAGCAAACAATGTGCATGGCCCAGAAAACTGTGCGGCTTAGAGAAAATTTCAAACAGAGGCTAGAAGACAATTATCACATGGTTTCCCTCACCATGAGGGTGATCCTAGTAAATTGTGCGGCCTAGGCCCTCTTGGACAGAGGGAGTTGTACGGTGGGTGTATGGTTTGGAAAACCATGCGGCCAAACTGTACGACCTTTTAAAAGTGTGAAATTATATTTTTTCTTTCATGGTCCTAATTATTTATTCCAATATTTCACCCATTTTGACCATATACAATATCTGTGATGACTCAAAACCTCCAAGACATACAATAGGTGTTTCCCCTTTCATTATTTGGTGTTTTTAGTGTTGTCTGTTGTGAATTGAATATCCGGGTGAGTCTAACACTCATCTTTGATCTATTTTCTAGATTAATGCAAGTGGAATATAACCTCTCATTATAAATCCCTAAAACCCTCACTTTTCCAGTAGATTTTATCTTGGTTGTATAATTGGTGTTTGATTTCAAATAAAGAGATATGTTTGGGCAAGTAATCAACACTGAGCATGAGGTTAGTGGTTATTTCTGACGCTTTCGCTGGAGCGCGCACATCTGTCACGTAAAGGACCCAGTAATGTTTCCCCACATTCCTGCTTTCCAAAGGCGGGCGGCATTTGTTACTTACTAAGGGAAGTCTACTCCTTGATCTAAATTGGGTGATGGGATGTCAGTTCTTCCTTCCATGGATTCCTCCTCGGAGCTCGTCACCTTGTCTGGGTCTCCCTCATAGATTTAAGACGTAGTTTGTGAAGCTCTTCCCAGTGCCATATCTTCATGGAATCCAATTAATTACACCACTTCTATCAGGACTTTCCAAGGAGTCTAGTCAGGGCAGCAACCTTTGGTTAGGAGAGCAATCGTGTTGGGGAATCACTGTAGTGTCTTGACGTAGGGGATTGCCATGTCTGTCTTCTATCCCTTATTATAGGGCTTCTCGAGGGCACGGATGCGTGAGGCATCCCACATCGAATGCAGGTAATTTTATGCCATATGCATGTATTTGAGGTTTTCCTTAGCTTCCCATGTTTAACAAAGGGTATGCCGCAATTTTAACATTCAGTGGAGATGGATCAAACCGATCAGAAGAATAGCTAGAGTGGATCAAATTGAAGAACCCCCTGGAGGGAACACCGATGTTAGGGCCAGCACGTGGGCGGCTTCCTGAATTCTATGGAGGGGTAATGGAGAATGAAGTTGCATGATCCCACTACAATGTGGTGGCCTGGGTATGGATCAGGATGGGTGATGGTTTTGGGCTTTAGCCTCAAAAAGACTTCCTACGTATCCCTGTGGTAGGGAATCAAAGTCTGCGTAGTTCAATGAAGTGATGGGACACATGAAGAGGCGACCCGTGAGAATGGACACATGGATGAGACCCAGAGGAAGTGAAACCTTTATGTTAGGGAATGAGCATCCCAAGACATGTGGGCTTGAGGGAAAGGTCAAGATGAGATAGGAGTGATGGGATTAAACCTCGTGGAGGCTTCCTACGTATCCCCGTGGCGGGGAATCAAAGACCACGTAGTTCAGATGGGAAATATAGTTTAATGTCATGCAGGATGGGTATGGGTCTTACACTCTGAGGCAACCCAAGGTGGTGGTGAACCAACATTAATGGGGTCGGAACGACTAGGTGGTGGGCTTGAACATCATGGAGGCCTCATACATACCATGCCTTGACACAGATGAAAGTCCTTGTAGTTTGGGATGGAATACAGTTTAATGTCATGTGGGATGGGGGAATTTGGGGCTTACGCACTGAGGCGGCTGAAAGATAGAGTCGGTGAACCAACGTGAAGTGGGACCTGGGGTCCTGGTGGATTGGGGCTTATGCTTTGAGGCGTCCCAAGGTGGAAATGGGGCTTGGTGCAATGACACGGAGACGGTCAGGGGCCAATGGTTTGTCAGGCTTGAACCTCGTGGAGGCTTCTTACGTACCATTACTTATCATGGATCAAAGTCCCTGTAGTTTGGGTTGGATGGGGATTACACTCAGAGACGGCCCATGGCGGTGGGGTTTGTACTTCGTGGAGGCTTCCTACGTACCATGCCATAGCACAGATCAAAGTCCCCGTAGTTTGGGTTGGATGGGGCTTACGCTCTGAGACGACCCATGGTGGTGGGGCTTGGACCTCATGGAGGATTCCTACGTACCATGCCTTAGCACATATCAAAGTTTCTTGTAGCTCGGGTTGGATGGGGATTACGCTCTGAGACGGCCCATGGTGGTGGGGATTGAACCTCGTGGAGGATTCCTATGTACCATGCCTTGGCACGGATCAAAGTCCCCATTGTTTGGGTGTACAGTTTAACGTCATACAGGATGGGGGAATTTGGGGCTTACTCTCTAAGGTGGCCCATGGTGTGTCATGGTCGGTTCCCACTCTAAGCTCACAGGAGTCATGCTCGGTGTGAGAAACAAGAGGTAGTAGAGACCCGACGATCACGTTGTGAAGGGTGATTCTGTGGGAAATGAAGAGGGGCTTACGCGTTGAGCGGCCCATGGTGCTGGGACTTACCCCAGGATGGATTCTTGAGGGTGAAAAAGTGCATAGGGAGAGGGATTTTCACCCAAGAAGAGAGGAGGAGTCTCATTCCCGATCATGCCCTCTGCTGGCCTTGGCATCGAGGAAGCGAGGAGGAGAAGGGGTTCTCCTTCCTGTAAGAAAGGCTAAGGGATTACACCAAGGTGGCCGCCCTTCCCTGTGGACAAGAACCACTCCAATAAATCACCCCCTATGAGGGATGACCCCATCCCCATGGAGAAGAGTGGGTGTGGATAATTTCCAAGGCGGAGGGACACAACGTGCGAGGCATGAGTCCAAGTCATAGTTTAACGTCATGTGTTGAGGACGAGGTGCTCGGTAGTTTAATGTCCTGCAGCTCGGACGAGGTGGGTGGGATCCGCACCCCTAGGACTTACATAATCAGTTCCCTCTACCCCTTGTGGAAGGGAAGGAATCGGAAAGTCCATGGCGATGGGGTGTCACTGGGCGAACGATCGAGGGGTCCACGTTAGGGTGTCTACGTGAAGAAACAATAGTCATTAGCATGCCTATGCGAAGAAGAATGAGGTGAAGCAACACAATAGGAACGATTGTCCAAGGGACATTGAAGTTACTTTGTACATTCTTGGAAGGTCGAACAGGAAAAGCATGCATGATACGGATGCACGGGGTGCCCAAGTTGCCTATGAATGCCACCTGGAAGAAAGGCATTGGGCGTTCGCACAGGGGGATGCCCGGAGAGCACCTAGGCGAAGGGCCCCGAGGGATTACACACAACCCTTATGGTTTGCGTGAAATAGAGGGATCTGGAATGAAAATCCCTAGGGAGGTGCGAAGTCAATGATGCTTGCATGAAATGGGGGGGGGGTGAGGTTTTGAACACGACTTGGAGTAATTGCGCGCAAGGGGAAGGATTGCGGGTAAAGGAAGGGGTGTGCGTGCGAAGGAAGGATTGCACGCAGCTTGGCCCCCTTGCACGCCACAGAAGGGATTGCACATAAGGGGTTACCCCAAAGGGGTTGGAATTTAGTCTAAACCATGGGGATATCATGCGAAGGTGGATCCCAAGGTGACTAGGCATAAAAAAAACCATACCTAAAGGCCATATTGTGCATGCGTGGAATTCCAATTACGTCCATGATAGGCGGTTCAAATTCTTCATCCCCCTAAAAGGAAGGGGGTATCATTCTATTTATAGGAAACTCGGGGGGGCGAAATACAAGTCTATATGAAATAAATGCACGACGGAGGTGGCAGCGTAAAATATCAACCGCGCGGGGCACGGGTGCGAAATTATTTCACACCGGCGCCGGGGGCTTTTCGTAAATCTTGGTAATTTCTGCGTAGGACATATTTTTTCTCGCACTTTACCATTTTTTTCACACAACACCTACGGTCCTTCCTGACCGGGCCTCCGGGTCTGTTGATTACTTTGCTTTTTCGTTTCGGAACTCCCTCCGGCACTTAAGAACTTTTCGGCATCTAAAAATACCCCCCTCGGAATTGGATCGATGAGGGGTTGCAATGATTGGATTCTGAGGGAAATGCTGAAATGCAGGGCCTTGTGGGCCCCTGGATTGAAACAAATTCGAGCGGTCGCAAAATACCCAGTCAGGCGTGGAATCCACATTTCGTGCGGGCACGGAACCCCAACTTAGCCTATAAAATCCACCATTGGTCCCATGCTCTGTACGGCCTTTCTTGCGCGATAAGCATTGAGATCTCATGTGCGAAATTTATTCCACTCTTGTGTGAAAATAGCTTGGCGCTGCTAAATTCCACTTAGATTTAGTGGCATTTTACAGGAAAACCACGGATTTTTCACACAACGCTATGAAATTTCACGCAACCCGATGATTTTTCACGCTGATCTCCCCGATTCTGCACCAACCTTCCATATTTTGCGCCCAACTCCCGAAACACTTAGCTGGAAGAAGATAGCCACAAACCGTGCTGATGAGGGGGAAGCCATTGCTCATAGGGATGAAATGGATGTGAACCCAGAGGTTTATGGGACAAAGAGGGTTGTCTCCAATTACCACACCCTCTTTAACATGCTGACCCCTGCCCAGAAAGAGTACGCCTTGTCTGACAATCTACCGCTATAGGACTTCGGCATTCTAGAGGAGGTCCCTCTGGTGGGTTTCACGGTTGATACCCCACAGTCATGGGTGACCCATGAAGACGACCTTCTTCAATACCACTTCACCAATAATAGTCATCCTTCTAGAGAAACCGGGCACATGGATGTCTTTGTCATCAACCCCAGGACCAGGACCATTATTGGGGGTGACCCTATTGCGGAGAGCTCGTCGGACCTCTACGTGAGCACATTCCATCAGAGCATCACTGACGAGACCAAGGGTTGGCTGTAGGACTGGGATCTACATTCTGGAGGCAACTTTAACAACAAGTGGGCCTGGGCATAATGGGTTCGCCACACATGCGACCAATTTGGGGTCATGCTGCGGCACATTGGTCTGTTCGAGGCGGTGTGGACATCGTTGGTGCACATCTACAAGAAGCCTGAGCTTGGACCGGAGAAGTTCACCTAGTGGTCCCCTGATACCAACACATTTCATCTTCACCATGAGGAATTCAGCATCAGTCTCTGGGACATCCACTGCATCAGAGAAATCCATTTGGAGGTCCATCAATACGATGAGTTCCTCCCACCAATGAACACCTGGGGTGACAGGTCTCGAACCCCCACACTGTTGTGGAATCTGCTAGAGCTGGCCAAAGAGAAGATGAGAGTCAAGGACTTACTGAAGGACATCACCTATAAGGACTTGTTCAGCTTGTTCCTGAAAAAGGATCTGAAGGTCAAGATGCCAGGGCGGGGAAAACGGTGTCCAACTACAGCTCAGAGGATCAAGAGTGGATCATACTGGACGATCTTGGAGGCGGGGAAATGCCAATCATAGGGCTACAACATCAATGAGTCCCAGGACCCTAATTTTTGGTATGCCGGATTCCTTGCCGCATTCTTGAGCGGGTGGCTCTTGCTAGTGCGGGACGCAAGGATGGGCGTCCATACAACGACTCTGGTGATGGCGGGCATCATGGATGCCAACAATAGGTTCAAAATGGGGGTCCCCATGCTGGCTCGACTGTACGCCATCATGGGACGCATCTCGAGATGGGGATCACCTAGGAGAGTATGTGGCCCCTTCCAGATCTTGAATGGATGGGTTGCGACTCACTATGGAGTCTACACCTTCCCAAATTTCATCCGTCCGCTGGGCCATGGCATGTGACCCTCTCTGCTGAACATTGTCGGGGTTATGCTGATGACGCTCAATGAGGAGGGGGTACAGATCAGGATTAGTAACCATGCCAACTTCAACTTCATCCCATTTCCCTCCCCAACTGGTCAGCTAATAGATGATGGGAAAGGCTCACTAGTGCAGAAGGAGTACTTCCATAGCATCAGAGGTGAGGTGCTTGTGGCCCGAATCGATGGGAAGATTTTCTACGAGCCTTATGTGTCATCCATCTTTTCCAGGTAGTTTGGATGCCTCCAGAGAATTCTGATGAGAGTATACATAGATGGCCGGGAGGAGAGGCATCCCTGTGTTCTTTTCTAGCTGTGGCTGATGTTCACAACCTACGGTTCTAGTGACATCATCACTTTTCCTCCTACCAGAGTCAATGTTGGCCTCTTAACTGAGTATGATGAACATTAGACCATAGCATAACATGAGGGGCTTCTGCGGAAGCGATTTCGGCAACTCAATGTCGTCAGTGTAGAACCTCGGCTGCGAGAGAGCATGCAGGGTGCCGCTAGAGGAGGATGACCAGATGTGCCTCAGGAAACGGGGCCTCCATAGGCTGGGAGCTCAGTGGCGGGGGCATCATAGGGCATGGTCACGCCCTTATTTCCTGGAGAAAGAGGGACCCATGAAGCAGCCAAATAACTTCCTGGGATGCGAATAAAATACATGCTTCAACTTCCCCAGGATGTCATCTTTCCTGTGCTGTGGTCAGCTTGGATAACCCTTTGGTAGACAATGAGTACTGAATCCCTCTAGTAGAAAATAGTGAGAGACGGGATCCATATGCTAGAAGTTGGGATTTTCTGGGTCACCGATAGAGTGGAATTCCACCGATGGCATGTACACCTAACGCCTATGGACACATACGCACGCCAACAGGGTCAGCGTATGGATCCACCTCTCTTGGTGAAGGTGCTTCTCGGCCAAGAGCATGATCCAGAAAGGATACCATCGGGGGAAGATGAAAATGATTAATCGGAGGGAGAAAAAACAGGAGAGTGGGTAAAACGATAAGGGGAGCCCAAAGGTGAAGGGTCGCAAGGGGCATCCCACCAAGGGAGTCTTCGAGAGAGCGATGAGATCATCAGCTCCGATATGGATGTGACTGAGCTGCTCAAGGTAGGCTTCGAACCTTATCTTCTCTTGGGTTCTCTTTCCTTTGAAACCCATAACCCACCTTCCTAATCTTACATAGGGGCACATCGGAGCTGATCAAGCATCTTCGGATAAAGGAGGGGAGGAAGCGTCAATGGCGCAAGTTGGGGCACCAACTCTAGTTATCGAGCAAACAAGTGCTGAGGGGTCCCCCGTCATGATAGCTCCTGTAGTGGCTAGAGAACTAGAGGCTGATGCCTTGGGTTCCTATAAGTTCCTTACTTCGATACCAGTATTCACTGTCAGAGGACTCAACTGATCAGGGTGATACTTGTCTATACTGTGATCAAGGCGTTGGAGGCTGATCAGGCTGTTGAGCCCAAACCATCCGCTAGCATGCTGATGGAAAACGTACCGCCCCATCCAGAACATTCCTTCCAAACTGAGTTGGCTTGAGAAATTGGTGAGTAGGGATGGGCGTACACCGGTAGTGCTCCTATCGGGGCAGGGTCGGAAGTCGAAGCGGGTACCAATAGGACAAAGGGGAGAGAGGAAGGTCACCAGATGCTGAGGAGCCTATTCCACTGGGAGGAATCTCTGAGGAAGACCCTACCACTGCCTTGTTGGATATCTTCCCTATTTACCGGCCTGATAATCCTGAATAAAATGACGATTTAGATTCGAAAGCGTCCGAGGAGAGTTGGATAACGTGACGTAAGGGATGGAAGTGCATCCGACGTTTCCCCAATCATCCCCTGCCAGAATGGCTGAAGCAGATGGGGTCCCTCTACACCTGGATGCGCTTCCTATGTGATGGAGGGGTGGATGCCCAGTGTCTTCATCTGATGGTCTATGATTACATGGTCTAGAAGATACGGGAGAGAATATGGTGCACTGACGTCATCTGGTGCTAGGAGGATTCAGGGAGTACCTAGGTATTTCTAAGGGCGGAGTAAGAGGTACAGTGCCTCGAGTAATAGGCAAAAGAGCAGGAGTTATTCATAACAAACTACTCTGAGCTCATGGATCTGTTGAGGGCCCGGCTGGAGGATTCTCAATATCAACTCATATAAGTGAGTTTCCAGATAACCGATCTCCAAGCTGAATAGGCGTGGGCACAGGCCATGGCCAGCGAACTGCGCTCCATGGTTGCTGATGAAGAAAGAGTTCTCAGGGGATGGAAGGCAGTCCTGGAGGCCACCAGCCAAAAGGTGGCGGCGTTGGAGAGATCTATCTAGGAAGCCGACCCATAGGGGCCTGTTTTGGCCAAACCCATAAACATGTCCCGCCTTACCACTTTTTTCTCTTTTGAACTGTATGTATAGTGAAATTTATTTACTGGCCCCTCTTGTTAACATAATTGTCCCTTTGGATTAACATGATCAACCATAATCCCGAAGTAAATAGAAACTCATCCCAAAGCTCACATGGGATGTGAGAAGCTAAGGAGGCTCGTAGTATCACTTCATTTGATCATGGGGGGGGTGGTTAACCAAGATTCGGGCATTCAAAATTCGTTCCCGGATTCCCGAGGAGAAGAGGGAGGCCCAATAAATGGAAGGGGAACTCAGACCAATCGATGTATCATCTTATCAATGTGCTCTAGAACATGAATGGGATAATTCTAGGGGCATTGGAAATAGTCCGAACATAGGGGAATGAGAAATGTGAATCATGTTACCCAAATTCGGAACACTATTGGAGGGGCATGGCAATGAAGGATGACTGTTGACCGTGTTCGAAACACAGCATTCCTATTACATTAGCCTGAAATGGGGACCATAAATGAGGGTCGACCGCTGACCACGTTCGCAGCACGGGACCTAACTCAAATAACATCGATCAGTCTTCCGGAACATTAGCCCAGGACTGTAGGAGGACCATAGGTCGAGAATCCATACTGTTAAGGGGTCCCTTCAATGGTGAAAGAGGTTGAAGATCCGAATTAAGGGGAACGCAAAGCGTGGAAAATGAAGTGGTGGTTTTTTTTTGAACAGAATCCAACACTCCCAAGATTACGCCACCATAGTGGAAGGACATTAGGCGGACATGACAATATAATCATGGATCATCCCCACCTATAGACTGGACCTCTCTAGCAATGGAACAGTTGCTTCCTAATGTCATTGTGGGGGAACCTAAACTTGTTCATGGAAAATGCTGCAGTTACAAAACTGACCAAGAAGTCAGGCCAATGGGCCGACAGTGAGGCGGGATGGGATTTGGTGATCCCAGGGGCTGGACCCGAGACGAAATGTTTGGGTGTTCATACATATCCCAGAAGGATGGGAATCAAGCCACACTTAGTTCTAGAAAGGGTCTTACTTTAAGGTCTTTGAACTTGGACCAGGTATTGGTAAGGAGGGAATGAGACACTTGGTAAGGTGATTACGAAACCCAACGTGAACGACGACATAAGTCCTATTTACCATGTGCTCCTTGGAAAAGTGTTTAGGTCAAGGGACCAAACACAATAGTTAGGTTGGGCCCGCGGGGAAGTGACTGGGCACACCTATGTATCTCATAAGGATAAGAATCAATCCATACATAGTTCTTGGAGGGTGGCGTGACACGGTAAGGTACCAGTACAAAGGATGAAAGGGGTGTGCGGGTCTAGCCCTCACACCAAAAGAAGAAGCATTTGATGTATCTTGTTTGTCCTTTAAGGTGAATGGTTTTTCTTTTGTGGAGCGACCGACCTAGGGTAGAAATTCCTGGAATCGCCACAATAATCAAGCCATATATAGGCATTTCCAAATGTTATGGTAAATGACGGATACCCAATGTGATGTCCTCTACGATGAGGTCATCACAAAGCAGTTCTGTTTTTCGTGGTGCAGTTGGGACGTATCATCAAAGTTTATGGTCATGTGGTAGGACCAACTAGCACAGTTTAAAGTCATATGGCTTGGACCTGGGGTAATGTGCACAATGCAGTAAAGTATTCCTGACATGAATAAGGATGAGGTCCACACCATCACCATGCGCGATTCCAGGATAGGAGCCTCGGACCAAGGGGTCGGCGAGGGCCAGAGGATAAGGGGAAAGAGACGCTAGCTTCCAGTTGAGCTAGACCCAAAATACAATGTCCGGGTGAATCCACGTATCCCATGGGGATGAGGGTCAAGCTGTACGTAGATCTTAGAGAAGATCACTGCCTATAGTCTTAGCACTCAGATCACGAGAGGCCCAAGAGACACCGTATCATAGCTTTGTCTGCCTACCGTGAGCTGCACTGAGGGTTAGTGCAAAGAGTGTCGAGATTCCACTTGGACAGGATGGGGGTGGAACATAATTTAAATCATGAAACCAACATTCAAGGCTTGAAGGGGCTAGTGTGATGATGAAGGATTACTACTGACCATATTCGCAACACAGCATCCTGTCGTGTTAGCCAGAAATGGGGACAAAAAAATGAGCATCGAATGCTGACCATATTCATAATGCAGGATTTGTATCAATTTGTTTTCCGAGACCTTCGGTGGCATTGGCCTATAATGGTAGGAGAGACCTTAGGCGTGGTATACATGCCGTTTTTGGGGGTCCCTTCGGGTGTGAAAGATAACGGGGGCCCAAGTGAAGGGGAAAACGAAGCTTGACAATTGGAAAAAACTTGCCTAAGTTGAATATGGAACTCTAGGTCCTAGACCAGAGTACTCTGAACACATTGGGGGACCACTGTAAAGGGTCGAGGGGCTCAATTTGAGAGCGTATTAGAGATTGTGGATTCCCGGGAGAAGGGGGCATGGTTCCAAAAACCCTATATCACACCTATATATCCTCCTCATGGAGAAGGACATGTCAAGGGGCCTATGTGACTAAGAGAGAAGGGAGATCTCTTATGAGATGGGGCTGGACCTGTAATCTAGATGTTCAAGAGGTCATACGTATCCCATAAGAATGGGAATCAAGCCACACATAGTTCTCGAAGACACCCAGGGGTAAGATACCCTAAAAGGGGGGTGTACGACATGACAAACAAACCGACATGAACGAGGACATAATCCCACACCACACCATACACTCTAAGAAGGACGTAGGCTAGAGTCCAAGAAGTCCAAAGTGCCTGAGTCTGGGCCTTGGTCAAGAAGGCCTGACTAGCTTGCCGTTTAACATCATCCGAGATGAGCGTGCAGTTTAAGGTCATGCGGGACCATAGGGTCCTGAATGTAGGACCAAACGTAGTTTAAGGTCATGCAGGAAAAACATGAGCCCATAATGTAAGACCCAATGCTGTTTAAGGTTGTGCAGGACCACAATCCAGTTTAAGGTCATGGAGAACCAAATGCAGTTTAGGGTCGTGTGGGACCACAATATAGTTTGAGGACATGGAGGACCAAATGCAGTTTAAGGTCTTGTAGGAATCAATACTGTTTAGGGTCGTGCAGGACCACAAAATATTTTATGTTCATGGAGGACCAAATGCAGTTTAGGGTCGTGCAAGACCACAATCCAGTTTAAGGTCATGCGGGACCAAATGCAGTTTAAGGTCGTGAAGGACTCAATGCAGTTTAGGGTCTTGCGTGACCACAATCTAGTTTATGGTCATGGATGACCAAATGTAGTTTTGGGTCATGCCAGACCACAATCCAGTTTAATGTCATGGAGGACCAAATTCTCATGAAAAGTATTTCTTGAGAAACTTGGAATTGGTGGGAGGTGTTATATGCTCACCATCTATGGTCACCAGGGAGTAAGTTTCTTTGGGATAGACCTTATGAACAGTGAAAGGTCCTTCCCATTTGGGCTCCAACTTGGGTGGTTTCCTGTTGGGGATCATTAGTGCTCTGAGGGCTAATACCAAGTCACCTTGCAGGAAATAGCGGAGGTGAACCTTCTTGTTGAATGCTCAAGACATCCTACTCTGATGCCTTTCTTGGTTGTGCAAGGCACGAAGTCTATTCTTGTCCAGTGCTTCCAATTCACCTAGATGGATTTTAGCCACCCTATCTGGTGCTTACTGGTCATAGACCGGTGTTCACAATCAGGGAAATTGAATCTCGATGGGAAGGATGACCTCCGTTCTGTACACCGTGGAATATGGGGTAACCTGGGTGGAATTACAGGTCATCATCCAATAAGCCCATAGGGCGTTGGAGAGCATATCCATCCAACAATTCTTGTTCTGACCAACCATTTTCGCAGAATGCTAGAGATGGTTTTATTGAACGCATCAATCTGTCCATTTGCTTGTACATTATTGCAGGAGGTTTGGTGGGAGCGAATGTTGTTCGTAGTGTACAATTTCTTCAGCTCAGCTGCTCAAATTTCGGTGCCATTATTGGTGAGGATGTCATGAGGAACCCCAAACCGATGGATGATATTGGAACTCATGAAGTCAACGATAGAACAGGCCTTGACTTCCTTGAGCATAATTTCCTCTGCCCACTTGGAAAAGAAATCTGTAGTGGTCAGAATGAACCGTAATTTGCGAGCCGTTGCTGGTGGGTATGGTCCCATGACATCTAATCCCTAGACTGAAAAGGGCCAAGAGTAATTGGTAGTATGGAGAAGCTCTGGTGGTCGATGCACAATGTTAGCATAAACACTACATGCATGGAACCACTTGGTGAACTCGATGCAGTCGTGGATCATGAAGGTCCAGAAATATCCTAGTCTCCGAATCTGGTGGGACAGTTTTGGGTTGGCCTAGTGGGCACTGCAGTAACCGGCATGAACCTATTTCATGACTTGAGAAATCTAGACACCTTGAATGCAACGAAGGTGAACACCATCAAAACCACACTTATAGAGGATTTTCTCAAGACTTGGACAACTCTAGAGGGTAAACTGCAGCGTGTGGCGTCAGATTAACTTGCGTTTGGCCTGATCATTTGGGAGGCAACCATTTTGGAGATACTCCAAAAAAGGGGTCTCTAGTCAGGAGTCATTTCAACCACTGCATATGAAGAACCTGGGGCTCCTGACATGGAGGATCTGGCGGTAAGATGTCTTACTCGCAGGTTGTCATCATCATCTAGGGTGATGAGGGAAATGACTCTCCGGTGTGCCGCACGTATAATCAGATCATCCTGCTAGGGCTCTACAAGTGATGCAGCTAAGCCAGCCAAAGTGTCTGCTCGAGCATTCTGTGACCTAGGGACATGGGTAACCTCTGGCCGAGAAGTAAATTCCACCATTAGCTGGAGAGTTCATTCTAACAATGGGACATGCTTTGGATTCCTGAAAACATAGTCACCATTGACCTGCCTAATAACTATCTCGGAGTCCCATTTCACATGAAAATGAGGCACGTCGATCTCAAGGTCCAGCTTGAAACCTATAATGAGGGCATGATACTCTGCCTCATTGTTAGTGCAACCTTCCAATAACAGGAATGAGTAAGGCTGGAAGGCTTGCTCCATGGTGATAAACATGATACCCAGACCTACTTTGTTGAGCCTAGGATCAGTGAGCCTCCAACTGGTGGGGCACTGGGAGGCACCATCAAAGTGCATATGCCAAATGGGATGACTTGATCAACTGAGAGGATTGCCTAATTAGGAAAATACAGGTCCAGGGACTGGTCAATGGAGGTTAGATGGGTAGCTAGAAATTCTTCCAATGCCTTCCCCTTGATATCCTTCTAGGGCACGAACCAGATGTCGAACATCTGGACGATCACCACCCACCGCACTAGTCGGCCAGTCAACAGGGGCGATTCAGAATGTACTTCAGAGGGTCTACCTGAGAGACTAGCTGTACCTCGTGGTGTTTTAGGTAATGTCATAGTTTATGCACAATGAATACAAGCACAAGGTAGCTCTTCTCTATGGTTTAATATATGTCTTCTGTATCAAGGAGCATGTGGCTGAGGTAGTAGAGTTTGTTCTCCGTCCCCTCATTGTTCTTCTGGGTGGGAAGGGTGCCAAGGGATCATTCCGGGGTGGTTACATAGAGAATCAGCAGCTTCCCGGAGATGGGTGGCATCAAGAACGGAGGCTGGAGAAAATATTGCTTGATCCCCTCAAAGGCGGTCTGGCACTCCTCATTCCACTCATAAGTGATTACCTTCTTCATGAGCCAAGAAAAGGGATGACACTTTCCAGCCATATTTGCAAGGAATCTGCGTATGTAGGACATGTGGACTTGGAGACCTCGAAGCTCCCGAATATTGCTCAAGGAAGGCATATGGCTGATGGAATTTATCTTCTTTAGGTCAATATCATTTCCCCCATACCAAACAACAAATCCAAGGAATTTCCCGGAGGTGACCCCGAAGGCACACTTCAACGGGTTCATCTTCAGGTGGTGGGAACGGATGAAACCAAACACATTCTTAAGGTCCTTGATATAGTCCTGGTGCTGGCGATATTTGAATACCATGTCGTCCACATAACATTCCACCTAATTTTTAATGATTGGCTCGAATATACGGTGCATGGACTGCTAATAGGTGGCACCTACATTCTTCTGGCTGAAGGGCATAACCTAGTTATAGAAAGTACCTTGAGGTGTCCTGAAAGTGGTTGAATCTTCATCCTTAGGGGCCATCAATATCAAATTATATCCAGAATAACCATCCATGAAGGAGAGGTATTGGAATCTAGTTGTATCATCGATCAACAATTCTGTCACTGGAGGGGGAAAATCATTCTTCAGACAGTGGCGATTGAGATCTTGAAAGTCGATGCAGACTCTAATCTACCCATTCTTCTTCCTGACTGGTATGATGTTGGCTAGCCACTTGGGGTACTGGACCTCCTTGATTAAGTTGGCTCTGATGAGCTTGTCAACTTCATCCCTGACCATGGCACCGT
The DNA here is from genome assembly GCA_963277665.1 of Viscum album. Lineage (NCBI taxonomy): Eukaryota > Viridiplantae > Streptophyta > Magnoliopsida > Santalales > Viscaceae > Viscum > Viscum album. The sequence goes on from OY728128.1 coordinate 1,609,686,009, forward strand.
GAGAAGGGTTTATCTTTCTAGGAGGATGCTTGTACCCGCGATGGTTTGTCGGGAGACCAAGGTGGTGGATGGCTACCTGAGGATCTAGTCCTAGAATCTCATCGTAACTCCAGGAAAACAAATAGCGGTGTTGCTTAAGTAATTTAACGTACCGCTGCTGCTCCTCGAGGGACATGGTGACACTGATCAATGTGGGTGTCAGATCTGCCTCACTATCAAGGTTCACCTGTATCAGTTCATCGACCATGGTGGAGAAGCCTTCTACAATGGCAGGGGAAGAATCTTGTAGATCATATTCTCCACTTATGGAGGGATATTCTATAGGGGAAGCTGCTTCTAAGCTACCAGACCCTAATGGGAGGCTGCTACCAGCTCGTACGGCCATGGTCATGGCATCGGGGCACTCTGTTGCTGCCGAGACCATGGCTAGGTAGGATTTCGACCTGATCCCATATGGTCTCCAGCCCAAGGGGCCATGCTTGATAATATAAAAGAAGTAGTGGCGCATCGTCCAGAGATGACTTATTCCAGCCCAGCGAAATAGAAAAGTATGACGGACTACTATTGTCATGAGCCAGACGTCACGATACCTGACGAGAGTGGGAGGCTACGGGATAACTGGAGTCTGGTTCGTATAAGAATACGAAGTGATATTTCAACACTGCCTAGATCTGGGAGTGTGGTTTCTTCTTGTCCCAGAAATGATTAAACACTGCCCCATATCTGGGGTTGTGGCCTCCAACCAATGGATTGGGAAGACGTAGACGTCATTCAAGCCTGTCCAAGGGGTTGTCGTAGCGGCGGCGGGCTCAACTTCGCATGTCTGGACTTGCTTATCCTTGCTCTTATAATAATCAGAATCCATGTAGAGAGATTCACAAGAGGTAAAAGGAGATGATTCATCTTGGAGTACACCTACTCGACCATTAAAGGAGTACTTGAACCATTGGTGATTTGACGAGGGGACTGGTGCGTACCGGTGGAGCCATGGTCGACCAAACAATTCACTGTACGCAGTGTTTTGGGAGACAACCACAAATTCAGTACTGGAAACTAGGCCACTAAACTGGGTATTCAAATGAATCTTGCTGACCGAGGTTTGTTCTGTCCTGTCATATCCCTAGATCCTTAAATCGGAGGGAGTCAGGTCATCCTCGGATAGCCCTAGCTTTCGTAGTGTCCGTTTCGGGATAAGGTTGATCCCAGAGCCAGTGTCAACGAGACAGTGGTGAACCTCCACGCCATTGAATTGGCCGGTGATATACAGCGGGAAGATGTGCCCCTGTATGGGGGAGCCTTCATCCTCTCCTTATAATGAGATGACGGCCTGGAATTCCGCATCCTCAACTACTTCAGCATGGAAGGTCTCTACAGCTGCTATCTCTGTCTCAAACTAGAGGGGGCTTCTTAAAGCCTCGACGAGTGCTTCTCACATATCTGGTGACAGTCGATGGGAATCAAGGATGGAGAGCCTTGTTGGGATGCTAGCGAGGTGCTTCAGAACATCATACTTTCGCGCCAGGAACGAACTTCTGCTTACAGGAGGCCGCTCTGTGATATAAGGCACGACGGGCCCTGCCGGTTGGACCGGTGGCTGACTGGTACTGGGGACATCCCGCTGCCCACTAGTCAAAGCCTAGACAGTTGTTGCTGGGTGAGGACCGAGCGACTGATACTGGCCTGTAGCGGGGCGAAGCTAGTCGCCATGGGGTAGAGGTGGCTCTGCCTGATCCACTAGCACAAACGGTGGTGGAGGCGGACCTATCGACACCTGATGAAGTGGTTCCGCGTATTGTGTTCTACGTTACACCAAAATTAGCATGTGCTATACGAAACAACATATTATCTTATATTATACACAAACACTATTATTGGCTTGCGTTACACGCAATCACGACCTTCCTTGATAGCGTGTGTAGTACGTAATACCTGGTTTCAGTAAAAAACAATATATTGTTATAATATTATTATGGAAAAGCCGTTATGAATAGTATTAACTACATTTTAAATTTTATAACATTATTATTCATCTTACACATTTTCTAAAACATGGTATGTGTAGAAAATAATTTTTTTGTGTAAAATAAGTATTTGTAAAAAATGCAGTGTTACCACCTTTTGATGGCACACCCACATTAAATCTAGTTTTTGACAGGTTTATAAGTTCAATTTGACAAAATAAATTATTCTTTGGAATCAATATATTAAAATTTAAAGTGGATAAATTTTTCATATTATTCTGATAACTTTCATATTTTAATGAATATTAAAAACACGCTATATTTTAATTAAAAACAACTTTTTTCATCACAATAATTTATATGATTAAATTATAATATTGAATGGTTTTAAATTATGAATAGAAAATATTTTTAACATTTAATGTAATTTATTTCATTACCATTAATTTTACATTGAATTCATAGGTAACAACATTTCAATCTTTGGCAATGTTTTAACTTTTAAAACCTCTTTTCTTAACAATGAGATTAATTTTAAATTAATTACTACAACTTCTTTGTTTGGAATTTTGAAAAATGGATTCCATATTTAAATTAAGTGGGTCTAAATTAAGTTAATAGGTTACTTTTATTTTTTTGATATTATGAATAGTAAATACGGTAATTTTTATTTACTAGAGTTAAATGTAAATCAGATAATTAAGGGTAAAAATAAGATTATAAAATTACGCTAACACATTCTAAAATTCTATTTGATGACTAAAAGATGACTCATATCACCTTAGGGTCGGCATAGATTAATTTTATGGACTTTTGACCAAGAAAATAATTTAATTAGTATTAAAACCAAACAAAGTGGCAACATGTCACTCTATTAAATCTTATAAGTATAATAATTATAATTTTGTGATAAACTTAATGTAACTTCAAAAATGAATAGTCTCCAGAAATCTAATAAAATTATCTACATCATTTGAATTTAT